>OX421846.1:33372160-34748660 GCA_949127995.1 Suillia variegata
AGACGCGGAGACAGGCGTCTCGTGGGCATCGAATTATGACACTTTTAGTGGTTTTTAAAAATCGCAAAAGTTTTCGTTGCACTGCATCCGCACTTCTTCTTTTTTTTCCTTTTCTTTCTTTGCTCTCTTTATTTTTTCTATTTCTATTTTCATTTGCTTTTGTTTATTCCTTTATTTAGGTTTTATTTTTTTACATATCTTTAGATTACGTTTCTTTGTTTTTTTTATTGTACAATAAAGTTTATCAATAAAATTATGACAGAAACTTTTTAATTTGATGCATTATTGTCTGCGGGACGCTTTAAATGCGTTCGGGGACATTTGGTCGAAAAGTTTTCAACGAATATTCGCATTTCCGGTGTGTGTGTATGTGTGTGTGCAACTGAGATACTCGTATTATTTTAGTTATTTTCTTTTTTGCAATTTAATGCATTGAAAAAGATTTAAACTGAAAATATTAGTTGCAAAGTGTCCGGATTTTAATGATACCTCATGCGGACAATTTGAGGACAAATTTGAGAGATTATGAAATTTAAAATCCATCAAAGACCTACAATTTAATAGCAATAAGGGAACCTATATTTTTTAAAAACTTAAATATTAATAAATTTGTTATTTAAATTAATAATTATGTATACTTATACACTAAGAGAGAAATCTTAGGTTGTTTCGTTCTGACTCTAATTTTCGCATTTTCGATTCGAAATTTAAATATCTCATACGATTTCAACCTTAATTTAAGACTAATATTCTTGTTTTAAAAATTTTTAATCTAACTTAAAGATCTTTTCAGATCAAAAGATCGTTATATAAGAATGATAAATCTAAAATTAAAACGATCTAAAATTAAGATGGTATATTCTAATTTTTAGATTTTTAATAAGAAAATGTTTATAAATCAGAATTTCAGGAAGGACTTTTCTCAACGACTCAGCTTGATTTAAGACAGTCTTTCATATACAATATTTACAGCGCTTTTTCTCTGTATGTATATATTTATTAAAACATTATTAAAAACAATTATAGATATTAAATTTTAAAAAATCGTTTACAATTTCTAAATTATACTCCTTTGATCTTTATTCTAGTTGCTATACATGGTTGGTCCGATAAGTACTTATCATCACCACCCGATGTAGGTCTACTTTGCAGACCTCGAGAAAATGAATTTTTTAGTCGGAATAAAGAAGTTGGAGCATTTCTGGGTCAAGTGTTTCGAGATAAAAGGAAATTATGTTGAGAAATAAATATCCACTTTTATATAATTTTTAAAATTAACAAATATATAAAAAAAAAGTATTTTTAATGCATATCAACAAAAATTCGTATTTTATCAAACATTTCATTTTATTCGATTTCGAAACATATCTTAAATTCATTTTAGAAAACAATTATTTTAACAAACGTAAACGTAAAAAACATTTATATATAAGAAACTAATCAACAGAATTTTTAACAAATAAATATTGAATTTTGTACAAGTTTAAATTAAAAATTTTAGATAATAACTAACCGTATCCATGACAGCACAAAACTTAAAGGCACGTTGCAGCTAAACACTAAACTATATACATACATAAATATACACACACTCGTACATATATACAACCCTATCACAGCATAAAATATTGGCAGTTTGTCAGCTAATTCATAAACTATGGCTTATTTATAGCATCCAGACGTAATCTAACCCTTGAGGCGTTTGAGCTGTTTCAGCTTATTCTTCTTCTCGACGCCCAAACTATTGGCAAATTGTTTGTTAGCCTCGGCTTTGTACTCCTGAATGTTGTAGTGCGTTTGCTGTTAAACAAGCGAAATAATTGGTCATTTAACTTAAATTTCAGGAAATTAGTTTAGAAGATATTAATTATGTATTTACATTCAACGCATCCTTTAGCTCGATTTTCATCAAACGTTGTAAGCCTCTGTAGTTGCGTCCAAGTATGCGACCGAGTTCATAGCGTGAAATGCGAAACCTTTCGGTGGTTGTGGAGATTTCGGTGCTGTTGTCCTCATCGCCGCTGTCGTTGAATTTCTGCGAATGAAAGTTGTAATAAGAATTTGTTTATTAATTCAATAACTTATGTAGTTGAAAAGTTAAAGTGTTACCGGCGATTCGGTGCTGGCTCTAGGCAAGGTTGGCTTCGTTGGCGCTGGATCGCTGAACTGATCATTCAGCATATTGTAGACCTCATTCAACGTATTTTTGGTATCAATAAATTGCTACAATTTACAGTTAAAAATTATTAAATAAATTTAAAATATCATGCACTTATTCTTATATCGTTGCTGCACTTACATCCACAACCAAATTCTTGGTAATGCCGACTTTTTGAAAGAAATCCCAAAAGCCGCCACGCTTAGTGCGCACTTTCGGCTCATCCGCTGCCGCTGTAGCACTTTCGTCCGCATTTGCTAGTGTCGCAGACGTTTGCTGAATATTGTACGAATAGGAACTTGCGGTAATGGCAAGCAAAAATAGAAATAACAACGCTCTCGAAGACATTTTCGCTTTTTAGTTTAGTATTACGTATGACGCCGCCAAACTGAAATATAGAAAAAATAACAAAAAAAATTACAAATTAATTCGTTAGGATTAGATGCAAATTGCAAAATAACGTGCAACGTGTTGCACAAGTCAAACGACTTTGTAACTGACCAGTGGTTAAGTTAAGTGGACCACTAACGCCCGCCCACCCACACACACGCACGCAATGCAGCTCATTAGTTTGGCATTAACGTTTTGCATTTGTGCTTACGCAACGCAACGCAACGCAAGAGTGTAGCAGCAAAATGATAAATCATGCATGCTTGCATACATGCAACAATATCGCAAATAGCCGAAATGCATCGCAGTTATAAAGTTATAAATGCTGCATAAGTACACAAATACCAACGCACATACATATGTATTTGCTTTAAATATCAGCGCTCAAAAACGCATGTAATTAGCATATTACAGCGCCAATACACACGCACATACACACGTACATACGCACGCATACAACGCAGTGGACGAGTATTTTGGAATTTTGATTAAATTTGAAATGGCTTAGTGCTCGCGCTCAATTGACTTAAAATTAAAGCCAAATCTACGGCACAGTACAATTAATTTTTCATATGCTCTAATTAAATTTACTGCATAACTGCACATACAAACAAACAACAAAAGCAAAAAAAAAACTCATTTTCATTTTCAAAAAACATTTTCACAATTGCAATTTAAAATTTTAGAAATAATTCAAAAGAGTAACGAATTTCTTATGACTACCGAGTGCTGCCATTGAAACAATAACAAAATCGGGGGCTAGTGCCAAAATCCAAATAGAAAATTTTAATGTGATTAAACTTTATAAGAATTATTCATTTACTATTTACTATATTATTTAATTTAAATCACCACAGAGCTTTTTTAAAAGCTTTCGTAATATTAAAATAAAAACTATTGTTACTTTATGATAATAAAATGTAATATATAAGTTGTTAAGGACATTAAAAGATTCTTTAAGCTTTAAAGCTTTTTCTCAGCGCTGTTTCGGAATACGCTTCTATTCCTCATCAGCGGTTTGGTGAAGCTTTATGTTTTTATAACCGTCTATGAACTTCTAATTTTTTTCAAAGCTTCTTCATCTTTTGATTTTTTGTACTATATCTACATATATAAAAGCAACCTACAGCTGAACTTTCAAGCGACTTACAGCATAAACTTTCAAAATTCATAAGGTTAGAGCTTTAGAAAATACTCTGACTTTAATCTTTTAAAAGCAAGTTGTTTAATTTTTTTTTTTTTGCTTTACATTTGACTTATAATTTTTAGTTGCATTTTTAGAAAATTTTTAAATTTCATTATTTCGAGTTTTCGTCTTAACGGCTCCTGCTGGAAAAGCTTCGAAAAAGCACGCACATGCTTTATGCTTTCACAGCAGCATTTTTGGCATTGCTGTCGCGTATGCAGCACGACTCGACACTGTTGCACAGCGCGCAGCCAAGAATTTAATGCAAATGAAAATTTTCCCCTTCTTTGAATGGAATAGCATCTCGGCTTAGTTGGCGCGGTGGGCAGGGAGTTGTGCAACAACAAAGCTGCAACCGCAAAAAGTTTCTTGCTTTTGCGATATTTTTATTTTTCCTTTCTTTTTTTTTTCTTTTTTTTTCTACTCAACGCTGGCAACACTTTTGCATAAAAGCGGAAGCGGAAATCGCCTTATGATGAGAGCGTAGCGTTTTCCTTATAGCAGCGCAAAGCAGCGTAAAAAGGAACATGGAATATGAACGGGTTGGGTTGGGTTATGGAAATTCAATCTGTTTTATGTGCTTAAAGCGTCGCCAAATGCAAATTGTGACGACTTCGTTTGCAATTCTTTTTCGTCTTCTCTTTTTTCATATTTTCTTTCTTCCTTTTTTTTTTGACATTTTGGGCGTTGAACAGAAGGAAAATAGAAAAATAATGAAAAACAAAACAGAAAACAGAAAACAAATTGAAAAATGCAGCGCGCGACAGTCTGCGCTCTTAAAGGACTAAAAGCACTAAACGTTCGTGCCAGCAAATGGACAGGCATGCAGCATGCTGCCTGTCAGCATGAAAGGGCATCAAGTAATGTTGCACTTGCGGCAGTTTAAAATGATTTTTTTATATATTTTTTTCTGCTTTCGTTTTTGAAGCTGCTTTGAAGCGTTTCATTTTTCTCTAGTTTCTTTTCCAACACAAATTGTAAAAAAGGATGGCTCGAAATTTTGTCGAATTGGAGTCAGATCGCCATGTAAAACGAGTTGATACGAGCTGATCTGATCAGTTTAAAAATTGAATAGATCTACATAAGTCGATAGCACTCAAGATTCTTAACAAAATTAATCAATACAATTAATTTTTTGTTTAATAAAATTTAATATTCAACTGTTTGGATTTTGTTCACATATGTTAGTATTATCTTAGCAGAAAAGCAAATACTGCTCTCATTTTTCTTTTTATTTAGTTGAAAATAATACTGTGTGTATCAATTAAAAAATTAATCAATGCATAGAAAAATGTGCTTAAATGTTTACTTGTATGAAAAGTCTTTCAAAACTTAAATCAAATTTAGTAATCAGCTAATCCTTTTACTTATCTCATCAGATTTTTAAAGGGAAAGCTACGTTTACATATATCAAAGTTTTTTTAAAAAACCGGAAACACCTGCAACGACATGCTGTAATATCTAAATATAATACTAATATTTATATTTCCGCATTCCTATGAAAGAATAATTCTGAACTTGAGTTTGACTTTGACCATTTCAAATAATTTCTTCGCAAATAAGTTGAAGAAGTCAGACTGACGATGATATTGTTTTATGTTTACAAAGACTAAATAAATAAAGAGTAACAAATTGCCTTCGAAGCACCTTCTTTTATTTAATATATTCTGAAGGTAATGAATGTATTTCAATATATGTATACCTTAAAATAAATACGAATTTCGTATAGAAAATATCGCAATAAATTGAAAGTAATTGGAAAGTAATTTTTGATATTTACGTAGTGTATTCATTAGCCCAAATCATTTCGATTTGTATTTTATTTTCAAACTGAAACAACAACATTGATTACATGTTTATCGACCTCTCATTTGACACCTCATTCATGGTGAAAATTTTGTTAAAATGCAATTAACTTTAGCCGGGAATCAAATGAAACGAAATCTTTAATTTGTTTACGAATGTGCGCAATCGATATAAAACGTTCGGCATGTATTTGTAATTGTAATCCTACACACATTTAGCGGTCGGTGTGTTGCATATACGTGTGTGTGTGTGTGGGTGCGTGTGTACTGAGCTTACGTTAACGAAATGGCAGATATGCCATGCAACGCATAAAATAATTTAAATTCATTTAATTTCAAATCCAATTGAATTTATTGAAATCAATGCAATCTGCATAAATGCCAGTGCACACATTCGCACACACACACGCTCACGCACACACAGCCATCATCAACTAATAAAATCCGAGCGTTGGTTTTTTGTTTCGTATTATTATTATTATTTTACCTCTTTTTTTAATTAATACGCAATTGGCTTTGCGCGCTTGTGCGCTCAGCATAATTGCAGTCAGGCAGCCAGCCAGCCAGCCAGGCAGGCAGGAGGGCATTGGAGCGCGTGTGCGTGCATAGTTGCGGAAAATGCCGCACATACATACATAGCTTTCCTGCGGCTGACCGTGCATATATGCGTATACTCAAATATTAGAGCATTTAATTGGAAATGCAAAATTTATATTGGAGCTCAAAATCTGTTAATCAAAAATAATGATAAAGCTCAGATCAGCGTGGTTTAGTTCGGGCTCGGGAGGGGGCGGAGCACACGCAGTAGTTGCATGCAACCGCATTTAGGTAAATGTATGTATTTATGTATATGTCTATACATAATCCAATCCTATTGACCATTGCCACCAATGCTAACACCAATGCACAGTACTTTGGGGGACAGTAAAACAAAGTAAATTGTCTGATTCAAAGTGTTTGTAGAGGGTGTAATATTTATGTATATATGTATATATGTATATAAATTATGTACTTATTAATTTATCAGTTTTATCGTTTCTCGTTTAACCTTGAATCTTTAAGGTTAATTTCAAAGCTGTGGTTGACTGAGAAATATATTTTTTTACATTTTCAAATAAATATTGAAGAGCCTTAAAAATCCTTTCAATGATTTAAACTATTAATGTATTTTTTTTGAAGCTTATTAACCCTTTAAGAACCAATGGGATATTTAAATCTCTTCTGTAGGCATTATTTTTCTTTCTTTTTTAAATTTCACTTTTAAGCAGAGTATGAATGAAATATTAGTCTCTTAAATCCGTGATTTTTTATTTAAATGATTCCTCTAAATCTGTTCTACAGCATAAAATATTCTTTCATGTCATCTATCCAACAACAAAACTTTGTTTCAGAAGATACATTTATAAATTATTATTAAATCAATTAACCAAAGTACTCTGCCCCAAACGCGCTCGGCTTCAAGCCATGATGCGCCGCACTCTGAGGTGCAAATGCACTGTTGCATTTCAAATAAATTGTTGTTGCCAAGTATGTGTGCATGTGCAACTGTTGCCGAAAACATTTGCTAAATTACAAAATTTCCGAACCAAATCATATTGGGATTTTGGGCAGAACACAACAACAAAACAACAACAAAAATGCGAGAGAAATTTGCATTGCAAATGCATTTTTCGCAATTGCATTATGAAAATCTGGATGCATCTTGCAAATATTTACGCATCATTGCACAAACTAATTTGCAATTTTACTAATTAGTACGAATGTGATAAATCAATTGAGAATTTATTAATGTGAAGCGCATTGTGTTCGACGAGTGTTGGCCACCACGAAATTAATCATTTTGAATATATCCAACAGATACAAAAAAAAAATTAAAATAATAATAAACGCATTTCTTTAAAAAGAACCTAATTTAAAATTACATTTTTGGATATAATTAGCGTGCGGCATGGCCGGCAATAATTTGCATAACAGTATAATTAAGGCAATAGTTTTGAACAAATTGTTAAGCAATTTTTTGTTTATGAAATAGAAAAAAATTCCTCATTTTAAAGCTTGCAAACTGAAAGTGTAATTCTTTAGTCTATTTGCTCTAATAACCCTGTAATCATAAACTTTAGCTTTGGTTAACTTAAACGAGTTTTTGGTGAACTGCGAGAGCGTCCTAAGTTGTTGGCCAATTATTTTTCCTGGTATAAACGAAACCAACTATGCTGGTAACTTAGTTTGCCTAAACTTAACTGCTTACAGTGAATTTGAATACAATTTATTTTTGGTGCAAAAATGTAGTTTTGTTTTAAAAATATAATTAAATGTTCTTTTAAGACAAGAAGGACTTTTAAAATAATACCTTTATAGCCGCATTATAGCCATCATATAATTTGAAATACTTGTATATTAAAAAAATTCACTGACACACGGAAAAGCCTTGAACAAGAAACCACCAACTTGAGTATCTGCAAGAGACGACATTGCAATGTTGCATGTGAATTTCTAAGCCGATTTGTATGCAATTTTTGCACAGTCAACATTTGAAGCGGCCTTAATGGCACTCAGCTAGCAAACAAGCACTTCAAGTGCGAGTATTTGACAGCAGCCGAGAGCCGTACAATATCCAGCCGAACAAAAACTCAATCAAGGAGAACGTTTACCTTTCGTCTTCACCTCGGCCAAGTGCGCTGCTTACAAAGAAAATACATTAAATGACTTTGGGGCCTCGTTCAGCCGCACATTTTCCTCCCTTTATGAATGTGTGAAAAAATATGTATTCGAATGAAATGCAAGTGCACACTTAAATTGCCAAATAATAGTATTAAAACGTACCGAAAATGCACTTAACACTTGGCAACTCTACTCTATTTTGGTGTCCGTCGCACCACAGCACGATTCTATATAGACCATTTAAGGGAAGACTTCAGTGACGACGCTGGTGAAACGAGCAAGGAAGTCGAGAAGCGGACAATGAATTCATTGGGCAGCACAATAGCAATTTCCTTCCGGCCAAACGTTGCCATCGACGATGCCAACTGAGCAGAAGAAGACACTTGAGCATGACTCATAAAATGAAAACTTTGCCGCAACTATTTTTAACCATCACCAAAAAACTAACTTCAGCCAATGCACCATGGTACGCCAGGCGATGTTTTTTTTAATATTTTTCTATTCTCTTTTGAAATGCTTCAAATATAAATTTTAATTTATTTTGATATATACATATATATGTTTTATGAAAAGTTAGATTAAAAAAAAAAGAAGAATTTTCTGTAAATCTACTTGATCAAACCTTACCCATTCTAAAAGGCATTTTCTTTACATTATCTTACCTTACTAACATAATCTTACATAACCTATCATAAATTAACATAATCTAACATAACCTAACACAATCTAAAATTACCTAACATAACCTAACCTTACTTAATCTAACCTATACCAATATTTGAATTTTCAACAACAACTTCCAATCTGATTTTAACCATGGTGCATAGTCACTTCCAACGCCTCCACCTCGCTTGCATAGCAAATTTCAAGTCATTTGTGGTCGAAATGTGGTGCCCCAAAATGGCAAATGAAAAGAAAAAAAAAACACGTCTTCTTGCAAGAAAATTCCAATTCCACTTAGAACACTGCCGAGCGGGCAACTGCCGGCTGAATGGCTTCGATAGCTCTAACTAAATACAGTGCAGGAGCAACCAAGAGTATTTCGGGCAGAGGGGGTTTTATCGACGAGTCGGTTGCATACTTCAGTATTTTAATTATGCCCTAATGGCGTATAATAGCAATTCTACCTAACGGTATGACGTTATGCTGCAGTAGTGCATTACTATACAGAAAAAAAGAAACAACAACAACAACGACAAAGCTATTGCGGTGGTGCGCGTTGTCCTTCATTAGCGTTTTTCTACATATTTTTTTTTTTATTTTTCTTAAGCGTTTTTTTTTTTCTTCTTTTTTGTACATTTCCGTTTTGCACCTTTAACTTTAACCGTCGATTCAGCCAGCACAATTGTAAATTTTCTTTATGCCTTTTGCCAATATCGAACGAACGCTTTGATTATTTCATTACTTACCCCTTTTCTTTTTTTCATTCTTGGTCATTTTGATAATGAAAAACTTTTGCAATCAACGTTGGTTTCTCCATCGACGTCTGTATTCTGTGTTTATTGGCATCCTTTCTATATTTCTATTTCTATAAAGTGCCGTCATTGTTTGTATGCGTCGGTGTTTCAAAGTTGTTGTTTTCTTTCGAGACTTTTACATGGGTGCATAATGCCAATTATGCATTAGCTTTGATTTTAAGCTTTCTCTTTAGATTTATTTGCCCTTTATTGGTGTCCATTTAAAGCGATTCATTACCTTTTTTCTATTTATTCTCGTTTTGCATTTAAACAAAGGTCAATCAATTAAATTTATCGCCAAGAGATTAATGGTAGCTTTTATGCAGCTTCTAGCAATCGGTTAGATAATTCCCTAGACTTTCTACTTAGCTCGTTTTTAAGCTAGGTAAGTCCATGTTTCAGTTATTAAAGTCTTAACTTATCAATCACCTATTTTGTATTACTTCTTAAGCTCCATCAGCGAAAGATTAATTTGATCCATCGATTTGCAGATATACATTTAAAATCAGTTAGATTCATGAAGATCCAAAAAATCACGCCAAGTTCTCTTCTACATATATAACCAAATCTACTTTTGGTTGTTACAATGTTTTGCCACCAAGAGAAACCTTAACGTTTGCATGACATAAAACAATTAGAAGCCGCATTTAATGTCCTTTTCGTTTGTCCTCGATACCTTTGATGCTTCATATGTTAATGCCTCATAAATAATCGACATCGATAGCAATCTGATTTGTTGTCATTGACCTCCGTCGCTCAATGTCCTGACTCAACGACGACACACATACATCAGCAGCAACTCTATTCGCATAGTAATGATATCCTTGCCATTGTCTTAGAGGCCTGGGCAGGAATTTAAAATGAGAATCTTAAATCATATATCCACTCCACTCCAGTCCACTCCGCCCAAAATGCCATGCCATATTATTCAATTCTGTTTAACTGTATTTTGGCATGCAATTTCGATTTAGAATCGATTTGATTTAAGCACATTTGTGGAAATTTGTAGCATTTAACATTTGCATTTGTCACATTTGCACAACTTAATTGAGCATGAATTTGCCGTCTTCGGAGAATTTCGAAATTAAATATTTCGGTATGCTTTGACACGCCCAACAGCATTTCGATAGTTACATCTACATATACATATACATACATATGCGATAATGCTATTCATGTCTGGCTGTTGTAAATTCGTAAGTGGTTCTGGTTATGTGTTCGATGTTCGGTGTTCGGTGTGGCAATGTCATTTGGGCTGGGCGGCCGAATTAAAGTAAATCGGCTTTTAATTTTTCAAAAGCCTGTGACAAGTCAATAATGTGGTTTGTTGAAGTATAGTAAATCAAAAATTTTATACTCGACAGTGAGAGTGTATGAGTGTGTTCAAAAATTGTTAAATGTCATTTGAATGTGTCAGCAAGGAACAATGACCAATTGGGTGTGGTGTTTGCTCAGCGTGTTATTCAAGATCAATACAGAATCTATTACCTGGTGTATTTTAAAAGGATGTTTACATAATCTATTAACTGACAGTATTAGCCGGACTCATATATACTTGTAACCATCGTATTTATGGAGCCTTAGCAATTTGTAAATATCTTTTTAAATATTTCGGTAAAGACTGTAGTATGATATTATACAGGAATATTTAAAAAAAAAAATTTGTTTATATTTGTCTGATAAATTTAAAAGCTCCTTGTTGTATGAACTATAAGAACAGATGATTTTCGAGGCATACATTTGTATAGAGTTATAAATTTGTAAGGTAAACAAGGCAAAACTGAGCTAGAATGAGTCCAGCTTTTATTAAAATCGTTCATTGAAATTTACAAATATTGTATAAACGTTATAACTTGTGTATTATAACTAATATTTTGCACTGTGGTGTCCTTTTTGCAAGGTTTTGTTGCTTTTCTTATTATCTATGCGTGTGTCATTTTGCTGGGTCAATAAACTTTTCATTGATAGTTTATTAACAACTTTTCAAAACAACCACATTTGCGGCTTTATTAAGTTTTAATATATTATTAAGAATTTGGTAATTATTCAGAGAACAAAAATATATGCTTAAGTTGCTGTAAAATACATTATTACACTATATTAAAGCAAAATATTTAACCACAAAATTAATGAGTTTAAATAGCGAAAGCTCAAAACCACCCAAGGACATTTGAAAGAAACTTAATTGTCGCACTGTTTTAGCATGGCTTATTCAGTATCCGCCTATAATGACAGTATTCCAACCACATGTGACTGCAGGTACATGAACAAGGGCCAAGGACAGGCACGAAATGACTCGCACTGTGGTTCGTTTGAATGGGTTAACTAAGCAAAAAATTTGTATGCAACATTTTTATAAATAAAGTAAAATAAAACAAAATATAGACAAGATTTTTTAATTTATATCAAATATATCTTATTCAAAAGTTATTCAGATATAGACACTATAGACACTAAATTTATTATGAAAACCCACTGTGCAACACAAAATGTAATAAACAAACCAAAAAAAAAAACCTTTGATCACATTTTCCGCATACAGCGAACAGAGAACAGCACAAAAAGAACCGCCGCCCCTGCCACCTGCCTTCTCTGAAGCTGGTCAAAATTCAAATATTAAAGAGCATATTTGATACTTGGCAGCAAACAGAACAGCCCAGTCCAGCGAGTGCCAAAGCGCAATTTCGGTTTCAGTTTTAAGCAAATTTACTCGCCTAACAACCTGTTGGCTGGTTGGCTGTTGGAGTCACTACTAAGTACATTACAACAACCGGTCGGTCGGTCTATCGGTCAGTCGGCTTGAAATGGCCGCTTTATAAAACGACCACATCGCGTCTCGAGCGCACCCGTGCAAAATTGTTTATGACACACACAAGTGCAGGCGCACACAAGTTCTTGATATGTCGGCGACCAGGATAGACACAAATGTTCGCGTCCTAATGCCGAGCAACTGAACATGCTGGTGGCTGCAATGAGAGAGAGTTGCAATAGCCCGCGGCAATTTTAATAAACCATAACGAAATGAAAAAAAACATTTCACTGCAAAATTTGTAGTTGTACCAGAGCGCCAGCATGTCGTAGACCCGCAGGGATGAAATCACGCCAACGCCGGATATGAAATGTTATCTGTTTAACGTTGCTGTTGCTGTTGTTGTTTTTATTGTTGTTCTCGCTTGCTGCTGTTGCTCTGTCGGCGTGTTTACAGCATCATCCATGCATGGTGGTCGGGAGGGGGTGGAGTTGGCATTGCAGCACAAGAAGTACGTGAACGCTGAATAATAAATGTTAATAAGGTTTATGGCAAACATGGCAGCGCGTTGCTGACCAACATACAAACACAAACTAGAATGCATAAGTATGAGTGTGGGTATTCGTATGATCATGCATATAGGTGTGGGTGTAGGTAAGTGTTGTTGCAAGTTTACTCGTCCATTTGGTAAAAGTTTAATAACGAAATTATTTAAGGCGAATTGGTTGTCATATATAACTGTCGCATACTCACACAGATATATGTGTGTCAAATGTACCTATACACATGTATGTACATACATTAAGATTTAATAAATAAGTAGATCGGTTTTGAAAACGTAATTTAAATTCTTTAACCAGACAAATTTTTATTGTCCCAGAGTGATTTAACATGACTCATTGATTAAATATTTTCATTCATCCAAAATTAAAAAAAAATTATTTTAATATTTTAAAATATTCGAACCATCCTAACCGCATACTTGCTGCTGCTTCTGCTGCTGCTGCCGCTTCCTGTCTGCACAAAGGTGACCAGACTAATATGTCATTTTTTATTTCCAGACGCAGAGTGCTGCGCCCATTTGTAAAGCCAAGCGGAAAATTGCTTTTCTTTGCGCGTATTTTCTTGCGATGTGAGTTATGATGTTGGCAACAGTGGCTGGAGCGAATCGGTTAAGGATATTGTATAGATACAAGTAAGCGTTAAGACGCGTGATGTTTGGTTTGTTAATAGCGTTTAGGGTTTGCCAAACTGTAGCAATATTTGCATTACTTTGTGGTCAACTAAACTAAAATCATTTTGAAAGCTTTTTAAATTTCTCTTTAAATATGTTTAACATTTTTAAACGATTATTGCATATTTTTTAATATTTTATAATATATAACGAATTTTTTGCATTAGTATAAGACACCTTTTCTTTTACTAAACTTAGCAATTTGACCAATTTTTTAATGTTATTTATTTGGTAAAAAATAAAAAATTTCAGTTACTACAAAAATTATTTACAATTTTCTAAATAAACTGTTGCTACCGCAAGCGTAATTGCAATTTATGATCAGCTTATTTGTACGCAGTTGTATCATCTACAGCCGCCGCCACCAACACCAACGCCATCCGTTGATTCATATGTCAGAACGGCGCAACCCTCATATTTAATTGTTAACATTAACATTATTATATAATGGCAAATGTACGTGATCAGAAGGACAAACTCATAATTCACATAAATACACACATACATGCCGCATCCCATACATTCGTACGTACATGTATACAGACAGTCAGTCGCATACATGCATACGTACTTATGTTTTGGTATGTGTGCAGGAAAGTGAGAATATGCGGCTGCACAACCAACCGCCATGGATACGCATGCATACAGACAGACACACACAGAGACACCATATATACTTTATAAATACGAATACAGACGAAAACGAACACCAACGCTGTCATCCTGTCAGTTGTAAAGTCGATAAGTATGCATGTGTATATGTGTGTGTATGTCTGCCTGTCTGTGTGTATTTCTGTTAGAGTAACAAATTTATACAAATGCATGCTGTGTCTGTCATATACAAATGCGTGATTGTCATAAATATGTTTGGTTGGTTGATTGGTTTGTTGGTTGGTTGGGATGCGTTGGAGAAATCCAATCCTCTTTTGCATGCAAAGTCTATTTTAGCTGCCAGCACACTTTGATACAATTGTACAAATTGTATGTGTGAGTGCAGCGCAGGGAAGAGTGCTGAAAATTGATTTCGTTAAGTTTTATGTTTACTAAATTTTGTCCTAAATCGATAGAGACCCTCAACTAAAGTCTGCTTAGATCGCTTATTAAATATTAAATTGCATTAAAGCTGAACATTATTACCAAAATGTCTACTGAGCGCTATTTTAAAAATTGTATAAACTCTAAAATGTTGGCAATCTCCAATTTAATTAAAGTTTTTATATATTGTAGATTATTAATTTTCATAGTTCTTTTATCGACTTTTTGTTGACAAAATGTTTATCATCGGTTTTTCGTGCGTGTAGCGCCTTAAATGACTTAATTAACATAAATGAAGGCTATTTAGAAATATATTAAACAACAAAATAAATTTCAGACAAATTTACACATCATTAATCATCAAGAGGGCAGGGAGTGAAAACCAAATGTATGTACATACGAGTATAAAAATATCTCTGTTATAATTTTATATAAAATTCAACGTCCATTCTAAATACGAAATTAACTTGTTAACTGCTTAACTGATTTCAGTCATAATTCATACACTAAAACTAAACGAAATCGACTTTGGTTTATGCTATAAAAAATATGACACGCCCTTATTTCCGGCCCTTAATCATCATTAAAATTTTGGTCTTATCTATCACCCTACAAAAAGAAGACGTACCGGATATTGTGCATGAGTTAAAATTATTCGTGGTTTTCCCTTTTGTTTCACAAGAACAATGACTAACATGACATTGGAATTTTATTATAATTTTGGGGGAAAAAAACCGATCAACGCCTGGTACTATATGCTAGCAGACATATAAATCGAAAGAGGTCTATTATTTTTTTCAAGTATTTTTTAGCTTGAATAAATTTATTCAAACTATACTAAATTGTGTCTTGCCAAAAACCCATAATAATGTTTTTTGTTGTTGTTATATTTGGTACATTTAAATTTGTACACTAGCTGCATAAAATCTCTTATAGAAAACCACTCGCTCGAACTTAAGCTCGGGCACCCTTCTAACCACATTTACATATTTCATAATATTCTATTAAAAACCGGAACGCCTTCTTCTGATTTGTATAACTAGACAAAAGTTAAACTTTCCAAAACTATAAATAACCTTCCAAACAAACCATAAATACTAAATTTAAATTAAGCTATTAAACATTCACAACAACAAAAAGTGTAAAAAAATAATACTACACGCAGCAACCAAACAATCGAATCAATTTTCGGCCACTTTATTTAATTAATTCCGGTTAATGCTAAACAAAATAAAAATATAAAATATCAACACGCATTAAAAATTAGTTGTTAGCATACATACATACAAACAAACAACAACAATGAAAAAACTAAAAAGACGCAGCCACGTTTGCCCTTGACTTTCTTGCGGTCATTTAGAGGCTGCGCGCAAAGTTTAAATTTGACTACGCTTTTAGCGTCGAAACGCATTAGACGCCGATTGTTAGATTTGACTGATACGAGAAAAAACAACGAGACAAAACAACAACAACAACAACAACAAAAACAAAAAACGTACGTCAAAAATAAACAAACGAAATCGTCCAAGAAAAAAAATAGAAGTCATTTGCATAAATTTTCAAAGTCAAATATCGCTTTTGGTCATGTGGCGTTAACTGAAACATTTGAGCCACACTGGAGCTAGGAAAAAACCACCAACAATGCGAACAACAATGCCATTGAATGCGTGTGTGCGCGTGTGTGTGTGTGGTTTATGCAGAGCAGCGATTTTTTAGTTTTTGTGAATGACGTTCTGCGCATGCGTGGCACGTTGTACGTCAAAATGCTGCGTTGACATGCGGCATGGCATGCATGCCAGCGCTTGTCTATCTGGCATTAGTTAATTTATTAGTAAACATGTCGATTAACGTTTTTTTTTTATTTGTGTTTTGATTAACTTGGCCGATAGGCAAGTGAAATGTTCATTTCGGACGACATAAACATAAGAAAATCGCTTGCCACATTTTTGGCATTTTTTTTCAAATCGTATTTTAAAGAGTTAACTTGGCAATTGCGTGAAGGTAGTTTGTGTGAGTATTGACTTTGACAGGTGGTAATTGATATTTCGGGGTCAATGTATTCAATATGTATATGTATACAATTTTTTTAGTTTGTTTTGTTTAAATTTGATGAGGCATTTGGCTTAGGGCAGAAATGTTTTAACATTGTGCATGAGTAATTTCTAATGGAAGTTTTACTTGAAGTCCATTAAATCTGTGGCAATTTGACATGAAATTGGTAAAAATTTAATTTTTCGTATGTTTGTTTGCTTCGACTAATGCTTTATATGTATAAAATTATGTTATCTTCAGGAATATGATCTACAAAATAAACAAAAAAATAGTTCGACTAATAAGTTTTGCCAGGTTTAAGTTAGATTAGGTAAGGTTAGAGTGGTAGATTAAACTAGATCCATAGTGTTACCACATGCTTCCTTTAGATAAGACAAAAATACAACATATTAATTCAATACATAATCGTATATATATGTGTATCCAAGAAAGTAAGGAACAAATTTGTCTTAGGTATGTGAAAGGACTTTGACTTGGTTTCGACATGTTTAAGAATTCTTTTACTAAACAACGTTAATAACTTAAGTTTTGATAAAATTTTAAGCTTAAATAACTTGAACTTCGAAACCAAAACCGATTAATCCCAAAACAACATTGAGGGTACTTATATCATATATTCGAGTATACTATATTTGAGTAATTTTGTCATATTTGATTTTTGAAGTAAAAATTGAAGATTTAAAAAAAAATTCAAATACTCTTGATCTTGATTCAATCTAGTATTAAAGAAAATCACAAAACAAATAATTTATACGTGCTCGAATGTAACTTCAAAGCACTTTTCTTTGCCTTCAAAATAATTTCACGTACTATCAGTTGGTCTGCTAGCTTATATATACATGCGAGTACATTGTACCGGGTGTTGGATTTTTTAAAATGTAATGCAACTACAATGTTATGTTAGTCATCGTTTTCCTTATTGATTTATTAATACCACAAGGCAACCTACTAGTATATATTTGTATTAAATATTAAATTCTATCTTTTGTATAATTAAAGATTGTTCCGTTTTTTAGATATTAAGGTACTTCTTATTGTTGGATAATAAGATAGATAATAAAAAGGTTTTGAATCACGACGTTGATGAAAACCAAGTTATCGATAAAATTCGAAATTCAATCCCGAAATCCATATTTTCAACTTCATCTTAACAAAATCTTGAAATAAGAATATTAATTACAATTTAAGATTTAACATTTTTATTTTATGATGATGATTGACTTTGATTAAATCAAGAATGATTTTGCTTAAATTTAGATTCCAATTTTTCTTCTCTCAAGAAATGAATTTTCATAATTTAGTTGGAAACTACTTTAAACTTAATTAACAAATCAAAAATGTATAAAATCGATCTTGTATAAAATCGGTTTTAACTATTTTTTGATATAGAGTATATGTTCTTCACCATGCAATGAAATATTTACTCCATATTGTCAGATAAATATGCTTTTTGTTTTCTTACTTTGTTATGCCATTAAAATCTTGTATAATTTATTTAAGCAACTTGTTAAAATCTTCACGTTTATTTATTTAACTCATCTGCAACAAAAAACAACAACAACAACAACAAAAATTGCAACATGACTTTTGCAACTTCGCGTTTATTTTTATTTTTTGCATAAGCTTGTGTTGCAACACACTTGCAGCTGCAGTTGCCAGCTGCATGCAACAGTGGCAGCGACAGCGACAGCAGCAAGAGCAGCAGCGAGTTTCATGCACTATTTGCGCAAAGCGATTTCGTAAGTCTCACAATGTTTACAAAACCTACTACTATCAGTCCACCACTACTACTACAGTCACTACAGTCATGGACAAGCTCATGCAAGTTTGCTTTTAAATCTAATCGTTTCGCTTTTGACTCGTTTTGTTGCAGTTTTTTTCCTTGGTTTTTTTTTTTATAAAAAAATTGCAAAACATACTCGAATACATAAAAAAAAGAGTATATAAATAAAAAAATGTTGTGCAAAATAATGACCCCAACAACAACACTGTCAACTACCGAACTGACCGCATTGTTTAACGCCCAATTTAGCTGGTCACATAAACAAGGTAAATATTGCACAAAATATGCGCAAACACAAACAACAACAACACACAAACTGAAACTCAAACAACAAAAAAAGCTTAAAATATTATAAAGTGGCAAAAGTAAAACAACAACAATAAAAAACTGCTACCCAAAAAAGTTTTGCAAATATTTTCATATCAACTTGATGCCAGAGTTTTTATTTTTATTTTAGTTTATTTAAATATAAATTTTTTTCGTTAGCATTTTGACCACAACAACAACAACTGATAAATACCGAAAAATAGCCAGCATAAATAAGCGTATTTAAATATTTTTTGAAAAAAATGTATCGATAAAATTTAAGAGCGCAATTTTCGGTCATGGCGCTCATGTGCAATGTTGCGCACTTGAGTCAATTATTTGCTTTGATTCAAATTTAAACTACAGTAATTATAATGCACTAATACACTCGCAATTTAAATGTGAGCTGAATTTTACTTAACTTTTTTTTATACAAATTTTTTTTTAACATTTTCAAAAATGAAGCACAATTTTACTATGATTCAGTTCACGTTGACGAATTTTTGCTCAGGTATTCGCTATTTGAAAACTCTTTATACTAAACCTTTTTGTTGTACAATTTTCTTTCTAGTATTTAAACCGGCAACAAAATTTTTTCCATAAAAAAATTGTGGCTTAAACAAAAACTGGCTAATACCCAACACCAGCGTAACGAATCTATACACTGCGCCTAATTTCCTCGCTTACTAAACTCACTTAGTAAGTCAGTCACCGAAAGCGGCATGAACCACTCAAGCTCGAACGACCTTCAGGCTAGTCCAATATACAAAACCAAAAAACAACAACAACAAAAACCAACAACAACAATGATAAAAGTATGTAAAGCAACAAAAAGTAAACTACAAATAAAAATAAAAATGCTTTATTGCATTTTCTCATACAGCATTTGTTAAACCGCCGAAGAAGAAGAAGCTTTGTATGCTGCGAAGAAGATGTGCCGCGTGCGCACCAGCGCTGACGAATTCATTAACCCAATTATGTACGAGTGTGCTCTACTCTGCTCTGTTCGCTGCAGCGACTCGATCACCTTCAACAATTGTGCCCGGCCGTAGAACTATTTTAGAGCGAGATTACCAGCGTATCGGTCGGTACGTGGTCGCTGGTTTAGTCCGCTGATCTTTCAATGCTTGTCGTTGGTTGATTGAGGTGTGCGCTGGTTTTGTTGTTATTGTTGTTGTTGTTACGTTTTGCTTGTAAATTGATTTGGCAAATTGCGCTAAAAATATTTTGTGGGTAAATATTTTTGTACGCTGCGGATTTGTTTATGCTGCGATTGCATTTCGTTTGTTGTTATTGATATCGTACATGAAGGTATTTTGTTAAATTTTGATGAGTTTTGTATTTGATTGATTAAGGCATCAGATAATTAAAGCAAGTTAAATAATTAATTTAAATTTTTATAAATATGATTCCAAATTGAATTTGTAATAAAAAAAATGCAAACTAATTCGAAACATTCGTTATTATGAAATTATTAGACAAATAACTAAACATTTTCTGAGGTTTCTTAGCGATTTTAGACTTCTAGAAGTAAATTAGTTATACTAAAATCAATTATCTAATATATTCTAATATTCTAGAAGTACCTAATTTATTTTGGTTGAAAAATCCATTTAAAATCTGTCAGATAATTAAATTTGAAAGAACATTTATATTCTTCTACACAAGAAAAAATAAACTTGAGACTCAGTAAAGTTTCTAATTGTATTTAATAAAAATATAAATGAAATCTAACTAAATTCAAACAAAGTGTTTGAATGAATTAATTTGAGATTAAAACAATTTGTAGTTTTTGGAGAGACATCTCATAATAGAAAAGCATTCAAACATATTTTTAATTGTATTGATTATTTTATGTATTGAAAAAATCAAATATTTCGACTTAGTGAAGAAAATGTGTGTTGAGTTATTTATCGATGCTTATGTGTTCTTCCAGAACACATTTACCCGAAATCAACTACTGGAATTGTGCGTCAGTGGCACAGCCATTAGACACTCTCAATAGGCCTGGGTTTGATCCTTGTCATGATCCATGAATGCTTTTTTATTGAAAAACATTGTAAACAAACAGGTGTTTGAGGATAAAACAATTAAGGTTTTCAATTATCACTGTTAATTGTATTGATCAAATATTTGTAGTTTCAAATAAAAATTAATTTTAATAGACATTAATTCAAACAAATAGTTAATTGAAGTAATAAATTGTTTCAAAAATTTAAATTCTGTTTAGCTATAACTTCGTTACGACATATTCAAACTTTACCAAACATTTTATAAAGAAATTGGATTTTATTAAAACTTCTATATAACATACCAAAATCGATTGTAAATCTGTATACTCAAAAGTGATAACATCAGATAAACGAACTTTTGCACAATTTCAATGAAAAATTTAGGGATTATTTGTTTAAATTGTAATGCGAAATTCTTTATTTTTTGTTGTTGTTGTAATCATATCAAAGCGATAATACCATCACTCCATTAAAATTCTGCAGGGAAAACACATTTGTTCTAAAAGCGGTTAAACACTTAAATTCAAATTACTGCAACCATTAAAATTTTCAACCACTTGATTGATTGATTTTTCAACTCACAATAACTCAATGCGTCACGGCATTTATCGGTTAATTAACTGTGTTATTAAATATTTATTTATTTCTCATACAAGACACAATTGCATATTTTTTAAGTATTTTTAACCAATTTCAAAAATATTTTATTGCTAAACAATTCGATTAGCAATATTTACAGAATTATTGTCAACACATTTTCAACATTAACAACACGTACCGCGGCAGTAAGTATTTTATTTAAATTTTGTTTACTATTACAGCAGCAGCCCAAAAACGTTAAAGAAAAACAATAAATCACCGAAAGCGAAAGACTCAAACGCTCGAACCCGTTGAGCGAAAATGCGCGCGTTCGCTTCTACCGAAAAATGAGAACTAAAATTAAATGGCAAAATGTGCGCATGAAAATTGCGCGATCGAAGAAAAAAAACTTCAAAAAACTAAAAATACGCTTCAAAAACGAATAAAAAACGAATAAACAACAACAGCAAAATAAATAAGTAAAGCATTTTGGCCAGTAGAAGCAGAAGCAGAGCCAAAGTACAAACGAAACTTCACTTGAGCTGAGCGCAAGTCTTTTTCAGCTTTTCAGTTTAAAGCATGTTGTAGAGTTTAGCCAAACAAACGTGTTGGCAACAGCAGGCAGCAGTTGCTAGCGCTGCTTTGGAGACTTATGCGCACGCTCGATCGATCGCTCACTCAAGCAAGCAATCCGGCAAGCAGCGAGGGAACTGGCGCTCACCGCACAACCAGTTGCAGTAGGTCAGTTCAGTGCGACGCGAGGCAGAGCAGCGCAGCGCGCTAAGAGGCGTATGCAGCATAGGCGCAGAATCAGAAGAAAACCAGTTGCGTTCGTTTGCCGCAATTGCGTAAGCTGACGCAAAAGTGACGGTCTGACTGGTGGTAAATGACGTTTTGAATTACGTGGGGAATTTTCGATATTCCATTTTGATATCTTATTGAAAATTTCCAACTGCATGAATCGAAAGTAAACGCTTGCCTTGCCTTGCAGTATTCGCTGGATTCGCGCATGCGTCACTGGTCGGTTTGTTTTCTTACCTTGTAGCAGCCGGTGCTGTGCTCCAAGCGTTGTTTCTGACATTTGTATTGCCAAAATGGCGCTGCAAAATTGCGTTGTCGGCTACATACTCTGCTGATATTACGTCTGACCTTGAGCTGTTTAGTTAATGAGAGTACAGACATGAAAAAATATTAGTAAGCTTATAAATTATTTGATGTATTTTTTAGTAAACGATTTGTAGAATAATGGCACGAGGTGTCTGTACAAACAAAACAGTTTACTAATAATTATTTCTATTAAAAGTATTTAATAAAAAGAATGGTAAAAAAATCATAATATAAAATTTTCATAGATTAATCACACAGAAAGAAATATTCTGAAAATTTTTAACTGATTCTTCACAATCCTAAAAATCAATATAATGAAAAACTTTAATTGAAACTTCAAATTGTTTTACACTCAACCTGTTAACTTTTTGAATTGAAATTTCGAATATTTAATCCAATTAATAAATTAATCAATTTCATCAAAAATTTGTTTAAATGTTTAACTTGTATGCAAAATTCACTCAAAACTAAAAATAAAATCAATTACGAATTTTATTGTATTAATTAATACTATTATTATAAACTTTTAGCTCTTCAATTATATACTTAATACAATTACATAATACAGTAAATATAAAAAAATGTATATATTTGAAGAATTTTGTTGCCTTCGACCAATCAAAATCTCAACCGCCGACGCCAATGAAATTGTTTTGCCAACCCGTTTACATTGAGTGTAAGTTTATGCTCATACGAGTATGTAGTAGTAATTAAACTAAAACTCTCATTTAGTTGTGCCTCAAAGTACGGCTGCAAGTTCAAATGTCCCTCGAACTGTTCAAAGTCGAGTGAATTACTTTATAAGACAACATTTTTTTAATTAGCAATAACAAAATTCCACAGAATTAAATAATAAACTTTTAAATTGCCCATAAGAATTAAAACTGAGCACTCAGAGGAAAACTTCTTTTGTGCGAGCGACAATATTTGCATTTATGTAATTGTCGCTTTAATGGCAGCGTTTTGTTAGCGTTTTGGTTGTGCATGGAACACGCAAGCGACATTACTGCTACACGCCAACAGCGGCAGCGGCAGCTGTAAGCATGCTGTATGTGCACATTGTTGTTATTGTTGTGTGCGTTTCATATGTGTGTATGGCTGAGTGTACAAATTGTGACGGCACACTTTTTAATGAAGCGCTTAAAGTGATACAATGAGTTATAATTGCAACAACAAAAAGTGAATATAAAGCAATTTCACTTGGTAACACGGTACAAAGCACAGTGGGACGAGGTAAATGTGTTTAATAATTTTAACAAAATTTTTTAGTAAATTCAGTGCTTAATTATGAACAAACAAACATTTTTACATTGCGATTTTCAATTTATTCCTCAACCTATCAATCTATCTATCTATCTATCTATATATCTATCTATCTATCTATCTATCTATCTATCTATCTATCTATCTATCTATCTATCTATCTATCTATCTATCTATCTATATATCTATCTATATATCTATCTATCTATCTATCTATCTATCTATCTATCTATCTATCTATCTATCTATCTATCTATCTATCTATCTATCTATCTATCCATCTATCCATTTAATATTTTCTAAGCATACTGATTTCTTTATGGTTTCTAAAGCAATGCCAAATAAACAATTTTAATTGAGACAAAAAAATTCTGTTTATATATAACTTTATAAATAATGGTAAATATTTCATCACTATAAACTAGATACATCTCATACCCAACTCACAATCAGAATATCCTTAAAGCACAATTAAACTTTTGTATAAATTTGAAAAGGAACTTATTGCAAAATATCTACTCCAACTCCAATTCGAAGTTGTACTCGCACACATACCCACTCGTAATCGTATTCGAATTTTAAATAAACTTTTAATTTTGAACAAATTTTCAGCTCACGCCAACGAGATAAACTCTCTTTAATTTGCATGTGAAAATTGCAAAACGAAACGAAACGAAAAAACAAAACTTAAATGAAAACATGTATGCAACAAATTTAAAATTCAAGCGAGTTTATTGCAAAAGTTAATGGTGAACCAAAAAAGTTAAAAAAATAACAACAAAAACAAAAGTTCAACTAGCAAAAAAATGTGTCTGCACAAAACTATTTCAAAGTTATTGTCACTAACATTTAGCGGTGGTGGTAAAATGAAATGCAAATGTGTAAACTGCATGCAGCAGTAAAACCAATACAACCCTCATATATATCTATGAATGTATGTATGAACGCTGGGGTTGCTTCTGTGTTATATATGCTAAACAAGAGTAGAAACTATGTATAAGTTATATATTGTAAAAATAATTAAGTATATATTCAATTTAAAAAAAATTTATAATAAAGAATACCAAAAGAATTTGTTTAAGTGTGTTTGTAATAGATTTTATATAATGATTCTTAGTTATGTATTATAAATTTAAGCGGTATCAAAACCAGTCTAATGTTAATACTCAGACTCAGTCACTCACTCACTCGTGCCCATGAAGCAACAGTTTTCTAAACATTTAAATCCAAACACTAATTAGAGAAACTTTGTTTGCATGTGCAGGAGTGCACTATACCAGTACATGTGCATCTGCATTTATACATTTGACTGTGTGTGTGTGTATAAGTGCTGCACAAAAAGTGTGTAAAAGCGAAAATAAACAAATATTTTTGTTGCATGCACCCGATTTTAGATTCTGTTGTGAATACAAGCGAGCGCACCGACCGCCTTGGGCGTATGTGTGCGCGGGTAAAGTAGAAGCACAGACGAAGCGACTATCGTGTTGCTAATCGATTTTTGCATGCTTCTCCAGTTGGTTAGTTAGACTTAAAAAATTTATTTAACTTTTTTTTACTCGCAAAACTATTCCGAATTAGACTGTTGTACAATTTTCCCCAGTTGAGAATGTATTTGTGAAATTATTTAAAAATGTTTTAATTGAATGGAAAAGTTGGTAACAATTCACGCTACTGGGAAATTAAGGAAGATTTAATCGAAAGTTAAAAATGGTTAAGTTTGCTGGGTATGACTCAGACCATAATAAAAGGAATTTTAAATTGAAATCTCTAAAAAATCAATTTTCTAGTCATTAGTCGGAGAGCTTCCGTTATTTACTTTTTAGGTTTGAGCATGTTTTTTTTTATTTTGTATATATTCAATTATTTGTTTATTCGTTTACTCATTTATTCATTTACTCATTTATTCATATATACATTTATTCATTTCTACATTTATTCATGTATTCATTGATTCATTTACTCATTTACTCATTTTTTCATCAATACATTAATTCATTTATTCAATTAAAAATTTATTCATTTATTCATCTATACATTTATTCATGTATTCATTTGTTCATTCATGCATTTACTCATTTATTCATTTACTCATTTATACATTTATTCATTTATTCATCCATTCATTCATTTATTCATTCATTCATTCATCTATACATCTATTCATTTATTCATTTATACATTTATTCATTTATACATTTATTCAAATATATATTTATTCAATCATTTATTTTATTTTGATTTAAAGGTTGTTTGCATAT
Source organism: Suillia variegata (assembly GCA_949127995.1). Classification (NCBI taxonomy): domain Eukaryota; kingdom Metazoa; phylum Arthropoda; class Insecta; order Diptera; family Heleomyzidae; genus Suillia; species Suillia variegata. The sequence continues at coordinate 33,398,196 of OX421846.1, forward strand.
AAAATTTGTATTCCTAAAATGCAGAAACAATTATGACACATCAGAATATTTGTATATAAAGAACTAACTTGTGGTATGGCCATTGATTTTTTTTCCAATATTTCCTTTTTATCATTTAAATTTAATCAAATCACACACACACACGCAGATCAATAAAAAACATGCCCGTACACACAAATAAATAAAAAGCAAATGCTCAAATAATTCCACTTAATTACGCGCAGTCGTATCGCTGCATCCTATTTGATCGGATTTAATCATCTCGCTGCGAATATTCACATTTCAGCATGTACCATACGAGTTTCCTACGCGTATTTGATTTGGGCTAGTTGAAGTATTTCCGTTTAAATAAATAAATACATCATTTTTTGCTTGCCATTATTGAATTGTTATAGTTTCGTTTCGTTTATAAAAATATTTTTTGCCATTCTTTTAATGCAAAAACAAAAAAAGCGGATGTAAATATTTAAACAATGCGAGCGTTCGTTCGCAACAATTTAATGCATTTAACTGATTATTTTTTATGGCAAAATATGATGGCAATCGATACTCAGCAAAAAGTTGTATGTGATAAAATTCGTTTTTTTATAATTCAATTATTTATAACATATTGTTTTTAAAATAAAATTTGGATCGGAATTTGATTTTTAAGGCCACCGTATAGATTGTAGTAAACGCTTTTTTTTTCGTTTGCTTTTTAAAAAGCTCGACATAAATTTACTAAATTTTCGTTCAATTCGGAATTTTAGATCAAACTTCCAGATTCCACTCAAGCTAACTAAGGGTAACAACATCATTTATATATTAACTTTTAATACCAGTTATGTAGTGCACTCATTATTTAGCGATATATTTATTTAATATTCGAACTATACGTGGTACTATAACATATCTTTAATTATTGTATTATCATAATAATCGTCTCATATTAACTGGAAAACGTTTTTCATTAAATGTTGACAAATTTTCTACGACCAAATTGAGCCGCACACCAAAGCTTGTATGGAAAATGCTTTTGAATCTTTCAATGCTATACGCCGAGTACTTTCCAGAATCAACCTGTTGCACTGTCGGTCGTCGGTGAGTGAGCGTTCGTGAGCATGGCTATAACGGTATTCACCACACTTTGCCTAAGCGCAGAATCCATGCGAGTCTTGCCTCTTCCATTTGCATTGAGATTTATAAATTTAAATAGGGACATGCGAAGATTTTCGGCAGTATGAAACGCTCAGTTGAAGCTGATGAAAGTCAACTCAACATTCGAAATATCCAATTGACGTTTCCTTTTGAATTCATTATTTTATTATTGAAGTTATCAATGATCTCTTAAGAATCGCAGACAGAAATTCTGTTTAACAACTTTTTATGACATTAACGACTTGTAAAATATTGAACAATTGAATACGCGTTTTTAAGAAAACTAATTGAGCTCTCATTGATTCTAAAAAGTTATTTATTTTGAAAAAGATGCGTAAATCTAAATATTTTTAGGAAATATGCAAATTTTTGGGTTAGGTACTAAACGATAAAAATTCCTTATTTAGTTTTAATATGCCCACTTATTTAAATTTAATTAAACAATAACTCACAAATATTATCAAATTTTGAAATATTATTTTTTCTTTTGAATAATTTCAATAGCTTTACAAAAAATACGTCTTTAGAAAAATTTAATATTGAAGATTCATACTGCAAGGGCAAGAGGGAAAACAAGACCATGAACGAAAGGTATTAAAACCAATAAATTAAAGGAAAAAAGCATTAATCATTAGATCACTTATGCCTATCTGGATATATCGTGGTTTCCTGATCAGCTCGAAGGACCACCCTCAGCAGGCTATCAAAATACTGCCTAATGATAAGTTTAAAAATGTCCTTAAAAATTTTCTCATTTAAAAATGTATTTGTCTTTAAAAGTATCCATGTATAATAATTTTTAATTAAGAATATTTTTAAATTTTCATTTGAAAGATAATTGGATTATTATTTTCACACAAAAGAATCCTTACTCTGAAGTTTGGTCGTACTAAATTTTCTATTCGATATGACTAATATTAATCTTCAATATTTGCTTAAGCCAAAGCTAAAGCTGTAAAAGAATATTCGCCCATTTTCATAAAAGAAAATATCAAAAATATAATTTTAGTACCTATTCAGCATAAATCTTTCAATAACACAAACGAACACTTACGAAACTAAGACCATTGCGTGCCTAAAGAAACAAAATGGAAAACTACTTTTCCTTTAAAAGGATATCAACGACGATAATATGAGGAAAATTTAATTTCACGCTTTGTAGGCTTTGCTCTTCATAAAAAAACGCAACAAAAAAAATAGCGAATAAAAATGAAATTCTAATAAACTTAAAAAGGCCGCAAAGGAGAGAGTAGGTTGATACACTTGGAAAACATTCTGATATATGTACATAAATTATATAAATGAATGTTTTGGCATATATGTACATAAAAATTGTGATTTTAATAAATTTTAAATATAGTTTACTTCAAACATTTTCAATGGAAACAAAATTTCTAAAAAAAATTTAAACTTAAGTGCAACATGCTCAGTGTAAATGTGTATTAGCGTATGTGACATATACGCGCACACAATTCTCATACACAAAGGACTTTTCACATGCAATGACAAAACGTCACTCAACGATAATGACAGACTACGACAGGGCATAAATAAGCAAAATAAAGTAGAGAACAAAAGTGGCAAGACTGACAACAACAAAAATAATAAAAAAAAAGAAAACGACTAAACAGACAAATAAAAAGAAAAACTACTTTTCGGCACAAAGAATGAAAAAAATTGAATTTCTTAAAATAAAAAAAAACTAAAGTATCCAATAACTTTGTATAAAAAAAGCGTCATAATATGTATGACGCCGAAGAGTCTCCGTCGATAGGCATACGGAAACCTGAAGGACATAGTAAAAGCATACAACAACAACAGTAGCAGTGAAAACACACACACACAAAGCAACACAACAATAAACAATGAAATTTGTTGCTTATTTTTATGATTCCCCGCATCGCCCTTCCCATCTAACCACACCCACTTTATCTTTTCAACGTACACTTTCGCCAATTTTAGTGCCTTGCAATTTTCCGCATTGTCTCGTTTGTCTTGGCATTTGGCTTTACCAAAGGATAAGAACAAAACAAACGACGACCGACCGACCGACCAGAACTAAGCAAGAACATTCTCAGGATGCGCGTCTTAAGAACGCTGCGAGCTGCTGGCTGCCGCCACCGCTTGTTGAACGAACGTGTGTACAAGCATTTCAACATGCTCGCATCAACGAAACAGCGTTGCCAGAATGAAAATGATTTTAATACACGTTTTTTTTACAGTCATTGGTTTTATGAGGATGCGGAGCAAAATTTAGGATTTAGAATTGATGACAAACAATTGACGGTTGGTCAGTGTCAAACAGTTTTTAACTTTGACGAGCTTTTTTTTTTGTCAAATGACTTTTAGAAATGTCTTGAACAATCTGGCAGCTTTGTTTGTCGCAAGCGTGTAATATTACAACTTGCCGAAAGGCAACACGAACAAAAACGAAAGGATATGTGAACGTTTTTATGGCATTTGCAACGAAAACACTTTGCAGGCGTTGCCACATTTTTACCCCCCCCTACCCCCACACCACTGCCACTACTTGGTAATATTCTTGCAATTTTATCACTTGGCATTTATTAGCAAAACGGAAAAAACGAACGAAACAAAGAAACAAAGAAAAAAAACACCAACAACAAAAGAGTTAAAGTCGAAGACGAAAGGATAATGCGTTGTGGGCGCGCTGAAGTACGCAAGGATATGAAGCGTTTAGTTGAAATTACTTAAGTAAATCCTTTTTAAATTAAAGTCACTGCCAAAAGAAGTTCCTCCATGTGATGTCATTGTCATTGAAAAAAAAGAGAGTTCCTAGCAGTTTGCATGATACTAAAACAATTTTTTTGCTTCTTCTTCTTGTTCAGCGGCCACTTGCGTTAAGTGTTGATAAGAAGAATTGCAGCAAAGCAATTCCAGGTTAGAGTATGCAGAGTTGGAAAACATCCGTCAAGAGCAGGTGAAAGATATATATACATATAATGCAAAAAATGCTATTCATTTTAGCTAAGATGTTTCCTTTTCAGCATGTTCTGTCCAAGGTGTATTAGAAATGCAAAGGAAATACAAAACGGTTACCCTTAATTATAAATAAATTCCTAGAGTTATCGAATAATAATTTTCACTTATTATTTTGAACTGAGTTATAAAAGAAAACTGTCTTCTATATCGGTAAAAGCAAGATATGAAATGCATTCGAACTATTTTTTAATATCACTCGGAAAATCGGTATTAATCGTTCCTTCAAACAAGAATATCAACTACTTATGGGCAAAATCACTACGACTCGTATACACAGAACGAAATTTTGTGGACAAACTATTTATATATAACTTTTTGTTTGATTCAATAAATGTTTAATAAAAACTTCAGCCACAATTAGTTTAATCAATATAATTAAAAGAGTTATCCATATAAAATATATAAAAATGAATGTATCTTTCTATCTATCTTTATTTTCTTCGTTTATAACATTCATCAGATTTCGATGAAATTTTGGGGAGCTGCTGTGCTCCCCACGCCACGCCCATCTATTACGCCAAAAATTTGGAACACTAAGTAAAAAGTAAAAATATTTTCGATTACTTCGCTACTATTACTTCTAAAAATCTGAAATTCGGTTTCTGATTTTGTTAAGGCACTGTCGGCAAGTTCCCTAACAATGGGCGTAGTTGGAACAATTTAACACCCACTTTAAAAAAAAGGAAACTATTCGATTATTTCGCTAATATTGTTCCTAAAGATTTTAAATTTTGTTTCTTAGTTTGTACGGTTGCTGACGATATTTTAACCAAAAGTGGGCGTAGCTCCGTAACTTGTCAAATAAAAAAAAAACAATATAACAAAATGTTTATCAATCAATATCAAAATTTAAATTAATGTTATCTTTTTTCTGTGTACCTTCTTAAATATTCTTTAATGTCATTTATAGTCAAAACAAAAAAGTCTCTGCTCTGCCCCTTAACAAAAGTCAAGCAAATTGCAACATTGCAAACTATGGTAACACCACGAAGAATGTCGACGATGACGGCTTAGGCTATTGCCAAGTCACTTTCGTGGCGTTAGTGGCACTCTTAGGGAAATTGCATTTTCGAAATGAGTGGTCGACGATGCTGTTACCGCTACCGCCGCTGCCACTGCCGCACCAGCGCTTAATATTTCATTTTCTATGCTCATTTGCACTCGGTTGAGGGTGGTACGGCCATCTTTTATAATTTTTTTTTTGTTCACCTAACTGCGACAGTGGCTACTCGCGCTTTTTCATCAGCCGCTGCCGCTGCAACTGCTGCGCCTGCACCTGCACCTGCTGTGCGTTATTTACAGCCGACCAACGCCAAAGGGCGTTGCATAGCCGGAAGTCGTCGAAAAACCAAAAAAGTAGAAGACTCCTGTACGTAGGAAAAGATGAAGTTGAGTGCAGTTTTTTTTCCATTGCTGCAAGGCAGTAGGTAAAATGTTTCCGCTATAAGCTAAAGAAACACTTAACTCTAGCGGTTTGAAGCGAAGGCGTACGCGCACCACCATCAAAATCGCTCCAAAGGATACGTTAATTTGCCGAAAGGGTTTGCTTTACAGTGGGGTGAATGATACACAAACTTGGGAAAAATTTAAAAAATACATTTTAAATTGTTTCTAAAATTATTTCATAACTATGTTAATGATATCTTATACTGAGCTTCAACAATTTTCTATACCCGTAGTTGGTTAAAAATGTCGTCTTTATTTTTCAAACAAATTCATTTTAAGACAAACATTTTATTTAAAATTCGTCAAATGTTTTCTTTTGCACCACTGTGCCTTCGATATATTCTCACTTCGCACAAAAGTTCACTTTTTGCGGGTAAACTGCTTTGGCTGCTTGTGCAGCGGAAGCTTTTGTACTTAAAAGTGGCGGTGGCAAGTGGCAGTGTCGACGTTTTGATGCAAGTCATTTTCGCATTAGCGCGTGTCGCTGCAACGTTTTTGCTTCTTCTTCTTCTTCTTCTTCTTCTTAACTGGAAAGCCCGGGAAGCACTAGCCAAAGAAGTGGTGAATTAAAGGTGGTGTTGCACCAATTTGTGGCAAATTGTGTGGCGGCAAAATCGCTTACTTAAATATGTTTGAAAAAATTTAGTGTTTTAATTTTTCTTCTTCTTTTCATGCGCGTTGTTGTTAATGGAAGTTTTTTAATCGAATTTTTATACTTCATTTGAGTGTTTTTTCTTTTCTTCTTCGTTTTCAACTAGTTTAGTGCATAGTTTTAGGCGGCAACAGAATTTAAGCAGCTTGTGTGCATTTATTGGATTTGTTTGGTAATTTACGCCAACAAATATGCAACGTTTTGCACATGTAATTACAGTAGAAACCCGAAAATTGGAACACGATTTGAAAAAACTTGAATTAAAGCTGAGTGCAAAGTTTTTTTTAAGTCAATAATATTTTTAAGTGCTAGGAATTTTAAATTTATTTTAATCGGGCTTAAAGTCTTAAGAAAATTATCGCACAATTTTAAAGTTTGTTTTTGGAACCATTCTAGTTGAAATTAATTTTGATTTTCCTTTTTAAGTGCTCTTTAAAATGCGCTAAATTTGTTGTTGTCACCTATTGTCGCTGCAGAAAGTTTCAATAACACAAAAACCAACAAATAACAAAACAAAACAAAACAAAAGACAACAAAATAAACTAAACTAAAGTTCAAACGAAACTTTCTTGCCAAAACTAATAACCCAAATGGCAAACTTGGTCCAGCAGCAGCAGCGGCAGCGGCAGCTATTGACGCGCAGGACAGACAACCACCACCACCGCCACGACCACACCACAGATATAAGAAGCGAATTTACACTCCAGCTAAACACAACAAGAGTTTGTTTGATAAACAAAGAAATATAAAAAAATTAGATAAAAAAAATCGAAAATAAAAACAAACAAGCCAACGAGAAAAAAATACGTAAATGCCAGTCACCTTGCTAATAGCAAACTGGCAGCAGCGTCGTCATCATCATGCTCATCATGATGATGATGATTATTATCATCGGAAGCAGCATCAGCAATACATGCCACCACTATTAGCCAGCCACCCTAATAGAGGGGGCATAATTTTTTTATTATTCTCTTTTTTTTTTTTGAACAATTTTTTTATAGCGTCCGTCGGACGCTGTCGCTGCTAAATTGAAAATTCTGTTAAAAATTAACAAAAATGTTCAACAAGCTTTTTACGTTGTTTCTCTCTCTCTCTCTCTCCACTTTCCGCGCATTGCGGGCGATTGTTTTGCATATTTAACGCGCGATACCAGCGCTCCTCTGCATAAGCATAAAAACTCAAAAAAAAAACAACAAAAATACATATAAATGTATGTATATATATATAAATATATATAGATGTATATGTATATGTATACAAACAACTTGTTGGTGTGGTATTGAGCTCTTGTTTTAATTTTTAACTTTTTCTACTTGTTTGAGTTTGTTTTTGTATTCACTTATTTTGCGCATTCTTAGCGGGAGCGCACCCTGATAAGCTTATTCTGCGTGCCAAATTCTTAAAGGAAACTTTAAAGCTTCTTGTTTTTTAATTGCAAACGAAATGCGAAAATCGCTGGGAATTCAAGTTTTTTAGTTTTTTTTATGTGGTATACAAAATATTTCGAGCTAACTCTGTATTTCGCGTGAGAATTATTGAGGCTCATTTTCCATGCTACACAGTGTTAATAAAATATTTTTCCGTTAATGCATTTGTCGGATGTAAAGCTTCTTATTTTGGTTTACAGAAACTACAAACTTTGTATTTATTTATATATGTACACTAGATTACAGTACCCGGCATTGCGTGGATTTTTTAAATAGATGTATGTGTAAGGTAAATAATTTGCACAATGTCTCTTTAATACCAGTTGTGTCTATTTTGAGTTATAGCGGTGGGCGTTAAAATAATACAACCACACCTATTTCTAGCAAAGTTATCGACAGTGACCATAGAAACAAAAATACCAAATTTTTTATTTTAAGGAGCAATATGAACAAATTAAATAATATTTTTCTTAATTTCAAGGTGCGCGTTAAAGGTGAACGTTGCAGATTTTGTTAAGATCAAACCCTTCCCGGGGGTGAACACTGCAATCCCAAAAATCATCGCAATCGGATGAATAAATTTATAAAAGCATGGTTTGTATGGTTACTGCCGATAACTCGGAATCACTACAAGGAATTTCTGCTAACATTTCAGTTGCATTGCAACGCATGCCGGGCATTCGCGTAAAGATATATCTAACAGATACATATGCACATGTATATATTAATATATTTTGTTTTTGATTTTTGTGATTTTTATTAATATTAATGGTTTTAAATATTAATTATTAAAGAAAACCGATATTACCGCTCCTGCGGTATATAAACTGATTTGTATTAAATATAATAAGTAAATAAGAGTATATATATTTGTATATAATTAAATTTGTTTATAGTATAATACTACTTAAAATAAATAAATATTTTAGAAATAATTTAACGTTAATTATGTATTTATTATTATATTTTCGATTACTTTGAATAAATATTTAATATCAAAAAACCCGAATTTTCCGCTTTTACTAACAATTGCATTGTACATATACTGCAATAGATAGCTTATTCGTCTAGTGTAACATCCTACTTGAAACTTTCGTAACAACTTCCACTTCAGAAGAAAACAAACGTTTAACTCTATTTCGGTGTTGTGTAAACTTTAACTCTGGCGAACAACGTTTTTAACTGCATTATTTCGAGCGCTTACATTTTTGCTGATATTATCTGGCGGCAAGTAATTTCAACACAAAACAATACACGCACACAGACACACACACACATTTAAGCACACACACACGCGAACACACACTGACAAGCACAAGCACACCTTATTTCTAGTTCGCCTGTTCTTTGGCTTTTCTCATCTACTTGTAAGCGCATATTTCGACAGTTCATTGTGAAGTTATTCTGAAGGCGCCTTCACACCTTCCCCTGGCTCCTATGCCACTGCCGCCACAGCCAAAACCGCATGCAAAAAGTCGTTGACTTGCCAAACGTCATCGCTAGCACAGCAACCTGACCTCACCTTATAGAGCTCACCGTTTTTTTTTTTCCAATACTATTGCCCGTTGAGAAAGGTATAGTTCGAGTACAGTGCTGAACATATTTTAACATACACATGATTTTAATATGAAAAAAATTTTCGTTTGAGGTAACAGTTTAAAGACAGTAAAAACTTATTAATAAATGTAAGGAAAGTTGAAATTTAAAAAAACAAAAAAAAACATTTTTAAAATTCTTTTGAAATCTATTCGAGCTAATGAAACAAATAATTTTGAAAATAGTTTCATTTGTTAATAAAGAATGAAATCTTTTGTTATATTATAGTTTATCTTTGAATTTATATTTTAACCCATCAACGCTGATCATGTATTCTGCTCATAATGCACTCTTGTTATACATTTCTATAACATGATCAAATATAACCAAAATATTAGTTGTATGATTTAATTTATCCAGCAGTGTGTTTGTTGGCTCTGCCTTTTCTGGCGCCATGTTACGTATACGCCTTGTAGTATGTTTTATTGTTGTTTTTTCTTTTCTCGTTTTTGTAGCTTGTTGGTATTTAAAAAAAAAACAACAGAAATGCTTGAATTCAATTTTCGCGTTGTAAAACATAATTTTACTGTTTTTGTTGTTGTTTTTATTTCGTTGTTGTTGTTTTTCTTTTTCTTTGTTGCTGTTGTTATAAAATTTATTATTTTGTCTGTGTTGCATGCATGAGTTATGTTGTTGCTTTCGACTTTCCACCCCCCCCCCCGCACCCAGTAAAATGATGTTCTTGTTGTACTTGTTTTTTGCTGTTTGCTGTTGTACTCTTGTTGGGCAGTGCTAAGTGTTAAATTGTTATTGCTGTTGTTGTTAATGTTGTTCTTGGGCTATCGTAAACGTCAAGTGTTTTCCTGTTTTATGTGCCAAATTGAAATTAGTACAATTTAATTATGGCCACCGAAAGGAGCAGACATAACTCTCGGCGAGGTTAAACATTTCTCGGATTCCTGGAATTGCCAAAGTTACTTTCGAATAATTGAAATAGTGAAAAAAATTCATAAAATTGAAATTTTGAATTATTTCAATAATTTTTTACATTCGTTTAAAAACTTTTCCCAGAAGCACTTGTATTTAAAAAAATTTAAATCCCAGCTTAAATTTTTGTGTTCGAATAATTTCTTGGGTTATTAGTTTATCTGGTAAATTTAATTGAAAAATAAAGCTTTTGAGTTTTCATGTCGGTCAAAAATCCATTTTATTAATTTTAAAACTTCACTAGAAGCGAATTCGATTCCAGCGCTTGCGATTTCGATTCCGATTTCGCCTTCTCGGTCGAGATGGCCGCAACGGACTTAAATGACGCAGCAATGCATTTGTACGCGCCTGCCACTGAAGCTGGACGTACGGTTCACTGTCGGCCGTATTAAAGTAGAAATTTCCCTGCGACAAGCGTCGCGAGTGAATGCCAAAGCGAGCGCGTCGATTGTCGCCACACTTGCCTAGCGCAAAGCTGGCCCAGCTGGCGCAATTGTAGCCGACAAATGGATAGGCAGGATTCATCGATTGCTTGAAGAAGACCGCCGCCGATGAGTGACTGCAGGCGATGGGATCTGAAAATTATTAAATAAATTAATTAAATAAAATAATTATTCTTCTTGCCCATCTTGATTTCCACTCACTTGTATGCTGCATGTCCTTAAGGTTCAGAAACATCTTGCAATTCGCTTGTGGCACTTTGCCGCCGTTGGGAAAAAAATCCGCATGTCCTGACTTCTGACTCGTACCCAGCGTGCCGCCCGACGTGTGCAACACCTGCACGAACTGTGCATCTGTCTGATCCAAACGATATGGCGCCGAAACCACAGCCGGCAGTGTGAACAACGGTCCCGCCGGATCCAAACCAATAATCTGTTCGGCTTCGCCGTCCAGCACGGAGCCCGCATAGCCGGCCGCATGTGCGCCCAAACTATAGCCAGCAATGGTGACGTTACGACGCGAAAACTGTCGCGGTCGTAACTCCTCCATGGCCATAATGATGCCAGCAACGGTCAGGCCCACATCGAAAATTGACATCGATGCAGTTTTGTAGTCCGCCTGTGCCATATGTCCCCAATCGACCACACAGACACTGTACTCGGGATCGTAGTGCGTCCAAGCTGTGCGGGTGAAATTGTACGTTTAGTATTAATTGTTAAGGTTAAGGCGAAAAGAAGTTGTCTTACTCTTTAACAAGTCCTGCACCCACTTTTTGCTGCCCTCATCGTTCCAGCCGTGCAGGAAGAGCGCCAATTTTCTGCGCGGATTTAGACGCTTAAAGCCACGCATATCGCCCAGCTGCAGATTAAAGTGAACTTCATCACCCAAATTCATGTTGGAGCTGTTGGAGTTTATTTAAAGGTTAGTTCAAATCGATCATAATGAGACGTAAGAGTAGTCCACACGACTTTTGGGTTAAATAGAAGAATCTTAACAATAATAAAAGTAAAAATCTTCTTCTACAGTTCTTAGTTTGAATGAGATCTTCTTTTTTATGTTACTCATTTTTTTTATTGTCCGCTGTTATTTTGTTAATATGACAGAATACAAAAAAACAACAACATAGGAACATAAAAGCAACCACAAGAACAACAAAACGCACATCATTATCTCTACATGCGTTTTAAACTGATTCAGCGATTTTCAACAATGCCCTGACTCAAAATCTAAATGAACACAACCGAAACGCTACCGTTACACACAAATACCACGAAGACCGGATTTAACGCCACTGTCAAAACAAAAGCTTTCGTTCGCACAGCGTTTGCCCAGCTAAGAGTCGGGCGCGTTAAAGTCAAGTGAAGCTGAAGCTGAAGTTTAGCTCTTTTTTTAGCTTAGGCCTGCGGTAAAAAGAATTAATGATACTTCAAAGTTCAAACACTTTTTACCAGTTGGCTAACATACGCGCACATTCTTTGTTGTTAGAATATTTATAGCTACAAGTATTCGAACTAAATCGTTTGAGCCCGAATTTTAACCCGCATTTTTTATACGCTCACCAATAGTTATTAGCATCATTTTTTTTATTAAATAATCCTACAAACGAATTTTAATTAAATTTATGTTTTCATATCTGAAATTTGTTCAAAGCAGTTAGCTTAGTTAAATATATTTGATAACTAATACGAAGTCGCGAAAAGGTTAAAATGTACAAATATTACTAACATAATTTCAATTCCATCAATAGGTAAGATATAAATTTAAAGCCAATAATATTAACATCTAAGTCATGTATTTGGCAGCTCTAGTGCGAACCTGTTTCCAAAGCTTTTCTATATTCCAATCGAATCTTGATAAGCCGTAGAATGCATCTTGTAGTTTGTTTAAAGACAACAAAATGTGAACACGTTCTTATACTAACAACATTTTATAGGCCTTATTAAAATGAATAGCAATTTTTGTTTAATTTTAATAGCGACGTTGTTGTTGCAGAACATTGAAGCAAGTAAGTATACAAACAAATTATTAATAAAATTTTATTAAATGTGACAAATGGATATTTGCAGAAATCAATTTGCACCGTGGACGCTGTCAGAATCCTATCTACAAAACGCCAGGCTTCTGTCAAACAGTTGACGGCTGCTCCATATTAAGTCAAAGTCAGAAGAATGATCGCAACTTAATCGAAGATTTAAGATGTAATTCCGAGTCCAATGAAATCGTAAGTAATTGTAACGCACACAAAGATTCAAACTATATCAATGAATTACTATACACTGAAAGATCTGCTGCCCTAAAAGCTTTGGCATTAGAGAGCGTGTGGGTGTCGACCAATTACTGCCCGAGCCACCACACTGCGGACAAATGCTAATTGTGGACAAGATTTTTGGTGGCGAGGAAACCGCAATTGCCGAGTTTCCATGGATGGCCATTTTACTCTATGAAGAAGGTAATCTTGCAATTAACAAATATTGTTTTCCGTACATAGTTGAGCTTAACCATTTACTTATCATCTTCGTTGCAGAAAATAGTATATGTGGGGGCACGCTAATCGCCCAGAGCTGGATCCTAACAGCTGCGCATTGTGTCCACAAGAAGCATGTACGGTACGTTCGTCTAGGTGATTGGAATATTGATACTAATCCTGACTGTCAGTACGGGCGAGTAGGAAAAAGTTATTGCGCACCAGCTCATATTGAGATCGAAGTACTCCACTCGATATCACATCCCGAGTTCGTACTAGGCGGAAATTATGCAAATGACATTGCATTGTTGCATTTGGCCGAACCGGTAATATTCAACGATTGGATTAAACCGATTTGTCTACCGCGGAACAGTGTCAAAGTCAATGACTTTGCTGGCATTGGCATGAGTATCGCCGGTTGGGGCAGACAGGAAAATAGTCTCGAGGGCAGCAGGACTATGCTGAAGGCGAACGTTTCGGTTTGGTTGAAGGAGACATGTCAAGCTGCTATTGAGAAATTTTCGTTGCATCGACGACAATTGTGCGCAGGAAATACGACGGGTTCGTGTCGCGGTGATTCCGGCGGACCGCTGATGCAGAACCGCAATCGACGAATATATCAGGTGGGCGTTATATCGACGGGTGGCGCTTGCAAAGCACAAAATCTACCCGCAGTCTTTACTAAAGTCGACGACTATATTCAATGGATCCGCTTCGAAATGGATTTCCTAAAGAGTTTGCGTATTAATTAAACGAATACTGCGATTGCTTTTCCACATGAAGTCCATAACATTTCTTTGATATGTTCCGAAAAAATGATTGAAATAAATAAACTTCGCATTTATTAATTCTAAATTTCGAAGAGTTGCTTGCGAAAGTTGGCAACACGGATTACAACCTGTTAGTTAAGCTTTTAACATACTTCAGAACATCATTTCCAGTCACTCCCCAATAAGCTGTAGTGAACATTTCGAAGATGATAATTACTTCCAATGTTAGTTGAATTAATTATAAAACAATGAAAACAAGTTTTGAATTCGACATTTCGAACAAAAACAATAAACAAACGAATTGGCGATAAGAAACGCATCTACGTCTAAGAGCTCATAGTCATGCAACACGTCCCGATACCTATGGCTTAATGTCTGATTGCGCTGATGAACAGCAGAATCTGTGACGCAAACCTCATTCATAAAAATAAATAAATAATTAATGAAAGTTTCTGAGAAATTGGGCTTGAAGTTAAAGTTGTTCAGCTTTTCCAATTTACTCAGTTAAATTTTCCTATTCTAATGCAGATGAACCGTAATATTTGCCATTAAACTGTAAGGCTAAATCCCTTGTGATCGAGTTAATGAATTCCATTTCGGAAGGTCCTTAAATAATATTATAAAATCTAAATATCTCAATACTTAATTTCTAAGAAAAAGTATTCGTTAGATTTTCTCATCCTTAAACTTAACCTCCACAGAGATGATAAAAACTAACAACCATATTTCATATCCATGTCCGATGAAATAAATAAAATCATACGAACTTCTTACAACAGATTTTATTAAATGCTAGAGATTCGTTCCACAAGTTGGCCACCCTGATTGGAGCGTGTTGTGACGCTTAAGCATATATTCCAGTCATTTGAAAATAAGCTGTAGATATTAACTCAATGGAGATATTCATTTCCTAATGAAAACTATCCAAAACAAGTTAAACAGTTGACAGCGACATCTCATTTGTAACGCGAGTTTCTTGAGAACTGAAAATTTTTTGTTGTTTAAAGTGCATTACAAAAACAAAGGCAATTGATTTTAAAAGATTCAAAACTATTTATTTTTTTGTGATATTGTTTGATAATGAAAAGTTTGACTGGCTACGCTTTCTCTATTGTCATTAGTTTATTAATAACGCTGCAATTAGATATTGCAGAAACTAGTAAGTACTTTCCATACGCTGTAAATGAATCAATCTAATGAGTTAAATGTAGAGGCAGCAGTGCACTATGGAAGATGCAAGAATAGTCGCATTAGCGAGGGATTTTGCCGCTCAATTTCCGACTGCAGTACACTCAGCGAAAGTGCCGCGGAACTCATTCGAAACGAAATTGGCTGTGATTCAAACTTAAAAGATTTGGTAAATAATGGAGTTATTGTATTATTTTGGCAAACTAAAACCGTTCATTTAGATTTGCTGTCCGTTAACGGCTGCTTCGGTGGAATCCAAACCAACGGTTGGTTTAAGATCGGACTCCCTGCCAAAACCGCCAATCTGTGGTAAAGTAAGTATTGCCAGTAAGATTTTTGGTGGAGAAGAAACGGAAATCGATGAGTTTCCATGGATGGCCATCTTATTATATACCGAACGATTTAGTAAGTATCTGTAAAACAATTCTAATCGTTTGTCGATCTGACTCTATTTTCTGTTGGTCGCAGGTGGTAGTTTGTGCGGTGGTACCCTCATAACCGAACAGTTGGTCATTACTGCAGCTCACTGCGTCTATAAGAAAAATTTAAATGGCGTTCGTCTAGGCGAGTGGGACACTGAAACTAATTTCGATTGCCAGGAAGGCCGATTCGGACGGCGTAACTGTAATGAACCGCACTTAGATGTTCCCGTTCAATATATCATCATACATCCAGAATATCAACCCAGTGGTTCATATGCTCATGATATTGCACTGTTGCAACTAGATAGGCCAATAAAATTCACTGACTGGATTAAGCCTATTTGTATACCGGACCCAGTGAGTACCGGTTCAGATTTAAACACGTTTGCCGGCAAAGGTATGCAAATAGCAGGTTGGGGCAGAAACGAGTACAGTATCAGTCACAGCAAACGTTTGCTCAAGGCTGAACTGTCCGTTTGGACACAGGATGTTTGCCAAAAAGCTTTCGAACGACAACAATTGTCAGTCAGTCAAATATGTGCGGCAAGCAAGAAGTCTGGCTCGTGTCTTGGCGATTCCGGCGGACCGATGATGTACGCCAGTGAAAAATCAATGTATCAAATTGGCATTATCTCCTTAGGAGGCAACTGCAAAGCAGAAAATCTACCTGTCATTTTTACTAATGTCAATTTCTATGTCAATTGGATTTTAGAGGTAATACAAAATGCTGCAGCTGGTCGTCTCGATAACTTTATATTGAATATGTTCTAGTTAGTATATAAGTTCTAGCAATAAATTCAAACATTCTCAAAAACTAAATAACAGTCAAAGTTAAAGTATACTCCCAGGTAAGACCTCTTAGACCTCTTGTCCGTCCGGTAACTCACGTTGTTCGACATTCGAAAATAATTCCATAATTAAGCTGGGCGCGATTTAAACTATTGCGCAGCATCGACTCCTGCAAATAACGAAACGACTCCATCATCGCTTTCCATTTGTGCATGTGTGCAGTGGCCATAGCAGGACTCCGAAGCGCGGGTGTTGCCACTAAAAATACCACAAGATAAAACACAAAACCGAAATGGCGTCTCAAACGCGAATGCCAGCGTGAATAGGCAAAAACAAACATTTGCATTTAGAGCGAATCCGATACGCACAACAAATCAATAAATAAATAAACGCGACGACGAAATTTCACTCGAGTTGGCCAAAACAAAAAGCGTTAACACTGCAGCACGACGAACACGCACGAACGATCTTTTCAGTCAAACTGTTTATGCTGCCCCGTGGCATAGAACTGACTCGAGATGCCACGGATTCTCGCACATTTTCCCAGCATGCTTAGAGCCCAACGAGATTTTTAAGCGTTCGTTCGCATACGTGTGTAGAGTATGTGCGTCTTTCGCTCAGCGAATCTTGAACTGATCTTAACGTAGCCGTTGTCGCAGCGTTACTACCAAAACAGCACACAGCAATTTTGACATGTTCTTGTGACTACGATCTTCGGCGCTGTGGCAAGAGCGCCCTGGTGTGCGGTCTACTGACAGTCGCTGTCGAAATTGTGGGACACACATGTGAACGCCTAGGTTAAGATATCGTATTGTAAAGTTTTTTCCCTTGCCAATCAATTACTTTAAAATACTAAACAAACAATTTTGGAAATATATTTAAATATTTAAAAGATTTTTTTATATTATATAAAAGTCAATATCTATGTACATGTGGATATATGTATTGTATAATTGGTAATCAAATGGATAGAGAGCTTTCACAAAATGTTGTATCTAAGTAGTTTCCCTTAAGTATTAATCAAATGCAAAATTCTTATCAAATTTATATATAAATCTTATAATTTCGTCAAGCACTGTACGCACTTATGTAAATCGAACTATCGAACAATCGATCGATCGATCGAACGAACGTCGGACCGTACCGCTCCAACACTTGCGGTCATATTTAAACAAGTGAAAGTGAACTGCGCACCCGTTCGTACGGGCATGCTCTCTCTCCACCACTCCATCTCTCTCTCCCATTATCTCCTTCGCTCTCTCTTTCTTTCTCATTGCGTTAGAATCTTTCAACGAACTTTAACTGATCTTGACACAAAAGATTGTCAAAAGCCCGAGACTGCTTAATAATGGTCGTTGTAACGCCGGAATATTGGCCAAAAGCATAAATTAAGTTCGTTGGAATTTATTGGATGCTGCCAAAGTATAAAAGTGAAATGTTATTTGAAACGTTGTTCGTTTGTTTGTCTGTTTGTTTATTGCGTGTCTTTTGAGGTTCCGAACAAATTAAAAAGGGTCACATGTGCGTTTGCTAAGCGTTAGCAAATATTAACAAAATATTGAGATGACCTAAAATGCTCAAAACGATTCTTAGTAAGTACATACATACTTGTACATTTGTATAGTTTTCTGGGAATTTCACATAACTATAATTAATTGCAATAGTATACTTATATACATATGTACATACGAGTATAAAGATTATAATCGTTGTGCATATATATATATATATTAAATTTACAGTGGAGAATGTATTTTCACTATAATTGCAATCTGAAGTAATCAACAGTTTAATATGAAGACTAACAAATTAAATGGAACTTTTGAACTATTATATATTATATATTACATATATACCAGCATCGTTGATGGGTTTGTTGTGGTACATTTACTACATTCCATCAACAGAAATTAATAATAAACTAAATTCAACTAACTTCATAATAATAATTTTTATTACGATAAATCTAGAACTACACCACTGTACAATTTTCCCATACCGTATAAGAGCGCATGTGAGAAAAAGTAATGCCGACACTTATTGATAACCTCAAATGCACCATGAATAAAATACTTCGATTAAATATGTTTTTGGCATATTACACGACTTGCTCAAATCCACGAAATCATTTTGCAAATAGCACTCGCGGTGATTAATCTAACAATCTCTGAGATACTTTAGTACTTGCATTTACTAATAATAATGAGTTTTTTATATACAGTACTTTTCATTGGCTTGATTTTAAAATTGCACTTAAAAATTGCCGAATCGAGTAAGTATTGTACGGAAATGAAAATCTTTACATATATGTATATATAGATAGTTGACATTAAACAAATCTTCTATTCAAGAGGCTTCGGTGCACTTCGGACGTTGTCGGAATAGTCGAATTGCGGATGGTTTCTGCCGCTCACTCGCTGACTGCCCAATATTATCCTCAAGGCTAAAGAATGATATACTTTTGATTGACGATCTGAAATGCGGTTCAAAATTAAAAGAATTGGTACTTTTGATTATAATATTAATGACTATTAGTAAATTTAAAATCAACAAAATTAACATATAAAGTTTTTTATTTAGGTCTGCTGTCCTTCAGTTGCTGCTTCCCAAAATGTAAATGCTTTACCATCGGATGTTTTACTACAAGCACCGGATTGTGGTCGAATGATTCCGCTTAATAAAATTTTCGGCGGACAGGAAACCGCAATCGATGAGTTTCCATGGATGGCCATTATTCTTTACTCCGAAAGTCACAGTAAGTTCTGCACAATTAACAGTGTTAGATCCATGGAGAAAAATCGAATGAGATTTATTTTTCATAAGAAATAATTCTTTTAAAAGAAAATCGCGTTTTCAAATATATCTTGACCATTCCTAATTCTCTGAATGAGGCAATTAAAAATGAACCATTTGTAACCTAATACTACCTTCTCACATTTTTTTTACCTCCTTCAGGCAATTCATTGTGCGGTGGCACCCTCATCGCTACTGAATGGATACTAACGGCCGGACATTGTGTCCACGAAAAAAATGTTCGCGCTGTTCGTCTCGGCGAATGGAACACCGAAACGAATCCCGACTGTCAAGAAAGTCGATGGGGTGGCCGGGATTGTGCGCCCGCTCACGTTGACATTGCCGTCGATTTTACTCATACATCGCCCGATTTTCAGGCAAGCGGAAATTTTGCACATGACATTGCCTTGATACATTTGTCAGTGCCTGTCGAATTTACCGATTGGATCAGACCTATATGTCTGCCCCCGCCAGCTAGCACCGATACGAATACAAATACGCTGGCGGGAGTCGGTATGCAAATAGCTGGCTGGGGTAAAAACGAGAACACCATAAGTGCCAGTAAACAAATGCTTAAAGCTCCAGTTACGGTTTGGTTGAAGGACGCTTGCCAAAATGTTTTTGGTCAACAAAAACTGCACGAAAGACAGATATGCGCGGGTAATACGACGGGTTCGTGTCGCGGCGATTCTGGCGGACCAATGATGCAACGCAAAAATTATCAGATTTATCAAATTGGTGTCATCTCATTGGGCGGGAATTGCGTGGCAGAAAATCGTCCCGTGATCTTCACTAAAGTGGATTTCTATGTCAATTGGATTGCAGAAATAATTCACAATCACAGAAAGATATCACGGCTTTTGGAGTAATCGATTACCAATCAGTGGCTTGAGATATACAATCATCCAATATTTTGTGACTGAAGTAAATTAATACAAGTGAAAATAAATTATATTCTACATAAAACGTTTTTATGAAATGAGTATAAAGTTATATATATTCAATCGCACTTTTTTTTAATCTTTATTGCAAAAGTTTGATTTTGATAATGGGCCATTTTTTTTCATTGATAAGCTATTTACTACAAGTCTCATCAGAGACTTAAAATGCGACTCATGCTTGAAACTTTTAGTGCAAACAATATTTTTGAATATTTTTTTATACAAATCTCCTTATCAGAAATCTGAAATGTGACTCATGGTAAAAGGAATTTCTAATATATGTGATATGTATTAACAATGACACAAATTATTTGACCATATCATCTTTAGATATCTCCGAAAGTACTACATTGCTACAGTCACAACAATCTGTACTCAATAGATTGATAACTAATTTTTATCATCAGACAAATCTGCTTTTAAATCAATACATTGAATTATGTCTTAGCATTCACTCTCTTCAAATTGATGAAATTCTTTTAAAGCTTAAACAAAATTGCACTTCTGTGGCAAGCAGTTCGGAACGCTTTGGAACTGATAACCTGTAGAAAGTACAACAGAGATAACATAGCAAAGAAATACTTTAAAAATACAATTTATTTTAAATGAGCTCTTCATTTGTTAAGGAACTTTTGCGGTGTCCGTTTAATTTACTGTGCCGACTGAGCGAAATTACTTCTTCGATGCAGTATTCTTATCGCTTAAGTGTTGTGTTGCTCTTCGGCATCGTGTTGAATTCGCATCTTCGTAATGTTTCAGCAAGTAGGTGCTCCAGTTGTAAGCGTTTAGTTGGATACAATTAACAAAACCACTTTTTTTTTTAAGAACCTAGTATGCACTACGGACGTTGCAGTACTAGTCGAGTCAGCGAAGGTTTCTGCCGCTCACTCGAGGACTGCAGCATGTTGAAGGAATATCAAACGAAGCCTGACAATATTCCAGCGGATCTTAAATGTGATGCAACTATTAAAGATTTGGTAAGTTGAAATTCATAATTTTTGTTTTTGCATAAGTAAGTAAAACTCTAGTAATTAAAGATCTGCTGTCCAAAAGATGCTGCTTCGCTGATAAGAGTTTATACGAGTTCAACATCAGCATTACCCCAACCACCATACTGTGGGCAACCGATATTGGATAATAAGATTTTCCAAGGAGATGAGACCGCAATTGATGAGTTTCCATGGATGGCGATTATACTCTATTCAGAAAAAGACGGTAATGACCTTTAAGCGACAGCAACCTGTAACGTTGTTAAACAATTTTTGGATTTTTATCATTTGACAGCGGGCCGATTATGTGGTGGAACTCTTATCTCTGATTTGTTTGTGCTAACCGCAGCGCATTGTGTCAATTTGAAGACGGTGCGTGGTGTTCGTTTGGGCGAGTGGGACACTCACACAGATCCGGACTGTCAGAAAAGTCGACTGGGCAAGGATGATTGTTCGCCGGGACACGTTGATGTCGATGTCACTCAAACTATAATTCATCCCGCATATAGGGCAAGTGGTATGTACCCAAACGACATTGCGTTATTACTAATGTCAAAACGCGTTACGATAACCGACTGGATTAGACCGATTTGCCTAACACCGGCATCGGATGTTAATACAGCTGTAGACGCATTCGCTGGCACGAACATGAACATTGCCGGTTGGGGTAATTACGATAACAGTCAGCGAAGAAGTCAGCGTATGCTCAAAGCTGAGATTCCCGTCTGGCTGAAGGAAACTTGCCAAGCATACATCGAATCGAATCGCATGGAATTCGACGAGTCAAAGATCTGCGCTGGGAATACGTCGTTTTCGTGTCACGGCGATTCCGGTGGTCCACTGATGCACACCAAATCGAATAAGAAAATCTATCAAATTGGCATCATTTCGATGGGTGGCGCATGCCAAGTAAGCAGTCGGCTAGCTCTGTTCACCAAAATTGATGCATACATCGAATGGATTACAGAGACAGTGGGCTTTGATACTTTATTATTCAATGTGTTTGAAACTTAAAAAATTTGTGAAATTCAGACTTGTGGATGGATTAAAGAATAGACTGACTTTTTAAATTTTTTTAATTTTGTTCACCTTCTGCCGCCGGTTTTAAAGTACTTAAACTCTTTCCAAAGATGAAGACATGACTTTTGTATGTCGCTGTGCCTCCTTGCCTTAAAATTACTCCTCATTCCGACTGGTTGCTCGAATAACTCCGCTTACTTGGCGAAGTGCTTAAAATTCAACCATTCTAGTCATCAGTTTCGGCTGCTGTGTTCTATTTTTTTATTTGGTTTATTTGTTTGTTGTTGTTTTTATGGCTTACTCCTTTCATGTTTGGCTGGATTCTGTTGTCTTTCATTCAATGTTGAACTATTTTACCGCTCAATTGATTTTGCAATTTATTTGCGCACATTACTACTGAAGCATTCTTTTTTTCTGAGAGTGTGTGTGTGTGTTTGCGAATGTGTATATGTATGTGTGTGTAGTCATCTCTGTGTTTGTGTCTACTTGAATGTGCCCTTTTGCGCAATTGACTTTTTCCGTTGACTTTTTCACATTTTCGATTCTATTTACTCCCAATAATCATCATCAATGTCAACTTCATGAACGGCAGCAGCAGCAACAACAGCAACAACAACAAGAACAACCCCAACAACAATAAAAACATACAAACAAACAAACAAGCAAGCGAGAGCAGCCGAAGCTCCAACAATGAAAATAAAAACTACTACGTCAACGAGCCAACGAGCAACGAGATCATTGGTATCATTTGGCATCATTGGCATCATGGCGGGCGGCACAGTATCACATTCTCCGCCAGTTCCATGCCATTTCCCATTTCCATTTCCATTCCCCATTTCGCATTCGCAACGCATTGACATTTATATCGATTGCCGGCAATTTACTGGATTACACAACAACGTCGACGAATGTTCCACACATACGCCAGAAAGTTCGGGCGCGTTTATATGTACCTAAAGCGTAAATCACATGTGCTGACGCCAGTACAGTACAGTACTGCATTGCAGCGGCAAGGTAAAAACTTCTGTCGAAAAGTTGATACGATTTAAGTCACTCCATTGAATATAAAAATATTATTGTTAAATTTTAAGAGTATCGTTGATATTTCTAATGCCTACTTACCACCAATACGAGATAATATCAATTTGTATAAATTTATTTTAATATTTTTAATGACTTTTGAACATATTCTCAACTTGTATTCCAACATGGACGTACTGTCTGTCAGTGTTTTTCTTACAAAGTGCTTTTTTTTTTGTCTGCTAATACCTCAGTTAGGTAAGTACGACAAAAGGACATAATTTCTATTGAACTCAAATTTTGTTCTTTAAATTGAGCGTAAATAGGAAGTAACAGCAGAGAAAAGTTTATTTCGTATCGGTAGTGATAAAATTTTATTAAACACGGGATAGGATGATAATACAACAAAAAGGTAAGCCATAAAATTAAATTTAGTTTTTTTCAATAGTTGAAATATTGTATACAAACCGAGTTATCATTCGATATCCTTGAAATATTTTCCAATGGCCATTTAATTATTAAAGAAAACTATTTTTAAAAAAATTATTCGAAATTATTAATTCTAACCGATAATTACCGACTTTATAAAAATAATTTCTTAAGATTCTTCTGAGTTCTGAACAAGCAATTACCAGAGCTCTCAATGGCTTATGTCATACCTTTTTTTTTTAATACAGTCAAAATTAATTTTAGTCATATTTCAGTACTAATATATTAATTCATGCTATTAAAACGATCGATTTGGTAGACTACTAATATTTGACAATAATAATATTAGCCAAACCCAAGGATCCTCAAGTTTACAAGCCCAATAAATTCGGCTAACAATAAACTTCGCTGCTCGTTTACTTGTTAGGAGATTTCACTGCTCCTATCATAAGTAATAAATAAAACAATTGCGACAGTGTGAAATTTTGCAGCAAGACACCAACACCATAACAAACACGAATAAAAAAGACCAACAACAAAAAGTCTTACAAGTGTGGGCAAAAAAGAGTGGGGCAGATATATGTAATAAATGAATCGGACGGTATGCTCATATGTTAGCAGGACGACACTTAAAGTTGGAATTTGTAAAAGGAAAATATTAGAAAAATTTGTATTTTAACACCGAAAGAGTTTGTTTAAATGACTGTTTCCAGGATTAGTAGCATAATAAAAGGTTGAACAAATGTCAGATGGTTTTTAACAGGATAATTGTGAGCTCTATGGCTTATACGAAAGTGTGAAAGAAAGTAAAACAATCTGTTGTATCTCTAGCCAAAATATTAATGCGATATTGCTTAAGGAATTTCCAAAATTGAACAAATTAAAATTGTTGCATTATCTCTATATAAAAAATATGAATATAACACCAAAACAATTGTGAACCCTGCAGTTCCAAAGTCAGATTAATTTGATAACAGAAATAAACACAATAATTAATATATATAAAACCATATGAAAAGGTCATAAAAAGAGCGAATCCACTTATCATTTGTGACTCATAAAGTAAAAACCGCTTCGGAATTTTTTTCAAATCGCATCCTACGCCACATAAGAAGCATTTTAAACGCTGGCGACAAACGCACACGCACACGCTACCGGGGCAGACTAAACAACCAAACAAATAAAGCTAACAAAGCATTATGCCACCGCAAGCAAACACGCTTAAAAAGGATTACGATGGCAAAATACTAAATACACAAACACAAACGCAACGCAAAGCTGCGGTGAAAAACGCTTTCGCTGACTGAAATCCACAATTCACACGCAAAAATCCGCGATACTTAACACAAATGTCCTTTTTAAAGTTATGCGACTTTAGAAGCTTTGCATGAGTGTTCATGTGAGTGAGTATGTATTAGTGTGCGAGTGTGCGTGTGTGTGTGCATTTGTTTATGAATGTTTTTGTTAGCCGAACGTGCTGATTACTGCCGACGTAAAGTTCTAACTTCAGCTAAATTAGTGGGATGCAGGATTAAAATTAGTGGCTCTTGTTACCTTTTCGTATATATTTGAACGAACAAACAAACATATTTTGTTTATAAAAGGTTTATATAACATGTGGATTTGTGTGTGTGCTAGTAGTATAAATATTCGTGTATGTGTTTGTTAAATGCATATCTCCTTAAATATGATTTCTTTTGTCATATCTCAGTATATTAAAAAAAATTTATCTAATAAATATTTATTAAGGAATAATTTTGGCTTGTCGGTTAGTTTTATATAATTATATATGTATGTATATAGTCATATAATAAATATTTCATGTATTTTGATTTCCAATAAAGAGAATTAAAAAAAATTTATATGGAAAAATTTAAAATAAATATACTTTAATTTATACTTTAATTCGAACCTGAGACTACTGCGGCAAAAGCGATAGTCTTACACACACACATACACCAACACACTCGTGTACTTGTACACACAAAACACTCACATTGTTTGTTTGTGTATTTTGGCGCCAAATGTCAAACAGCGCCGCAAGATGATATTCTACAATTCCAACGGGCTAAATAGCGCGCATAGCTTTAAATGTAGAATAGCAAAAAAAAAAATGGCGCCACAATTGAATAGTACACACACACGCACAAGCATATAAAACGAGAAGACCCACCGGCAAACGATGCCGCCAACTGTCGTCAGTTGTCTCTCACTCACAGTTGCGGCTGCAGACGCACACAAGTAAATCCCTGCGATACAACAACACAAATTCCCAGTTTATTTAAAATACCAATTACGACGGCAAAGCAGATTATTGCCATTAGGCGCTAACAGCAGCAGCAGAAGGACAAAAAAACAACGAAAACAAAACACAACAAAGGCGCGTGTGTTTATTTCAAGCCTTTGTTTGGGAGCGTGTGGGTTTTCATTAGGCTGGTTGTCTGCTATACGAGTATATGAAAATCTAAAGCCAAACAATAGACTTAGTCAACAGTCGAGGAAGTTATTGGATTATTTCTTTATGTCCATAAACTTTTATTTTGTTGTAACAAATGAAAATTTTAAAAAATTAAAAGCAAATAATTAAATTCTTAGGATAAACTTGGTTTAGTAAACCAGCCTAAAGTATAATACACAGATTATGTTTTGTGGTACAAAAAAGGGCTCAACTCCAACAGACGACAAAGTTTACATTCATTTACGAAAGCACACATACACGCACACAATCACACACACACATTTAGACGTACGCACACTCACAAGCATTGATATGCCAATAACAATAATGTTGTTAAAATTATAATAACGCCGCAAAAGCTGCTTTTAAGTTCTATTTTGCGTCTTTTCCCAAGAAACTGCTATTTTGTCTTTATAATGATTTATATATACGAGTATATACATATATATATGTATTTGCATATATTCGGTTGGGTGTTTAAATTTATGAATGTATGTATGTAGTTGGTGTATGATGATGCTCTTGTTGGTAACATATGTTTGTACGTTTGTACACTTGCAAAGACGAGCGCCAAGTTCATTAAATTGAAATTATTTAATTAAGTTTACTTTTTGTTTTTAAAGCCTTTATTTGTGTGGGTGTGCCACAACTGTTGCAAAGATTAAGTGACTGCAGTACTTTTGTACGAGTATAAGTAGATATTAAAATTTTGAGACTATTGTCAAATACCTTAAGAGGCTTTTTAACCAAGTCACCGCTTCAAATGAACTTTTTATCTATTTGTTTGTCCCAAATAAAATTGCAGCATATACAATGCAGTATTAGTAAGATCTAGTAATTGTTTATTTATAAAAAATATTTCTTTTAAATCGAAGAAAAGTACATTTAAGACAAATATATTCGTATGCGAGTATTTGTCACAAGCAAATTTTTGTTTGAGAAAAATAACGTTGTATTTCGATGTAATATAGATTTGTTTTTTAGGACAAATAAACTATTAACAAAATATATAATAAATCAAGACAAAATTATATTAACTTTAATATAATGTTACTTAATTTGTATTCCATTCAAATAAATACAATTTAAAATAAAAGTTTGTATCACACAAACAAATGTTTGTCGCCAATAAATTTTGAATTTTTCATCCAAACAATGTTTACTTTAGACAATTAATCCACAGCTAAAGTGGATACCCCACATAACTTCCATAAGGAATCAGTCTGCTCACCTCCTCGAGGAAAAGTAAAATAGTAAAAATTTTAAATTTTCTGTTCAATTCAATCGTCACCTCTCAGGACGTCTGGACTCCGCATCTACGATATGGTGTCGATAAGGAATGCCACCCAAACGCTTTACGCTAATTACGTAGCTATGGCTCTGCTACTGCCTAACGTTAACTTTAACAGCGACAAGGTCTCACCACTGACCAAGCACCTTTTAAGCAACTTCTAGCCAACATTAGTAAATCGTGTCTGTGTTTTTTTTTCAAATTTTTTTGTGGCATCGCACGCATTGCCGCTTAACTCATTAAGCGTTAACAGTGAACATCTTTTTTTTGTCTGTGTTGTTTTTTTATAACTTTTTTTTTATAATTTTTTTTTTTTTTGGTACAAAAGTTTGTTAAAAAGTTTTATACTACTCTACTGTTGCACCCACCCGAACGAACCAATTGCGGCAACAACAATGAGCGTTTTTGTTTAGCAATTTGCACCTATCGATGTAAACTTTTCGCACTTTTGCGTGGTTTTGTTTCGTTTCATTTTATTGGAATTCTAACATTTTTTTTTGTTGTTCGCCTATTGCCATAAAACTTTTTTAATGAAGTAAATAGGTGGCAAAGTAAGTTGCACAAAAAAAGTTGCAAATAAAATCGGGAGAAAAAAAACACGCCATAGAAAATTTCAATAAAAAAAACTATTAAATCCGATCAATGAAGAAAAATTGAAGCGCCACAGCAGCAGTTGTGGCAAAAAATGTTGCTGCTGCTGTTGCTGCTTTGGCATTAAAGCGTTTAAAGTCAGTATGCCCGGCGTATGTGGCTGTGTCGGTGGCATTTGCCATTGGGGAGCAGCTATTCCGACAACAACAGCAGAACGTGAGACACTCATACGTCATGTATGCCCCGCGCGGCATTCGCACTCATATAATGGCATTTTTATGTTGCATCACGTAATGGTCATAAGTCATGTTTAGATGTCTGCACACACAAAAGTCAAGTCAAGGAAATGTGTATCACAATGTATGGGAAAATATTGAGGAAATCGGGGAGAGGAAACGGACTCCATTTATTTGCTCAGAAACATTTTATATACTTGACTAGATGATTTTAAAATTTAATTGATTTAAACTAATTAGCAAATTTATGACATGCCAGAATAAATATTTTAAGACTTTTATTTCGAAAACACAGAGAGATTCAAAATTTCGTTTTTAAAAGTCTACGAAATTTTTTTACACTTTTTAAAAACTTTGTTTCCAAAAAATACTCAATTCATTCAAAATAACTTCGTTGGCTTTATACCGATATAAGTATAAAAAAAATAAAAGTCTTACAAGTGTGTGTCAATCGATCGAAAGGTGCCAGCTTCCGCCGCCTTACGCTATGTTTATTTTTACGCCAGTGTGTATGTTTGTATTTGTAATTCCAGCGTTACAGCGGATATTACAAGGTGTTGTATAAACATTGACCGTACATGACCTTAAAGCAAAATTAACTTCAAGCGGCGACTCTGTTGCAAGACCGAAATAAACAGAATTAAAATACAAACGAAACGAAACAAAACAAAAGCGGATGATTGCGTAGCACATAAAATAAAATAGAAAATAGAAATAAAAACAGCAAAAAATGCGCAACAAAAATAAAATAAAATGAATATAAAAGACAGAGCTCGACAGAGAGAATGCCCACCCGAACCCTTCAAGAAATTCGATTTGCTTTGTTGAGCCGCGCACATCACATCCGCCTACCAGCATTCAGTTTTGATTTATTTACTGTTATGGTAGCATCATCAGTGGCAGGCAACAGAAGCAGTGGCGAGCAGCTTCCTTTCAGCTGTGAATCTAAACCAAACACACAACCAACCAGTCAGCCAGCCAGCCATCCAGCCAGTGAAGCAGGCAGGCGTGTCCTTTGTCAAGGATTAACAACTGATTTTCTTTTATTTTTTGTATTCATATAAATTTTTTTCTTATTATTTTATATCGTCATCCACTTTTGCTTTGCCGCACTTGTGCAAATTCTGGCGCACACTGAAAAGCAAATGTAGTTAAATTAAGTTTACTTAATACATGGCCATTACAAAGCAATAATAATGTATGAAAAGTTATTTTAAAAATTCCAAAAATAAATTTTTATTAAATTCTGACAAAATTTTTAAATAATTTTAAGCTAGAAAACTTTTTCAGTGTATGACACACTCCACGCTCATAACGAAACAGCCGAAGTGCCTCCCCTGGCAAGGGTCACCGCCTTCGAATTTTTGTCTCTTATGATTTACGCATAAAATATCGTGTTCGCATTGCTGGTAACGTTGTTGCTTGTTGCTGTCGCTGCTGTTACTGCTGCTGCTGCTTTTCATGTCAATGGCGATTTTTTGCCACCGATAAACTTGTAGGAGTGTTCTGCCTCCGCCCGACCGCATGCCCGTCTGTCTGTCTGCCAGCCTGACAGCCTGCAAGTTCGTTGTTCTGTTCTGTCCATTCAGGCGTACCGTGCGTCCTTTTATCTTGGCGCTTGACGCTGTTTTCAATTCATTTGCCCAACGACTTCAACTTCAATTAACAACGGTCGTCCAAGACGTCGTGAAAGACATGCCGCGTCACGCTACGCCGTGCCCCATTTCGGAGCATTTTCAGATTAATGAATTTGATAGCCGAATATGTTTTGAATGCGTTGATTTCCATTTCCGGCGCACCATTTTGCTAATTAACATTTTTCGCTTTTGCTTTGACGTTCGACGCCATAAACTTGGCATTGCTTCGATGCGATCTCAAGATTTGGCATTGGTCCTCCTTGCGCATTGATGGTCTCTGATGTTAATAGTCGCCGATTCGCTGTCGCTGATATAATTCACACAGTGTTTGTTGTGTATGGTGAAGAAGACATCATCTCGATAAGTTTGACAGTTGATAATCATGCGTTATACTCTGCTGTATAATTACTCGCTAATTAAGCGATTAGTATCGGTAGTTCAAAGCGAACGATTTTCTTTTGAATTTACTTAATTCTCATTTATATCAGATGTTAAAATGTTTAAGGCTTTGAAAATAATTTCAATTTAAGAGTGAAATTACATTTTTATTATATCAACAAAAACTCCTTTAATATCTTCCAGGTTAAAAAAAAACATTCAAGAATAGAAAAATTAATATCCGGAAAATGCAATTAACAGATATGATTCGCATGCAACTGTAATGGAAAATCCATTTCCTATTACCCACAACTACTTTCTAGCTAGTATCAACCATTAAACAAAAATAAATACGATACCTCCCATATATCACTTGTCTGCCGAAAAAATGTCACCGCATGCTAAATCATATTCCAAATGTGTCAGCGCCTCCTTGACAGGCGTCGCAACGCATGCAACATCGGTTGCACTTGCCTTGCACTGAGGTGCCGCCCGTTTTATTCACAAATGCCGCGCGCGTGTGACAATGCTAACAACAAAGCCGCCTGGGAAAGTGTGCTTCTGATTTGTTGTGTCACACGTCACAACTCAACACTCCACGCTCCACACAATTCCAAAGTGCCAACGTCGTCGCCATCGTCGTCGTCGTTGTTATTTTGTGCTGCACACACTCATACATAACTCTCGATTTTAGTGCGCCGCCTAAGCGCACTGCATCTAGCTAAATGCCATTAGCGCCTTTAGTCTGTAGCTTAGCTCATAAATTACCAAGAACTCAACACGGAACTCAACGTTTTCAGCGTTATTTGCGAATCGAAAAAACGCTTTCGCGGTGCCGGTTAATATCAAATCGGTTAATATCAAATCGAAATTTATGTTAAGCTGAGGAGAGTTCATTTTATATACTCTATATGTCCACATTTGACTTATTAAGTATTTTAGGTTTAAGGTTGCATTCCCGAAAAGAGCCGCGAAATCTCGAAAAGATCCTCAGTTTTTGCATTAAAGGAAATCCCCATCCTAAACCCAAGTTCCACATTTTTTATTTTGTTTTCCAAAATCTTTTCGATCAAAGAAATTCTGAATTTAATTTGAAAATCCTTAATTTCTAGCATCGCACAGCTTAAAGCGTTTTGACACTGACTTCCATATAAATCTTTTTAACTTGTTGTCATGCCGCATGACAATTGTCGAAAGCTCAGCCATAACAATTATTATAAACAATTAACATTAGGAACCACCTGAATCAGCGAAAAGTACCCAAAGATATAAACAATTATTATCTCAAGATCGCTAAGCGACAAACATTGAGGAAAACAATTTTTATTTTGTAATGTTCGACAAGAAAACATGTGCACAATTACCAGGCCTAAACGCCGTCGGCCAATAACACGTACCAACACACGCGCGCGTCACTAATGTCGCACATCCATAATAGGACAAAAGTCGCATTGAACGAACGTAGGCGAATAACGAATAACAAAAGCGCTTAAGTACGCTCGAAATTGCTGCAACAATGCTAGCAATAACAACAACAATATAGTAAACTAAACTAAATAAAAACAAAAAACAAGTCGACAGCAGTCTCGAATGCATGTCAGAAACAACAGAATTGCTCCCGGCAGCAAATTTGGCAGCAACATTTACTAAATAAAAATGGTTGTAACAGCCAGCGGCAAGAGCAACAGCAACAGCAGCGGCAGATAGAAAAGCCATCTCAGTTAGCACCACTTGGGGAGCAACTATCTACAACTACCTACACATGTAGCTACACGGATAATATTTCTTGTTTTTCCCCCCAAATGTAGGTAGATTCTTTTTTTCTAACTGTAGTCATAAGCGAAAAAAATAGTTTTGTCAGATATGAACAACTCAAAAACAACAACAAAATTTTTAAACATAAATATATATAGAATTTTATCGGTGTATAAAGTCACAATCTATATAGTACTTCTAAGTACGAGTGAGTAACTGCAAACTACAACAAACAACGCACAGAGTCATTTGTGAAAAATGTTCCTCGGAGTGACCGACCCAAACAAGGTAACACGGACACACACGCACGCACACACACTCAAGCAGGCAGGCAGGCAGACATGAGAAACACATGAGTATGCACGTTTACAAATGGCGGAACATGTTCCGCACGAAAAACACTCGAAACTGTGTGATGCCGTTTGCCGCTTGCCGCTTGTTTGCTATACATGCTCAGCTGGCTGATTGCTTGCTTGCTGCAAGCACGTTTACGCTCTGAGGATATGTTTACGACACCTGTGGGAGCACTTGGCCAAAAGGAGTTACCGGGGAGTGGCACACACACACACACCACACATGTGCGTTTATTTGTGGGCATGCGGGTGCATCTACACACACACACACGTTTATAGCCATGCCGCAGACTCCTTTTCAGTGCAATGATAGTGCAGTTCCGTTTCGTTTCTTGCAACACTCTCAGTTGCAGTTGCAGTTGTTGTTGCTGTTGAATTAACGATTAAACATTTACTTGCCTGAGGTGAAGTGTGGTTTGTTATTGTTGTTGTGTTGATATTGTTGTTATTGCTGTTGCTTTGTTGTTGTTGTTGTCGCTTTTGGTTTTGTTAACAAACAATTTTGCAGTCGACAATATTTGCTTGAAGTGATGCTTTATGCATTATTCTGCAAAAGTATTACTTTCGGTATTTAGTTACACTCACACACAAAGCAATAAGTATAGATAACTTAACAAAAAAAACTAGTAACTCAAATTAGTTTATTTTTTCGAAAAGCCTTTTGCCCTTCTAAGTATGCTTTAATATCAATCAAAACTGCAAAATAATTTCAATTAAATTTCACAAAACATACAATATTGATGAAACTTTATCGTAAATTGAACGCCACAAAACTCTAATTAAACTTGTGTATTATCAACAGCAACAACAACAACAATAAACCCAGTAACAAGTTTCTGCTTACTTTTGCCATGCAAATACAAATTAATTTAATTGCATTTATTGTATCAACGCACTCAAAATTAAATCAGCAACACGCAAAAAAAAATCACATACATAAATAAATGCACACACTCAAACATATACATACGTACATATACAAATAAATGG
Source organism: Suillia variegata (assembly GCA_949127995.1). Lineage (NCBI taxonomy): Eukaryota > Metazoa > Arthropoda > Insecta > Diptera > Heleomyzidae > Suillia > Suillia variegata. The sequence continues at coordinate 33,431,339 of OX421846.1, forward strand.
GCGCGAATAATGAAAACAGTTACAGAACATTAATACTATTTACACATACATACCGACTAACAGATATATGTATGTACTGTATATGCAACATATTGTAATTGTATGCAATTAAACACTCGCAAACAAAAGAAAAACACAAATAAACAAATAAGCGCATCCACATTAGACTGGTTGATCTATAAATATTCTTAAGAAATTTCTTCACTATGAGGCCACTATCCAGGAGCGTTCTAAATTAAGTAAAGAGAAGAATTCTGAACTTTTGGTTCGATAGAACTTAATGAAAAAATTAATGTTATACCATTTAGCCTTTTAATACACACCACTTATTAACTATATATTCACTTAGTAACTACTAATTAGTAATTAAACAAAAGCTTAAGAAATTAATTACTTTAAAGCCAGTTTGAAAATATCAAATGAGCGTCGTGTCAATGCACAAGTGCCAATTCACCTTTAACACCAATTTGCAAGTACAAACACTGCATACGCACATACAATCACTCGTTCGTACATATACATATACTAACGTACATACGAATACGTACATATACCATCATGCCCCTGAATGTTAATAAAATCGACGCACACTTTTGCCACCAATCTGTCTGTGAATGCATGAATGCTTCAACGGCATTCAATATGGCCGTCATGCCGGAAATGCAATTGTGGAGGCAGGTTAACGAGCGGGTGAATTACAGAAAAAAACACACAAACAAAAAACAAGTGAAGCAGCAAGAGCAGTCACACAGAAATGCAATGCATCGAGTTGATTTGCTGCAAGGTGATCGATCGATTCGTAATTTTTTAAATGTTGCGGCCTTGAGTGCCACAGCAATTAGTTTCATTTCGTTGGATTTTTAGTCATAAGAAAAGTATTAGAGCAGATCATTTTTATTTAGACAAAACTATTTTATAAATACGCAAAACATTTAACAATCATATTTAAATTTATATTAAATTTAAAGCCAAAAACTATGCAAAGTAAAAAAAAACTTGAACAATTTTAAGTCAAAATCAAAAAATGTTTTAGAATTAAATTTCAACACTTCATCTTCAGCATAAGCTTTATTTATTAAACGAAATTGCTGATATAATGCAATCACTCACTATCAATCAATCTAAGACGCACAATTGTGAAATCAGTCACTTAGGCATTACGAAAAAAGTCTAACCAATTGAATAAACATTCGACGTCATGAAGATTCTTTGGACATTCAGTCCAAAGAACTACCAACAAAATAAAACAACACAATTTTCGGACGTCACTTAATTCAATTAGCTTAATTTCGAAGTAGCTTAGTTGTATATGTATAGGTAATGGTCACTTAAAATTGTCCGAAAATTTTCAAACAAATTCGGAGATTATCACATGAAACCCAAAGCAAACAGCATCACATCTTCATCATTACATTAGAAAATGTATCATTACATTTTGAAATGGTTGACTTTAGATACCCGACAGTTTTAGTATTAAGTCAGATGCGAGTGGTTGAGCACGCATTAATTCGTCAGATACAAGTCGAGTGAATCGAAATATTTGGTTATTATAAGCTTTGTTCTTGTAATTTTTTTAATTTTTTTAATACAAAATGAAGTTGTTTATTTTGTTTGGGTATATAATGGGTGCATTTGTAATTAATCCAACTAATGCACAGGCTGCGAAGAAGAATCTAATGTGCTATTATGAAGGCAAGAGCTACTATCGAGAAGGTATGGAAACATAATAATAATTTTATAGATACTTTTATTTTTGAATTTAAAAACTCAAAATTATCATCGTCACTGTCGCTTAAAAAAAATTCTGAACTAATATTTCACTTTTCCAAAATTCAGGACTTGCGAAGCTGACCGTCAACGATTTGGAACCGGCTTTGCACCTTTGCACACACCTCATATACGGCTATGCCGATATTGGTGTACCGAACGGACATCTGGTCAGTAGCCTAGAGAAACTCGATCTGGATTATGGCAATAGCCTCTGGCGTACTGTGACGGGTCTCAAGCGAAAGTTTCCGCACTTGAAGATACTCTTGAGTGTGGGCGGTGACAAGTGCACCGTTCTGCCGGAGAAATACATGATTGTGGTCGAGGAAAAGGATACACATGACGAGTTTGCCAATAGCGCAAAATTGATCTTGCAGAAATACAATTTCGATGGACTCGATCTGGCCTGGCAATTTCCAAAGAAAATACCCAAGGAACTACTCGACAATGCTGACAAGGCGGTGGCATTTAGAAATCAGTTTACGGCATTTGTGCATGAATTGAAGAATACATTCCAGACCGGTGGATTTCTTTTGGGACTGTCCGTAATGCCGCATGTCAATGCATCGTGTAAGTTCTATACGAAACTTATTTGTGCTTAAACGAAACTAATTTTGCAAAACTATTCCGACAGTGTTCATTAATGCTGGCGATATTGTTGATCAATTGGATTATATTAATCTACATACCTACGACTTCCATACGCCCGAACGTAATCCTAATATTGCGGATTTTTCCGCATCCATTTATCCGTTGAAGAATCGCAATCCCGAGTACAATATACAATATCAAGTGCAGTACTGGCTGAATAAACAGGCGCCGGCATCGAAGATAAATGTGTGCATTACCAGCTTTGGTCGTGCCTGGATGACGACCCGAAATTCGGGACTAACTGGTCTGCCACCGGTGGCTGCTGCCATTGGCTTTGGACCGTCCGGTCTGTATTCACGCAAACCCGGTTTGCTGAGCTACATTGAAATCTGCTCAATGTTTTCGAAACGTGTCCACCCTTGGCGTCGGGTAAGCGATCCGACTAAGCGTTACGGTACCTACGCCTATAGCTCATCGGACGTTGGCAGTGATAATGGTGTTTGGGTGAGCTATGAGGACGCTGATTCAGCTGCCAATAAAGCGGATTATGTGAAGCTGAAGGGTCTGGGCGGTGTGGCGTTGGTCGATTTGTCAAATGATGACTTTACCGGCTCCTGCACTGATGAGATATTTCCGATTCTGCATGCGATCAAGAGTCGATTGTAAACAAGCACACATACACACACACCAAATAAATAACTAAAGATTTGTATTAACGAAAATCTTCAGAAAATAGAAAACTTTATAGTGCGGCTTCTTGAGCGAACTGAGGCATGATCTTACCATAAAAGACCCAGAAAGCCATTAAATGGATATTGGGGAATCATCAAAGAGTTATGCTAACGAACTTTTTTGGATTATAAAATTTTGGAAAGTACGAACTAATTTAAAAAAAATTTTCTTTAATGTCGCTCTTGATTATACAATTTTTTCATATTTGTAATACTTTGCAATTTTGTATTCCTAGTTAATCTTTAAATATGGTTACTATAATTTTATAACTTTCTGATCATATCCTTTTTCGAGTAATGTTGGATTTTATTCTCATTGACTGTTGAAAAGCAGTTTAAAAAGATATTAAAAACTTGAAAAGCTACTTACGGCGTTTTGTTTTTACTAAACAAATTTTAATTTGAAAATGTACTGGTTAAATTACGGTCTTATAACAAGTTATATCAATAATTTATTTTGGAATATCTTATACTATATATTCAGTGAAATTCATTACGAAAGTTATGCAAATTGACACAATCAGAAAATACATATATGATACATTTCTCCTGAACTCTTTAAAAAGTGATCAGAAATTTATCTGATAGTTCCGTAGTATTACTGGTTATATTGCAGGTAATTTAACCGTAACATTTTCAGCAGACTTAGTTGTTGAGTTTAAATTTAATCATTTTTAATTTTAACGTTTCTCTCAGAAATAAAAAAAAAGTGTTTTACCTTACAGATTTATGTCAACTGAAAAACTTAAAAGCTTAGAAATAAAAATAAAATCACATACCAAATAATTTTTGATCATGCTTATACTGATTACGATCCCTGGTAATACATATATATGTAAATACTTGTCAATCATAAAACTCAGCAAATATTTTCGGTTTATTGTTATTATTTCTTTTTGTTGTTGTTTGTTTTTTAAATCACTTAACCGCGAGAACAGTGAAAATCTTCTCATATCTAGAAATCTCTGAAATCTGTCAACAAGAAGAAGAAGAAGAAGGTGTAAACAAAAAAATTTAAACAAAAAAGCGATTACTCACGCGACAGCCATAACAACAACAACAAGAATTACTTGCTTTGCCTACACTTTGTTTAATGTTTACTCGTGTTTTTTTTTTTTTTTGCATGGCGTGTACATAGAATATTTAAGTTAATATCATCATGGACACATTCAAAACAAAGTCATGAAATATTTACTTTTTTTTACTTGAATTTGTTTGCTTCCTTAAACATTTTCGAATTTTCGAACTTGAATGCAAATCAAGTCAGTCGTTTCAATTGACATAAGCAATATGTGTCATATGCAATTTCTGTTTGGATTACAAAGTGCTACAAATATTAAATACTTAAATGCAGTTGTTGAAGCATTGCTTGGAAGCGCAACCTCATGACTTTATGAATCAATTTGGAATTTGTACAAACATACATATGTATAAATTTTGAATGTAGCACATATTGCTTTTTAAATTGAACATGTTCAAGTTTTATTCTTTTGTTTCAGTTAAACTATCTGAAAATCCAAACACGCCTCACAAAACTAAATTCACATATGGTTTGTGTATATTTTGTAATTGCAAAAATTACGTGACAATTGTTGCAAAATGGTAAAAACAACAATTTTGAATATTTAAATTGATTGCGATCTCGGGTGTCCCAACAAAATGCCGAAAGGTATATTTCGATTTGTTTGCGTTAATTGCGCTCGCAAATGGACTTTCATCTTGTGGGGGAGTAAAATAAAAATCAAAATTTTCTCAAGGATTTGATGAAGTTTTACAGCGAATTTACAGTGAATTTAGTCATGTGTGGAATGGGCTTAAAAGCAGTTCAATGCGATATTTATGAAATTAATACATTAAAAAATATTGTCCAGCCCGCTTAGGCTACAACAAAAAAAAAACATCACAACGATAAGAGAGTAATCTCGGCTGTATTAGCTGACCCGCGCGGCACAATTTCATTATTTAAATCCCAAACACAGACCGCCGTATTTTTTTGTTAATTGACGCCGAGACCAAAACATAACAACAAACAAACAGAAAAAAGAAAAAAAATCCCCAACCAACATTCAGCTCAGCTGTTGACAGTCGGCGCTGACAATTAACGCGCTCATTGTCAGAGTTTTATCAGTTTGCTTAGGTCTGCTTTGCTGTGGCGCTTTGCTCAATGCGCGCTTGTTTTGTTGTTGTTTTTGTCGCGCTGATTGAAGTGACCAAGTGAGCGAGCGTCAAGCTTAAGTAAGCCGCGGAGCGTAGGGCTGCCGAATTGCACATTCGATCGTCGACTCTCGATTTATATATTTTGTTGTTGTTTTCTTTTCAACGCTTTTTACTATATTCCAATTCTTCTTATTGCAATTTAATACCTTACTTTATCAGCCATTGTCCATAAAATTTTAATTATCTTCGGCTATGCAGAAGCTTAAATATTAGATACTCCAAAAAATTCACTTTTATTAGCACAAAAGTACTTTATGTCTTTTATATTCTAAACCGATCATGCCCACTTTCATATGACAAATTTTCAGATCAATAACTCTTAGACTACGGCTGCACTCGGTCTTAGAAATCGAATCAGAATACGACGCTGAGCACTTATATATATTGTGTTATACCTGCCACGCCTCTTATGGGCGCTTCAAATGGAAGCGGAAACTATTTAACGTTACAAACTCGTTACTTTTTAACTGTCAATAGATAAAACTTAATTTCAATGACAAAAATCTAAACAAAAGACTTGAACGAAAAACTTGTAAAAATATTTTTTTTTTAATAATTTAAATATTTCTAAAATTTTGTTCTATAAAAACAAAGTAAACAATTCATTAAAATTTACCGTTTTTAAATAATTTAGTTGATTTCACAAAAAACTTTTTAGAACCACAAATAATCGATAGTTGGTTAATTTGTTGCGAGTCAGCGGCCCTGGCATTGCGTTGGATGACATCAACGATGAGACACCAACAACAAAAATAAAAACAATAAAATCAAAAATATTAAACAACACAAACATACTAACTTAGTGGAAACTGGGGACACTTTACACCCTTTTTCAGTACATTTTTTTATAAGCTCGTTTTTTTATTTCAAATTTTAAATCGTTAAACATACTTTTAAAAAAATTGGCATGCAAACTAAAAGAAAAACCATACAATAACAAACTATCGACTAATGAAAATTTCGACAAAAAACCGAAAAATTCTTCAATCAAAATTTGATTTGCAATTGAAAATTTTAAAAAGAATTTTGAGTCAAAAATATTATAAAAGTATTCGAATGTACCCTAATCGAACTACGACTCGCGTCTCACTTTCAATTCCATTTCAATCGCCGTTTAATTTTTATATTTGTTTGTTTGTTTGTGCTTGTTTCTCACACGCTGTCTGCCTGCCTGCCTGCCGCATTAACTTAAGACGCCCGGCAAGATCATTCGACAGTTTAAGTTGAACTTCTGATGCGACTGGTTCGTTGCGCATCTCATTAACCAATTGTGTATTAAGATTTGTCCTCCCACTGTGTGTGTGTGATTTTGATTTTGTTTTTGCTGCTGGTGCTGTGCGAAAATGAAGTTGTTCGTGTTTTTGGGCCTCTTGGTGGCTGCAGTCGCTATTAACCAAACGCATGCCCAGCCGGGCAACACGCACCTGGTCTGCTATTACGATGGCAACAGTTACGTGCGCGAAGGTGAGTTGTGCAAAAATTTGTTAAACTTTAACATATTTTTAATAAAGTTATTTTTATATAAAATTTAATGGCTAAGTTAAAATTAACTTTAAGTAACTTTTATAAATATTCATGCAAATGAATTCTCGCTAATTCAACAATTAATTATTTTCTGGGTAATATAAAAAAAATCACTTTTCTTGAGTTTCTTCTTTAGAAATAATTTATTTTGCTTTTGAATTGATATTGCCTAATCGTGAAATTAATGTTAAAGGTTATCACTTTATTCTGGACATATGTACGAGTATATAAAATTTACATATACTTGCCATTTCAACAATTTGATTATCTTGAACCAAAATTCTTGTCGTTTAGAAAAAGAGTCAAGTAGAAAAAACTTTCAACATATAATAAATTTATCAAATATTCAAGTTTTGATATAAAACATTTAAATGTTGGTTCCAAAAAGCTTAAATTTAAAACTTGTTATATTATGAACGGCCAAACGCTTAAGAAAAAGTTTATCCAATTAAGTTTAATTTTAAATAAAATTAGTTAATAATTGTTTTAAGTTAAAAAAAAGTTTATTAAATGTTCTTTTTTTCATGAGTATACAAGCTTTGCTTCAACTCAAATAAACTCATAAACATCGTATCTTAATAGCCTTACAAATTTGTAAACTTCGTTTTGTGAATGCACTTTTCTGGTTTTATAGTAAATTTGAATTTGTTAAACATGTAAAATCAGTTATAGTAATTAATTCTTTTTTTAATCCAGATGTCAAAAATAAGCTAACAAAAATTTTAAATTAAATTATTATATTATAGAAAATGCAGTCAAGGATCTGTTAACGCAATAATACTTTGGTAGCATAGACAATTGATGGCAATACTGCAAAAATGTAATTTTTTATAAAGTTTATGCACTAAATTTTCATCACAAATTTATAAGCACCTCGTAAACTTCCTCGTATTGTATGGAAAATAAAAACAGCTGATTTATGAGGCATACATTTGTATGGTATATGTGGTATACGAGACAAAAATTTGCTTATAAGTGTTGTGGTTGTTATTAATGTAAAAAAAAAACGCTTCTGTAGATTTTTCATTATACTTACTTATAGATTGGACTTTTCTAGATCTCATAACTTCGTTAAGCTATTAAAATGTGTAATTTTTTTAATATAATAAACGATATAATAAATATATTTATCGATCAATAAATTGATCAGTATAAATATTGGATGACTTATAAAACAAATTAGGGTCGATATATGTTATACCAAATGACTAATAACTAAGCGGGCTTTGAATTGCACTTCATTTATATGGAGTACTTTAATGAGAAAATTTGTAAAACTTGAGACTTCCCAAAGATTGAATTTAGATGAGATTATAATATTTCAAAATTATTTTAGGTTATCGCAAACATATTCTAGCTCACTAAAAACAAAACCATTTCATTTAAATTTGTTTCCATTTATGTATGTACAAGTATATGAAAACTATCTGCTTAAAATTAATTATGTATTAACAAAATATTTTTCACTGAATTTCCTTCCTTTCTCATAAAATGATTACAAATTTAATTTTCACTTCATCCGAAAAATTCAAAATTTTGATTAACTTAATCTCATTTTAAAAATACATTTAAAAATATATTTGCAGAATGAGGTTTAAAAATTTTTACACTACACATTCTAGTATTGACTTAAACCACGAATAATTCAATTCTGAGTTCTGCAATTAGAACAAAATTACAAAATGAATCATAAATTCACAATTGATTTACGATCCAAACAACAAACTACAATGCAAACTTAATTTGCAACGTTTAAAGTTGATTAAGTTGCAATTGGAAAAGTTCACAAGATCACCCACTTTTAGCGCTAGTTTCGAATATACAAATAAGTCAGTCGTTCCGAAGCTTACGAGTATGTATCCTAGTATTATGGAACGTTAATATAACAAGTTAGTAAATGTGTAAATTGTCAATTGGACAATATCGGTTTGACAATTTCAATTTGAACAACGACTTAGACCGATGACTTATTCGATATACAAGTTAAACAAAAAAAGTTCTGGAGAACTTTGACTACAAACTGTGACAGAGTATTAATATGCCTATCCCGTATCCAATAGTGTAGCGCTAAGTCACAACCAACGCTCGCGCGCGCGCGCTCTGGCAATTAGACAGACGAAACAAAATAAATAAAAATGCCGCAAATTGTCACTTCTCGGAAATCGGTATTAAACAAAAAAAAAAACAATAAATTTATGGCCACAACAAAAGCGTTGTTGGGTTTTAAATTTGAGACGTGGTGGAGCTACCTTGGAGCTTGACGACGCTACAAACAAGCTCGATCTTGTGCTTATGTCGTAATTGATTGCGCCTGCCACCGGCGCTAATTGCTTATGCAAATTCTGACGCATTTGGGGTATTTTTTTTTATATATATATATATATATACATATATATGCATATGATATACATATTTCACTCTGACTGTTATAATTACAATTATATAAATGATAATAACAAAGTAATTGCGGTTTTCGTGGTTTTGTTGTTGTATACATTCAAGTGCTAAAATTAAGAGTAAATCTTTTATTAGTTCGTTATAAAAAAAAGTTGTTTTCGATTCGATGATTGGGAAAACTATTTAAATAGGCAATTAGCAGTGAACCGCAACTTACGTGCACAGTAACCCAAATAAACAAATTTCCAAATTTGAATATTTCTAGGCCTTGCGAAGTTGACCATTAACGATCTGGAACCGGCATTGCAATTCTGCTCGCATCTCGTTTATGGCTACGCTGGCATCAATCCCACCTCAAACAAGCTGGTCAGCAACCAGGAGAAACTCGATTTGGATGTTGGCAGCGGTCTCTATCGTATCGTCACCGGTCTGAAGAAGAAATATCCACACTTGAAGGTCCTCTTAAGTGTGGGCGGCGACAAGGACGCTGTCGATCCTGAGAATAACAAGTATTTGACACTGTTGGAGAGCAGCAATGCACGCATTCCGTTCATTAACAGCGCCCACTCACTGGTGAAGACCTACGGTTTTGATGGTCTCGATCTGGCGTGGCAATTCCCCAAGAACAAAGCAAAGAAGGTGCACGGCAGCGTTGGCAAATTCTGGAAGGGTTTCAAGAAAATCTTCACTGGCGATCATGTCGTCGATGAGAAGGCCGAGGAACACAAGGAGGAGTTTACCGCTTTGGTGCGCGAACTGAAGAGCGCTTTCCGTCCCGATGGCTACATTTTGGGCTTGTCTGTCTTGCCCAATGTTAACTCATCGCGTAAGTTTTTCTTTACTCATTCGTTTGGTAGAATGTACTAAGTTTCATTTCTCCGCAGTCTTCTTCGATGTTGGCGCCATCATCAACAATCTGGACTATGTCAATTTGCACGCCTACGATTTCCATACACCCGAACGCAACACCGAAGTTGGTGACTTTCCCGCACCCATCTACGAGCTGAACGAACGCAATCCCGAATTCAATGTACAATACCAAGTGCAATACTGGTTGAACCAACGTGCACCCGCGACAAAGATTAATGTTGGCATTGCATCGTACGGCCGTGCCTGGAAGATGACCAAGGATTCGGGTCTTACTGGTCTACCGCCAGTAGCCGATGCTGATGGTGTTGCTCCAGCCGGTCCGCAAACACAGGTGCCCGGTCTTTTGAGTTGGCCGGAGGTCTGCTCGAAACTGCCCAATCCCGCCAATCAGCATCTTAAGGGCGCTGACAGTCCCCTGCGTAAGGTCGGCGATCCGACCAAACGTTTCGGTAACTACGCTTATCGTTCGGCCGATGACAGCGGTGAGAATGGCGTCTGGGTTGGCTATGAGGATCCCGATACCGCTGCGAACAAGGCGGCCTTTGTCAAGCAGAAGGGTTTGGGTGGTGTTGCTCTCGTCGATTTGTCTTTCGATGATTTCCGCGGCGCTTGCACTGGCGACAAATACCCCATTCTGCGCGCCATCAAATACAAGTTGTAAGCTGTCCGTATCAGCGTTGTTAAATTTGATTGACAGCTCTCCCTAGTTACACGCACTCAAAGTCATCGTTTTTATTTTTTGTATAATCTAATTTTAAAAACACATTTGAAATAAATTACGAAATGTTTTAAATACAATCATCGTTAATTGATTTTAGTATCGTTTATCGAAAGTAAGAAATTAACGAACTTCTTGAGAGTTTTTGGACAATATTCCAATGCTCTGGTAAATTCCAGACATTACTAAAATCCTTATTTACTCACTTCCACATGAATGTCAGCTTTGCAGCATCAATTCTATGTCAAAGCACATAAATCGCATATGCAGTGCGGCTGTTACTTTGGAACTTTCGTGTTGACTTGATTTTCCCATTTATCGTCGTGCCGGAACGCAAAGACTGTGAGCAAATATCTTCCATTTTGTCCGTCAGTTCGTTCGTTCGTTCGTCCGTATATTACACTGTCAGTTTGTGGTCAGTTGGCAATTGTTTTATGTGCGGTCGCACTGTGTGTGTGCACAAGGCAATTCAATTCATTCTTCCTCTACTGCCTCGTTGGCAACATGCTGCTGCTGCAGTGCTGCAATGCTGCATCATCGTCTGAATACTCTAACGCCGAGTGTAGGAGTCAGTTGATGCGGCTTCCGTTGGTTACTTTTTTTCGTTTTATTTTTTTTTCAATAACAAATGCATCCACCCACACAGGCACAACAGTACAACGCTCGTCCATTATCGTTGATTGTTTTGGATTTTGAAAATTCGATATTCAGATTTCATAATTGATAAATTTAGTATGGAATACTTTACTTAAGTAAAGTGACTTCAATTCGTATTTTGAGATTGTTTTTGAATTTAGATAATATAATCGATTAGTTGATTTATAAGTTGTTCATTCAAATAAAATTTTTAACAATTTTTTTTTATTAAGGAATACAAATACAATTTTAGATATTCCATTGAATTTTTACAAGATCCAAATATTTTAAAATCTGGTGAATAATCTGAACAGTACGTTGCATAAATCTGTTGTCATGCAAGCTAAATTTTACAATGACATTGGATTCAAATAATGATAATAATGATGATGCTTATAATGATTATGATGATGATGTTGCTATTACGATAAGGATATTGTTGCTGCTGCAGCTACTGCTGCTTGTATCTGACTTAAGTGCGTTTCATATTGCATGTTGACCAACAACAATTACACACACACGCTGCAAGCTGCTGCACTAAATTCGGTCGAGCGTCACTTACTAAGCCATTGCGGTGGTGTTCCATCGTCCACATTCACGTTTTTTCTGATCTTCCTGTATCCAGTTTAGTTACTTGGTTACTCGCTGTTCTCCATTACGCCCGTTCGCCGCAATTGCTGATGGCAAGTAACGGCCGCAAGGATTACTGCGACGCTGGGTTGGCTTGTTCATTCTTGCAAATTGTTAAATATGGTTTTATTAAAATAAATTTAGTTTAGTCGATGCGGTATGAACATAAAACAACAATTTCGTACTTAATTGGACAAATTTTTTCATATAGAAAATTAAACATTTTTTTACATTTTTATATTTGAATTGCTCCAAGGTGTATTGCATAAAAAAAAAAGGATAAAGCGAAGGTGTGACCCTAAACCATAATTTACAGCGAATATTATAGATAGAATAAAATTTTAAAAGTGTAGATATTCGAATATACTTTTAGTATTATCCTGTTCTTATGAAAGAACATCAAATTGTTCGCTTTGTGTAGAAAAAATCTAACTTAATGTCTAAGTTCGAAGTCAGCTTAAATTATAGATTATAGATTTAAACTTCACTTAATGTTTAAGCTTGTAGTCAACTTAAGTGGTAGATTCCGATATATAGAGTACACCCTGCTAAGTTTTAAAAATCAGAGTCAATTTATAAGGAAGATTGTGGATTAAAGTGTAAACCTCACTAAGTTTCCTAGAATGTAGTCGGCTCGAAAGATAGCTTTTAATTTAAAGAGTAAACTTCATTAATTTTCCAATGTAGTCAGCATATATGGTAGATTTTCATTTAAGTATATAGTAAAACTCACTCAGTTTCGTAGAAATTAGTCAGCTAGAATTATAGATGTGGAGTTATGAAGTAAACCTCACTAATTTTTTAAGGTAGTCAGCTTAAGTGCATACATTTCTATTTAAAGTGTTAACCTCATTAAGTGTCTAAGACCACAGTCAGCTTATATGGTCGATTACAAATTTAAGTATAGAGTCAACCTCGCTAAGAGTCTCAGATCGTACATCACTTGAAATGGCAGATACTCGTACGAATAATAGTCGAGAACATTTCCATTTAGCAACAATATATTATTGCGATTGCAATTTGTGTGTGCCAGCATAAGAGAGCAACACCTCGAAAACTGTAAGTTACCAAATTAAAATATTGCTTTACTAAAAGAGTGCAACCAATTTTCCAAAACTGTATAAAAAATACATACAAACTCGTACAGTGCAAAGTAAGTGCCGCAAATGGAGCACGCCCATTTTCCATTAACTGCAACAATTTTTACACGCAAAATATATTTGCACAAAAACTGTGCGGCAGCAATAGCAGCAGCAGCAAAGGGCAACAACAAAAAGAGTAAACACCGAAATGTGGCCATCATAAATCCTTGTGGGTAAAATCGGCAATGGCAGGACCTCCAACAACAACACAACCACAAAAAACAGAAACAACAACAGAAATGTACAGCTGGACGTACTGGAGTATAAAAAAATAAAATAACTTCACATACACTTACAAGTACACTCACAATGGCGAAAATGTTGGAATGCAACGCACGTTATGCAAGCATATAAAAAAAGCATATAAACAAACATTCCCACACACACACACACACACGTAAACTTACATGTGGGTTTGGCTACAAACTTGGCTCACAGCAGACACAGGATGCGGCATCAGTTCCGTCCAGACAAACACACATACACACACACAGACAAGCACAAGTCAATGATGCACACAAAAAACGACTCAAATGCCGTCAAGAAACTTATGAAGTGCGGCTGGATAAATGCGGTGGTATGGTGTGGTTTGCGTGGAAAACAAACAACAACAAAAATAAACAACATACGAATACATCCGCCAGCAATGAAGTCAACTGGTATTAAAAGTGCTGCTGGCTATAAAAAGAGAACCACACCAAAATATGGTTAAAACAAACGCAAGGTATAGTCAAGGAAAAAGTATCATTAGGCATGCGGGCGAGTATCGTGCAGCCGCAGTCAAATTTGCAGAAGCAGCGCAAACTTGGCAGAACTTGCTGCGGCTGTGTGTGTGTGTGTGTGTGCAGCACCGAAAACCACACGACAATTGCGACTTTAAATGGTGCAGTGGCAGAGAACAAACCATTTTTTCGGTTGCTGCTGCACGCAAAAACTTTGCCAGTGTGCAAAGAAATGTGCGTCAGAACTCGTAAAGTTAAATAACCACAATGGCAGCACTCAAATGCATACACCAAGTTAAAGATATAGAAATAAAAATTATAAGAATGATAAAAAGTTCGTTTGTTTGTTTATTTGTTTGTTTGTCAAAAATATTTTAATTAATTACAAACGCAATTGTTGCGCCAGACAGACAGACTATCCTGAGAATCGTTTTGTAATTATGACATTAGCGAAAATTTAAACTTGCGTATTTAAATATAAATTAAATTGATTAAAAAATGTTTGACTAAAACGCTTTAGAAATGCAACTACAACTAATTAAACTTTTTTTTAGTCAGCGGTTAATTGACCATTTCGATATGGTCCATTAAAAACGAAAATTCTTGAATTGTAAATAAAATAATTAATTTTGTAAAACTTTGCATGTGAAATAAAATTTTTTATGAAAATTTAACATTGCGTCTGAGTGTTAAAAAAACATGAATGTCAATTCAACATGATGCAGTGTTAATTTAACACGAATTTTTATGTAAATCTCAGAATTTAAAACAAATCATCAGAAAGAAAGTGTCAATTCAACACGAAATAATGTTAAACTAACACTTTTTAAGGTATCCTTTTAAAGATTTAACAAAAACCAAAACAACAAAAGTGTTAAATTATCATTAGATCCAATGGACCTAATATTTTCTATTGTTAAAATATAATAAAGTATATAAAAATGTTGCTACGTAACTGAATAAAAATGTTAACTTACAAAATGTTATTTTTTATTATTATTACCATGAAAAAAATGTATTTAATGTTAATTTGACATGATTTTTTTTGTGTGTGCAGAAAAAATGTCACAAATCGTAGTGAAATATTTTGTTTACCAACCACTTGTACAAAAGCAACAAGAAACAAACCATAGACAAGTCCACACAAGGAATGCGTCAAATTCAAATAGTTTCCTTGCTATGGTAACCTGAAATGTAAGTAAATTCCCTTCGCTACAAATCAAACCACCAAACTTCATATACACATATTTCCATATCTGCACTCCAATCAAAGAAAGTCGCAACTCACTTTTCGTAATTTCAAGTGAATCTCGAATTTCAAATCTTAAATTCCAAATTTTGTCTCATCACATGAAAATTTTGAGTCATAGGTTGTTTAATAAATTTTTATTAACTCTTTTTAAAACGGAGAAATGAAAGAGGATATGATGAAAAAACCTAAAGGAAAAGAAATACAGTCTTAAAAAAAGTCTTAAAACGTTAAAAGTATGAAAAAAAAAACTTCCAATTTAGGTTAATACTTTCTGTGATTGGATGGCAGATATTCACCCAAAAAAAGTGCACATAAATATTGATATGCCTGCTGCAACAGATGTAAACAAACAAAAAAAAACAACAACAACAACACACAATTGTTTTTGTAATGTACTCGTATTTTCGTGTCAGATAGACGAATCAACAAAGCAAAATGTAAGAAGAAATAAAAACTTATACCAATGGCTCTAAAGTAAATAAGCCTTGCCTGAAGTAAGACTAAGCGTTTAAAATATTACTATATTTATTTATTTATATTTCGATTTAAATTGTTTAAAACACTTATGACCTCTAGAAATATAAATCGAGTTAAGCTCTTTGAGAATTGTACCTACAAAGGTTTCCTAATTAAAAATTCAAACAAACGTAAAATCGTTAGGAATATTTTGAAAAATGTTGATACAAAATTTCGTTGCCGACATATATGACAGAATCCTCCATCCAAAGTATTTTTCGACTTAATCTTGTTTTGCATAAAACCATCACAACCCAAACAAACCGACAGACAGACAGACAAACAGACACTTTGGAGCTCGAGTGCAAAATGCGTTTTCGCAAATGTTAATCGAAACCGAAGCGAGCGATGTGTTTATCACTTCATAATTGGTTTTTGTCGATTCCAATAGAAAAACAATTCGCCCAACAACTCCAACAACAAGTAAACGCATTCGAAGGAAGGGTTCAAAAACTTTCCAGCAGCAAGTACAGAAGCAGCAACAGCAACAGACTTTGCAGCGGGCAAACTTTAGAATTGTTGCTGCTGCTGCTGCTGTTTCGCATTTTGTGAATTTCTAGTTTTACGGTGACTGAGCTTGATTGGAAATTTTGCTAAAAGTGGTCGCAAGCAAAACCCAAAAATAGATACGCTGCACGGCTAAACTCGAGTACTCGAGCGCTGCATCTGCCGCTGCTACTGCCTGCTGCCTGCTTCCTGAATGCCAGCGTAGTAGTAGCATCCTATATAGTAAGTCTACTCGAGGAATGTCTTCCGGTTTGGCAATCGCAATCGCAATCGACTACGAAGCGGATGTGAATGAAAATGAGACGATATCCGTAGCATTCATGCAATCGAAATGTATTGCAGCGTTCGAATATAACAGCCCCAGCAGCACTCAAACTATGCGAATAGCGTAACAACAACAATAACAACAACAAAAACAACAACAACTTATGGACGACCAACTTTCACGAATTTATGCAACTTTGTGTAGATTATTTAACAGTTCGGGCAAGATTTATTTTATTCAAAACTTTAGCTTTTTCATAGTTTTAATCTTGGCTTGTGGTAAACTCTGCTCAAAGTTCGAAGCTAAGCAAAAACCCACACACACGCACACACGCCATCTTAACGCTCATAACTCATTTTCAAGTTCAGGGCAAACATTCATCTTGGTCACTCTTGTGCAATTTTACGATTATTTTTTTTTTGTTTTTCGATACTGCCTGATTTTGGAGTCACCATCATTTATATTAACCAGGAGTAGGAGAAAAAAATAGAAATACGAAAACAAAAACAAAAAATAATGAAATTCCCCAAACGTGACAACCGTGCATTTTGGTCTTTCAATACCGCCAATAGTGATTCTAATCTGAATGTCGGGTATTCGGGTAAAAATATTCAATGTGATAAAAATATAAAAAAAAAATTCTATATAAGTTTAAATGATTTTTTCAGTAAACTTTGATGAAGCTTTCTTTAATGCTCTCTACAAGCTTGTTCGTTTTTTAATCTAATGAGAATTGTACAAACCAAAACCTCTTTAAAGGAAAGAAATGCGAAAAAACTTACAACGATTTGAAAGATTTTAATTTTTTTCAATTTTCCATATCGATTATTTTTTCAAGTAATTAAAATAAATGGGAGACCCTATTTTTCGATTATTTTAAAGTAATCGATTACTTGTTAATAAAACCGATAACTTCCGAAATACGAGGGAGGGCGAATGCCAAAGAACATTGCGAATTTATCGTGTGCTGTAATCGATCAAATTGATATATGCGCCATGTTGGAATATTTACTACCCAACACACACACACACATATACACACAACCTCACCGCTCAAAGCCACAAATCGAAATAGCAAATGTTTACTGGCAGAAGCAGTTTTGGGTTTTGTATTTTTTAGAATAATTTTCTCTTCTCTTTTTTCTGCAAATATTAGCAAAACAAAAACAAAAAAAATAAAAGGAAGCATCGTGGGACACGAATTGCATCACTTCGATAGCTAGTTTGACTTAAGTGGAATTGCATGCATGCGCACGAAGAAGAAGAAGAGGCGAGCTGCTGCTGCTTGCTGTGGTTTGGTGTGTGACAAATCATGATGCCACCGAGCGAGCGAGCGACTGACTGCAGATTTTGTAAACGATATCGATATGACAGCCAGCATTTGCAGTGTGACGCTTTGGCGTCGTTTTGTCTTTTGTATGAGGATTGAGGATTGAGTGAAATGTTGAAATCATCAATTTATGATTTGATAAGGAAAATCGCCGAGGAAAGACGCAACGTAAAATCCGATGTGCTTAAATTGAAAATGAAATTGTGGATAAACATTTTAACTCTTGTCACTTTGGTCGTTCGACGACACTTTGGTAAGAGTTAATTTGTCCAATTTTATAATTTAGCGTTTAAGACAAGGTAGTACAAAAAAATTGCAAAACATCCTGATTCTGTCAGGAGTACTTTTTAAAGTGAGCTAGTGTAGGACTTGACTTTATGTCGACATAGTTTCGAACTGCATTTGTCGCTTTGTCAAGACGTTTACAGTCGTCCTTTAAATCGAGCCAAACTAGATTTCAAATGGAGCCTCAATGTTTTCTCCACAGCCCTTCAATGGTTTTTTTTTTGTAGCATATTTCAAAATGTTAAATAGAGATTAGCACATTTAAGCTAAGCTTAGTGGTTACATTTAAATTCGCTATATTCAATTTATAAAGTGGACTGCATTAAGGCAGCTCAGCTCAGCAGTATTCACTGGCACTATCAATTTCCATGATGTGCCTCAATCACTTAAATGAGCAAACGCTAAATCACCCGACTTAAAATTGAATTTTAAGCGTTTGCCTGCCTCACTTAAATTGCCAAATGACAGAAAACGTCCAAGCCAGGTGTCTTGCAGCCACACCCACCCCTCAAACGAAAAATTCATTTTCTCAAAGAACAACCACAAAAACAACCATAACAACAACAACCATCGAGAACAACAATAAAAAGCGACACATTCCACTTGCAAAAACGGAAAAGAAAGAATTCTTCTCTCTTCCATTTTTTTTCTTTTTTTTAGAGAGCAGTATAGAAAAAACTGCACTTTAGTTGAGATTGATAGGTATGCGGCCCATCGTCTTTGCTGCTGCTGCTGCTGGGGCTCGGCGGCTCCTTTACAAGGATTGCTTGCAAACAAATGCAATGGCAAGACGCCATCTAGCGTTGACTAACGAACGCTATCATTTAAATCTCGAAATTGCACTTGGCAAGAGATCAAGTGGCTTTTGCGGCGATGCTGCTTGCTGCTGCTTGCTGTGCCGTATGCAAGCATAATATTGTGGGTAATTTTTTACTCCTCTCGTTCGTTTAGTTCTTATATTTTTGTATTTTTTGTTTTTCAAGTCTTCCGGACGGACGCACACATTCAGGTGTGCTCACAATGTGGCCATCCATGGCATAGCTAACGCGCAAAAGACGCTGAAATGCGGCAGCAGGCAAGGCACTCGCTCTGACTTTCCTTCGCAATTTTATTATAATTTTTCTTTCGAGAGTTTTTTTCCTCAAAATTTTGCGGTGTTTTTAATCAAAAACCGATAAATCTTACGATATCGAAATTGAGTTAAGGACAAGAAAATTAAAAATTATTTTAAAACTGTTACAAAGAGTAAAGATGAATCATAGAAGGGATCTTACTTAGTAGGCAATTTTAATAAGGAATCATTTTGTTACTTTGGAATTCTCTTTTGCCACATTTTAAGCTAAGAGACTTATTCCGTAGGACTTTGATATGATGTATAAATTTTTTATAAATAAATTATATTTTCATCCGCTTGGATTTGTACTCGCATAAGCATTTACCTCTCCAAACATACGACTTCTTTATATAAGGGGCTTCCTCTAAAAGTTAGTTTGGGGGCATCCTTAAATATTTAAAATAAATCAAATAAGCCTTACTTATATCTAACCAATATCGGTTTTTAATAAAAATCTTCCGTTGCATATAAACCTATTAAACCTAAAAACACCTTAAATATATTTTATCAACCTTTCCTCAACGTTCTCTATCAAAATCTCCTTCTTTTTAAATAGATACCCAAATGGATTTGACTTGATGTAGTTCCGACATGTTCCGATGTTCCTTGAGGATTTCAAATTGCTTGGCATTACATACCACGTGAAGCGTATCAGCCCAGGCAGTGTGTAGTGGCATTTCCATACTTGACTGCTATTCCGATGCCGCAGCAGCAGCAGATGCTATCAGTATTTATCTTCGCGTTTAGCTTAGCAAGCCAGAAAATTCCCGAACAATATTTTTCTTAGCGTCGGATATCATTTATCAGACTTGAAGTCAAATTTGTCATTTTGAATCTGTCAATTTCTGCTTTATTAATATTATTAGATGCCGCACAGATTTTCACTTACAAAGATTTTACCTTTTTACATTATAGTATATAAGTATATATGTATATATTTTCTTCTTCTTCGTTGGTCTGTTTGTCCTTTTGGCGACGTCGTCATTGTCGTGTTGTTGGTGGTTAAAAGGGATTTTGGCTTTTTAGCAGGGAATTTATTGCTTGTTGGTAAATAGGCGCATAAGTCACTTGATGTGGTTTTAGTTGACAGCCGTCGGGGCGGAGATTTTTGGGGTCGTCTGAGCGATTTGTGGGGGCAACCGAAAAGGTGGTGATGTATTAAATTGCCACAGTGGAAAGAAGTTTGTTTAAATTTTGGGTTATAAGAAATTAGTTATTATTAAGTCTAGATTATATAAAATCGAATACAAATCAATACTCAATAAAACGGAGTAAGCATTTTTATAGCTTTTAAGAAGTTCCTTCAAATCCCTTAAGGTTTTAGTTCGCTGTGAATTGCTTTTCAATAAAGTTTAAAGTTTTTGTAAATGTTTTGTTACTATCCAATAATTATCCAAAAATTTTTCGTCTTTACCCTCTTCACCTTTAAAGCAAAGATATAAGCTCAAAAATATCAATTGAGTTAAATATCCATTTAAAAATAACCGCTTCCGCTTCCGGTTGCCGCTTTAAATTGTAAATTAAAACTTTTTAACAGCACGTATTAAACAATTTAAAAATTTATTTCGGTTTAAAAGCCAATTCACAATTACCGTTATCGTAAAAATAATTTTTATTTCACACCAGCCCACTGTTAAGCGATTGCTCAACCCAATCAACTTTGCTGAAGCATTCCACTTAAGTCAAAACAAGTCAGCCAACCAGCCAGCCAGCACAACTTTTACCGACCCTAATCGAATGATCCCACACAACCCAAGGATATTGTTATCGTTCTTGTTGTTGTTCTTGTTGTTGTTCTTGTTGTTGTTATATTATGGATGACATAATTTTCCAAAAATAAAGGTGACACACTGCACACCTTCCATTTCTACGCCGAGTCGAGAGTCAAGGCGTATTTTATTCATCTTAAACGTTTCGTGCTCCACCCAAGCGTTTCTTTTGCGAAGTTTATTGAACGGCATAAATAAATGAAAGGACACCCAAACAGAAAGACACACACACACACATATATAAACGCACACATACACAGACACATAAATGTCAACGAAAGACCAGAGCTGAGAATAAAAAATGTTAAAACATTCACATTTCGCATACGAAAGCGTCGGTCGGTGGGATACATTTATTTTATGAGATTACTTATGCGTCCGTCGTCGATAAAATGTTGCCCGTCCTTCTGTTTACAGTTTGATAGCTGCTGCTGCTGCTACTGCTTGTTCTTCTTTCTACTTATATCACTTTTTGTTGTTTCTCTTCGGCGTTTGCTTTCGGTCGATACACTTGAGTGGAGCGCATATCAAATTTGTTGGCTAATACTTTAATTGAAGCGCGTTAAATGATGAAAATCATATCAATATGAATTGTATCAATATTTGAACAGTTTTGTGGTCCCAAGAGAGCGAAGCTGGAATCGAATATCATTTGATTTCATTGATGAAATACTAAGGAATGTTTGTGTATCATTGTTTAGACTTGTAGTAAATAATACAAAAGTACCTAGCCTCACCGCCCAATGAAGGCCTACTTTGGAGACATCTAGAAAACGTATTTTTTGTATGGATTAAAGAAGTGGGAGCATCACTGGGTCAAGTATATCAAGCTAAAAGGAAACTATGCTGAGAAATAAGTAGCCACTTTTCCAACATTTTCGTAGTTCTTTTGTAGGTTAATTACTTATCGGACATCCCTCGTATGTACGAAACTCCTTTCCTTCGTTATTATATGCTATAAAATAGTTTTAAATATCCTTTAAAAAATCTCTCATTTTTTCTTAATTCATTTCACATTTTCATTTCTTTCGTTATTTTCTATTTTTAATATTAAAATAACATATTCTCATAGATTATAGATGTAGACAAAACCGCTCGTCGTAAGGTTAAAAAGTCTTAAAAATTATTATAATACCACTTTAGATTCTCAAATGTCCTTGTCGCATTACCAGCCACTCCAGCCAGCTACACATTTCATTGGCATTAAACGATTCCAAATAAAATTCAATGAATTTTTATTGGCGAATTATGTTTAAGTGATTTGCCGAATGCGTTCGAAATGACAGAGAATAGCTTTATTATTGCTCTGCGTTTGCGTGTGAGCCCATTTCAAATTGCAGCCCCAGCAATGTTGGCATCTTCTTGTTCTTCTTCATTTTCTCTTTTTTTCTGTTTAACCCTAACTGCAGCTCCATTAAGCCGTCGGCGCTGTCGCCGGCGTATGGTAGCAGGTGCTGCCACATGTTTCTATGCATAGTAGCTGCCATTTAGTTTGACAGTTTCTAAATGATGTACGCATTAAAATAATATTAGCATAATATCATCTTGTTAGCTATATGTTGTTGGGAGCGTTTTGTGCGCCAGCGAGCGTGCATTGTTGTACTCTACTTTGCATGGGCATAAATTAAAAAAGAAGCCATTCTAAATTGAATTTAGACGCGTGTGGCAGCTGCTAAATGGGCGTCATTGATGAGATATTATAATGGTTATTACTTTTTTTTATTAGTCTACATAACTTTTCAGTAGTGTATTAATTTTTTACTGTATCTTGTAGATGCACATTACTACGATTTGTAGAGTAGCAAGATCGTATTACCCAAGACAAAGAATAAAGGCTATCAACAATATTTAAAATAACTAAACTAATTTATTTAAATAATTAAACTATTTTTCTATATACTGTCAAATTCAAAAAATACTAATTTGACTTGAAAAATATTTAAATTTACTTAAACTTTCAGTTAATATTTCACCTTTTTTCAATTTTCCTACCATATGGCAGCCCGGTATCAACTTCATTAGAACTTTGACCCAATTTGCGCTTCAAATGAAAAGTCGCTTTACATGAGTGCAAATCTGGCTCTAACAACAACAATAACAATAACAACAAAAACAATGAATAGCCACCAAAGTGCAAAAACTAATCGAAAAAGCCGCACAAATAATCAATTCCACGGTCTGCGGCAAAGGCGCTTAATTAAAAAATGCAACTCTACATTAGGCTGGTGCGAAAAAAAAATATGATTTCAAAAAAGTTCAACACAGCAGACTTAAAATATTTTTGGTTTTTTGAGCTATTCTGACTAGAAATATTTAATTCAAAAAAATTAGCCACTGTAAAGTTATTAAAATGAACACTGAAAATTTTCAAAATTACACTTAAAATAATTTTAATTTCATTTTTTACACTAACAAAAGTCATTGAACAATCTCTTACATATTTTTTAAAACCAGTCTAATAATCTCATGCAAAAATATTCGCACTGTGTGTAAAAGAAGTTTATTGCGATATTTTATTTGTAGTGTATGTATGTGGGTCAGTTTTGCGGATTAATTAAAAAATAGCTGAGGTTGCGGACATAAGCATTATGAAAAGCCAACAACAACAACAACAACAGCAAAACATTAAATAGAAAATACTGCAAAAGCTAAAGCGGATAAAAGGTATTTTCATACAGGCTATAAAAACGTTGGCGCACATTATGACGAAACTAAAAGTGAATATTCGCTGTGAAAGATACTCAAAGAGCGTTGACAATAATCAGTTTGCAAGGTTAAGTAGTCGCAGTAGTTAAAGGAAGAGTTAAATCGAAATGCTAGTTAAGTAATTGCACAGTGATTATATTTGTCAGTCATACTTTGAAATTTCCCAGTTGTAAAGAATTTTTTCAAAATAATTTAAATTTTAGTGAATCTTTCAACAAGACGAAATCTTCCCGAATAGAATTTTTAAGGAATTTATATTGATTGAACTACAACAAATACAACAACAAAAAACAACGAACAACGTTTACACTAATTTATTTTTAACCACAACCGCTAAACTGAGAAAAATTGCAGTTTGCAAACTACACATACATAAAACTAATCTTGTGCAGGTCAGCAACGTTGCCACTGAACAACAACAAAACAACAAAAAATAAAAATAACAGCAATAACAACAATGACAGCTGCAAGCTGCAACAGTGGTATTTACTTCCGGTCGAACGCATATTATCCAGAATCCATAAAATTGAAAAATTTAAGCGAACAACAACAGAAACAACCAAACGAAAATCAACAAATAGAAAAATAGAAAAATAGAAAAATTTCAAAATAAAAGAAATTTTAAATATACTACATAGTATATATGTATGTTAGTATGTACAAGTCCAGCAGAATACGCTGTGCGCAGTAAAACTTGCTGGAAAACCGCACAAAAGTCATTCGAAACGGGAGCGAGCGCGCTCGCTTGCTTGCTTGTTTAGTAATGTGTGTATGTGTTTGTTTGTTTGTTTGTTTGTTTGTATGTGTATGTATGTGTGCAACCATATGTCAGTATTGCAAATTCCTGCAATTTTTTGTACTATTGTGTTAAGTTTAGTTATTTTTTTATTTTTTGGTTTTGTACTTTTTGTGGTAAACTACTTTCAACCCGTTTCCTTGGCTCTTGGCCACAATTTTTGTTATGTAGATATGTGCACATGACTTTTTTTTTTGTCTGAACTTTGGTTAACATTTTTCATTCTATTGTAATTCGCATGTGTGTGTAGTCGGACTATATGAGTTTGCTGCTTTAGCAGTTCATAATTAAAATGTTTTTGACTTCTGCATTGCAATAATGAAGTCCTGTTTTCTTATTTGGCAGGCTTCCATTTCGATCAAAGAGTTTTTGTTGTTTAAAGTTAAATATGTGCAGGGTGTTTAAGTATTAAATGGCAGAAGAAACTTCTACTCTTTTCTTATGATTTAACTATAATTTAAGGATTAAAGTGATTTCGATACTTTTACTCTTCTCTCATTATTTAAAAATATCTCTCATCCTTTAACTATATTTTAACTATGATAAAGGTAATACATGAAAAATGTCATAGACTAAAGTCAAGTTTATTGAGACCATCTCCGTCATATGTTTTTGTGGTTTTCTAATTGGTTTCTTTTACTATCTGCTTACCAACTAACACAAGATTTTATGTTAGAGACATTTTAGAAACATTTATTTTTGAATTATTAATATTTATTAGCAAATAGAAAAAGCTTCTTCAAAATAAAACTTCCTAAACTAAAAAATCCACTCATAAAAGTGATATTCCATCACTAGCACCCAGTATATTTGTTTTCAATAGAGCAGCTATGTTTAGATTTTAACATGGCCCATATGAAACAAGATGTACATGTTATTTACAAAATAATTTTAAAAGTTACATCAGCCAATTTTAAACCATCAGCCTAATTTTTGGATTATTGTTGTTCTTTTGATTTACCAAAAGCTTAAACTAAATTTTCTCACTCATTCCATCAATCAACAATTTAATCTTGAAAAATGTTGAACTATTGTGGTTTTAGACTAACACAGACATATTTATACATATGTATGTATGTGTATGCGAACATCTTTGGGTACATTTCGTTCTCATCTTCAAAATGACTCGAAACAATAAAGAAGTTTGCTTTTATTGCTGCTGCCGCTGCCGCTGCTGCTGCTGCTGCTGCTCCTGCTTCTAAACAAATAAAACTTTTGCTCATTTGCGGCGCAAAAGCCACAAAGAAAACTACACACAAATGAATACAAATGAAAGTCCAGCACTAAACTTAGTTGAGGCATGGTCGCTATTGGTACACTTGCCAAAAACGTATTCAATTTTAAGGGCTTCAAAGATTTTATAGTTTTAAGGAGTGGTTCTTAAAGGTGTTAAGCACTTCAAGTTGAACGTCAATTTAAAGCAAATCGAAAAATCATTTTGAATAATAAAGGACGATGAGGAGGAAAGTCCAAAGATTGTTGAATATATTTTATAAACAATTTTAAGCCAATCAAAATTAAAAAAATACCTGTTGATTTCTATATCATAGTTCCAATGTAAGTCAAATCCTGACAAAAATAACAACGAAAGCGCTCCTTTAAAATTAGTATACTCCCGACTACTTCGGAACGATCTCTTTAGTTGGAAATTATTCATCAGCACGAAAATATGCAACAACAAAAATAATCAAAATTTATATAGAACAATTTATTTATTTTAGAACAAACTATCAATAAAAATCTTGTAAATTAAAGTGTACAATAAATATATAAACAATTTATATATTGTAATCTTTCTCTTTATTCTCCCAGTGTGCCTTCGAACCACCACACCTCCAACTCGACTAAAACCCGGTCTTGGACTTTATTGCATGTTGTAATCGCGTCTCAACTTTTGACCTACCCAATATTACTGTCGGTCATTCGTTGGTTCACTCGTCTGTCTGTCTGTCTAACCGTCTGTCCATCGTATTTCGTATCCATCAAATCCAGGCATGGCAGAACAGCAAATAAAGATTTCGCTGCTCCGCTGTGGCGCTCTGCCAAAGATTAATGATGGTCCTACGTGACGCGTGTCGAAAACTTGGTGGCTTAAATGGCATTTATAAGGATTTGGCATGAAGCTTACAGCAAACTAATTAAAGGCCAAAAACCCAAAAAAAAGGATTTCATGGTTTCGTTCCGATGTGCTTTGATTTAGTTTACTTAACTTTGCTTTGAATTGAAAATTATTATTTATTAATTTTTATGTAATTCGGTTTAATTGGCTTTTCCAAAGGCGCTCGGCCAACTAAATTAATTTAAACGGCTCGTAAAGTGGATTTCCTTCCTGGATACTTACTTACATACGAGTATATACATACGTACATTGAACTCCGTCGACAGCAGCGTATATCAAACAACGACGCGCTCCTCTTCACTCTATTAAAATGTAATTATTCACCTGGGCGTCGAGAGAGTTGCCAGAACGTAATACGCGCGCCAAGCCAAGCCAAGCCGTGCGCCATTGCTTCAATTTGACAATGGCCGCCATTTAGCATCAAGCATCCTTAAAATAATTACAGTTCCGAAACTGCTGTTACTGCTGTATTAGACGCAACCAACCCCTACCCTCCCACCCTTCACTACCATTCCGATGGAACTCTGCTGGGACCACGCTTATAAATGTGGCCACAATCGTGGCATTTTTTTACATATATTTTCCATTTTTTTTATATACAAGTAGTAGATGATTGAGGGGCGAGTTAGACTGGGTTTGTCTTTGGCGAGACGCGCTGGCGTTTATTAGCTGCAAACGAAACGATGTTGCGTTGTTGTTGCCAAATTCCCCCTCATTAAATTAAATGATGTGAAAATAATGTTAGTGTAGTGTTGTTGTTGTAATTTGTGTGGGAACCGAACCGAACTTTGGCTGTCTGTTGCTCGGTGGCAGTGAAAATAAATCGAAATGTACAAACAACAACAACATCGCATTAAGCGCACATTTTTCAAATGCAAAATAAGCTTCGGGTTCTCCCATGGGTTCTCTCTCTCTCTTTCTCTATCTCTCTGCTGGGAGAAAATTTATTTCAATGTTGTGTCTGTCTGTCTGTCTGCCTGTCTGTCTGTCTGCAAGTAGCGATGAGTTGCAAAAGTGGGCTTAATTAGTAAATTAGCAGACAAAAACAAAAATGTCCATTTGTTTGGAAATTTTGAACTGTGCACATTTATGCCGGCACAGACCAAGCTTTATAGAACATTGCATATCTATAAAAACTAAATTTTTCCTTTACGCTTTCGATTTTCTTTCTTGTCTACTAAAATTCTCATGTGACTTAAAATAAAGCAACAACAATTTTGTGGTTATATTTTAAATTTATGTCTTTTCCTTGGCGATTTGAACTTTCGTTCTGATCTCATATAATTCTCATATGTCTTAAAATAAAACATCTTGGAATTTTTTTAATTTCTTTTTTTTCCTCTTTTGTCTTATACAATTCTCATTTGAATGTAAGTAAGCAAGCTATAGGCATTTTTTGTGTTTGGTTTTTCTTTATTTTCCTTGACGCTTTCGATTTTGGTTTTTGTCTTATAAAATTCCCATTTAGCTTATAATAAAAATATAGTATTATTAGTATTAAACAACTTTTTGAGTTTACTAGAGACAAATTTATTTACAGTCATTGGTTATTTACTTTATCCTTTATTTTCAATAATATTTTAACACCCAAAACGAAATCCGATTTTATGTTAGAAGCTCATAAATGAATTCTTATTGTAGGCATGGCATTGATGGTCTTCTTCCACTGTTGCCAAATTTTATTAACACAAAATTATTTCTCACAAGGAATTAAGGAGATTTGCCTAAGATTCCCAAGCGTAACTCAATGCCTTGTGCGATGTATTTGAAATCATGTCTGAAAAACAAAACACTTGCCAACACTCTTGCAAACACACACACACACTGACACAACCATACAAAAATACAAGCACACAAACGCACATTAACAATGTAAATTATAACATCAACACCAACGGCATTAAATGCAGGCTAACAGGGAGGGCAACTTCCGATACACACACAAGCACACCGACACACACACACACACAAACACATTAAATAAATCTTAAATAAAATTCACCTTAAATGGCATGTGAATTTCTAATGCCATTGCAAGAATTTTCAAATGAATTCCTGGGAGAAAGGCAAAAGAAGCAAATGCCATCCGAACTTCCTTCTGACCAACGTCGAAGACAGTAGCATCAGACACAACAAAACGGAACGGAGCAGAGCAGAGCAGAAGCTTGGCAAAGAACAGCATAACAAATCACAGAGCATTATGCGTAAAGCCTAAAAAGGACTAATTTTATGAGCTCAACGACAGATTGCCGCATCATTAGGGTCAGTTGGACTTGTACGTATTAGGCACATAGATGCCAAGAACAAAAGAAAGTTTTGTTCTTGATGGGCGTAGTAGCATGCTAAAGACGTTAGTATTTGTTGGAAAATTTTGGGATTTTTTTGAGGGATATTACTAGTGAGAATTGTAAGTTTTTAAAATTAAGGCATATGAGTTTTTTGAACACTTAAATAAAGAAATTTAAAATCTATTCTAAATATATTTTTAATTAATCAAATATTTAATAAACTTATTTCTATAACAATTGTCACACACACAACAAACATGTCGCGTTCGAAAACGTCCCGCGTTGACTGTCCGCAGCAATGTGCCGCCGAACTTGATCACATCCGGTCGAGCGGTGACCCGCTGTCGATATTCGAAAATCTCATTAGAGGCCATCGGACACGAGGATGCACCGCACCATGCAGCATTGGTGTCACTATTAAATTATTGCCGCCACCAACGGCAATCGCAATCGCAATCGACGCCAACGCCAACGCTTGAATTTGATAAACCGGCGGCGGCGATGGCGCGGCAGTCATCCAGCCACAAATGAACGTAATCGATTTTCGGGTACAGAGAGGCGGATATCAACGAATATGGCGCTGCCACAAAATTCAAATATGTATGAAGTATGTTGCGGCGCGCGCCTATGCCAGGCACACAAGCGCACACACACACACACACAGACAAGCAGCCAGACAGACAAGCATGTGCATATTTTAATAGTGTTATGCATGTGTGCAGCAGTCATACCAAAATGTTGTTTTTTTTATTCGCTGGTTTGTTGTTGTTTTTTTTTTTGCTTGTTTGTTTTTGTTTTTCTTGCTTTTTGGCATTCAGTCCGATTTTTATTTCCCTTGGAGAAATGCAGTTTTACTGTGACATATCATGCGAAAAGTGGTCAATGATCTGTGCAGCACAAAAACACACCCACAATTACACCCATATAACAGAACAGAATATAGTTTCATGTTGCAACTGTCCGTTGCATGTGTCATTTGTTGTACAGTATTTTTGCCTGTAACCATTTTTGAATATAGTTTACAGTACAGCGCCGACATTATTTTCAACCAGACGTATGAGTGACATTTTTTTATTTAAACAAAGAGTATTTTGCATACTTATAAGATCACTCTTTGTTATTTACTCTCAAATAACAAAGCTTTGTATGAAGTGCTTTTTCTTTAAACAACCTTTCAATGCGATTTCTTATTCGATAATTCGTCTTAAATTCTTAAAGATATTTTTTTTTATAGCACCAGCTTATATAGAAATAAAACGCACTGCACTTATGTATATTCCAAAGGCAATAATTTAGCATAAACTACTTTTGTGGATATATGAAATTTAAACAACAACAAAAAAATGGTCGTCGAGTTTGTTTCCGTCTCGGAAGCCATTCGCAAATTTTTATGGTTCATCGTTTGTGATTTTAATAAATTTCTGGTCGTAAATTTGCAGCGGCGTCCTTTGAAGCCAGCAGCGTTTAAATTGCAGCAACACCAGCGACAACGTATCGAGGTGGCAGCAACAGCAAATAAGCAAATAAGCGCTTTGTTGTCATTGATGTATATACGTATATGTATATATATTTACATATGTAGACCTATCCATCGGCCGCCTGGCAGCGACATCAGGTGAAATTTTGCCAATTTTGCATATCCGCAAAAATCCAATGAATGTCAATGATGCCGCCGGCTCAAAAACCTCCAATATCTGTGCATGTGTGTGTGTGTGTACGACAATGTTTATGCGTATGTGCATATGTGCGTTGCGTACGTACGCGTTGTATATGTGTGTAAGTCAGCGTTTTTGCGGTGCTCAGCGTTGTGTGCGTGTGTGTTTGTGTATGCGTACTTTTGCATGTGTGTTATTTTTTCGAAATGTTATCCGCTCTGATAAGCCCATTATCAGATGTCGCTGTCGTTCGCTGGGGCGTTTGTAATTCTGTTTGTTGGCCAAACTTGGTTGTATTACCCAAAAAAAAAAACAACACTTTTTAATGACCCCTTTTTGCGGCTGCCAGTGCGTGTGTTTGATTGTGGGTGTTGGTTATATGTGTTAGTGTTGTATGTGTGTGTGATTTACCCACAACCGCGAATTTATATTCACTTTTTGTTTGTTATTGTTGCGGCCGGTGAAAATTTCATTCAAAAGCGTTTCTTTGGCGCCAACAACAATGCTTTCGCTTTGCATGCAAATTAAGTCGATAGGATTTATTCTTAACTTAAAGTGGAATTACACGCAATACGTAAATTTATTTACGCAAATATAATTGAAAGCGGAACTGTTAATTTACTACAGCTAATATAAAATTCATTGTGGTTGTATAAAGTTGAACCATCTTTAAGAAAGTCTTTCAACATTTGTCTTTAACAAAAATAAACGTTTTTGACATACGTATACATGTATCCAGAAAATAAACTTGAATTGTATCTATTCGAATTTTTTTTAAAATGTTTTCCTCTTTCTAAAATGGAGACTTGATAGAAGAAAACTTTTTTTAAATCAAAGAAAGTCGAGCCAGCTTGAAAGTTTTCTCGAAAAATTTAATTAGCTTACCCAGAACTCCCATTAAAATCGCTCTGTACTATTTTACTTTAGGGCTTTTCTACAGTCAACCCCCCGCCCGACTTTTTGCCCAGCCCCTGGCTGTCCGCCTCACGTCGGATAACAAACTATTCCAACTCAACCACTGGCCATGAATCATGGCTTATGAATAAAATAATTATGAAGAGAAGAGAAACCCATCCGAAGACATTCAAATGCGAAGGCGTGTGAACAAAAAATCCGCATCAGTTGCGGGAATGCAAATAATTGGGTGGAAAAATGGGGCCGGGGCTCTCCGTTGGTGGGCGGAACAAACAAACAAACGTAGCCTGGAGAGGTCGTAGCAGAAGAAGAGGTAGAAATAAATAAAAAAAAATTTAAAATAGAAATAAAAGCAAAAATAAAAGAAAAGGTTTCAAGATATTTGCGAAAAATTCATTCGACAGAAATTTGTGAAAATTGTTATTCAGTGCAAAAGTTGTGCAGCGTCGTTTTTCGTTCGACTGGAGAAGAGAAGGAGAGAGAGGGCGAGAGAGTGGGAACGGTAGACTGGGTTGTTGTAGGTATTTTGTAGGTGGCATAAAGACTTTGAAAACGTTTCAACGGATTCATCTGTTATGCGGTCGCGTTTTGCGGTTGAATAAGACGGATAAGAGAGGGGAAAATGTGAATGAAGTATACAACCACACACACACACACATAGATGTACACACAAACAAGCAAACAAAAACAAACCACGAAACGAGAAGCCAGCCACCGACGACGACGACGAATCAAGCTCATGAATAAACAAAACCCGAAAAAGTTATTAGTTTCAGTGATTGCGGTCACTGCGGATGCGGCAAGAGCGGACCGACTGCGATGTTCGGTAACAAAAGCGGGCCGCAGTAACGCGGGTGCGGTTTTGCCACTGCCAACGATGTTGTTGTTCTTGTTGTTGTTCGCTGACGCCGAAAAAAGTAACGAGAAACCCTTTGAAATAAAATGAAATTTCTATTCCGGCCAAAGAATGCAAAATTAATTGAAATATTTTGAATTTCGTTGTTTGTATGTATTGTATTAGTGTCTGTGTATATGTATATTTATTTTTGTATCGGTGTTTGTTTGCATAGGCCAACACCGAAAGATAGGTTCAAGCAAATAGATAAAGACCGACCGACCGTCCATCCGTCCGCGTGCCGGAAATGGTGCGCCTAATTCTTTCTTTGCTTTACTTTTCACTTTTGTACACTTCATTTCTTTTTTTGTTGTTTTTCTTTTTGTTTTTGTTTGAACGTTGAACGCAAAACCAAAACCGATCGTTTATCAAATTTTCGCGGTAGACTGCATTGCACTAATATGCCCAACCCGAACTTCTGGTTTCGGCTGGCAGAATTGAGAAGCAATGAGAAGCCGTGCTGCAGCATATCTCAAAAGTTTGTTTTTTGAGTCTGCTGAAGTAAATTTCAATGGATTTTTGTGAAATATTCAGTTGTAGTCTTGAAGTGTCTATGCCGGCGCGTACTGTACACGTACACTTACAATCAAACAATTTTCCATAACCACATTTCATACTCATAATTTCGCATTGCTGGGGTCGGCAGCAATTGAAGCGGCATTTCGAATGAGCTGCACAACATTTCATGCGGTCGGATTTCATTGGCAAATGGTTCGCATTGAAGCCATCGCTTTGCTTTGCTTTTGCTTTGCTTTGAAGTTCACAGTTGAAAGTCAATTATTTACGGAGACGTACGAGCATTAAATATTTCTGAATTAATATAGTACATATATAAATAAGCAAGCATGTATTTAAATTTTAACTTGATTTTGGTCTAGCATTTAATTTTTTTTAACTTCAAAAATGTTCATTATAACTTTTTTAAAATATTTTCTTTGGTATTGTCTGATGTAGTCTTAGTATAAGACTACAAAAAATTTTCCTATGAAAAGATCTAACTAACTTATTTAAAAGTAATTGTAATTGAAACCACTTTTAAAATATACATACATATGTATCTTGATTAGAAGCTTACATATCCTTCAGATAGAATTTTTCCTAATAACTAGATAGTTACTTTTCTGAAATTTGCTCTTGAATAGCGAGCTTAAAATAAAAACCAGAAAAAGATGCAAACAATTTTAAGCTGCAATTCATAAAAGAAAATGGAAAAAACTGCCTAAGTATCCTGCTAACCACAAACACGAGCACGAAAGTAAAATACCACGAATGTATGTGTTTGTTTATGTGTGCGTGTGTGTGCAAATTCAGCGGTGCTGGTCAATGCGAATACCAGCATACATATGTCTGTGTGCGTTTGTGTGCACTTGTGTTACTGTATGCGGTAAGCAAACATTTAACAGCGACCGACGACAACACTTGCTGCTGCTGCTGTGGCCGCCAAGACCAGCGTCGCTTGCATAGCACAACTACCATTCCAAGTGTATACGTTTGTATGTATTGATGCATGTGTGTGTGGCACATACGACTCAAGCTACCCGCAGCATTTGCACCGCAAGCAAATGCTGCAAGGATTAAAACGACGCAGCAGAAGCAGCTGCAGCAGCGGTGGCAGCACCAGCGGCAACAACGGCAACAAACGCCGACCAGACCAACACAGACAACTGCGAAAAATCAAATTAAAATGCTGAAAAGAGCGGAAAATTATCACAAACAAATAGAAGAAAATGTGGAGAGCAACAAACAAACAAATAAAAAAGAACCGTCGTTGTTGTTGTTGTTGTTGTTGTTGTTGTTGCCAAATGCTTACGGCTGTAAAGGAAATTGCAGGAAAAATACCATCAAATCGAAAGAACGAAAGGAATTAAAAAAGTAATGGATTAAAAACTTAAAAAAAATAAGAAGAACACTTAAAAAACAAAAACAAAAACGAAAAAAAAATTGGAGTAAAAGTACTTTTGCAACTTCATTGCTGACATCGTCATGGCCAAGGCGGGTGCATGTTGGTGCACAGTACTTTGAAAAGTTGAAAAATAGGAAGGTAGAAAAATGTCTCTCTCCACCTCAAAAATGATTCTCTCTTTGAAAATTTAATTTTTGTACCTTTGCTATGGTTGCTACAAACACATTAAGTAAATAAAAACAACAACTTCAAAATATCAAACATCAAAATAAAGAAGAAAAATAAGAGAGTAATCGAGGTGAGTTCGCTCATTTTACGTTCTCATTTCAACTCTTCTAACCTTATTATTAAACCATGAATAAATCTAGAAGCTCAAAAAATTCGAAAACAATTTTTTATATTTTGATTTTTATACTGGCAATTGTTTAATTTTTACTTAGTTAAAAATTTAATCTAATTAAATTTATACAAATTTTAAAAATTTGTTTTGTTATAAATTTTTTTTTAATGATTTCAAAGTACTGTGCCATCATTCGTACAGATAAACGCAGTGGTAGGCAGTGCAGGATTAAGCGGGTGCAGCGCGGGCAAAAACTCATTAAAATTTTGTTGCAATTGCATTTAATTCATGCATGCGAAATGAATTTTGCGGAGCGGCGGCGAATGCCATTTGGACGCAAAAACAAAAGAAATGAAAGAAGCCCGAAAGCGCCTCGCCTCGCATTTTTAAATGCCACCGAACTTTGCGGTAAGCAAAGTTCTTAATTTAATAGAAATATTTTGTTAACCGGCCACAAAATGTAACTGTCGCAAGATGTAACCATTAAAACAGCAAATGATGACTATTCGATATGTCGAATGACGGCAGTGTCGCCGTCGTCATCGTCATTGTCGTCGGCCTAGTCGGAACAAGCCAACCGCAAATCCCTTAACACATTTGTCAACACTTCATCTTTGTCAACAGACATTGGTTTGTTTTCTCTGTTACATTTCTTTTGTTTTCTTTTTCTATTTTTGGTTATCAAATCCCCAAGCAACTTCAGCCATCGAGTGCACAAAAACAAAATTTAACAAAAATAAAGTAAAAGAAAAGAAAAAAAAGAAACGAAAAGAGAATGAAAGAATAAAACTAAAGTCGATTGAGGAGAGAATGCGAAAAAATCAACTCAATCAACTTTCTGACAAAGTGTGTCAATAGCATTTTTATTTGTGTCCAATTTAAACAAGCGATGATATCTCTGCCATTTTCTGTACCATTTACAGCATTTAAACTTAACATGACCCTAAAAAAACCAACAATAACAACAACAGCAGAGACAAGAAAAAAAAAACGAAATGTGTTGTTTTTGTAAGGGAACAAGGAAAATTATTTGTAAAAGATTTTTTCTATTCTTAAATTAAATTTGTATTTATAAAATTAATTTAAGAGCGAAATTTTCACAAAGAAAAATTCTTTACTTTATGTACCTGTATATATATAAATAATTAAAAAAACGTTATTTATATATATGTATATATATTCATATACAATCTGGGCCTCTCCGCCTTTGATGCGTCTGTTCGATACAGTTTGTCAAATCTATACAATCCATTCAGTCCGTTGAGTCCATCAAGTTTTTCTAATCGATCCAGTCAATTTAGTTCATTCAGCTGAATTTGTCTTTCCAGTTTACCCAGATCGATTAGGCCCTCCAGACCTTCCAGTTCATCCGATTAGTTATATATTTATAATCCATTCAGTTTATCCAGTCTAGCTTGTCCAACCAATCCTTCTAGTATATCCCAAATTATATCGAAATACATAAAATGAATCCAATAAATTTCAAAAACTAGGCGTAAAATTCATCCAACCATGCCCATTTGTGGCTTGGCTGTCGACTGTGACAATGGGAACTCAGATGCCAAAATTTTAGGAGAATTATTAGAGGTTCAATCGAATTTTTTCACATAATTTTACGAATAGTGGGCATAATAGGTGGTCGTGGCAAATTTAATATAACATATACTAAGACCAGCTTTCTAAAGGCTATGTGAATCAAATGTGAATGACATCGGATCAACGTCGGACAGACAAAATGACATATGCTGAATTATATATATTAGAAGGAACATGTTAACAAGTTAAAAATGTTGACGACTTTTTTGTATATTTTTTTTTTTTGCAACACCAAACTAATACTTTCTTTCTTGGGTCTCTTAGCCAACAACAACAACACAATAAGCACAATCGCAGCAGAGTGACAAAATAGCAATCCCAAAAGGATCATCGTTTCAATTTACCAACGTCTTCTTGCCATAGTGCCTCCTTTTCTTCTATTTCTCTTTTTTTCTTTTTTGTTGTTGTTTGGCACTCATGACTTTTCAACTGTTTTATTATATATTTTTCTCTTTTTGGGCAAAAATAAGAAGAATCCTTTTTGTGCTTTACTTTAGCGCTCAAAGTTCAGCAATCATCGATAAGTGCGAAAACAAAACAATCGATTTTTTTTTTTTTTTTGACAAAAGCGAGTGACCTCTTCTCGGCTTGGATATAATCTCCTTTAAGCATAAAAATGGAAACAAGCACGTATACACACATACACACACACACTCACACTCACACTCACACATAAACGAAAACACTTACCAACGAACTAACCAACATACAATGACAAACAAGCACATTGTCAACATCCTGTTGATGTATAGAGTAGAGTATTTTTTACTCCTTACGGTTAGTTAAGTTTTCCGTATGTTGCTGCTGCTTCGGTTTGTTGTACTCGTATGTATGTGTCTGCATGTGCGAGTGTTGTGTCGTGTCGTGTTGTATGTATGTTTTTGTATTGGTGACATTTTCGTGGCAGTGTTTACAAGTATCTTTAAAACAAGAACTTTACTTAAGAATTTGTTGTACTTAACATTGGTTGAAAACAAATGTGGATGTAAACGGAAAAGCAATGGAAGTCCTTCTTGTTTCACTTTTAAAGTTTTAATTGACAACATTTTTCTTTATAACCAACATCTTTTAGTTATGATTCCCAAGTGCATTGAAAAGTTTAAAAATACCCACACAAAAGATTTATTGAAATACTTTTTCCATCGACTTATGATCATAATGCTCGATTTATAATCGGGTTCATATGGTATAGGTGTTAAATCTTCGTACTAATTCGATTTGGTATGTTCTTAATTTTTAAGCCTATATTTTAAAAAATTTGTTATGTTAGAATTGTACGAATTTGTTGGCTATTTTTTTTTATTTTTGGTTTTGATACAAATTTTTTAATTTTCTAGATTTTGAATTATTATGCTTCTAAAGAATTCAAAAGATTTTTCTTTACTTATACAAATTTTGAAAAAACAATTCTTATTCTTCTTTTGAAAATAAACAATCTTATTGAATAGTTTCGTTCCTATTATGACCCACACAAAAAAGGCTTTTAAACTTTTGATTGTCCCTCAAGGAGCAGCCGCTGTCTGTCACTTTATTGTATCTGTGTGTGTGCGTAAATGTGCGTCAACGTGTGTGTATGTGTGTGCTATATTTACGAACGACATTTTTTCAGCACTTGACACTGTCATTATATTTGTTTATGTGTCATTGTGAATGTGTTTATTTGTCGAAACCAATTGAAAAGTTTGCTCGTCCGTCTTCGACTTCAGCTGCTGACACTGCGAACTACAGCAAATATTGTGCCGCTTAACGCTAAACTACAACACGCCCACTTTGTTTGCTTTTTATGCTGGAAGTGACCACCACCACACACAAACACACACACATGCATACATGCATACACACTCTAACAAACAAACATAAATTTCATTTCGACTGCTTAGATACGTATTTCAAGCGAATGTCTTTTTTGTTTATTGTTGTTGTTTTCTATTGTGGACACTTTAGGCTAGATGGAATAAAATAAAAACAACAACAATAAAACCCAAATCAAAAGAAAACGAGAAATCATTTTTAGTTTGAATAGGGAAATGCACTGACACCAAAAAGCAACAACAAAAAATATTTCAAACTTTTGAAAACTTCAACCACAGGAGCAAGAGCAGCAGCAGCAGCAGCAGGAAGCGCAGCCTGCAAAACCCATAACAACGACAACAACAACAAAATAACAATGCCAACAAAAGTGCCAAAGTGACCGCAGTGATTTACTTGCGAAATTGAGCTGTGTAAATTATTTATGAATAAGGGACAATGGCATCGCACACACACAAACATACACATATACATATATAAAAGGAAGACTCTCACATGCACAGCAACAGCAAAACGTCTAGGGAACAGCGGTCTATGGCTATGGCAGTGCTCAAAGATTCGAGCACACACAAAGTTTGTTATTGCTTCAAATACGAGTAACTGTATTTTCGTATTTTCGTACTAGTTGGAAAAGTTTTTTGGAAAATACAAATTTTTTTTTTGGGGCAAACGTTCAAAGTTCTCCTTTTGGAGTTGGCTGCAGAATCACTTGATTTTCTGCTATTTGCGTAGCAATTTATTTTTATTTACCCTAATGTGCGACCATTTCGGAAAATCGAATTCAGTTGAAAGGATGTTAAAAAAAAATAGTGCACTTCATTGTTGTTTTTGTTTTTATGTTGATAAAAATACAATAAATTGTTATTGTATACATAAGAAAATAATTTTTTTAATTGACTATTTTGTATTATTTGAGCTGCATTTTGGCTGATTTAGTGAAATTTTCAATTGCATTAATTTAGATATTGATTGAAAAAGGAAATTAAAGTTTTAGTTTCAGAAAAAGTTGTGTGCTGAGTTTTGCATTGCTTCTCAGTTTCGAAAATATATGAACGGAGACAAAATATTTATTTGTCCCAAATAAAACTGCAGCAAATACATATGTATTTAGATCTAGAGCATTTCTTTATTTGTTGCACGAATGTTTTATTTATGTGCAACTAAAATATATTTGAGATAAGAAAATTTAGTTTTTGACATATAAGAAATACATTGCACTCAAACAAAATAGTATTGGGGTGTATATATTGTTCTTCAAAATTATTTACTTGTGACTTATATATATATTATATGAGTAACAAGTTAATATGTTTGTGACCTAAATAAAACATTTTTGGTATCAATATAGAAATGTACTAGACTAAAATATACATGTATTTGTTGCAAATATATATATATTTGGGACAAAAATATTTTTTACTTCTTTGTGTACATGTACAAAAAATCAACTACTGGTGCGTATCGTGCGTTAGTAACACAATCTTGAGTTTTTCGCTTCTGACGCATTTGGTCCAGGTTCGATCCCTGACTGACTGACTGACTGAATTGAAAAAATACATTTTCTAAATATTTGAGAATAAGTCAACACTTCTTTGAGTGCAAAACTATTCTCATTTTCAATTAAAGTTGGTAATTGTATTGATTAAACCGGTGTTTCAGTTTCAATTTGATTGTTTTAATTAAATATTTTCAGAATATTTTGAATAAAACTGTTTTAAATGGTAACAGACAAATTCATTACTATGCGCGACATATGAACGCCAACGCCGACGCCATTTTCTTATTTGTTCTTATTTGCACAAGAGTGTCATATCGTCATACAAATGCAATAAACTCGATTACGGAAAAATTCTCATATTTCGTCAACATTTCAAAGTGAAACAAACGAAACAGAACCGAACTGAAATGAACAAGAACAAGAATAGCAACGAACTTTCACACAGGACATGCAACAATAAATTGCAATTCCAAGTGACACTTGAATTGTAACAACAGCAGCAACAAAAACAGCAACAATAATAATAACAAATAAAAAACCAACTATAGCAACACAACTTCTGACAGCAACTAAATGTTGCGCTGTCAAAGTGCTGGTTGCTGCTAGCTGCCGCTGCTGCTGCTCCCATTGTCCACATGTCATACGGAACATAAAATGCAACACTGTGAGTGAATGAACGAAAGCGCAACCGAGACATGTCAGACATACACATACTCAAACAAACACACACACACAGATACAGCGAGCAACAACAGTAAAAAGGTAGCAAAAAGTACTAACAAAAGAAAAGTACTAAATTAAAAAAAAACAAAAAAAAGAAATAGCAGTAGTTATGGTAGTAGAAATAACAGTCCGAATTTACGCCGGAATTACATGGCATGCCATGCTTTATGTCTGCCGTTTTATTACTTCTCCTTGTTAGGCCGGACCGCCCCTCACCGCACCGCATCGCATCACATGTCTACTTCGAATACCGGTTGAGTGGAATTTTAGTGTTGAGGTGTGCGCACGATGCACTTTTTACTCATACACATCCACATGCATACGAGTACATACACACACACAACTTGGCTTATCCGATTTGGTAACAAAATCTAGTACTAAATATTATTAACAGTTTCACACTAAATGTCATAAAGCATGTCTGGGCGCAAGCGCGTATTTGTTGAAATTGCTTGTAAGCCGCTTTGGTTGCGTGTGGCTTATTTGCCGGCAACAAATTAATTTCGTTGCGGCATGCAATGCAATGCAACCCACAACGCAGCTATGTATGTGTCATGGCATTCACAAAAAAAAACAAATAAAAATATGAGAGAGAATTGATAAAGTGGACTAAGGACCAGGCATGGTCGAAGGTGCGATGACAAAAGGTTATCAACAAAACAACTTCATTAACAAGTTGGAGTACGAAAGAATTTCTTAATTTAAATTGCAATAGAAAATTGTCATATTTGGGCTACTATTTAAAATTGTGGTTAACGTATTGGCCCATATACACTTGTAGCCAATGTTGAATGACTGATTTTTTGCTTTAAGCTTTTTCTGTATCAAACCCGCATCCATAACATGCAGAGCATGCTCAGCAGACGAACGCAGTCACGGCGATAATGACTCCAATTCCAAGCGAAGTACAACGATAACTAATTTCACTATTTAAATCTATGAAGCATGTTTGTTGCTTTAAGAGGCATGCAACAACCCAAAACAAATTCACACATAATTACACTTTACAACTTCTGGCAAATACGCTTATAAAAATAACACAAGCAATTTTCTGTCGAATGCATTAAATTGTTTACGCTTTCTCTCTCGAAAGATAGCGTTGCCACTTAGACGAAATCTGATATGGTCGTAGTAGTACAAAATCGCATTTAAACGAGCGCAAAACTGGCGAAAGTGTCTACAGAAGGGATATGTGGCACCATCCAAAATCATCCAAAACAATTTGACAATAATGTATTTTATCCGTTGAGTAGTTTGTTGTTGCTTTGGCAAATGTGTCGTGTCGAACCAAAATTAGTTATCTGGTTGTTTTTAAGAAAAATGTAATATGTTAAAGTTTCAACGAACTAACTTTGTCCATTTTTTTAATAAAATGTTAATGATATTTTGGTTAATTGAAGTTTGTTTGCAAGGAACAAAAACATTTTTGATGCATGTGGTCAATTAGAATTTGACCTAAACCGTAGTGAGTTTTCTATACCTCTTTGTATAAAAAATATTTCATACAAAATATTTATTTTAGACACATTATGTGCAACAATCTCAATGGAAAACAACCTTACAATGACATAAACATCTTCTCGGGTAAATATTGTCAGTTTAAATGTGACCAGAAATATTTTACAAAAAAGTATTGAATTTAATTTAAACACTTAAATTTCTTATAATTTTAAGTATACTCATCAACTTTTTTATTTTAATATTTAAATCAACTTTTTATATAACAATATAAATTTTGTTTAAATATTTTACATTTCAAAATAGAAAAAACAACCGATTATTCCAAGTTTTGCTTGCTGACCCCTCTCAAAGAATCTATTTTTGTTTGTTTGTTGTAAGAAATACTTGTTTATGTAGCACGACACAAACACAAGAAGACATGACACCATACACACACACACATACACGCGCGCACTTCTGGCAAGACAGACACAAACAAGCCAAAAGCAAACAAAATGTTGCAAGCAACAGCAGCAGCAAAAGCGGAGGCGGAGGCGGATGTGATCATGTGCAAAACTAAAGTTGCCACAGAGAATGAAATATATTTTATACTAGGTGATGCCAAAATATTTTCCGAACGTGATGAGAATTTATCGATGGCCAACAAACAAACAAACATGGCGAACAATGAAATTGATGCAGGATCGAGGGCGGTGCCAAGACGAAAATGAAGTGCAAGCAGCAAATAAAATAGATAATATTATTGCGAGTACACTCGGGGTCGAAGAACGTTTAAGAATATAGCAAACATGGTTTAGGAGCATACAAAAACAATTTAAATTATTTGTGAAATTAGATAATTTAATAAGACTTAACTTTGTGTTCCATTAACAAATTTATTTTGGTTATAAAGCGTTATGAAAGATACTTTGTCCAATTGAAGTTAAACAATTTTTATTTATATTAACAAAGTTAAGGAAAAATTTAAGCTTAAAGTTTATTTACAATAAATGTTTTCTATAATTTAAATGCTATAGCTTTGTTTTTTTATGGACAATGAAACGAGTGAGTATGCTGAAAACCATGAGATCCATGTGATCCTCCCCAGTTCGAACCATGATTATGATTATAGGGCCATGGCCCAGTTGGGGCTGGTGCTGGTGGTGCCGGCGCTGGTGTTGTCCTACAAAAAGTTTATTTATCAATATAACAAAAAAGTTTAATTTTTCTCTGATATAAGATGGACAAACCTTATTTTATCTTCCAGCGAGACTATCTTATTCCGACAATCAACCAGCTCAGAGTTCTGCAGTTGAGCTGCACGCTTATTATTTTGACTTCGAAATTAAAAAAAAAAAATGCAAAAATTCAGTTTGAATAAGTAGATTTTAAAAATGTCATCCCAAAAAACAACAACAACAAACCTGATGATATTTTGTTGGTCGTTTATCTGTTTCCTAAATGCATCGATTTGCTGTGTTTGCGTTTGAATTGTGCTTTCATGGTGGCTAAAAATTTAATCAATCGTGAATTCATTAATTTGGATATAATTGAAAAAAAAATCAAACCTTATGACGGATGTTAAATTTGCTATGGTCTGCTCAAGTTCGGCGATCTGCTGCGTCTGTTGCTGCTTCAGCAATGTCATTTTTTCCATTCTTTACAATTAAATTTAAAGATACATGAGGAAAATAAATGAAAATGTTTTGGAAAAATTTACCTTAAAGTCATCACTTCGAAATGGTGCATCTGGCAACCAACCACAGACTAAAGGACAAATAAGAACTCTCACTTAGCATTAGCAGAAGAAATTATTATACACTTTAGCACTCACCCTACTAAGTTGTAAGTTTGGCTGTGAATTTAAATAAACTGGATTTGGATTTTGATCGGTGGTTAGGAAGCAAGCCAAAGCCATGACAAAAGCGTCTAAAGTAATGTTAAGTGGCATTTTGTTTTTTATATGAAAATTAGTTTACAAAATTTCATAAAATTTTTTATGAAACTAAAAAAAATCAATGCGACGTTTTTGTTTTTGGACAGCACCAATTGCGCCCGTTTACTCTTCACAACTGAATGCAAAATTCATTTTTCACAAGTTCTTATCTGAATTATGAATGTAGAATTTTTGAAATTATCTCTTAAATTAAAACAAAAATTTCTTAAGAGTATAAGAACGCGACCTTCACATTGCAGGAGTGTTAAGTCGTCTTCAATTTTACACATACATACTCGTACGTATATACATAAAATACATATTGAATGCAGAATACATTTTTGTTAATTTCTTATCTGAGGTCGTGTCTGTCGTTGGAAATTCTGCACATTAAGTTATGACGTCACTAATACAAACAAATTTAAACAGTGCTATCATAAAATGTAAATATTTTGTATTAAAGATGAACTGGAGAGGTCTGTAGGGTATTTCCTAATTATGTATGTAATGTAGCTATTAGCTTAATTTCAGTTTAACAAACCAAAATATCTTAAATATATTTAAAAAATCGAATTTTTACATTTGATTTAAGACAATTACGAACTCTTACACAAACTAAGCTTGAAGCAAAATTGAATACAATTATGATTATGTCATAATCAATGAGCGTCCTATGATCGAGCCTTTCAAATGGTTATAAAGGTAAAGTCTAGCCTAAATTTACTGTATTTAATATTTCTGTTTATTTAAATATTTAACTAAATTCCACTAATTTTTAATGTTTTTAATATTTCAAAATTCTGTTTCCTATAATCAAAAAAAAGCTAAGGCTAAAGTTTTGGTTAAAAATTGGTATTTGTTAAATTGTGTTTTTATTTATTGAAAAATTTTATGCTGCCAACATTTAATTTTATTTTAATATAAATTGATTTAATTTTAATTAGGTTTTTGAATTGTTTTTATTTTGATGTCAATGTGATAGAATCATTTAAACAATTTTTCATGTGAAGGCTTTC
The DNA here is from genome assembly GCA_949127995.1 of Suillia variegata. NCBI lineage: Eukaryota > Metazoa > Arthropoda > Insecta > Diptera > Heleomyzidae > Suillia > Suillia variegata. The sequence continues at coordinate 33,475,957 of OX421846.1, forward strand.
GCATTTGCGTAATCAGGATTAAGAATACCTTAAGCAAAGAGTAAGCCAAGTTTTTCAAATAACGTGTACATTACAACAAATCAAAAACAAAAACTGGAATACAATCGAGCTAGGTTAAAGTAAGTATCCTCTTCCCTCTCCTGCGCCTGCACATGAGCTTTTGCATTGTCTGCTAAAGTTTAAAAACAAAATTAAATTTTTAACGTTTAAAGTTAATTTAAAAAATTCAGTCTAATGTATAAAAGAACGTCAGTTTTTTTTAAAAGACTTAATTTTTGTTGATAGTTGTTAACTGGGAAACTTCTTAAACAATTGTTGTAATTGTACTATCAACCCCTTCTATCGACGCCATTGACCACCACCGTGTTGACCGTTCCCGTGTGGACCGTTACCGTGTGGACCGTTACCATGGTGACCAGTACCGTGTGGACCATTATTCCATGAATTTTGTCGAATATTGCTGTAATTACAAAAAAGAAAAGAACTTGTTGGTGGCTAACTCAAGTTCAAATTTGTATGCAATCATACTTGATTTCATATTCCAGACTCCGCACTCTGTTATTACAATCACGTAACATCGCACTGAGAGCTTCATCTGGATGTGGCATTGAAGGTCTCGCTGGCACTGGTGCGGGCCTCATTAAACGGTTACTATAAAAAAACTTTATATGTATTTGCACATAATGTGAAACTTATTGAAAACTCACCCAATAATAACTCGAATCTCTTCAATTATCTGTTTGAACTCATTTAGTCTATTGCCTTGATCTGATACGAATCTGAAATTGAAACTATGTTTAAATAAATGTTACCAAAACTTAATATAAAAATGGATATTACCTCATTAAATTATTACATACATCAGGTATAGAGTCATAACCATACGGTCTATTGTTTGGTTCATGTTCACTTAAAATAAATGAATATTATTAAGATTTTTTCTAGTGCTAAGTAAGATAAACTTGACAGCTTCACCTGATGGTACTTTTAAGTTCATCGATTTCACTCTCATAACGATCAATTTGATTTTGTTGCCTATCCAATGAGTCCTCATGGTTACTGAAAGTCGAAAATGAAGACACAACAACAATGTGTTTTGTTATATAGACTTGATAACCAGCTTCCAGTTTGGATAGGCTAACAATAAAATGAAATCCAACCTTATTTGTTCTCTCAGCAACTTGACTTCAGTTTCTAGCTTTTGAACATCTTGACTGGATTGTGAAGAGTTTCCAGCATTTCTTAAAGTAATAAAAGTTATTCCAGATGTTAAAATTTTAAAAACGAAGAAACTACCAAAGCTTCTAAAGAATTAACCAAAATTGATGTTCCTCGTTTTTCCCTCTGTCCTTTTAATTATCTTTAAAATCTCACCTTATGATCTCTTTTAACGTTGCTACTTCGGCCTGAAATTGATTCACTTTGATTGTGGTATCAAACTCCTGCGTTTTAATCTTATCTTTAAGCTGCTCCACTTCAGCGACGTATTGAGTAATCTGAGTTGCTTGAACTTGATTTTGATTTTCCAGTTTTTGTACTGTGGCATGCAGCAGAGGATTAAACTGTTGCCGTGTTGCATTTAAATTCTCTACTTTATATTCCATTTCTTTAATTGTTAGCTCCTGCTGCAGCTTCAACATGGTTAGATCTCGCATCCTTTGAAGAATTAAAGATCGAAATTATATTTATCATGAAAACTTGAAAGTTGCAACAACCTACCTCATACTAACAACTTCGTGTTTTTGCATCTGACAACCTATTGTAGACTTTATAATTATCAATTAGTATTTATAAACTGATAACGATAATTATTAACTAACAATCTTCACTTACAGAACTTAATTGAAAATTCGGCTGTGAGTTCAAGTACACTGGCATTGGATTATTGTTGGTGGTTAAGAAACAAGCCAAAGCCATTACAAACGTATCCAATGTCATATTTTGTGACAACATTTTCGTCTATTTACTTAACTTTATAGGAGAAATTATTTTTTTTTGCTAAGATGCACACTAGGCGTGCCACACAAGACTGAAAGCTTATTTTGAAATTTCTTCTGCATTCATTTCGCTCGGGCATTTCCTATCTTGCGGTTATCATTGTCCTATTGAAAAGATCAGAAGGCGAGTATGCGTCGGTTTTACCATTGAATTATCAATGCAACGAATTGCGGGAGCATGCACAAGAATTCCCTGATTATCAGATTATGTTTACCATGGTTCTTTTGATAGTAGGCAGCATATTAGACAATCTGTTGGCTATTATAGAAATGTTCGGTTTGTTGATAATTTAAAGCATTCATTATAATAATGATTCTATATAAGATACATTGTTTTTAATTTTAAAAAGATGTTCTCATGATGTTTTTTTTTTATATGTGTTATATACGATGCATTCGTTTAATATAAGCAAAGCGGGACAGCAGATTATGACATTTATCGTTCAATCTGAAATATATGTATAAACTATACTGAATGATATCTATGATCTGTGTTCGTTAAACTGAAATTTTTTACAAAATTTCAAAGATTTGTTCAAAAGTCCTGAATAAAATAGAGTCAAAGGAAAACTATTAAAATGATATACTCGAATTTAGAACACGATGATAACGACACAATTTCACAAAGATCGTAAATCTAAAAATTTATTAAAGGATATTATTTCGATTATTCTTTTATTTCGAAAAAAAATCATTTTCTTTGCAAACGTTTATAAAAACCACGCTAATGCATATTTTTAAAATCCATTAAAGCAAATTGGCGATAAGGTTCTTCGCGTAACATAGCGAAAACAATCCGAGTGCAAAGCTATTTTGGCGTCTTGCTTGCAGTCAGTCGCTTAATGTCAAAAAATTCACTTACGTTTTAAAATTTTTACAAGTCATACAAAAATTATGTTAATATTATTAACTAAATAACAAAGCTGCTAATGTTGCTGTAAGAGTTAGGAAACAATTGATGTATAATTTTTATCTGCCGATCCGTGCTATCAAAAAGGTGTGAGTGCCTCTCTCCGTGCATTGATAAGAAAACAAACACCAACAACGTTTTGTCATTCTTTGTTTACTGTAATTGATAATTAATGAAATAGTCAATGTTTATTTATTGTTATATATTTTTTTTATTTTGCTGTTAAATTTAATTAATAACTGTATTTAGTGATGTGCACAAATAATTAAAATTATCCACAAAAGACAATATTATGAATTAAATTTCAAATTAAATGTTATTGAAATTAAAAAAAAATGATATGAAAATAAATCGGTTAACTACGCTACCGCGACCCGTGACTGTGGTGGTAGTTGCGCGATTCATAACCGTGCAACATGATGCAACATCATCAGCATTATATAGCCTTAAGCACATAACAACAACAACAACAACAGCGACCCAAAAGCAACTGCAACAACTGTTACAGAGCTTAAAAATGTGAACAATTCGGCGCGTATGCGGATGCGAAATCCTTCGAGCGTTCATTCGTATTTATAAGTGTATGTATGTATGTATGTATGTATGTATGTATGTATGTATGTATGTGTGAATATGTGTGTGTATGTAAAAAGCGTCAAGTGCTGCATACATCATTCATATTTGCTGGAAAATGTTGCTCTGCTCTGTTTCATGCGACAAAATGATGTCGCACAGACAAGCGCCAGCGACAGGACGCAGGACAATTTCATTGCCTCTTTGTATTTGAAAAAATTGCATATGGTAGGAGGAGGAAGCAGCGTACTTATACATTATTTTTTTGTTATATTTGTCTTTTTGTGTTTCAAAGATTATTAAAAAAAAACGAGAAAAAAAACGGAGTAAGGCGCCATGCTGGAAATGTGTTTGTTCGCGTTGAATTGAGTCTCGCGCGCGCTTGTCGTCCTGAAGCCGTTCCTGTGCCTGTGCCGCTGTTGATGCTGCTGCTGCGGCGCCTTGTCGTTGCAGGTGGCGGGAATATGTTGCTCCGGTTTCTTTAGCCTTTTTTCTTTCTTCGTGTGTGAGCATACTCGAGTTTACTCGTTCGGTATTATGTACATCAGCTTGCAGCACACATTATGATTTAATATCGTTTCAAGTTTGTTATTATGAGCAAAGTGTAATCTTCAGCTGCGCGTCTGTTGGCGCTGTTGGCGAAACATGAGACCGAGAGGAGCCACCTACGTAACTATATTAAATTATATTAAACACTTGCCAGCATGGAGTTAATATCTTGGCGTGCTGCATAGTATACGAGTATTTCATGTTTGCCGAAACCGCTTTTAAATTTGAATATGTCAATAGACGTATTTAAATAGGTTGTATTAGATTTATATTATATATATACTGATATGTTGATATATTGATGTATTGACATATTGATATATAGGTATATTAATACGTTGATTTATTGATATATATTGATACATATTGATATATATTGATAGCTATTATAATAAAATATAGTTCAAATAACTCAAATACTGGGAAATCGAAAATTTGTTAATTTCCTTTGTTAGCATTATTTTTTTTATTAAAAAGTAATGTACATACACACATACTACGATACGGATTTTACCAAATCGCAGTACTGCTTTTTTTAAATTTTTCATTTTAAAATAAATACCACCGTTAATCTTAAATCGAATCACAAATTTTTGACTGTCCTTTTTTTGTCTTGGATAATTTTTGCAGCATTTTTTTATATTCCATCAAATGTGATGAAAACAACTGAAAAATTGTACATTTCCCCAGCGATGTAAAAAAATATGCGGCTTCGAAATTTTTCCTTTTTTCTGTTTACCACTAAAGTAGATTTTTTGGTCATTTTCGTTAGTTTGTTGTAGTCACACACACACATACACGCCCGAACGCATCGCGTTGTACGAACAAGCAAACACTTTTATGAATAAAAAGACTTCAACAGCAAACCGGATGCGCTTTTTGCAGACATTTTTATAGAAATTTCCCGCCGGTATTTGTTCGTATATGTAACATACGTATGCGTTACTATCGCAACAGTCAACCAAAATTATTAGTTAAACTTGGATATTTTAGAGACCCTTCGCAATGCACAAAAATGTTTGCTAACATTACAAACCTTTTCCGTGCAATGCACTGACACTGACACCGACACCGATGGTCGCAGCAACTGTGTGTGTGTGTGTGTGTGTATGGCTGTGTGTGTGATAATTTATGGCGGCTCCCTTGGCGTCCATATACCTGATTTATTGCTGTTATTGAAAAATTGGTAGTACGGCTTTTAATTACGTGGTACGCACGGTGGCGAAAACGAACGACAGCGCCTGCCACGCCAACACAAGCGATGGCGACGCGACAGCGACAGCAACGATGTTGCTCGCTTTCGAGAAAATGCTTTTACTACAAAATGTTTTTCGCCCGCACTCCGGTCATAATGATCATAATGGACTTGCCTGCTACTGCTACGGCTACACGTCACGGCAGATCGAAGTTGGTTTTGAAAAACAATTAAAAGAAAATGAATTTGTCCAAGTAATACTTACTAACTAATAGGAGTATAGTGTATTTCAATATGACTTACCTTATTTGTTTTGGCAAGAATTTTAATCAACAAAAAGTCTTTGAGACCAAGAGTATTCCTTTAAACTCGAAAATGTCAAACATTTTATGAAACATAGTTTTTGCGTGTCTCGAAAATTTTCGAAGCAAATTAGTCTTGAGAAAAACTTTGGAAAGTTTTGTATGTTTCAGTGTGGCTTGTACTTATACAAATAAACCCCTACTAATGCCAAGAATTATTTTTAAGTAAAAAAAAAATTCGAAAGTAAATTTAAGCCATATATATACAAAATTGTTTTGTTATAATATATTACACAGCTTACATACATAATTGATACAATCAAAGCAAATCCTATCAAGAAAATGACAATTGGCAGCCCTTACTTTATAATTACATTAGAAGGCATCACAAATCAGCTGAAAGTTTCAAACAGCTGACTGAACTATTAAATCATACCTAATTAGCTGACTGAACTGGTAAATTGCTGGATTTCAAAAATGTTTTCGAGGTCACAAGAAGGTGCATGCCCGAAGGGAGACTCGAAACTTTTCGAGCTTTTCGCATATAATGGTATTCCCTCAGTATGTAAAAATCTTTTAAGCTTTAAAGATAAGTAAAAAGTATTCTCAACATTATCCATCTTTTACTTTTGATATGTTAATTTATCAATTGGACTTAATATTTTGTTGTTGGATCAACAAACTTAGAATCTTTGAAACTTATAATCCATCTCTTAAAGCTTAAAAGAATTCAAAGTAATTTTTCATATTACAAAATATTCACCTGAAATGATACAAAAAAGTGTATATTATGACGTAAGCAAAACTATAAAAAAAACTTACCTCTTGGTTACCTGTGTAGGTCGAAACGGGTAAGCTATAAAACTATTTAGATGTAATAGCGAATGGCGTTTAAAAATTCTAAAGTAATTTTTATTAAAAGCGGAAATTAAAACAACATTTTGAACACACAAATATTTTATAAAGTTTTTTTCTCTTTTGTTTTTTCAGTATTTTCATTTTGCCAACAGATTTTGCACAGTTTTCGTTTGTTTCTCTATTTTTCGCGGCGTATATTGCATTCCACCTGCAGCAGCCCTGCACTGTCGCGCTGCTGCATGTAGTTCGACGGTGTTTTCTCTCTTTTTTTAGTTTTGTATTTCTGCCGGCAGACAGACGCTTCTTTTTTTTTGTATTTTGTTGTTCTTTAATTTAATGTTTTTTCATGGCACGTTGATGACACTGACACCGGAAATGAACACATTTTCCGGCGCTGACGCTGGCGCTGGCAGTGTGCGGCACTCACTCGTGTGGGACCATGAAAAAAGCAATGTATAGTACGTGGACGACATAAGCTGGTGCTGCTTCTCCTGCTGCAGTAATGCCTTGTTGTTACCCGAATTATTCGCATTTGCAATAAAGTTTAAAGTTTCAAAATAAATTCGGGTTAAAGGCAATTGTTGTTTACTTTAATTTAACAAATAAGGAATGAGTGAACATTTTATTTTTGCTAAAGAATATGAAAGCAAAAGAAAACAATTAAAATTTATTTGTTTAAAAGTTGTTCAGTTGCACCTGCAGTTATGCAGAAAATTACGTGCAACATTAAGACAAATTTTGGTTTTGCTTGTTTTCTGTTGTTAATGTTGTTGTTGTACCAACCACTCAAGGCTAAAGCAATCTGCGCGCAAAAATTTAGGTTAATGAAAATGCGAGAGAAAAAAGAAAATGTTGCAAAATAAAATTACATTCAATTTATTTTAAAGCATTTTTAATTTGATTTTAATGTGGCACAAGACAAAAGCGCTTCTGCTTCTTCTTTTTCTCTTCCTCTTGTCGTGTTGACCATTTTGCTGTGCGGCATTTGTGCCTTACTCCAGGGCACACCTAGGCGCCGCACAGTTTTTTCTTCTTCGTGTGCCGTCGCGCGTTTCAACTCCATTTTCTTAGTACTCCCCTTGCTCCTATTTTTGTGTGTTTGCGCCTTTTTACTGTTCTTTCCACATCCACATTGATGTGATTTTTTCTTCTTCTTCTTTTGCTCTTCTTGTTCTTCTTCCTCCTCTGTGGCTTGCTGTTTTCTGTTGGATTTTGTGCATGTAACTGCATAAAAATTGCATGTAGGCCCGGTGCCCCCAGTGCATAACAATGTGCAACATGAGTGCAGCACTACTGCACAGTACTTCAAAGTAACGCATAAAATCTGGTAAATCAATTTTATAACTAAATTATTTTATTTTTTATAATTGAAATTATAAACAGAAAATAAGCAAATATTAAAAAAATCATTTAGAAATTTTTAATTTTTGCTTAAATTTTCTCTTTCGTTTTTGAAGCCACTAGAACTGTGCAACGTGCCCATGTGAATTTATGCATGTGTGTATGTGTGTTTGTGCATTGTGTGCGTTGGCTTTTGTCATATCCTTAAGATTTTGCACTTACATCGGATAGAAAGGTAGGCAGGCAGGTAGGCAAGCAGGCAGGCAAGCGAGAAGTCAGTGTTGCATAAAAAATGTTTGTTGCAAAAGAAAGCGCCGCACAAAGTGCAATCTCATTAACACTTCTGCGGCAAGTGTATGTATTGGTGTGTGAGTGTGTGCGTATGTTTGAGCATATGTTAATGTACGTATATGCGCCTGTGTATGTTCTACACAACACTAGTGAAACTTTTTGTATAATTAAATTAGAAGCCTTTTTTTTTCAATGTACTCTACAAACGGTCTTAAAACATTTTCAAAAGTTTAACATATCAAGTGAATGTTCGAATAGAAACAAAAAGTGTACATATATATAAGTATATATATATTGTACTTGCTTAAATAATTGTCATAATACTTGAAGCAGAATCAATTGACTTTAGGGACTAAAAATTTAAATGTTTAATAAAATCTTTGAAACCGCACAAAATCCTTCACTTTTTTCGAAACGACTATAGGGTGCCAGCACATGTTCGTATATATACATAGGTGTATGTGTACACGTAAGTATTAAAAAATGGCTCCGCATATTTTATGTTTTTAAATTGGGTTAAGTGTTTTTCTTTTGTTCACTTTATGCCGCACACGTTAATAAAATTCCGTCATACAAGTAAGTTATTTAAATCACAATAAATTACATATTGCTTTAAGTTTTCGTTTTTTTTTTTTGTTTAATTTCTCTTGTATTTTTATGCCTGCTACAAAATGTTAGTATACAAAGTGTCTCACTTAACTTTATTAAAATGAGTTTCTTCGCTTGTCATCATTTGCAACATACTATAGCCAATATTTTTTTTTTCACTCTTCACAGTCTCTTGTGCATTTTACATATACACTCGCATACACTTTATGTAAATTCGGTTTTTATTTTAATTATACCGCATTCACACATTCACACGTACTTTTTGCGTTCGTTCATCTTCTTTTGTATTTGCGGCGCAAGCGAAGGCGATTAAATACATTTTAATTTTAATTTAAAAACACAAACAAAAAAGTAATTAAGTTGGATGCGCTTATCGCATTTGTAAATGCGTATTTGGTGTTTCCATAGCTGGAATATATTCGTTGCGATATGTAAGTATGTAATCAATGCCATGATGATATGCAATGGTCGCGCCATCTTCTTGACTGTAATATTACAGAATTGAATGAAGACTATCGTGAAAGGGTTGAAGCGCCAGTTGAAATTTATAAGAGTGCATTCGTCTTATTTTAAATCAATTAAAAAAGTAAAAGTAAAAGTAAACTCGTAAATTTATGCATTAATCATGATACCTTCAGTCCCACTAACTCTTGACCAATATTGTTTAATGCTTTTACGTGAAAGACACAATGAAAGGAAATAATGTAAAATTAACATTATTTTCTATAAAACCTTTTAGTTTAATATCACATTTAAAGTGTTTTTAATTTTATTCACTTGAGAGACGAAAATTTTGACATATTCAGTCAATATTTAACAGGACCCAGTGTTAATATTCCACGTTATCGCGTTGTTTTTAAGCAAAATTTTGGCATGTTATAAATGTAAAATTGAACACTTTTCCTTGTTAAATTAACTTTTTCTTCATGCAGATCTTTTTAAATGGCTGAATTAAAATTTCAATTCATATTAAATTAACACTGCATAATGTTAAATTAACAAAATTTTTATAGAAAATTTTATTTCAAAGTTTTTGTGAAAATTCTCTGTCCGTAGAAGCTTTTCTAAGCAAATGAAAATATTTCTAAAATATTTCTTCATACCCATTCTACTATAATTCTCAGTTGTGTTATACATTAATAACCTTTAATGTACGTTCTTAAATAAACCAAAAGTATTTTATTAAAATTTTTAACATTTTCTATTTTTTTGAGTGTAGTGACAAATAGTGCACATGTCATTGCGCAATTCAGAATTCAATTGAATAGCAAAACAACAACAACAACAATAACAATAACACCAACAATGAGAACGAAAACATCTCGACTCTATTTGACTTGACGAATGCGTTTTGACTGCTGCTGCTGCTGGTGCTGCTGCTGGTGCTCTTAGCCGTTATTGCTTGCTTGCTTGCTGGCTTTCTAAAAGCATTTCTAACTGCTGCTGCAACTGCTGTCATTTGCAGCATTGATGATTGCCGCTCTGCTGCCACTGCTGCTGTACGCTATGCGATGTGCGCTGTGGCTGTGCTTAGCGCAAGCAAAGCGTTAAAAATGGCTGTCATAAATTAATGAGAAAGAATTGAATTTCTGAATTGCATCATTATTCATTTACAGCTGCTTGTCACAATTCAAATTGTTCGAAGCAGCCTCCAATGCTGCCCCCACCTCCCAATGCCCCCCCGCCCACACCTACAATGACAAAGCATTTGTGCTGCTGTCATTTGTTTGAATTGCGTATACGACGCGTTGGACAGCAGCAGCGCAATACCAGCAACAGGAAAAATGCGCTTTTTTTTCATTTCATTTCGTAGAAAATAGATTTCACGTTCGGAGTAGATTTTCGAATTAAAAAATTATTTTCAATGACTTTAGTTAGCTTTAGGTATTTTTTTATATAAGCCAAAAACGCATATTTCAAATATGAACAATCTCCAAAAACGTAACTGTCCCATATGTGGCCATTGGCCCATTTAATTATAGCCGGATTTTTTCTTTACTTTTTCGAGGTTATAGCCGACTTTTCTAATTTTAAATATGCCAGTAACAATACCTGAATCAAGGAGGACTAAATTAGGTTCAAAATAGTGTCGAGTCGTTTATTTTTTTCGGAATATGAAAGATCCGCATTGTACTCCGCCATGTACTCTGATATATACCAACCAACAAAAATGTAATTCTTTATTAACAAAACAAAAAGCAAATTTTTTTTATTAAAATATTTTAATGTGGAATTCGCCTTTGGGCACTTTAAATTTTTTGTATTTTTCATATAATGCCAACAACTGCTGTTGTCGCTGGCCAAGTGCGTTGTTCTCATATTATTGGCACAAATGAATGTGCGATACTTTCTGCCATAAAAAAGCATTTTAAAAACCTTTAAAGAATGTAGTGTTTCGAAATCAAATCGAATCGATTGAAATTTTTGGTAAATGCAGCGGGGAGCATGCGGCAAGCAGCAAGCAGTTTTACGCTTGCAGCAAACATATTGAAAAAAGCTGAGACGACACGACACGATTAACACGCTTCTTGCAAGCATGGCGCATGGCAAGCGTAAAACGTGACGATAATATAAATCAGCAGATTGCTGGCATTTGTTTTTGTTGTTGCTTCTGCTCCTGCTGCTGCTGTTGCCGTAGAACAACAACAAGAATAAACGCCAACCGATAGACCGACAACAGGTATTTAAGTTAATGCTTTTGCTAGCAAAACGATTTTCCTAAGGATTATATAATGGCGTCAAATAGCTGGCGTCAATAATAAAAAACAACAACAAAAAACACACAAAAGTGTATTTGCTGCCGCCGGCGGACAACACCAGCAACAGCAACAACAATGGCAGTCAGCACGCCGCGCCGTTGTCCTCTCGAAAAACGTTACTTTTGTAGTTTATCAAATGCCATTTTATTGACTATTTTCCCTCGGGCTTATTATTGCGGCCAACAATAACAACAACAAACAGACAGACAGGCAGACAGACACAACAGCAGCAACGGCAACAGCAACTCCTGCAAAAGTTTGCAATTGCTGCTGGCAAGAGCAATCGTCGTTCGTTCTTATACGCACTCAAAACGTTGCGAAACGTGCTTTAAATTAAAATTCAAATTGGTTTTCGCTTCGGCATCAGTTTTATTCATTTTCGCATCATCAGCATGACGTCAACAGACTGGGCGAACGGACGGACGGACAGACAGACAACGAGAACATTGATTGTTTTAATCTCAGTTATTTCCATAGCGGATTTTATTTTGTTGTTTGTACATATTCTTTTTTTTTTGGGAGTATTATAAGAAGATTTTTACAATTCCAGGTACTTAACAATGTTGCATGTAGATCCTTAAGCAGGTCTAGCAATGTTTATTGGAACTTGTTTGTAATGCATGTATGTAAAAGGATTTATTCATTTTTATGAAAACATTTTAATTCTATAAGGAATTCGTTGAAATATTCAACTACTAAATTTAAGTAAATTTTTAAATATGTAAAATTTACATGGAAAATGAATGTAAAATTAAAAATTCCATAACTTCTTTCACATCAATCCCACAAAAATCAAATAAAAGCCATTGAAAAGGAAATCTGAAGAAGTTTATGATAGCAATTATATCTTTTTTTTATAATAATATCATTTAATAGTTTCTTACTTAAAATTTTGATAATATTTTCAGAGATCTCTTTACCGGTGATAGCCCTAATTCTAAATACAGTCGTGTCTGTAAATAGTGAACTAATTATTGCAGGGGCTGTTCACAGTATTGAGGTTGTTCACAATATCTATTGTGACTATTTAGGCAATTATAACAACCGGTTTTTTTTATATACATTTTACCTGTCCAGGTTTGCCCGCCAGGACTTGGGTCTGGTCAATTTTTCGAACTCTAGAAAGAAACGATACCTTTGCACTCACTTGGAGGTCACATTAAAAGGTTCAATCGCAAATTTTTGCGTAAAATATAAATCTAATAATAATTCGTATTGCTAGGAATACTCATTTACGGTATTTTTAACATAATTAATTTTTTTTTAAATTTGGTTTGGACCCCAACCCCCTTAAAAATCTTAGTAGATGACCAAACTTCTACAACCAAAACATAACAAATCTTGACAAATAACCAAAGTGTTACTATGTAATAAAATTTTCATGATAGTATTTTGTTATTTAAACATGATGCAGTGTTAATTTAACGTGAATTGTAATGTTGAATTCAGATGTTAATTTAACACTTTTTACGATAACTTGTCAAAGATTTTACATAAATCAATACAACAAACTATGGAAAATTTACATTGGATCCTATTGGCCTAACATTTTCTATTGTTAAATAACAACAAAATATGTCAAAATAGAATGTTAATTGTAACATTTTCATTAACGTTCAATTATTATTTGTGTTATTACTTCATATTTATAATTGACTAATTCAGTTACTTGCTTACTGCAGTCATGAAACGCATATTTTGCATATAATGCCAAATACTCGTAAGTGCATTTAGACAAAAGCATTTTCATTTTTTTGTTGTTGAAAATTTAAGCGCTGCAAGAACTTTGAAAAGTTTTACCGCGACTTGCATTTGCATCTCATAATAAGTTTCTGCAGCAAGCAGTTTGTGTGGTGGCTCAAAGCAGATGCACACCTGCGCTTATAAAACCAACACTTTGTAAGCCGCAAATAAACAAGAACAAATAACAACAACTACAACTACTACAACAACAAGATCAACAACAAGAACAAGAACTAAAACAAGAAGCAAAACAAAACAAAACAATTGCGTCGCACAAAAAAGAAGCCGTAATGTGCTTCCGTAAATACAGCAAAACACACACACACAGACACACAAACAACCACATGCACATTCACATTCAAATGCGCTGCTGCATGCATCAAACACGCTTGCGGTGTTAGCTCTGTATATGCATTTCCGTTTCCGTTTGTTGTTTCTGCTTCTGCTGCTGCCGCTGCTGCTGCCTGCCTGCCTGCAATTTACTTTGGCAACCTGTTTTAGTGCAATTTTGAGCTGTTTAACTTTTTGTCAAACTCAAAATTTTGGAACTTTTTAATCATGGCGCAATTTCTGTGTGAGTGTGCGCATGTTCGTGCGTGTGTGTGTGTGTGTGTTTTAAACACGCACACATGTAATTTGGCATACCGCACATGTGTGCGTGTGTGTATGTGTGCGCCGTTTGGTGGCAGTTTTATTTGAATTTGTAAATGCAACTTGAGAGTTTCTTTGGGAAAACATTTTCCATTTCCATTTCCATTTCGCAATGGAATTTTCTTTCGTTTGATATTTATTCATTATTTGCGTTGACATTTTTTTTTGTTGTAGGTTTTTATTTAGTTTGGTTTCTAATTTGAAGTTGAAGTTTGTAAATTGATAGATTAATTTTAACATAAAACCGGACAATTTTGGTCATTTAAACAAGAATTAAATAAAAACGAAAAATTTAATAAATATTATTTTCAAACTTCAAAAATAATTCCATTCTTATAAAACAACAATTAATCAAAATGTGCATTTATATGTATATACATTATATATATCCTGCTTTCTGTCTGTCTGTATGTCTGTCTGTCATCACTTCTTGTAAACAGAGGATATTGAGCTGAAATTTTGTGCCTTTAAGATACTGATAAGATTTTATAGTCAAAAGTCACAAGCCTACCTACCCACTATTGCAAAAATCACTTATTTCTTGTGAACACGATATCTTAAGAACCATTGGAGATATAGGTTGAAATTTTGTACCACATTTTCGAAAATACTTTAGACGAAATGATTAAATTTAGAAAAATAAAATCTGCAATTGACAGATACGAGTATCATCTCCGCCGCGGTGTGTATGTGTGTGTGTGACTGCTTGTGCAGCTTCTGCAGTGTTGATGCAACAATTTGCTTTTGTTGCTGCTGAATGAGTTAAATGTAAGCTGGCGTGCTGCTCTTCACAATATCTGTTATAGTTCTCAAGATATCGGGTTAACCAGAATTATCGACAGACAGACAGACATTGGAAAAAATTTGTAAATAAAAACGTTGTACCAAAAAAAAATATCACCTGAGGCGGCGATCAAATATTATTATTATTTAATATATAATTAAATCAATAAACTTATTTCATTTAACAAAGCATAAGCTGAAATTGCCATTTAGCGCCATCTAATAGTGACATTTTACATTAAAATTGATTGATAGATGTCGCTTGCTAAAGTAATCACATATTCAAACCCACATACTCAAATTGTGTTTTTAAAAACGGGTGCTTCAGATGAAAATTTTTAATTTTTTGCGCCAAAATTAAAAAGAAAAAAGAGAGAAAAACTTAGAGTGCTGCCACCTTGTTTCCTCACTTGTTAGCAGGGCCGTACCTAGGAATTCTGGCGCCCGTTCAAGAGTGGATATTGTCGTCGCCCTTTCAAAATATTTTTAGCGAAAATTTTCTAAAATTGTACAGTACATTTTCTTCATGAAAACAGATGTAGAAGCAAAACAAAAAACAAAAAAGGTACTCATGTAAAGAAAAATGTCACCCTAAAGCTTCATCCACGTGCTCCCACCCCTAGATACGGGCCTGCTTGTTAGAGTGGATGCGCGAAGGTCCTTCGAAAGATGTGCTGCAGGAGGAGAATATAATTTCAGTCATGCTTACTTGTATCAAAACAGAAAATCAAAAGTGACGCTTTTTAAAACGATTATTTTATTTATGAATCAAATTTAAATAAGAAAGTATTTTATGGTTTAAATAAAAAAACATCATCTAAATTCTTGTTTAAGTTTAAGCGATTAAATAGCTTTGCGAGTACAAAATCAAATTAATGTAAAACATAGCAAACAAAATCAACGCAACACGATATCATTTCTTTTTGGCATCCTTCAGACCGGCGCCGGCATTAAATTTGAAAAAGATAATGTCGCCATCCTCGACCGTGTAGTTACGGCCCTGCTGGCGGTATTTGCCACCGGCCTTGGCGGCAGCCTCAGAGCCCTCCTCCTTGAAGTCCTTGTAGTGCATGACCTCGGCCATGATGAAGCCCTTCTCAAAGTCGGTGTGAATGCGGCCAGCCGCTTGAGGCGCCTTGGTGCCTTTCTGTAGACGAAAGTTAAAAAATACCGTTTTTAGTCATTTCAAAAATCAAAATACAAATTTAAGTCTTAGAAACGCACCTGAATGGTCCAAGCCTTGACCTCGTCCACGCCAGCAGTGAAGAAATATTCCAGCTGCAGTGCCTTATAACCTGTCACAATGATTTTGTCCAGCATACTGCCGACTTTGTTCTCCTCGACGTACGCCTTGCGTTCGAGTTCGTCCTTTTCGGCGAGTTCGTGCTCATAGGCGCCCGAAAAGGGAATTATTATTGCACCCGGATCATGCTTATCGACCCATTCCTTAATTTTAGGCAACCACTTGTTCTTCTTGCGAATGAAATCCTTGTCGGACAGATTGACCAAGTAAATCACTGGCTTCGACGTGAGGAACATGTACTTATTCAGAGTCTCAATCTAAAATTTTCAAAGTTTTTCATTAAATTCCCAATTTAAACATTAAAGATTTGAAAGTAACAAGCCTCACATCGTGCGCATTCCAATCGGCAAAACGCAAATGTTTCTTCTCATCGACCAAAATGGCCTTAATTTTCACCATCGAATCGTATTCGGGCTTCAGTTTCTTATCACCACCGCGTGCCACCACCTTCTCCAGTTTGTCCAAAGCCTTTAACATATTCTCTTCGTCCTTAAGACGCAACTCCTCGGAAATGATGTCCAAATCGCGCACTGGATCAACTTCACCTTCGACATGCGTTACATCGGGATCCTCAAAGGCGCGACACAAATGGAAAATCGCATCGCAGGCGCTAATGTGCGAAAGAAAAGCATTGCCCAGACCTTGACCCTCGGCGGCGCCCTTGACCAGACCAGCAATATCGACGACATTCAAGTAAGCGGGCACTTTGCTGTGAAAAAGCAAAGTTAAAATGATTTTAAATAGAAATAAAAGTTTTTTAAGATATTTCAATAAAAAAAAAGAAATAATACTAACCTCGCTGGCTTGTGGTAATCGCACAGAAAATCGAAACGATCATCGGGCACAGGTACCCTATGTGCTGGAAAAAAGGAAACAAATCAAAGGTTAATGCATTGCTTTAGAAATTTTAATGGACTAGCCATAAAACGGACTCAATTAAATTAAATAGTTCAAGTAAATTTTACTTAAAAAAAAAAATAAACGTTTTAATTTAAACTGTTTAAAGACCTAACGAGCTCGCGTAAGTAAACTGTATAAAAAAATTGCTTGTTTTTGTTTTGTCGTACTTTTAAAACAAAAATGTTTATAAAATTGAACCTGTCTGTATCCTTTGCTTTTTTTTTTGTTAAATTACAATGACCGATTCGATCGATCGATGCGATGTGATGCGCGAAATCTCGCCAGCATAGCAAATCATTGCAATTTTCTGTAATTTCCTGCAATCACAAATGCCGCCAGCGTTGTGGTCGCTCAGACAACCGCACCATTTCAAAATCGATCCAATCGATGCAATGCGATGCGATTTCAGGAATCACAAATCATCAACGGCGCATGGCGTCGTTGGTCGATCTTGGCATTATACGAGTGAGTGAGTATATACGCAAAATGAAGTCGATCAAATTAGTCGCTGCAATTTGCATACGAAATGAAATTTGCCTCATTTTTTCTCCGCTTGCTTTAAATGAACCAGAAATATTGGCTCAAACAGAAAGAGAAGATAAAAAAAACAGTTTAAGACTGGCAAAACAATTTTGTGGCACGCCCATTTTACGGTGGCCAACGGCAGCGCTTAGTTGGTGTATTCATAGATGTGCTTTGGACGCGGTTTATATGCGAAATTATTTTATGTAAATTATAATCATTTAAAATTGCTCTTTAAAATAGATTTTATGCACAGGAGGGGATTCAGGTTTTGGAGAAAATTAAACAATGGAAACCAAAGAGCAGGAAAATATAATCCTCCCATATATTAGAAGATTAAAAAAACCACTACACATTCCAAACCCACTTCAAAAGTGGCACAAAACAAAAATTACTCTTTCAGAAAATGTAAAAAACTGTTTTTCGACTTTTGAAGTGAATGTGCGAAATATCGACCGATGAAGTTATAAACTATAGCCATACATTTTTGAGGAAACTTTCAGTCTTCCGCTTTATGTATATAACCACTAGAACCGCTCCTGTACACTTTACTTTCCTAAACTAAACTTCATTCAGTGCCGTATAAAATGCGCCTCGCCAAATACAAAATTACAATCATTAAGCAGCAACTCCCAAGCAAGAAGCTGCTGCAGGCGCATAATTACTAAAAAAAAACCGATCAAAGCAATAAACAACAAAAAAACACAAAATCATAATTGGAAATACTTATTCTCATTCGGATCGATGGTGCAGAAGGGAAAATTCTCGGCCGGTGCAGCACTCTTGGTCAGCACGTTGAAGAACGTCGACTTGCCCACATTTGGAACGCCAACAATACCAATTCGCAAATTGGTGCCAATGCGTCCAATCAGCGGTTTACGTTCGGGTTCTTCCTGTTTTTTCGGTGGCATTTTGTTGAGCGGTGACTGGAGTAAGCCTAAAAAAAAACAGAAATATGAGCAGTTGTTCAACAATAATTGCTAAAACTATTTTTGGCAACAAAAAAAAAACAACAAAAGGTGCCGACCGACGTCGCAGGCTAGCCGTCATAACCTCACTTTGTTGCGAACGCAATTCGTAGGCTTACTCAACCGGGCGGAGTTTTGATTGTTGTAGCAAATGTTGCAAAAACAATTATAGTTTAATAATAAATAGTTAAAAATCAATTTGTATAAATGTTTTATTACTTTTTGGACAAGTTTCAATTGGATGGATCGATTTCCAGCGGTGCTCCAATGTGGCACAAAATTGAAAAGGGCAAAAGTGAGAGAACAGTGTTGCTAACGCTTGTCATTTTAAGTGTTTGTTTTGTTTTTTATTTTAATGCAATATGCGAATAATTTTAGAATACGAACAAACTTCACAAGTTTATTTATATTTAGATCTTATTTAATTGTATTATTTATTAAGTATAATTTTTATTTTACTAAACAAATAACTTTTATGTTAGTCTCATTCATTCATTCATACATTCATAATTAAAATAAGTTTGACCTTCTCTTTGTTACTTTTGTTTCAAGTTCATGTCTTGAATTTATTGGCATTACTGCTCACGTCTACGTCCCACATTCCACAAAAATGCAGCTGTGTTTCATTCCACTGTTTAGTGCTGCCATACGTATTTGATTCTTTTTTTTAAATCTTTGATTTATGAAATTATAAAAAAAAAATTGAAAATTTAATTAAAATATTATTAATAAACGAAAAATTAAATAAATTATGCAAACTTTTGAAATGCCCAGTATGGAACTCCTCATGGAATACCTCTCCCTAGTTATCACATCCTATAAAAAATATATATATATATTTTTTTTAATAATTTATATGAATAAATAATTCTTTGCTGATATTCTAAAAATTTCCACGATTTTAAAATATGTTTATCAAATTTATCTTCCTTATTCTTAAGTAATTCACCCACAATAACAGCAAACAGTCAACATTCCTCGACCGATATATAAACAAGCACACACTCACACACACATCGTATCGCAAGAATGTTAAGGTCAAATCGTTTCGACGAAATTGATTGATCGTCATTATCGATGATCATTTTCTTGGTTGTAATTGCTTGCAGCGAGCGATTCCAATGGATTCGATCGTTCGTCCACAAGCACCGGCCAAGCACGTACGCCTTTTTTATTTGAGAGTGAAAGCTGCGGCAACGGCGACTTATTAAAAATCTGAATTGGAGCTGCGCGTAAATGCGAAATATAGCACAGCGCGGCCTACATCGAATCGAACTCGAACTAAAGGACGAACGAAATCTGCGTAGCACGTAGCGCCAATTTCGCAAAATTATCGATAGTTTTATTGACGCAAATGCCAAGCGAACAAGCCGCATTAACGCTGCGTAACATTGTTTAAATCGATGTTAATATGAATTGGTGCACCGTTATGCAAGGCAGTCCGACTGTCCCTAACGGTGCGTTTAATTGACCGCAGCACGTTGTTGCATTAACCTATGTCTATATGTATATGCATATGTATGGTTGGGTACTTTAAACGCTTGTGACCACATCTAAAAAATTCGCTTTTAATAATGTAGAAAAATTTTTTTTTTGCGCTCTGCCACTTCGCTTTTGTTGTTTCTCGGTGCAGGGCAGCGTGAATGCGGTTTTACGCATTATTGCGACCAAAACGACCACAACAAAATGAGTAGTCGTCTTAACCGCAGCACACAGTTTCAAGGACATCGCTTACATACACACGCACACACACACATGAATAGGCAGTCTGCTACTGGAGACACTTTGCGGCCAAGCGGCAATTGCATATGCTGCACAATTGCAGCTCAAAACGTTTCTTCGGGCACTTAAGTTGTGTAAAATGGTTTTTAATATTTTTGTGGTTACTTTATGGAAGGAATTCGCATTGTTTACTTTCGATTAATTACAAAAGTTGTCGTTATGCGTGTGAAACAAGTTCGTTGCCCAAGTCTTTTGATTTTAACAGG
Organism: Suillia variegata; assembly: GCA_949127995.1. NCBI lineage: Eukaryota > Metazoa > Arthropoda > Insecta > Diptera > Heleomyzidae > Suillia > Suillia variegata. The sequence continues at coordinate 33,496,199 of OX421846.1, forward strand.
CTGCGCCTGTTTTCAGTTTAAATAAAGAGGAGGTTAGTTCACTGCTTGAATTAATTGTTTTTAATATTTTAATTAGTAAATTTAAATTTCAATATACGATATATATGCTAGTAAATAATTTGAATAATATATAGAAGAGATTTTATTTTAATTTAGTTTTCATAATTGTTGAATAATAAGGTTAGAAATTTATAACTTATAAAGCCATTTGATCGAATTCACCTCGATTTCTGCCTTCTATTTCTACTTATTTTTAACTATGTTTTTTATAGATTTTTGACAACAAACTACGTTGTTGTTTTTATTTACTTAATAGTTTTGTAGCAACCATGCAACTGCACAAACATTAATTTTATATATGAGAAACAATATCGAGGTGAAGAGGAAAATTTTTCTGCTTTCCTCACCTTATATTTATTACCCCATGATTTGCATAGCTTCTAATAACACATTTGAATAGTTCAAAATACAATTTAGTGTCATTCACGTATTATTAAGTTGTTTCATTACAGTCACTGATCAGTAATTACATTGGATAAATATCTGAAGATATTATCCACTAGATATTTTGTTTGACACAATTCTCAGAAGACATTTCAAAATATTACTTTTCTGAGTCATAAACTATTGCTGGAGAAAAAAAATGTCAATTAAAAACGTCATCATTTTATTTGTACTTTTTGACCTTAACTCCTTTAAAATTATTTAAAATAACTCAAGACTTCAGTTTCATTTAACTTGTAAGTTAAAACCCAGAACATTTTTTATTACTCCTATATTGTACTTATACAAAAACAACATTTATTTGACAAATATAATTTTATTGTTCAACAAAATTAAAGAAAGAAGCCGCTTGAGCTGCTAATACTGAGAGAGCAAGTTTGTTGCCTAAATCTTTTGATTTAATTTGCCATTGAATTAAGTAATTTAATTGAGAATTATAATTACTTCAATTCGCAAGAACTCATGTTAAATTCTTTAAAAAGAACTTACCACCAACACAAAACAACAACATAACACAACACAACACGCAATTGTACATATGTATTTATGTATGTACTCGTATTTATACAAATGTTAACTTCGTTTCATGGTAATTGCTGTTGTTAAAGTTTCTTGCTTGCGCGTGGCTACACAACCCATCTCAGCCCCTTTAGCCACTCCCGCTAAAATATGCCAACACCAACTACAATCACTAATCCCTGCCATCTTTCGGCCCGCCATGCCGCTGAAACCACCCCCACCAGAATTAATTACCCACTATAACGTATATAATTGGCGTCTTTGAGGTAACTTTCCTGCCGCACATTTTACCATTTTATTGCTCTGAATTATAAAAAATAAACCAACCGATCCACACCGCACCGCACCGCTCCACGTTTACCTTCTTGAGTTGTTGTTGTTCGCTTTCAGTATTTGAATTTATTTTATTCATCAATTTCCAACCGACAATTAAAAATATTGTTTGTGCATTAAATTATGCATTTCGCTGCTCAGTGCTCAGCTATTTCCAGCGAATTCGTCAGGAGTCGCTGGAGTCGGCCAGATTAATTAATTAATATGCAAACGTACGCATTCTCGCTAAATGAGGCGTGGCGCCGCTATGCGGAGCAGGTGGAATTCATTCATTGAGTTTTTATTCGCTAATTAAAGAAAATTCGAAAATTTTCATGTGCAGGTTTTCTTGTTTTTTTCGTAGTTGTTGTTGTTGTTCATAATTTCAAGTTTTATTGCTGTTAATTATTATGTTGGCGCAATTAAATGAGTTATGTAGTTTACGAATTTGTTATTGTATTTATGGTTTTTTTTGGTTGGGTTTGGTCTTAAGCGGAATTTTATGCAAATTTGTTCGACATGAAAGTCAAGAACTGAATTGGGTTACTTTTAATATAAACTAAAAAATGTGCTTTCATGACATTATATGATATTTTTTCTTTTTTTTTGTAATTAATGGTTTATAATTATATTGTTTAATAATATTGTTAAGTTGCTTCATATATCTTTAAAAGTAAATTAAAAATTGTGCTTGTCACTTTTACCTTACTTCACTATCTTTTAATAAAAATCGAATTTGTAGCATATGATAAACGACTTTTCTGTAATTCTCAGAGTACATTGAAAATTTTTAAACAAATTGGAAAAATTGGCTAAAACTGTTATGAACTTTTTGTATTACTCTTGTTGTTGGTTCAGTAATTTTAAGAGTTTTGCGATAGTTTAGCTTGAAGTAAAAACAGTTTAAGAAGCTATAATATTGTTGATTCATTTCATTGATTGATTTTTAGGAAAACGTTTTTAGAATATGTCCGACCTTTAATTGTATTATCATATCAAGTCTCCATCTGCTTCTGTTTAAACTAATTTTCAAATTTTAGTTTGATTAGTGATAAAACTAATAAATACATTCTATGCCTGTAAATTGTTAATAATAGCGGAAGAAGAACACAATTTAAGTGGATGTCAGATGAAAATTGCATTACCCTGAATAGTGAAGAATCAATCATCCTTTTGATGATCCACTCGCCAATAAGATACCTTATAAAAGCATTTTTTTTATACATACGAGTATGATGTAAAGTATGCATTTATATATCATAAACAAAGAAAACTTTTCCTCATCAATTACAACTAATAACTCCTTGTTAATTTAATTATTATTGATCAGATAGATTCCCTATCTTATTTTTTATCATATCAACGGAATAGACAATCTTCCTAATTTATAGCCAGCTTTTTTTAAATATTATTAGTTTATTAAAACATAGAATAAAAAAACCAAACAATGCATTTACAACAACATCTGCTTATTTCACAAATTTCCATTCTCTCATTCGCCGCATTTAAATTCCAATCGAATTTTTCGATTGTTTTGGTTCTTTGTCTCTTTCGGTTTTATATTGCATGAGGCTGCGCGTCTGTAAATCTGTAAATCACCTTTACAAAATCGTTTGGCTTAAATTCAAATTGCATCACAAATGCATAAAAGGTGCGTGCAATTAAACAACAACAACAAAATATATTGTATAAAATAAAAAAAATAAAAAGCGACGGCAATTCGTATTCGACGCGTTTGCCCCATGCCAAACGGAATCCAATGAAGCGCACGGTGCAAGGAACGCTGCTGTTGCGTTGCTACTGCTGGAACTAGCGTTAAAGCGTATCCCAAAAGAAGGCGTCAACCAACCACCTCCTATTTAGCTGTCATGGCATACATCCTGCAATTCTGCCGGCGCTGCCTGCCTGGTCTGCAGTCGAGGGTGCATTTCGTTATTATTCTTTTATTTACAATACTTTTTCTTTTTTTATTGTATTTATTGCTGCAATGGTGAAAATAGCGAAGAATTTAATAAACGGAAATCGTAAAAAACAACCCTTCGAATTTATGGCGGTTTATAGTTTTATGGTAGATATGATTTTTTTTTATAATTTTATTACTTAGCAGAAATTTCAAATTTAAAGCTATGAAAGCTACGATCACGTGTATTGAACGCTTTGAAATGTAAAGAGAATATTTAGCTGAATTATTACAAAGTATTTGAGCTAATAAACTATTTATTTACTTAAAAAATGAATACTAAATCAACTTAAAAAAAATCGTTAATGAGCCATGGTTGAATAATATGCTTAGGAAAGTAGAAATAAGAACGCAAATTGAGCGAACTCACCTCGATTACTGGCTTATTTATCAGTATTATTTTAAAGTTTTTTTTGTGACAACAAACTATGTTGTTGGTTTTATTTACAAATTGTAGCAACCATGGCAACTGTCCAAAAATTAAATTTTCAATCAGAGAAACAATATCGAGGTAGAGAGGGACATTCATCTATTTTCCTCACCTTATATTAACTACACCATAGAATCAGTTAAAGTTGAATTCATAGATTAAAATTTGTATTAACTCTATCATAAATGTTAAATCAATTGTTCCTATGTATGTTTTATAATAATTTATAATTTGATTAAATTTTATTTAATTTAATTCTTATGTACTTTTGAATTATGTTTCAATAAAGTTTACTTTTGTAACTTTAAAAAGAAACTCAAATGATCTTTTCAATTATTGTTGGATAGGCGACATAATTCTCTCATGCTACGCTTACAATTTAAATTTAGCTTGTTTTAAACTAACTTTAAATAATTTTATTTTCAATCAAAGCAAAATTACTACAAAATAAATATTTAACATTTATAAAATCTTCATTTCGACAATAATTCTAAAGAACTTGCGTGATATATACCGAAATCTTTAAATAAATTTAAATAAACCATTTTTAAATTTGTTGAAAATGAACTAATTTTATTTTGGAAAAGTCAGAATTTAAACAACTTGTAGTTTACAAAAAAGTATTTTAATACTACTTCAAAATTAGTTTTTAAGGATTAAACGATATTTGATTTTTTTTTAAATTTTGATATGTGTGCAATATCAATAAAATGGTATTTGTTGTTGCATTCCTTTTAATCTTTTATGAATTTTAAACCGTTTGAAGATTATATCGAACACATGTTGAAAGGTTACCTTAAAAAGTATATTAAAGTATAAAGGAAGTGTTAATTTAACATGAGAAATTAACACTTCGGAATGTTAAACTTTTTTAAATGGCTCAATTTAACATTAAAATCCATGTTAAATTAATACTACAACAAGTTAAATTAACACATACACTGTCATGTTATTTAAACACTTAGACGAGTTGTTAACATTGCATGGAAAGTTGAACTTAACATGCGAAGTGTTGAAAATGTTTTTGTAAAAAATTCTCCATGTGTTAGAACACCCAAACTAATGCTCACAGCTCACCATTTGTCGTTATTTAAAATAATAAAAAATATTATCAAAATAATAAATTTTTTAATACAAACTGTGAATGTTGCAATGTCATGTTGTTTTAACAATTTTCAAAAGAAATCGAACAAAACAAACAAAAAATTAAATATTTTTGCTGTGCGAACTTTTTGTCGCCAACAGCGCCGGTAATTTTCATCTTCGACACATGGGTGCCCCTTGGCCAAAATTTTGCCCTCTTCGAACTTTAAATTGAAAATAGGCGGCTAGGGCAAAACTTGCTTATTGTATTGTAATTTTTGTTGGCATTGTGGTGCGCTGCTTCGCGTCTTATTTACGGGATCAGCGCCTGACAGTTGTGTGATTAGTGTGTGCCACGGCGTAGTTCTGCCCCCAATGGTGATAATCACTTAATTTGCAGCTCGTGCGCGTTGCGGTGCGCTTGTCCCGCCATAATTGCACATTATCCGCTTTTGAGTCGCATTATGACACAATCCAAGCGTACAAAAAACAAATGCAACAGTTTTTAAGGACTTTCAAAGAATTGAAATGAATTAAATACTAATTTTAATTTTAATTGTTTATATATAGAATTTTTAATAAATTATTATATTTTATGAAAATCATTGACTATCATTGAAAGAAACCATGTGACGCTTCTAATTTTGTTAATTGCCGCACTCGCTGAATGCGACATTTGATTCGACTTGCAACATTTTGTCGACGTCATTGCGTTGCTCCAAATTACAGGTTGCAACAGCATTGCAGCTGCTTTACGGCCATTTTGCAATTTGCAAATTAATGGCAAAGTTGCACGTCGATAATCAATTTATAATTGGCCTTTTTGGAGCGATAACGAGGGCGCCGGATCGTTATGTTGCGGATCTGACCATATGACCATTTGACCATAGCTGTGCATGTAGTGGTCGCCTGCGTGTGAAGAAAAAATGATAATTAAAAGTGTTATAATTTTTATGTATCCGTATATAAAGATTTTATTGATTTAAAAATTTATAAAATGTAATGAAATGTTAATTTAACATGAAGCAGTCTTAAAATATCATGAATTATAATGTTTAATTCGGCCTTTTAAAACATTACATTTTGAAGAAAGTGTTAATTCAACATGACATAGTGTTAAATTAATATTTTTTGAGGTAACATCTCAAAGATTTTGAAAAAACTAACACCACAAAAGTGTTAAATTAACATTGAGTCCTGAATATAATTTACATTAAAAAATATTAACCTGAAAAAGTGTTAATTTTATATGAAATTTATTTCTGTGTGCATATCAATTTCAAGAAAATCGTTCATTAGCTTAAAAACGGTTATTGCTTTTATAAAAAATTCCATTTTTGAGTTGTTTCACTCTGCCATAACCCAAAGTAGTCTACATTGTTTTCTTTTAAAGAAATATTTACAAGGATATATACATATGTATTATATAAATTTAAGTCAAGTTTGGCTGCGGGCGGACTATGTCCAGCAGTTAGTGACATGCTTGCCAAATTCAAAGCGACACTTAATACAAAGTCACAAAAATATTCAAATTCCAACAACTCGCAAAAGATTTCTCCGCTAAGATAAGCCATCATATTCGGCCACATTAAAGAAGAAAAAATGGAGTTTATTGCCGCTTTGCCGATTAATTGCCGTAATTATGAGCAATTCGTGGCCCAAGTTTGTTAGCGAACAAAATAAAATTATGAAAAAAAAAACACGCCAGCGCTCCTCCCAAACAGGACGAATTGTTGGCTTTGAAAAAAAACGAAACAAAAATGCAACAAAATTTAAATAAAAACCACATTAAGCGATTTCCGACAATTTTCACAAATTGAATGTGAATACGATTGCGGCCAAATGCAGTTGAAAGAAAAAAAAATATCTTAAAGATAACCTGAAATTCACGCTTAAAGGTTGGCAGCCGCAGTCGCAGCCGCATTCGGAATTCCTTGCAAACGCTTGCTGACTGCTGACTGCTGACTGCTATCGCGTTTGCGACTTTGTGGCTGGTCTTTTGGCCAATTATTATTAATAATAACAACAACAAAAACAACAACAACAACAACAACAACAACAACAACAGCAACAAAAACTCAATAGCAAAATGTAACAAAAACAACAACAACAATGAAACAACTCAATAAATGCTAAGAAAAGAAAGAGAGAGAGAGAAAAAAATTAATAGGACCGCATTCATTAAATCCATTTAATGCCAAAGGAAATTATTGCGCTAAAACCAAACGTAATTGCAGCAGGCGCACAAGTGAACAACCAAACGAACGAACGAACGTACGTAGCGAACGAAACGAAACGACCGAACGAACGTATGAACGCTAAAACGGATGCCGCGAATTCGCCATTAAAATGCCCAAACGAATTGGCGCAAAAACTGCAAACAAAAAAACACCGAGAAACCGGTAGCCCCGCTTAAATGAGCGCAAACCAAACTCGTCGTCGCTTGGTTTTGTTTTTATTGTTGGGTCTTTATTTTTCTTTTTGTTTTTGTTTTCGTTTTTGTTTTTGTTTTTCTTGCTGCCTTCTGCTAATTAACTCTTCTAAGAAATTGCGCGCCGGACGCCATTTTGTGTTGTTTCTTTTTTGTGTTGTGTGCATGCAGCGCCGAAGTGGAAATTTCGAATCGCTTGACCAAATTCATTTAGTTTGTGTTGTTGTTGTTGTTAGTTTATTTGCTGTGGTGCCTTCTCTTTCTTAGTCGTAATTTCGTTTGCATGTGATTTTTAATTTGGCCAAACAATAAAGCCGCAAATAAAAGAAATACAAATACACATTCTCATTATCGAAATGTTTTCCAATTATGGCTCAAATGCTCTGCTCGCATGTATTATTTGGCCAACGTTTCATCAAATTGGCATTTCGCATGTGTGTTTGTATATTATTCGCTTGCCACACCTTGCATTGACTTTGTTTGTGCACCCCACTCACTATACGGCCATGCACAGTGGAAAGCAACGTATATTTTATTTGGGAAAAATATTTCTACCTAAGTATATTGTAATTTATTTTTTTTATTTTTACTAAAATTTAGCAGATCTTAGCATGTATGTGACAATTACAATTGAAACAAAGACAAATCACAAACGATTACATTTTTAGTAATACAGGGTGGCGCAACAGAAATCACCCTATTGGAAGATGCTCTCATTTTTGCAAATGGCCGCCAATGTCAAATCTGTTTTGACATTTGTGGACTAGACAGATACAGAATACAAGTGAATAAGCCATGGAGCGATACACTCCTCAAGAACGCGGAATAATTGTGTCTATTTTTTTGCGTAACAATTCGTCTGTGGTGTTGGCAAAAATCATAATGAGCGATGAGGCTCATTTTCACCTCAGCGGGTACGTGAACAAGCAAAATTATCGCTTCTGGGGAACCGAAAATCCGCGAGTGATGCACGAGAAACCATTACACCCGCACAAAGTGACTGCGTGGTGCGCTGTACACGCTGGAGGAGTCATCGGGCCGAACGCCGCGGGTCAAACGACAACAGTGGACGGTGCGCGCTATACGGCAATGTTGACCGAGTTTTTTCTGCCCGAACTGGACGAATTAGGACTGGTGGACATGTGGTTCCAACAGGACGGAGCAACAGCACACACTGCACGAGCCACAACCGACATTCTGAAGGCCGGATGACTTCTTTTGCGCCACCTTGTATGATAAATCAGCTTAAGACGAGTTAAGCTTCTTTTAATATCTCAACTCAGATTTCATTTAAAGATTTTGCTAAAAACTTGAAAAGTTTTGTGAAAATTTATAGAGAACGATTTTTTCATATATTTTTCCATCATTATGAAAATTAAATAAGAAATTATACACAAAATGTAGAATCACCAAAGATTTGGTATCTTGTCTCTTCTGGTGATTGAATACAAATTTCTTACAATTCTCTAACTGAAATTATTCAATGCATTCTGCGTTATCATATTCACATTTTAGGTTTGAGGTTGAAAATATTAATTTAAGACGACTTAAAGAAAAGGCTTTTAATGTTTTCCGCTTAAGTATATCAGTTCTAACTATGTTAGAAAACATAAAATTTAAAAAAATTGCATTATAGAATTTATATTTGAATCTATGGATTGCTTTGCATTCAGCTTTTTTATTAAAAGATGTATTCTATAATTTTTATAATAAGTTACGTTTTTTCCAACTGAACATACGGTAAGGACTGGAAATTGTAAAAATTTTAGAGACGGCAGGATAAAGATTATTCTCATTCCTCTGTGGCTGAAAGCCGAATGAATTTTATGTACCTAAAAAATTCTAAAATTTTAATTTAATAATATCATGATTAATAAAAAAGTTTTTCAATACAAGAAAAGTATTTTGTTTGTGAAAAATTTTTGACCATCTACGAATCTACTTAAAGTAGATATTCTTAAAGCATAAATGTCTTAAATATGCGAGGAAATTCATTCTCAATTTTCGTGTAAACTTCTTAAATATAAATATCTAAATAAAAAATCGATAAAACAAAATCTTTGTAATATACATAAATAATAATTGGAAAATGATAAGTGGACTTATAACCATTCTAACAGACACTCAGATTGTAAGTTTATATAACTCTCAAATAATTTAGTTTTCGTTTTATAATAAATTTTTTTTAATATCAAAAAACAACAGGTCACATTATATATAATAAATTTCAATTATTTGAACTTGCCTTAATTGCTGATTTATAATAATATCAATATTTTGAATAAAATCACCCACCGTGCAACGTAAAATAATTTGCTCCTCTAAATGCGGTCGAAAACTAAAGCAACTAAAAAAAACAAACTTCAGCAATTTTGTGTAAGTATACATAAATTAAATCACTCGAATGACTCTCACAGGCAATATGTACAACAGCAACAACAACAACAAAACACTAAAAACCATAAGAAAGAAACCAGAAAAATGTTAATGCCATTTCAAGAAGCAGCCAACTACCAAGTTGGTAGTACTCACAACAACAACAAAACTGTAACAACAAAAATCCTGACTGCAATGCTAAAAGAAACTTATACACTTTGTTGTTGCTTTCGTTGTTGTTGTTGCTTATAAAATGGTAACAATCTCGCGGGCATATTTGAAAAAGCAACACAAGAAAAATTATGCAAACGACCGACCAACGAACCGGCAAAAAAAATATAACAAAACTACAACAACAGCAACAAAAAATATTCAGGTGAAAAGAAAAATACAAAATAACAAAACGAAAAAGAAAAAGAAAAAAATAATGAAATAAATGAACGCAACAGAAGAGAAAAAAGTGCAAGCCACGCTATGGCAACGTTTTGCGATTGGAAGTCGGCCCGACAACGCCTCCGACGCAGCTTGATTGCCTCGTGGCACGCCATCTCGAGAGCCAGCTCGAAGAGCCGCCATCGCCATTTGCCGCGTTCATTTGCTGCGTCGCCGAAGAGTACCACAATGGCCGCCGCACAACAGCTAGCCGCTGTTGTTGCTTGCTGAAGAGCGCGCGGTGCGCGAGTTGGCGGCGAGACGCAATGTGCGTGTGTTATTTGCCTTAGGCATGCGATCTCGATCAGCAGCAGCAAGCAACAACGTTGTGCGAAACGTTGAAATGTAGTTCTTCGGTTAATTTGTGTACCCTGCAGCCGAAGACACTCAAAGTACATTCACTTTGATCTTCGGTTGTAATGCTAAGCTTAGAAGTAGCTGAGAAACTTGTTGAAATCTGTAATTGACTCTTTTTAAAGTGGGTCCTCTTGCTTTTAAAATTTAAGTCAACTTTCTAATGTATTAAATAAATAAAAAAGAGGCTTAAATTAAGAAAATTTAAATAAAGATCTAAACTGAATATTTGAGTCACAAGATGCGACACACTTTGGCCACCAAATATTTTTAGCCGGCACTGATTTTTTTAAGAGATCATCTCTACGAAGTTCAGTCAAGCCAGGCTTTAAAAAATATAAGCTACTAATTTTTGTGGTCTTAGGGCATTCCCACTTCGATCAAGCCAAAGTTATAGTTCCGGTTTCATTTTTTGCGCGTTCTGTCCAAGCGAATTAATTTTAATCTTTGTGCATTTCTTGGTAGTCGTCATCATCGTCGCAATAATGGCGCAGCGCAATTCTACTGCAACCGTTTGCAGCATTCGTGCTTCTAATGCGCTTGAGAAGTTACCCCCCACCCCGCCCTCTTCTTCTTCTTCGACTAACTTCACAGTTCACTACGCGTTTGCAACTTGCAAGCTGAGCTCCAAAACAGGTTATTGTTATTGCTGTTTGTTGCAACAACTGCGACGGCCATGCTGAGTAAATTGTATCTGCAAGATGCGTTATGATTAAACGCGCATCTTGTCGAACGACTTCTGTCGTTACTCTTTAAGCATGCTGCCGGTCTGTGGAAGCACTTGCGAAATTTTTCTACTCCTCCTGCCTCGACTTGTTGATAATTGTCTCTCGTTGTTTTTGTTTTTGTTTTTCTTTTTGATGTGGTTGTTGTTAAGGTTTTTGTTGTTGCTGCTGCTGCTGCTATTTGCTGAGGAGGCACTTGCATTGGCATTGTTATTAGGCGCATTTTATCGGCCGGAAGAGATCATCGCACATTTGCGTTGGCCACGGTTACTTGGCCAAGTCGACTTATTAAATTAATTTGTTGTATTATTAACGTACGTATCTACTACTGCTGCTGTTGCTGCTGCGCGGTGTTGCCGGCTTTCGTGGAAAATGCCACTCTCGGCATATTTGCGCGCCATGTTATTGAAATTGCTAATTTTAATGTTTTACTTGGAAAAAGTGTGAATAAATGCATTTTAATATTTAATTTAATTATCGCCTTGGAAAACTGGCTCAAGTGTTGTTGTTTCGATTTAATGCACATCGTTGGAAAGTAAGCCATTTTCTATTGCAATGAGTATTATTTTAAAATCAAGCGTAAATCTTAAATTGTCGGAAGTTTTGAGAATTGTATTTACAATGGGTATTCTGCGATTAGCTATTATGTATGTGCGTATATCTTATTTTTGATTATATCTTAAGACAATTTTTTGTATATTGATGTAAATCATTAAGAAATAAATAAAGTAATTCCTTAGGTTTTATGTCAAAATTAAATTTAGAAGCACTGCGAATATATTTCAGAAGTATCTACATATGTATGTATGAAAATTTTATTTTAATTTAACTATTCGACTTTAACCTTTCGAAGTGTTTGGTTAGAAACTTTTTTTAAAGTCTATGTCGTAAGACAATCTCTTTCGATATGCCGTTTAAATTTGACTTTAAACTGTAGATCATAAAAAGGATTCATAATGAGTTGTCTGATTCGGTAAGATCCTCAAAATATAAGAGCCCATCGAAAAAATATGTATGTATCAGAGCTACTGTACTATCAAAGTGTGAACTTATTAGCCGCAGATTTATTTAAAAAATGTTTTTCATGAAATTCATATGAAGACCTTTTTTCAAAATTAAATAATGATGCAGTTTGTAGTTTAGTGTCTATAAATTCAAACTGCATTTAATTTATTCGAGGTCTTCTTACAAATCGAGTCAAAAGATATCCGGAAAAAAATGGTGAACATGAAACTTTAAAATTTAAGAATAATATACATATATACATATTTTCAAAATCTGTTAGCATCACAATATCAATAATTTAACAAAGAAAAAAATTAAATGCAAACGCTTTTTAGCTCGCGCACCCTTTGCACCTTTAGCAGTTTCATATATGTATATAAGAATATATTTTTTAGTTTTCCTCGAAACACTTCAAATCGAGTATTTCGTATACTACCAACTCAATGGCGCGAGCCAAACTAACAGCAAATGTCCACATCTGTTCGCGTGCATCCTGTGAAAGGCGATACTTTTCATCAGCGATAATTATATACTTTTGCAAAATATTGCATTTAAAATCCAAATTCAATTGCGCAATATGACGAAGTAGTAGTTGATGTTGTAGCTGATGGATCGCACATCCATCATTACGTTACGTTTCACTTCCGCTGAGCGGAATAAAAAAAAAATTAAGAACGCGACAAAAACTCAACAGGAGATCCTCAGCCAAAAAAAATATATGCTAGGACAACAACGCAAAAGAAGCGACGCTAACGAATATCTGCGTAAAGGATTTGCACCCTGATTTATAATCGAGTTGAACGAAGGATACAAACAAACAAATACAGAAAAGACTGAAAAATTTGGGTGCTAAAATGAAAGAACTTCCGGCGGACGGACGGAACTGTGTAATTATGAGTGGTGCTGCTGCTGCTGCTGCTGCCATTCATATGTTAAATGTCGTTTGGGCGACAAAAGGGTGTCCTTAATAAAATAAATATATTAAAAAGCAAATGGCATTACACACACTCACACACACATATACACACACAAATAAAACTAAATCCATTTGCGTGTTTTGCGCTTAGCGATTTCTTAAATTGTAATCTGCTTTAACGGAAAATTGCTTGTACTCATACTCGAAACAATAATTGCAATCGTGTTTCATTTGCCCTCTCATAATCCATGATATTTCCAATAATTACAACGCATGACAAACGGATTCGGATGACGCCCACTTTGTGCGATGTGCGCCCGCGCTCTTATCGTATATCCTTGGCCCACATACGACATGCCTTACTAATTTTCATCGTTTCCGGTTTGACATGTGACAAATGCGAAAACAACGAAACCTTCGCGCTAAATACCTCCGAATGTCCTCTCGATGCATGGGCAAACGAACAAAAACAACATCATCGAAATCAACCCATAACGGCTGTGATTCTGTCGCCGTATTGGGGCGTTGCAGCATATAACCGCCCGCCGTGTTAAAGCGCTGCCTGCTCGTCGTACCTTTCCTTTCCTTTTGCATTTAATAATCTTTATTTTTAATAGAATTTGAAAATTCGCAAATTCAAAAGTTTCCTTGTTTGGTTTTGTTTTGTCTTTTTTCTTTTTTTTCTCGTTTTTCTTTATTATATTTTTTGCTGTACGGGTTTTTTGTGTGTGTGTCAGAATTGGGACGTACGCAATAAGGCAACCCGCAGCAGTAGCTACTGGGCGTGTCCTGGCAGCTCGAGCGCAAGCGCGCACACCTTCTGCTAACTGACTGACTGACTGGCTGGCTGAATGACTGAATGACTGAATGCCGCTGGCCTTGTCTGCCTGTGTTCCAGCCTTTTGGCCAGCCTCCAAATGTGCTTGAATGTGCGCGCGCAAATGTCGCATTTTGATTTTTCTTGTTTGCTTTTTTTTTTTGGAACGTGCTCTCAATTTTCTGAAAAGTACACGGACGCAGTTTATATGCAGTTGCTTTTATGACCATTGAATCTTAAATCGTTAATCGCTTGCGAATGACAGTTGTTGTAAGCCGTTAATGGCTACGCATGCGCACATTCTTAATAATTGTGTGGGCGAACTCCTTTTTGCATTTATTTATTTTTTTATTTTGAATGAGTTTAAAAATGTTTGAGAGGATTACAAATTATATGTGACAAGTCACTTTGTTCGATAAGGCATTTAAGTAATAAAGAATAAATTCAAGGGAATAAGAAAGTAAATAATAGATTGCGTACAAGATTTTAAATATATATATATGAAAAATTATCAAGAGTTAAACTTTACAGAAATTGTCCACATGATTAACCAGGTATTAGTGGTAGACAGAGCTCTTTCGACAGAGGAGCAAAGTTAAGCTTCATTTATTGTCAGGAGAACAGTTAAAAAAATTAAGATGGACTCAATTAGTTTCTGGAAAATTCCACTAGAAATGGCTTACTGATGACAAAATAGGTTTTGTGGTGCTTTAGGGTCTATAGATAAGATTTTCATAAAAAAGTTTTGAAGCACACCAATTGGATCTGGAGAAATCACAGCCCATTTAAATGAGATTTTTAATAGCCTAAATCTGTCTTATAATTTTCAAACAACAACAAAACTGTTAACCAATTTAACAGACCGGATAGCTACAATAAAACCGATGTGTAGAGAAACTTTTGGAAGGCGCTCTTAGGTTCTAAAGAAATTCCAGTAATCGAAATCGTTTAAGTTATTATATTGTTCGCTTCATAAAATGTTTGATCAAACCTATTTACGCCCACTTGGAAATAGGCATGGTCAAAATCTATTTTAACTCATCAGATGAGAACAGAAGGTAGTTTTTGAATTCAGCATTTTGCGTTTGATATATTGTATTAGTGTGCTATAAGTCTAATTGTATGCGTAAGAGGGCATGGTCAAACATTTTATAAAGTTGGCAATATATGATTTTAGTCTTTTCCATCTCAAGAGCGACTTAAACGATTTTCATGTTTATTGTTTTAAAACTAAAGAGATCATGAACAATTTTTTAAGTTCTTCCATTATTTCCAAATCTTCGGGCGTTCAATGGAACTCAAAAATTTTGCATGCAGGCAGCAATTAGGCAAATGTTGTTTTAATTGTTATGCTCAAGATGCACGACATTGAACGCGTGTATTTAAATGGAAAATTCGCAAGAGTGCATCCTGCCACAACTGAACGACGCATGCAAAGCAGCCAGAAACAACAAAGCGACCAAGTGACGGACGGATCGAACACTTGCATGACAAGCGCACCAAATGCGTTGCGTCATTGTCATTTGAAACACGCACCAAAAAATGCACACAAAAAATTACATTCAAATGTCTTTCAAAATTACAACAAAAAAACAGAGAGTCGACAATTGTCATTGACAGTTGCCGTATTGGCAACAATAGCAGCAACAACGACAACAACAAAAATATCAACTTAATTGACAAATTATTACTCTTAATACTTTTCAATTTGCAGCTAAATGCTAGGTTTGCATGCATCATCAACAGGCCGGACTCAGAGCGACCGGCATTGTCATAGAACAACAACAATGCGTATAGATAGATATATACATATACTCGTATATACACGGGATACGCACAAAAGTCAACCGCAAAAAAGTGCACGTTAAAATACCGTGACAAATTTCAACTGAAAACCAAAAAAAACACGAATATATTTTGGAAAAAAAATATTGTAAACAACAATAAACAAATGCCATTTTGCGTGTACGAGTATACCGCAGATACATTATGACAGCGAGCGTTCTATGAAGCATGTCATACTCGTATATGCGTTCGCATAGATACGCGAACGCATACAGCAGCGTATGGGGCGTTTCAAAAAAAAGGGCGAAGTATTGTTATATTAACAAAAAGAATTCAAATGAAAAAATGAGAAAAAAATAAAAATAAAAAAATTGATAACATATGTTTGTTGTTACTGTTGTATCTGTATGACAACAACACAATAATGAAATGCTTTTTCTACCATTTTTCAATTGAATGTCATACTCGAACGTTGTTGCAATGTAGTCATGAGTTTGGTTTTTATACAGGGTAGAATCGAGTGTACTGATAGCTTATAAAAAAATATTTTAACAATTAACTATTAAATAAATTACGTATTTAAAAATATTCAATAAACTAATGAAGTATCGAAACTTATTGAACTCGTACTCGTATTGCAACTGTTTTGTGTCATAGTATATCAAATTTATATACAATATTAAATGGAATCTTGGGGACATTTCGAACACTTCGACAAGTTCTTGTATGATAACCATTTTAAGTTGTTGATTTATAAAAGGATAATAGGTTTAAGGTAAAAGGGAAAAGGACAAACAATTACAAAATGTTTGAATACTCGTCTCTAATTTTTCGAAGTAAATTAAGGTTATTAAATTTTTTCTAAATATTTTTCGTAATTTATAAATTTGCGAGTTTCCCAAAATCTGTTCAATCGACTTACAAAAATTTACCAACCTTCTCCGCATTTTCATATCAGGTATAGTAAGATAGTAATGAGATCCACTAAGGCTAGGAGCCCTTTATGATATCACGAATAAAGAATGTAAAAAACAAATACCAACTCGCACTGCTCTACCCTATTGGGAAGGAGCACTCAACCGCCCAAAACAACGACAGCGGATCATTTCGCTTTGCTTTGCTTTATTATTAGCGTAACCGCATAATTATAATATTCCAATGTATTTTTTTTTTCAATTTCTAATTTTTTTTCATTGCTATTTCGCAGCGTATCATCTGCAAAATACTGTATAGTAAGTATCTGCCGCTCCATTGTTCTCTACAGCTCTGCTACGAGTATTTTATTTAGATACTTCAGTCGACATTTGTTTACATTTAATATCATGTTTATTTGAGTTTGTATATATGTTTTTTATGTGTTGCTTTTGTTGTTGTTGTATATAATACCCATTTAAAATTTTTAACAAAATGCGCTTAATACAATGTTGTGATACGCCCTAGCGCCCACGCCCCCTTGTTGCTGTTGCTGTTGCCGCCGCTTCTGCTGCTGTTGCTGCTGACCGACCGACCGACCGTTTTGTATGACAAATTTTTGCAACCTGTCATTTACCGCCGTTGGAAATTGTTAGTTTCAATTGGAAAATTATAGTTTTCGAGCTTATTAACAAGCTTGAGTTTAGCTCAGGAGCATGACAATCCGAAAAAAGAAAATATTTTTAAAATTCCGAACTGTATATTTATTTTTAACTTACTATAAAGTGAAAAAAACCTTAAAGGTTGTTTAGAAGTTACATATGAAGCACTTGTTTTGATTTTAAAATTTTTGCGGTTATAGTTTGCAAGTTAATTGATAAAATTTAATTATGCAAATTAAGGATAAGAACATCAAATTTTTATTTGATTAGAGTAAATAAATTAAAGAAAAGCTTTTAATTAAAATTCTTTCATGATATATTTTTCTTTTTTTAATCAATCAGGATATTTTAATGTTCGTTTGTTTGTATATATGTTTGCTTGTGCATCAATATATTTCTCAACTTAGTATGTTTAAATGGATTCACCGACTTAGGCTATATAAAACTTGCAACGCCCACTTTTTATGTCTATAATATATGCTATAAACTGTTAAAACGTAACTGTTCCATTTTTAGCCAACCAATGGAAAAGTGCAATTTGGTAGTAAGAAATAAAACAACTAAAATTCTAAAATTACTTAACAATTATTATATAAAGAAAATTTATGTCAAGCAATTGTTGTTGCAAAAAGCTTTCGTAATTTTTGTATTGTTTGTTGTATTTTCAACAACAAAAAAATTTAAAATGAAACAAGGTAAAATTTTTACTTATAAAATTGTATTCAAATATTTCTAGAATTATTTTTTGATCTTTACATTATTAACATTATTTCTTTTGTTAATTTTAAGGCAACAATAATGCAATAAAAGCAGGTCGGACATTATAATATTTATTTTAAATGATATTTAATAAAGCAACAAACCGTTTGACCCTAATTTCGACAGGGTATGCGAAATAAGAGATAGTAAACAAGTGATATTTTTTTTATTGCAAATACAGCGCTCCTTGTTTTATGCTTTGTTACAGACAAATTAAAAAAGAAGCTAAGTAAATCCTTATATTTTTATATATAGATTAATATTTAATAAAAATATGTTCATTTTATATCAAAAAATATTGTAAAACCTTAGCGAAAATTTTAAAGTTGTTATTAAAATTGTTAAGGAATTATATGGAAACCATTTAGTTCACGTCTTTAGCAGTTGTAGCAGACAAACCATAAATAATAAGTAAAGAAATAATCCAGCTCTTATGTAATATTTTTTCGAGATTTTTAACAATTACCACTTTTTAGATGTTTAAGAACAACCGTAATGGCCGATTAAATGAGACAATGGCCAAATTTTAGGGCTCTTACTTATAAAGCTTTTGTTTTATGTTTACTGCCAATCACGAATTTCCCATACACATACATTCTTTTTGGGTCAAGGTTCTAATCGACGCCTACACACTGCACTTGTGATTGCGCTAAATATTTCTTGTATTTTTTAAGTTTTAAATACAAATGAACATTTTTAATTCTTAATATAAAATGTCAACTAACACACTAACAACAGTTACATGATAAATTCAATTATTTAAACGAATTTGTTTAGTCTTATGACGGCAAATATGCAAAAAAATGAGTGAGATTGCATAAAAAAAATCATTGCATCAAACCAGTCTAAATTTTTCATAGCAAATCGATTTGAATATTGAAAATTCAAAAATCCTTTCAACAATTCAATTAGGACGCAACGAGGCGGCACTAATCCGACACGTCAACAGTCGGATGCAATCAGGCGCACTAATTCAGAAAATAATAATATAATAAAAAATCCAACAAAAAAAAAAATAAAGCACGACAAAGTGCCAAACGTTTTATTGTTTGCGACTAAAACACGAAATTCCAGCAATTAAAAAGTTTGAAAAACAATTCAGCAAAGATGAATGCCGAAATTAACGCACAAACACATCAGGCGCGATTTTTAATTTACGACAAAACAACAAACGACTACAACAAAAAATGTGTGCTAACAACTGCAGCACAACAACAATGGCGGCGTTGACAATGATGCTTCTGTTTGCACGTGGACAGTTGAACGAGCGCGCGCGCGCATGCGCAAACACCCCATGCAGCGACTTTGTTGTTTTTGTGGTCGGACTTTGTAGTCCTTGCTGCAGTTTTGTTTGTTTGTTTGTTTATTTGTTGTTGTTTTTGTTTGCATATGCTACGCACACGCATCCTGATGGCATTCAAGAGGTTGGCAAACAACAGCAACAACAACAATGTGCTGCGTAAGCGTGATTTTCACTAAGCAAAACCATAAACGTCGCTGCAACGAAACTTCTCGGGTGGACAAACAAAATTGAAATTAGAAAACAATCTTTTTAGAATGTTTTAAAATTGTTAAATATTTTAAAATAAAATTAGAAAATCTTTTGGATTGTTTAATAAAACATTTTTCATATATATATTTTTTAATTTTTAAAAGTCCTTGAAGATTTTTTCCTCGTAACGACCATGACCGCATTCCATTTGCTACTTATTCTCTTCCTTGGTATACAATTGACGTGCGTTCAATTTGTAGTTTTTTAAATTTTATTGCCTCACAATGAAGCCAATAAAATTGTCTAAGCACAAAGAGATTTGGAAAAAGTATAGCAGCTTCCTTCCACCACAGTCGCAGGGACGTTCCCACAAAACTCAATGGCAATGACAATGACTGCTGCTGCCGCAAAGACATTAACCGAGCGACCGTTGGCAGACAATTGCAAAAACGAACGACACCAAATTGACGTCTATTACGGACATTTACTCGTATGTATGTGCTTTTGTGCCGCCTCGCTTCGTTGTGTCACCCTCAGTGGCAGTGGCAACGCCAATAGGACACATCTAGTACCCGCGTGAAACAATGACGCGTCACAAAAGATGCACAAACACATTTGCTAAAGTCAATTTGTCATTTTTGAAAATTGGAAAATAAGACCAGGGAAAGTTGTGCTTGCTAAATCGAAAGTGAATACCGATTACTTGGAAACAATCGGTATTCATTGCTTGAAATAGAGAATTGTTGAACTTTTTTTAAACTTTTATAAATTCTAAATTTTTTCTGTATCTCGCAGTTACAATTTGTATGTCCTTCAAATTTGAATCTAGTTACTCAAATTGAATAGGAGAATCGAAAAATTTAGAATATAAATAATTTTGTATCTACCAACGTTGCTGGATTTAATATCACATCCGATAGATACAAAGTAATCAAGACATTTTTAATGAAAGTTTTTGAAAAATTCACGACTTCTTGTTAAATTTTAGTTGTCGAACAGGAAAATAAATTTTGCTTTCTTTTATATGACATAAGTTCCGCAAAAAAATTTGTATTGCTACCTAATCAACTTCCACAGAGAATATGATAATTCAGCAATATATTCAATTATTATTTTACTTGAAAATTTTAACCGGACGTTAGCATATAAGTCAAGTATGCCTAACATTCCATAGGTCATGGTCCATATAAATTGGCATGCCTTATGTCAGTAATAAGGTTTGTCTAGTCCATTAGAACTATCTCTAACATTTTACCGTCCTGTTGCTGATATTTCCTGTTGGCAAATATTTTAAAAAATATTTTGATATTATTTTTACTTTCGAGATTTTGTTAAGCTTTTTAAAGTACATTTTAATTCATACAACATATTCATTTAGTACAAGTAATCAATTTAAGTTAAAACCGATTACATCAAACTTCTTAAAAGCAACATCACCAACGGATTTCAATTTATAAATTTGTCGCATGCTGTGATTCTGACATGTCACTTTTATCACACCAAAAAAATAAAACTCTAAAAATTGACCACATTCGAAAAAAAAACGGCCAACCAATTATTGTTGCAATTGTTCAATTTGTATCAATTGCTTAGTCAAACAATAACTTCACACATCCGCTTTGGCTGTTGCTAGTCTTTTTTTTTTTATATATTTGGCAACTCTACAGTAGCTATGCCAATTTTATGGTACAGCCTGACCCTTCGTCATCATAAAACGGTCGAACATTGTACGATGTTTTTTTTGTTTATTGTGCAAGTATAATGTCATTTTCGGTCATTTCTGGTCATTTGTGTATTGCGGTAAAAAAAAAGAAGTTGTTTGTTTCCGAAAATCACATTCAGTGTGTCGTTATTGTTTTGTGGAATTGATTATTGGTTTTGGCCAGTGTTCTTATGGACAATTCGGTTCCCCTATTATGCATCTGGCTGGTGAACAACTTCCGGGAAAAAATCTTTAGATTTGAAAAAATCTAAGAATGCTTCTTTGATCAATGTAATACAATGCAATATATATAAAACTTGATGTTGTCTTGTTTATATAAATAATCGTCTAATTAAGATATGTCCAAGTGTACAAGTAATACTTTAACAAAACTTAAAAAGTCTATAAACTGTTTTCATTAAAAAAAGTTCTAAAGATTTTTGGTTTTCGATTTGTTTTGGTATTTTTTTAATCAATTATAAAATCATATTTTTATTTTCATATCTAGTTTACCTTTAGCATTACATATTAAAACCTTCCAATAGTTTATAATTGATTGATTAAATCGCTTTTCATCAAAGATAATCTGACATTAAATACTTTCAACAATTCCAATAACAAAGTTTCGATTTGATTTGCGACTTATGTATATGTGTATCAAAGAGACCGCATACACACAAATCGAGTGATAGATTATTTCTAATTAAATCATTAAAATAATAAGTTCGATTAAGTATAGCCACGATAGTCATTGAAATTCCGGTAGAACTAACTCTTAACCCTTTCATTATGAGCAATTGAGCTTTAAACAAACCCACATGTCAGGCTTATAAAATATTCAGACTGTCAATATGATTGACAGTACATATGTATGTACATATATGTACGAGTATGTATTTAACTAATTTACTGTAACTGAATTATAATTGAATATTACATACGAGTGCTGGACTCTGTTGGTGCGTAGTAAATTTTTAATGTTGCGGTGGCGGCGGCGGCGGCCACAAAGAACGAACGGACAAACGTCAACGCAATTGTCATGCGACAATTGGACAAGATGCTTCTGCATTTAAGCCTTTGACAAAAGAGGGTGTTTAGGGGTTAGCTTAGAGCGCAAAGAATTTAACTGCAGTATTTTAGAATAGAGTTTTTGTACTTACCTATAAATAATCATTATTTATTAACACTTTTGTAACTTTCTGAATGATTTTATCTAAAGGATTCACAAAGCTTGGACAAGAAAATTATAAATTTTACGAATCTTATGGATACAAATAAGAGGAAATATTTATCTTATTTTCCTAAACAAATAATTGCTTTTAAAAAATCTGCAAGATCAAGTCTAAGATCAAAAAAGTTAGTAAATTTAAGAAATAATATAATAATTTAAAACTTTTGACCTCTGCATATCCTGTAGTAAGGTCGATCTTTGGTAAAGCGTCGACAGATAATAGCCAACCAGGCACTAGCGCACTTCTGACATATGTAATGACGGTCATTTGTGCATTCAGTGGTAAGTAGGCATGTGGCCAGAAATACTATCCTTCCAATAATATAAATTGAAATGAAGAAATTTTAATCTGGCGCTATTCCCACATTTGTAAGTAGCTAACTTGCCCACCTAAATTAGGTTATATCAAAAGCAAATTTACCCATTATAAATGTTTAAATATGTATTCTTAAGAAATTCATATCAAGAGGGTTGACTTATCCAATCGAATTATTTATCGATCGCTGTAGACAAATAATAATAATATTAATAAAAAATATGTAAAAGAATCCCAGTTTACACTTTTGAATAATCGCAGTACGAGGAGAGAGACCCTTGGTATATTTGGTGACATAAAGGAAAAGAAACGACCGAAATCCATTGTGTCAAATGTGACAATTGCACAGCAAATAAATGCAAAACATTTGACTTTTGTCATCGTGTTATTTTGTGCAGTTTCACGCTATGCTATGCTATGCTATACTATGTGCCATGCTACGCCATGGGAATCAATGAATGAACCGTCCTGAGGGGTTCGAATTCAATCCTTTGCCCCGTCTGTCTGTCTGTCTGTTTGTTTGTTCGCGCGGTTTCACTTAAACGCTTACCTGAACAGTCGATTCGGGTATTTCAATCGTTTTGTTCGGTTTGCTAAATGGAAATGATTAATGTTAAATGGATTATGTCAAATTGCGTAAATGTCAGAGTTTTGTGTTATTGTTGCGCTGTGGCAAATTGCCTCGAGTGAGCGTAACAAACGCGAGGGCCATGATATTTTTATATACACATTTCTTCTATTGATATGGAGGATATGAAGGTAATATACATTATACATATGTCCTATAACGAAACAGGAAACATAATATAATGCTGAAATTAGTTTCGATTACAAAAACTAAGTGAATTTCTATTTATTTATCGAGAAGATTTCATTAAGTTCGTTTTTTTATTCGATGTAGAATCCAGGATTTCAAAGAGTTTTTCCATTAAATTGGGTTAACATTAAATTTGTTACTTTAATGCGAATAATATCAAAATTGAATGCTTAAAATTGGTTTATGGTCATAATTTTTTCTAATCTATAAGTGGAATTATCCAAATTCGAATGACGTTAATAAAATTAAGTAACTTCACTTGTTTTTAAATTGGAATACGACAAATTTGAATTTATCAATTTTTAAAAAATATTTATTTAATACTAAATATTCCATTTTTAAAGACAAAAAGAAACAAGAAAAAAATGTTTGAAAAATTTTATTTTTCTTTGAGCTTTTGATTTTTTCCCTATGGTGTGAAATTCTCATCTGGCTTGAAACTAAATATTGCTTTAACTCTTACTACACGCTTCTATAAACATCTGATGAGGATAGGACTGATGTGTGGCGACCTCTTAAATGCATAACAAGGCAGACTTTTTTATTAATTGTTGTTGCAATTAAAATTTACTTTTCAAAATTTGATTTTGAAGTAGAAATATAAATTTTCAAATAATTTAAATGTTATATTTCCACAGATTTATACAAACAATTTTTATAGTTTATTTTCCCTTATCAAAAAGAAGTTTTTAACAAAACTTTGTTTTATTTTTTCATTTTTCATCATGCCTAAAAATCGATTGCATAATTGATTGATTAAAAAAATAAACCTCCTAGTTTCTTTTCAATTTTCTGTAATTCTTTACAAAAACTAAGAATTTCAAAAAGGTTTTTTATGAAAGCGCAAGATGAGCCCTTGGTGTTATTTTTATGAGAAACTAAAACTTTGACAGATACAATTCAAAAAAAATATTATTCAAATTGTATCTCACTCTCTGGAAATTAAAATTTGATGTTGTTGATGGAGTTAAAAATTTTGTTAATTGATATTAGAAATTTTAAAAGAATTTCTAACAATTTATATTAAATATCGTATATGTTGACCATTACATATTTTGAATATACATATACATATGTAAGATAATTAGATAATTAGGAACTTTCTTTTGACATTACAAACTAAGATATCAAATTTTACATTTGTTGGAGCAATTTTAAACATTGTAGTCGAATATTTTCACTTAACTAAACTAATTGTGGGCTTTACCAGTGGGCGTCACAGATTTTGTATACCCTATTATTCTTCCCGGCACATCCCTATAAACATTTCAAAAACAGCGCATCAATTTTCGAGCAATAGTGATAGGCATAAAAAATTATATGTAAAAAAAAAATATAAAAATCCATTAAATCTTTAAATTTGTTTAGACATCTAAAATGCAATTCATTATCTGCACAATTGTATTTGTAAACCCAGAAAATTGAGTAAATTACCAGCGCAATCGCGTATTTTCTAATGCGTGGTGAAAATTTTTAATTCGGCGCACCACTCCCGGCAATCGTAGTTAGCAACACTAGCGACGGCACCGACACTGGCGCTGACAACACAGCAACACAATAACAAAATCGCCAACGGCTTTTTGACACTGCCGCGCCGTCGACAACTGTGCTCGAGCGTGTTTAGTGAAATTGTGTGATTATTCCAATTGAGTGCGTCCTGACAAATGCCTTTCATCAGGCGTCATCACCAGAATCACTCACCGCACATATCCTTCTTGCCATAATGCCGCAGTCAGCATACGCACAGAGTCCCCGCTCATTCCCATCACATGTTATACTTATATATACACGTTCATGCGTGTGTGCGTAAGTCTGTGTGTGTATGTGCTTTTCTAACAATCGACCAAAATTTTAATTTGAAATTTTTGAGAATTTTCTTTATGACAATTTTGATTTACGCAGCGCTATTTCAAATGTGAATCCGTCTGCCGCGAAGGGGAGGAGGAGGCATTTATTGTGATTCCGAATTTTCTGCATGACTACGGGTGGTTATTGTCAATTTACCCACTACGGATTTTCCGCCCAAATTATGCGGGCAGTTCCAGCGACACCAAAATTTTTGCCGGCGCGCACACAAATCTAAGCTGAAAGGCGGGTGTATCCAATTTGCGTGGACAAATTTTCGAAATCTATGTAAATAAGCAATTCATGCGCTTATAAATATTTAAAGTTAAATAATAATTTTGCGTTTTTGTTTAAATAAAATTGCTGACAGCCAGGAATCAGCAACTTTTGTTGCACACACACACACACACAACAACAAAAATAACAATTTTCCTGTACACGCAATTTTTAAGGATTTCTTCAGGTTCAGGTCCTTCTGCAACCGAACAACTGTCAGCGCCTGGCGTTGTTCTCAGCTGGCAAAACCGCAAAACACCATATTGAACGCTTATTGACAAGCAATAATTTCCAGCAAAAAACAACAACAACAACAATTTTTTTTTTACCAGGAATTTATCGTGTTTTTTTCTTTGCACCTCGTTACAGTTCTCATGTGTGCACTTAGGCTGCTGAATAATTGATGTCCTTTGCATGTCATTCATTCCTTTAACAAGCCAAGTCTGAGGCGACATTAAAAAATTGTATTTAAAAAAAAAATAGTAGAATAAACCACAGAAGTTGTGAAAAAATGTGTGGAAAATTTCCTATTCTTATGCCTTTTGCTGGAAAAATATTAATTAAGTTTAGTGGGGGATGTCCTGTTTTTTTACTTTTGCCTTGTGGTATGAATCTTGTCATTATAATTAGGCTTTCTTTTCACTATTTTTCTTTTTTGTATGTATGTAAATTATAGGTTGACATTATTTCTCGCAGTCAAAGCGATTTTTATTCTTTTTTTAACTTTTTAGACTTTATTCTAAGCAGTAATGCAACTAACAAGCGCTGACAAGTGGGCGTTGATAATTTCTGCGGTTGGTTTTAGGTAAAAACAAAATAGAACAATACTGCAAGGATATGTAAAAAGGTGCAGCACTAACAATTTTAAAGTCCTATAAGAAAATTGGCTTATAGATGGCAGTATAAAATTTGATCTATGTATATTTGTATATGTACTAACTATATAGTAAATAAAAAAGATTTATAAAAATCTGTAAACAAGGCTTCAATTCATTCAAATCTGATATTAATATTAAAAGTACATAAAGTTGATTAACATAAAACTTAGAATTCTGCTCCAGTGGATCATGAAATAACGAACGCTCGCATCCGTCGTAATACAAAATATCAACTTTTTTTAAATCGCCTTGTTCCACATTTTGTCATATGATTAGGCTCGACGATGTTCCATTCGAACAATTAGGAAAATATATTGTAAATGCATTTGGAAATAAATTGCTTGAAAATATTTTAACAAGCGTTTTCCAAGCTTACATATGCAAATTTATTCCAAATGTCGTTGTGGTACTTATACCCTCGTCTAATAAATGTTTGAAATATGTTTCGATCATGTTTGTTTAAATGTTTGTATTAAGTTTTCAGCAGAAACTTAATGTAAGGAAGCTATTTTGTTTACATGGCATTTGTTTATATAGATTTTACAATCTTTTCTTTAACTGATTTCGAACACAATACTTACATGTGTAAGTTTGCCTTAAGTTTATTCCAAAGCTAAATTGTTCGCTGGATGAAAAATATTTAATACAACCGTATATCATATATAAAAGCCTCTTTTAGTCTTTAGAATATATTCGAATGTTTTGATTTAACAATGGAAAGTATTTAACTAACAGTACCCAATGTAAATCTTTCGCTTTTTGTAGTGTTGGTTTATGCAACATTTTTGAAATGTTATTTTAAAAAGTGTTCATTTAACATTATTTCAAATCAAGTTTTCCTAAATTCGGAAGTTATTTAAAAGTATACATATTAACAGAAAATTAAAAACGCTTCAATCATTCGAAAACATCGACTGGATGCACTCTTTCCATCATTAGAAAAACCCAATCCTGCACTAAGAATTTCGGTCAGCATTTTCTTCAGCTGCAGACATAATTGAGTGGATTAAAATTTCATTTAATTACGATGGGTCTTATCTCACTACACGCTTGATTGCACGCGCAACTCCTTGCGTCCTTTCGGCGCTGGCATATTGAAAGAAAGAATGCAATCCTTTGATGGCTTATTTCCTGTCTGTGTCCTGTGTCAGCTGAAATAGACAAAAGCCGCTAAAGGCACCAAACCCGAAAAAATATAACAAACGAATAACACAACTGGCCAAAAAAATATATTCCAAAAAAAATGCCACTCACGTAACACGCAAGAATACTACAAAACCAACCAAAAGAGTTAAGGAGCCAGCAGCAGGAGCGGCAGCGGCAGCAACAACAAGAACAACCAAAATTAAAAGACAAATCGCAGGTTCCTTAACCTTAACTCAAGGCGAGGCAAGGCAAGGCAAAGGAGCACCTTGTCCTAGCTGCATACTGATTGAAGTGTGTGTAAGTGTGAGTTTATTTGTGTGTGTGTCGTGAATGAATGAAACAGACACTCTCGCACATGCATTATCGGATCCTTTTGCAAAAGGACACTCGACATCAGCGTCAAGTAGAGAAGAGAAGAGACAATTACCTCAATTTTCTTGTTCATCTGGCTGTGGTGCTTTGTGTGTGTCCGTCCGTCCGTCTGTCCTGCTGTTGCTGCTGCTGATGAAACTGTTGAATCGAGATGATGATTATCTGCAGCTAGAGTTAAATTTGATACCGTCTATTAGCTTGGCACTGTTCTGCTCGTTGCCCGCTCGCGTTCGCTTATCCTTTTTTGAAGTGGTATCATGTGTCTCAAAGGAGCGCCTCGGTTGCTGCGAATGCGCACCCAAATACCTGTTCGCCAAATATTTCGTATTTCTCCCACGATATGCTCGCAAAAAAAAAAACAGAAATTAGTATAAAAAGTAGTTTCAAAATTCAAGACATCTTTCATTGATGAAATGGGAGATGATTTTGAATGAACATTCATTGTGAATTCACGACAGGAAGTGTGAGAATTTGTTTTGCTAGCCTGGAACTATTGTTCCGCATTTAATCGTATCTTTACATCACAATTTTTTTTATTTTTTGTTGGCGTAATGTTTTTTTTATCATTTTGAAGCTAATAAAAGTTTTTGGTTTCATATTTTAAAGGATCAGCGGAATATCTTGTTACTCTGAGATTACATCTGAACAAGTGTAGGACATGCAGTTGGTGCGTCTGTAGAAGTTTATGGTACCACTTTTTATAAGATTCATACTACAAGTACTTTAAGAGGACATCGTACTGTCCAATCAAACTTCGGTCTTTGCTCAAAAGATTTTGTATCCACATACAAACTATCTGATTTTTCGATTGTTTCAGAAAATTTTAGTTCGACAACTTTTAATATAAATAAATATTTCATTTCATAGTTTGGCCACGAATTGCATAAGTCCATTTGCTGTCATTTCGTCTTACTAGGTTGCGTGTATTCGAAAATGCCGGCCTTAAATTAAAATACTCCATTTTAATTGGTTTCCACAATTGTGTCTATCATTTGAAAGTTTAACCAACCGAAAATACTTCAAAGACCATTTCGATTTAACCCTTTCTGATGACGTTTTTTTTTATATAATTTTTGTGTGTGTATAGTCAACATATATACTAAAATTTAAGTAAATTTCTTGTCATTTAAATTATAGGTTGCATTCAAAGTGACCCAGTGTACTTGTAAACGACCTTATTAAATTTATTTGAATGTTATTGTTTGTGTCGCAGAGGCACATGTGACATTCAGATAAAGTTATTATGATGGGAACTAATATCATATGATATCGAACGGGGTAACGGTTATTTTCTAGTTTTTTATGAACATATTTAAATACAAGTACATATTGACATATGTACATATGTAAAGTGTAAAGAGAACTTTGTTGCCTCAATATTAACAAAGGATAAACTTTTTGTTAAAATTGTTAAAAAGACCTCGAGCGCGAATAAAAATTGTTGTTGTTAGAACTTTTTTAATCGAATAAACTTTATTTTAAATTTTTCGTACGAATTATGTATTATGAAAATATTAATTAATACAATTAATTTATTGTTTATACAATGAATTTTTAACTGAAACTTTGCGCAAAATCATTTTAATCAATACAATTAACAGCGCTAATTGAAAATAAGAATTATATTGCACTGCAACGCAAATTTATTTATAATGAAGAATATTAATCAAATTAATAAATTAATCAAAACAATTAAATATTTGGTGAAATGTTTATCTGGTTTAAAAATTCTCCAAAAACTAAAAAAATTTGATATACAAATTTAATTATATTAATTAATTATTATGTATGAAATTTGTAGTTTTTTATGTAAAGATTTCTTTAGTCCAATTAAAAACTTCAATACAACTAAAAGTTTGTTTATATGTTATCCTGGTATAAAAATTCTCCCAAAACTTAAGAATTCTCAATTTAATTTGTTTGAAATTTGTATTTGTTTGCTAAATATTTTTTTAGTATAAATTATATCTTAAACTAAAAATAGAAACAACTTTTTTCTACGTACTTTAAACAATTTTTCAGCTTCATCATAATTTAAAGCCATGCCAACAAAAATCAAATCCAATCCAATCAAGAACAACTTTACAAAAGCGATAAAATTCGACCCTTACTGCTTTTGCATCGAATGCTCAAATTTAATTCGATGACAGTTGTAAGCTATTGTAATCTATTTTTTTTTTCGTCGACTTTTATTGTTGTGACATGATGACAAAGATTTGTTAAGCGATTCGCTTAAATGTTACAAAACAATTCCACCGCAAAAGCACAAAATAAGCGATACAAGAAGCGCAGAAACCATATCAATGACTGCGGTTACAATGACGCAGTTAACTGCCACAATACCAAAACAACATTATCAACAACAATAACGACAACGACAACAGCAACAACGACAACAGCGACAGTTAATGAGATTAAAATACGCCGCGGGGAGTCGACGCTTTTGTTATGCACACCCGACGGGATGCCAAAATGCAAAATTGAAATAATGTAGCGCAAAAGTAGAAGGAATACAAACAAATAAACAAACAAACAAAAAATACAAATCAAAATATTAATGTTGCACAACAACAAGGTAAACATGAAGGGGGAGCAGCGGGAAGAATCAAATTATTGTTGGTTTTCAAATCAACACTGAAGTACTCATATGTATCTTAAAGATACAAAAATCTTAAACTAAAAAAGTCGATTGAAATAAATCGATAAATATTAATAGTGGTTTAATTAAATTTAATATTTGGCTTAGCTACCCTAACCGAGTATAGGCCAAGTTATTTATGATTTTTTAGTGAAAAATTTAAACTCTTAGACGATTTGACAAATGCTCTCGATAAGATCGGCCGACGTTCGTTCGGACACAGTTTTATTTTTCAATTTAAAAATGATGGTTTCTGATTTGTGTCACCTGTAAATCGAACTTTAGATGATATGCATCGAAATCCACCATGCTACGCCACAGCCAAATGGTTTTAAATTTAGATTAAAAAAAGCGATATTAAATGATTATCAACAACTTCAAAATATTAAGCCAAATGGCACTCATATTTCGATAAGATGTACGAGTATCTCTAGTATGTTTAAAAAATTAGTTTTAAAAATTTATCAATATTATCTTCTATTAAAATTAAAGATATTTTTCCTAAAAAGAAATTCGTTAAATTCCAAATATACCTTCGATATCAAAACTCCATTAATACCCAAACGCAAATATTAATTGATTTAACTCCTCTTGCCGCCGCCAATATTTGCATATATGTACTCAGTGAGTTTTTTTCCCAGTGTAAAAATAATTAATTGTCACAGACGCTCCCTTCGAATACGCGTTCATAAATCACAGCTATAAATTAGTTGTTTTTAATTACGATTATTACGGCGATAATAGCGCATTTAACGCGCGATAAACATAAATAAGCATGTCAAACGCAACTTCATCTCATCGGTCTCAAACGCAGATGGAGACGCAAATGTGTCCTCTACAAATACCAACCAAAAAAAGAAAAAAAACAACAACAGCAACCAACAAAAACGCCAACAACTTAATCGAAATATCACACATTTTAATGAAAACAATGTGTGAACAAGAAGCAGAAGCAGAATTCGAAGCAGTTCATAAAACCGAAAGAGCAGAATGGAATTGTGGCCACAAAACCCATTAACAGATTTTTCACATTTATACGAAAATTCCTGAAAAGTGTTGAAGTGAGACGGGACAGCGCCAGCGCCACTGCTAGCGCTAGTGCTACAGATGCGATGCGACGACAACGGCACATTAGTGCAGATGCAGATATACAAAATACATCAGTTCTAGATATGAGAGAGTACGTATCCGCTTGAGGTCGTGTAAATACGTGGTGTCCCAAGAAGATGCTTAATCATTTTCAGGAAGCGCGCTTAGATAATCTTCTGGCGTTGACACTTTTTTCTTTTTGGGTGTCGTTGTTTTGGTAATTAATTAAATTTCGGAAACGAACACGAAGCGGCATGGCGCCTCGCCTGGCCTGCATTGGCGTGGCTTTATTTATGTTGTTATTTTTTTTTCTGTTTTGTTTGGGAAATTCTTGTTATGTTCTTAACACGAGCTCAGAGTTTCGAATTAAGCCATAAAAACGTAAATATGTTAAAAATCAACAAAAGTTGCTTTCATTAATCAGGAACACATCCACAGCATGTCCTTAATGTTCTTTTAATTATTAAAATTTGGTAGTGAAAAGCTGGAGTTATTAAAATAGAATTACTAAGAAAAAGTTGCCACTCATTAAATTGTTTAGGCTTCAATTTGATGTCTTATTGAGTTATTGAATTCTTATGTCAGTAAACTTAAAATTTGGGGAATAGTGTATGAACTTATCTCTTAATTTTCCCTTCCAAACACTTCATTCCTTTCTATTCCGACACTATACTGGGTACAGCACAATGGTCCTTGCGGAATGAGAGCTATGGTTCCATACCAGTCCACATCAACTCGAACTCTAGCTAAGCTAGAAATTGTGAAAAAATTTGATTCTTATAGATAGCTTTTTTAATATAAATTTGGCTCCTTTTCTGTCTTTGTTTAAAATTATTTGTAAATGTATTATAAAATTATTTGTATATTTAAAACTTGATTTAAAACTTGAATTATTTTAAACTAAACGTGGGAACTAGTTCATCAAGATTGTAATTAAAAATAGTTAAATAATGTTTTAATTATATTTTAAAAGCCAGAATTTCTGTAAGCAATTCTAAGGATATTCATAAAAAATTCTATTGAAATCCTGGCTATAATTTATATTTAGCTTGAGACAATCCCCTTTAATTTGATGCCCATATTGGTATTTGGTATACTTCTTGTTTTTAATATTCTTATTAAATTTTGACTTTTAAACTTTGAATTTAAACCCAAATCATTTCGCACCATCTAAAACGAGACAGGCGTCGAATATAGTTTTGAATGTGATTCTGATATAGTGGGTACAAATATGGCTCCATATAATATTCAAATGATTCCATCGTTGAGTTTACTATAGGAACTATTATTGAAGTTCTATAAATTGTATTTCTAACAATTATTTATTTATACATAAGATCATTACCTACAAAGCATTTTCAAAACACTATACTTTATTTTTTTTTCCTATATATAATTCACTCTTCAGTTAGACCCTTACCAAACGCTTGCCACTCACTTTCACTCGTTGACACTCTTGCTGCGCATTTTGGCACTTTTCAAATTAATTTCCATTTTCAACTTGTTCGCAGTCGTTATTTTCTTTTGAAATTTAAATATAGATTTTTTTAAAACAATTCAGAAAATAAAACCGAACAAACCTTTCCAGACAGCAGACACAAGCATCCTTTTACACCATGCACAGCAGGAGCCTGCGCATGTGACACCATGCGGTATCTCTCAGTTCTCGAATGTGGCACATACGAGTACACCAGCCAGCAAATATGGTAAATGAGTTTTGTATTACCAGAGCCAACATATTGGAGTGTAGAGATAATTAATGGTTCATAATTGTTTTGGAGTTTTCTTTCTTTTACTTTAAATGCCAATTTTGGGTAAATTTTTAACTACAACTTGAAAATGAAATTTTCATATAAAAAATAAGTTGGATCTTAAAGCCTCCACAATTCATAATTCACTCTTGTCACATTCTGTTATAGTAAAAATGCCTCAACATATCCACTTACTCTTAAATCTTTACTTTTACCTTAAAATTGCGAGTACCACCCCATTAATTTGTTCATCCAGAAATCCAACAAATCTCATTTCAATTTGAATCTAACAGATACAATCAAACAAATCCGTGTTAATAAAATTTCAATCTCTTTCAATCTCAAACGACCCTAACGACTTTTCGTGCAATTGTCAGCCATAAAACGAAAACGCAATATTGTCATGCTTGTGTCATCCATGGGTGAAAATGTTAAATAAACTTGTACACCCCACACTGGTGCTTCCCAAAGCTTCCGTGACAACGCGCTCCCTCATTTGCAAATTCACCCTCATCGAAGAAGTCGTTTAGCGTGTCGTTGGGTGGGTGTGGGGGTGGGGGTGGGGTCGCCCTTTCGTCGTCGTCCTGTTCGTAATGCGACTTGAGTTGAAACATATTTTATGGTTATGAATTGTTGACGTTTCGGTCGTGTGATTTCTCCTGCCAGGCTGGTGGCTGGCGGCTGGTCGGGCAAATGCTTAAGCATCCTTGTTGCTGTTATTTGGCAATGTTGCTGTTTTAGCTGTCGCAGTTATTGTTGTTGTTGTTCTTCTTGTTATTGTAAATTTAAATGCCACCCATTTGAAAATATTGCCTCCCCTTTGTTGAACAGTAAACAAAAAAAAACAGAAGCATAACTTTATTTTTATTGAGTGATTGTAAGCGTTGGTGGTGGGTGGTCTAGCTCGTAATGGTCGGTACAGCCTTGCTGGGCTGGCCAACAGATTAAGCGCATTTATTGCTTTTTTGAGGCAGTGATTTGTTAAGGATCATTGAACACTTATAAAAATTAATTGGAAATTATGATTCGATCAGACGGAAGTGACGGAAGACATGCTTTCATATGCAAACGAGTATATTAAATTTATTAATAACTTTAACAAGGTTAATTTTACTTTTCTTATAGTTAGATTTCAGAGTGAATATTTTATTAGTTTAAAATTAAAAATTAAGGAACGTTTCTATTTTTAAAAAGGCATCCAAAGTTCTATGTACATAAAAAAATATAATATCCAAATTTGTCTTTCTCAATGGACTATAAGACTAAAATAAACTATACAAAACAGGTAAGGAGTGACTTCTCTATTATTATAGTAAGATTGAATACTAGGTCGGGTCACTCATATATTGAATTTTTTTTTTTGAAACCAGTATCTCGAAATATAGAACACTATTTTGAACCACCCTAAGAACTGCCGAAATTAATTGTTTCTTATAACTTTGTCATTTGATATCCGATTTTAAAAAGAAGTGCATTTCCTTCATATGTGTCATTCATATCTGACTGATTTGTTGTAGACTTTAAAGAAAATTATATACATATATAAGTAGAAGGGTACAAATCTAGGTACATCTTTTGATTTGAAAAATCGGACATCAAATGACAAAGTTATAAGAAAGAAGAGGTTAAAAACATATTTTGTTTAGTCCTCCACATAGTCCTTCAAATAGGGGTGGTTTTTCTAATTTATTTTTTTTTTCAACCGCTCTATTATTTTTTAGATAATGACATACTCGTATGTATGTAAATCGTATTAAAGTCAATGTGGAATATGATTAGATAAGCTTAAATAACCCTTTGCAAAAGAGTAATTACCTGGTGGTACTTCTATTATTTCTTAGTCTTAATTAAACATTTAATTAGGATTTATTATAGCAACTTTTGACGCAACATATGTGTGTCATCTACTTTTCCATAATCATTAATAGATCTTTAGAGATATTATCTTATTATAAAGTGAGGTTTTGTGTGGTTAAATTTCCAAAGTATCAACAGAGTTTCCAGATATATAGAAAATAGATTAATTTTATAGAGTAATTCTCTTAAGGGATGATTTTGCCTGGGTAAATATCCAAAGTTACTAGAGGTAAGCTCAACTATTTATGTCATCCACGTATTTTAAAAATTTCTTAATTTCAAATATAAGATCTGTTTTAACTAAACTCTATTCCGCTTCACATTAATCAAAAACCTGACCTTATCTTATTATCTCGTATCTCTCCAAAAGCACAACAACAATAAATTCACCACAATCCAATTCAATTTGCACACATTTATTAATAATAATAATAATAAGAATGAAATTTAAATATTTATTTTTCATACTTTAATGTACATGTTATTTTTTTTATTTTTTTATTTTATTAAGTTTATATTAAATTATGTTTTAAGCTTTCTTCTTGAATTAATAATAAGCATTTAAATATGGTTTCTTTTTTTATGTTTGTATTAGATTTAAGTGTTTTAAAATAAATTCTTTAAATTTGGTATTAAAAACTATTCAAGCAGCCGCATTTCTGCTTTCAGAAGTAATATTTATTTTTTCTTTTTTGTTTTGCATTTTTCTTTCTTCTTCTTTTTTATTTTAAGCTAAATTTTCAACAAAAACTTTGACTTTAGGACTAACTACTAAAAACGACACGAAGTTGGAGTTTAAGAGGACTCGTCGATGATTATTGAACAAGGAAACAAACAAAAAAATAATAAGGATAATAATGATCAAGCTAAGAACGTTTAAAGGCAAGCATATTGGGTTAGATTTTCACTTTTTCACTTTTTAATTCGACTAGAAATATTTTCTTCATATTTTTTAGTTAAATGTTATCATTTTTGTTTTGTTGTTATGTTTATCTCTTGCTTCTACTTCTACTTCTGCTTTTAATTTTAATTTATTTTGTTTACTAAAAAATTTAGCGTAAGTTTTGGAATCCATTGTGAAGGCGGAGAAAAAGGACAATTAGATTATCAAAGTTTACTGAGTTGCGGTCTGTCGGTCGCTCTTGAGCGCTGATGAAGATGGGTTAACTATATTTTTTGTTGCTGTTGTATTTTAATGACCGCACTTTTTCGTTTATTTACAAAAATCTGCTGTGTATATTGTTTTTGTTTTTAGCTTTTGATTGACGTTGTTGTTTTTGTGTTTTTTTGTATTTAGTTTACCACAAATCTTACGAATGAAAGCAAATTCAAATTTATGACGTTTTCGTTAGCGTTATTTACAACTTTTCTAGCTGTTCTTTAAGTAAATATTTTTATTGTTATTAACAATTCTAAGCATAAAAGTATTTTATTTATAAATAAAACCATTAAGTCTAGATAAACCATTTCAATACCAAAATAATAAAACTATGTTACAATCACAGCCGTGGCCAAAAGTATTCGGATGCATCTTCTAAGCATTGTCTAACAGAAAGTAAACATTTTTTTAAATCTATTTAACATTTATTGGAATAAACTATTTTTTTTATTAATACCTGAAAACGATTTAATTTGAAAAGCTGTACTCATATAAAATCGTAACTGTCGTATTTGTGTAACCTTACACAATTCTAAACACTTTTATAAATGCTCTTTTTCTGTGTTGAATTCAATTGATAAATTTATCAGCAACTCGTAAATTTACGAGTTTATTACATATTTGTAATAAACGAAGTACACTCATACAAGCTTAAATGAGTACTTCTAAAATTTGGGCTCTAATGAAATTTCAACTAAAGGTTTTAAAATCTGATCTTCTGGTTTCAAACAAAATATATTTAAGTATTTCCCTCTCGTAATTACTTTGAAAATGTTCCTTAAACTTTTGACCACAGCTGTACCATTTTTTGTTGTTTTTTGAGATATACATAAATAAATTTCCAGTGATGTTAAATGTAATAATAAAGAGAGCAACACGCCTATTCGCGCTTAGTTAAGCCGCGCCAGTAGCAGTGCCACGCCGCTGGACCCCAATTCTGTTCAGTTGGTGAACAGAAAGGGACCCAGTGATCCTCAAACCAACGGTGGCTTAATGTCGACCAGTGTGCTATGGTGGTCGAGGCCGGGACTGTGTGGCGCGCCACTGCCACCGCCGCCGCTTAACAAATGATGATGGTGGTGATGATGCAGATGTGCGTGATGCGGATGTGCGGCATGTTGCTGATGTTGTTGTTGCTGCTGTTGTTGCTGCTGCTGTTGATGTTGCTGTTGTGCCTGTTGTTGCTGCTGGTGCTGTTGTTGATGGAGTTGCTGTTGCTGCTGCTGTTGTTGTTGTTGATGCAACATCACTGGCGAACCGCCTGAGCCCATATGATGCGGCGACGAGAGATGCAGTCCAGCGCTGAGAATACCTGTTGGCGTAGTCGACTGTACGGATGAGAGATGTGATGTTGGCGTACCTGGATGACTGCCACCACCACCACCGCCGCCGCCGTTACCCGATTGGGCGCCGCCCATGCCATTCGATTCGCCCGACTGATTGGCATTCTCCTCGGAATCGCTGCACGACTCGGATGAGCCCTTCTTGATGCTGCCGTTAGCGCTGGCATTGTGGGTCTTCACGTGTTTCGCCAGATGGTCGCTGCGCATGAAGCGCTTGTTGCAGACGGGACACGCGAAGCGCTTCTCGCCGGTGTGCGTGCGAAGGTGACGCTGCAATTCATCGGAGCGCGTAAAACGTTTGCCGCAAAACAGCCAATTGCAGACGAAGGGTCGCTCACCTGTGTGCCAGCGTAGATGTGCCTTGAGATGTGACGTCTTGCCGTAGACCTTACCGCAGCCGGGTATGTGGCACGAGTGTATGTTCTTCTTGCGCAGATGTACGCCAGCGGGACCAAGGCGCTCCGCTTCCTGACAATTGGGGCAATCACAAGTAGCGCGACCGGCGTAGCGACGCTGTGACCGTGGTGATGGTGTCGAGGGCGACGACGCCTGTGGCGAACTGGTCGCAGACACAGCGCTCGGCGAACTGTGCGGCAGCGAGAATCCACCGCCAATACCCTGACCGGGCAACATGCTCTTGTAGGTGTCTTGCAGTAGATGCTGTCCGGTGCCAAGTAGATGAGCGGTATTGGACAGCGAATGAGACAGCGCCGAGGAGTAGTCAGTGCCAGCAGCGGATGCATAATTCGCCATGGTTGAGTGCATGCCCGCTGCACTGCCCATATCCAACCAACTGCCGGCGGCCGCAGCGCTGTGCATGTCCCACCAGCCCGAATTAACGCTGGCGGCCTCAGCCGCCTTGTGCGCAGATGCAGTGACCGCATTAAAGGGCCAATCATATGGGTGGCGTGAGTAGACCGAGCCAAAAGTGGCACCCTCCACCTTGCCCAACAGACCCTGATGCATGTGATGTGGATTATCGGCACCGACCATGCCACTTGCGCCTGCGCTACCAGTGTTCGGGAAGTACAAATCACTGCCATAGGCAGATGGGCTGCTGACCGCCGCACAGGATGACGAGATCGGCCGACTGTAAGGATAAATGCTGAAATTATTCTCAATTATAGTGACTTTTCGGGTGGCGGTGTAAAGTGTGTTTGAGTGATTGTCTAACTCCGACCTACCTGGCGGTTATGTTGACCATCGTATTGATAGTGCTGGCGGGCAGACTGCTGCGTGATGATGATGCTGTCGACAGACCAAGACCACCGCCCAGACTACTGCCAGAGGAGGCCGACGATGAGGCGGACGAAATGGCGCACGGCGAATGCTGACCTTGTCCGGCGCTGGAAACGGAACTGCCCGAATTGTTATTATTGTTGTTATTGCTATTTGAGCCACCGGACGGCGATGTAGGACTCTTCTTCCATGGATGAAAACCCTTGCCGACTGCAGCATCTGCCAGTGGTGGCGGCGATTTACTTGACAGTTTGTTGCACTGTGCAGCCAACATGGCGAGCGGTGTGCCACGCAAACTCGGATGGTCCTGGAAGAAGGAAACGAGAAGAAATTTGTTACCAATTAGTCTCCGGATATCGTGAGAATTTTATTATCGAAATTAATTAATTTATTTACTACGCTTCACCTAATCTAATCTCTCCTACAAATGAATCAAAAAAACTTTAGCCAACAAATTAATTGACTGCCCAAAATCAAATCTTATCTTTCCCATTTACACATCCTCGATGTTAGATTCAAAATATAATTTTGCTTTTGTTCCCAGTCAATTTTTCCCATTAATTCTGCAATCTATGTCGAAATTTGATTTATCCTGCGCCACTTCTATGCCACAACTAAACTCACATCATCCGCCGCCAACGAGAGGAAGTCATTAAAGTTCGTCCGACTTGACTTGACTTGAGCAAACGAGCGAACGCACAACCAAAACCCATTTTCAAATCCGACTTCAACACTTCGTCTGATGCGATGCGATGCGATGCCAAGGCATAACGGAAGATCGTAAATCCTGACACTTGTTTCGTTTATTTCGAAATCAGTGCCGCATCACAAGATCACCAAACCATTACTGCGCGCGGCGGCATATATGCTCAACCGTCGTCGTCGTCCGTCGATCGCCTGCGTTGGCGTAACAACGGCAATTTCGTAGCCCTGCAAAGGGCCGCAAAGGCAAAGGCAATTCCAACGTTTTCGGCTTTTGATGAATGTTTTACCAAATTAAATTTAGCAAAGTCTGACTGTGTGTGTGTGTGTTTGTGTGTGTGTTTTGAATTGGCGTCGGCGTATTTAATGGAATCGAATCGCTTTTGTTCCAAACAATCAAATATTATGTTTCTTTCTTTTTGTTTCTTGTTTGTTGTTCTGCCGCTCGAAGATGTTAAGCAGACAGCTACGACATCCTCGTCATCCATATTGAGTGGCCCATTCTGCGGTCGGTCGGTCGGTCGATCCCTCGGTCGGCTGGTGTTGGCATTTTTATTTACCTTTGATTGTCGGTATACGAAATCGTTTGGTGTTTCGAAATTGTTATGTGAATGTTCGTTGTTATTGTTTTTGGATAGCGCCAGGTTTTTGATGAAGTCGTGTGATTAAAGATGAGGATTGCTTAATAAGAAATGCTAAGACATTTCAAAATAATTAAAAAGTGCTATATATGCTCCAACAATGTTTCAAAACTTGTTGGAGGCGCAGTTTTTTTTAGTGTTTTATATTAGTCAGACTGACTGACTGACGACTTTGCAACACTTTAAATCCTTCAACACTTGACACAAACGACCAGGTAAATGCTAAGCAAATTGTAAACCCAAACGATAACCAACATTTAGTAAAAGTTGTCCAACAGCATTTACAACAACATTAACTTAATAATTTACGCCGCCAAGCGCCAAAGCCTTTTAAATATTTAATACGAGTAAATGCAACACACACACGCCACGCCACGATGCGAGATATCCAACGAATCAACCGGCCGACGTGAAGTGACGTGACGCCTGTGCAAGCACTCAATTTGGAGTTAATAAAGTGTCGCGAATAAATTTTATTAACCCACCTGACGGCTTGACAATATTCAAACAGAGCCACGCAAAAATTAATTGAAAATATTAATTTCAGTTCGAGTATTTATAGAGATCTTACATAAAGAAAAAAAGAGTTACGTTCATGAAAAATCAACAACAACAACAACAACAAAAACGTTGGCAAGTGTTGTGCAACATCAACTCGTGCACATGAGTGCAACAATGTTGCAGTAACGCTTTAGAAAATTGCATTTAATTTTTGAACGTCGTCGTCGACACGAAATCTTCCTGGCAACCTGATCGAAAATCACTAAAAACTGTTTTTCTTTTTTTTTTTCTTTTCACTTCCGCACACAAATTGGAAGCACAGAATAATTTTTTGATTGCTCGCGCGCAATTGTGGTAATTCGCCCAAATCGCTTACAGTAGCAGTGGGCCGCGGCCGATGGAAGTTACCAGCTGAAAGTTGCAACTCCCACTGCGGCAGCAACTTAACCTGCTTTTCACTGCCAACAACGAAATTAAGTTAATTCTTCAGAAGCAATAGTCGCAGCATCAACAGCAACCGAAAAGTAGAAACTACTGCTGATGCTGTTGCTGATGCTGCTGCTGATGCTGCTGCTAATGCTGCTGCTGCCCACGTTACCTGACAGCAGCAATAATCATGCGCATAGACAAACTTAATTCCTGCCAGCCCAACAACAACAACCACAAAAAAACGACGACCGGCGCGTTCAAACTAACAACGTCCGCCAACTACCGAACAGCAACAACAACTACAACAACATTGGCAACAACATCAGCGGCAACAACAACTTGAAACTGCTGAAGCATTTCGCGTATAAACTCTTTTGCGGAAGCTGCTATTTGCAGATAATTGCGTAGTAGCGCGCATCCATCACTTGCATCAGTTGTTGTTGCTGTTGTTGCAGTTGCAACTGCAGCAATGGCAATTGTTGCCGATGTTCCAGATGGTACTTGGCGCATTTGTGGCCGTTAGAAATTCTCTTTTTTTGTTTTGTTTTGTGGACTAATTTTTAATTTGATTGGCGCGGAATTGTGCTGCAGAGTATCTCTGCTTGGATTTATTTCCTTTGGACTTGATTGTAGTATTGGCACAATTGGTTTCTTCTAAACGCACCACGCTCGTCTCGCCGTCTCTCTGTGTTGTTGTTCGCCTCGATCGTTGCTGGTGCGCTAGTTGCGGCCAGGCAGGCAACGAGGTTCTTGAGGCTTGCCACAGAGCGCGGTAATTTCCAAGCGGATGTAAAGATATTGAAAGCGATGCCAGTAGGTACACCTCAAAAAATTTATTGATTGTATGAATATTAAAATCGTAAGGCAATTAAAGTTTTTTTAATAAAAAAAAAGTTTTACAAAAGGAATGAAAGAAAAGGTTTGCAATTGTTAAGTAGAAAATGTGAATTCCGGAACATATTGAAAAAGATATCAGAACTCTTGAGGTTATAAATTCGATCAAGATGTTATTTAATATCGGGAATTACATTTGAAAACAAAAACCAATTACAATTCTATGAAAATTCTATGGAAGTAACTCCGATTAGAGCAGTCGACTAATCCAAAGAATTTTGATTTTCCTAATTGGCATTATAAGATTTTTGTCTTGTTCTAGTTATCAGTGAATTGGGAATTCTTGGTCGATCTTCGAAGGAAAAAGTTATCACAAATTTAAAACTGTGCATTAAGGAGCACTTAATAAGGTCAGATTTATTCTCGTGCTAATGGCAGGTGTGGTTTCCCTATGGAGTGAATGGTCTATGCGAGACTTCGGACACCACTGAATTCTAACCTTACACTTTGTAAGATTTTAACTTTAAAGATAAAGTTAAAAATATATAGAATTACATATATAAGTATATAGAAATACAGATATTTTAAATTTAATTGGGCTATTGAAAGATATTTTGTTTTATCTGCAATATAGTAACAAAAAGCACCTCTCAAAGTTATTTTCGAGTGTACCGCTTAAGAACGCAATGCATAAATT
Organism: Suillia variegata; assembly: GCA_949127995.1. NCBI lineage: Eukaryota > Metazoa > Arthropoda > Insecta > Diptera > Heleomyzidae > Suillia > Suillia variegata. The sequence goes on from OX421846.1 coordinate 33,539,136, forward strand.
TCGATTTCAACAACCTGCGCAAATAATTCGTCAATAAACACGCCAACACCTGACACAAAAACTTAGTCCAACGATTTATGTTTAATTTGCAAATATCCGCATATTGTTACACTGTCAATACATTGACAAATTGTACAAAGTTGCTTATATACCCACTTCATACATACATACTCTAGTCATAATTTTAAGCGTTAAGTCTTTGCCAACATAACAAACATTTTTCTGCTGCGTGCGCTGTGCATAGAATCAAGTCCGTGAGTGACTCGCCGCAAAACACGAAATCGTGCCGCAGCAACGCGAACAACGATTTGGCGCTTGATGCTTGACTTTAACTCGGACTTAATTGGTGCAATTACAACGTCGAGCGAAGTCGCAACGACACAGCGACGAGCGAGAACCGCAGCAAGAAGCTTGCTGAGCCAGCCACACATATACCGATAGCGTCGTTGCTGGCGCTGCCGCTGCTGCTGACAATGAGCTTAAATTAACTGCGACTTAATTTGATTAATCGATCATTCGATTTCGAAGCATTTCGTTGCTGCAGCCGCAGCGGCAGTGGCAGAGAATGCTGCACGAAGATCACGGCGCAACGAAACTAACAAGAAAAAAATTCCAGATTTCTTGAACGTTTCACTTTTGGCCTGACCAACGGCAAATGGCTGTAGCAAGTGTTTTCCCCCTAGCTGTTGGCGGTTGGGTATGGGTTGGCGCCACTCGGACGTCGCTAAACTGTCTGAGCACTAATTTCCTTTATGAATAATGAATTGTTTTCCGATTTGTGTCGGTCTTTATTTCATTTTCATTTACCCACACACTACACAAAAGTCGAGAAAGAAAGAAAACAAAGAAAAAGAAAAGAAAAACAGTTAAAAGCGTTACAAAAGCAGAACGGCCACTGTGTCCCAACCAAACGTCCACCATGCCGTGTGATAAATCTCGCTCAAAACAATCGACCAGATTGTTGACCAGCAATCGTCCGTCTTTTCCCCTTCCTCAATACGGCGCGGCACGCACAAGATCAAAGGCCTTCTTCTCCTTCTTCTTCGCCTAGTTTCAGCTATCTTGTATGCATCTCTGAGGTTCGCTCAAGTGCCACATTGAATTTAGATTTTTCACTTTTTATTGCTCATTAAAATGTTCCCTTCCACACTCCCTCGTCGAATCGTTGCATTTAGTCCCTCGTCTTGGACTGTCACACGGGGGACCTGTGTGTTTTGTGTATATGTATGTGTGTGTATGTGTCTCTGTTGGCTGCTCTAAATCATTAGCAATGACACCTGCTGTGAAAATTATGACACCGCCTATTGATGTCCAACTTGTTGCCGCTATCTTGCCAAGGTGCTGAACATGCAGCGCCGCTGATAGCTGCTGCAAAACCAAACGAACAGCATCAGCAACGGCATCAACTCTTGTTCGACATGGCGATGGACAACGACATGGACATGGATGGCATGATGACGTTTAGTTGAAACAATGCTAAAGCCATGAGTTATGATGGTTTAGCAGTTGCAGTTGCGAGTCGAGTCGAGTCGTTAGGGACCACCACAAGCGCCGCTCCGAACAACCGAGTGACACAGAGACTTGCAAAGTATACGCGTCCAGAATTGCACTTGTTCCATCGATCGATCGAAGTTATTTCAAAGGGAGCGCGACGAATTGATTTAGAATGCAGGCCAAGTGCAAAATTAAAGTAAGAATTTATGAGTTGTGAGACTGTAAAGCAGCTACAGAAATTCCATGAATCCGCCACAGAGTAGTCAGAAAAGACAAAGAGATTATGATTCTTTAAGGAGTACTTATTTGCTTAAAGTAATATGAATTATTTTGAAACATCGAACACGAAAGTAGCAACATTTTCTTTTGTTTTTGGGAGATGTAAAAAAGTTGCTCTAACATTTGGGAAAACTCTTTCACAGAAATCATGAAAGCACTTCGTAGTATATAACCAAAGTGGGTGTGTAACTTGAATATCCCGCTACCATTTAGTAGAACGGTAGATGTGATCACAATTTCGCAGTGGATATTTCTTAGTACTAGGATATATAAATTTATCGACTGCGTTGGCTCTAAACTTAACATATACCTACTATCACTCGAATTTCTTTAAAATATTGTCGATTCGATTAATTAGAAATGAATATCAAAAACCACGAAAAACATTCAAAGCAATTAAATGTTGAGTTCTCATCTTCGGTTAATAAAATTTAAATTTATTTCATTATTAATTCTGTTTCTAATTCTAATGTGATGTTATTTTAAGCAGCTCTTGAATAGCCAAAAAGTTGCTGGCCTGGCGACCTTCAGCCGCCTCAGGGCTTTCGAAATGAATTCTACTTGCCAAAGCAATGTTCGTGCTAATTTTCAATACTAACCGAAAAGTTTGCATGTGTGTATGGGATTAATTTAAAATATCAAAAATTTAATTTTAAACTTTTGCACAATTTGGCGGCAAATATTTAAACATCAACCAACGTAGTATATAACAAATTTGACAGCTAGACGGTAGCAAAAATAAAACAAATTCATGTATTTAAAGAATTCGAATAATTTTTGCGCTTCAATTAATCAACACTGGGGAGTGGCATTTGAGATTTCATTTAAAATTATCTTCGTAAATGTGAAAATTAAATTTTCAAATTGCTTTTTAATTTCTACATTTTTAATGCATCGACTGGCAATTGCAATTCCTACGCGTACTTCTAACAACTGCAAAAGTCAGCAACTTGGCAACAACAGCGGCGGCGGCGGTGGCGGCAACCCTTTTAAACCGTCTTTATGGCTTGTTGACGTCTCGTCTGTTGTTGTTGTTGTTGCATTGTCTTTTACTGCAGTTTATGCTGATACTTTAGACTTGAAGCATTTTACTAACTCACTCGTACTAACAATCAACAATCCATTCAACTAAAAAAAAACAAAACAAAACGTGGCAAAGCCACAAAACAGCACCACGAACTTTGGTTGTTGTTGTTAGTGTTGTTGTCGGTGTTGCCATTCAATTACAATTATTAGCAGCAAAGCCCTGATGACCATATTTATGCCAACAGTTATTTGAGTTGTTAGCCAAGCAAGGGATTATTTTTTTCTCTTTTTCTTTTTTTACTTTTCACGTCAAACGATATTGTTGCTGTTGTTGTTGTTGTTGTTGATTATGGTGTTGATGTTAACATTAACAAAGACTGGCTTATGGGTTTTTGGCCTTGTTAATAAAACACCCTCAATCGTTGAGTTAAGTTGCCATTTAAATTTTAGTGTTTAGGTGTTTTCTTATACTCGTATAGAGTACTTCCATTGCGGTGGGGAGGGGGTACGGAGGGAAATGTACATAGATAGGAGGAAACTTCAAAACGAGAAATGGCTGCAAGTCAAGCACGCTAAGGTCTTTGTTAACTGATGAATGACACTGCACAGTGGTTTATACAAGCAGCATAAATAAATGAAATTAAAGTTGGTTGTTTTTGAAACAAAAGAGAAGCTTCACAAAAGTGGTTAATTTTGGTTGTTATTAATATAATTTGTTGAGCGTGAATGTTTAGAAAACAAATTTTTAAATATTTTAATTTAAACCCAAAAGTGTTTAACTGAAAACGTTTAGAAGAAAAGTTTAAAATGATTGTTTTTTTGTTATTGTATACGCATATAAGGAGCCTTAACAACCGTTTTTATCCAATTAATTTTTCATACTGCACCACAATGCAGCATTCAGATTTTGTTTACTGCCTGTGACTAACTAACGAAGAAAGCGTGTTTACGATGTGCCTAAGTAGCTAGAGGAAAAACGTTTATTTTCCTTAAGCTGTATGAATGTAATACTCGTAAGTGCTAAAAATTTAACTATGCATATTAATTTTTTCTATTTCTATTTTAAGTACGCAAATTATGCGATGCACTAAAATTCAAAGTAATTGGCTAAACACGTTACTACCAGTTTAAAATACTTCTATACTATTTTGTAGATATTTTAAGTAGAAATTTTTAGTTGTTATAGTTATGAACTTGGCCTTCAAAAACTAAAAACCCGTCAGAGTTCAATTCAATTACGCTAATATGCTGCTAACATAACCCAAAAAGCAATATGCATGCGCTTCGAACAAATTAACCTTTTCTTTTAAGCACTCACGAATATTTAACTACATACATACGACTGCATACATATACAAAACGAAAAGAAGCAGGACGAAATTTAACAACCAACCCCTCGAACAATGGCGCCAAATGCCAAATAAAACTGCAACGCATTCTGCGCTTCCGTATGCTCCTTACACAAATATTCGTGCCGCAAGTTCAGGCCCCTGAGCCAGGCTGCGGCTGCGGCCAGGCAATTTTATTGGCAATTAAAAAGTTCATTGGTTATTGTGTTCGGCACATTAATGCGGCAGGCGAGCCCACAACGACGCGCTCTAACCGCAAATGTTGCACCCGGCAGGTCGGCCGGCAGGCAAAATTAGTTGGCTGACTGGCGAACTGCTGAGACAATCGTCCGCTCAGCGCGCTTTCGGTGCACATTGCGCCGCTGCATTAGTATGTAAAGTGTAAACTAAAGGGTGCAAACTTCAAACTTGCGCTTCACAAGTTTAGAGGTTCTTATTTGCGATTTACCAATTTTGTTTTTTGTATTTTTCTTGTTGGATATTTTTAATATTTAAAAATGTTTTCTGTGTGCACAAAATTAAAAAAGAAGCGTGGGAACTGCTTCGAAAACGTATTGAAACGAAAACAAAAGCGAAAATCCTGCGCAACGACGGTAGCAGGCGTCCGTCGTTTGCGTCTGTGCAGACGTCTCAAAACAAACTTAATTTAGTACGGGTGCACGGCAGAAATTCATTTTCGAAGCCACTTTGTAAAAGTTTATTAAAAAATACGAGCGTACAACAAAATCGAAGAAAAGCTGCGAAGAAGAGAAAAATGAAACGATTAACCCTTTATGCATAGTAGGACATCTTTAGCCTTGTTACTTATAAATAAATAAAATATTTAGAATTAAGTCTGTCCTGGCTTATCCATTTAAGTAGTAAGAAAATATTTTCTTCATTGTTAGTTTGATGATTTTTGGTCACTTCAGGAACAGTGGTGGGCAGGCTCTACAAACTTTAAGTTTTGCATTTAGTTTTTTTTACCATTCTATAAAGAAATACAAAATCAATGCAATACAAAATCAAAGCTTTCCATATTTGCTATGGCGTTTAAATATCCGGTCAACATAAATAATGTACAGAACTCACAAGTATATAACAAATCTTGTCCATCACTGTCCTAAAGCACTTTTTTTCTATTTTATTGAGATATAGATTCATATATAAATTCAACATTTCTTCATATGTACATCTAACTCGATTTCTGCTTGATCATATATAAATAAGCCATTATTAATTAATAAAAGATTTAAAAATATTATTAAAAATTTTATACTAAGGAAAAAGATCGCTAATTTTTTTTATTTTCATTCATTTAATATATTGAACGACTACTCGATTCTTTTGGTTCGCAAAAGGTTAACACACATACGACTAAACGAAATCAAGCAGCAAACGAATATTTACTATATTGGCCAAGTTTAGTCGTCAGCGGCCAAGCCACTCTATATGATTTTTTAATTTTCTGCGTTTGGGCTTCCTTGGAAAAATGCATTTAACTTAAATGGCGTTGGAGCAAGAAATATAAAGATGACGACAACAACGACGACGACGACGAAGACTTCAGTGGTTATGCGAAAACTCATTAACAGACCAAGAAGAATAGCCACAACAAAAGAGCAGTCGAAGCTAAAAAAAAAAACATTGAAACCGACAGAAGCATCGCTTCATTTAGTTTTGGCTCCAAAAAGTTAATGGAGTTTCCAACTCAAAAATTACAAAAACAACAACAAATCAAAAAATTCGACTAAAATATGAGCGTCTCACAAGCCAAGCCAAGCCATCATAATTTTGTGTGGATCTGTTAGCAGCAAGCGTATAATAAACATAACAGCTAACGAAAACAACAACAGAAAACCCGAGAAATCAGTTTAAAAGTTAACAGATAATTACGAGAGTCAGGACCTTTTTTTTCGGGGGTCGGGGGGGGAGCTTGATGAAGTTGATGAAGTGCATTAAAGTGTCTTTAATGTGCTCGCGCTTTGCAAGGATTTCAAATTTGTTGTATTTTATATTTATAATTTATGCCGAGTACAGTAATTACGCCGCATCTTGGTGTTTGGTGTTACAGTAAACCCTCTCCAATGTAAAGCCGAAATTTCGCTGTTGTCACATGACCTGCAAATGACCGCGTTAAGTATAAAATGTCATGATTAACTGACCACTACTAAAACCACCACCACCGGACGAACGAACCAACGAACCGTCCGAGTGTCATTAGTGGCACATGCCACTCTCAACTTTCGACATAATTTTCGTTCTTTCGTGTGGGCGTTGTGGACATTATGGCAGTCTTTGCCTTTGACCATTTTCAAAATTCGTTACGCTTTGCTGTTTCAACAGTTTCAGTGTCGACGCTGGCGGTGAAAAGTTGTTTTTGTAGCCAGCGCTGAATGCTGAATTTGAGCACTTTATTTAATTACCACAACTAATTAAAAAGTCAAATTACTCTGTTGAAATTTACACTTTTGTTAAATTAATTTTCTTGTGTACATATTTTGTTATTGTTGTTGTTTTTTTTTTTGTTGTTTAACTTAATTTTATTATTATATTTGCTAGACAATGTTAGTAAATTAGTTGGGTGGCAAAGTCAAGTTAACATTTTTTGTCATGAGCAATTTTTTAATGAACAAAATTTTGTTGTTAAATTTGTTGTTTAATAAAAAATTGTATTGTATAATAACATTTAATATTTTTAATTAAAAATAGTATTTAAAACGAACTCTTTAAACAACTTTTAAATTTAAATTTTATATGACAAATTTTTGTTGAATTTTGTTAAATTCTGTGCAAAATTATGATTTCAAATCAAATTAAACAAATTACTGAAAATGCTTTCAATTTCTAACCAGCGCAGAATAATTGCGTTCCCATTGCTGCGCCAACAACAAGAACAACAACAACAACAACATGATTTTAATGCAGACAAATGCCGCTGCAATTAGCCAAAACGTTTTGCGTTAACCTACGTTCCGTCTGCGTTATTAAACACTCGTCAGTTTTAATTAAGCAAACCCACTTTTCACTCTTTTCCACCCTGTCCTTTCCCTCTTCCTACTCTGCCAATAACCTTCCGCAACGTTTTGCCACCCAATCGAGACTTTTGATAGCGCCGTTCCTCTGTCTGTTTGTCTGTCTGTCTGTCTGGCAGTTGAGTTGTGCGTCTACACCCACGACTGCCCATCGACCGTGTTAGTTATTCCGTTGGTATGTTAGAAATCCGCCTATGCAAAAATATCTGCAATGCACACTCGCAGCTGGTTCAAACGTACCCGGCCAGACAGACAGACGAGTTATCGAACGCAGAACTGCAGCGGCGCGCACTTCTGAAATTTCCAAATGGTTATTTTCGTGTTTGCAATTGAGGCACTTGAGCGAAGGAAACTTTTGCAATTAGAACACTTTCGGCGTGCCGTGGCGGCGGTGGCTAAATTGTAACGCGAGCGAGTGCGCTGATTGTAATTTATTTTGCTGCTTGAAGTGTTTGAAGTTCAATGAAACTTGAATGTGCTTAGTGATTTCTATCTACTGCTGAAATTTTGGTGCACTTTGCGGTAGAAGTGGGTGAAAGTAGAATTTAAATTTGCAATGGAGATATAAGCATTTAATTAAAATAAGACTGAAAAATATTTCGGCTTTTAATTTATTAAATTGATTCTTAGAGTCAGTATAAAATAATGCGAAGGTAAGACAAGAACTTTAGGTAACAAAATTGTTTAAAAATTAAGGACTATAACTTCTAAACGATAAAAAAGAAATAGTGATCCTACAATAGTTTACAATTTTCTCAAGTATTCGAAAGTTGCTTTGTCTTTCCTATCTGCATTGAAATCTTTTGCCGGGTACCTTCAGCATAGCTAAGCACAAAACTTTAAAAATCTCGAAATTCCAACAACTTGTCTATTATTTCTACTATTGTCAAGTATTTACAAGTAAATGAACACTGGAAAAGATTTGCTTTGAAGTGGCTCAAAAAACCGAAGACAGTAGCTACAACAGAATTCAGAGCATAAAACACGCTCAAAATCAAGTACGCACATTCATCGCGCAACAAAGCCCGCACTCAAACGAAACAAAGACGCAACCAAAATATTTGCCCAGTTGGCAGACAAAGAAGTTTGTTTATTTTAGCTTAAACCACAAGAGCGAGCGAAACCCGCTTTGTTTAAATAAACACACATACCAACAAAAAAAAAACAACCTTGGTCTAAGCGGAGGCTCATGTGCAAAGCGTACGGCAAATAAATCCATGCGATCATGCGCCGTGAGCCGCACTCATTAGCATTGTGCGTGCGCTGAAAAGGCATTTAGAGCAGCAAAATATTTTCATAAATGCCGCAAATAAAAGCGAAAAATGACAAACAAATTTTCACACACAAAACGGTATTTGTTGATTTTGGCCAGAATTATTTGAGATACATTCTTTGGGCACAAAAGTGCGCTCGAGTGCATAGCGCACTGAACAGCAGAACAGCGGAATTAAAGGATAAACGATTTTGTAGTTGTAAGCAAAGCGGATTTCTATTTTTTTAATATTGTATTTTTATTTTTATTTTTTTTTGTTAAAATCATCAGAGAGCCTTTCCAGCAAATCCTGCTAAGCGTTTGTAAAGTGCAGCCAAGCCAAAGTGAAGTACCTTTTTGTTTTTTTGTTTTGTTGCGCTTTACCCGTAAATGGGCCAGTGTCCTGCGGTGATAATCACCGGCAACAAAGCAGCAGCATTATATGTACAAAGTATCACAGCAGCAGCGGCAGCGGCAGCTAACGGCATTTTTGCCATGCCGAGTCCTTGATTTGTGCTAATTTGTTAAAATTGCTTTTGATGTGAGATGCTCTGGCGGCGATCATTAATTTTGTTGAATATATATTTCCGAGCTGGCAAATGAGCAGCAGCGGCAGCATCATTTATTTACAAATTGCTTTTGTAACTGGGAAGGATTTTCATTCATGCCGCTGCGGCATTCGAAGTAAAGTATCCTTTGACCTTATGCGAGAGTTTTTTGCTATCCCACTGCGCCATTATTTTTCATTAATGCGAATGCGCATGAGCACGCGCGTCGGCGCTGCATTTGTGTGCATATAAAGAGAAATTAAAAAAACAGGGAGTTGCAAATAAATTGTAACAAAGAGTGCACAAATGCCGAAAATCGGACAAGAATCGTACAACAACAAATTAACGCTGCGGGTTTTTCTTCTCGATATTTAAGTAATTTTTAACAGAGAAAAAACGTTAGCAATTTTATTTCCAAAAACTTCTTTATCTAATTTCATATGAAAATATGATGTCATTGGCATGAAGAAAAAACAAAATTTCGAAAATATGCAGACAAAAGCAACGGTTCTTTTTTTTTTTTGTATTGTATTTCAGTCGTCACATTCGCTTTTATGGACTTGGCTGGTATTCATAAGTTTGCGTGACTTTTGACATATTCAATTTTTCATAAGGGCTTAAACGTATTCGCATTCATTCGTTTTGTTTTTTTTTTGCTCTCTCACTTGTGGCAAATAAAAGAAATTCGAATGCCACAAAACGTTGAAGAATCAAAAACCCTAAAAATAAAAATAACAAAAACAACAACAACAAAATGACGAGAGCAAAAAAACCACAATCCAACAAATACTGAAATACAATAATTTTGCAACAGACATTGCCATCGCCATCGCATATTCGTGCTAATAATTGTTATGTTTGTTATTTTTATTAATGGCTCACCACCACAACAACAACAACAACAGCAACAGCAACAGCAACAGCAAAAACTTAATAAAACACAAAATTAAGCCAAAATGAAGTATTTAACATTTGAGATTATTATTATGCCGCGGCAGTATCGCGCAGACGATAGTAAAATTACTGAATCGTTTCGTTTTTTTCGCTTTTTCGATTTAGTTTTTGTTTTTGTTTATTTTTTGGCTTTTCTAAAATCGAAATTACTTTTAATTAAGCTTTTAGATGCACAACTTAAATGTTTTTTTAATTGTTGCTAAGACGGAGGCGTGACTTCGATATTTTGTTGTTGTTTTTTTTACTATATTGCAGTCTACGATGAACGATTTAAAGTGTTTTAGATTAGTTCAGGAAATTTGTGCATCTCATTAAATTATAACATTTAAAATAGTCTAAACCACGAAAGACTATCACAGATTTTAAACTGTTTCAGAATTGCATATTGAATGAAATATTGATTTTCTATATGCTTCGAAGAAAAGGAATTGAGTTTGTTCAAGGACTTTTAAATAATCAGTTTAATTTCGAAATCGTTTTTTTATATAGAAAAATATTTTTTATAGTTTAATTATAAGCATATACAAAATCTTTATATTAAATTCAAATTGAATCGAATTAATTTAAATGTTTATTTTATACATAAGAATTTAGGAATTTCCTTTTAAGTAAATTCACGAAATCAAAAATTATACATTGTTCGAAGAGAGCTCTCATATTCTCTATGCCTGACAAATACATTTATTGATATTAAAGACTTATCAAAGTACTTATCAAGGACATGATCAAAAAAAGATTTTAGTATAAAAAAAATGTAACTGAATAGAAATCTTCTGTATTTTTTATTTACACGTTTTAAAAACGAGCCCTAAGTGCCAATTTTGAAATTATTCAATAGACGATTTCGCGTTTCTATTCTTTATAAACTACTTCAAAATCAGTATTTAGATAATATAGATACATATGTAATGGTTGCATCTGGTGCTTTAGTTATTTCTGACGCAAAAACTAAGAAAATTATCGAAAAAAGACGCTTACGATAAGTTGGCACTAAGATCTCGCAATTACACTTCTCCTTGCAGAGTGAAAATTATTCAAAATTATGAAATTGAATTGTATAAAGACGATTCCAAGTACTACAAAAAACTTGTTGAAAAAAATTTAAAAAATCAGTTACATATTGTAATTTTTATATAAAATCGGGTATTGTCAAGTTTAATAACTCTACAATATCGATGGCTAGAGACAAAGATTAAAGGATCTTGATTTTAAAGTCGATTAACATACGACAGCCTTCATCTAAGTCATCGATATGTTTCCTATTAAATAATATATATATGTATATATGTAACTTGTTTTTGTTCTGCATAGCAATAAGCTTAAATGTACATATGTATATTATATACTCTTTGCATGATGTTTGATTAATGCGAACAAAAAAACAAAAACAATAAAAATCACAAAATCTTTAATCGAAACATGAAAACGTGATCAAAAATCACTGTGTACTGTAAAAGTACTAAAGTGTTTTTCAACAGTACAATTACTGTTAAATCCAAACAAATCATTGAATTGATCACTCAACGCTGCCGGCTCTCGCTAATCTAATAAATATGCATTTAAAAATTATAATCGTTATTAATGTTAATAAAAGTTGCATGTGGCACGTACCGCATGCAGCAGCTATTAAATGAATTAAATATAAAAAAAAAAAAAACATTAACAAAATTAACATCCGAAACCACAACAACAAACATTATACAATCATACAGCAAAACAAATAAACATGATGACCAACCTGAAAAAAAAAAGAAAACAAACAAAAAGGAAAACAAAACAAACAGATCACTCAGAGCCACTGAACAAAAGCACACTTTTCATTTCATTTCATTCAGCTTAACGCTTAACGCCCTGCCCAGTCAGCTCAGCTTAGCTTAGCTTATTCTAGCATTTGATTCAATTCGCCGTCATTTTCCATTTAAATCAATTCTGACGGCAACCACCCATTTTGGCCAAACCGCACATTAAACAATTTGAGATTCATTAATCAAAGCCAACTAGTTAGAATCAATAGTGCAACACAACGACGATGGAGACGGAGACGGAGACGACTACGACAAGAAAACCAGAAAATGTTGAAAAACCGCAGACGAAGACGAGTGACTGACTGAGTGAGTGAGTGTGTGTGGTGGGTACAGATTCATCTAACCATCCAACCATCCATCTATCTATCTATCCATTCAGTCGGTCTATCAGGTGAGGCGCCGGAACCTAAACGCATTCCATCATTTTTCCAACAGCAACAACTCAAACGATTTTCTAAACATTATGATGAGTAAGTATGATCATTGAAAGTCTCTCTAGCTATCAGATTTTTCGATTTTCTTTTTCAACACGATCAGCACGATCATCTTCAGCGTCAGACTGATGACAATCCACACTGAACAAAATTTGTTCATCATTTACTTTTAAATATTATTACAAAGAGAACTTTGAAAAGAAAATAGATCAGTGCTATCTATTACAAGGATTTCATTTCAATTAATCACTGTGATAATTTTTTTTTCACTCATGTACTTATCTAAAAGTTTACACCGCAACCGATACGATACGATCCGATCCGTTTTGATATGATCGCCGGCAGACTTATTTTGTTTTTTTTTTCGAACTGACGCGCGGCGGCGGCGTCATTCGGCGTTTGTTCCCACATTCGTCACGAAGTCTTTTAACCACAACAAAGTTTTCTTCATTTTCTCCAGCCAACATTTGCCAACAACAACAACCACAACAATATATTAACCAAGAACGTGGAAAAATTAGTTATGAAAACTCGTGTCGGTTGAGTTGGTTGATCGCAGCGCCGAGAAGGGAATCTCTCTCAAAAAAAAAGAGATATGCCAGCAACAACAACAGGGAAAAACTCACAATGGCCGCCGGCAATGATAGAAACGTGAAAATCGATTGACGAAAATAATAAGCGGCAGGTAATTCTCGAAACCACCCAACAAAACATTTATAAAGTGTGTGTTGTGGAGGTACTTTGACTACGATCGCGAGAGGTTGTAATTTTCCCCTTTGCGCCTAATGTGATTTGCCAAATATTGTTTACACGATCCGCGCTGAACGGGCCCCAATGTTGCGGCTCCGGCTGCTGCTGCGGCTGATCATGCCGATCATGATCGCGTTGATCGTTGCATAAATGTGAACACGCTCCGTCACATAAAGTCATCGCTTGATTGGTCGCTCGGTCGCTTGGCTGGTTGGTTGGTCATAATGACACGTCGAGACGGACGGCACTTGTTAACGGTTCATAAATTGTTTAAACAAAATGTTATTGTCGGAAAGTGGTTAGGATATACACACATATTTTCCAACTAAATCTGAACAACAACAAAAATTGCTTCACTAATAATAAGCGAAATTATAAGTCAATTATTTAAGTGTGATGCCCTCAAGTGAGCCGGGTCAATTAAGCTTCGCTGGCAAGCTCATACAACGTGGCCATTTGTCATAAAGCCATTAACGGGCAAACGGGCAAACAACAAAGTCTCAAAATTAGCTTAAAAACAAATTAAAAATTTAATTTCGTTAACTTTAATTAATAATAGACGTTAGAAAATGACTTTCAGCTTTATTGATTTGTCAAAACGACTAAAGCGATAATTTTTCTATTAAATTTATACAACTTATATTTTTGTCTAACAAATCCAGCAAATGTCAATGACAACAACAACAAGAAGAAGAAAAACGCCGAATTTTAATATGAGCTGACTAGCCGCAAGTGCTTAAATAAATATTGGTTATATGTTAATTTCAGTTTGACAGTTTCGCTTAAGTCTTGGAGTCGCCGAAATCCGCGAACTTTTATGAAGTGTCAGCTAAGCTATTAATCATATTATCTCAAACGCGTTTGCATAAAGTTAATTTAATTATATAAAAATTAAAATTTTTGACAAGTTTATTGACACACTGAATTAAAGTTTCTATTTAAGGCCTAGAAAAAAGTACCTGGGCCTATTTCTTACCATATCCAGGGCGATTAAATTAGTTGTGGCGTTGATATGTAACTTACCTGAAATCAAAATAGAAAAAAAACAATGATTAATTTTTATATACATATATACAAAAAAGTGTATCTTACAAATAATTTAGGTCAACTGTTCGGTTCGTCTTATTACCAAAGATTTGCAAAACAAATTTCTCTACTTAGTATCTTTTGTGTTACCATTAAAGTCACACAATGGCTATAATTAAAAAAATAAAACAGCATTTTCTTGTTCCCACAATTTCGCTTGAGTGTAAATTTGCGCCTGTTTAAAATGTTATTAGTCGCCAGGCGGTAACCGCAAAATATTGACACAATTAAATGTGCATCAGCGCAATTTCAAAGTGCCACAACGCATGTTCGCACACAAATGACACCAACGCGCCGCCGCCACCGCCGCCACAGAAGCGGCAAGACGGAGTAACAACAAGAACAACAATCGAATGCAAAAATCACAGCACAGTCTTGTTGCATTTGAAGGCAAACTGCTGCTGTGGTTAATGGTGCGGCTATGGCGGCTGCGGCTGCTGCTGTTTGTTTCAACCTTCCAGGCCAGCCTACCATAAAAGTCAATTTTGGCCTGTGTGAGTTCATTAAATGAATTGACTTTGAAATGCGCATAAAGAGTACATAAACAGACAGACAAGCGGACAGACAGACAGACATACATACAGATAGGCAGATATATATATAAAGGGCGTATAACAAATTTTCGTATATAAACTATTTCCTTCAGGAAAATGTTTAAAAATGCAGAGTAATAAATTTAATATTTGAAAAAGATTTTCAAAATCCAAAGTTTAAACTTTACCAAAATTATAAAAGTTTTCGATAATTTTTTATTTAAAATAAAACTACACGAGCGTTGCGCCACCATCGCTACGCCCCTGCACGCAATGGAAACGCACGCGCGCTCGCACTGGCGCACATATGCGATCGCGAGCGCAGCGCGCAGTGCGAATGTGATTATAATTGGATATGCAAATCAATTTGCGCAAGCGTCATCATCGGCGAGCGATGATAAATTGCGCACACCACGACCGAGCGGCAGTTGTGGTGGCTGTGAATGTTTGCGGACGTCTGGGGCCAACCAACAGCAGGGCTGCTCGTCCAGACACTGGCTCTAAGCGAGCAGCAGTTAAAGCCGCCTTAAAGGATGCGCATATGTCGTAAAAGCAACAAAGCAAAAGCAAAAACAAAAATGTTTTTCACATTCGTTCGTTCGTTCGTTCCCATCGTTTTGGTTGTTTGCACCGCCATCGCCGACACAATTGTGTTGACTTATGACTTTTGCCAACAACAACAACAACACATCAACAATATTAATAACAACAAATAAGCAGAATAACCAAAGCGCAACATTAGCTGCAATCAGTGCTGCTCATTTAAATTAGCAATATTCGAATTTATTTGTCTTGCTGCTGATTTTCTTTTGTTGTTGTTGTTGTTGTTGCTGGCTGATATTGCTGTTTTCTGTTGGTGTTGTTGTTATTATTGCTGGCAACTTGGCGCATTGCGTTGTGGACACGTCTCCTGCTGTGCGCTGTGTCCAGCCCCTAATCGTCAACTGCTGCCGTTGCTGTCGTTTCTGTTGTTGTTTTTGTTGTAGTTGCTGCCGTTTTTGCATATGTTCATTTGTTGCTGTCGCTTTTGTTGTCGGTGTTGTTGTTGGTGTTATGTTGCTGCTGTTGTACTGCCACTGCTGGACATAAGCACCATCGGCGCAGTTAGCGTAGCTTATGGTTATGGTCAGTTGTGGTTTTTTGTCTGTCTGTCTGTCGGTCTGCCTGTGAGTATGTGTGTGTTTGGCAACTGGAACACCGGTAGCCAATTGCTTGGCAGTTAAGGCTGTACCAATTCGTTTAATAATAAATAATGCAATATTTTTGCCTACATGCTGTCAATTTATTAGATTGTTGCTGCCAGCTTATGCTCGCATTGCATTTATATTTTCAGCGCGCTCTTAAATGCGGCAATTTTTTATGTTTGATTTTTTTACGGTTTGCTCCAAATGTGGGGCACAACGTATTTTGATAACATTATTGAGCGCAGTGGAAATTTATCGCTCAATGGTGGCGATTCAGTTAGGTAAATTAGATTTTTTCGTAGCAAATTAGATTAATCAGTTTTGGAAAAGTTTAACGATTAATTGAGATACGTTATAAATAAATATGATTGTGCAACATAAAATGGTTCCATTATGTTACATAATACTACTAATATTATACATTTTTGTTACTATTTGTTCAAGATACTTCATTAATACTTGGCTGTTTAATTTTTGTTTAATAATATTAATAAATTTTGAGAATAGTAAACACTCTTAAAAGAATTTCCAATCATTTTCTCAAATGATTTTGAATATATTCAGTTCACATGGTTTATCAAAGAAAACCCATTAACTGGTGTACCCGCTTATTAGTGTACTCAATTAAACGATTACTCGTACTTTTTGCAGTTAGTGAAGGTATTTTTTTTTCTAACTCTCTTTTATCCAGTTTGATATTCAGTAAAATTTGATGCAAATATTTTAACTATATGAAAATGAAGTGAATGTCTTGATACCAACTTCAAATTACATTGAAATTAATCTATTTATTTAAATTTTTTGATTATGTTAAATTGTTAATAATCCTTACTTTCAATAGCATTAGTTACAGTTAGAGTTGATGTGGGCTGGTTTGGGTCCATAGCTCTTAGTCCTCAAGGAGCATTGTACTGTACACATGATAGTGCCAGAATAGAAAGTAGATATATAGGAATGAAGTGTTTGGATGGGAAAATAAGGAGATAAGTTCATACTCTATTCCCCAAACTTATTAGTTTCTCGAATGAATTTTTGAAGATTAGGGATAGGAAGAATATTATTGTTATTCATACTCAGCATATCACTACCCAGTATGTGATATGGAGGATTTGAGGAAAACTCCTCTTTAAAGTGGTTTACTCGTACATGACAACTTATGACAATGACCTGAAAGATGCACCATCAGTTTTAATATTGATTGGCGGTTTCGATTTTTTTTCAATATCTCACATGTATGCTTCAAAATTTATTCGTATGGAACTAATTAAATTTTTGGACAATAACTTTTGAATTGTTAAAAAAGAATATGAAAATTATGAATCTAAGAAAATTCGTAGCAGCAAATAAAAACGAAATCATTCAACTTCCCGAGATATGTACATTTTCCACTGCCACATAAAGAATTTTTCACAAATAAATAAATAAATGAAAAGAAGGATCTCAATTTAAATAAAATGTTGACTAATTCGATTCGAAGAGATTCGAATACGCTTACCGCGCTGCGCTTGACATACAAATTTGTCATGTCAACAAGCGCGGCTGCTGTCAGCGCGCCTTGACAAACAACGCGCGGTTCGAAAGGTCAAACGTGATGCAGTCAGCAGCCAACAGCAGCCAACAGCATCAGCAAGCGAATAAAATTCATCAATGAATTGTTTAATACAAATACAAAAAGAAACCGAGAGGCAGCTGAAAAATTCATTGAGTAACTTGCAGCAGAAATCATTAAACTCGAAATGTTTAATTTCAATTTCAATTGAACGAAGTTCAGTTTTGAAACATTCAACAAAAACAACAACAGCAACTACAACTACAATAAAAAACGTCCAACTAGAACGCTATTTGACGCAGCGGCATTTGCATGCAACGCACGGTATTTTTTTTTTTGTTGTTGTATAATTTCTCAAAGTGTTACGCGACTCGATGCGGATGTGTCGAAAACTATTTTCGTTATTTTCAATTGAGAAATTCGTCAGCGTCAGGCGGAGTTTTCTATGTGAATAAGCGAAATAAAAAGACGTCGCAGCAGCAGCATATTCTGGCCAAATGCAGCGGCAAGCAGACTGTGCGGCTGCTGTTGCTGCTTCGTGCAGCATTTGTGCCTGTGCCTGCCGCATTGCTATGCAAAGTGGGCGTTGCACATTTTCGTTTCGTTTCAATTGAATTTAAAATTTTGGTTTTTCATTTCGTCTTCGCTTATTTTTCTTTTTTTTCTTGTTCTTACTTTACTTTTTTTTCGTTTGTTTAACATGTTCCTTTGGCGTTTGTCTACCGCTTTGCATATATCGTTTATATATATTTTTTTTCGTTCGCTCGCTCGTTTGTATCTTGGCAAGTATCTCGGTGTGTGTCGTTGCCGCTGCCGCTTTGTGGAAATTCTCTAAGTTCACACAAAGAAAATATGTAAATTTTTTCTTGCTTATTATTAGTAACTTTTTTTATATAAATTTCATTGCGGTAAAATTGAGGGTCTTTTGCGCGCCGCATTTGTCCATTTAAATGCAGCACGCGGTATCTGAACATTTGTATCTAGCTACATTTGCGCCATGTCAGTTTTACTGAATATACATACATATGTATGTATGAATCGCATTCGAATTGTGCTTTTGGCTTTTTATTATTATTATTTGCTCTTGTTGTATTCGAGTACAAATACATAATTTTTTGTTCAGTTTTGCTTGTGCCGTGGAGCGATAAAACATTTTTCTGTTGACGCCCATTTTTAGTTTTTGATCTGTGTTTCTGTGGCTGTGTGTGTGCGCGTGTGTGTGCATGTTTGGGTTGGTGCCACCAGCATCAAAGGCTGTGCTTCTAGATGAAGCGGAATAATTTCTTAAATTAATACAAAAAAATACGAGTAAATGTATATCAATTTTGTGGCTTGTGTATTCGCGCCTCTTTTGCTTCCTATACAAATGCCGTCATTTTTAAATTAATGAAATATTATAGAAATTTTAAAGTTTTCATTTTAAAACAGAATTTTGAATTATGATAATGAAAACTTCGTAGATTTTTGAAAATACTCTACATACTAAATTTTAAGATTTTTAATAGTTTTGAAGTTTATTTCAGAAAACTTTACTGAAGTTAAAAAACTCAACACAGACCGACGCTTTCCACTTATTGTAGGCTCTTAAAAATTGTATAAAAAATAGTGCCTTTCTTTGAATTCCTTGTTTTTATAAAAAAAAACGAAACAACCTTCAAATAAATCCATCAGATAAAGCGCCCAAAATCACTTCCTGCGCGCACGCTCATAAAGTGCGAAATTTTACAAGCAGAGGCGCCTCGAAAATTGCCAAACGTGGACTTGAAAGTGGCACAAAATACGCCCGCACTCTAAAGCAACTAAAACAACAACAGCAACAACAACGCATTCATCATCAAACGTGTTATAAAAACGTCCAAATACATCAACACATTTTATTGCGCCCGCTCGCGCATGCGGCGCTTTGGCATGTCATTTTTTTTCTTTACGTTTGCTTCTTTTGTATTTGTTTTAAGTTTGCAGTTAATTTAAAAAAAATCATTAAAAATCAAATACAATAACAACAACAAATCGTATGGATTTTAAACGTTTTGTTGCTGTCGTCGTCGTCGCTCAGAGACATTGTCTGCGCTATCTGCAACATTTTAAACAATATGAGGAGGTGCGCACGCGCGCTCCGGCTTCTTTCTATCTGCTGAAGTTTATTTGCCGCAGCGGCCGCTCATAATGATCATCGTAAAAATATAAACAAAAATTCAAATGACCACTGCGAAATGCGAAGTGAAGCTGTCGTGTTGTTGTTTTTATTGCACGCGCGACTAATTAAATTTTCTTTATTTTTTTATTAAATCGTATTTCAATTTGTTTGTTCTTTGATTTTCATAAAATTTTTAATTAAAAAAAACCGAGCGTGCAGACTCTTTCAACCAAAACTGAAACTTGTTTAGTTTGCGTTTAATTTATGCCAACATGATTTGGCCGATTTACTCGAGTGTGTGTGTGTGTGTTTGTGTGTGTGTGTGTTTTTGATATTTTTACGCGGCGTACTTTAAACGCAGCCATAGCGAATCAATCAATTTTCTTCTTTGAGCTCTTTTGAAGCTGCGGGATAATCGTCGCGCTTCATCAGCAGCAACATCAGCGCGCACACAGCACAATGTAGCAGAAATTGGCAACACCGACAACAACAACAACAGCAACAACAACAACGTCATCATCAGCATCATCATGTCTCGCATGTGGCGTTGGCAAAAAAGTTATCAACTTTTAAAATTGCTTAAGCCGCAAAAATCACACTCGAGGCAGAAAGTTAAAAATACGAAGAAAAAAAAAACGAACAACAACAACAAGGATACTCGTAAAATGTTTAAAATACACAAAACCAAATCAAAACATCAAACAACTTGCAACATGTTGTTGTTGAAACAGTTTGCTTTGCTATAAAAGGCGGCGGATAATATCACGAAAAAGGAATTATTTTTACGAAAAGTTTGTTTATTTTTGATGTTGAAAGTTTGGCTATATGAAAGAAATCGTTTGCACTAACAAATCACCATCACTAACTGTCAAAATATTTTATTTAAACTAAAGGAAATTCTTAAGGTACACTTAGTTTTACAAGTAGTTTACAAGTAGTCTTAGGATCGAAATCAAACATTTTATAGAAGAATACATTTCCATATTTTCAAAAAAAAACGTTTGTTTGCGATTAGGGATGAAATATCGAAAAAATTACATCGATATTGCCAGTATCGATATTAATGAAAAAAACATAGATTGTTTGATATATCGTTAAGAACTATTCTATATTAAAATTTCGAGATTTTATTAGAAATCGTCGCAAGTATACTTTACTCAACAAGAAATAACATCGTTTCGTCATGTAAAATCAAAAATTTCAAGTGAAAATGCCACGATTTGATATACGTCGTTCTTGATACAAACGGCCGCTATGCATATGCAAATTTCGAAAACAAAATTAAAATTCTTTAAAAAATTTATTCATAAACAAAAAGTTTTTTAGAAACGCATTTGTGAATTGTCGCAAAATTAATCCCCGGTATTTTTCAATTTCGAAAACCAATCAAATTCAATTATTTATAAAAATCACCTTTATTTGCTTTAAAAAAATACTGCAACAAAATTTTTACACCATTAAACAACAAACCATAATAAGATTAACCCTTTAACATTTCCTTTGTTTTTTGTTAATAAAGACAAAATTTTAAGTAATTAATTTTAGGTGATTTTAATTAAGCCCTCTCAGAATACGTCTACGGAACGTCTGAATGCAAAACCATTTTGTAAATTTGATTCAATGAACAAAAATGGCAACACTGCAATTGTCTTATTATGACGTAAAAAACGGCTAAAACCACCATCACCACAATAACAACAACAACAGCAACATGCCTAAAAACTTAAGCCACCTCCAGCATTGAGTTCGAGATCAGCGAGCGACTAAAAGCCAAAACATTTCATAAAGCGCACTTGTGCGGCATTAAAAACGCTTGTGTGTATGTATGTGTCTGATGCTGGATTTTTATGTGCATGTGTGTGCGAATAAGCGACTTGGCTATTTGTCGTTGTTCGAGTCGAGCGCAGACAAAACAACAACAAAACCAACAACAAAAAATAGCTTAAGTACACGATCGGTAATCGACGATCGCGCTCAGTGCACCGCTTTGCATTTAGGCGCCTTGCAGGCAATTTCGACGCGAATATGAATTTAAGTTAAGCGCGATCGCTCGCTCGCCTGCTTACCTTACCTTAGCTTCGCCTCCCTTCCCTCTCGCCGTTTGTCATCCGCCCTCAACCGTTTCGCGCGTAAAGCCAATGTATGTGCAACGCTTGCAGCGAAATGTGCGCGCTTATGTGTTTTTTTTTTTTCTGTTTTACTACACACGTTTGGCTATACAAGTTTGTATGGAATACCCTTGCGCCAGTGTTGCATTTTGTTGAAATGAAAAAAGATTTGCACAAAATCTTTTTAATAGATTTTACATTCGAAATAAGTATTCTCATTAAATTTGGTTTTATGATGTTTGGTTTGGTTAATTCGTTTTTTTTAACAGATTATTCAAATAGCCAATAAAAATTCTTCTCGTTTTTAAACGTAAATGCTAATTAGTCACTTAAAGAAATAATTAACAGTAAATATTATAATAACACTTTTTATTAACAAATTCGTTTGTTTATAAAAGTGATTCTCTCTTAGTCTGGAAAATGAAAAATATTTAAAAAACTGTTGTAGGAGGCATTTAGAATATATAATATTTAATTGCTTTTGTAGTTTTTTGTTAACATATTCATAACTAAGTAACTAATATATAAATAAATAAATTAACTAAGTATTCAGTATTCAAGTATTTAACCTTACAAAATTCCAAATCTTGATTTGATTATATATACTTAAAAAAGTTTGAAATAAGGATTTATTGGCTTTGGTATTTTTTAATCGACCAAAAATACAACAAACTAATTTAAGTGTCGATTTTTATATTTCAGGAACCTATAAACTATGTTAAGCTTCGAGAGCTTACCTCATAAAGATATTTAGAGAACTGCTCATTTAACATATTTCTGTAGAAAAAAAAACCTTTCCAAACTCTACACGGTGTGGGTGGGGAAGCTGAACACTTTGGCTCAGTACAGGATATGATGACTGCCTGCCATCTTTTAATTCAGAGGTCTAACAACCGTCATACTAAAACTAACTGAGGATATGGAGTGAAAAAGGCGCATAAGCGCTAATAAGTCCAAAAAAAATTATCTTTTTTATATAAATATTATATGGGAATGTTATTAAAATTTGAAATATGATCTCACGTTTAAGTATCTGTAAAGTTAAGACAGATCAAACAAAGACTTTTTTGTTCAAACCTACTCATTTAAGATACTTTTACTACTTAAGTATCTTCTAACTGATAAACATATAAAAAATCTAGCATTAATACTTTGATTAATCTTTGATTTTTGAAAATAAAATTATAAAAATGTTATTAGAAAATTGTTTACAATTTACAAGGATCGATTATTTGACGATTTACCTTGACTTTACATATCAAACAACATTGTTCTAAAATCTACTCATTTAAGATACTTTTTTACTAAAGTATCTTTCAACTTATAAAAAGTAAATTTATTTAATCATCAAATTTTGATATTACTATTATTTTTAAAATTTCAAAATAAACTAAATTTAGATATTTTTTTACAAATGTATCTATTATCTTAATTCAAATCACATTCTATTAGATTCAAACTTAATTACTATACAGCAGCGAATATTTCACTAACTTGTTATTTAATTGTATCTATAAATTTATTCTAAAAAATTGAGAAATAAAATTTCTCATTTAAATAGAAAAATTAAAACTTATAAAAAAAATGCCGGCCGAAATGCAACACTATCCGCTGGATACCCTTGTGCGGCGAGGCTTAAGTTGTGACCTTATGCTAAGCACTCGCAGATAAAAATGATGTTGCGGGTGCGATGCGGTCGGGGGAGAAGGACAACTATGCGGCATGCAACAGAGACCGGCTTTGGAGGTTGTTTTTGTTGTTGTTGTTATTATTGTTGTTGGGTTCACTTGACTTGACTTTAGGGCGATTACGATAAGTTTCTGCTCACTTTGGCTTGACTTTGGCGAAAATGTTCGTCCGTCCGCCAGTCCGTCTCTACGTCGCTGCGTGGAAAATGTTGTCGGCGAGGTGAGCCAGCAAGGCACGATCTTGCATATTTTTTATTTTGCATTTTTTACAATTTTTTTCTTTGTATTTTGCTCACTTTTGCAAGAACAGATTTAAGAGCATGTTTCTTGCCGCTTACTCGAACGCTCGTTCGCATGCCGCTTGCTTGTTTGCTGTATGGCAAAATTATGCAGCCTGCGCAGCATTTGCTGTGCCCGGCTTTGGCGCGTTTACAATGCGTAAAATCGCAATTAACAATGATTAAATAAAACTTTTGCAATTGCGTGCGATTTTCATTTTTCAAAGATTTCTCGCATTTTTAATTTGTTTGAAAGTGAGATTCGGGCCTTTTTTTCTCTAAGTGAAAACGATCTTGCGAATCAGCTGAGCATCGGTGAGGAGAGACGTATTTAAATCTTTTATAATTGGTAGACAATTTTAAGAACTTTTTTGTTTTCTTTAAAATATGTTAATTTATTTTGAAAAGTTTTCCCCGTTTTCTTTTAAATTTTAAAATTGTTATATTATACAAAAATGGAAAGTCTTTGCTTTAGCTGTCTGTGGCGCTTACTTTTTTTGAGATTTTCATAAGAAAAAAATACATCCACAAATTATTTTCTTCAGCTAAATTATTACTACCGAAAAAAGGCCAATCCAAAAGATACATTTTTTGTATTTTCCCTTAAGCAACATTCGCTCAAACATTCTTCACGATTGCAGTTCATATTTACTTATCTGTGGCAAAAACGACTTAATTGATTTTGAATATAATACACAAATAATTCACAGCAAATAAGCTACTCACTTACCACTTGCAGCCGTTGCAGCACCACCAGTACCAGCAGCAGCAGCAAGTAAGACGACGCACATTGCACGCAATGTTGCCAACAACACGCAAAGGCAGAAACAACTGCAAACAGCAAAGTTGCAAGTTGCAAAAGATACTGCTGCAAATACTGCACGTTGCTTTGCTTTGCATGCATTTGTCAATTTAGCATGCCGTCAAACATCCTTTCAATCTTTGGATATATTTTTTCCACTCGAGCCAAAGTATTTCTTCTTCTACTTATTTTTTTTTTTTGGGTTTAATTTTGAATTTTGACAGCGAGTTAAAGAGACGAAAAGCCGCCGGCAGCACCATCAACAGCAGCAGCGGCAGCAGCAGCAGCCACGGATCACTTGTCAACATCAAGTGTGTGGTGTGGTGTGGTGCTTAACAAGAGCATCATTAAAATGTTTTAACGACTTCATTTAATGTTTAACACAATATTTACAACTGGCAATAAAATTCACACAAATTCAAAAATTCGTTTTGTGAAAAATTGTGCATTTCCATGCGGTCGGCTGTGATGCATTTTCATTATGCGTTGACAACACTGATTTTCCTCTTCATTTTTTTTTTTTGTTGTTGGTTGTGTGTGGAGGGGAACACCAAGCAAAGTACTTTATTTCGAATTCATATTACGGCAGACGTTAAACTTAAGAAAAATATTCTATATACATTATCCGAAGGAATTAACTATCTAATCTATTATTTCATATATGAGATCCGTTTCCGGTTGCATCGATTTTAAAAATTAATAATAATATTTTCGGTTTTTATGCAATTGAACCAGAAACTGATGGTCCTAAATCCTGCTCTTTTGAGCTGTTTGTATCTACTAGATACATATTTAATAGATACCAACTTACATTGAGTAAATACATTTTACTGTATCAAAATTAAACTTTTAGAAAATTTAAAAATCACACCGCGCGTTACTTTTGTCTCACAACTAAGTACTGTGCCGCGTGACAATTTACGCGGCACAATTTTTTTCTTTCATATTCATGCGATCCTGCATGTGTTGCATGCGGTGCAACGTGGCGTAAATGCGTTATGCAAGAAGTTTCACGAGCGCAGCGCAAAAATAAATCAACGCTTAAACGCGGCGTAAATGAGCGGACGTAAATCATTTTTGCAGTCGTCGACGTCGTCGTCGTCGTTGCCGTCGTTGCCGCATGCACTCGCGAAACATTAGAGTGCAAATTTTGCCAACGGCGGCAAGGCGAGACGCAGCGCGCGGAAGCGAATATAAAAAAAAACCGGCGTTAAAGTAACGAGTTGCCATTTTTGCATTGTAGCACATTTTAAGTTTTCCAACTGAGGAAGGAGAGAGAAAATATTCATACGCGAGTATATGAGTATGTACGAAAACATATTTTGTAGACAAAGTACATAAAATTGAGTTGAGTAAATATTTAACAACCTGCCAGCGTACTCCGCCTCGAAAATAAACAACAACAAGCCAAAAGGTTAATTAAATTTAAGTTTTACAACCCTGCGTCATTTCCGTTCACATGCAGCAAATACTGCGTTGGCTGCTCAACAACTTTTAAAAATATGGCATCGTTAAAAATACTTTTTTTCAGAAATATTCGTGGTAAATATGTGGAGAGTTTTCTTTTTTTCGAGTTTCAAAAAAAAAACTGTCAGACCCTCTTCTTTTAACACTCTCAGCATTACAAGGCTAATCCGTTAAGCAAATAAGCTAAGGCGCTTAGGTTCGTAAGGTCTGTAAGTGTTTCTCTCTGTGTGTCTGAGTGTGTGTTTGTATGTGGATAATTTTACTGTGCACGCACACTAATCATCACACATCAAAGCCCTAAGTAGCCGTAACGAAAACACAACACACACACAAACACTCAAAGGGCATTCAAAGCACACACAAATACACACACTCGCGCAAACAATAGACCAAAAGTGTCCTTTTTGTGCTCTGTGGATGTGATGTGCTGCTGTTGCTGTTGTTGCTGCATGGAACAATGTGTGATTTAGTGTACTCAGATAATGGCCGGGCACAATGGACTGCAATAGAGATGCACTTGAGATTAGTTGCTTGTTCTTTTTATTTTTTTTTACGTTTGTGCCATTGTTGAAGTTTTTTCTTTTTGTTTTTTCGACATAATTTGCGCTCGAAAAGTTATTTTTTACTTTGCGAAATCCGCTTAAGATCTTTGGAGTACCATCTTCTTTTTTTGAAGAAAATGAATTTTCTTTTATTTTTGTCTTAAATAATTTCTCGTTTGGTTTTTGCATAATTTTTTGCATGATTTATAAATCGGGGGAGGAGTGTGTAAAATTGTTAAAATGTTCAAAGAATTCTGCGTAATCGCCACTGGAAGGCTTGAGCCGCAAAAATGTTTAAGTCACTCTTCTGAGCAAAATGCTTTATGTGATCTTTAGTACATACTCGTATGTGTATACTGTGTAAACTGAATGTGTGACACATATGTATGCATAAAGAAAAAAGGTTGACTTATTGTCAAAATATTTATTGGACATGTCAATAGATGTAGATTATTGTTTTATACAAATTAAAGTAAGTAGTATATAAGTTAAAGGTATATGAAAAATAATTTGATTTTCTTTTGGTTCAACTTTTTTATATATTCTTTATCTTTGTATTAACATCTTTTAATAAAAACAATTCGGTTTTTTTATAAAAATGTAATTCAATGCAAAAAACTTTAAAGGAATTAGAATCAAAATGTTTTCTCCATATTCAACATTTTGATATCCTTAAAGCGAAGAACGTTGTTTAATTCTCCATTCCTCTCTCGGGAAAATAGTTAGACAATAAAAACTTTTAAAATTAATATTCTAAAAAAGTTTTAGCCAAACCTTTTTTTGTTTAAAAAAAAAAGTCATCAAGAAAATATTAACTTTCTTTACCAGTTTTCCAACCCTTTATTGGAAAGTTTAAATTCGACAAACTTTATTACAATAAAAATCTAAACATTTTGAAAATATCCGGTGCTAAAAAATTGTAAATTATATTTTTTAATAAAATAAAGAGCCAACAAATAACAAATAAACAAGAAGCAACACAAATTTATTTTGTTAGTAAGCTTTCTTTTCACTTAACTTCAATTTCTTGTTTTGTTGTCCAAAATTCTTAGTTGTGTTAAACTTTAAAAAACTTATATAAAGCATGAAATATATGCTCGTAAAATTGGACGGAACTACTCTAATTAAAAACTGTGAAGTGAATTGTAATCTAAATCCGTTCAATTCAGTTTTGGCCAAAATGTATTCTTTGATGCAGAAATTAAGTTAAGAATAGTCTATACCAAACTCAATAGGATGAATTATAAATAATTGTCCATATATTGTTTTTTAAAACAAAAAATTTAGATTCCTTCTTAAAACGTATAAAATTTGAATTATCACATATCTCTTCGAAAGGGTTACTTCATACTTCAACATTAAATGGTCCTTAATTTAAATCAAAAGCTTTTTTTACTTTATCGGAAGTTTTTTCTTGAGACTTTGGATATATCATTTGAAACCTTGGTCATAACTTAACTTGGTTATACAATTTAACTCTTAAACTTTTTATTATCCTCAAACGAAATTTTCTTAGTAATGCAGAATTTAAACACTCTTTCATTCCTTAAAAAAGGAAAATCGATTATTTAATGAAATACAAAGCGTTAATTAGGGCCCGCATATAACAACAACAAAAAAAGGCTCAAATAAATTGGTAACATGCTGCCGAACTGACTGACAGACTGACGCATGTCGTCAGTTGTCACCTTGTACTGTTTTATGTCAAACAAAATTAGTCCCAACAAAAAGCCACACCAACAACAACAATATAATCACACAACAACAACAACAACAGCAGCAATAACAGCAGCAACATGAGTAACGAGAGCAGCAGCAACAACAACGCAAGGCATTGCAAGGCAGGGCAAGTCAATGCAATGCAAAGGAAAGGAAAACCCAATTTGAAAGCGTAATTATCCTCATTAGAGGCGCGCATTCGGTTGAAATTTAATACGCAAGCGTTGGCAACACTGGGAACACACAAAATCCAAACGCGCGCAGCCGCTTTCAGTGTTTTTTTATATGCAAGTGTGTGTGTGTGCGTGTGTGTGTTTAAACAAAAGGGCTCCAAATTAACGCGAATTGCGAGAATGTGCACAAGCGTGTGCGTTGTTTCTTTCTTCTTTTTTTTTTGTAAGAATGTAATGCAAAGAAATGAACTAATTCTGAAGCGAATTTCATTTTAATGTATGTAAAATAATGCATGAAATGCATAGAGAAAAAAACAACAACAGCAGCAAATACGAAAAATAAATAAATCAGCAGCCTCCACGGCACAAACAAATTCAAATTAAATTGTTTGTGCTAGCAATTAGTTTTTATTATTGTAATTATTGCTGCTCGAGTATTTAAGCTTAAATCAATTTCTAGCTAAACGTTTGCGCTATGACACGATTTTAAGTGTTGCAGCAAGAAAATCAAATCACAACAACAAAGAAAAAACAACAACAAGCACACCCGACAAATTGCAATATTAATAAAAATTTCAATTAATATCGGAACATGTCTCGAACATATTTTGCCAATAAATAAATTCAATGCAATTTTTAGTTTTAATTTCGGTTTCCTTTTTTTGTTATTGTTGTTGTTGTTGTTATGCTTGTTCAACTAACTTGGAAAACGCTTTTTCACCAGCCAACAACAACGCCTTTAAAAGGTATCTAAGCGCGCTCTCAGTTAAAACATAAAAAAAACACAATTTTTGTTTTTTGTTGCTGGCAACGTTGTTATTGTTGTGGTAATTTCGTTGCAACGCAATGAATTCAACAACAACAACTAATACAACAACAACAACAAACAAGAAAACAGCACAAGCAAAAGTGATTTATCGTCAGAATTACAGATAATTGTGATAATCATACCAAAAGATCGCGCAACGTGCAAAGAAATTTCATTTCGGAATTGCAATCGATATTGCCGGGCTCTTATGTTGCTGCCGCTGCTAATGCTTTTGTTAGTGATGTTGTTTTTATTGTTGTTGTGCTTATATGCGCATAAGGCATTGCCATGTGTGAAATTCGTAATTTCTTTATTTTAGATAGCTGGATATATTTTAAAAGTGACAAGAAAAATTAGAATCCTGTTTTGAAAAGGTGACAAACAAATCTTTGGTATAAAATATATGTATGTAAAAAGAATCTAAAAAAGATCTGCTACAATATTCAAGAGCCCTTAACGTCAACTTGTACAAGTGAAATACATAAACATTTGAAATTTAATGAAAAACTTGCTGATTTAAATATTGAAGAATTATTATGATTAGTTAAAAAAACTTTGACTGCCAAACCAGAAACAAAATTTTGTTGTATCTTGTACCTATATTAAATTCAATAGCTAAACAATTTAAAAAAATTCATTTTTCATTATTAACCTTCTGAGACGCTGTCCTAACCCAACAATACAAAATATATCTTCTTTTATGCTACTCTAAAATTTGAAAAAAATTTTAAAGTTTCACTTTGCCACCAATTTATGAAGAAATCTTTAACCGAAGATGGAGCAGCATACGAACTGTTTGCTTTGAATTAGATTTTAAGTTCTGCCTATTCGTGAAGTTAGCCTACAATGGAAGCCAAAATAATGAAAAAAACAAAAATTATAAACTACGCTTTAATTTTTGTTTATCATTTCATTTAGCTTCTAGGATCATCCTATTTGGACTGCACTCTAAAATAGTTCTTAAAATTATTTCCATATTTCCTTTGTTATACTTATCATTGGAAAATTCTCTATATATCGTCCAACTTCAAAATTATTTCTAAGATACATTTTTCAGTGTTTGGATTTTGAAAATGTTTGGATTTAGAAACTTGCGCTACTTGTACAATATTTCAAAATTCGGTATTTTTTAGATACATGATAGAACTTGAATATATCGGTATGAATATAAACCATTGCATATTTTTGATGGTTGATATACAGTTTAGTTGACTATGACATTTTTGATACTATTGAATTTTATTAAAATCTTTATAATAATTCTATTCTAACTTATAATAACAATACAGTTGTTTAAATATCATCTTTCGCCTTACATTAAACTAATCCCAATAGGAGCCTGGACTTTCGTAAGTTTCTTTGGTATTTTTAAAAAAGGTTATATTTTTTTATATGAAGACAATTTCTAAAACATTTCTTTACTTTTATTCCTTTTCTAGCCATGGCTCAAGATTAACAGACTAACCTTACAAGCCTTAAACTTAACAAACACCTTTGACTGTGCCATTTTCTAAATACATATTCATACTTAATGGTTTTGATTTTTTGGTGGGAATCAGCGCCATTACAAGCTTAAAAAGCGAATGAAAAAAAAAAAAACAATCACGGCAGTAGCCATTGCGGCAATTAAACAATGCGCACGACAGCAGCCTCATATGCCACTTCAGAAAGCTAAACAAAACCCGGCTAAACCTAAGAATAATACGAATAGAATCGCACCATAAAAACCGAGCTACCAACTTTTAAGAGTTTTTCAATAAAACGCCGCAAATAGAAAAGTTGCACAGACGCGACGCGCAGACAACAAAATTTACTCGCCAATGCCGAGATAAATTGTGCAAGTCAGCAGCGTTTCAGAGCGCGCGTTTTCTTTTTTTTTTTCTTTTTTTGTTCATCATTTTTTCTTTTGACTTTTTGTGGCGGTGCGTAGCTGAAACAAAGTCAAAAGAGTTTCAGAAAAAAAAAACAACAAAAAACATCAAGTAAATTAAAAGAAGTTAAAAAAGAATACTAAAGCAAAAGTAACGCAAAAGTATTCTGCGTGATCGTGCAGTAAAAAGTCCTTTCAATTAAGCGCACTCGCTCTCGCTCGTCGATTTTCTGCCGCATCATGCTCACTAATTTCACGTGATCGAGAACACGCCGCCGCCGATGTTAATGAGCGGCAGACACACTGGGTATGAGTGAGAACATTCGCTGAGAGAAAATTTCAAAATTGTGGTATCAAACGAAAAGGTAGAATTTTTATTTTTTCTTTACTTCAAGTTGAAGTTGAATTTCGGTATCATCATAAACGAGCGTTGGAATTGGTTGAGTAGAACGTCCTTTAACTGAACTTAAGCCAAAACTGAAATTTAGAAACGAAAACTATTTCGACGATTAAACATTTCAAAAAAAAGAAATAAAAGTTCAAATATTTTAAAACGATCCCACTGTGCGGCATAGAAAATTTGAATGCTTCGCGTACGCATTGTCAAAGATCTTTTGTAACTTGTATTTTCTTTATTGAAAATTCATTAAAAAACACACAAAGAAAAATGAGGAAAATTAATAAACTACAGTGGAAGACGACGAAGAAGAAGAAGATGACGAATTTCAAACCGGGCAGTAGTAGCGCCAGTGCGACTTTGCCACCCGCTGCTCACGCGCAATAGGCTCGAAAATGTTGGCGATGGCGGCGGCGCTAACAGTTTGCCACGGTATGGGCGCGTCGGTGGCTTCCAATTTGGTGCGCAACAACTATTAATGAAATATGAATATACTCGTACACATATGAGTGCGTATAGTTGTGTGTGTGTGTGTGTGTGTGTTTGTTAATCACAAAATTAGTAAATGACGCGGTGGTTTTTCTCTGTTGTAGCCGCATTATTCTCAACAAACAATTCTTCCTCTTTCGCTTTTTGTTTTTTACTTTATTTAATATTGTTATTTTTATTTCTTAATTTCTTTTGTTATGCTGATTATGCCGCCACTGCCGCCAACTCTAAACCGATCCGATCGTCGGCCACTCTTGAATGATGATCATGGGAAAATTCTTAAGCATTTAATTTTTTCTCTTTTATTATACATACTATACATATAATTTTTTTTTATTTCTCTGCTTTTACAGCATGATTTTTAAGAAATATTTAACATATGAGCTAAGTTGTTTTTGTTAATGTTTCCTGGTCGTCGTCGTCGTCGTCGTTCTTCGACGTCGTTGCCATCGTTGTCTTCTAGCGCTTTTTAATCTTCGGCAGCAGCTTAAAGCTTAAGCACGCTTTCGTTTACATGCTAATTTCCGTCTGACGTGTCTTACCAAGATTTTAGCATTTTTTTTTATTATTTTAATACGACTTTTTCGCGTTCTTAATGCCGACGCATAGTACTGTGGAATGGTTTAAAGGCGGACAAAATTCATATAAATATAACTGCATATTTCATATTGTGAAAATGTTTAAATTTCTTTTTAAATATTAAATATATTTTTAAATTATGTTTATAAACTCCAATAGTTTAGAAGTTATAGCGTAAATATGATCTAGAATTTTCATTGCATATTTTGAATAATCTCTTTTTTCGAGCAAGGAAAATTGACTTTGTTTTTTTTTCTTGGCTTTAAAAATAAAATGGATTTTGACATGCCATTTTTTCTGTTTTAATGATGCCGCAAAGTACTGTGCGCCTTGCTAGAGTAGTCGCGCTTCCAAGACAACAACAAAAATAAATACATAGCTGCCTAAAACAAAAAATGTTAATTTCAGTTTGTCTTGGTAATTTATCATATTTTTTTTCCGTTGGCTTGTGTTGTTTTTGTACGAGTATTGCTGTGATTTTTTGAACTCCTCGGAAACTGTTGCTGCTGCTGATTTTGCTGCTGCCGCTAAACGCTTTTAATTAAATCCAATGCGCATGTGTAACTTTACTGCGTTTAGCTTAGTTCAATCTGGCGAGCTGTTGTTGTTATTGTTGTCCCTGTTGTTGCTGTAATATCATAGTCTAAACCAGGCTCAAAACAGTCTTTGAACTTGGCCGCCGCGTTTGTTTCATATGATTGATGTGGTCTTAATTTTAATATATGCGTGTGTGTGTGCGTTTGCGTGTGTATTGTCTTAGTTCGAGCGATTATTTTTAAGCTATATTTTAAATTCGCTCTAAGCTTACAAGTCTGTTAGCGTAAATGACGGCGCGCTTGTAACAAGTTTCAATTTAAACGTATTTTTAAAAGGTAATTTGCATAATTTTTTTGATTTTTATTTTTGTTATTGTTTTTGTTATATATTTTTGTAGACTTTTATTTTTCTTCTCTTTTTTCACACAAACCAAACTGATTTAAATTTGAAATTGTTTCTTGTCATAATTATCATTAATATCGGAGTTTGTTCGCGATTTAAAAATCGCTTTTCACCATATTCATAAATAAATTATGACTGCAATTTGTTTGTGTCTTTCTTCGGATTCGGATTTCAGATACTCTTAATTTTAAGTCTTTTATTATGTAAATGCAATTCGGTTAATCGATAATGCCCAAATCGCTGTCACAATAAGAAGGCCTCATGTTCACACTCCTTTTTGGGTTGGCACTACGCATAATCAATGCAAGTTTACAAATTTTGGAATAGACTTTTACAAATGAATCGATATTTCTTTCGGTATATAAATAAAACGACATACATATTGTATATATAATTTTCCAGAGAGCGAAATAAAATATTACTGAAAATTACTCTTTAAACCTTTATACCCGGAATGCGTTTTTATGGATTTCAATAAACAATTTTATATAGTGTTAATACATTTGTGGGTCTTAATGGCGTTAACTAACTGAAGACATATTTTGCTAATGATTTTTTATTGTTATTTGGACCAAGCATTAAATTAGAGAAGGTAGTTATTGTTATCAGTTTGCTAGGCCAACCTAAACTAAATTCTATTTTCTATTAGAATTAGTTAATATAAAAGTCCAAACCAAAGAAAAATTTGTTAAGAATATCAAGCAAACATATTTAAAATTAAGAGTTCACTTAGAACATTCGTTTGGTCTGCTAGGATTACAGTTTTAAATGCCACATGGAGGATAAAGTAATTCTTAACTTTCTATATCATATCTATCACATAATAAAGCTATCACATAATAAAGCTTATGTGCTCTTTGAGCCTGAGTTGTATGTCTCCCAAGCAGAATCTTAACTAAACAACCAACCATCTCATCTCGGAAAGTTTAATAAGTTTAATTAAAAGTACTTAAAGAATTGATATCTGAGACTATTCGTCTTTCAAATCAACGCTTTAGTCTACTGCTGAGTTTTAGCTTTTAACTTAGTTGCTTGTGTTATTAAGCTAGAAGAAGGGCTATAATAAACCCTCCGATTGTTATGGTATTACATTATAATTATTTAGTTTAATGACATACATGAAAACTCATAAAAGTTAATTACTTGGTATAAAAGAAATTGCTCCATTATTTATTAAAAGAGATATTTTGATTTTAAAGGCAAATATATAATAATCACTTTATATCTTGACATATAAAAAAATTTGCAATGTTAAAAGCCAAGGAATATTAGACCAAAACATTATTTTAATTTAAAACTGTAAAATACATTTTACCTTAAATTGAAAAACCAAAATGTAGCTCGGATTCTAAAGTCAACCTTCTGTCTATTTTTAAATTTTGTAATCCCTAGACAACAACAATTTCTAACCAAAAAAGCAATAATTTAAGGATAATCCAACAAAACCAGAACTACAAAATAATCATATTTAATAGCACATTTCCGTCGGAATAAATCCATCCAAAAATATAAACCAACAAAACCACAACTACAACAAAAAAACGATAAACTCTACGTTAGCTGAGAAATCAACAGCTCAGCTCAAGCCAACACGAACAATTCCAAAGAAATATAATCCACTTATCAAAGACAAAGAATCGCTGACTTTTCGAAATAGCACAAACCGTAATAACGCACTTAACGAATGAATCTATCTTTCACTTTACTGCAACGCAACAAATAGAGAACATAAAATATTAATCGCCTTTTGTGTGGAAGTTGCAAAAATTTCGAACATTGCCAAAAAATCTTCACACCTAAATTGTTTCGTTAAAATGCGTAACTGAGTCTAAATAATTGATTACAATGGAGTTCAATTGAAAAAAAACAAGAGTTGTAGCTTATGTTGAGGTTTTATATGATGATCTACCAAAGCGCTGCGGAGATAACATATAAAATAATTTTCCATGTTGATTTTCATGCATATCGATAAATAGGTTCAGTTGATTATTTGTGCTTCTTCTTCGACTTGGTTGGATAATGGTGCAGCAAGTTAAGATGCATGAAATTTACACTCGAAATACAAAACGAGCCGTGGCAAATCGATTTCAAAGGTCTGCCAGGAGCTGAGGTAGTAAACGACGGTTATTGTAGACCGGTTGCTATTGGTAGGAAAATAGAACTTCTTTTTTTTTTTTTTTTTGGTTTGTGAAAATAATTTCATGTTATCAGGATGAGTAGAAGATTTTTAAGGATTTCATGGTTTTGAGGAGAAGACTATTAACAAAAATTTGATAAAATATTTCGATTGTGTAAGTATTGCAAATACTTATACTCAGGACGAAGTGGCTAGAAAATGTCTATATAGATCGTGATCAATTGATAAAATTTTGGCAAAATTTAGTCATTAATATAATTTCAGATAAATTTACTATTTAATTTCTAAATTCAGATTTGCTCGATTTATTCTTAGGATTTTCATAAGTTTTTCGTCATTTAGTCAAAAATTAAGTATATTATCTCAAAAATACTTCAAATTCATTTTATTCGCATAGATACAAAACAAGTAACAACTTCAATTAAAATACTCGTAAGTCTTTATAATAAAATTGTTCTAAATTAATTCATTGATTTGCGAGTAATAATCTCAATTAAAGAAATGACGATTACTTTTATTATGTATAATTTATAAAAATTTCTAATGACTGCTTACAGTTAAATTGAATTTTCTGCGAGAGATGCAAACTTTTATATTCTTTTTCAGTCTGATTTTTAATCTTTTATATCCTTAAGATACATTCGCAAAGATTACATTAACGAATTTTGAGCTTAGGTGATAAAGTTACAATTTTATGTTGTGCACAATGACAGATCTCAATCGCACGCCTCCCAATTGATTTGCATATCTTTGCAACACCAAAAATTTAGAAATCTCAAACAAAGATCTACAAAAAAAAAAGAACTTACCGGATTAACTTGTGGCTTCTGCAGATGTGTTGCAATATTTGAGATATTCATGCCCATTGCGGGTATTTGTGAACCGTAGAGTTGACCCGCCGTCGGCGTCATATCGGTGAGCATCTTTGCAGATGAATTTTGCAAATGTTTCCACGAATAGGCGGCAATATTGTTGCAGATTAACAAACACACACACACACACACGGACACACAAAATTCCTCTTGTTGAACGCAAAAACGCCAACAAATGCCAAATTAGCAAAATCAGCAAAAATTATCCAAATTGATTGAGGGAACGAACCAACAGAAGACTCAATTTTCGTGGGCTACGATCGATTGTCACATCACTTCAGCACCGTGCAACAACAAAACGAATCAATCATACGAGTTTGCACAAATTATGCGTTGCTGTACTTTTGACACTTTTTTCTTTTCGATTGTAGTTATTGTATTGTATTGTATTTTTTTAATTGGAAATTTCGTATGAGCTGTGAGTGTCCTTTTTTATAGAATTGTTATTTGCAGATATTTCAAAAATTCAATAATCGCCGCAATTTCGAATATTACGCAAACAAAAAAATTATGATTACTCGAAAATATTTGTTTTGTTTTTGAAATCAAAAAAAAAATATATATATATATCCTCTTGGCTAGGCTAACAAAAGACACGCTCGTCGTCGTCGTTGTCGTCGTTGTTACTTCCGCACTCACACAGTCTTTACACAATGAAGCCGAAAATGCTTATTGGCCGCTTTTGTTACACGTTTGTTTTACCGTCGCCGTTGATATTGTATCTTATCGGTTTATTTTGTTTGTGTGTTTTGTGTTCTGTGTGTGTGTGTTCTTTTATTTCTGGCTTTGCTGATAATCCGTCAAAAGTGCCCGGCTCTTTGTTGACAGGTAGCGGCGCAGTACTAGCAGCAGCGGCAGTGTGACACAGCGTGGCGCCTACCTTTCAAACAATGTGTGATTGTTTGTCGTTAGATTACTTAAGCGAATCCAAATGAACGTTGATACTAATTTTATTATATTTAATTAAGCGGTTTAATCAAGTTTATTTGAATTTTCAAAACTATTGAACTTTGAGATACAATTTTTAGATATCTTTCGGGTTTTAAAAATCCGTTTTTTTTAGGTTATTTTATTTGTTATTAATTTTAAATATTATATTTTATATTTATATACTTTGATTCGTTGATAATTTATTCGCCAAATTCTAATTTATATACTTTGATTCGTTGATAATTTATTCGCCAAATTCTAATGCACAGCTTAGCGATAAATTGTATCTGTTATCCTTTCGAACCGTTCGAACCCTGCCACTTTTCGCTACTTGACTTTCGCGACGCGTTTTCTTTGCTTTACGAAAAAATCGTTTGCCTGCAACGTTTTATTTTTTTTATTTTTGTATTGTATCTTTGTATCTTGACTTTTTATTTTTTGTTGGTTTTTTGCAAAAGTATATCTGCTCGAATTCTCCGCGCAAAAATTCACGTCGTCGTCGCTGATCGTTCGAATTGTACTTGCAACTGTTTCGCGCGTTTCGCGTGGCGTACAAAAAGCCAAAAAGCTTCTTCTCCTCGCAGAGCTGAGCTAACAACACCAACACACACACTGTATCACAAGCAAACGAACAGATATACGTACACAAACAACAAACACACACAGATATGCACAGATACTCAAAAAGGCACGTTTGTATCTCTCAGTACGCTATATTTCGATATCTTGTATCGCGTTGTGTTGGCAAGCGACTAAACAACGCCGCAAAAACCGGTGCTGCCAGCCATTCATCAGCGCGCAGCAACAACAAACAAACGAACACAACAACAATAACAACAATACGAACAACAAAAGTAAAGAGAGCGCACAGCGCCTCACAAACAACTTCCAACCACCAACATCAACATCAAGCAGCAGCAGCAGCGGCAACACTAATACAACAACAAAAACAACTACCACCATCACCATCACCAGGCACAACTACCAACGAAGTTCAACCATATTGCCTGGTGGCGCGGCGCACCCAAGCGCACCCAAAAGTCGTTCGTCATCCGCTCCTCAATTTAACTCAGCTCAACTCAACTCGGCCGACAATCCATCCAAAAGCATCGATCGTCCGTCGTTTGTCTTGTTCGCTATAGCCGCGCTCCTTCCTTCCTTTCTTTCTTCATTCATGAATTCTTCTTCTATTTTTTTCATCGCTTTTTTCCGGTTTCCATAAAAAAACTGTAAGAAAAAAACGTGTTTTCCAAAAAAAAAAATGTATGTTAATGTGTTTGTGTTGTTGTAGCGCATGCACACAGCTACAAGTTCGCTCTGAATTGTTGTACAGTACATCAGCTTGGTTTAACAAATGACAGAAATAAATATTTTTTCAAATCTGTACAAGCGTCGATTTTTACGAACTATTTCAAAGTTGGTTAATAACGTTTAATGAATATTAACATTTTTTTTTTACTTTTGCTGAGGGAATTTAATACGAAATTTATTTTTGTATTTTCTTTTCTATGTCAAAGAGTACTGTTCGCTGCGCGCACCACTTTTGCCGCACGTCACGTAATTCTCCGTTTGTTGTTTTTGTTATGTTGCGTTGCGTTGCGCGCCGCCTCCCGCTGTTTTAAACGACGGGCGCTCTCGACCAATCGCCGCATTGTCTTTTGACGCTGCATCGCTAACCTATAATTAGCGCGATGGCCGCTGTGCGAGCGAGATAGTCATTGGTGCGCTCTCATCTCATCTCACCGAGGCTATCTCGTGTTGTTTGTACGTTTGCATGTGCCATGCTCATATACACAAATAAGTATTCACTGTTTCCGGTGCTCACTCGGTTCAGACTCTCTTCTGCTGTGTTGTATTTATAATTTTTAAATAGGCAGAGAGAGACTCTCGCTCACTTCCTCTCTCGTTGGCATTGTTTGCTCTGCAGTCGCGTGCTTCATCACCCAACGTTGTTAGATTTTTAGATATATATGTAGATACTTTGTATTTGTATTTGTATACGAGTATCTGCATTTTGCAATGAAGGAAGTTTTTGTCTTTTGGTCCTATTCAAATATTTTGCCGCTGTAATGCGGCGTTGGTTCAGTGCTTGTATGTTTGAATGTTTATACTGTCATATCATGGCGTGAGGTTTTTGTTTGCTACTTTTGTTGTTTGAAGCTAGGCACTTTGCTTTGATAAGCAAGTTTTTATTTAACCTTTTAAAGAGTTATATCTAGAATCTGATCGGCTAGGAAATTGTGTATTTTCACTCAAAAATGTAAACATGTCCATTAAAGGTTTATAACCTTAGTTGAGTGAATCGCAAGATGATGCGCCTATACAGACGCACCTCATTATATCAAGGATGAAGTTATATTTCAAAAAGTTTTCTACTATATATTTCTACTATTTATTTGATTAATAAAAAAAAAATTTAAACGTAGTTTAACTCTGTACAGAACTGTTTCTAGAAATTTTGGCCCAAAAAGAAAACCCAAGTTCTACCCCTAACAAATTGCGACCGAGGCAATTATCCCCTACTTATCCCTTGGATACAGCCTCGACTCGGATTGAAAATAATAGTTGCGGACAACAATATCGATTGATTCAAATTTTATTTAAAGATGTTTAAGTTTACTAAAGTGATTTCCGAATTTCTTTCTTGAAATATTCTATTCATATCACAAGTTTACACAAAAGTTGTGAGTTGTATTTGATAATGTGAATATGTCCAGTATTCCACCATAAAAACGTGTGTAAATATCTTTTCGCACTAAATATAAGATTATGTTTTTGTTGTTTTAGTAGAGATTGGTAATATTATTCCTTAAAATTCTTTAAAATCCCTCGATATAAAAACATAAATTTTTATTAACAATTTTGATTTTTCAATATATCTTGAATCTTTTATCAAGAAAAAATTCTTAAAAAAAGTATACCCATTCAAAGGTCGAAAAATGTTTGTTAATAATGCTGACAAAATGGTGAACTAATAACAAATTTATATCGATTTACCACCGTATTCACACACCCACATCAAAAATGACACAACTTAAAAAAAAGTTATTTCACAGAAACAAATTTAAAAAACTGTTTTTGAGCTAATTAAATTTTTTAAAGAATTAGAAACAATGTTAGGCAATAAAATACATAATAGGTTGAATTAAATAAGTTTGTTTTTATAATTGCAGTATAAATTTAAAATTTTTGAGTTGTACCCATTTCGATGAAATATTACTTTAATTTATCTTTAAAATGGTCATAATTCAAAAGTTATCAACGAAAATAATCGTTTATATCTACAAATAAATCACAACTCAAAATATGCCTGTTTAGCATTTACTAAAAGCAAAAACAAATTGTAGCAATACAGCAGAAGATGCATAACAACTTTTTTTGTAGCAATTTACAACAAATATCACGACAGGTATTTGCTAACTGGTAGAACTGTATTTTTTTTTTTAATAACGTGGTTATGATAACTTGAAAATCAAATTTTTTGAGTTGTGTTAGTTCTGAAGTGGATCTGCGAAATTTCTTCTGAATTATATCAAAATGAAGATTACCTTAATAAAAAAATATGTTTTGATAAGAGTAACCACAGCAAAGCTTTGATGATTTAATCCTTAGGAATAGCCCTACAAACAACAGACTAAGGCCCAGTATAAAACATTTTAGTATGTTTAAAAAACTCTTTGTCTTTATTTCTTTATTTATTTAAAAGTTAATCTATTAATAATAATTAAAAAGGAGATCAGTTCGTAAGGTTTGTTACGCTGCATAAATTTGATAAACAACAATTCGCCATTAAAAACTGGCTCAGGCGCTATAACGAATTTTTAATTAATTACCCATACTTCCTTTTCTTCTTCTGAACATTTACTTCTATTTACATTTATATATGTACATACATATATCTACTATATATAGATATTCTTTTTTTTGCAAATGAAATTCGTTACCGTGTTTAAAAGCGATTGAATTTTTGATGAGAAAAATGTATTCCAAGGCATAAGAAATTCGTAAGAAATCATGATAAAAAATTTGAACAACAAAAACCAGGACCCACCACATGTATCGAGTATGAACTATGGCATGTTTTGGCTATATGAAGCAGATGCATTAACGATACTTGTACATTGTAACGAACGTTGGCTGAGCTATTTCACTTTTCACACATGTGTAAATCTGCTCATAAATTTCGGATAATCAACCGAGACTTGGACTTGGCTCATTTAAGCTTAAAGGCACATTAATTCAACTAACTGCGGATTGAGATAATTGGAAAAATTCAGCTTTTAAGTCTGACGTTTCTAAAGTGGCCGAATGGACAATTGCACACAATAGTCTCGCTTAGGAAAAACAAAAAATAAAAATGGCAACAATCAGTCGACAACTGGAAGCAAATATTCAACAACTGCATGCAGCATGCAAAACTCAAATAGCAACAAAAAACAAAAAACAAAAACAACACAAAGTTGTTGTTCAAAGAGCACGCGCTACATGCCCCAAAAGCATAGCACCCAACCAGCTAACCAACAAACCAAGCGAGTGAACAAACGAACGAGCAAACGACCAAACCACCCGTCAATGTGGATAGGTGCCTCGAAAATAATCTCACGACATTGCCCAAGGAGAGAGCGCACAAATCAAGCGCCAGCAATGAACAAACGAACGTACGAACGAACGACGAGGCAGACAGGCACCGCGGCAACACGCTCCGCGAGCGTTACACGGCCACCACCACAACTCAATTGGAACCGAATTGAATGGGCGACATCGGAGCAACCAACCTCCATGCTACTCCACTCCGGCGCTCGCAACAAATCTCTCCAACGCTATGCAAGGCCATTTACCACCGGCACCACCACACCGCACAGTACTTACAGAGCAGTGGAGAAACCTTTTGGAAGCGTTTACAAATTTTAGGAGATTAATTTGGCAAACTTCCTTCCCAATTTTCTAAAATACCTTCCGATTGTAACAGGGTGTTTTTTTTTTCTGAGTCTATTTACTTTCACTAAGTACTGTGAACTGCCGCCCGCCAGCAATGGCTGAGGTGGGCCAAGTGGGCGTAGTTTTCATGCTTTCTTTTTTCGATTCTTTTTTTTTCTTTCTTCTTTGCTGCCTGCCATAGAGAAATCTCCACATACTCATCTAAGGAAGGTACATGCCTCGTACTCTGTGTGGCAGCAGGCAGCAGCAGTTTGTGCGCGCCCCGATGACGGATGATATGAGCGGCAGCGAGAGACGCAAATATTGTAGTTGTTGTTTCGCTGAAGAGTGGCCTGCCTGTGCCTGTGTTTGGGCCTGAGCCTGAGCCGGGGCATGTACGAGTATGCATGAAAGTATCGCATGCGTCATGGCTCGCTTGACGTGCGTCATGCGTCAAAATGCTTCGCGGTAAATGTTTGCAAGCAGCATGAACGAATTATTCGTTGAAGTTGTTGTTTTTGTTGTTATAAAAGTGGGTGGTAACATTTATTTTCTTTTTTTGTTGGTTCTGCTGGCACGAAGAAGAACAAGAAGAAATCGTACAAGAAGTCGAAATATTGGCCGAGAGTTGCTTTAATATGGAATCATGGTAATTTTGACTACTTATCCGAATTATTTCGTGAGTGGACAAATGAGTGAGCCTCTTTATTTTTGTTTTTGTATTTATATTTATATTTTATTAATTCAATGCACGCACTTTTCCAGCTCGGGAAAATATTCGAGAAGAAAGGGTGTAACCACTGGGTGTGCCTTGAGGGCGGTACTATTAGGAAAGTATATTGTGTACAAGTGTGTGTGGTGAATGTGTGACTATGTGCGTGTATAAAGTAGCAGCGGCAGCCGCAAGTGATCCAAAACAATGGAAAACTCAATTTATTTAAATGACATTTCTCACATAATCGTACACACAAAAATTAATTAAAAAATAAATTATGCTTAATGATATTATATTATTCCATCAAGAATGATCACATGATAAATTTGTAGATGATAGATTATCAGGTTTTTAATTTCAAAAAATTGTCTTATCAATAAAAAATTAAAAATTGTAAGCAATACTTATTATCACTTGTCTTCTGAGTGTAATGGTTCAGTTCATCCCTTCCATTACTTATCTCCTGTTTCCGGTCCCGACCCAGGTCCCCTTTCTATTTATCTCTTTCATCTTTTTCTTTCTTTCTTTCGATACCCTGACAACTCTCTGTGATAATAGTAATTTGTATATCATAAACAAATGAAAAAAGAGATATAAATTTAAAATAAATTTTACTATTTATTTTATAAAAAATTTTAGAATCCTTTTTCCTTCCGAACTTAAAAACTGTAGTGAAATTTTTTACCTCTGCTGATGGAGAATTTTCGCTTCTTCCAATGCGTTGAAGTTGTTCCTTATATGACCGAATCTTCCCTCTCTCTCTGAAAATAATTGTGATATTTTTTTTTAGATCGACCAAGCCCATTTTTCTCCATCTTGATCAATCTACTGCTTGGAATAGTAAATTTCAATTTCTCAAAACTTATCTTAATTTTAAGGTACAATATTCTCAACCCACTGGAATCAAATGTCACAGTTTTTAGGGCGACTGAGCCCATTTCTCTCTTTCTTGATAAATCAATCGATCGATACCTTAACAAACTTATTTTATGAAGATTACTTTAATACCTTCCGAATGATACCTAAATCATTTTATTCAAAACATGAGAATAAACAACTAAATGATACCCTCAGGTTAACCTTTTTAAATTACTATATAAGACTACATTATATGCAAGTGTATTTCATTGAAAAAATATTTCAATATAAATGTTCGAAAGATATTCAGGTACATAAAATTGGGCGTGTCTTAAGCACACCGTATCTGGTAATATCTGTGCTGCATGTACTCGTACATAAGTTCAACAAACCATCCTGGCATGTCCGCCACATACGACATATACGAGTGTCCCGCGCACTTAGCCTTCGTGCCCATTCATTTATTTACTTTTAAGTGGGTCAACTCCTTCAATCAAGTGTCACGCGCCATGTTCATTACTTTTTATCATTTGTTTCTATCCGATTGTCATTGTTAGTGACTCTTTCTACCTGTGACTTATTTTTATTTTTTTCCTTTTTGCAAATAAACCT
The DNA here is from genome assembly GCA_949127995.1 of Suillia variegata. Taxonomy (NCBI): domain Eukaryota; kingdom Metazoa; phylum Arthropoda; class Insecta; order Diptera; family Heleomyzidae; genus Suillia; species Suillia variegata. The sequence goes on from OX421846.1 coordinate 33,583,430, forward strand.
TTCACCTTTTATCTTTGGTGTTCCGCCTTTATTATTTTTATTTCTATTTCCGATTCCATAGACCACCGCCATCTTCCAAGCGCGCCACTGTCAGTCAGTCAGTCCGCTCGTTCGTTCGTTCGTTCGTCAGCTTGATTGTTAGCTGAAATGGCGTACTGAGTGACGATTCTGAAGTGAACTGAAGTGAAGTGAAGTGAAGTGAAGTGAAGTTTTCCTGTCAACACTTTAATGACACTCATTGTCAGCCATTTTAACATTTAATTAAACAAGTTGTAATTTTAAATGAGCACTTACGAGCGTGTTCTGTGCCTCGCTTGCGAGTGCGGCACAGCACGGCGCGGCGCATCGCAACGCGACACAAACAACAATTGAAATATTTAATTAAAATTTTAATTGAATTTATTTTATTGCGCTTTTTAATTAAATTGTTCAAAGTTGAAATGCGAAATGAAATAATAATAATGGTGGTCGTGCGAATGGCGCAAAATGTTCATTTTATTTCATTTCGCTCGCTCCTCGCTCGTTGGTTTCGCTTTGCTTTGCTTCGCTTTGGCGCAATTGGCGCAAATGACTTCATTTCATTTTGGTAATTGTTTTAATCGTGTCGTAAATGGGTTCTAATTAAAAGGCGTTCCATAAGCCATTCACCGTTGAAATTATGCCATTACGTTTGATTGCGGTTCGGTTCGGTGCGGTTTGCTAGACCAAAGATCAAAGGATAAATGCATTGAATTCGTTTGCAAATAAAGTTTCAACTTATATTAACTTATATTAGTTGGGAAAAAAGTTTGCTTCTCTGAAAAGTATTAAGTAGAATGGTATAATTAAGTCTAAAGACTTTCTGTTTTAATTCCCATGGGAACTAAAACAACATATGAAATGGTTTATTATGCAAACCGATCAAAATAATGACTTAATATGAACTATTTGCGATTTCGTGTAGCTTTAGATAACGAATCTAAATCGTAATATAGTATGGTATAAATACTTATTTTCTTAAGTGGGGGATATCTTATAGTTTTTGGTAAAAATGTATCTAAAATCTTAGATTTGGTTGGCCGCGGCCAGTCATAGATCAATAAAATCCCTTGCGTTTCCAGACGATATTTTCTAAAAGAAAAGTCAATCTAAAGCGTCTAAGTATTGTAAAACAATTCTCAAGAGTGCAGGACATTAACATGGGAGTTGCTCCATAATAAATTTGACTTATAACCTTCGACGTTGTACATCCTTATAAAAGTTTGCTCTTCAGCTGGAATTAAATTACTTTATTCTAGCTATCGGATCTAATTCTGGTACAGCCTAAACTCTTTAAATGTTTATGTGAATTTCAATTGAATTTTAATTTTTACGAAATATATAATCAAAAGTATTTGTTAATGTGAGTGACTTACAATGGATAATTACCAATCTCTACTAACAACTTAAATCATTTGGCAATTTAAAACTACTTAAATCACGAATATTGCTTTAAAATTTAACGACTTTAAACATAATGCCCGATAATGCATTACAACAATAAAGACGTTTCAGGGAAATGACTCCATTAAGCTTGCGTCACAATCAAAACCGAACCAAGCCCAACTGCCCAAAACTGAAGTAAACCAAAAATATAATAATAAAAAAAAAACAACACCAACAACGAAATACATACTCGTACATAAGTATTATTGCAAACGTATTTACACAATTAAGAAATGCCAAAACAAAAACGAAAGTGTACGAAAACGAGAAGGGGACTAAAGACCCCACAACAGCAGGAGGACTAAAAGCGATAACAACAACAACAACGAACTAAACTGTAGAGCCCCTGCGGACCAAACAAGACAACCGCAACTAAACAATAAAAACCACAACTGAACTACTGAAATACTCGAGGCTATTTTACGGATATCAAAATACACTTCAGACATTGGAACGTACCACAAGATATTTTACACCACCACCAACAACTAACGAGAACAACAACATCAGCCAAATATCAGTCGAATGCCAGTCAGCTAGCGTAGCATAGCACCCTGAACTCCCAAACGCAACTCATGAATGCGAATAGTGGAGTTAAGTAAAAGTACAAGTTGCAACTTTGGAACGGGAGTAGAGTACCGCGGGTGTACGTGTATCTCGATTTGTGTATCTGTGTGTGTGTGTGTACGTCTGGGGCTAAATTGCTAGGCGAGGGCGTGTCACTAAATCGTAAATCACTTTGAAGTGGGTCGTAGTCGTCTAACGTATAAACCAACAGCAACAACAACAACAATAGCAAAAGAACCACATCCACCGCCGCATCTATACTCTACATATACAAGGTGCTTTTAGAATAAAACAAGAGAACTAATGGTTCCTTGCCAGCAGCTAAGAGATACACCAAATCAAACACAACTCCAGCACTACCGACAGATGGCGCGACTGAATGCGAATGAATGCCGCTCCAAATTACGCTGCTGCCCCTTAAACCAAAGACCGCGTCCAACTGCCCTCGATAACGATAAACAAAAAAAAACAAACTACAACAACGTTTCTACCAAAAATCAATCAATTCAGTTGGCTAACAAGAATTCGCAAAGACCAATACATCATGTCAATGGACACACAGACAAGAAGCCAAGCGGCGGCGTCTGATGGTTGGCTTTTCGGTTGTCCATCATCGAAGCGTCACCCGCAGTTGTCCGCCTTTTGCGGCGGCTGTCCGCCAGCGTGTAATGCGCAACTGCGGTTGCGCAGGCGCAGCCCAGTTAATAATTGTGATTAAGCAAATTAAGTCAGAGTGCAGCACGGCGTGTTTATGTCAAACAACGAAACGGACGGACGAACGAACCAGTCAACCGACCAACGAACAACAACATTTTCGGCGCTCGATCGATGTTCTCGATTGCTTGTCCGCTTTGCTGCTAACTGCGTTAAGCGAGATTCAAATCACCCAGTGAGAATGTATTTTGTGAGTGGATCGCATCGAAACGATCTTTGATGAAATGTTGTGGTGCTTGTGTTCGGCGAGATTGGCTGATGGTGATCGAGTGATTCTTGATTAAGATTATTTGTCCATTTTGCGTCTTGAGCCGTTTCATTCGATATGCATATGACGCATTGAATTAAGCTTAAAGTTGATCGTCGCTCGGTAATGTGAATGCCGCAAGGTGGATATGTTTTTTCGGTGAAAAGAAATGAATTAAAAAAATTAAGTTGTCATATTTAAAAGATATTCTATTTATCAGATACATAAAAAAAATAAAAATTGCTGAATTTTATGTGGACTTTGCTGGATGTGTCAGACTAACTTAAAATTCTATTCATACTTACTTACTTGAGTAACATACAATTCCATGGTAATATAAGATTTCGTCTCTTAACCTCCAGAGGTATAAAAATATAATATAGTTTTTTTTATATTATATACAATATTTAATTATATAGAATATCAATTACCATTCACTTTAGAAGTTCTAGTAAGGTTATTCAATGAGCCTAGAATATAAACATCGGTAAATATAAATCTGTCTTCTCTGTGATAGGGAAACTCAAACCATAATCACAATTCCTTGGTAACTCTAATCACAGTAAAGCCTCACTTAAATCACTCAGCACTCAGCACTTTTGAGTAACTCCATTAATCGAAGCACTCAAAGTGTTGCCGCGGGCGTCTCAAGCTCAGCCATACAAGCCACACAAGCCGCACTACCACAACGCACACATCAAAATCGACAGTTGCGCATGTGCAGCAGCTTCCCTGCCCTTCGTACCAGCCACATTTCTGAGAGTTTCTGGCGTTGCGTTGCGTTGCGTTGACGTTTGAGGGAGTGACGAACGTGTTGTGTATTGTGTATGATTGTGGAGGAGCAACCAGCTCCACACTTCCAGCAGCAGCACGCTGCAACTTTACACAGAGTCGGCAATCTTCTTGTTGCTGGCTGTGCGCTGCACAACTCAAACCTGTGTTTAAGTTTAAGAGGGTGCCAACATGAGCGTATTGTGTGAATTACACCCTTTTTCATTGCGCTTAATTATTGTAATTTATTATTTTATTATAATTTTGATAAAACGTAGATGTAGACGTTTCGCAGACCGAAGAACCTTCGTTGTGTCGGTTGATTCACATCGACGACGACGATGCGCTGACGAAATGTCGAAATTTGCAAATGTGCAAATAAACAAGCGTTGAGGCGGATTTGTAATTGATCGATTGCCACTCGAGGCGCTCCACAAGTAAAATTAATGTAATTAGGTTGTTGCGCTGCGACTTCTGTTTCAGCACTGCGCTGGGATGTATTTGATTGAATCTCGCAGCGCTTGTTGACGGCTATAAGAGCGGTCTTTTGGCGCACGGTGAGTCTGTGCCATGGAAGAGGTATATACATAAATAAAGAATTTTTAGCGACATCCAGCTGCTTGATAATTTTTTAATTAGATGTTGTCTTGAGTTTACACGCAGGAAGTTAAATTAAACCATCTTAAAATATATGACTAGAGATTTTAAAATAAAAGTTCAGGATTGACTTTTCTATATATTTATAGACTTTAACCGAAACAGACCACATAATTGAGTTTCGTTTCGTCTCTTTTTTAATTTATTTAACAACGATACGAATTGAGGAAATCCTCGATCGAATATCATATTTTGGGTTATGGTATCCATTTTGTCCACAGTAATAAATTCGTTTCCCAAATATGTTTATCTTTCTACTCGCCGAAGCCGGGCATTTACATAAAATGAGGCAGCCGTCTCGGCCTCTTCAAGACATCATCCTCTAGAAGACACATCTTGCTAAGATGATATTTGAAGTATTCACTAACTTCTAGAATCAAGGCTTAGATTGCAGCTCCAAACGGAAATTATTCGAACATTTTAAGTTTTTTAAACTTTCTCAATACAAGTTCAGGATTTTTTTTACAAATAAGCTTATTACAGAGTGGCTTATCAAGATTCAAACTCCGCCCTCATTAATCTAGAGTTACAAACGAAGCCTGCATAAATTAAAGTAAATATTTTAAAGTGATATCTACTTCAGAGATATCGTGGAATTTGTAAATTGTCCACATTAGTCAGTGGCACAAGTCGCACATTCCAAATTGCGTTTTTTGTTTTTGTCTGCACATAATTGCATAATTACAAATAATTACACTTAATTACCAACCCCAGCGTACGTTGGCAGTAATTAATTGAATTAAGCTTTGCTGATTTTTCGCCTCAATAAATTCGCAACACAACGAGAGAGAGAGAGAGAGTAAAAGAGAAAGAGCGAGTGGAACAAAAAAACACAAATGAAAAAAATGAAAAATCGCTTAAAACGTCAACTGGAAAACGACTGAAAAATTGGCCAAACACTATTTTGAATTTGAAATGAGGCTGCGCGCGCGCGTTCGAATGTCTGTCGCAATTGTATCCGCAATTGTATCGGTGTGGTATGTGTGGTGTGTGTGCGTGCGTGTGTGTGTGTACTAAATTGTATCCCACATCCTAACTGCTGCTACCTACGTCGAGCACCACAAGCCACAGCCAAAGTCAACATGTACGCGCAAAAGTCATAAAGTAATTTTAAAGGAATTCGCCTTGTTTTGCGACCCGACCGACTGCAATGAGTTGCAGCAGCACCACCACCACCACCACCACCAGCAGCAGCAGCAAGTTGCTTGGAAGTTTTTTTTTATGTAATTCTCGGTTTTTGTATCTTTTTCGAGTTTTGCACATTTAACCAGCAAAGAGTGCAAAGCCAAGTCGAAAACCCGAAAACGGCACAATTAATTATTATGCCGAACGTAGAATTTCTGCGTTATTCGTGCGCACAACCCGTAATTATCCGTTCGATACAAATCGAAAGACATAAAATTTATTATTGCGAATTAATAAATTTTATTTTCGCTGCTATTTCTTGGTCTTGGTATTGCAGATCGCTTTGTATGTACGTCTGTACGTCTGTACGTTCGTATGTTTGTTGTTTTTATTTCGTCGTTTGTGACTGACTTTTGAAATGTGGTCTTGGCATGTTTCTGCTGCTGCTGCTTTTCAGTTTTTCGGATACATATGTATGTATATATATATATAACATTTTTTATTTATTTTATTCTGCGATAATTTTTTATAAAGATTGTTTTTCTACCATTTCGGTAGGCTCGTCGATAGCATCTCACAGTTATTATATTTTTTTCGTTTCGATATTTGAGTTATTTGCCCGGCTTGGGCAACCAGTCTTGCAGTGGCACTTCTAAGCCACAATCAAAATACGTTCAGGATGTGAACACTTTGCAATCCTGTCAAAATTTTCTCTATTCGCCCAGTTCAAAATGAACCTTTCATGTTGAGACTTTGGCTGTGAGTCATTTTTTAACTGGCCAATATAAGGTCGGAGGCTTGCAAGCGAAAGATATAATTTAAAGTTGTCTGAAAATAAAGTGATATAATCTTTATCTGCAAACGATGATTAAAGACTTTAAGCTACACAATTTTTTCTGGTTTTCTGTATATGGATTAATAGTAGTTAGTTATCTTAGATCTTTTGTATAATTGTTAGCTTAAAAAGACTTTGTTAAAAGCTTCTTAAAATATCATGGGATGGCGACTTGACTCATTTCATACAATGATTTTAGCATTTACAAAACTTCAAGGTCCTTTTGACTCATTTCCTATTTAGTTATCTTAACTTAAAGAAATCATTGGTTATTTCTACTTTGTTCCAACTACATATCCTGCCCTTTCTTAAAAATAAAAGTTTATATTTTTATATGGTATGTATCTAGTGGTGAGCTATGTATTTTAATGTATTTTTTTGTCAGAAGTTTTTCGTACTGTTTTTTTTTGAAGATTTTTATTGGCCAAGACTGAGATATATCTAAACAAATTTTCTGTTAAGGCAATTTAATATGATTTACATTTAAAATATTTCAATATGTACAGATATATACACTTAGAAAGTGACTTCCTCGAAAGTGCTTCTTCAGCAACTTTCCCAAAAACCCTTCAGAGCAGAGTCAACTAAATCAAAATGTAATTAAGTTCTGCTTGTTCCATACTTTCCATTCACTCCATATATGAGAAATAACGAGTTCCAAAGTAGTTAAACTATCGAATACGATACATACATAAACCTTTATATTAACAAACAACCCTTTACCAGAACGAAACAATCCAGCAAATAAGTAAATAAAGTAATCCAAACCGTTGACGAATTCATTTGCGGCCATAAAAAAAGCAAACAAAAAAAAAAGAAACACTTGTCACTGTAGCCAAAAGTTGCACAATGCCGCAAACAGAATCACAATGGCTCAGCAGTTTCATTGAAATGTACGCAGAAAAGGCGTGGCACTTGACGATGACGGCAACAAGAACAACAACAAGAACAACGACAACGACACACAATCATAGGATTTTATGTGCTGTTCGCAAAGCGCGGGAGCTGTCAACGTTTTACGCACGATACGATACGAAACGAAACAACGCAACGCAACGCAATACAACAACGCAATACAACAACAAAATGTTATGCTTAGCTTTATGTGGCTACCAATGCTGCCAAATTGCATATTCATTTGGATTTGTCGCTTCTCAATGTTACGTGGTGTTGTCGCTGTTATGTTGTTGTTGTTGGTTTTTGTTATTGTTGCTGTTGCTGTTGCTGTAGCTGTTGTTCTCAATTAATTTTTATTGCGCTGTCAGCTAAAACCAGAAAATATCATCATCACTTCGTTTCGAACTCCGAACGGCAATCGTAAAATCCTTAACTCTTTCTTTTTTCCTTTTTTTCGACTTGAGCGCTTTGTATTTAGAATGTTAATTTACAGTTGCAGGCAGTGCTGCGCACCAATAAAAGTGTCACAAGTTTTTATTACATATCACACACACTCGCCGCCGCCGCCGCCGAGATTGTAGATTGAAGCGGCAAAAGCAGCAACAACAGCAGCAGCAATATACGAGTAAGTTTGTTTGTGTATTTAGTTTTGTTGCTGCTCAACTGATGGCGTTGTTGTGACAGGTTTGACAGATGTCGGTGGCATTAGCAGCGCGGCAAAGTGCGCCGCACGTGCTGCTGCTGCCGCTAACTGAGTGACTAACTGACTGACAGCGCGTCGCTGTATTGAACGCTTAACAGATTTGTGCTGCTATTATGACAGCAAGATTGTTAATTTTTTTCAATTTTGTTATTGTTCTGCGCCAGGAAGTTTTGAGAAATGATGTCTACAGCGGCGCGTTTTCTTCGCGCTTTTGTTTATGAATTGCCGTGTTGATGTTAAACGTGTTGTTTTAATTATTAGTTGCTAATTAATTCAATTATAATTTATTCAATTAATTCACGAGTGCAATTTGTCAGCGAAGAGTATCGCAATTGTGTAATTTTGCAATTTAAACAATTTTGTTTTTGTTCAACAATTAAGAGACATAATACAATATTTGCATAATCAACATGGAGGAAGGTAAATTAAAAACAAAAATTATTATTTGTATAATATTAATAATAGAGTTAAAATTAAATTGGAATTAACAATGAGAACAACACAGAGAATTTTAAAATAATAATTTTTATTTTAAAAATTTAACATTGCGTCTGAGTGTTAAAGTAACACGACAGTGTAAGTGTTAATTTACCTTGGTATAATTTCAAATTAACATGAATTATAATGTTAAATTAGGTCTTTCTAAAAAATTATCATGAATAAACACATGATGTAGTGTTAATTTAACATAATATAGTGTTAATTCAACATGACATAGTGTCAAATTTAAACTTTTTTAAGTATTCTGTCAAAATTTTTTCAAAAATCAACACCTCAAAAAGAGTTTAATCAACATTGTGTCCTATTGGCCAAATACTTTCCTCTGTTAAGTATAGACGGAAAATGTAAAAATTCGTGTCATCGGCGTTGAAAAATATTAACTGAAAAATGATAATTTTAATGTTAAGTTTACATGTTATTTTTTTTCAAGTCGCGATTATTTTAAATAGTTATCTTTAGAAAACTTAATTATCGAAGGAGATATCACCAATCGGCGTGTGTGTATTTTACGAAGTTTTTGCGTTAAATTTGCCTAGCAATACAAAATTATATCGCGTAAATCAGCTGTTTTTATTTTATATCCAAAAACGTTGCCATATAAATTTGTAAGCAGCTCGTAAACTTTTGTGTATGAAAAATATAAACAGCTGAATGACAAGGTATAAATTTGTGTGGCAAAGGAAGGTAAATAAGGCGAAAACGAGCTTAAATGAGTACTGCTGGAATTTATATCATCGCGGCAGATATCAAAACTTATGTTCTCCAATATATAACGAAGCTCAGTATTCCAAAGCAACAAGGGATGAACATATTAAAAGGTGTATTTAAATAATCTGTTAAACAAAAAAAAATAAACGTTTAGACGTTTTTGTTTTTAGCTCATTAGTGATTTAAGCAACGACTTCGAGTGATGAGAAAATCAAGAAAAAATTGCCAAATGAATGTATCGTATATTTTTTCCTGAGAATTTTCGTAACTTAACCTGAAAGTAAAGTAAAGCAAGGCAAAAACCTGCAAAAAACCGACAAAAACAACAGCAAAAGGGCCATTTGCTACGTTTGCTGTTAGCCAAGAAAAAAAATACCAAAACCAAAACAAAAACAACAACAACCAAGCAAAGACCGCGCGAACCAGAATAAAAATGGCGATAGAAATCGTGATACAATCACGTCTAGACTTTTACGAGTTGCGCCTACAAAACGCAATTTAACGCAGCGCAAAACCGCGTCGCAACGCGCATCGCAATGCTTAACAACGTGCGCAGCTTAAAAATGAAATGTACCCAAGCTCCACCAAAATAAAACAAAAACAGAAACAAAAAACTTTTTAAATCTCTTTCACGAAATATTTGCAGATGATTTCAATGATGAAGATGATGATGACGATGGTCGCTCGCTCGCTGGCTGGCTGTTTGGCTGGCTGGCTGGCTCGGTCAATGGTCACTTCACTTCACCTTTTGTGCGCATTCTGCAAAATTCTCACAGGAACGCGTTCGGCTATTCTTCTACCTTGAAATGTGAGTAGCTGTGCTGCAACTAGGTTAAGCGGCAAAGTTGCGGCTTTAAGCAGTACAAAAACAAAACAAAAAACAAAACGTATGTTTGTATATGTGTATCCAAGAAAAGAAGCAACATTTTAAAACAAAACGAAAAATACACAAAAGTTTGAAAGCTGATTGTGAGCAGCTAATTACATGGTGCCAGTGAAACGCTTTTAAGAAGCGAAACACCAACAAATACTATACTTCATTAACAAAACGTTAAGTTGGCTAGCTAGCCAGCCAGCTCGTTGGTTGGTTGGTTCCTTGGTGCGCCGCCGTATCTTTCGTCCGTCCTTCCATCCAACCAGCCATTCGTCTGTCTGCGCGTGAAAACACCGGCACAGTCTCGCGTCAAGGTTGCCGCTGCTGCTGCTAATGCTGCTTTGCTCTAATCTTTGGGAAATTAATTTTCTTATTAATTTTTTCGTCCAACAAACCATTGAAAAATAATTGATTTTAGATCAATAAAAATTACCTCCGAAAAAAATCGATTAAAAGCCGACAGAGAACAAAAGCATTGGCATTGGCGCCACTGGAAAGAAACGAATGGTTGCGCATAATTAACCGAAAACAACAAAAAATCAGAAAACAAAACAAAAAACCCACAAAAGAAAAGGCCAAGCGACTCGACGCGACGAACTCACTTGGCCAAGGAATCAAATCAAATCAAAAATGCGGCAAAGTACAAAGCGGCCGGCGCAGCGTTGAAACTGTAACGAAAGCCGTCCCGTCCCGTGTCTGAGCACAAGCATACTCATTCTGGTCTGGATCCACCTACAACGCAAGTGGCGCGCAACATTAGCAGGAGCAGCGTTGAACGAATTCGGCAGATACTCGTACGCAACACAACCGAGTATCGAAAATATCATTAAGAATGATTAAAATGCGCGAAATGGCATGAGAAACGCTTCATCGAAATTTGGCTGGCCACAGACAGACTGTGGGAATATTGTGGTCAGTTGGTTAGCTCCAGAATTGCACTGTTACTTAATTAACACGCTGGCTAAAGGCAAGTTGAATACTTGAAGAGAAAGTTGGTAAATAAAACTACATTTACTAACTGCTTAAATAATATTAGCCTAAAGTGCGTTCCAAGCAAAATCGACGTAGACTAAAACTGTGTCGAGATTCTGCAACTGTTAAATTTTGCAAAACACAGCAAACAACAAATTTTTTGGAATTCAATATTTTTTTTAGATAGCTCGTTTACGGAAAAAATGAAACATTTCTAAACTTTCGATTCCTCATAAAACAATTTTTTTCTTTATACATCTAAAAAAAACTCAAGCCAAAGCCATCGCATCATGGCCATCATCAGCTCAGCATCAAGATTTATATTGTAAAAAGCTTCAGAGATGGGTAATATTTCCGCATTTTTAATTTTGAGATATGTCTTTCTTGTCGCAAACGAGCGATTTAATACGAGTTTGTCCTAGCATGATCAAAACTAATTTATATGTAATAGAAAAATGTATAGAATGTTTCCCTTGTGCGTCCAAATTGAAATGGCTTTAAAATTTATAAGTCCATGTGAGCGTTATTAGAAAGATGTTTCGCTAAAGTGCTGTCAAAAGTTTTTAAAAGAAGGTTTTGAGATGTAGTTTTCTTTTAGTCGAACCTAGACGCATCTGGGAATCATTTAACATATTTTAAGTTGCTTAGCCCTGTAAGAAAACTATTTACTTAAAGTTGTTTGATAATATTGAAGCTGAAAATGTGTTAGCCAATTGCCATCTTCTTCGTATATTATTATTATAATAATTCAACATAAATTAGCTAAGCAACCAGCTCAAGGATATAATGAAACAAAATTATCTGCACGTCTGGATCCGTGAATTTCTGCGAAAAAAAAACAATTATTTTGGAAAAACAAAATTTCCATTCATTACGAAAATTAGAAGAAGAAAAAAAAATACAAAAACACCTTAACTTAATTATAACCAGCGTGCTGCACTTGCTGTACTGCAACATTTACTCTAGCGACAAATGCAACAATAATACAATTACACTTACAATGTGCCAGCCAAGATCATTCATCACTTGACCATCATTTCGGCCATTTGGCCTTTGGCAATTTGCCGAATTTGTAAAGTTCTCTTTTGTTTTCTTTTATTCATTTTGACAAATTAACAATATATTTCGGACAGCGAGGACGACGACAGTAATTTGCCTGTTGGTACTCTCGAACTGCAAGCGGCAACCTGCATGCCAGGTTGTGGGTGGGTCGCTTACTGCTTCCTAATGGAATTAATTGAACAGCAAACAAAAAGGCGTTCTGGCTCGAAAAAACCATTAGTTACTACCATGTACTACACGAACAACAAAAACTATGCTCCAGTTACAACACTTTGTGCCAGGTAGCATCTAACAACCTTTTAATTCTTGTTGTTCTCTTTTTTTTTGTGTTTTCTTTGCCGCATGTGTCAGAGCACAACGTCACCGATTGCTACACATTTCATATGACAGACAGAGAGACAGACATCCTTGCAGCCAACATCAACATCAACATCATCTCCGCTCTAAAGGCGACTGCAGCCTTTTGACACCTGTTTGTCTTGATGCGCTCCGGTCCTTCGGCTGTCCATTGCACGCCACTGTCTACAATTCATCCATCAAAAAAATCATCAGCCGCAGCAGCAGCAGCAACAACAACAACAGCAACAAATGCAGCCAACATTAACATTCTCAAAGTTGAGATTGGTCTTTTTCGTTCGGTTCGGTTTAGTTTGGGTGCTTGTATTTTGGGTTTTACTTTGCTTTGCTTTGATGTCGGGAACAACAGAAATTTCTGCAAGCCTACTTTGCTCATTTTTCTTAAAGCGGACAGAGTAACGCAGCTAACCTGTAATTATGCATCTTTGAATTTTGACCTAAACTCTGCTTGTATGGTGTGGGTATTGTACCTACCTGTCTGTCTGTCTGTCTCTCTTTGTCCGCTTTTGTATGTTCTGCATTTGATCTTGTTGTTCATCGTTTTTAGGCATACTCGACTGTGAATATTTTGTTAATTTTTTGTTTTTGCAAAGGATCCTTGATGTTTCCCCCGGACAATGAAAGAAGTGATCTCCGACAGCGTGCTTTACCGTGTGACTGAAAATCATTAAGCACCACCAAAGTAATGTCTAGCAAGGCGGCATCAAAGCACCGCAATAATGTGACGAAAGGAAACTATTTTTTGTGAAAAGTTTTAAACAATATTTGCCAAATTAATAATTTAAAATTTTGTGAAGCACCCATTTAAAATAAAAAAGATAGTTTCAAGTTTAAGCTTGAACAATTTTTCATAAATTATTGTAAAAAAAAATGAACTTCTCTATTTTCCAGGCGTAGCTTCGTTCATATATTAAAAATTGAGAGTACCGGATTAGCTGGAACCAGGAGCTGTTCGTGCTGTGTGCTGATATTGACATATCGGTCATGTCAAGCGCATTGAAGATAATGCTCCGTCAAAGAAATCCTTAAATGAGGATACTCGATTGAGTGAAATGTTGGTCAAGCCAACATTTAAAAATGCAATTTTGGTTATTTTTGTTTATTAATAATTTTTAAGCATTTATTTGGCAAGCAAATTTGAATAGTGTGGGACCTTATATAGTCCAGTAGTATCTATCTATCTATCTATCTATTGAAGCACTATTTTTTTATCAAATTATTCAGAAAGTGCTTGAAAATTATGCATTAATTTGGCTTTAGTTTCCCGCAAATACCTTTTAGCCGCATTTTTCATTTGGCCACATTAAAACGGCCATATTGGTTATGGCAAATTTCCGCGATAAGCGCGCGTACAACATCAAATAGAAGACCGCCGCCGCCGCTGCCGCCACCGTCGACCAACAATGCAGCACAGATACTTTTGCCATTTTGTTATGCAAAGTGCGCATAATTTAATTTTTTTCTTATATTTCAGTTTTGGTTTCATTTTTTTTAAACCTTACGACACTATAAGTATTAAAAAAAATAAATTCAAAATCAACAATGCACCATAACTGAAAGCTGGAACATGGCTTTTATACACATCAGAAGTTGGAACAGGAGAAACTGGCGGAGGAGCAAGCAAGCTAAAGAAAACGTTTAAGCTAACGTTTTCAGCATAACCGTGGAGCCTTAGCGTTGCCATCGTCGACGACGACGTCGTAATCCTCTTTGTTGGTGCAATACATTTTAATGTCTTTTATCAGTCTCAGGCCGGCTGGCTAGCAGTCAGGTTCCACGGCGATGAGCAACAATAACAAACACAACAACAGCAACAACAATATTCGTGCTGCATGCGGCCATAATGTGCTGCATCCAAACGGTTGGGCCTGTTTAGCCTTTTCAAGAGTTTTTGTTGCGACGCGCAGTTTTGGTCAAAAGTCTGGGGCAGTTATATAGAGTCGATGTGTTTGCAATGAGTCGTAATTTAAATTCTCTAGTACATTAATTTTTTTATAATACCTTTCGAAAGACACCTAAATTGTCTTAGTCCGTTATATAAATTTTTTTTATCATATATAATTTAAAATGGTTTAACAAAAAGTCAAAATAATTTACTTTCTTAACTTTAATTTGTTATTAGATATAATGCCTCAGACTTTTGGCCACGACTGTCGGTCTGTGCAAATATGAAATCTTTAAGATACCGACGCGTTGAAGATTTCCAGCCAACCCACTTTTTGGCCCAAAAGATTTGTGGATTTTACTTGTATATGAATTTTAACATTTTTTCTTTTCTTCTCTTCTTCTTTTCATTTTGCTCTCGGTGATTTTTTGTCCGTTTGTCTTTTAAGTTTTTTTTGTTGTTTTTTTTTTTGTTGTTTTTAAGTAAATTTATTTTTTAATTCTCATTTATTTTTGCCATGAGAATTATTAAAAATTTTATTCGCATAATTTGTGAATTATTTTCGCTTGTGCGCGCCAAACCGCCTCCAATGGATGTTGTTGTAGTTGTTGTTCTTGTTGTTATTGTTGTCTTTTTCCTCTACATCTTGTGGTTATTTGGTGGTTTTAAAGTCGCGTTTTTTGGATTTCATTTCTGTTATTTTCAACGTTCGTTGTTTTATTTGTCGTTGTTTGTCGATGTCGAAGTTGTTGCTTTTGTTGTTTTGTTGTTGTTGTCTTTGTAGTCGCAGACAGGTCTACAAGACAACGCGCATTTTTTTGGCTAACAAATGGTTGCGATCACACCACGCCACACCACGCCAATCCAAGCCATTCCAATCCAATCCACCACGAGACGAAAGCAAAAACCAAACCGCTCCGCACCGCACCGCTCCAACGCAGCATATCGCGGCAACATGGCGGAATTTTTAATTTTCCGATTAAGATTGTGTTTCCTTCGTTTCGTTTCGTTTCGTTTCGTTGTTTTTTCCTTTTTTTGATATTTCAGCCAAATGAAAAATGTGGAAAATGGTGAACGAACGCGACGAAAAATTGTGGCTTTAACCACGCGATAGATAAGCTTTGTGGTTTTAATGAATAATAATGCAAAACTAATTAAATTGTTAGTGTGCGCGATGCGATGCGGTGGTAAAATGCGCACTGGCACTGCTCGATTGCAAAAACAAAATTAAAAGACAACCATAACAGAAATGTTTAAAGAATTATGCTCATCTAGATACGATCATCGATTCGGCAGTAGGATTAACCTGCAAGCCACAAACCTCCTGTTTGCGCACAAAACAAGTGCTGCGAAATTGGGAGCCTCAAAAGGTATCAAACGAAACCATGAACCAAGATCTGGATTAAAAAAGACACTTACACATATATATGGAATACTTAGTTTAAAAAAAGATTCTTGCATCATACTAAAATAAGTTGAAGTTGAAAAAATTTTATTTTACTTATATGAAAATTAAATCCCACCTTTAACCTGCCTGATAAGGAAAAGAACAAAACGTTAATTTTTTCTAGTATTACTACAAAACATTTGTAATTAAAAAAAGTATTTAACAAACAGAAAATTTCGGCAATTACATATCCATTAGATTACACAACTGGCCTATTACGAGTGCACTTTCACTGCCGCCAAACTAAGCTTTACAAATACAAGAATGGAAAGTAATTTACTATCCACACCTTGTTAATATGATATTAATGACTGCATTAGATAAATTACAATATGAGGTATACCTATCGTAAGCTAAGCTAGTTACCAGTTGGTATGTTACCATCTATCTAAGGCATGACAGTTTTTCACTCACTCACTCACTCACTCGCTCAGCGGTCAATGGTAGTCGTCGCATTATTAAGTGACAAACCCTTCGATCGCACGATAACATTGTCAATGAACGGACAACGGACAAGCGAAACAACGCTGGACTGTGAACTGGGACAAATTGTGGGTAATTGCGATAGTCATCAGGAAAAGAAAACCAAGTGACACAAGAAACAAAAAACAAGACAACGCTTGCTTCACAGTAGCGCCGAAGAAAGTAAACGGTGCTGCATAGAAGGACACAATAGATAACTAGTTAATGAAGGTATGCAGGCAAGTCTCTAACGAGCCAGGACAATTTGTAAGTTGGGCCCAATTGTAATTATAACGCTTCGTTGTAGCGCATTCTTTCAAATGTGTTAGTGTTAGTTTTATATATTTGTAGCACGCGCTTAGGCGTCGAATGAAGAAACTGGCTTAGTTAGCAAGGTGTACTTTCTCCATCGATAATTTGTTTGTGTGAGTGTCGGCTTAAAGTTTAAAAGTAGATATCAACAATATTTAAATCTTTTCTATATACTAATTAAAGTACTAGATAGTCTAGCGAGCCTTGAAAACAGTGATGGGCAAGCTTTGTACACCTGTGGTTGTATTTGTAAGTTGTACGCAGACAAAATAAATTATTCAATTGCAATTTTTCTAATATTTAAAACACAGTTTGTTGATTAAATCAAGTTTTTAATTGTATTCATCAAATATTTTACTGAAATTACTAAAAATTGTAATCAAAATTGTTGCTAATACAATTAAATTATTAATTTATAACAATTTGTAGTTTTGAGAGCCTTTTCATACAAGATGAATATGTATAAAATAATGTGTATTGTATTGATTAATTTATTAATTGAAAGACAATCGAAAATTTCAAAACAACAAATTTTGTCATAGTCTTAAGACTCTCGCCTCTGACGCAGTAGGCCCAGGTTTGATTCCTGTCAAGCAATGTAATTTTTATTTTCAATTAACTTTGTGAATTGTATTGATTAAAACGGTTGTTAATTTTAGTTATGAATTAATTGTATCAATTATTTTGTTTTCAGAATATTGCTGTGTAACTTATACTAACAGTATTATTTGGCATAAAAATAAAAGTGAGAAACTTTTAATTACAAAAATATCAGACGACAAACGATTTAATATTTTTTTTATTAAAATAAACTACAAAATTTAAGTATTTCAATGACCTCTACCAAAATATGATGACATGCCCCTGAACGCTACTGAACATTGAACGCTCTAACAAGGTAAAACTGAAATCTTGTTAACGGCGGCTATTCAAAGCCAAACTGCGATAAGGATATTTAATTAAATCGAAGTAAATCGCACATATTGTTTATTGTTGTTGTTTCTCTTGTGTTCTTTATAACTGAGGGGAGATCCTAGCTCCTGTCCACCTGCGTAGATACTCGCACCAAAAAAGCGTTAATCTATTCTTCACGTGTTTGTATTGGTTTTTTTTACGCTTGTCTAAAAACAACAAACAACAAGATTCGTGATTGTCGTGAGTGCAGTATGGCATATAAAAGCGCCTTTGGTGGAACAGACATACAAAGGCATTAGAC
The DNA here is from genome assembly GCA_949127995.1 of Suillia variegata. Lineage (NCBI taxonomy): Eukaryota > Metazoa > Arthropoda > Insecta > Diptera > Heleomyzidae > Suillia > Suillia variegata. Next base: position 33,601,206 of record OX421846.1, read on the forward strand.
TGGTTTTAAAACAAACAAAAATTGATATGAATGCTTATATATAATATGGAGCTATAACTATTAAACCCACAAATGTCTATTTCCACAAATTTTTTCAAATTGTTTCAAATAAATTTCCTTACAACCAGTCTACCACACTTACACTAACACATAAAAGCTAATCATAATTATGTGATTTAGTTGATTGTGTTTTGTGCTTTGTGCTTTCTTGGTGTTGGCCATGAAAATGAAACTTACTTTTGTGATTAACTGTCAAACACTTTGAGCCCTTACAACCGACACCAAAGACGGACGCACCGCACCATTGCTGTGCTATGCTGCCACCTTCTTTTGTTATAAATTAATAAATGCTTGTGCCGATATTTCGTTGTTGCTGGTCGGTTTTTCACTTAATTATATTAAAATGAGCTTTGGGCTATTTACTTTCGAGTATTGCGTTGTTCCTGTGTTTCGCTTGGATTGGCCTGCCTGGGCCTGGGCCTCGGTCTCGTCCGCTCAGGTCTGCTCTAGTCCGGTTCGGTCGCGGTAACATTTTGTTAAAAGGTGACAATTAATTTGTCAATAATGGAAAATGGTGTTCGTGTCGCTGTGCGTTTTGAGACTTAAGCAAGCGAGTGCGTCTCATTTTGTCTTTATTTTTGTTGTTGTTTGTTTTGTTGTTGTTGTTATTGGTGTTGTTCTTAGTGTTGTTGTTGTTGTTACTGTTATTGTTGCTGTAGTTGTCTTATAAATTTATTAATGACACTCGCGGTCGTTTTTGGTTTTAGGCCATTTTAAATGTGGTAATTTTAATTATTTTGTCATTTTGTATATTTATTATTTATTATTAATTTTTATTGTTTGTATGTGTATGTGTGTGTGTTAACAAAACAACAACAACAGCAACAACAGAAGGGTAACATGTGAACTATTGATTAATGATTGGCGCCATTTGGTAATAATTCAATAGCGAAACAACTCAATCAATTTGAATTGTTGTTGGATTATTTAGGCTTACGATTTCGGCATATTTCTTAATTTTTCAAAAGTGTTAATAGAGAAGTCGACTTGATGAGCTAAAAAATTTGTAACTTTTAAAATGTTTCAAGGACAAACATTTTAAATTTAAATAAGCAAAATAACAAAATGGCTTAGCTTTAAAATGATTGGTTGTTGGCCGATTTGCGCAAAATGAGATCTTTTTGTTTGAAAGTATTTTTGGCGATGTCGATCCATATAAAAACAAAAAAAAGCTTTGAATACCCCCACCCCATATGTGGAGATTTTCTCGAAACCATCCTAAAATCGACAAAATAATTTTTTTTTATAATTATAACATTTGACCGATATTTATAAACGATATATTCTTGTAAATGACTCAACGATTGCTATATACATATATATCCATTTTAGGTATTATTAATCTGCGAACAAGTTTGAGAACTTGAATTTTTTTGAAAAAATAATTGTACATAGGGTAATTGTGTTTAGGGGATTCTACTCTAATTATAAGACTCAATTTCTTCGGAGATGTAGACCAATCATTCATACAATAATATATCGTTTAGAAAAATCGGATATCAAATGCCAAAGTTATGACAAAATATTCTTTTTGTGGTTTTTAGGATGGTCCAAACAAATTTGTGTTCTCTGTGTAAGCTTTCAAATAGGGAGTGGTTAAAAAAATTCCGCACTCTTAGGCCTATATAGAACATATATTCCATTTGTTTTGAATTTCAATTTTGAACTTTTTCAATATCAATTTAAAATTCTGGAATTTTTCTTCGTTTTCTTTTTCATACATTTTTATTTAAATTTTTTTATAATTCTCACACACTTAATACAGCAAGTTACTTGAAAGCAATAGAAATTCAATTTTTGGCCGCTGATAATAAAACATAATTTACAAGCGTATACTTTCTTTACAATAATTTAATTACAGATTAAAATTTCTTATAAGAATTTTCTATTACAATTGAAATTTTTAAGAAAAATAAAAAAATTTAAATATATTTACCATTTAAAGCATAAAGCTTTTTGCGAATAAAAAGCAACAAGAAAAAGTTAACTTAACGAAATTAATTTTCCCAAAAAATATTGCAAATGAAATTAAATTCCGTCCATTGTAAGTGAATTACAACAACAACAACAACAACAACCAGAGCTAAAGCAAAACAGCAAAATTAATTTATTTAATAAGAACAAGTTGGCGCAATCAGATAAAGCCGCTCTGCGTAAAATGCGTTGGTGTTTCCCAGTTCCCAGTCTTTCAACTTGCAACTCGAGTTCTTATTCCCTTAATATGGCGTACAAGAACATGTTAAACTTAAACAGCCTAACAAGAAAATGTTCGTAATCCATGACAAATTTAATTTTAAATATTAACAAGCTTTTATATAAGATATTTAAAATAAAAAAATTTTAATAAATTCTTTTCGCATTTTGCTTTTCCTTTGGCTGTACATTCAATATGTTGTTGCTTTTAAAATTTAAAATCGCTTTATACAGTACGATAAAAATCTAATAAAGTGCAACGCGTAAAAAGACTCTCAACTACACCACCACAAAAACAACAATAACAACAACAGCAACAAAAAACAACAACAGAACTGCATTAATGTAAGTTTTTGCGCTTGTACGTAAAGTTTTTAAGGTGCGCGGCACACTTTGCACTATCACAGATGTTGATCTCTGGCGGCTGCAGTGCAACCAATAACAAAAACAACAGCAACGGCAACACCAGCAACAACACAAACAACACGCTCAAGCTCAAGAAGCGCAAGTGATGCACACAATTTGCAGATGTGTGCAGTTTGGAAATTAATTTCATGTCCATAAGGAATTTTTAATTAACTTACAGCAAATGTTTTATACCACCACAATGACGAACAACAAAAACAACAAAAACAAAAAACAAAATCACATTATAAATACTTTGACGGTGTTTGTGTGTGTCGATGTGTGTGTATGTACCTGTCTGAGTGTGTGTTTTATGGACAGGTTAATCAATGCACTCAACATTGTGATGCTATTTTTAATTCAAGTATGCGAAATACTCTCATCACCGAAGACTCACATTTTTTATCTTCCAGACTTACTTATGATAAGTTCTATTAATAACTTATCACTTATATAAAATTGTACTTCTGTATTTAGTATATTAATGTTGCAAATCTATTTGTCATTAAAAATTATTTCAAGCAATTACTGCAATTAAATCCATTTATCAATAGTCACAACTAAGTATTATCATTGCCAGCTATAAATTATCATATCATATTAAATTCACAAATTTATAATTTACATTATTTATGTCAGTAAATTGTTACTAATTACCGATAATATTAATTACTATAATGAATTTGCATAACCCTTATTGAATGTTATTATTAAACCGTATACAATAATAGTTATTGTCTACCATAATCATCATCAATTACTTTATCAATTACTTTTTTGAACAATTAACATTTACAATTTTAATCATTAACTTATCAATTAGTAATTTAAATTTTCAATTTTACTAATAACAATTAGCAGAATCCATTGTTAGTTACTTTGATTACACTAACCATTACATTGTCGAACTCAACCACAAAAAGCATCCCATAACCGGTTTTAATTACTAAATATAATTTTTAATAACAGTTATAAATTTTCAATTATCATTACTTATTTAAATTAACTTATTACAAAATAATTAACTAATTTGCAATGTTTACTATTAATGTCAATTACTAATTATCTACTATTCTTAACAATAAGTATAAGAATTAAATATTATAATACAATTACCCTTACCAGCTTATATTATTATGACAAATTATTACCATAATGGTAATCACAACTTTATCCATTACTTTTTATATGTAATAATAAAGCAATACAACTTTTAATTCTTACTACCATTAGCAATTACAATGTTATAAAGTTAAACTAACAACAAGTAGTAGAAACCTCTGCCAATTACATGCATTACATTGGCCATTACATTGTGGAGTACCGATCGAACTTTATATCAGCATTACCATTGTCATGTTGAAATACCAATAATCGAATATCAAGTAGTCATTACCATTACAAAAAGTAATTGTATTTACTATAGAAAATGTTTAATTATCATTATTCAATTACCATTATTAATTCCAATTAGTCATTAGCAATTACCTTTACTATTTGATTTAACAGTTTTTAAGTACTCGTAGTTTACTTCTACATTATCTCGAAAATTTTATTGTATTTCTTTTTTGTTTGCCTTGCATTAACTAAAAGGAAACAATAACAATAATCATTAGTTGTGTTTGTGCATTTGATGATGATATGCCGGGACGTGTGTCTCCTGACAAATCTGTTCCAAATCTCTCAGCTTTTGACATTGTTGACTTTCGAATTAAGTTTAAATGAAATTTGTTGACCCGACCTCCGACCAAATTACTTCCACTTCCACTTCCTGTTGCTGTTGCTGTTACTGTTTTGATTTTTTTGTTATCCGTATGATTAGAAATACCAATTTGCGCTCGTTACGCGGTTTCAACCACGATATCCTTGCAAACGTCATCGTCGGCGTCTGCTGCGCATTTTAAAGTGAACAAAACAAAAATTGTAAATGTCTCCGTGTAATCAGCGCTCGCTGTTGTCATTAGAAACATTTGATAGAATTTATTAGAGACAACACAGACGCCCTGCCCAGAAGTTCACAATTACGCACACACCCATACTCGCAGTGGCACACGCACGCTTCAGCACCCACACACGCACAAATGCTGGGGCTATATATACGAGTATATATTTTTTTTATTTGAAAATTTTCAAACTGTTTTTGAAAGCCGTGCAAGATGCTATGTCAATTTATATTTCAGCTCAAAAGTGGCCAACCAAGCGGATGCACTTTAATTTCGAGGACAATTGCGTAAATTGCGTCGTCATCACCGTGCGGCGACGACGACTTCGACGGCGGCGGCGTTGTCTTTGTCGACGCGTATGAATGTCCTTTTGCAAGCACTCATGCCAACAACTACTGACACTAATGTGTCAAAGGTCACGTGGCTTGCGTTGGCGACATTTGTTGATTTATCGCGTTGGCTTGGTTTGGCGTGGAGTGAAAAGTTTTTATTTGAAATAAGTTTAACATTTTCATTATTAAAAAAAAAACTATACTATAATATAAGAAAAAATTAAATTAAAACTATTATCCATTTCTATAAAAGTTTTTATTTATTTAATTTTAGAGGTTTTATTTGAAAACAAATAAAATAAGAAACTTTAAAGAATTTTTACTTTAACAATTTTGCTTATTTCGAAGATATAAGGGAACTTTAAAAAAATATATTTTTAATTGTATTAGATTTATTTGTTTACTCTTCACTCTCCTCAAATACGAAATCTTAAACTCGCCACTGTCATCAACATTTGGAAATATCACAATTTTGTTTCACAGTCATATGTGAGTACTTAAGAAAATGCGCTTACTTACTTAATTACTTACTTACTTACTTACTTACTTACTTACTTACTTACTTACTTAATTACTTACTTACTTACTTACTTACTTACTTACTTACTTACTTACTTACTTACTTACTTACTTACTTACTTACTTACTTACTTACTTACTTACTTACTTACTTACTTACTTACTCACTTACTTACTTACATACTTTCTTACTTACTTACTTACTTACTTACTTACTTACTTACTTACTTACTTACTTACTTACTTACTTACTCACTTACTTACTTACATACTTTCTTACTTACTTAATTACTGACTTACTTACTTACTTACTTACTTACTTACTTACTTACTTACTTACTTACTTACTTACTTACTTACTTACTTACTTACTTACTTACTTACTTACTTACTCACTTACTTACTTACATACTTTCTTACTTACTTACTTACTTACTTACTCACTTACTTACTTACATACTTTCTTACTTACTTAATTACTGACTTACTTACTTAATTAATTACTTACTTAATTACTTACTTAATTACTTTCGTATTTACTTACTTAACTAGCCTTAATTTAAATTATACTAAATTATATATCGAACCCTAAGAGCCAACTTTAGAAACTAGTTTTTTTTCTCCAATTTTTTTATTATCTAAATTTATATTCAAATTTGGCAATTAGTTGGCTTTAAGGGCTCGATATTCTCTTACTCGGAATTAATCCTTCAAAATGTGATGAAAAAATAAATTTTCCGATGTACTCCGGAGTGCTCTAGTAATTTAGATTTTTGCATAAAACTATGAACCAAAGAAATATTTGTTTATATGCACAGAATCTTCTACAAAATTATTGGGTAGTACAAAAAAGTACTCCACGACGGAATTTTTTCAAGTGAGCCATACTTGAATAAATCTCTTCCATGCTTCAATGCGGCAACCATAATTGATTACAATTTTAAATTTTTAAAAAGCATAAATTAAATTTAAACATATTTATTTGTTTGTAAAATAATTATCAGCAACATAAACTTTCGCGAAACTTTTATTAAAAAAAAAGTACAGATGAGTAAGTAGTTCGAGGTTTTTGCTTCCATTTTTTCAACACCTCTGAACGATATTAAATAATTTCAACCCTAGAAAAATAAATTATCAAATGTTCTGAGAAATCCCAATTTATCAAACTCTCGATTGATTTGGAGAAAAGAGCATTTTTTAACTTCAAAAATGATTCAGGTAATTGAAAATGTTGTTGATTATATGAACTTTATGGTTAAGCAATAAAAAATAATTTGTTCCAATAAGGTATGTAAAAGAGTACAGAAGGTGTCTACAATCTATTAGAGCCGAATTTTATTTTCTATTACGAGCCCTTTTAACTTATTAGAGATAATAGCATCACGATCAGCAACAGCAACAGCAACAACAACAACAACAACAAGAACAAGAACAATAGAGACTGCCTTAACTTTGCACAATTTCGGCACAATAGACACATCCAGTACACACACACGTACAAGGAATATTCAAAGCCGCACATATCTGCGGTTCATAGTCAGACGCGGGGCTGACACCCATCATTCAGAGACGTCAATCGCAGCGCCCTCTTTCGCACGAAATGATCGTGACGATGAAACGATCAGCAGCAGCGCGCACAGTAGTTGTTGTTTGCTGCTGCTGCTGCGGCTGCGACTGCTGTCGCTGCTGTTGTTGTTATTGCTGTAAGTGATTGAAACCGCTTAAAAATGTTGAAAGCGGCGATTAACTTTGCAGCGCGCTTCAATTCAATTAACCTATCAAAAGTTGAAAAAAAAGAACACAGAAAGAAATCCTTTTTTGTTTTGTTATTGTAAATTTTGTTGTTGTTGTTGTTGTTGTTGTTGTTGTTGTTTGTACGTTGCGGCACATCAATGTATTGGCGGGGTGTGGCATAAGGAGGGGTGGTGACTGCTTGTCGCTATGCGCACCTGTGCCCAACGACGCTTTGGCATAATTTGCCTATTCACGGCGGCGTGCGCGCATGCGCAGGCGGCTTCTTTTGGCTTTTGTAAAGTTGGTAGTTGACCACAGAAGATCGACAGCAACAGCAGCAGCAGCAGCAACAACGTAACAGCAACAGTTGAAAATATGTTGGTCATCTTTACATCAGCAGTTTTTCTTCATGTTGTGGTTGCTTTTTATTGTTGTTGTTTTTGCAGATGCTGCTCGCCTGCGCGTCATGTTGTAAAGATGAAATCTTCTTTGAACTTTGAACATTTTTCGCATGAGCTAAAAGCATTTTGAGTGCCCGGGCATCATTACCGATTCAGTAATTTTATTGGAAGGGGGAAGGTCTTGGTAAGTAGAAAAAAGATGATTTTGCGTAGCTAAAACTAGGCACAGAATATTTCAAAATTTAAATAAACTGAACATTTTTAAAAAATCCATGTACTATATCCATCGATTTTAATTAAAAAATAAAACTAATAATTTTCTAGCCCTTAGACCTGCCAAACCCTTGGGGCGTGTTCCACTTCAGTCAACAACAACTTTCCCGGCATATGGCAAACTTTTGCTACCAAACTTAAAATTCAGTTTATGTCACAGAAAAAAGCCCAAACCCACCAATACAAACAAAATTAACTCGTACGCACTTTCGAGAAAGTGTTTTTCGAAATTATTTGCCATTCTTTTCGACAATTTCGCCAATTCGCCAACGTTTGCCTTTTTGCTGTGCTCAAATTACTTTCAGCCAATTCGAGTGAATGTCTTTTGATATTGAAATCATTACGCGACCGAAAATGGGTGTCAACCCACGAGAACGAACGCAGCAGCGGAAAGCAGCATATACACAAAAACATTCATTTCGATGAAACCCACAAAAGTTCACAGGCGCTGGAACAGAACAAAAAAAATACCCAACTTCAAAGGATTACGTATCATTTTTATTTTCTTATTTTCAGTTTTGAATCCTCCCCGAAAAAAAAGGGTTTAAATGAGTGTTGACTGAACGCATGTGCCTGATTTGGCGTTTATGTGCGTCGTTCTTATTCGTACCGCCCGACCCACCGCCCGCCCGACCGACTGTCTGCCTCACTGACTGACGGCCTGACTGACTGCCGCTCAAACCACCAAAATGACAATACTTGCCTAATGCAAAATTTCGAAAATGCAGGCAATTGGAAAATTTATTCAATTGCGGCAATTGAAGTAAATCACTCATTGGCCTTAGTACATATTGCTTTTGTTGTTGTTATTGCTATTGTTGTTGTTTCTATTTGCATACACGCGTTTTAGATTATTTGAATATGCTTTTGCTTTTGCTGGAAATAAATTGAAAATTGAAATTAGTTATTCGAATGAAACGAAACTTGATTAGAGGCAGACGTAGGCAAAAGTTTAAGATACATTTAATTGGCCAAAATAAAGAGTAACAAATATATATAAAACTTTACTTATATATGAGAATGAACCCTTTCATTATTATTCCATTTTATTCGTTTCATCTTAAGAACTGCTTTTATAATAGAATACTGAAAAACTTTTTGTGCAAGTGAGATCTTCCACCATGAGTTAAAATTACTTATTATTAATTCAAGCCAAAAGTCAGCAAAAAAGTATCTTCAAGATTCGAGTTCATTTAAAAAATGTGATACCCTAACAAGATGATAACCTTGCTGAATTTTAGACCACAAAGAATGTTTAACTTAAAGACCTTTTTGGGTTGGGATGGAACTGATAAATTTTATGGGACTAAGGTTAAATAAAAGATGCGTTCATTTAACACGTGATCAATGTTTGAATACTTTTTCACACACCACGCTCTGAGAGATTAATACAATTTAAATGCTTATTTTTTAGTTGTTCTTTTAAGATCAATTTCAGTTTATTCATAGTGATTAGATTAGATTAGATTTTAATTTCTGATTAAATGATTTCGATTATATCATAAAGTTAAAAAAATGAAATAAATTTTTTGGGATGATAATGATATTTTCTTTATTTAAATCACAGATAAACCAAGACTTTTATTTTTTGCTCGAATTGTATTTAAGTTAAATTAAGTTTTAATAATTTAACTTCTTGATTTTATTAAATGTGACCCTTAAAAACAAATTTTTAAATGCTTAAGGCATGACAACGATTGCCATTAAAATTTAAGTTTCACCATAGAAATTTATTCGAATAACAAAACTCGAGCGATCTGGAGCAAAACGCAATACAAAACACTTCCGTCAGGTGGTGCCAGCCTTCGCCATCGAACATCTTCGGCAATATTGTACGACACACCTACGCGATCTTGAATTACGCCAAACACAATCGAATCCGAAATGAATAAATTGAAACCCCCGAAAAGTGATGGAAGGAAATACGAGATTCGAGCATTCGATCATTCGCGATTTTAATCACAATCATCAATCTGTCACAAAGTATCGAATGGTAACGCATTTGTTGCACGCAGCACAGGAGCCGTAGCAGCCACGTTATGAGGCTAATTTCACAGCAATTGTCAAGATGGAATACAAAAAAAAAAGTATCTCATAAATATATTACAGTAGCGTCGTATGATATACTCGTAAATATGTGAAGTGCGTAAACAATAAAACGCACACACGCACTTGAGTGCATTAAGTGCCATTGACAGGATATGTCAAGGATATCCTTTACAGCATTTTATGCAGACTGAATTGAAGATAGCACACAACAACAACAGCAACAACCAAATAACTGAAAGAATAACAATAACCGATAACGACAAAAAAATCATAGAAAAATTGCATATGAAAAGTTTTTCTTTATTTTTGTTGGTGTTTTTTTTTTTTTGTTTTTCGCCCCGACTGGCAGTGATAAATGCGAAAGAAATTCATGACACATTTGCACGCAGGCAGCATCGTCGTCGTCCTCGTCGTTGTCGTTTGTTGTCGTCGCAAACAGGAAACATGACATTCGAGCACTCTTACCGGATTCGCACTCCATACACCAGCGAATTTCCCTTTGTCCATTTCGATGTAGCAGCCAGCACCAGCCATTCACTCTACTCCACTCCAATCCACTCCTCTGTGCTGTGCTGTGCTGTCCTGTGCTCAATGGTTGGCATTTTTATTTTTATATTTTTTTCCTGCTTTTATAGCAAAATTGTTTGACAATTGTGAATTTTTTATTTGCTGTCGTTTTTACTGCTTACTGCAGTAAAACATCGCCATGTACTGTTTTTATTATAGATTTCGTTTATCGATATTCATGAGATCTTGTTTGTCTGTCTGTCTGTCTATCTGTTTGTATTTATTTTGTTTTCCCAACTTTATAAACATTCAAGAGCTTCTTTTATGAAGTGACAGTTTGGTGTTGGGGTCCGTTTTTTATTGTCGTTCCAATTCAAACATGATTTATGCGCATTTAGCTTTAATACTTCAGTAATGTACTTCCGCATCCGGAAAGTGATTTAGTTCATTTGAGATACATTAGTGCAATTATTGAAATACTGTACACACTCGTTTATAGTTTGTTGATTTTCAAAATACTGTTGCCAAGATCTGTTTAGCTTTCTAAAAAAATGGAAAAATGTGAAGAACTCAATACTTTCAAAAAATATTGCTACATTTATGAGTATTTTTAAATACGAACGGATTCGGAAATCAAACAAAAAATGTATCTAAAAAATATTTCAAAGCGAAACAAAAACCTTGTCTAACCGAAAGGGTTAATAAATATTTTTTCTTGCAAAAATATTGTACGAATCATTTTATTTTATATGACATCCTAAGAAAAATTATGTATAGTATTTTATTGTACCATAGAATTTTTAATGAAACAACATTTATATCATTTTTTGATCATTTTCATCTAATGTCAACAATAAATTTAATCAATTTATACTATAAATACGAGTACATAAAATACAAATAGAAATTACATAAAATTAATATTGTACAATTAGAAAATATATATATAGAAAGCATTGTTCCAAGAATTTTGTTAAGAGAATTTTTTTAGGATATCCTTGTAAGGACATTTTGATTACGTTATCCTACATGAAATAAGGTTTTGGTTTATAGCTTCCAAACTATTAAAATTTGTTTATATTTGGAAGGAAAAATTTTGAGGTTTTTTTGTAAGTTAATGGAGCTACGATAGTCTTTGAAATGGGCGTAAAAGTAATGTCAAAATTCAATATTTCTATTAAACGTTTGAGAGTTAACTTTTATACATAGGTAGGTAGGTAGAGTGGTTGTCTAAAGACACACATAGGCCTTTTATACATAACTTTTCTAAATATTTCAGATGGTTGTGCCTCTAATTGTTTAAAGAATGTTATGAGTTAAAGTACTAAAAGCTTCACAGGCCATGAAAAAATCGTATACCAAGAATATGAAAATAAACAGGGAAAGCCATTTAGAAACAATATTTTAACTAGAGTTATGTCGTTTTCCTAATTGAAATAGAGTTATCTTAATGGGCAACAACATTGATGGATCACGCCCGTTTTAATATTTAATAAAGCGGGATGTTAGTTTTAAATGTATATGAATTTCTTTAGTAAAATATTGAAAACTGACATGCAAATCAAAAACTTAAAAATATCATCCGATCGAAATAAAATTTGATTTGGTCTAATTTAAGATTATTTAAAGCGTGATATTATTGTTAGTTTAACTTTTTCGATTTAATATTGGATAACCCAGCGTTTACGATAGCTTACATTAGTAAGCAAACGTTTTTGAAATCGTTGTTAAAAAGGAAAAATTCCCCTTACCCAACAAAAGCTATTAGCGGCTTGTTTGGAGTACGGAAAATATATAAATTAAGTCAAAAATACTTAATTTCAAGACAAAAAAAACTAAGAAAAAAGAAAAAATCAAAAAAAAACGTAAACTATTAGGCAACTAAAATGAAGCAAAAAAAAAACTAAAGCATGAGAGCTAAACCGAAACTGAACTAAACTGAAATGGCACAAAAATGAAATGAAATGAAATTAAATACCGAAAACTGAAAACTGAAAATGAACTGAAGATGAAATGAACTGAACTGAAATGAAATGTGATGTTAAGTGTACACTATAATTATCGAAAAATGAAAAATTCACAGCCGAAGGGGTAAATGGGATCTGATTTATCGTATCTGAAAATACGATTTTTTTTCGCCTTTTTTTTGTTTTTTTGTTTTTGTATTTTTCAAAACTCAACTGCAACATCACATCATCAACATGCCAGCCAACATTGTTGGATGGATGCACAGCGCTCTAAATCTCTGAGCGCACAGTGTCTATACTCACTCGTATGTATTTTGGCCCTTATGTGTGTACGTGTATATGTTTTATTTTAACTTTTTTGTCTTTTTTGTTAGTTTGGCTTGTCTGACACTGAGTCTTGCAGCAGATTCAAGACGAAATTTAAAGTCTTGACCTTTGCGCGCATATGGCACTATAATATATCGGTATGCTGCCCAAAAGTGCGCATGATTTATGCGCATTGTTTTTTGTTGTTGTTGTTGTTGTTTTTTGAAAAATTTTTGCTTTTGGTGTGTTGGGCTGCGATAAGCACCTTCTGCGTTAAAATGGCTGTGCTTAATGCGTACTTTTCCCTTGATTTTTTTTTGTACATTTAAAATTTGTATTTTTAAACAAAAATATTTGTAATATTTCTTTATAGTTGCCACTTTGTTTAATTTATTGAAGACAATTTTTGAAAAGTTTGTGAATACATTTGTAAAAAGTTTTGCAAATGAATTATATCTTTCTAATATGAAATTTTACATAATTGAGGAGCTTTATATAAAAAACCTTTAAATAAATTTCAGTAAATTTGATTTTTAGATATTTGATAGATACAAGAATTACTCGATTATTCAATAGATCCGATGAATCCAAATCTGGTCACGTAATTTATGAGCTTAATAATAAAGACATTTTCGTTTGATTTTATAGTTTTATTTCCATAAATTTCAAATTTTAAATAGCCTTCGGAGGAATTTTGAACTTTTGCAATTCTCGTGTAACTTACAATTAGAATAAAATATTGATTTGTAAAAAAAGATATATATTGTATATATATATATTTTAAGTGAATTGATTACCGACTAAAAACTACATTGTGTAATAAATTTGTTTCTAATAAAATAAGGCCACCCCTACCTTCTCGAATGTCATCCTACCTTTGTGTTGTATTTCAAAGGTAGACTTACCACCTTAACGAACCGCGTCGAGGGTTGCTAAGTGGCGGCGCCATTCGTTGAAAACCACACAAAAGTAAAAAAGAAAGAAAATTTCTAACAAACCACATCAAAAGCATACTCGAACAAGAAAAAAAATCACTTCCCACCGCACCCTCTAACCAGCGCACACCTACACACACAAACACATATCGTCCATGCAGTATCGTGCGAAACAAATCGATTTTCAGCCAACAAAAATTTAATCAATTCGTAACGCTTTTTTGTGTGCGGTCAAAATGTTTCATTATTTCGAACTATGAAAACATTTAAATGCATTTTAATCCGTCCGTCCGCACTCACACACACACACACCCACACACCAGTAAAGTATGAGGACACTTTACTGGCCAATAGCCCCGCACACTCAGAACAGGACCAGCAGGACAATGGCCCGAAAGCGGGGGATGTTGTCCCTTTCTTTGTTGCTTCGATTGCGTCTGTTGACTCAATAACGCGGCGCTCGAAATAAATGACAAACAAATAAAGCAGCGCGCGAACCGAACACAAACAATCGAATGAATAAAAATGTGTGACCACAAGCGAAACACGAAAACATTTGTATAGGGTAGTGCAGGAGGCGATGGCGACTATTTTTATAAATGATTTGCCACCTTCTTTTATATTGTTAAGCTACTCATAAACCCGATTTATTTTCTAAAGAAGCAAATCGAAACCGAAATTTTGTGAAATATTACTTACTTTTGAAATTTATTTTTAATATAAAAAAAAACCACAAATAAATATGTTCAGTCAGCTGATCAGACAGCTGTTTCGGCAATCTATTCCGTGTCTCATTAAATGATCTTTAGTACAGATTTGTATTTTTCCTATTTTCAATAGGCTCCTCAATATTCAACCCAGCATTAAAATATATAAAAATTTAAGAAAAAAGCATTTTTTTTTTAAGTAAAAAAGATTTTGAAAAATTTTATAATATAATTTAGGTAATTTAGTACCTTCAAATTTTCTTTAAAAATAATGTAAGCACTTTGGTTACTTATTCTTCACCTTCACTAAATTTTATAAAATTTTTGGTGACCAGGTCCGTATATATTTCTTGGAATATGCGTTCAATACTCTTTTTAGAAATTATTGTTTTTCTATTAATTTTTACCAGCGAAATCAAATTTTTGCACACTTAATTTCTAGGAGTCAACGCCACCGCACTTACCCTATGCACAACAAAAACAACCGAAAATAGAAAGAAAAAAATGGAGGTGGACGAACAATAAAAAGCAAGGAAGAAAAGTGCGCGGTCATTGTGGAGCCATTAGTGGTCGCAGCACGCGTTCTTGCTCTGGCGACATGCGGCACCATGAAAATGGAAATTTCATCGCTCACATATGTCGCCTTTTTGTTCGCCTTTGCCTGTGACACCAGAGCAGCCGAGGTTGGTTGCTCAACGGTACAACTCATTTAATTTCTTCTTTTTTTGTATTTATTAATTTGTTTGTTTTTGTTTATTTGTTGGAGAAATCGGTGTTGGTGTTGTTTCTGCCAGGCGGTGGTCTGGGCGTGTTGGATGCTGATAACCTTATCGCTGGCATTGTCACGTGTTGTGCGCAATGAGTTAGGCGAAGCTGGATTTGTCGTCTTGCAAATGTGCTGGTATATAAAAAAACATACAAGAAATATTTAATTTTTGTATTACTTTACCAATAAGTTGACCTTAAGATTCTTAAACTATTCCAAAAGTTTGAAATACATTTTCAAACTTGGTCTACGCGAAAATGTCAGTTAAAATTCAATTTGATTTTTATCAAAGTTTTACTATATTATATCGGCAAATTTATCTTTTGTCCAACAGCCCACATATGTATACTTAGGCTATTATAAATTACTGCAGCAAAAAGGTTTATCTTTATTAATACGAAAAAAGAACCTAAGAAAGGAAAATCAACTTCAGCCTGACCATATGTTGTAATAATTTCTAATAAACAATACCGCAAAAACAAAAAGAGAAAGAAAAAAACGTAGAAAAACACATAAATTTATAATCGCCGATGACCATGTCGAGCACGCCCACTCATACCGCAACAACCGAACCTAACTCAGCAGAGCTGGCAACTGCACAGACCCAACAAACGAAATAGCCTCAGCCTTTTTTTTTCTAGTTAAGTCATGTTGGGTTTGTTTCTTTCTGTTGTTGTATTTTTTATTTGTCTTCGTTTTTTTTTTGTTCTTCTGCTTTTTCAAGGCTCTTATCGGACCAAGTGATAATCTGTTCAATTGTCCTGGCGATCACCAAACGTTGGTTACTGCTGTTGCTGCTGGTGCTGCTGCTGTTGTTGGTTTATGGTACCGCTGGCGCGTTTGTGGTCGGCTGGTCATCAAGCGTGGATAAATTGGAATTATAGTATATGAAGGGAAACACTTGCTCCTTGAAATTTCATACCGAAATTCTGCAGAAAAAAGGCGGCGTGTAAAACGAAACACAAAGCGCGCACGCGGTCAAATGATCCTCGGTTTGACGTGGCGTAATTTAGCTCTTGTGTCCTTTATAGTCCTTTGACATGTCATCTTGTTCGACAAGTGAGCCACTCGTTATTTGTTGTTGTTGTGCTGTAGCGCAGATACGATCTCAAGTGGCCTGTAGCTGTTGTGTAACATCTTTATTATTTACAAGTTAGGTGAAAATCGCTCCGAAGAGTGTAGATCGCTCCGATCGACAGGCTGGCTTGTATTGCAAAGGGTAATAAATTATAATTTACATGGGTACTTATGTGCGTAATTGCTACAGCCAAGTGACATTATGTGACAGCAGCATCAAATCACCGAAATTCCGAGAAGAAAAGCGGCAAAATCCATGTTTGGGCAAGTGTTGGGACCACTTCGGCGCAAGGACTACTGTTTAAAGAGTTTGGCTGAAATTCGAGGCGGAATATTTGTTAGCCAATTTATTTTACAAAAAAAAAAATGGATATCTATAAGATAGAATTGTATTTAGTAGGTTTGAATTGTATCTATATGGAACTTTAGATATGCAGAATAGAAAGCATTAAAGATCTAGTGATCTAGAGTTTCAGTACATATAAATAAGTAATTGTTTTTATATTAACCTTAAAAAAAAATGTTTTATGAATCGCTATATTACATTTAATAAATGACTTATGTGTATGTTACTTTTGTTTAATTTGTAAACAAAGTTCTTTTATAAAAGTTTATAAAACCATTTTCTTTGTTTTAGAAAAAATTGTACTCAAATCCGGAGCCAGGTGGGGGCTTAGTGGTTCCAACCCCTCCATAAGATTGACGTAACGCCTCCACAAATTCATATATTTTGTTAAATACTTTGAATTTTATAAATTTCTTTTTTAATTAAAGAAACATTTTTAAACCGAAGATACTTTCTTTAAAATGTTTTGTGTAATTATTTTGGACATTTTAACGGGTCACATTTCATCTAAAGGTCTACTATTAGACAATATTAACACACATAAAACTCATATTTAAAGTAATCATTTTCTTACAACAAACGAGCCGAACTAAACTATAAAAACTATAATAGATACCTTAAGATCGGCTTAAAAGAAAGCATATATACTATATACATACATATGTGATTACAATAACATGCAAAAATGTGCATAGATACGAGTTGGCATCGGGAAAACAAAGATCCGACTTAATGTCAAACTAATGACATTACAACTGTCTATTACATTCTAAACTGCGAAACCGCTTAAGTCCGATTTAGTAAATTTCGATTAGTATATTTAGCACTCACTTTCGAGCGCGTTTTTAATTACTACATTTCGAACAGTATACTTAAAATTACACTTTCCGAAAAAAAATACCTGCAACCAATGAACTAGCCAAAAAAAAAGTGGGGCCAAAAAAAACACGACGAAAATCTTCATGACCAAAAAGAAAAATGAACAAATCATAACATCATCATTTATCATCATTAACTTTTGGCCAACAAATGTTCTACTCATATACTAAAAATAAGAAAAAGAAGTTAACGCACCTAACGAAACTCCAAAAAAAAACAACAACAAGAACAAGAACAAAAAAACACTACACTTTAGTTATAAATCAATCAGATTTTTGTTATATAGCCCGGGGCCGAAATTTGCGGCCATACCCCGGTATTATCGGTCCGCGCACCACCGCCACACCACCGCCACACCACCGCCACACCACCGCCACAACTGCCGCTAACCAAGCAACCAACCAACCGACCGACACTGCTGCGTGTTGCGCGTGTGTCTTTGCGTGTGCTTTATGCGTAAGGCTGCCAACTTTAAAGTTTCGTAAACAAAACCCGAATTTATACAATAAATAAGTTTAAAAATTTGCTCAGCTAACGTGTTCTTATACTTAAATATGAAGAATCAGTTTATTGCCAGAAATGGAAAATTAATATTTAAAAATAATATTAAACATTTTTACTACGAGGAATTTAAGAGCACCCTCTAAAAAATGTTAGAAAACAATCGATAGTTTCACATTTCTATTTTGGGAAATTTCCTTTCTAGAGAAGAAAACATTTGAGCATTAGTTTCAGGTTTATGTGTCTGAAAGATGCGACTATTCGATTTGCATGGCAGCCACGGCCCTACTTAAGACCATCTTGACTTATATCAGTTTTAAGTTGAGGCCCCCTTCGTTCCATCATACAATTTAAGTGTATAACAAAAATTTCCGATTAAGTACCTTGACTAAAATTATCGATAACAGTGGATACTTAGGTCGATAAGATTAAGGAAGTTATTTAATGGTAAAAATCATTTCTCGAGAAATGGTGGGAATCCAAGCAAAGTGCAGGTGGGCTTTATAAAGCTTTAGTCAAACTTCAAAAATTAACATCAATACGTCTGGTAGCCTATAAGTGCGTATACCTCCAGCATAGTCGGAATAAGTATTTGTTAACCCCAACATTATGCCATCAACCAAAATGATGTTTTACTTTTCGATGGAGACTCGCATGATTCAGGCGCAAGCGCAATCGAGCCTAGTTCAGCTTTATTTGGTTGGAATGTATTTTGCCCACCGCCGTGTGACTATCTGTCATCGCTGCGCTGTTTTGTGGTTAAAATACATTGTTGCTTCTCTCTTAGTTGTTGTTGTTGTTGTTATTGTGTTTTAATAGAATATTTATTTTTATTAAATCTAGCGTTAAGCACAAAACCCTAAAAGGTGTTTAGCCACAAGCGCTAAGCTTGGCCTTTATAATTGCTGGCTTTGTTCGTGGCGCGTCACGCCCTCCTTCCCAGGCGAAAAAAACGAGAAAAAAAACGTGTAATAAAATACTAAGCGTTGTATAGTCGGGCAGTAACTTATTGGCCACAAGTGGGAAGTGTGAGATCGATTGCATCGCTCAGTCGCGTTGAAAATTGATTGATGCAGCGCCTCTCGTGTGTGCCTATCTGTGTGTGGAGTCTGCCTCCTTCCTTCTGCCTCTCCCTTCATGCACATAAATCAATATACAGATACGCTTTTCGCCAGCTTTTATATTGGATTTGTTTGTTGATTTTCGATATAAATTATTTTAAATAGTTTCTTTTTAGCTTTTAATGTGGAACTTCTTATATTTGAGAGACAAATTAAATCTTATTATGAATTGGATTCAGTATCCACCAAGTTTAAGGTCGAAAACTTTTAAAGGATTGTTTTTCAAACTAACGAGTTCTTAGTAAATTTTCACCCTTCCTATTTAATTTCTTATTTTCACGGAATGTAATTTATTATTTAATTAATTACTTGGGCCTACTGAAGTCCATCGTAATACTTATTGAACTCATCCACTCATCCCACTAGGTACTCATTACAATATTCCGTAGATTTGATAAAGGATATAATGCTTGATAATATTTATTTTAAATGGTTATCTCAGAATGTAAAACAGTTCCTAATGAGCGAACCTCGTCCAGCAGAACAGGAGCTGTTCTATTGTTTTTGTCTCTACTATATCCTGGCAGATTTTAAAATACTATAAACATGAAATTGGATCTTTGGTCGAATTTCTTTATAGAATTTCGGTTTCTCAAGTTATAAACCTAAATTCTAAAATATAAATTATTTCCTTCTTTATTGCTTCGGATTCTGCTAGCCAGACTAAGTGTAGCGGACTCACGCCTAGATCCCTTTCTTGATGCAATTATGTACCATAAAAAACAACGTCCACTAATTTTAATATTAAATGTACCAATGAAAACCACTCTAATAAAATGAATATTGATTTTATTGTTATATATTTTATTTTTATTTGTTTATATCTTAAAGACAACCATGAATATAACAAGATTTCAATATGTTAATATATTTTTTATTTATACGATTATTTACTATTTTTATATGTATATACAATTGTTTCAAATACACACTTTAAAAAATATTCACAATAACGACTTAAATTATCAAATAAACAATTTAAATTTTATAAGTTCCTATTATAATAAAAACTCATGATTTTTTAAACTAAGGAAAAAGCTTTCTAAACTTAAGCAACAACAAAAGGCGACTAAATAAAATAGCGAAGCACTTAGACCTGGACCCAGGTGCTACTAAAGACATGGCATGTATGTGTAGCGTTCAATCGACGCTTAATAGTTTCATAGAATTACGTCCCGAGTTCGAACTCTAAGCGGTCGCGTGTGGATGCTGATAAGCTGCGGCGGCAGCCCACGGATTGTGCGGATGATGATGGAACGCAGCTGAATTGGCATAGCTCGAGCTGCCCGCAAAATCTGCATAGCTCGGATATTCGGATTTCATTTGTCCAATGAAGCCGGGATACGCGCTCGCGGAATGTTGCATGTGATTCAGTGTGGGTGACGAGGAACCACCACCAGCGGGCGATGACATTGTCAGACCGTATTCGGCAGCAAGTTGTGATTCGCTTTGCATTGCTAGGGCGGCATAATGTTGGCTGCTGGACGATGACGATGCAGCCGGAGACAAGGAAGTCGAAGCAACCGACTGATGTTGCTGATGAGATTGTTGTTGCTCGTGCTGAAGCAGTAGGTTACTTGAAACTGTGGCTGAGGTAGCATTGGTGGCGGCGACTATGGCCGCTGAGGAGGTGGAATTTGAGTTGTTGGGTGACTGTTGCTGTTGTTGTTGTTGTTCTATGGCACTGCGATTGAGTTGTTGTTGATGATGATGGTGATGACTGTTCCACAAATCAAATGCTGGCGCTGCAATTGCAGCCTGTGATTGTGTTGCGGCAGATTGATGACCCGTACTGTAAGAGCTCGTAGCAGCGGCTGCTAAGTGATGATGAGAATGTGGATACAACAGTGATGAGCTCTGGTGATGATGATGGTGATACAGATTTGTGTATGGATTATAGCTGGAGGTTGGTATTTCTGGTTGTTCCATCTTCAACTGAATTTGTGGTACAATGGCTGGTTGCAAACGCGTCGTCGCGTCTTGGGATTTCTCTGGTACAGAATTAACACTAGAAGCTTCGCCAGTCGACTTTTTGCCACGTCCCGATGTTGTTGGTGCAGCAGCCATAACTTCTTGCGACGAGGTCGAAGTCGACGATTTCTCCAGCTTGACTGGGGTGCCCGCTGCTGTAGCTGTATCGGTAGCTGATTGTTCCTTTGCTTCGGCAGCCAACGCTTTCTTGCTCTTCTTTTCCTTGAAGTGCGTTTTCTTGTGCTTGCTCAAATGATCGCTGCGCGAAAACTTCTTCGAGCATATTGGACAGGCATACGGGCGATAGTTAGTGTGTGTACGTCCGTGACGCTGTAATTCGTCAGAACGCGAGAATCGCTTGCCGCAGGTCAAACACAGAAATGGACGTTCGCCGGTATGCCAGCGCAGATGGGTCTTGAGATGTGATGCCTTCCCATAGAGACGCTCACAGCCGGGTATATGACAAATGTGCTGTTTGCGACCGCGTTCGTCTGGTCCGACAATAGGTGGCAAACCGGACATTTCGTTCGTGCAATTGGGGCATGTGCACCGCACCGAACGACGCTGCAGTTGCGTTTGAAAGGCAATATCATCGAAATTAAAGGTGGGATAAGTGGGACTCGACCAAGACGGATAGATACGATCTTGGTGCGAAAACCATGCACCAGCCGCGGTTGCAGACATGCCCATATTGTTGTAATAATCCGAAGCGTATTGTGCGTAAGGAAATTGTGTTCTGTGTAAGCAAAAACAAAAAGAAAAATGGAAAATTAAAAATTTGCACAATTGTGAGAAACGTAGCTTCGTTATTCTCTATTCAAACTAATCAAAATACACTCGCATATTAATAATTCAATTACAATTATGAAACAAGACATACAGTTTTTCCCCGGTTCAATATCTCCCTGCTAAATTATCGACTACGAATATTTCTCTATTTTTTTAAAATACGCTTTGAAAATTTCCCTTAACCCTTAAGTCGAGGTATTTAACTTATGTTTAATGTAATTTCTGCTTTAGTTATTTTTTAAATATTCAGAAAAGAGTTAACTTTGAAAAAATAAATACTTCATTCATATATGACGGTAGATCAGAGCAAAAATCTACTAATCATAACTTTTATTAACTTTAAAAGTCACATGACATATACATATCAAAAACCTTTTATATAATTTCCTATTTATTCAATACCGAATTTAATAAGGATTTCCACTGAAAGTTTCTCACGACATAACATCTTATCTTAATAAAACGTTTCCTTAATAATGATATTAAACATTTACCTTGTTGGTAATGCGGCTGAATATGTATTCCACGGGTATGTTGCAGCTGCCGCGCCCAAATCCGGGCCACAGCTATGACTGCCTTGTGAAGCAACTGCAGCTGCTGCTGCTGTTGTTGCGGCACCTATTCCGGTGGCTGCCGCCGCCGGTGAGCCGGAAAGTGGCGAGGCCGTTGCCGCTGACGACGACAACTGCGAATTCGCTGAAAACGATGATGACGATGCAGACGGACTCGAGGAAATCGAAGCAAATGACTGCGCGGGCGAAGGAAAAATGTTGGGCGAAACCGATGCGGATGATGGCGTTGAATGTGCACTGGAATTGGGCGAGGCCGAACCCGTTGATGATGACTGCGCCGGATATTGCATTTCAATCTTCATGGCGGTGGCACTAGAAGGCGGCGCAGCAAGGTACGAAGCGGATGCAAGCATACTTCCGGATTTGCTGATACCGTGAACGAGGTTGCTGTTTTGGTTGGTGGTGTTGTTGTTGTTATTGTGACTGTGACTGTTATTGTAGAGTGCAAGCGTTGCGACAAAATCATTGCCAGAGGCTGTTGCTGCGGCTGCAGCAGCCGATGACTGTGTGTGGGAAGGCATGGCCGTTAAAGAGGCGGTTGTCGCATAAGGGTTAAGATAATTGCATGCGGCGTCAATCATTTTGGACGGGTATCAATTTGGAAGAGCGGAAAAGGTTAAAGTGTTTTCTTTTTTAAACTTTTTGTTGCGGTTTTTCAGGATAAAATGTTTCTGAGATTGTTTTCACTTTTGCAATTTTTTATATATAATATCTTTTCATTTTTATACTTTCACAATACAATTAAATTAAATATGTATATTATTTTTCTTGTTGTTGTATAAGTGTCTTTTAGTTTTATGGCACGCTTTTTTATGTTGTAATTATTGTAATTGCAGCTTTTTATTAAGTTCACTTGAGGCCATTTAAGAATTCACAGTTTAACCCTTTCTGGTTTATTTATTATTTTATTTTTTGTTTTTTGTATCAATTAAATATTTTTCTTCTTTTTTCATAAAATCGTTTTTTATGCCAAAACTAAAGAAACGAAAAAAAACAACGCAAACGTAACGGCATGTAGTAACGTAAATAAGAAGAAGCCAAGAAGCAGTTTAGTTCAAGCACGCACAAATTTTATAATTACACGATACGGAAAACGGCCAAGACTACACTTGAACAATTTAATAATTCCTGCACAGAGTAGCCAATCCAACAAGCCAACAGTAGTAGTGGCGAGGCTGCTGACGTAGATCACAAACAAACGAACAAACGACGATGATGACGACGACGAAGAGCGGAGCTTCTGATACAACCACCGGTAATTATCGTTGTCGACTGAATTCCGAAACGCAGCGAGAGAGTTCCACAACGTATTATAACGACGAAGAAGACGACTACCACGAAAAAGCAGTTCTTGCAGAGAACACACAAACGTCGATTCCAAGATACTCACTCACGAACAATTGGTGTTTGTTGTTGTTGTTATTTCTTTTTTGTTGTTTTTTTAGGTTTTGTTTTATTTGGTTTTTTGCTTCGTTTTGTTAGGGTAGGTGGTGCAGTGCGGTGTGGTGTTATAATGTCAGAGGCGCGGTAGAGAGTGTGCCGTGCCGAACACGAAGTGCGCATTTTATTAATATAAATCGTGCCTGTGCCATTAAGGCGTGCAAGTGAGACAGCAACTCCAATCGAGGATATTGCGCGCACACAACCACTACGAACGACAACAACAACTGCTGCAGAAGAGTCGATAGATAATTTGCAGCTATTTCGGTCGTACACACACGATTTGCGGTGCGTAGCCAGCTGCAGAGAGAGAGTGTGTCACTACAAATAGGTTCAGAGCGTAGTACTAAGAAGAATGTACATATAAAAAGAAGTGGAGACAAAAAAACAATGATACTCACTCACGCATCATCACAAGAGCAAGTGACAAAAGCCGTGATTGTGTGCGCGCCTCGGGTTAAATAGAAAATACCAAAGTACGGAAAAGCAAAGGCAAGGGAGAGTCTACCGCATGTATGTCAGTAAGAATGTATGGCCATGGATAATCGGACTAGATGGGCAACAAAAGTGGGTAAACGCCTAAAATTCATCCTACTTTACGCCGGCTTTTAATGTACATTATAAATGAAATTAAATAAATATCAGAAGAATTGTGGGAATTCAGGCATTTTTCTTATGTACGGTTTCGATTCTTCATTCTTCTTCAACTATGCTTGGTGAAATCCTTTGGTCATGCTCTTTAGTACAAAACGGAAATATAATATATATTACCATTCGTTGTGCTTACGCACACTAACAATGAAAGCATGAAAAAACAAACTTAAAAGCATAATGAAAGTTTTCCAATTTTAAGCATTGGCAAAACTTTAACTTTTATTATGTGCTTGATAACAATAATAAAATATATATATACAATAATTTGCATGACAATTATTTATACAATAGCACGGAAAAAAAACAACAATAAATTTGTATATAAGTATATGTATAAATAAATTGCGGTCGTTTGCGTTGACGGTGGCGTTGCGGCGGTGGTGCCCAATGAAATAACTGTATTTAAAGGGGCGTTACCAAACACCGCGCACGCCATGCACAGTCAAAGCGTAGCGACTTTACCATAAAAGAGTAATCGAGCGAGAGCAGTGATGAAGACTCACGCGTTTTTTCATGTTGTTGTTGTTGTTTTTGTTTGCTTTATTGTTGTTACTCCACTGTTTGTTGTTGCTGTTCTTGTTGAGGGTTTACTCTTCCGCCTCTTGTGCGTTCCAGCGTATATAAGCCTGTTCCTATTTTTTTAAATTTTTTTAAAATAACTTTCTAAATCAATAATAAGTCAATAAGGTCACATGACATTTTAGAATGTTTCCGAAAATATTAATTTTAGTGAGTTTTTAATAAAAAATTTAATTTGGCAATTTTTATAATTAAATTTATCTAATACGAAATTTCAACTATTTAAATGAAGTCATATAACTCAATTGTTTAACTCAAAATAATTTAATTGGACTGCACTACATTACGGGCATTCGCTTTAAAAGTGACATAACTCAAACAATGTAATATTTCAGAAAACGCCAAAATCTGTAAGTAATTAGAGAATATGGTATTGAATGAATTGAAGTTGTTATTTAGTAGAAAATTTAATTAAATAGTTTTATTTTTTATAGTTTTTATGTACTTTTTTGAGCTGTGCTACTTTTGATGAATTAAGTAATACAATTGATCATAGAGAAGTTAAAATTTATTATGTTTAAGATTTTTGGCTTATGCCTGTTTTGCTCGAAATTGTCATTAATTGAGCTGTGTCACGTGTGTACGATATTATTTTAAATTTTAAATTTTTAAATTTTAATTTTAATTTTTTAATTTAATATAATACGGAACAGTCTAAAATTAAAGCTGGGATTTAAGCATGTGTGCGTTTGTTGTACAATATTGTAGACTCCTCACTGGCTTCTTTCGTTTCTTTTTTGTTTTCTTTGCTTTTGCATTATCGTTTTAGTTCTCCTTATTTGAGCCCAAAAGCGCAAAATTTACGATTGTTGGCGCTGATAATGGCTCTAATGGCATGTGCAGCATGTAATGAAACGGAAGATACAATTAGGCGAACTTGCTAGCTGCGTCCTCCTCCTTCCCTTCCCTCCCACTCCTTCTGCTCCTCCTGCTCATCCTTGACTGCTTATGATGAGTTGAGATATCGATGAAAAAGCAGACAACAAAAACCACTTCGAAGACGACTCTGGAGATTTATGGCGCTGTGGCGGTCGGTCGTTCATTGTGGCAAGTTGAAATGGTTTCTCCATTTTTAACTTAAATGAATTTCCTTTTCGTAGAGCTTCGTTTAGAGGTTTTACAGATACAGATCGATTGTAATCAATTATCGCGTATTGCGGTTGTGTAATTGTTTCTTATTCAGCGTATGTATTTGTATAAATGAACACATACGTACGAGTATGTGTGTGTTATATTACCACATTATTAAATGTATCTACGCCAATGTTGGCATTTTCATTTTGATCCTCCTCAGTTCTAGGTCAGAGTTTTTAAACGGTTTTATTTTTTTGCTACGCCAACATGAGTTGCCCCCATTTATTTTTCCATTTGCTGTATTTTTTGCTTTTATTGGGAATTGTTTTTCGTTGGACTTTTTGTAATTTTATTACACATATTTCTCTTGTGGCCATGATGTTGTGGACCACCTGCGCCATTACGTGTGGGTGGCTACGAGCATTTATTTCTCCATTTTTATTATTTTTTATTACCACATCTACATACACATACAAATTCTTTATATTTTACTAATTTTAGTTCTTTTCAATTTAAACAGCTTAAATTGCAGAAAGTTTGTCAGACAATATAATCTCTTAGGTCCACAACAAAAAATTGAGTTTAAGTGATTTGCAAGTGTATTATAAAACATATTTGGAACCATGCCTAAGCGAAAAAATTTAATATTTTACGAGTCAAAATTCAACGAAATAATATGAAGAACTGTAAAATCTAGACACGAGGAAAAAGTATATTAAAAACTTAAAATTTCCTTAACAAGCCGTAGCCAGGATTTTTTTTTTGAGGGGAGTGGTTTGGTTTACAGTAATACCTACATACGCTATTAAAAAAAAAATATGTATTGCAAATCTTCTGGGGGGTTTAGAACCCCTAAAACCTTCCTGACTACGGCCTTGATCTTTAGGATATCCGAAATCGCAAATAAATCCCTAAACAGGATAATATTAAACAAAAAGTCTTCCAAATTCATCAAAATTTAATTCCTTAATATTATAGTAGGTAAAAAATTTACTTTTGGGAATTTTTTTTTTTAATAACATGGATAAAAAATATTTTTTTTATTTCTTAATACTTTAGACAGATTACAGTTAAGTTCTATACATACCGTAATTCTTAAATATAAAACAAGTTTGAAAATTATCTTCAGCTATGTCGAAAATCAAATATACTCGGCAATTTGTGCTTTGTGTCTCTTTTACAAGTGGGCGTTGTTCTTATCCGATCGCTCCCATTTTTTGTGAGTTTTTCATATTACTACTAAAGTGTTATATTCTAAACTTGAAAAGTGATTATCTACACTGGAACAATTTTGTAAATTTCGATGCCTATAAAAAGAGGGAGTTTGTATGGGAGAAAATTGTTTTGGTCCTATCTTGCTCATCTTGGAACTTAACCTCCGCTTAGAGAATAGGACTTAATACTAACACATACTATACATATATCGAAAGTGGAGATGGATTGGTCACATCCTTTGAAAGGAAGACACCGACATTGCGAAAATGGCCCCCGAATACAACTCACAGGGATCCCGACGGTGTGGTCGCCCCCCCCCCTCAACCTGGATTAGAACCATGCACGCCGAGCATACACCATTCGCAACATGGGACGAAATGTGATCCCTCGCCCACGATTAGGAGCTATGTATACTTTAACTTATTTATAGTAGTTATATATAATTAAGTACGTAATATATAACAAGTATATGTCAAGGAAATAAAAAAAAAATACTATACATAAAATGTAATTTTCGCGAAAACCTATAAAATAAAACATGGTTGGACTTGTTCTTTTAACTACCTGTACAGTATGTAGCACCTCAATAAAAATATTTTCCATATCCTAAACCTCTCTAAATATTAAATAATGCAAATTGAATATAATCCACTTTAAAGTAAGTAACAAATAGAGCTAAAACTTAATTGAAGTAATAACGCAACCAGCCCGAAAACAAACGACTTAATCCCATTCCAGAAATTATGTATGTAAATATGAAATAAATATGTGAAAAACGAACACATTTAATTAGCGAATTCACAGCAAAGATAAAAGGGGCGCGAGAGTGTAAACAAATTAAACGGACGCTAGAATGCATTCCGGACTTAAGCTGGATTAGGTTTTCTCAGAAACTATCTATTAATAATATTCAAATGAAAATTCTGTAAGATCTTGTCTAATCCTATTCTTGAGTCTTTTCACAACTGATTTTGTGTTGAGGTTTTTTTTGTTGTCTTGCATGTTGCGAGAAGTAATTTAAAGAGCAGACAACAAACAACGGACTTTACCACAGGTCCTGATCATGTAGGTAGTAGCGGCAGTAGTCAGTACTAGACTCTTTTTCTCTCTCTGTGTTGCTCTTGATATAAAAAGTCAATTATTTCAATATTTCAAAGGTTGTCGTAGTTAAATTTCCTCTCTCTATTCGACTACCTTTCGTTTTTAGAAAAACACAGAAAACCCTTCGTAAAAATAATAAAATTTTATGGTAGTTTAAATGAAAATCTCGAAAAATCGATTTTTTTATGGTAATCCGCAGACCAACCATGTCGGCTTCTATTCTCTTCATTTACTAGTTTCGATCGAAATAAACGAGTATAGTCTTAGAGTAGCACATGTTTCACGTTTGTCACACACCGCTCCTGTTGTTTGTTCTCTTGTCAAACCGACAGAATAGAAGCTCGAACAGGATCGGTTCAATAAATTTGCATATAATCCTTTACCGGCCTTTTCTTGGGTTTCGTTTTTGTTATGGTTATGGCTCCACCCTCAATTGTGCGGACTACAATTGTCTTAACCCTTAATCCTTGTCCCGACGTTGACAACAGTCGATCCTTCGGCATCTTGTTGGTCGTGTTATGGAGATTAGGTAATTGGATTTGTGCATTTGTCGCGCATAATCCTCGCTGTATCAGCAAATATTTTGCATTTGCCTACAATTCCCTGACGATTATCTCAAAACAAATCGCCGCATTATCCGGAGGGTTTTTCGGCAATTGCAATTGACTTAACACAAGAGTCAGGCAGCGTGAAAAGTTACTCTGCGCGTTTGACTCTTTCCTAGAGCTGCTTTGTTCGAAAAGGTACGCGAAAGATTTTGTTGGAATTTCCGCGCGTTAAATATTGATTGTTGGTTTAGAATTCCGAACGTTTCGGTAGCGGTCTAAATTTTAAATAAAAACAAATAGAATAAACAAACACTCAGGAAAGAAGTTGTTTACTTTTTCGTAGTGTCTAGTTTTTTGTACTCGATAAGTAGCGCGAAGTTTTGCTGCCGCCGAATTCTGTATTTATTTTATTTTGCATTTATGAGGGTCATTTAATAAAGACCTGCGTTAGTAATGATGACGAAATTTTAAAAAAAAACCTTTCTGTCATTTCTTTAGCCTCTCGAAAACATACGCGAAGTGTTTAAAATTTCTGAGATGAAATTATTAAAGTCTCTTAAGGGTCGCGATCGGTCATTGGTCGAAGTGCAACCATGGACCTATGTGAGTGTCTGTGTCCTTTGCGACATTGTAGGTTAAGAAAATTCGCAATGGATAGTCCTAACGAGCTTTAAACCGATTTATAAATTAATCAGGTTGGCTTGAATACACCAGACCGCAGCGGTTTCACAAGTGGTGTACCAAAATGTCACTAAAGTGCTAATTGAGCCCGAGATTTGTCCCTCATGAGGAATCTTAAACAACCAAAGACAAGTTGTAATATATTTATTATACGAGTACATATGTGAGTGGATTATCTATTAGAGAGCAAATCAAAAAAGTTGAAACTTTTAATTTTCCTATTTTCAATAAGTCTTTAAGGGCTTCATATTCTAATGACAACGATTTTAATTGAAGTGTTTGTTTGGCTAATGGTAAATTTGCTTAGATGTAAGCAAAATTACTTATTTTGGTTTGCTTGTGAGGAAGGGTAGCGCCTTCCGAAATAGCTGTCCGACCTGCTATTTTTTATTGTTGTTTAAAAATTAACAAAAGAAATAATTGTTGTTTAATTTGACCTAAAGCTCTAATACAATATAAACTTTATGAAATCACTTAATTTAAAAAAAAAATTGATCTATCAACCTAAAAAACCATGAAGGAGTTCCCTAAAGTCTTTGAATTTTTGTAATCTAGGGACATTTAACGGTGCACATTGAACACGAAGACTCGGACATGTCTCTGAAATAGTTGCGAAAAAACTGACATTTCATCGAAATTCGAAGTCCGCTTTCAAAATACTTTAAACCTTATTCTGGGGTTAAACAGTATCAAATAAATGCAGATATGGTAAGTAATGTATAACCCAACCCAATTCCCTCCACGTCCTTTTAATACAAAACTAAATTCACCGATTATATGAAATAAACATAAAAATAATTTTTGTCTGCTCTAATCTTTTTCGAATATTTCGATTTTTACCAACCAAAAAAAAAAAGTTTAAAAAAAATCTTGATAAAAAAAATCATCATCTGTTACCAACAAATCGTAGAAAACATATGTTTTCGGTTTCGAATCTGCACTTGTAATTGAAACTAATTAAACCGGGTAACTCCTTAATTTGGCGTTTGAAACTTGCGTCACTTGCGACTTGCGGCATCGAAACAAATTCCAGTGAATTTGTTCGTCATTTCGAAATCTAATCTTGCGACTTTGATGCAAAAATCAAACCAAAAGCAGAACTCAAATAAAAATAAAAACAGCACAAAACAATAGAAATAATAGACAACAACAACAAAACAACACAAAAACAACAACAAAAGAAATACGCAATAAATTTTAATAATAATTTCAAACTGGCCGAAAAATACGAAAAATCTAATTTATTACCACCAGCAGCAACCAGCACAAACAAACCATGCGCCCAAAAAAAAAACAACAATAACTATTTTATTAGACTTAAAGAAAAAGTAAAAAACACCGAATAAAACGCAAAAGAAAAAATAAATTACAAAAAAAACACACCACAAAAGGTCACAAAAAGTATCGCAATTGCAGAAATTACTCGGAATTCTCTTGACAAAAGTCAGGCACAAGAACAAGAGCAAAATGCCGCAACGACTGTGACCACATCGACGACATCATCATCTGAGTTGGGTTAGAAATAGACGCGAGCGATCGATAGAGATAGAGACACAGGGTTCCTGCTGCTGCTGCTGTGTGACGCACTTGTGTCTGCGCATGTGCAACTGCAACTGAACAGCAGACAAACGGGAATGACATAATTTTGTGCGCAACAAAAAAAAAGCAATATATAAAATTGCACGTCTTTGAAAAATGCCGAAGAACCCTTTGAAACAACTTCTTAATATTAATGCAAAAAACATTTATTGCGTTTTTAATTTTTTTAAATTATTATTACTATGAAAAAAATATTTCATTTTTAAGAATCCATTGATCGTTTTTATATGCTTTGTCATACCTACCACACCCCCTTCTGGGCGTGGCAAATGAGAGAACAATCACAATATGCCCTTCGTTAGGTAAGTGCACTTGCACTTATTTGTATAAAAGAAAAAATTATTTATATTAATAAAAGTTTTACCAAATATTGTTTCCGTATTTTAGAATTCAAGAACTTCTCTTCTTAAATGAAATACACATCTTAAACATATACGAACAACAGGGACCAGGACAATTCGATTACGTAGTGAATAATGAAAAAAAACGTAGTTAAATAAAAATTTCCGTGGTAAAATATGCTTCACAACTGAGAAAATATTTTTTTGGGGCTTCTCCGAAAAAATATTTGTTTATTTTATTTTACTTTTTCTTTCTACGAAATTAAGTTATATTTCTATTAATTTTATTATCGAGAAGCCCAACTCTGGATGCACAACACGAGTATGTGCAATGTAAAATATAAAATCGTAGTCGATTCCAGCTCAAGCGGAGTAGACTTTCAAATTCTGCAAAAAGCGTAGTAAATTTACTACGCTCGAACCCTGACGGGCAGTCAACGTTAAATTGACTTGGAATTCACCGACTTACGGTCGCTATTCATTTACGCATGTGTATGAGTATGTACTAAAAATATGCAATTATTATATAATATGCAAAATATGCACTAACGGTTTTAACTTAACTACTTCACTTTGGAGATAGCCAAGTTAAAAAAGCCAAATTATGCATTTGCCAGGAATTCCTTGCCTTTTGCCGGATAACAGACATTAAAAATTTATTGTTTTTAAAAATTTCAAACGACAAATTCTAACTGAAAATCCCTGTAAATAGCGATGAAGGTCGCACTTCTCGAGAATTACTTCCCTTGCACTGCCGAACCCATCTCATCATTCTTGTCATCATTAAAGTGTACAAACAGTGGGTGCGCGGGTAAGGTAAGGCACGGCACGGTGTGGCGCACTTGACGCAAAATGGGGTGTCAAAATGATCATCAGCGTTCCACAAAGCAACCGTAGAAGAAGAAGAAGAGCAGCAGGAGACCGCCCGCTGATGCCGACTATCCGACTGTGATCTTGTTTCGGGAGCATGCTGCGCTCGGGTTCGTTTGACATTTTTTCATCGCTTCAGGTTCAGGTTCCCAGTATCACTCGGCGTTATTCTTTTTTCGGTATGAGAAAATTTATAAAAAATTCTGAAATAACACCAAAATTACAATAATTGTTTCACTACTGTTTGCGATTGTTGTCCCATCCATTTGTATTGTTTTTGTTTGTTTGATTGTTTGGCATTGTTTTTAAAAAAATGGGCCGACAAACTTTTGATCAAAGATACATTCCACCGACGATTTTTTTTATTATTTTTATTGTACCCTAAACTATGCGCACGCTCAGGCCGAAGGGTATATTGAGTTGTGTTTTCCCGTTGTAACTCCCATAAGAAGGCGTCGTATATACATTCGCATAAATGATCAGCGTCGAATTCTAAGTGATTAAACGATGTCCGTCTGTCTGTATATATGTCTATTCTGCAAGCAGAAGATGTGAAATAATAATCAACCCTGCAGCACACACGTACTTGCATGAACCCATAAAAAATTGTTGCGCTTTAGAACACTGGTTTGAGTTTGGATATGAACAAATCCAACAAGAATTCTAATTTTAATTCAAATACAACCACCCTCTACAGACAAATCCAAATATGAACTTAGTAAATGCACAAACCGCCTGAGCACCTAGCGGGGAAAAGCAAATACAAAACAAAATGTTAGTAGTCGGCATGTTATATATAAAAACATTTACAAAAATATTTACTAAAGAAATACAAGGGGGCCCTCCTCGTCACACAATATTATCGTCAGTGCCGATATACATTTAAAACACGGCTAAGAAACCGTCGCGTCACTGAGAATTAGCGGATAATTTACATCTAATTTTCTTTCTTGAAGTGGTGCAAGAAGCCATTAATTCAGCAAATAAAAAACTTAGAAATATTGCATCATTCCTTAAAATGCAGAAATAAAATTGTATTATTTTTTATAGTACTATTTTGGATGGCTGTGAACGTAGTAAACAAATAATGCCAGCATTCAAAAGTGCAGCACCATAATGCATCTACAACCAGTGTTGCCCTTTTCTAAATTTTTTTATTTATTTATTTTTTCGGTTTTGATAATTTTGATCACTGCCGATTAAAAGTCAAAAAATAAAGTTCAGTGCTTAAGTTTTATATTTTTGATCTTGGATTTTCTTCGTTTATTTTTGTATGGCAACACTGTAAACTGCAAAGCAACAAGTCGGTGGCGTAGTTGAAAGAAAAGTTGAACACAGAGACACAATATATTATATAACGGAAGCGATAGAAATAAAAGGTAAAATTTAAGTCGAATCAGCAACTTACATTTATATACAAGATTATTGAAAAGCACATGTATTTTGTTGTTATTTTAATTTTTTTTTTTGCATTTAAAAGTTCTGGAGAACACGCTTAGGTTCTGGAGAAATCATATGGAAGTAATTTTTGAGGAGCACCTGGCTTTTGTTGTTATTCAGTATGAATTAAAAAGATTTACCTTAAAAAAGATCTGGAGAACACGCAGGGGCTCTGGATAAATCCCAGTAGAAGTGTTTTTAAAGAGTACATGGTTTTTGTTGTTATTTCGTGCCAAAGAACCGAAATCCCAATGGAAAGATTACGAAGAACTTTTAGACGTGTTAAAACTTTAGATAAAATCAACCGAATTAAATAAACCGGATTAAATTCTGACTTTCCTTCTTTATTTTTTATGATATAAAATAATTTTCGACCATGCCCACTTATCCAGTTTTCCCGGAGGTCGAAATCTTGTTGTTGTACCAAATAACGGCAAGCTAGCAAGTTTTTTTTCAAAAACGTTGGAGCCATTTTCAAGATAAAGCACACAATCAACCAAATCTTCTTCGATAAACTGTTTGAACATGCCCACTTAGTCGCTCAAAAATATTTTCAAAAAGTTCTTGGTGGAATTATGCCCACTTACGCCCACAAGCATATTTTCATATTATAAAATTCTTGGTGGGATTATAGATCATTAACAAAAAAACCGCTAATTTTACATCCCATTCTGATTTTATTTGAAACAACAGTTATTGACCATGTCCAGGTAAAACCTCAATTTCGAGAACTTAACGTTTTTTCTCAAAGATGAAATATGTCACAAATTTTTTTTTCTCGTCAAACACTACCTTACTGCAAAATTCCACCAAAATCGTTAGAGACGATCTTGAGATAATGGAGACAAATAAATATAAATATACAATATAAAAAATTAGCTCGTTTAATAGAATTAATTAATTACGTAAAAACTAAAATTGTGTTTGCTATTTTGCAATATTTGTGTTAATAAAATGAGCCTAACAAATTTTTGTCTTTTAATTAGAAATTTGATTTCTTTAAATTTAAATTCAAAAGTGAAGAGTAATTTCTTATCTACAGTCACGTTCCGCAGCCAACTTCATTGATTTTGAGTGAGCGACACATATTCCACACACAAGATCCACAGCCATTTTGTGTTGTATATTTATATATATATATATGTGTGTGTGAGTGTGGCACAACGTAGAGTACTGCGCCACTTTACTTTTTTCAGGTGCGTTGGTCTGACCGAAAATTATCAGCGACTTCAATTTTGAAGTGAAAGAAAATTTTAATCGGCCAGCAGCACAAGATTTTTGGGGTGCGTTTAGCCGATCTTTATTTTAGCTAATGGCGACTCGAATAATTTCACAACGGCTCTTGCCCTGTATCCAGCGCAGGTCTGACGGCAGTGAGGAAAAAATTTCGTACGGTTTTGGACGGAAGTTTTGAGTTTGAGTTTTCTCGCTGCGTCGATTGTGTGGCCAAAAAAAAGTTCTCCGTCAAATTTTGATTCGGATTTTTTGCATTAGAAGAAGAAAAAATGAAAAATTATTTATCCGAATATTAAATGAAAATTATGAAAAAAATTTGGCGCAAATTATGCAAAAAGTGATATAAAATGTGACAAGTGTAAAAAATCTAAAAAAAATCTTCATAAAATGGTGAAAATTTGCATTAAAATTTTACAAAATTTTTCTTTTATTCGTTGCTGCTAAATTTCGATAGAAATATTTTTTTGGATTCGTTCGTTGCTTTTTCGACTCGTATTCGTTGAGTTCGATTTTCTCTCGCCTGTCTGTTTCGTTAGTTCGTGTTTTCGTTTCGTCTCGTTTCGGCTGACGGGCGATTCGATTGCGGCGCGAGTGCGAGCGTGTACGTGTGTGTGCGTGAGTAGTGCACGGAACAACAACAACACGGACCATTGGAGATGGTAAAACTGAAATAAACTCGTCATCCACTCGTTGAAGTGTAATTTATGTCAAAAAATTTTAATACACAAACAAATAAAGAGAAAGCAACATAAATAAAACAAAAAATCAGCCCAATCTCAAGTTTATGTTATGTTTAAATTTAAGTATGATGCTTATTTGTGCTTCATTTAGTACACACAAACATCGACTTTTTTTGTATTCATTCCATTCCTGCCGCTAGTTAAATTCTTCTCGTTGTCTCTCTCTCTCTTTCCACTCGTTGATTTTTTATATGCAATTTGCCGAACGAAGAATACAGAGCCGAAGTTTGTACCAATTTTTCTACACTTGCTTTTTGTTGTCAAGTGTTGCTAACGCGAGAAATTTCACGCCCTAAATACTAAACATTTTGAAAAGGGATAAAATAAAAATTTTTTGTACATAGTTCAATAGTAACTTTTTTAAAAGTTTTTGTACATAGTTCAATAATAACTATTTTAAAAGTTTAGAAAACAATATTAAATTTTTATAAACCGAAAAACTAAACGTTTTAAAATTATAATCCAACTCTGACACATTTTAATTATTTAGTAATCACAACCTGGCTATGTTCTTGTGTTTTTCATATGTTTATATATATTAGAAGATAATTGTTGTCTCTTAGTGTCCAATACAAAACAGAACATCTTGTATTAAAAAGATATGACTGAAATTTTGTAACATAAAAATTTTAACTGAACATCAACAGGTTGTTAAAATATGTTCTTAAACATTTTTTTGGAACCCATCCATAACGAAAGAAATTTTAACGTGAGTTAATTAAATTTTGAGTGGTTTTAGAAATTAACTGGCAAGTTAAAAATAAGCAAATAATTGAACTTCGTTAATTAATTTTAGCTTTTTACCTAGTTCGTACCCTGCTCGATTCTGCTATGCGGAAGCTCAAATACCTTAAACAATTTGATATAAAATATGAGTTAACCTAAAAACTATGCTGATTGCAGCACAGTTCCATGTTTCTATTAGTTGATGTCGTTAATCTAAACACGCATATTTTATGACATGTTGTTATTCCTTATTGTATTAACTTTTACTAAAGAAATAAATTTTCTGTTGGAGCAAAAGTAATTTTATCAGATTTTTCTTATTCTGAACTTAACCAAAGCTTGGAATTAAAATTTTATAACTATATCTCTTTAACTTCTGAGAAGTCATCTGATCTTTTATATGCATATTTTTTTTAAATATTTTGATGATTGTTACAAATGGAAGATAGTATAGTATAATTATGGCAGGAGTTAATTAACATGTTAATTGAATTCATTTAGATAATAGGGGATAGTTGAAATATTAAATGAAAACTAGTTTATTAAGATTTCACAAAAAAAAATTTAAATTAAGAATCGTTTTAAATCGTTACAAATGATTTTTCCCTTGATCATAAACATATCAAATTGGCATCACTTGCCCTCCGCTGTTCACCGACTCTCGCAAGTCGCACTCGGCTCTTTTCAATTTTAGTCTTTCTTTCTAGTTCTGTGACTACTCGTTCGCGAAATCAGTTGACTTTTTGCTGCTGCAACACAAACGAACTGAAATTTTGTTTTATTGTTGCAAAAAACTTTTGAAAAAACACCATAATTCAACAAAAAATGTAAAAATTATATGAGTTAAAATCAAAATTACAGAAAAATTTAAACTTTAAACCAAAATTAAGAGCTTTAGCTGAAATGCTGTTTTTTGCAACTAAATAAAGTGAACAAAAGTGTCAATTTTTTTTTGTATTATAGCAGCAATTTTTTTAAAATTTCGGTTTTTGTGCAAATAATTTTGAGAATTTTTTTAAACAGTGAAAAAATTAAAAACAAAATCAGCAATAGAAATTTTCGATACGACGTGAAAACGAACGACAAAAAAATTTCAGTCGCTGTCTGTTTTTCTTTCTTTTTTCAATGCTGCTCGCACTCGTTGCTTGTCGGCTGGTCGGCCGCGCGACGATGCATATGTGGTGGTGCAGCGCACAAACAACAACAACAAGAAAACGATGAGCGAGCGAGTTACGACAGCAACGAGTGTTTGTTGTTTTAGTAGCTGCACACACTGAAAGAAATATGTGAACGAACGAGTTACTAACAACGAGTACTCACTCGCGCACATATATTCGGTCACTCGCGCACACAGCGTATGCACACGGCAATAAACGAAACAGAATATCTTTTATCGGAAGAGAATTTTTATATGGAGAAAATATTATTTAGCTGTGATCTTATTGCGCCCGCCGAGTCGCGCACGGCGCTCGCGTAAAGGGAAATTGTTAAAAACAAAAATACAAAATTGCGCGCAGTCTTTAAATATTTATTATAAATGTTAAATGTAGTTTTTTAGTTAACAAAATTTTGCAAAACGAGTCAAGTTTATGAATAACAAAAAAAAAAATTATTAAAATCATATGCTATCAATAATCATCCAAAAGTTTTCTTTGCGCAGCAACAACAAATTCCTTCGTAATTGTTGCTGATATATATTGCGCGCGCGAATAAGAATTTAAAATATTTTTTCATATACATACAACTTGTATTAAAAAAATTAAAGCAAAATTAAAAATATATGAAAAAACAAAAAAAAAAATTAAAATTCTCATACACAAGTTAAAAATATTAAAAATTATTTTAATTTAAAAAAAGAAGTAGAAACTGTTTTCAGTATGTTTACAATCATTAAAAACAAAAAATTTTTAAGTGCTTGAAAAAACATTCTTCTAATTGATCCTTTTTTTTTTACCCATTCCAGTTTGTGCAATTTGAATTGATAAATATTTAAAATGTGTTAATACAATATTTAAAAAGGCGGCTAAAACAAGACGATAATGTTTGAACTAAAATGTTTTCGAATTAAAGAATCGGTGGAGCTACTCAATTCCCCCCGAACAACATAAAAGTCAGCAACAAGAATAACAGCAGGCAAAAAGCAAGACGCAAGCAAGCCTAAACTGCCGAAAAACTACGCCAAATTGGTGACACAAAATGCACTCGAGCGTATTTTCCAAAAACGCTTTTAATCTGTTTGAAGACTATTCAGCGTTCGTGCGAAAGCGTTTCCAGTCTAAAGCAAAAGCATCGATAACAATAACAACACGCCAGCAGCAGCGACGTCGACGTTTTCAGCCTTGGAAAACATTTCCTGCTACTGCCTTCGATTCAGCAGTA
Source organism: Suillia variegata (assembly GCA_949127995.1). NCBI lineage: Eukaryota > Metazoa > Arthropoda > Insecta > Diptera > Heleomyzidae > Suillia > Suillia variegata. The sequence continues at coordinate 33,640,182 of OX421846.1, forward strand.
GCGGTGGCTTTAAACAAAACGTCGTCAACAACTCTAACAACAACTGCAACAGTTCCTCCACTGTCGTCTGCTGCCTCTCCGTCAAATGATAAAAATAAAATAAACTTTCTTTAACTTATTTTAAAAAATAACAAAAACAGTAAACAGAAATAAACTTAATAATATTACAAAACAATCTCTAAGTGGAAAAAAGTGTTAAAAAAAATATTTGCTAAATTAAAAAGTTAAATTTTTAACTCGTCAAAATTCCGAAAAGCGGTGCGGCATCTGAATGATGGCGGATCACATGGACGAACCGCCTCAGAAGCGGGTCAAAATGGATGCCGGTAAGTGAAACACATTTTAAATGTTTAAAAATCAATGAAGTCTGCAATAAATTGACAAATTAATATTTACAATTTTAAACACAAATTTTTGTTCATATACATAATCTTTTAAATTTAATATAAATTGATGTGTGAACAAGTTTAAAATATTTTTATTAATACTTGTGGAATATTTGATTTCTTTATATAATAGAATTCATTTATTAAAAAATCTCACTATCAAAAATGTTAAAGTCCGTGATTAGAAAATTCAAGCGACGATGTGTTGAACACATTATGTTCAGATTCTTGAAGGAAAGATCTTATTTTGAATTATAAACCTACTTTAATTTATACTCTCAATCAAAAGTTTATTTTACTTAATTTTTAATTAAATATAAATGATGTTTAATATTTCTATCTCTAAAACGCTCTTTTTTTCTCATTTCAGCGGATTTCTTTGCTGTGCTCGAAGACAATTTGCCCGACGAACTTGTCTCGAACAACAGCAATTGGCCTGACCAACTTGGTGGTGGTGGTCCTGGACCTGGTGGGCTCGGCGTCAATGTAGTCGGCGGTCCAAATAAACCCCCTGCACAGGGTCCTGGTCCGGGTGGCCCACAAATGAACGGTACTGGTGATGATGCGGGTGTTTCAGGAGGTGGCGGCGGCAATACACTGCGACAAATGCAACATCACCAACAGCTTCAACATCTATTACAGCAACAAGTAAGCGTCGCATTTAACATTTTCACTAATAACAAACTTTTTGCTTACATTTTTTTTTTTTCGATTTTGTAGGGAAACAAAAATCCTGGCATGGTCGGCAATCCAATGAGTGGTGGTGGCATGAATCAATTGGGCAGCAAGTCTCCTAATCTGCAGTCACCAAACGCAGGCGGAATGCAAGTTTCTGGCGGCCAAATGGGAATGGTCAATTCGATGCCCATGTCCATTTCGAATAATGGCACGCAAAGCATGAACTCAATGCCAGGTTAGTTTTCACAAAACGCAAAAATATGTAAGCCCCAAATAAGCTCATAGAAATGTTTCTTGTAGATTAAAGAATAATTACATTTTTCCATATGCAGACATATTTTCGATGCTGTACTTTCGAAGATATTTTTTTTGTAAAAATACTATTTTTCATCTTAAAATACCCTAAAAAGTAAAGAGTAGAAACAATTCTGTGAATGTGAATATGCTTTTATTTTTCATCTCTTTTCACAATTACAAAACATTTCTTTGATACGGTATCAAAAAAATATTATGAATTGAGAAACAGTCAATATTTTAACTAAAATTCGTTTATGAATAAGGTTATAGTTTTTTTTAGTTGAATTTGGTTTATTTCGAAACCTAACTGAACTTTAAACAAGCCCAGTAAATATTTTAATTCATTTTTAGTAAATTAACTTAAACCCATGTAATACTAGAAATGTGGCTTAACTTACCCACGAATTAAAGTTAAAAGTTAACAAAAAAAAGTTTTCCCCTTTAAGTGCACATTTGAAATTGAACAATTTTAATATGGCAACCCTTGTAAAATCCAAAAATCTAAACATTTCCATACCTATGACATGCATAATTAACAATCGCAATAGCTTATTTTACTTAATTAAATATTTAAATTAAAAAAAAATGTTTCTTATGTAACTATAGACACTTAAACAAGTTAATATATCTGCATAGAGGTACTTCAGCGGGTTTAAATAACTACCTTGAAGAACTTAAGAGGGATTTTAATAAGTACCTGACCCGCTTAAGTACTCACAAACCCGTGAATTTTATATAAAGGCACCTAAACAGGGAATAATTTAGTAGTTGTCTTTAAATAACTACCTTGAAGAACTTAAGAGGGATTTTAATAAGTACCTGACCCGCTTAAGTACTCACAAACCCGTGAATTTTATATAAAGGCACCTAAACAGGGAATAATTTAGTAGTTGTCTTTGACGCAACTTACTTTTTGCATAGAATGAAGTAAAAAAAAATGTTCTTTCATTAATAAAAATAAAGTCTGCAGTTTGATACTTTTGCTGTTTTGAGCATGATGACTTTAAATGTTAAACCCGGTATTTTCCTTTTAATTATAAAAATATAATATATTTCGCAATTTTAATACTACATAAATCCTAATTAAATAAATTTACTATTATTAAATTTTTTTTTTGGAATATTCTTCTTCTCCTACGCAAAAACAAAAACAAACTAGGAATGAATACCATAGCACAGGGCAATCTTGGTAATATGGTCATAACGAACAGCGGCTTGGGCGGCCTTGGCGGTGGTGGTGGCCCAGGCATGGTGAATACCATTAAACAACAAATTGGCGCCGGACCCGGCAGCATGATGAATACCGGTCCGGGTGGCGTTTCAGTCGGCGGTGGCATGGGTCCCGGCGGTCCCAATCAAGGAATGCATTTGGGTGGACCCGGCGGCCATCCTGGTCAGGGTATGCAAAACGGCCCAATGATGGGTCGTATGGTTGGCCAACAACATATGCTGCGCGGTCCCAATCCACATTTAATGGGAGGTGGTGGTGGACCAGGAGTTGGTGGCGGCGGCCCACGAATGCAAAATCCCAATATGCAAATTGGTAAGTTAAACATGTTGGACGCGCAAACGCAGCCACAACGAACAGAGTTGTTGAATCGAAATCTTGCGCTCGGACCAGGTCAAATGAATAATATGGTTGGCGGAGGTGGAGGCGGCCCAAATGGACCCTATGGTGGCGGCGTCGGTGTTGGTCAAGTAAGCAACTATGGCGGACCAGGCGGTTTGAATGTTAACGCCAACAATCAACAACAACAGCAGCTATTAGCGCAACAAATAGCAGCGCAACGTGGTGGTGTGCCACCCAATATGACGGCGGCCATGCAGCAACAACAGCTGGGCAATAGGCCAGGCGGCGTGCCAATTGGTTTAGGTGGTGTTGGAAATGTTGATGGCAATGTGGGCGGTGGTGGTATTGGTGGGGCGCCACAGCAGCAGCTAAACAGCGCTCAAATAAATCCCAATCAGCAACAACAGCAAAATCCACAAGCTGTTGGAGTTATGGGTGGCGGTGGTCCATCGATGGGACCACGACCACCACAACCGGGCGCCGGCGGTCCTCAAAATCAACAACAACAAATGCTGCATCAGCAACAACAGCAGCAGCAACCACAACAGCAGCAACAGCTACAGCCAGGTACATCGCAGCAAGCGGGCAATGCAGCCGGCAGCAGTGCTGGTGGTCCAGGTGGTTCTGGAGCTGGCCCACACATTACAGAGGAGCGTAAGAAGCAGATACAACAGCAATTGATGCTTTTACTGCACGCACACAAGTGCAATCGGCGAGAGAGTCTTAATCCGAATCGTGAACGTTGCTCTGTACCCTACTGCAAACCGATGCAAGACGTGCTGGCACATATGGCTAACTGTAAGCAGAGCAAAGACTGCACCACGCAACACTGCACCTCGTCACGGCAAATACTGCTTCACTACAAGACATGTCAGCGCACAGATTGTATTATTTGCTATCCATTTCGTCAAAATCATACTTTTCAAAATAACTCGGGCAGTGGCGGCGCAGGCACAGGCGTTGCAAATGCAGTCAATCCCAACCAACCACTCGAAAGGTTAGTAGGATCTGGCGGACCACAACAACCTGGCGGTGGTGGTGGTGGCGGCAACGTTGGACCACAACAGAACGCTGCGCAACAGCAAATAGGACCTGGTCCAGGACCAGGACCTAGTGTCCTTGGAATTAATTCGGGCATTGGGCCGAATCAGCGGACGCTAAATCTTGGTCCTGATGTCTTGGGCGTCGTAAAACCACCGAACCCTGGAGACATTGCACAACAAATGCAGCAAAACCAATCGCAACAGCAAAACGCTTCTAATCCCAATCAAGAAATACGCCGTTTCGATAGCATGGGTATGCAAGGTGCCGTCTCGAATGCAACAGCGACCTCGACAGGTAGCAGTAGCATTGGACCCGCATCGAATATGCTTCAGGGGAATGCACAACAACTGCAGGGTATACGCATGCCGGGAGGCGGTCCGCCTGTACGCGTTATGCCAACACAACAGCCAAGCGGCGGCCCAAATGTGCTCGCTAATAATTTACTCATGACTGGAAGTGTTGGTGGTGGCGGAGGCGGTGGACCACCTGATAATATGCAGCAGCAAACACAACAACAGTTACTGCTACAACAGGCTGGCGCTGGAGTTGGCCACGGCGGTGCCAATAATCCTCAACTAGCTGGACTGATCGGCGGTCCCAATACACCACAACAACAACAACAAAACACACCAGGTGGAGGTGTCGGCGGCGGTGGGGGTCCGCAACAGCAACAGGGAAACATTCCATTACCCGTGAACGTTCACAACTTTAACAATTCCAACTTTAACCAATTGAGCGGTAACAGCGATTTAGGCGGCTCCAGCAGCGGCGGCGGTGGACCACCTAATAAGCAAATGGGCGCACAGGAAATGGCCAAAATGAAGATGCAAGCACATGCCGCAGTAGCCTCAGCAGCAGCTATGGTTAATGCCAATGCAGCGGCTGCTGCTGGAAACAATGCCAGCGGCAGCAATGGCAGTGGTAAAGGTAATGCCATGGGAAATGCTGCGAATACGGTAGGCGGCAACACCGGTGGCTCAACAACATCACAAGGTCCGCTGGGCACGAATAGCGCGAATGTGGAAAACGAAAAAGATTGGCGCGAATCGGTTACGGCAGATCTACGCAATCATCTCGTTCACAAGCTAGTGCAGGCAATATTCCCCACCTCCGATCCTGCGACAATGCTCGACAAACGAATGCATAATCTTGTTTCTTATGCGGAAAAAGTGGAGAAAGACATGTACGAGATGGCTAAATCACGCTCCGAGTATTATCACCTACTGGCCGAAAAGATATACAAAATTCAAAAGGAATTGGAGGAGAAGCGACTAAAGCGTAAGGAACAACAAATGCTGCAAATGCAACAACAGCAACAAAACAGTGGTGTTGGTGGTAAATGTGTCAATCCTGTAAGCGGAGCTGGACCAAGCGGTCCTACGCCACCAGTAGCTCAACAACAGCTGCCGCCAGGACATCCACAGGCACAGCAGTCGCAACAAATACGACCGATGGTTAGTCCGATTGCAGCGGGCTTGATGCAGCAACAATTGCGCGGTCAGGCGCCTAATGCCATGATGCCTGGTCAAGTATCGGGCGCAAATTTGGCAGCGCTACGTAGTCACTCGCCGGGCGGCAACATTCTGGCAATGCAGCAGCAACAACAACAACAACGCATGCAGTTTCCAGGACAACAGCAGCCAGGCCAAATGTTGGTCGGGCCGCCAGGACCCAGTCCCAATAGCGGCGGTGGTGGCATACCTAGTTCCCAACAGCAAAACATGGTCGTGCAAAATCCCGTACTATCGCCATTTACTGGACAAGCTATGCAGGGTCAACCAGGCACAGGTGGTGTAGCTGGTGTACTAACCAGCCCAGTACCCGGGCAACAACAGCAGTTTATCAATGCGAATGGTGGCACTGGAGCTCAAACACCGCAGCAGCTAAATGAGATGATGAAGCAGCGCATGCTCCAACAACAGCAGCAGCAGCAACAGTCGAACATGTTGATGCCACAGTCACCGTTTAATAACGCTACGCAAATGCAGCAGCAGCAGCAACAACAGCAACAACAAAATTCCTTTACGTCGCCCATGTCACAACAACAGCAGAAGCTAATCGGCAGCGGGAACATGCCACCAACGCCAACTAGTCTTGTTGAGTCACTAACACCAGGTGCCTCAGCAATTGGTGGTGGCACGGGTTCCGGTTCTGGCAATAATTCAGGTTCTGTTTCTGCAAGTGGTGGTATGGTATCAGCACCCAGTCCTTCACCGAACTTTGCATCAAATGGTCCAATTGGTACACCATCTAACAATCCGCCATCAGTAACATCACTTTTGCAGCCGTTAAGTGAACGTGGTAACACCCCGCCAATGATTGCGGCATCGCCTGCTACATCAACAAGTGGAACAACCGGTGGTAAAACAGTACCAGCATCATCGGCTGTGGCGTCGAACTCAAATTCTACAGGTACACCCGGAGTTCCATCGACCAGCATCACAACAACAGCAGCCGCATCAGCAGCAACGCCCAGCAGCGTCGCAACAGCAACAGTCTCAGCAACGAGCGGCGTTACTGTTTCAACTATATCACAACAACAGCAGCAATTGTCGTCCATGGGCAAAGGTGGCGGCATTAATGCAAATTCCACCTCTACATCAGCCACAATTACCTCCTCCGCGTCGTCATCGACGAGCAGTAGTATTGTACCAGCAGTAGCGACGTCGGCGGCAGCAGCGCGACCCTCCTCCAGCAGTAATCTCTCCTCGCAAATGGCTGCACTAGAAGCAGCTGCGCGCGATAACGACGATACGCCTCCTTCACCTGGAGATTCAGGAGCAGGAGGCGGCAACGCCTCCAAAGGTAAACTTGATTCGATTAAGCAAGAAGATGACATTAAGAAGGAGTTTATGGAGGACGGTAGCGGCGGCGCAGGTGACAATTCACAACTCGAGTCATCAGCGGGTGTCGGTAAAAATGTCAACAATGACGGTACCGCCAAAGTCGAAATTAAAACTGAGGACGGCGGTAAAACAATGATCAAGGCGGAGCCCATGGATGTCGATGAGAATGGCGCTTCAGGAACAGCGTGTGGCACAGACGCTAATACATCGGACAACAAGGAAGATTTAAAGCCACTGCTGGATGGTAACGGCGATATTAAGATTAAGACGGAGACAAAACCGGTCGTTGTGGAGCCTCTGATGCCTGCGGCGGGTGATAAGAAGAAGAAATGCGGTAAGTTGTCATGATTTTTAATTGTTAAATTTTAATGGGTAAATAAGATGATGTACAAGTGGAATAAACTAAAAGATGTTGTCCATGTACAATTATTTTAAATCTAATGTTCTCCTCAAATGTTTAATTGCGATTAAAAATTTAAGGTTTTCATCATATTAATTTTGTTATCTTGTTTATACCTAACATATGCAATTTGAACGTTTGCATTACTTTTGGATACAACATTATTTGTGAATTTTATCATAAGTCAACAGTCCATTTCGAATAAGATAAAATGATTTCGTTATTAGTTTCCCAAATTTTACAATTTAACACTCAATTACTCTTGTAACGAGTGAATAGTATCAATAATTTTATTTTTTTTTGTTAAACATTTACGACACTAATAACTTTTGTAACCAATGCAAAACTATTCCTATTTTGCAAAGAATATGTTTTTAAAATATCTGTTCGACTTTTGCGCAGTTTTCAATCCGGAAGAACTCAAACAAGCGCTGATGCCAACACTTGACAAGCTTATGCGACACGAGCCTGAGGCTGTGCCATTCCGCAATCCTGTCGATCCGCAAGTACTTGGCATACCTGATTACTTTGAAATCGTACGAAAACCTATGGATTTGGGCACTATACGCAACAATCTTATGAACGGTAAATACAGCGATCCTTGGGAGTACGTGGACGATGTATGGCTGATGTTTGACAATGCGTGGCTCTACAATCGCAAAACTTCACGTGTCTATAGATACTGCACAAAGGTTGGTTTTAGTAAATATTTATTATATATATATATATATTAAAAATACAATGTAATATTTCTAACAATTAAAAATTTAATTTTTTATTAAACAGTAGAACTAAATAATATATTTCATGTTATTTTTATAGTTATCCGAAGTTTTCGAGCAAGAAATCGATCCTGTTATGCAGGCCCTGGGTTATTGTTGTGGCCGAAAATACACCTTTAATCCGCAAGTTTTGTGCTGTTATGGGAAGCAGCTCTGTACCATTCCACGCGATGCTAAATACTACAGTTACCAAAACAGGTATGTGGCTTTGTAGTTATATATTTGAATTTACATGTAACTAAAACAATAATTCGGAAACTGTCACACTTGTGACTTCCCTAATTATTGAAGAAGTTCAGGCGTAGTTCTAAAACAATCATTTCGTTTCAATAAACTTCACAAACATGATCTTCATTCATGTGTCCTTTTTTTGCTACTAATTGTTTAGATTAATTTAAGAAATTGATTTTATTTAATTATTATTTTCGAAACATTTTACAAGCGCCTTTTTCTTTGTTTAAAATCAATGGTAATTGTCAATAGAATGTATGTATGCATTTAGTTAAATTACGAATTAACACACACACATGCATTGACAACTCCCTGAAATAAGCCTCTATTGTAGAAAATAACCAAACATACCTATTAAATCATATTTTGTAATGTAAATTCTAATGCAAACCTTGTCGTTTTTTATTTTCTTCTATTCCTTTGCAATTTCAAAAAAAAAAAAAAAATTTTTACCTGGTTATGGTTTTTGTGTGCGTCTAAAAATCCTGCATCCTTTATCGCCCGTGTCGCTATTCATACAAATAACATCATTAACAACAATTACACAACACGATACTACACACTCTGCTGGCAATATTACCCAAACACCATTTATCTGGATGCTCGTCGTATTCGGATTTACTTAAACATATATGGCTTATATTGTTGCTTTTGCTTTTTGCTGTGCTGCTGTTTTGAACCATATTTCAACCAACATGATTGAAATCTCATATCATTCAAATCAATTCGACCGATTCACCTTTTACTATCGTACATTGCATCCATAAACTCATCCATTCCCTCAACAACATCCACTCCACTATCCATCAACAACCTTAACAAAATGCACGATCGAACGAACGCACGCACAAAACACTTTTCTTCGACCAAAACGTACAATATTTGAATACTGATTTGGTTAAAAAATCAATAGTCTAAAGGATTATGGTGTTGCCTCAAACAGATACACCTTTTGCCAGAAATGTTTCAACGATATTCAAGGAGACACTGTCACACTGGGCGACGATCCGCTGCAATCACAAACGTAAGTACCTTAAGAATTTAATATACTCGTATGTACTTTTATTTTTTGGATTTGAATTATGATTTTTAAAACTAAAAATGTTGTCAAGTTTAAATTTTATATCGAAATTAAAAACTTGAACATCATATCATAAAATACACACTTTTAATAGTTTGCAATTTTAAAGTTCAAATAATCTAATTTTTCAAATTCTATTCAAAATTAATATAAGTTTAAAAATTCTATAAAAAAAATAAACATTTAATATTTATTCGAATATAAATATAAAATTTATTAAATTTATATATTTTTTTTTACCATTTTTTCACTCCTATTTGTTACAAAAATCAAAACAAAACAGTCAAATAAAGAAAGATCAATTCAAAGAAATGAAAAACGATCACCTAGAACTGGAACCGTTCGTCGATTGTAATGAATGTGGCCGCAAACAACATCAAATATGTGTGCTTTGGCTCGACTCAATTTGGCCGGGTGGTTTCGTTTGTGACAATTGCCTCAAAAAGAAAGCCTCGAAGCGCAAAGAAAACAAGTTCAATGCCAAGCGTTTGCCAACAACCAAGTTGGGCGTCTACATTGAAACGCGTGTCAACAATTTCCTCAAAAAGAAAGAGGCTGGCGCCGGTGAGGTGCACATACGCGTCGTCTCTTCCTCAGATAAATGTGTAGAGGTAAAGCCGGGCATGCGACGACGCTTTGTCGATCAAGGTGAAATGTGTTCCGAATTTCCGTATCGTGCGAAAGCGTTATTTGCTTTTGAAGAAGTCGACGGCATCGATGTGTGTTTCTTTGGTATGCATGTGCAGGAATACGGTTCCGAATGTCCCGCGCCAAATACGCGCCGCGTCTACATCGCCTATTTAGATTCGGTACACTTTTTCCGACCACGACAATATCGTACGGCTGTCTATCATGAGATTCTGCTCGGTTATATGGACTATGTGAAGCAACTTGGCTATACAATGGCTCACATTTGGGCTTGTCCACCTTCTGAAGGTGATGACTACATCTTCCACTGTCATCCGACGGATCAGAAAATACCGAAGCCAAAGCGTCTACAAGAATGGTACAAGAAAATGCTAGACAAGGGCATGATCGAACGTACCATTCAAGACTACAAGGATATTCTGAAGCAGGCGATGGAAGATAAGTTAGGCTCAGCCGCGGAGCTGCCATATTTTGAGGGTGATTTCTGGCCAAATGTTCTTGAAGAAAGTATTAAGGAGCTCGATCAGGAGGAAGAGGAGAAACGCAAGCAAGCCGAAGCTGCAGAGGCTGCGGCAGCAGCAGCTAATGTGAGTTTATTTTGATATTTTTTTAATAAAATTATATTTAAATTTTTTTAATATATTTATTTAGTTAAAACTATTTTTTTCTTTTTAAATGAATTAATAAAACAATTATTTTTAATTTCATTTTAATATTAAAAAAAAAAAAAATTTTATTGTCATAGGAAGTTCTTTTTGATTCTAAACATTTATTTTTTTCATATACAAATTTATAATTATTTATTTAAAAATTTTAAGATCTTTTCCATTGAGGACAATGAAGTTAGCGGCGATGGGAAGAAGAAAGGTCAAAAGAAAGCCAAAAAGTCAAATAAATCGAAAGCAGCACAACGCAAAAATAACAAAAAATCGAATGAACAGCAAACGGGAAACGATCTCTCAGCCAAAATCTACGCAACAATGGAAAAGCATAAGGAGGTCTTCTTTGTGATTCGCCTGCACTCAGCGCAGTCGGCAGCTAGCTTAGCGGTAAGAGCACGAGTTGTCCATTTTATTTTATTTTGTAGAGTTATCTACTTGCTTGCTTTTATAAAACATTTAAATTCTAAAATATTCAATAATAATTATGTTTGTATTTGCATAATTTTATCTTTAAACATGTACAGCCCATACAAGACCCCGATCCACTGCTAACCTGTGATCTCATGGATGGACGCGATGCATTCTTAACGCTTGCACGCGACAAACATTACGAATTTTCTTCATTGCGACGAGCACAATTCTCCACACTTTCGATGTTATACGAGCTGCACAATCAGGGTCAGGACAAGTTTGTCTACACATGCAACAACTGCAAAACGGCTGTGGAAACGCGTTATCACTGCACAGTTTGTGATGTGAGTTTGACGAAAGATTTTTGCATAACTTTCCTTTCATTATATATAAATATATTTATATGATTTTAAATGTTTGCCTATTTCTTTTTGTAGGACTTTGATCTCTGTACAGTATGCAAGGATAAAGTTGGCCATCAGCACAAAATGGAGAAACTTGGTTTTGATTTGGATGATGGCTCCTCTCCAGCTGACCTTAAACAGGCGAACCCGCAAGAAGCTCGCAAACAGTCCATCCAACGTTGTATTCAATCGCTGGTACATGCGTGTCAGTGTCGCGACGCAAATTGTCGTCTACCATCGTGCCAGAAAATGAAACGCGTCGTTCAGCACACCAAAAACTGCAAACGCAAGACAAACGGTGGTTGTCCGATCTGCAAGCAACTCATCGCACTATGTTGTTATCATGCCAAGCACTGTCAAGAGCAAAAGTGTCCGGTGCCCTTCTGTCCGAACATCAAGCACAAGCTCAAACAGCAACAATTACAGCAAAAGTATGTTTTCTACACTTCTCTAATCAAAATTTTTGAAATATAATAAAATAATTTTGTGTATTTTTCGTAGATTACAACAACAGCAACTTTTGCGTCGTCGTATGGCTCTAATGTCACGCACAGTTACAGCGCCTACTTCCATATCAACTGGTCCTACCGGACCTGTAGTCGGTCCTGGTAGCGTTGCTATTGTGCCCGGTGGTGGCGGTGTGTCTGTCGCGCAAAGTGCGGGCGGCGGTGTTATGCCGCCGGGTCAAGCAGCCATAATGCCTGCCGGTGGAATGAGTCCTTCGACGGTGCCGGTGCCTTCGCCCGTGTCCAGTGGACCAATGGGCGGCGGTATGACATCGCCGCATCCGCATCAAGCTGGAATCGGCATGAAACCTGGCGGTGGACATTCGCCCTCGCCAAATGTGTTGCAAGTCGTTAAGCAGGTGCAAGAGGAGGCTGCTCGTCAACAAGTGCCACATGGTGGCGGATTCGGCAAAGGTGGCCCGATGGCGCCGCCCGTTATGCAACGTCATTTGGGCGGCATTGTTGGGTCCAATCAGGGTCCGAATCCCGGCAGCATGGTTGGAAATGTTGGCGGCGGAGTAGTCGGTCCAATGGGCGGCCCTGGCGGCCCGAATACCGTCATGGGAAATAATCTACTGCCGATGGATCAATGGGGTGGCAATCGATATCAAAACAATGCCAACCCCGGCATGCGCCAACCCAATCAGAATCAAGTAATGCAGCAGAACGCGCTTCAGCAGCAGGTAAATAAAAAAAAATTAAAAGATAAAAATTTAGAATCTCCCAACAATAATTAAACAAATATCAAATTAAATACTTCAAGTATAATTTTTTTTTTTCAAAATTACCTAATACGAAATATTGTATGTAGCTGCTTAAAACCTTTATGAAAACGCAAATCAAATCGAATGTAGTTTACAAAACATTTTATACATATTTATGAAAACCAAAATAGTTAATAATGACAACTTCTCGGGGAAAATTGTTCAACGTAAAAATAAAATTATATATACAAACAAATGTTATCTGAGGTGAATACACATATATTAAAAGCTGCGAAGAATCGAATTGTATTGTAAATAAAAGAATCATTCTTTCAAATCTAAAACAAAAACTTTAAAATTATATGAATAAAAAACTGTTTTCGAATAATCAGTTCGCTTTTTCAAAACAAACTTTCATATACAATACATATTTTTAAAAATATACAAAAATTAAGTATCTAGAAGTTTAAGTAAATTATCTTCGGCTACGTTGAAACTCAAATTCCCTGCATCATTTTAGAGACAACAAATTTGCTTTATTTGCACATACTCGTAAATATGTGTATATGTCTTTATTTTAAGTAGGCGTTGTTCATATCCGATCACGCTTATTTTTTGTGACTAGTTCCGTGTTACTACTAAAGTGTTCAACACCGAAATAAAACTGGTTATCTAGAAATGCAATGAATTTTACGATCCAGCAAGTTTGTATAATAAGATATAAAATATCAAAAAAATTTAAGCTATTTTAAAGAAGCTATGTGAAATTCGTGACAGAATGTGTGTAATCGTCACTAAATGTTATATGTTTAACAAACATACTTAACATACTTAAATAATCTAATTAGTATATTTCCAGGCATGTGTTTCAAATACAGTATGGTTCATATCTCACTGGTCTGTTAAATGCGCTTAACTCAAAAAAGAGTATTATGATTCCAGTGTGTTCTTTAGCCTTTTAATTGTTTGGCCATTGAGTTCACTACTGTTGAATTCGAACGATCAGCACGCTCGATTAGCAAAATATTGAACGTTTTCATTTGCAGTGTACGTAATGTAAGCTTTAAATTGCGTGATCAGCACACGCGTAAGCTGCATAATACGATGGCTGTTCAATACACCTGTCTCTGCCTCTGATCCTGTTCATCAGTGTTAATTAGATTTAATTTTTTTTATGTAGTCTGCTCAAAGAGTCTCTGTTAGAATGGGTCTATTTATTTTAATTGTGTATTTGTTTAAAAAAAATATTTTTTTTTATATGTCTTTCAAATGTTTATTATTTATTACTTAAATTGCTTTAATGAATATTTCACGATTGTGAATTCTTCTTGTAACTAAAATCAGTTAGAAAGATTAAAAAATTGTATAATTGGGAATGAAAAGCATTACTTAAATTGTATAAATTAAATTTTTTTTCTTTTATTTATTAGAAAATATTGTATTTTGTAAAAATATAAAAAAAAACCTTTATCTCGTACTATTACCGTTAAAACAAACTTATGTTTTTTTTTTATTTCAGAGTATGATGGGTATGGTCGGTGCTGGTGGTTCAAATCAAATGGGTGGTCCTGGTAACATGGTGCCAGGTGGTATCAGCGGCATGGGCGGACCTGGCATGGTTGGTCCCGGTATGAGTGGTGGACCAGGTCTTGGACCTGTTGGAGGCGGTGGAATTCGACCGCAGGGTCAACACGGTGCCGCAACAGTTGGCGGAGGTGCTAACATGGCTAATGGACCAGCGCTTAATACGCAACAACTCGCGCAGATTATGCAAAAAATCAAAAATAATCCAACCAACGAAGGCCACCAGCAAATCCTGCAGGTACTCAAGCAGAATCCACAAATTATGGCTGCTATAATTAAACAACGCCAACAAAGTGCATCAAATGTTGGCGGCGGTGGTGGCCCTGGTAGTGCTGGTAGCGCTGCTGGCAATGGTCCCCAACAGCAGGTGCAACAACAACAAGTAATGCAACAACAGCAGCAACAACAGATGCAACACATGATGAACCAACAGCAGCAGCAGCAAATGCCGCAGGGCAATCAGCAAGTAGTGATGCAGTCACAGCAACAACCTGGACCGCCACACCAGCGCATACCGGGTGGCATGCAAAATCCGATGATGATGGCTCAGCAGCAACAAGTATCGGGCGGCATGCAGCAGCAAGGACCGGTAAGTTAAATTATTTTATTTTTTTTTTTATTATTAAAAAGGTTTGATATTTGATATCTCTTGTTTTGAGTTGAATTTTATTACTTGATTAAAAAATTTAAATAAGCATTTTTTTATTTAAAAAATCATCTTTTTTTTAACCAGTAAACTATTTTAAAACATTTAACATAAATATAACTTATTGTTTCAATATTTTCTAATATTTAAACTAAAAAGTTTTTGTTAAATTCCTTTATGTCCCACATACTTGAAAGTTTCACTCTTAAGGTATAAAAAATACTAACAAATGCTCAAAAACTACATTCAAAATTCTTAAGTAACAGTTTATAAAAAAAAAAAAAAATTACCTAAAATAAACCAAAATTATTCCCTTCTTTCCCCCAATTCTAATGGTGCTGCTAACAGGTTCCCAATGCGCAATGGTTTAAAATGCAACGCCAAATGCAAATGTCCAATTACCCGCCGCCCTATCCGCAACGACAACGCGCACCGCCGCAAATGGGTGGTGTCGTTGGTGGCGGCGTGGGTCAACAATTCCCTGGCGGAAATTTTGTCGGTGGCGGCGGTGTTGGGCCCGGTGGAGTCGATCAATACTCCACAATGCAGCAGGGACTCAAACCAAACCCGCAACAGCAACAACAAATGGGCGGCGGTATGCCAGGCAACGTCGTTCAACAACAACAGCAGCAACAGCAAATGATGCAAGGTGGCGGCGGTGTTGTTGGCATGGGCGGCCCCGGCGGCCCGAATGTGATGGGTCCGCCTACACCGCACACATTGCAACAGCAACTTATGCAGTCGCAACAGGCGCGCGCCTCGCCACCAATACGTTCGCCTCAACCGACACCATCGCCGCGTTCGGCGCCCTCACCACGAGCCGGTCCCTCAGCTTCACCGCGTGCGCAACCTTCGCCACATCATGTCATGAGTCACTCGCCTGCGCCGCAAGGACCACACGACGGCATGCATAATCACGTTGGCGGCATGCATCCGCATCAGTCACCACTGCCAGGTGTGCCACAGGATGTAGGCGGCGGTGGCGCTGGTGGTGGACCAGTGTCCG
Organism: Suillia variegata; assembly: GCA_949127995.1. Lineage (NCBI taxonomy): Eukaryota > Metazoa > Arthropoda > Insecta > Diptera > Heleomyzidae > Suillia > Suillia variegata. The sequence goes on from OX421846.1 coordinate 33,656,068, forward strand.
ATGCATCGGACCAACTGACCAAATTTGTGGAACAGCTTTAGTGTAATTAGCTACCACCCTATCTCAGCAGACTCTACCCGCGTTACTATTGAACATTATTATTATTTTTTTGTTTTTTTTTTATTCTTATTTAATATTTTATAATTTAATTTTAATCAAGCTATGCACCTTAAATTCTTTTCTGTTAAAGTTTTCACCTAATTTTTAAGTTTGTCGCCGAAAGGGTTTTATTCTATTGTGCTTAGTTAACATATTGTTTTTATCGAGGCATACAATTACGTGCGTTTGTTTAAATTACACCTAAAATATTTAATTGTAAGTGCTCCTCCAAACACATACATCCATAATTTACTAAATTTAATAGTAAAAACACACACACACAGAAATGAAAATCCGCTAATTTTGTTATATATAAGTTTTGTTAAACTTACTCTTAAAACACTTTAATTACAAAAATAGATTTTCTTTTTGCGTGAAATTATATGCAAGATATTTAATATATAAAATAGTAATTCATTTAAAAACTAACATAATTTTATACCTTAATATTTAAGACAAAAAAAGTTTACTTTTAGCACACTTAAAGCTGTACCACACTTCATTTTTTTTTTAAATATGTGAAAACTCAAACGATAGGTAACTAAAACTGAAAAACAAAAAAAAAAACTAAAATCTTAAAAAAAACATTAATTAATGCTTAATTAATAAAGAAATGTAAACGCCTAATTTAATGTATATACTATTTATTTATTTTTAGTATTGGTAATATTATTATTAAAAAAAGAAGCGATTTCCTTAAAACAAAAATCACAAGCTTGCATATGCATTCACTAAAGTGTAAGAAGTTTTCATTGATTGTTAAAATATGCTGGCCACAAAAATTAATTTATTATAGAAAAACAGTTATTTAACTTAAATATTCGAAATATTCAACCGAAAGCAAACAAAAATAAAATTGATTAAGCATAATCGAAACTAAACGATTTGATTGAACAACTCTTTTTAGCGGTCAGTCACAATATAAGCACGTTTTAACTTGTTGTCAATTATTGTACATTGCATTTGAACTGGTATCATAACTTTATTTGTTTTCGAATGGCACCGCCTCTTCATTTCTTTCGATCTCTTTCAACTTTATCCATGGATAAATTAGCAAATTTTTCGATTTTCTCAAAACTTTTAATTTCATGTTGTAAAACAAAAGTTTTTTCAACGGAAATGACGGTCACCCTCTTGTTATAATGTTATTTTGAACCACATTCATTTTAATTGTTGCAAGGCTGCATTTAATATTAAAGAAAAATTTATGATGTTGATTTATTCAGCAGGCAACAATTAAAAACTCCAGCTAATAAATTAGTTTTTGTTTTATTGTTTTCTTTTTGCTGCTGGTGGAATGTGAAGATTCGATTGCAAATGATTTAGAAACAAATTAAGTACGCAACACGTCCACAGTTGCTTAAGACAAATGTGGGTGGCATCATTTGCACGAAATCAAATAAAACTATTGAAGTCAATTTATACAATATGTAGACATACAAATGGTGTATAGCAATTGAAAAAAAGTTAAATTCTTCTGTTCTATTGGAACGGTATTGTGTTTCAAACTGTGGCGTCTTTCAAAAGTTAATTTAAATAAGTTAATTTAAATAAACTTTTATTTAACAACATTTAAAAACCACAACATAGCAAAGCACAAATACATACTTTTAATACATAGTTTCTGTCTGCAATAATGTTAACAGTATACTTGTGCAGCAGTAAAGTAAAAGTACTTTGTTAATTTTTAAGCAAAAACAAATCTTTCTAATGTTTTACTTAACTCTAGGCAAATGTTTTGATAGGCGTTAAAGCGTGTTTTCCTTTATTGAAAATAGAAAATAGAAATAAAACGCAAAAGCAAACTAAACACTTTTGCAATTTTGTTTCGTTTCATAGAAAAAAATCAATAAAAAAAACAACAAAAAAAAGTATGCATGTCTGTTGTAAATTTATAATTATTATGTGTGTAATTGTTTAAACTGTAATAAACACGAAAAAGAAAGAAAAAAAACAATAAATAAACTTAAGCTTAACCACTTTTAAAACAAACAAAAATGAACAAAGAATTTAATTTTAGTTTAAAAATAGTTGTAAATAAAAAAATGTGCTTTATTTAAAATTAAAATATACACATTAATGTAAAAACGCAAAGAAAAAACTAAACTTTTAAATTAAAACCTAAAGAACTTAAAGTTTCAACACATAAGCAAACACGATAGTTAGATTTTTATATATTTGTAATTTAGTGCTAACTCCCCAACTGCGAGATTAAGTTTAATATTGAGATCAGCGCTGCCGTTTCAAATTCTAAACCATAATCTTTTCACACGTATTTTGTAAATTGTCGCTCGAAGTTTTTTGTTTTTATTTTGTCTTAACATAAAGATAAAAATACCAACAGCCTGGGCTTAAATGTGAGAAGCACTTTAAGAAAATCGTTTAGTTTGTAACGTTAGTTTTGGACAATTTTGTACATGTTAGCAGTTATTTGAAAGTCACACTTAATCCATTTGCAAATGACACCAAACTCAATTATAACTTGTTGAGTTTATAACTGATTCAGAGGGTTTTGGTGTTATGCGAAAGACATTAACGACGGCATTCGTTTAAAACTAACTAAAAGAACGACAACGAAGTCCATGAAGTCTTTAAACATTTTCATCGGGCTGTAAATAAAGTAAACAACCTTAAGCAAAATATTTTGTATATAGTAAAAGTATTCTTTTGTGATAGTGATTTTTATATTAATTAATGTAAACAAGTAATGTAAACAAGAATATTAATAGCTTAAAGACTAAGCATTTTTGCAGTACATAGCTGTTAAGCTATGTAAAAGAGTTGTCGCTGAAGTTACGACATTTGTATGAAAAAATTAACCAAGCAAAAGGTAAATGTTTTCGAATGACAATGTTAAAGAATATACAATATGAAAGAAAGCCGCCGCCCAATTACGAGTTAGTCTTAACGGAAAAACAGAATGAAGATGTATTTAACAAACAAGAAAGAGTAAAACATTTGCGTATAATTGCCTTAAAGAATCAAGATCCTTTTGTGTAACTTGTGTAAATATTGTCTTGTGGAGGATGAAAGCAAACGTCGATTTCGAGTTGGTTTACTTTTTGAGCCTGCTTGCTTGTTTTGTACTCCAGGAACAGATGCCGCCGCCTCTGCTCAATTCGCAGGCTGTTGAAAAAGTAAATTTCTGCGAGAAAAAATGTTGTGCATCCTCTCGCAACGAGCTTGATTAATACAATATATATGAATAATATATTCCAAAACAAAACTATTTGTGATTAAATGTAAAATATTTCGGACAACAGTAAATACGAAAGTTATATTATTATTATGTTTTGTTTTGTTTTTTTGATTTTGTAATTTGAATGCAAAACGAATATTTAATCAACGTTTATATTATAAAAAGGAGAATTGAAACGATTCAGTGGAAGTAGAGCTAAGCATTAGCGAATAGCTGATAATAATTTCTGTAAAATTAATTTCATTTATAAGCGCCTATATACGAAAATTATTCAAATATCAAAATATATCGTATTGGTAATACAATATAAAAAATCGAAAGTTTTCAGTTTTTCTAAGTTTCACGCACGTGAAAAATTGCTAAATAAAAAAAAAATAATAAGTAATAGTTTGTAATACTATCATGCACTGATTAATTAATATAAAGTTAAATAAAAGAAAGCTATAAATTAGACTTAGCAATTAAGCGAAATTAAAACAAGAAAAAAACATGTGACTAGCCGCCGCCGTTGCAAACAAAAACACGAAAAATTAACTTAACATTAAAAAATATATATTAGAATTTACTAAGCCTAAATGTAGATACAACAAATAGTTAAACAAAAAAAAAATAAAAAAAAAGGAAAAACATTAAACATTGCGTAAAATATTCTTAAACCATTTGCGAATTATACCGAAACAACAAACTATTGTAATAAATACTTTATTGTCTAAAAAAAAAAACAATAATCATTTAAATTAATTCAATCAAACATTGATGTGTAAACATATTTGGAAGTAGTGTGTAATTAATAAATAACAAAAAAGAGTAAAACTTAAATTATAATGAAACTACGCGTAACGAAAAAAAAACAAAAAAAAACATAAAACTTAAAAAAAATAAATAAAGAAAGAAAAAAATTGTTATCATCGGATGCATTCTACCAATAAAACATTTTAACTGATTAAATCACGCAAACATCATAATCACACTAACCTAGCGCTAATACATACACAGACAGACGACATTGTGTACATACATACATACATGGATGTATCAGTATACATAACATGCATATAAACGTAGATGTGTTTACATTTTTATTATTTAAATATAAATATTGTTTTCTCAACGTTTGAATTAAAATAATTTAGTTTAATAATTTAAATATAACTTAAACAAAAGAGAAAAAAATCAATCTAATTAGAATGTGTCGCATAAGCTAAGCAGCATTATTTGTATAGTTTAAAATAACGATTTATATTAATTATAATCTTAATATACACAATAACAGTACTATTATATACAAAATTTCAAATGCGTATATAAATATATACATAAATATATATAAATATATATATTAAAAAATTGAATAAAAAATATTAAAATCAAAAAAAAAAGTGTGCATTTTTCTTTTCTGTATTTGATAACTTGATACAAATAATTGTCAATTCAACATTTGTTAATGTAGTTTTTTAAGTTTCAGGCCTTTAAACGGAATTGCGATAAAATTTACAAATTGAAAGAAGCAATTAAATTCAGGTAATTAATATTCAAAAAGTTTTTAAATTAATTAACAAATTGTCTTTCATTTTATTTTTTAGCAGTTGTAATGGCAAATCACGTGACCAACCAAAGCGCAACGACTTCAAATGAATGAATTTACATCAAATGATTCATCACAATTCCTTATCTACGATTGAAAGTTTCGTATCTCGAAAGGATCGAATCGGTTCGTTCATTAACTAATTTGCCATAGTCAAAGCTTTAATCGTTCAAATTCTAATCGGTTTTTTATGCTTTGTTGTACACAAACTTTTAGAATTCCTTGTTCCGAAGTGTTAAATGAAGAAGTCAATGCGATAAATGTTTATGGTCATCGAAGACTTAACGATTAAAGTTGCCCCTTAATGCGCGAACGAACGTTTTATAATTTTTAGAAACTATAAATCTTTATTGCAGCGCTCGGATGTGACAACTTGAGGTCGATTTATGTTTTAGCATTGCATTAAGTAGGTCAATGGCTTTGGTGCAAACGTTTGTATGTTTATGTAAGTTTGTCCCAGTGTGGGCATTAAGGTGTAGTTCCGTGATTTGATAAGCGTTTAATCATAATTTAAATAGACATGCAAAGTGGATTGAATGATAGAATGAAAAGTTAGTTCGGTTTTCAAGTGGAGCGAATCCGATCCCAATTAAAATAATGCAACGAGCTCATACAAAAATACTTATTTGTTACCAAATTTTTTACTGATATCTTGTTGGGTATTTTGATATTAAGAAATTTTTGGGGTCGTTGTTTTGTTGATTTTCGATTATTTCTAGACTTTTGAAAAGTTTTTCTAAAAATCCGGGTTCTTTACCTTTTCAGGCCTGTGGATATCAAAAATTTTCTAAAAATTAAGTCAAATCTATTCGCACGGAACTAAAGTATTTCATTTTGTTAATGTCGCTTAATCAGCTGTGATTGCCACCAGCACACACGTCCCACTTTCTAATTGCAATTATTCATGGTGGTCTTTCTTGATCCAAACTACAAAACAAAATCGTTCAAATAAACCGAAAAATTATATCACCACTTGAAAGATTTAACCTCAGTGCAAAGTACACGAAATATTTATATGTATAAAAAGCAGTTAAGATCGTTGAAGATAATTCTTATTTTTTATTAATTTATTTATTTATAAATCACAGTTAAGTTGTCAACGCACTGACTAGCTGCTGCTGCATAGGTCGTTTGGCGATAATGATAACCAAACACTCTTTTTTATTTTTGTATTGGAAAATTTAATGAAATTAAAGAAATTGTTATTATTTTATTGGCTCATTTGGAAACGATTTCTTTTCCGGTAGCGGTCTGCAATGAGCCTTGGATTAATCACTTTAGCTGGTTATTCCATAGACTTTGGCAGTTGTAAATTTCAAAAGGAAGATAATTAAATTAATTTTAGCACGGACGTAATAGCGCTGAAGACGCTTTCAAAGGTTGCAAACGCTCATGCTCATGCTAAGCAACGAATGTTCGTCGTTTCATCGTTCCGTGTGAACTGCTGCACGTCCAAGTGGTCATGAGCGTAATAGGCAATATTTCGATAAGATTAAGAATGTTCGTTCGAAAGCCTTAAATCTGTTTTTATTTTCGCAATATTTTCAACTTTTGGTTTAGCATGAACGGAAATTGATTTCATTAATTAAAAATTTAATAAAGGTTGATTTTTTATTCGAAAGAGAGAAAACTAAAATAAGGCAGGCAGAAAAAATTATGTCTAGCTAGCCCTAAGCGCTCGAATAAAATCCACCCTAATAAAGAAATATAGTTTTGATAATTTAAATGTTTTTATTGTATGTATTCCCTATTTATGTCGGAAGTCAAATTGGTCCTAACATAGTAATTTGTTGTTTGTAAATTTTGGCCTAAGAAACCAAAAGAATTCCATTTCAATTCATGTTATTCATCCTTACTGCTTCCGCTAATAAAAATGCTTTCATAACTCAAGTAAATATGTTTGATAGAAACGAACTTCTAAGGTCATTGGAAGGAATTGTTATCATGATATGCATGCGTCTACGTCTTTGGGCGATACTGAGTTAGGGTTTTTTAATTTTAATTAATTTGGCGCTTTATAATTTTTCACATTCCACTCCCATTACAGGGATTTCCGAACATTTCATAATAATCAAATAAAATATAAATCCAACTGTGCACTCGATAAGCTAAGCGTGCTGCGAAACTCTTTGTTTTTTTTTTTAATTTTTACTTAATATTTAGCTGATAAAACGACAAGCAATTGATTAGCCTTTCAATTGACCAATAAGGTTTTAGCTTTAGCTAGGCGTTTATATCTGTGAAAACCAACAAAACGACACTATCAAAATCAAATCTTTAAAAATATAACTAAACCAAGTGCGATAAAGGCCTGCGTCGTTGCGTCGCATTTGGTCGACCAGATTGGCTATAAAAGCTACTGGTTTAATTTAAAATTCATCTAGTTTTTGATACGGTAGCGGCGAGCGGTACTCTTCGCTCTGTGAGGATTAATTGACAAAATGGTGCGACATATCCTTGCGGGTGTGTCGTTGGCACTTCTAGTGCTCGTGTGTGGATCCTTAGCGACAAACTCGACAAACGAGAATACCCAAGCAGCGATTGCATCGCCTTTAAAGAGCGATTTGGCCTATCAATTCTTTCATATTGCCCAACAGTATTCCTTTGATGTAAAAACGAGCGAACCCACGTCGAAGGCTTCGTTCAACGATCAGAAATGCGATGATGATCTCGAAAGGATCTATAACGGCATCAACAACTACGAGGAATGGGCTTTAGAATGTAAGTATTGAACTAGTGAACAAAACAATGTGCAGATATAATTTGCTTTCAAATAGTAATAGGGAAAATTGTGTGATATTTCAAAAGTTTGGTGTGATAATTAAAAAATCATGATTACTTTAATTTGCGGACTTTAACTTTAACTACTTGCCACGGTAAAAAGAACTTATTATAAAAAGTAAATTTACTACAGTTTTTTATGTTTTTAAATTTAAACAAACTTTAACAATGCCCAAATTTAAGCTAAAATAGTTTTGAATTTTACAAGTCATTCATAAATTATATTTGTTTTCTTTTTTGTAAAATCCATTTATAAATCAAACACTTGTGTTATAAAACACTTTAATTTTTTATTGATATATGTACGAACATTTATACGAGTATAGCCAGTAGCGATTAAATCCAAAATTCTTATCATCGAGTATCGAGTCATTAAAGAAAACTGCCTCGTAAAAGAGTTATCAAACAAATCCTAGCACGGGACTTCAATTTCATAATTAAAATAAATTTAATGCAAATACGATGAAAGTTTTGAAATATTGATTTTTGAACTAAAAGTTCAGTTATCTGTGTTGTATTAGTTTAGATATAAACTAACAATTTCCGGTTAGTTTCAGTTTACTTTTTTACAGTTGTAGAATTAAAGAAAGAACAGGATGATCAAGGTCGATCATAATAATTTACAGCATAATTAGATTTAGAAAAACTCAAAGGATATCTGCCACTTGCGAAAAACGATAGCGCTGAAGTTCATAAAGATAACACATTGATAATTTTATAATGCAAGCATGTGTTAAATAAAATTATATTAAATATTTGTGAATAATATCAGAAAGCATTGATATGACTGATAGTGCTGACATAATCCAAAATTGTTATTTTAAACCCACTGATATGGCAATAAATCGATAAGGAGGGAAAAGTCAAGCAGCAGCAGCAAAACATTTTCGCAATGCGAACTTGAACTTTAAACAAACGAATCTAGCAATGGGATAATAAATGTTTTATTTGTTGGTTTTTTTTTATTGATTACTCTTGGATTGTGATTTAGATTTACGATACGCGATAATAATGTTATATTGTTTTGCGTAGTGTTGCGTAGGTTACATTAATGCTTTAAAGTAACGCGTATTTGACAGTATCTAATCTTTTAGTTTTAATTGAATGAAAATCACACAGCGAGGGGAAAACCAAACCATACGAATTAATCTTACCCGATTTAACCCATTCATTACAGTTCCCGATACATGGGGCCGCCTGCCCGTGGGTCTGATGATGGGACATATTCAGAGTTTTGGCGCCTACGAAGAATGCATTGCTGCGTATCGCAAGATCTCGGAAACCAATGAAATGAAGGGTCAATACTGTTTGACCAAGGTGCCCATTAAGAGTTTTATAAGTAAGATCAAACGCAAGAAGGATGAGATGGCAAGAATCAGTTACAAATACACCGATCCCCAATACATCGAATTGGGCATTTGCATTCCCCACTCTTGCTCTCCCACCAAGGCCGATGAAATCTTGCGTGAAGTGATCCGCACTTATTACACCGACAAGGGAAATCTAAGCCAACCGATGGTGACCGAAGATTTCTGCAAGTTTGATGAACCGATCGAATTCCGTGCCATTGATATTTTTGCCATGTTAGTGTTGAAAGCGCTGATTTACTCAAAGGAAACATATTAATTCTCATTTTTTTATTACAGCTGCTTCTTTTCTTTCATTATTTTCTGCATGATAGCCAGCAGTATTTACGATTATATTAAAACCAAAAATGGACGTAAGTACTAAGTCATGAAACTACATTTAATTAATATTAGTCTCTAATGTGGAATTGAATTTTACAGAACCGAAAGCTCAACTTTTCATTGCTTTCTCTGTCCTTACTAACGCACCGAAAATCTTCACCGTCAAAAAGGTGAACAACCCGAATGTCATTCACTGTCTCAATGGCTTGCGTTGTTTCTCCATGATGTGGGTCGTCTTCGGTCACGGTTACATGACCTTCTACGAATTGCCACACATCAACAAAAACAAATTCTTCACCGTACGTAAAAGATTAATTTGCTGAAATTTCGATTTAATTCATAAACTTTTGCATTTCCGTAGTGGACCGAAACACCATACTCCATGCTGGTGCAAAATGCCACACTCTGTGTGGACACATTCTTCTTTATGTCTGGCTTGCTGATGCTGTGGGGTGCATTCCGTGAAATGGAGAAGACGTTAGTTCGCACAACTTGTTTATTATGTTTTGAAGTTAAATAATCATTACTTATCTAATTCTAGTAAGGGCAAGTTAGACCTTAAAATGATGTACCTCCATCGTTATATTCGTCTGACACCGGTCGTTGCTGTCGTCATTTTGTACATTATGTCGCTTTACAAATATTCCGGTGCTGGTCCCATGTGGATGAAGATCGGTACTCAGGACAAGCGTTGTTCTGATACGTGGTGGGCAACGCTTCTCTATGTGCAGAACTATGTCTTCCCCTATAAAATCGTAAGTTTTCGCGTCGATTTAACTAATTAAATAATCATTGCTAACTATTTAATCCACCAATTGCAGTGCATCAGTCAATCGTGGTATTTGGCCGTCGATACGCAGCTGTACTTCCTTTCGCCGCTTGTTCTCATTCCACTGTGGAAATGGGGCAAGAAAGCACTCATCCCCATCAGCATTTTCGGTCTTCTCTGCCTGGGCTGCACATTCGCCACCTTCATGTATAACGACTTTACGCTCTTCCGCGTGCAAGACGATCATGTTGACCTGCGTCAGCGTTTGACATACTATCCCACGCACACGCGTATTCCGACCTGGTTGATTGGTGTCATATTCGGCTATTTCCTGTACACGAAGAATCGCGGCCGTCAAATACCAATGGCCAAGCATTGGGTTATTACCGGTTTCATTGTGGCCTTCGGCACTATGTTGGCTTGTTTGTGGGGACCTTACTGGCGCATTCGCCCAGAAAATCCTGATGCACCAATCATTGAGGGAGCTTTTTACGAACCTCTGTCGCGTAGCTCCTGGGCTCTGAGCATTGGCTGGATCGTGTGGGCGTGTTATAACGGTCATGGTGGTATTCTCAACGATTTCCTATCGTGGAGCTTCTTCACTGCCTTCAGTCGCCTGACCTATTGCATGTACGTGATCCACAGAATCGTTCAGTTGGTGAATGGTGCACGCGTTCAAACCGATACTCATTTCTCTGACTATGATGCTGTAAGTATTTGAACTAGATTTTTATAATATTACCTTGCGAAAAAAATGTTTAATGGCTTAAATCAATTCAAAACCATTTTCAATTCGAAAATTCTAACAAATATTTACTTCATTCTTTTTTAGCTCTTGCGTTGGTGGCACGATTTCGGTATTTCCCTAACAATTTCCATCTTTGCTACTTTGGCCTTCGAGTCACCCATTCTGGGTATTGAAAAGGTTATTTTCGGACGTGGTGGCGCTAAGCCTGCACCCAAGAAGGTCGAACCTACTAGTGCACCTGCACCCATAGCCGCTGTCGCTGAAACCACAGATGTTGCTCCACTGCCTGAAGCACCTACTAAGGCCTAAGAATACGGTTTAGCACTTAACTACTCGACTAGCTTTGATGACTACCTTAGACGTTTAATACGCAATGAATTTAATTTATTATCTCATCGTATTGTATATGATGAAATCAATTTAGACAATAATACAAAAATATTTATTAAAGAATATAAATAAAAACAAATGACTCAGTATTGTGTTTAAATAAAATAACAACTTTAGAATTAGTTGGTTTTGTGCACTGTTGCCGATCGCTACCGATTTACGCTACTATGTGGTTTGTAGAAATATATTGGACTACAGTTAGGACAGATGCTGCGATAATAACCGACCATACCGCATTGATGACACTTTACAGATGGAATATTTGATGTTGGATTCTTTAGCTTTGCTGCCAGCAGTCTTGCAGGACTGGGTACATCTGCAGATGAGATTAGTTTGGTCGTTAGCGCTGTATGACATTCGGTCGCCGATGATGCGGGCGTTAAACATTTGGATGTCAATACTGTTTGACTTTCAGCAGCGAGCGTAATTGATGCTGATGATGTTGCGTGTGGTGTCGGGATTACAACCGATGTCGGTGGACTTTCAGTGTTTACATCTTTCTGTTGCAGTTCCTGAATTTTACGAGCGCGTTTCAAACATTTCTGTATTACATGACCACCACCACGACAAAAGCTACATCTTATACGTTTTCTCTTTGGTGCTGCGATAACTACATTCGCGTCGGAGTTAGCTGGTAATTGTTTACTATCATTGTACTTGTCGTGGTTAATCTTATCAATAACAACGTCCGCTAACACTTGATTAGTCTTACTAATTTCAGCTGTCGGATTTGTCTCACTGATGTCAGCCGTCGGATTTGTCGTCACTTGACGAATTTCGTTTCGAACGGGTTCAGTAGTAATGCTTTTTGTTCTATTGGATCTTATTGTTCTGATGGGCGGATTTGTGGCCGTATCTCGTCGTAAGTGGTCAACTGAATTACTTTGTGTTTGTGGGTCACTTATTAATGATTGTAATGTTGAACTTAATCTAACTTCTGGTAAAGAGCCCTCATTACTAACTAAAACCGCAGCGGAAGAAGCTGCTGCCTTCGCTTCCATATCACAATTTTCTATAATATTATTAATTTGATTCATTAGATCGCCGTCAATTTGAAAGTCAGTTTGCAAACTGGATATTGTTAAGTGTGTAGAATTGTCGTCAACTATACGTTGTTGTTGTTGTTGTTGGTACTTTGTTGCATCCTCAGCTATAAACTCTTCTTCTTGTGTTTCTTCCGTTTTAATTTGAGGCATCAAATCTTCGGTTCGCCGTACTTTAATAATTGGCTCACGTTCTTCCGACTCCGCACAAGCAAGAGTGTTAATTTCTTTATAAATGCTTTCAACGTGAACTCGCTTATTGACAGATTTTCCATGCATGTTATCTAATGATGTCGTACGATTATCGTTTATATCTTTTGAATTTTCCACAGCTTTATTTTTAATAATTTCTTTTAGAGCATTAATTTTTTCTATTAGTTCGTCAAAGTGTTTGATATCAGTTCGCATGATTTTGTCGCGAAACTCATGTGGCAATAGACCATAAATCATATCTAACTGTACGCTTTCGGTGGGTGTTGGTCGTGGCAGTTGGGCAAACAGTTCTAATTTGTCATTTATAAATTTGTCAATTGATTCCGTCATATGATATGAATTTCCGAAGATCTCACTGTAGATGTTATGTGCCGGTTTGATATGTGAAAATTGTAAGCGCATTGCTTGTATGGCGTTCGGCCATGTACTAAGGCTATCCGATAGTCGTCGCCACCATATATAGGCATAATCGAGTAACAAATATGGCAGTTCCACCAACGATTGTTCATCGTCAATATTCTTGACTTTCTTGTATGCTTCAATGTAATTGATAAATCGTTCGATCTTCTCTGTACCGTATTCACCATTGAATCGTGCCGGACAGTCTAGTAGAGTATTGGTTTCTTTTCTTTGTGTTTGTAAGGAAGTCGCTTTATGTTCAGGATCATTAGTTTGGGACGCTGAACTCAGTGTAGGTACTTCGACAGTCATCATCAAAGTCAGCCAACTAGAAATATGTTAAAATAATTTTAAATTTTAAGATAAAATAAAACCGTGTGACGAATATTTTTATTTTATAATAGAATATCATAAACAAAATCTTAATATCAAAGTTTCAAAAAAAAATATTCTTAAATAGGTTTTTTAAATTTAAATTGATTTTGAATTTCTATAAATTTAAATTTTTGGTTCTTCGGTATGTTTTTTTTCCTAACAAGAAAAAGCAACAAAAAGATATTCAAGCGACAGAGCTTCGTCTATAATGGCGTTGGGTATTAGAGATTTGTCATAGCTGAAGATAATTCTCTTGCTAGTTTCATTTGACCTTATTCTTAGAAATACGATGAACAATGTGGCAACGCCGGTGTTTGGTTAACTTTAACTCAGATCAGCAAACAAAACAATTGTGCAAACAGTCGACAATTTTATTTTTACAACTTTATTTGTTTATATATTGATACACTACTCACATTTAAATGTTTTGTAAAAATATTTAACGAGTAATAGATTGTATATTATTGAAACATTTAAAATATATTAAACACAACGGCACAAATAAATATTTTGCCTCTTTTCTGCCGTTCTCTGATTCAGGCGAGCTTAAGTTGCCAACTGAATTTATTTTCACCGCAAGTTTGTCAGACCTTAATTGTTGTTGCCAGCTCAGACTCATCAGAAAACGCGAATTTCTATTCAAAAGAAGTCAGTGATGACGCAATTGGTTCAATTTGGACCGGGTTCCAAATTAACTATCTAATTGGGTCAGTGATGTTTCTTTTTTATTTTGGTATTTAATAATTTGTAATTTTTAAAAATATGCACCACTGTTGATTTATTGAATAAATATTAATAAATATAAAATTCACAGCATACTTTTTGGCGTTGATTGCTTAATACAAAATTAAATAGTAGGCAGGTATTCTAATCCTAATCACAAAGATTCTGCTGTGACACGGTCGTAGCAACTCGGCGATCCTCAATCTTATCTTTCGTTGTTGCCTTTTTGGTAAACAGAAACTTTTCAATGCCGACCATTGGTGCCTCGACTGCCAAATACATGGCCAATGACACAAACATGGTAATACCAAAGTCACCCCAGAAACGTAGAATCTGTTAAATATATTCAAATGTTGTTTCAAAATATTATTCAAAACAAACGAAAAACAAAAACACATACCACATCATAATCAGAGAAATGCGTATTTGTGCGTATACGTCCGGCATTGACAGACTCCACCAACAGATGCCAAATATACATGCAATATGACAATTTTGAAATCGGTTGCCAAAATGTCCACGACAAAAACTGATTGATTGGACCACCATAGCCCTGATGACAGGCAAATACGATCCAGCACAAAGCCAAAGGCCATGCTATACGACTCAGCGACAAATAAAAGGCGCCGCCGAGTGGCGTGAGCGGAATAGCGCCTGGTGTAGTCTTTGGATACAATGCAAAAATCACAGTGAAGAGCAGCGAAAGCGAAACAATCCATCCAAATAAAACTGTTTTCTGGTTTAAAAAAAATCATTAGATTTAGAGTTTGAATTTATAGTGATGAGTGGTTAGTGTTAAGAAGCTGAGTGACTCACCTTGGACATTGTTATACGACGTCCATTTCTACTGTGCAAAAAATAACCAAAAACTATGCCAATAATCCAGGGTGAGACACGAGTATGAGTTGAGTAGTATATCTTGCGCATTGCCATGTTATCACCACCGAGATCACTAGAGTTGATAAAACAAACCAATTCAAAATTAATATCTCAGAATTGGACATCTACCAATTATAATGACTATTACCCGGTTGTATCGAAAACCGTTAGTTTATTAATGACAATGATGCTAAAGAGACACGCGAACAGCATTAAACCAACTACCAAAACGGCAGCAATGGCCTTACGCTTCCACTTCCAAATAGCGATCAGGACCAATGGCGATAATACATAAAGTTGTGTATCTACAGCCAAGTACCACGAATGTCCAAGACACTTAAGAAATTTATTAAGGATATATTTCGGAAAGTGGACAAGTTAGAAGATATTGAGAAAATTACCATTTTCCCAGCAGCTGCGTAATTTTGCACATATATTAATGTGGCCCACCATGTCTCCTCGCATAGTTGCGATGAACTTGTAAAACTGTTCCACAATGGACCAGTACCGATACGGGAATATAATGTCATAAAAATCAATACGGCTAAGGCAAGCACCGGAGTTAAGCGCAAATATCGATGCACATACATCATTGGGACATTTAGTTTACCCTTTGTTCTAAACAAATGAAATAAATGTATATTATTGTTAATGTTAAATGTTAAATGCAACAAACTTGTCTAACTCCCTCATGGCGACTAGTACTAGAAGCAAACCGCTGAGGAAGAAGAAGCTGTCCACGGAGATTGTGCCACTTTGCAGAAACATCGAGAAAGGACTTTGAACCCACTAAAAATGAAATTGTGTAAACTAATTATGAATTGGATTATAATAAATGAAAACTCTTAAGCTAACCGCAATTATATCGACAGCGTTAACATTTGGTGACAGCAGCAGCATCATATAACAGTGTCCAAAGATAATCCAAATGATGGACATGCACCGAATACCATGTAGGCAGGTTACAACGTTGGGACTAGAATTGATAAGCAGCAATTGGCGCATATTGCAGCGTATGGAAAATGCTGTCCACAGTGGGTGTTGAGGTTCTGCAAAAATAAAACAGAGTTATCATACAAATTTTATTTTAAATAACAAATCTACTTCAGAGCAAATTTTAGGGTACATTCAAAATATTTTAGGTTATGTCAGTTTAAAACTTTATCTATATAAACTTACTCTGTTTTGTACTGGTGAGAAAATCATACAATGTACTAAGGGCCATTAGAAGCGCCAGTAAAAGTAAAATAACACTGTAAATTCAAGAAGATGTTTAATATAAAATTAGTGTCTAAACAGAATCACTGCCAAGTCTATTTCTATTTGTTGTACTTACATTGCCACCCAATCTAAAGCTGAGAATGGTTTCTTATCTGCTATTTGGCAGCTACTTTCTTTTAAAAAATGTGTACCTTCAGTTAAAGTTACATTATGCGTTAAGTTTAAACTCTTCCTCAAAAAAATATCAAAATGATCGGCATTGCATGCAGCGGGTATACAGACGCCAATTTTTAGATTCAGCATATCGCCGAACTGTGAAACATCTACCAATTGCTGTAATGGCAGATTGGCAAGACAATATTTGCCCGCCAAATTCGAATCATTTTCATCGCTTAACTTTGTATTTACGCTTAAACACTCGTCGAAATTCCCCATTTCCATTAAGTGACCACTCAGTATGCCGGATGGAATTTTACCCCACGCATCAATTACTGCAATTACAAAAACAATTATCAATATATGTATGTATATATATATATATAAAAAGATATGTTATCAAATCAACACTTTCACCTACATTTGATTGCCCACAATTCGTGCCGGTTTAATCCGTCCAATAACCCCTGCATCTGAGCCGCACATTTTGCCGGCAATTCACTCTCACTTTCGGTTAAATTTGTTAATTGACTCAAGAAATCATAACCAAAATTGCCACCGAAAAGTTGAACACTATTTACCGCTGCCGTGTTCAAATTTACAAACACTGCCAATGTCGCTACAAGGCAAAGAAGAAGACGCCTCAGTGTGCAGGTAGCCATTTGTAAAATCAATTTTGAAAAATAGCCTAAAACGCGCGCGCAAATCTCAACGTAAGTTTACCCGCAACCGTGTACAAAGCGTATAAAATACATTTAACGCTCGTTGCGTTATTTATATGCTCAGCGAGTTAAACGACAATACAAAAACATGCCGCAATATCCCACACATCCAATTCGACACATTTTTCTAATCAAACAGCGGAGAATCGGAATCTCCAGATAAGTTTAGTTCAGTTCACACTTTGATATTTGGTTATGTCTGCATGAGTGTGTGTGAATTGCAGCAATTCGAATTTTTTTTTAATGCTGTAGTATAACAATCTTTTGAATACTCATATCAAAAAGTTAATATTGCTCTTTGGAAACAAATATAACCGGTTCCTTTTGTTGATGTTTTTCGTATTTAAATTGAGTACTTGTTCGAAAACTCGAAGCCCTTTTAAATGCGACTTTAAACAGAAAGTTTTTTCAATAGTCAACTTGTAATTAATTACACTAACATAATTAATAAATGTACATTTACACATTTTCCTAATATTGACAATTTCCATTTTAATCAGTGCCAATGACCGATACTAGCCCATTTTTTAATTTTGCGATTGAATCTCCGTATCTCATACTAACAACATACTCGTAGTATTTTTATACCCTTCGCCACGAGCACTCACGCACCGAAAGGTATATTCAAATTATTATTTCATTTGCAACGCGCTTAAGAAAGCGTTGTTGGTATGATAAAGTATATAAATAAATGATCAGTGTCAGATTCTATGTCGATTTAACGATGTCCCTCCATCTGACCATATGTCCGTCTCTGATCCAGTGGTTACAAATTTTACAAAATTGATTTGGCATGCGAGCTCATATTCTAGAGAAGATTAATTTTAAGATGATCAAGTTCGGACAAAAACTACTTCCCAGAAAAAAATGGACACTGTCGTATAAGCGACATAATACACATTTTGTGCTACGAGGAACACATTGTTTGAAGTCTCTTAATGGTGTAGGGCACACGAACTTCGGCATAGTCTAAGATAATTCTTCTCCCACTTATTTAATTGCTATTTAAAAGGTGTTTTTTCGATTTGTCACGATTAGTGTTAGAGCATTGCATACGAGCAAACTGTTATACAACACTTGGGAACTTCTGTTTTTGTTTTTGATAATGAGTGTCGAGTAGTGGCTATGCGATGTTATTGAACTTGGATCGCTTTTTAAAATCTCAAGGTAAAACTTTTGTCGAAATAATAGTAGAGGTTTATTGACACTTCGCTAAAATATCTAGAAATTGCAATCACAAGCGTACGCTAATACTCGCAACCGTTGAACAATAGTTGACTGACTTGATATAAACAAATAATAATAATTACTTGATGCGCTATGAATGAGTTAATGATGTTATTCTACGATGAAAATTAATAGACAATTTTGTTTTTTCTGATCGGGGCTTCCCTGTTACATATGTGCTCGTATATTTGAATCTTAAATAATCACAAATCAACATTGGGTGCACTCGGCTGTGTGGCAACTGCTTTCTTGTGGGTATAGAAATATTTTTCGATTGCAATAACTGGCGACTCTAATGCTAATACGACAATAACAGATACGCACAAGGATATACCAAGTTCCGACCAAAATGTTTGAATCTAAAAGGAAACGTTGCTCTTTAACTGCGCATGTTAATATTAAACAAAAAAAGAACTCCTACTTACTACTTCATAAGTTGAGAAGTGTCTATCGGTTTTAAGATTGCCAGCATTTATTCCCTGCACTATCACAGTTATCACATACATGACATAGGTGACCCGAACAAAGGGCTGCCAACCGGCATACGAGAGAATGCCATTGACTGTGGGACTGTAACCCTTTTGACAAGAGAAAATAATCCAAGTCAATCCTAAGACCCAGCCACTACGTCCAAAAGCCTCATATATAGCTGCCTCCACATAGCTGGGCTGAATGTTGTTTTTAGCTAAATGATAGGGTCCAAAAATTACAGCCATCATCGTTGTTAGTGCAAGCAGCCAACCGAGCAGAATGACAAACTAACAATATTGAAAAAAAAACAATTAATATAAATTACAACGGTTTAATTTGTTTGTAAACAGTTTACTCCAGATAAATTCAAATGTGATTTACGATGCTCGTACAAATAGTATCCGAAAATAATACCAATTAACCAGGGTGCCATACGTTTGTGTGTTGAATAGTATATCCAAACGGTTTGGTCATCATCTAAAAGACTGAAAGTTGAATATTTTAAAATAAACATTTCGAAACCTCTGAAGACATGTGAAATTTACCCGCCAATCAAGATTTCATTAAATTTACGCATGATCATGGAACTGATACTGCAGCCATACGAAAGACATGCGAACAGAACAAGTACCCAAATGAATTTAGATTTCCAACGCCAGAGACCCAGCAAAATAAATGGCGAAATAAAAAAGAGTTGTGTATCAACTGCTAAATACCATGTGTGACCTAAGCACTACAAAAAGGGTTAGTTAAAAATTATGGTTTAAATCAATAATTCCCGCTGACCAAGTTATAGGGTTTTAAATAGTTGTTGATGTAGAGTAGTGTTATCCACCAATTGGTTCTACAGTTTTTTGTTATTTCATTTGAGAACTCCTTCCAAAAGGGTCCAGCGCCCATATATGGGACCACACCAATGGCAAAAAGTATTGCTGCCGCAATTACAGGAGTGAGACGTAAATAACGATGGAAGTACATTAGTGGAATATTTATTTTTCCCTGTCTAAAGTAAATAATTTAAATAATATATGTGAAAGAAATATTATATTTGGTTATATTTACTCTTTTTCCAGTTTGGATAAAGCCACCCAGGAAATTAAAATACCACTCAAAAGAAGAAAGGAGTCAACAGATACTGTCGCTGACTGCAATAGCATGGAATACGGACTTTGCACCCACTGAAAATGTAAAAGTGACAATAGAATAATTTCTTAATAAGTTCATTAAACGTCTAAGACTAACTTCCTTTATTTCGATGGTATTAGAAAATGGAAAATAACTTCCCCAGATGTGCGTATGTCCGTAGATAACCCAAATCATCGATAAGACGCGTATGCCGTTTAAACATTCAATGTTATTAGAAGTGCGCGATTTGCTCGTATTGATAAAAAACAAATTTCTGCCATTTGTAAATATGGAAAAGGATATCAGCAGCAGATTTGGTCTTCCTGAAATAATAGTGTTCAAATATTTACTTTAAGAATTATACAATAGATAGGTTAAAAACATACCAAGTTTTCTATTTGCATTGTACTCATACAAACTGCTTAGGACCACTAAAGCACCAATTGCGCTTAAAACGCAACTACACACAGAAGATAGAAATATATCGAGTGTTTAAATTATCAATAGTTAAACTAGCTTAAGTGTTTTTATTGTAATTACTGATATCAGACATTAAAGTACTTACATCGCTGCTATGGCAACTGAATCGAATGATTCAGATTCCTGAACAGTACTGGAACGTACTCTCAAACTGGTTGCACTCTGAAAGACTTCTTTACCGACATTAGACTTTTTAGCAAACAATTCCAAAAACGTTGTTGTTGTATTGAACAAGGTTTCGAAGATCAGGAGCACATTATTATCGCTGCAGCTGTTTGGAAAGCAAGTACCAAATGTAAAACCAATGACTTCAGGACTATCAAAAAGCGTTGCCATTTTAGCTTCTTTTGAATAAGTTGATTGAGTAATATTTTGGTTAATAGCCGCCTGCATCAGCAGATATTTTCCTTTGATATTTCCGCGAGCAAAACGACGACGCTTCTTCGCAGCCAAACACTCGTCGAAATTACCCAAATCCAGCAAATGTCCATAAAGTAATCCTGATGGTATTTTGCCCCAAGCATCGAAAACTACAACAACAACAACAAAACAGATCATTAGAAAATACATAATAAAGGCATGGAGAAACGGTTATACACTGAAAGGTGTCCTGGCTGGTCAGCAGTTCAAGTAAATCTTCCCAGCATTCTTTGTCAATATTGGTTTGGAATCCATTTTCTAAGGTTAACATATACTCCATTTGATTAATTTGTTGACTAGCGAATTGGGCGATAACGTTAAAGTACTCCGACGCGAAGTCTTCATATCTCCGCAAATTTATTTGTCTTTCCGTACTGGCATTAAAACTTAAAATCAAAATAGCGGCTAACAGCAAACGTTTCATTTTCCGGTCATACTCGTAAATAAAACTATAAATTTTTCGGATACGCTTTATAACTGATTTATATGGTGAATTAATCAGTTAAGTGGATGCACTTATTGCAGAGAAGTAAAAGATATTTTTCAATGTATTCTTTTCTATCTATTATTAGGGTATAACCTGGTCGAAATTATGAAATTTAAATTTTAAATCTTTTAAAGGTCATTCCATTTTAAAACGGCGAATGAAATCCGGATTATGGGACTCCGATTTTGGTAAAATTTTACAGTTTTTTATGCTCGTGAATTTAAACCACTAATTTGAACCCTTTTCCGACAATTTTTTTTTTACAATTTGTTGTCATTTAAATTGATGTACCAAAAAGAGAAAACTTCCCATAACTTTGTTAAGTCTCAAGCGATTGTTTGGTATAGTTGGAAAGGTAATAAGTAATGTTCTCGAATTTAAATTATTTTTGAGAAATTCAAATATTTAATGTAAGTATGGCGCGATTATTCACCTAGGAGTGCTCCATATATTTTTATGATATAAGATTTTCTAGAAAGGACATTCAATTCCATTTTAAAGTTGACACTGAATGGACACAGAAGTTATGTCTATTTTTTTTAAACCTGATATTAACGTTTTTCACTATTGATATGGCAGATAATTGTGTTTAAATTTTTTTTAATTTATTCTTGAAAAAAAAACAATTGACATTGCTCGCATTACGATAAACGTTGAACTTGTATGGTTTTGTCATTTATTTCTTTGTCAAAAAATTAAATACTTAAACGTGGTTATATACAACGACTTTAAAAAAAACTATAAGCAAATTTAATACAAAGTCTATATAGTATTTTTTTATTGCTGTAATAAAGCAACAAATATAAAAAATCAAAACCATAAATATTCAAAACACCAAAGATCGAATAAAACCACGCCCGTGCATTAAATTTTGTATATCTTTGCTGCCTACGGAATAATTTAAACAGTATAACTACAATTTGCTATCAGTGTATGATTTTTACAATTTTTTTTTGCAAAATGAAAGAGTGCAAACAATGTTTATTCCTCTTTTACTTTAAGCTGGCAACACTGAAAAACAAACAGCATAATGGCCGATGCGCCCTCTGTACGCGAACAGCAAAAAAGCCACCAAGTGACAGCTGTCAACTCGGCTTTCCTTTCTTTCCGGTCCTAGCTCCACATAAAGACGCTAAAGTACGTAAAATTTCTGAAAAAAATCATGGAAAATCTTTGCAATCGCCGCCGCTTTAAATAAAATATTACTAATGGCGACTTCTGTGCATTATCGTGGATTTCAAAACTGATTTGTGTGAAAAATTTGCGTTTGTTCAGTGCGGGAATTCACACAGTGAAAATCTGTCTTGCGAAGGCGGCGGCTACTGCAAAACAATTTAATTATTAAACTCGCGACTTGTTTATTTTGATTGTTGTGTGCGTGTGCTAATTTTTATTTATACTTTATCCTCACTTTCAGGATGTTTATGCCAAAGGCTCATCGTGTCGCTATCTACGAATACCTCTTCAAGGAGGGCGTAATCGTAGCAAAGAAGGATTTCCATGCCCCGAAACACCCTGAGCTGGAGACAATTCCCAACTTGAACGTCATTAAGACAATGCAGTCGCTGCACTCACGCGGTCTCGTCAAGGAGCAGTTCGCCTGGAGACACTACTACTGGTATCTGACCAACGAGGGAATTGAGTACTTGCGCAGCTACTTGCACCTGCCCCCAGAGATTGTGCCAGCCACTCTTAAGCGTCCAGCAAGGTCCGAGACAGTTCGTCCACGGCCAACTACCGCCGGCGGTCCACGTACCGGAGGCGATTCAACCAAGACCGGCGAAGATCGTTCGGCCTACAGACGCGCACCCGGTGGTGCTGACAAGAAGGGAGATGTTGGTGCTGGTGCCGGCGATGTGGAGTTCCGTGGTGGATTCGGTCGTGGTTCTCGCCCACAATAAACAAAAGATAAAAAATAATGGATTTGTAGCTTGAACTAAATTCGGGGTTTTTTTTATTTTAAAAGTAAATAAAAACATTAAAAATTCAAAATGTTTCCATGTTATCGTTATTTGACAAAAGTCACCTCAAAACAAATAATCTACTTAGCTACATAGAAGTATTGAGATCTCGTCAATATAAGTCAACTTTAACTTCATTAATGTTTTCTTACGACTTTATACTCTCGATTTGGTTTAGTCTGACAATTTTTCTTTCTGGAACCAAACCAAGAAAAAAACTTCAAAATTTATAAATTTCGATTAATAAAAAATTCTTATGTTTAGCTTTAAAAAAATTTTAGGTTACTAAAGGAAATTAAATGAAAAGAGAAAACTAAATTCTAAAATATGTTATATAGACGAATCTTGCTTGTTTGAGCTGTTTTAATTTTTATCAGATTTAGAAATGTTTGTAAGCAATATAATTAATTAAATTTTTGTCGACAATTGTTGGTAGATTATTTTAATAGTTTATATTTTGAAAAGAAAACAGCTTTAAAAAAAGTTTTGCAATATTTAAGATACCTTAACGGACATAAATTATGGATCCGTTTTAACGTAAAATTTACAACTCACCATTTTTTTTTTAAGATTCATTAAACATCTTATTTAAACTCTAAAAGACCAGCTAAAAAAATTAAACAATAGAACATCGCAACAGGGAATCGATTCTAGCGGTTGTATATAATTTTTTTTTTTTAAAGGTTTTATTTTGACAATCCCAAAACACTTAAATGTCATATACAATATTTATATCAACAAATCAATCCCTCCTAATAATATTATTACTTGAAATTATACTATGTTCAAGTTGATTATGAACTAAGGCTGATTTACATGCTAACCAAAAATTAGTTGAAAAAAAAATGATCATTTGCGGTTTTTATTTCACACTAACAGGATAACTTGAAATTAATTAGTATGAAGAAGGTAGAAAGTTCGCATATTCAGCCATTATAATGGAAGTTTTCAAAGATAAAAAAATTTTAAACTAAATCGACCATAAGTAAAAATAAACTTAATACATTTTTCATTTGTTTTTTTAATCAAATCTACTATATATATTTTTTTTTTGACTATTCCTTCTCAAGAAATGTAAATATTTGTATAATAAAATTAAACAATAATACTAAACAGGACATTAACGTCAGAATTACCTACCAAACCTCAACTAAAAATTGAAGGTAAAAATTTTTAAACAAATTCATGTGTAAGTTAAAAAAAATATCAAAGGCATATGTGAAAAATTACTATTCAACCCACATATTTAACTTGATTTAGAAGATTCGGATTCGATGTTAAATACACAGTTAAATCGAATTTCTACTGGGTTCTTTGTTCTCCCAAAAGAAATGTCAAATATATTTAGCATCGTAATTTACGAAAAGTCTGCGGACGGACATTAGCTAAACAAATAAAATTGTGGTTCAAACAAATTAAACTTAGTTATTCTTGCGGAAAAGAACGACTAACGTGTACACACACAAATTAAGTGCCACTCAAACTTGAAGACCACCATCGCAACTTTGCGAAGAAACATTTGTAGGATGGGTCAAGCGCAAAGTATTGCGGATTGCATCATTCCGGACACCGTAGACGCAGTGCATATGCAGGTTGTTCGCCACTCCAAGGTATTATGCGAAATTAATTCGCTTACCTACGATGACTTCAAAGCGTGCCTGGAGAATTTGAATGCGCTGTATGTATTTGCGTCTGTTTCTATGCCCTTGCCCTTGAGATACTTAATATTTTGTAATATTCTCCCGTTCCTTTCTGTGTACTTGAAAGTTCGCGCAAATGTATCGATCCACAGGGAAAACAGTTGATTTTTCTGGTGAAGCGCGGCAGCGACACTTCGCTACTTTGGAAGGCAACTGTTAAGATAGCCTGCATTAAGGTGGAGCCAACGACACGTCAAATTGACAGTTACAAATTCCTCAATTTGAAGCAGTTCCTCTGCGTCTTCAAGACATTTCAGGCGCACTTGGAGAGTTTGATCTCGAGCGAAAACCAAAGGGTACGGACTATATTTTTATTATGTATATGTTTAATTTTAGAAATTTAATTATACTTACGTTGATTAAAGTAACTAATATTGTACATATATATATTTTTGAAAATTCTAATTATTTTTATTTTGTCTAAAAGAGTTCACGTCGCGGCTCACAGTCGCCACTAGAAGATTCCGCAGCCGCTTCTATTAAATACGATCTGAGCGCCTCTTTGTTGTTCGATCAGGTACGAGATTTGGTTGGCAGCAGCACACTGGATAGCGGCAGCGGTGCCAGTACGCCCACCTGTTCACAGCCGCAACACGGTGAGCACGTCGATGAATGTTCAATTTGTCTGGACCGACGCACCGAGGTGATATTACCATGTACACATAGTTTTTGTACACCCTGCATCGAACAATGGTATGAATTTGATGATTTTATTATCTTACGATATCTTAAAAATTCTTTATTTTTCGTTAAGGAACGTCAATAATAAAACTTGTCCCATTTGCTCCGAGACATTAGACAGCACTGACGAAACTTGGGTTATGTCTGATCTGCCGGGAGTAGAAGAAATCAACGAAAAAATATGTTCAGAATTTATGAACTTGGGCAAGACGGCTTAAATGAAAATGTCGAAAACAGCACGACATAGACAGGTTCAAAACCAAGATATAAGCATCTGCAAAATGCAATAATTTTCCATTAATATTTTACATAAATGTTGCCACTGTTGACTGTGTATTTACTATGTAGCACTTATTTGAATTCGAATTTATTTGCTTTAAAATTGTTATTCCAAATTGTACATTTATATTTTGCATTATTATGTACCATTGTATTTTATGGAATTTAAAATTCCCTTATATGTATATCCTTTACATGTTATCTTATCTTTTGATGAAAACGTTAATAAATTAACTTTACTTTACTTTAAAGAAAATGTATTTTCTTGGTAAAAAATTTAAAAACTGCTATTGAAAATGTATAATACAAAAAATTGTTTTTAAATTCGAAGGAGTTTCGAGTTTCTTAAAAGTACAGGCAGGACAGCCAGGTGATTTTCGAGGCACTTTACTAATGTTTTTTATGCTACCTTAAGAATACAGTATCTGGAAAGAAATTAGCCTAATTGTTTAGGAGTTACTTTATTTTATCTTTTTAAAAAACTAATGTTAAATGTATTTTATGTTAACAATAAATAATTATTGCTGGACATACTGGTACATAGACTAAACCTAATGCTAAAAAATACACACGCAAAATAAAATTATATTTTTAAACGAGTTAACTAGATCGATCCAATATATTTATCAGTTGGCGCGCCGCTTTATGGACACTTTACCTTTGGCCAAATGCGACATGTTTATTTTGACTTTGCTGTCGTTGACCTTCTTGACCCAAACCTACAACGGAAAATATTCAATCAATAACAAAAAACCAAGTTTATTTTAAATAAAACTTACAACTTCATTGCCAATTGCTGTAATAGTCGCGGCAAACTTTGCCAAATCCTTGCCCTCCACATATACTTGCTGGCCGCGATGGAACCAACGCCTTTCGTACAGAAGCTTTCCATCTTCGATGCGCGTTTCCACATAAGTGTTAACATCCGCTAGCATAGCGTTATGCTGATGGTTGCCATATGAGCCAATGCCGTTTTGCTGCAGCGCTGCAAAGGTAGAAAAAATGTCAAACATTTAAACATATTTCTACACTTTTTGTTTAGATATTATACAAAAAATATTTGTATATCAATTATAAGTCTTGTGAATCGTAACTTACTTGGCGTCAGTGGCTTTCCACGTTGTATTGTTTTTAAATCATTTTCGATTTCCTTATCGTCGAGCGTGTACACTACTAGCTGGCCGGTGGTAGGCTTGCGGCGCTTTTCAACAACGGGCACTGGTTCGTTTGGACGCCTTCGCAGTTTTCGAGTAATCGTTGGCTTAATCTGCAAACAAATTTAAAAGGAGTCATTATTAAAATTAAAACAGATCATATCATATCTATGTAATGCAATTTTATTTCAAGCCTTTTTAAAATTTGTGTATTATTTAAAAAAGGTATTCATCATTAGAACAAAATAACAAACATATTTTAGAGATGTCTTTTAACTTAATATTTTTATTATAAAAATTACCTCTGTGGAATCGTTGGTTAGTTCTAAAGTAAAGCGCTCGTTCTCAATGAGTTTTTTCCGCTCTTCCATATCGGTTAGGATGTTATCCTTCAGATCAATCTGTTAACAGAAACATGTCATTAAATGTTTATATTAAAAAACTATGCAATTCCTATACAAACTGTATTTATAATATAAGATCGAACTAAAATGATTGTAGAGAGAGAACTTTAATACCAAATCCTCCTAATTTAAATAGATCAATCACTGATTCATAGCAATTATCGAAAACGCACCTTTTTCTCATCATACTCCTTCATGGCCGCCTTCTTTTCTAGTATATAATCTCGCTCGACGCACTCCTTCAAATAGTCACGGTAGATTTCATTTAGACGCAGCCGTTCCCGATACTGATATTCCAATTTTTTAACACGTTTTGAATATTCCGGATGCGTACGCTGTTTAAGCTCCTCCAATTGTTTATTGAGACTGGCCAATTTGTGTTGGTACATTCTACAGAGAAAATGAAAGAGGAAATGATGTTTGTCTATGATCGCATCCTTCTCGTAAAAGCAACTTACTGCTCCTTCAGCTCATGATTATTGCCATTCGTCGCGTTAGCGCCGCTACCGCGATTGTGATTTCTGAATTCTGTTTCACTTGCATCGTCCGTATCTGAAATATTATTTTTAAGAAAAAAATTTGGAAAATTTATGTTTCTTTTGTTTTTTTTTGCACATTAAAATTAAATAGAGAAAATTTTCATTGAGTTTTTCCACTAACTAACCTTCTTCGCTGCCATAAGCGTTACTGTTGTGCTCAAAAATGAGATGGTGGTTCGAACGAGAGTCTTCTTCGTCCGCGTAACGTTCGTCCTCGTAGGTGTTAAAAGACATTTTTTTAACATTCATTCGTTTGAACTTTTCAAAAGTATAATTTTCTGCAATTTAATTGCTTTCCTCCGATTTATTAATGTAATGTATACAGGCAATGCAAAATGTAAATCAAAACACTTTCGACCAGTGATGTTAACTATACCGAAATTACGTTATTCTACAGTAATTTGTTGCAAATACAGAAACAAGTAATGTTTTGAAATTCTACAGTAATTAAAAAATATGTATAAAATTCTACCGTATTTTTCTTAAAAATTCAGTAATTTTGAAAATTTGGCAGTATTTTTTATGTAAAAATACAGTAATTGTCCAAATTGCAAAGCTAGGATCTTTTTTTTTTGTCCTTCAACAACTTTTTGGAAAATAAACTTTTGGAAATAAAGAAATGAAATGAGGAAAACAAAAAAATTTTAAGATTGTGGATGATTTTTTTTTTTGCTTCTTGATCTACTTTTATTGAATATATTTTTTATTTTTCTCTTATTATTAGTAGAAAAAAATTCGAAAAAAATATTTTTTTTTTAATAAACACGATAATTAATAATTATTTAATATCTACAGTAATTTTTCTCCAAAAACAGTAATTTTTTTTGGCAAAATACAGAAATTTCATAAAATTTACTTAACATCACTGCTTTCGACGCACATAAAAAAAACTAAATCCGTAAATTGAAAGAGAGCTGTCAAATGTGACAACCAAAAAAAGCACAAATAATAGGGTTCTTATGTATCAAAAAAGAAAGCCGAGCGAAAATTATTGTCGGCGGCTGGCCGGCGAAGCTATCAGCGCGGCGGCTAAAAATCGGTTTAAGTAAAAAAAATTTATATTTTGTCGGAAAATTTTATTTTTTCCGAAATAATTTATTTATTTATTTATTTATTTATTTATTTATTTATTTATTTATTTATTTATTTATTTACAATATAATAAATATTTTATATAGGCATAAATTAACCATTCTTTTGCTTAAATTTTTAGCGGCACAAACTTTCAGCGTTTCCACATTGTTTAAATTTTGGCGGATTTTTAGTTGAACTTCATCGAAATTTGTTGGAATGCCAATTTTAGTGTACATTGCCACCAATGTAACACAACATAACATACATGCAACCTACAAATAACTTAAAAAGATTATGACAACGGTAACATCGAAAAGTGGCTAGTTCCGCGCAAGTCGTCACATATTTTACATTCTACGCCTTTTAAATTTTTACTTCATTTCTTGTCTCCGCATTCTTCTGATGCTGCATTTGCTGCTGCGGCTGCTCGGTGTTTCTACAGAAAGAGGATAAGGAGTGTCATGCTCGTCGTCCCTGTTGACAATGCCAGTTTCTTTCTATTTTTCAGATTAACTTTCGTGCTGGTTTTCTGGGTTAGATATGTATACGAGTACATGGTTAAAATCTGGTTTTGATCATTATGTGTATTATAGCCATCTTAAAACCGAACGATAATATAAGTCCGTTCGCTTTGACGACACCAAATTTAAACGAATGCTAAAACAACATTTTTTATATTTAATATTAACTCAATTAAATGTTCTTTATTTAATTAATGCATTTCTCTGTATTTGTTACAATATTAGTTTGCATTATCCTTCTTCTTTTTTACATCATTTATCTTGAAAATACTTTACTTTCATATTCAGTATATGTATCTAATGAACTTACATGCTACAAAATATAATTGGGTTATATTTACATACCTCAACAACCACAATTTACCAAAATTAAAAAAATATTTTCAAAATACTTAACTTTCTAAGTTATCAACTGATCAAACTAGATTTAACAAATTCCACAAACTAACATTTTGATTCGGTTACAGTTCGCTTTACATCTTTTTGTTTTCAATTTACTTTTAGAAAACAAGTTCTTGTGCGGCAGTTCGTGTCTTGTTCGTGCTTGTAGATGATCATATCATCGTGCCGCGCTCTTTAGTTTAGCATTTGCGATAGATAACAGTCGTCAGAGTTGAACATCATATAGTCAAGTCGTTTCTGAAGACATCAGTTTTAGAGCAAGTTTCTTTATGCATTCATCTTTAAGTGGTTTTTGTACTTAATAGTTAAATTTCCAAAAACGATTACAACCAAGTTTACTTAACCAATACATGAAAATCGCAAAACACTGAAATCGTCAAAAACGACTTGTCTTACATATAACTTTTTTATATACTTATTTTTTAAACATATTTTAGGAAAAATCTTGTTTTCGGTTGCACTAGAAATAATGAAATATAACGAAAAAATAAGAACATATTATGTATGTATATCTAAACCGTTTATCCGCTTAAATCTAAAGCGCAGTTAAAAGAAGAAAAAATGTGTTTTTTTAAGATTAATAATATTTTGAATATATTTACTTATTTACATCAATTTTTAGCTTTTTTGTAACCGTGTTGTATCTTCGTTAATAAAATGAAATTTTAAGTTTTACAAAAGAAAATAATATGATTTAAACTAGAAAACTATATTAATATGGGAATTGGGTTTGAGGGTGAGGTTGAGGTTTGGGGGGTAGGTAGGTTAATTGGTTGATTTTGAAACACTTCAAGAATTGTATATAGCAATAAGAAAAAAATATTTGAAACAATTGTGTTATTTTTATGATATACAAGTAACAAAATATAATGTTAAAAAAATAGTAGTAGTAATAGTATTTTAAGCATATTCTGTTGGCAGCAAGTAACCACACGGCGATTGCGTACGAAAACGTTTAACTATTTTCTTTAGAAACAATTTTTTTTTTTTTTTTTTTTTTGAAAAAATAACAATTTATGATTTGATAGACAGACGACCGCACACATTTCATATCGCGCGCGTCGGTTACATGACCAACTTTTTATATATATATGCCATAGTGTAGAGCGCTTAAAACTAATGCAGTTATTTTGCTAAATAGATAAATAATTTTTTGTTTTTTTTTTTTGTTTTATTCTTATATTTTTCTTTTTTATTTCATAGTTTGATCCATATTGATGAATTTTAATTTTGAAGCATCATAGTTAGATTTGCCGCTGCTGCCGCCATTGTCTCGTCCTCGTCGTCGTCGCCAGCAACAGTTTTGCAGTATTTATAAAAGTGGTGAATTATATTTTGCGCTGACGCTCCACCACCATCATATTGGGACCAGCAACAGTTGTCGCATTAGCATCTGCGTTAATTGTATGCCGTGACGATACAATGCGCTGTGTCTGTTTTGGACTTGGCTTGCGGTAGCGCATCATTCTGTAGCGATTTAAAACGGTAGACGAAGCGCATGTTGTTTCATCGCTATTCCCGCCGTTACCACCTGCATTTGTAGCTGCTGCTGCTGCTGTTGTCGTTGCCGTTGGAAATCGGACACTCTGATTATTCGCAGTAGAAGGCGAGACATAATTAATTTTGCGATAGTGACTGGAAGCGTATACCTTCCGTTTTACAACGGGGCTGACAGAATGAGGCGCCGATATTTTACTGCCGCTGTGCGACGGAGCCGATTTAAGTTTCTGACGTTGTCTATTTTCGCAGTTTGTTTGGTTATGCAATGTTTTTTCTTCTGTTTGCTTCTCAAATGAGTTGGGTTTCTTAATTAGCAATCGTCGTACTATTTTGTATTTGTTTTTTAGCGAAAATGTCGGCAGCAGCGGTTGGTGTTTTTTGTTGCTGCTACTGTTGGAGACTGTTACTGGCGTCTGCTGCTGTTGTTTCACGAGTTGTTCTTCATTGCTGCTATTGTTGTTGTTGTTATTATTATTCGCTGCTGCACTTAATTCTGTTGCCTGTTGATCGTCCTGTTTGCCGTTATTGTCGTCCTGTTCTAGTTGCTGTTTAAGTTGTTGCTGTTGGTTTTTCTTCATCTGTCTTAACCATGGTTTTTGTTGTCCCGTCGTCTGTTGTTTGTCCTCGCCCGCGTTGGCGTGTGAAGCCAGAGACTTCTCTACCGAGGCGTTTGGCGTCTGATGGGCGCGCGGATTTTCCGTCTGGCTTGTTGTTGTGAGGATTGCGTTGCACCAGGTGTGGGTTGAGGTCTGTTAAAGTGCGAACAATTTACAATAAACGTTTATTTAAATGTAAAATAAAGTCGGCTATATTGCATACACATATATCGGAAGATGGCAAAGGAGGAAAGGAAGGACATTTTCGGGTAACCCCAGCAGTTTTAAATAAAAAAATAAAAAACAAATTTTTAAAACCTGACTGCATGACCACTTACCGCAAATTCAAGTGTTTACCATTTTAACCGGTGGACGAAACACATATTTGTTAGTATATAACAAAAATCATAAAAATGAGAAGTGCACAAAATAAACACATACAAAATAACTTTCATGCCAATTCTACAGGCTCTTAATTCTAGCTTTTAAATTTAAAGCACAAACTTCTAAGAGTCATTTATGATTTTAATAAAATAATAAAAAAAGTTTGATAGACAAGACTTATTTTAGTTAAACAAAAATAATAATAATAACAATGTTTATAATAGGAATTTTAACATGACTAGAGTTTTAAATCCGACTCGTTCCAATGTCTTGGTTATATACGTATGTATAGTAGAACCAGAATTGATCTCCAGTTCTTATTTTACAACATTTCGTTTACCATTTTCATTTTTTAGACATATTTATTGAAAAAATAAAATAAATAATGTCCTAATACACTTTATAAGTTATATCTAAAAAAAAAACTCTGTAAAAAACGTTCACGTTGTCCAACAAAACTCAAAATGCAGATTTCAGCTTAAGAAATTAAAAATTAGTATCGTTAGAATTGCATCTTGTTAGTTTTGCCTAGATAACGCTTCCTTTCCTCGTGTTATTAAGTAAGGAACCATTCTTCATATTTTTTGTTTACCATTTTAAACAGTACTTACGCAAATATATTATTAGAAGCAGGCGTGGTACCTGCGTTAAATTGGAAAGGTGCATTCGGCGTTGTCTGCAAAAAAATTTCAAGTTTTAATATTTGTAACTATTACTAAAAAAAAACAAAAAATTTAGCATATACTTTAAATCGTGAAACAAGTTTGAATGAAGAACGTAAAATAATTGAGTTTTTAATCAAAAAATTGATACGAACTAATCATTTGGCGTAAAAAAAAGAAACGTTTTTTAAGATATTTAGTTTATGTGTAGTAAAAGTATCAAAACCAAATGTTAGTAAATAGTTTCATAAGCTTAAAGAACAATATTGCATAACTTATAAAATACAAAATATTTAAATGTTTACATTACTAAATAATCAAAAGCATAACAAGCCAAAGTCCGAGTTTATGCAAAAAAAAAAATAAAGACTCCGTCACAAAGTGCAGCAATTTATCAAAAACGTTCAACTTATTTTACATGTAAGATTTTGAAAAAGCATACGTGTTTTGTTTTGTTTTACAAATTGAGTAGTTGTAAGAAAATTTGCTATAAAAACATTGTTTTATAAATGCAAATTAATGTAAAATGTTTGACATGAATTAACAAAACTGCGTAAAATGTTGAAACGTTTAAAATTACCTCAACAGCACCACCGCTAAAATTGAAAACCGGCGCTGCGCGTGTTGCTCCAAATTGAAAAGGTGTCGCTGTTGCCGTCATCGTCGTCGTTTGTGTCTGCTGCCACACAAACAATTAAATTAAACCAAAACACAACAGAACAACAAGACAAGCAATTTCATTCACACCGAAGAGTGTACACCACACAATGAGTAGGAGTAGGAGAAGGCGTTAAAGGATACAGATATATAAAGTTTAAAAACCAAATTATCCACGCAAATCGTTGCGTTACATTAATTCATTGCACAATAAGTGTTGTAATCAGTTTATTGTTTTAACAAAGAAATACAAAAAAAAAATAAAAATTAACGATTATTTGGAAAGAAAGAAAATTACAAGAAGAATTAAAATAAAGCTCAAGTTAACACGCTACTTCAACGGGCAAAATTGTTTTTTTTTTGTCCAAACTGTTGCTTTGTAAAACCAAAATTTAAAAAACAAAAATATATTTTATTTTTAAAATATATAGAAAATTATATTTCTTTCTACTTTATAAACTTCTATTTATCTACTCAAGACGTACCCTTCAATTATGTCATGGCGAAAAAGTTCACAAAATTTTGAAAACATCTTTGAAAATCTTTTTTTTAAGCTTCGTCATATGCCCTTAACCGTTAAGTACTACAATATTTAATAGTGCTAAAGCTTTGTTTTTTTTTATGATTTTGAAATCATGCTAAATAACCGATGATTTAAAAATAAATGTTTTTAATTAATAAATATTCGGAAATTGCAATTCAACCAATATTTAATTACCATACCAAAGTTAAAACTAACGAATATACAAATATAATTTTGTTTATGCATTTCTACGACAAAGCAACAATTTTTAAATGATATTTAATAATATAAAATAAACAATAGAGTACCACAAAAATAAAAACACTCACCTCAGAAGTGCCAGTAAAATTGAATGCCGGCTGATTAGTTGGCGCAAAATTAAAAGCCGGTTTAGCGATAGAAGCGCTGAAATTAAAACCACCCTGAAAAGAAAAAGAAGTGATCATAAGGATTTTGTTAAAAAAAAGTTTAAGCAAAGAACACTTATTTATACTTACAGTCGTCGCTTGTGTTGCAGCGGAAGGAGCACCAAAACTGAAAACTGGTGGCTCTGACTTCTTTGCAGCAGACGCACCATCCGTAACACTCGATGTAGCAGCCGCTGTGCTCGCACCCGAGCCAAAGCCACCGAATGTAGTTGGAGCTGCGGCAGCGCTGCCAAATGTGGGTGTAGCATTTGCCGATGACCCACCGCCGCCAAATGGTGATGTGCCAAAGGCAGGCGCCGGTGTAGTAGCATTACCAGTTGGTGCTGCAGTACCGAAGAGATTTGTTGAGCTAGCGCCAGCAGACGGCATAGCATTGGAACCAAAGGTGCCGGTTGTGCCCGTGACGGAAGCGTTGCTGCCGAAGACTGATTGTTGTGCCACAGCAGAAGGTGCTGACGCCAAAGGCATACCAAAGAGCGAAGGAGCAGCAACAGCGGGTGACTGTGTTGAACCGAAGCTGCCAAAAACGTTTGATGTTTTGATAGTGGTGGTCGCTGCGTTGGACGCGGATGCGGAAGCGCCGGTTGTTGGTGCTACTGCTGTCGCGCCACCAAAAACAAAACTGTTTTTAGGCCATGTGGAGGAGGCGGCGGCGGCGGAAGAGTTAGTGTTCGTAGATGCAGCAGAAGCGGCAGACAACGATGACGATGGCGAGCCAAAAAGAAAAGGCGTGCCGGCGGGGGCGGCTGAGGTTGCTGGTACAGCGCTGCCGGTGTTACCAAAGGGTGTCGCTGTTGCCGTTGGTTTAATAGCAGCAGAATCATTTTTTCCAACAAAAGAACCGAAGGCATTTGTGTTTGATGCTGCACCGCCAAATGATCCGAAAGTGGTTGTACTGGAAGGCAATACAGTTGCTGAAGCCGAGGCAGCTACTTTAACAGCAGAACCGAAAACAGGCAACGCCGTGGAGGAAGTGGCAATGCCAGTGGATGTGCCAAACATGTTCGAGGAAACTGCTGGTGGTGTCGATGTTGAGTTAAAAGCAGGGGGCGCTGTCGTTGGAACAGTTGACGCACCGAAAAGCGATTTAACAGCGGGCGTTGCAGATGAATCAGCACCACTAGTGGTGCTGCCAAAACTAAATCCACCGGCGGCGGTAACGGTCGAATTTGTCACTGATGTGGTTGTTGGAGCTGTAGCACTTGTAGTAGGCGCAGACAAACCAAAACTAAACATGGGCTTGTTAGCGCCGGTTGCTTCGGATGTGCCGAAAGTAATAGTATTTGTGCTAATTGCAACTGCTGCGGTAGTAGTTGAGGTGCCAACGGTTGGTGTCTTAAAGGCAAATCCGCCTGCAACGTTATCATTTTTGTTGCTTTGCAGAGGAGAAGCGGCGGTGGCGGTGGTACCAAATGAAAATCCACCACTGACTGGTTTAGTGGCAGCTGCAGCCGGTGCAGTGCTGCCAAAACTAAAACTAGCTGCAACAGGAGCGGGCGTAGTCGTTTTTAATATGTCTGTGCTTGCGGCGCCTGTTTCTGTTGTTGACGTTGGCAAATTGAATTTGACACTTGGTGAGTTGGTGTTGGAGGAAGAGGCATCGTTCGCTGTTTCAGCAGTTTTCGCAGAACCAAAAACAATTCCAGTACCAACAGCAGACGTAGCAACAGCAACTGAAGGTGTACCTCCGAATTTAAAGCCTGAAATCCCGGATTCCTTCGATTTTGTATTGTTGTTGTCTACGGCAACATCTTTGCTTGCTTCGGTCGGAATTGGTTTAATGCCAAACGTAAAACCGCCACTAGTAGCGGCAGCGGTAGCAGGCTGGACAGTTGCTGGTTTACTAACACCAAAAGTGAATCCCGTTGATGCAGCCGCATCTGTTTTTTGTGTTGTTGTTGCTGCTGCTGCTGTTTGTCGCAGCTCCGTCTCCTTGGCCGCATTTGCAGCTCCACCAAAACCAAAACTAAA
Organism: Suillia variegata; assembly: GCA_949127995.1. Classification (NCBI taxonomy): domain Eukaryota; kingdom Metazoa; phylum Arthropoda; class Insecta; order Diptera; family Heleomyzidae; genus Suillia; species Suillia variegata. The sequence goes on from OX421846.1 coordinate 33,692,704, forward strand.
CTTTGCTGCAGCGCTTGCGCCAAATGCAAACTTTGGAACCGATTCACTTACAGTTTGTGTGCCAGGTTTGGCCTGTTCACAACAAACGCATTTGACACGTGCAGCGTCGTTTCGTGTCATACACGCCTCACACTCCCATTTGGCAGCTTTTTGCTCGGCGGCCAGAGTTTTAAAACCAGCATCAGCGGCGGTTGTTGTTGTGACCGCAGCATTTGAAAAACCAAATTTGAAGGTTGACACTGATGTAGTAGGCACTGCTGTTGGTGCTCCCGGCTTTCTTGTTTGACATGCGACGCATTCAACGCTGTCCGCTTTATTGTTAACGAGGCATGTGTTACATTCCCAAGTATTCGATTTTGGTTTAAAAGCATCACCAAATGAATTTTTAATTGCAGGCATTGTTACTGTGTTTGCTGCAGCAGCAGCAGACGATACGGGTGCGGCGCCTTTACGCGGTGTCTCGCAGGCAACACACTTGACTGCGTCTTGTTTGTTGCGCAACATGCATGCATCACATTCCCATTCACTGGACGACTTTTTAAACTGACTGCCAAAAGTGCTGGCAGCACTAATAGTTGACAAATTGTTTTTGTTGCTGCTGCTGCTTATAGTTTGTATGCTTGTGATAACTGGACTTTCGGACTTGCGTGGCGTTTCGCAAGCGACACATTTCGCGACATCCTGCTTGTTCCGCAGCATGCAAGCATCGCAATCCCATTCTCTGGCGGATTTTTTAAATTGACTGCCAAAGGAGGTGATAGCGGCAGCAACGACCGAGGATGATAAAGAAGGGGCGACAGCAGTAGTTGTCACGCTGCCAATAGTTCCCAAAGTTGTTTGTCTCTTCAGCGCATCGAGTACACTGCCAGTCTTAAGTTGAGGCGTAAATGCCTGCAGTGGTTTGAATTTGGGCGGCGTAGTAAGTGGGCTGACTGACGTAGCATTTGCAGCAGCCACCACAGTGTATGGCAAAAGCGTGGGTGGACTAAATTTGAATTGGGAACTATTTATAGGTAATGTTTGTTGAGTTGGCGTGTTGAGAGCCTTCAATTTCAGTGGAGCAGAAAATTTAAAATTTGTTGTGGCATCGCTTTTTAAAGCTGCAGCGGCGGAGACCGCTTTCGGTGGTGTAGCGGTATTGAAACTATTTAAAAGTTTTGGTGTTGCCGCTGGCGATACATTTTTCGTATTCGATGTGCTAAATGCAAAAGTATTTGTGCTAACGGCGCCACTTGACTTAGCAGACGTTGCGAATTTTAATCCGGTTTTGGCGGCTGGAAAAGTGCTGATTGGCAGCTTAATATCAAATTTGGGCACCGACTGCATCAGCGGAAAAGCAATATTAGGCAAATTGACTGGCGGTGGTGGTGCATATGGGTCCTCTTCATCATCCTTCGATCCGGCAATGCGTCCTGAACACCTAACTTTATTCTTAATTTTGTTGGTATATTTTTGTTGTAACGGCGAGGTTTGCGTTTGTAGCGTTTGTTCCCAATCTCCGCCGCTGTTGCTTGACTGTGCAGTAGCAGCAGCAGAGTTGTTAGGTAGCGTATATTCGCTGGCGTCGTGTTGTTTGTTTGTTGTTGCAAAAGTGTTTTGCGTTGTAATTTGGCGCGAACGTTCTGTGGTGCTTTGCATTTTTTTCATTTGTAGCAGTTGCGACATTGACGGCACTTGTAGCTCACGTGTGGGTGGCAGAGCAGTTGATTTGCCATTTAAGTGCGTCGGTTGTAGGGTGACCGAGGGACGCATGTATGGTGTGCGCACCTGGGAAAGACGCAAAGCGCGTGTGGCCTTAAAAGAGAATAATTAAAAGGAAGGTTTGTTTCTGAATTAAAGTAAATTAATTGAGAGTCATTAAATAAACATTAAAAATTTGGGACAAAAAAAAACTAACTTTGGCAATCATATTATAAACAAAATTCAATTGTTTTAATTGTTTTTTTTTTATGAAACTTTTAATAACTTAGTAAACGAGTAGAAATTATTTTTTCATTCAATTTTGCTATCAACTTCAAACTAAATGAATCGGCACAAGTTTTACAAACTATAAACTAGTTTTGTATTGAAGAGGGCAATATTTAAAAATTATAAAAAATACTTTAAAACAATTATACAATTTTTTCTTACCATTAAGTCAGATTCATTAAGACGTGAGGACGACTTAATTTGCGAAGGCTGTTGTTGCGTTTTTAGATTACTGGCCATCTTCTTTGCTTCGCTGAGTGGCGTTGCAAAATCATTGATCAAATCGAGTATACGCTTGGCGGTACTTGATATCGCCGATGAGTTCTCTCCTCCAACAATGCCGCCAGCGGCGCCACTGGCAGCCGCTAAAGAATTGTTCGATGAGGAAAGTGTGGATAAGCTCGATGTCGGTCGAATAAGTGTTGGCGTAAGACGCACAGCACTGGCGCCTGCACCAGTGGCAGCGGCGGCGTACTTATTATAAGCAGCGGCGCCACCATAAGTTGTCTTGCCCTTATAGAAAGGCGAAAAAGTGTTAAGCAGACGCGAATCGCTCAGCGCCGCGGTGCTGCCATAGATTGAGGCATTGAATTGTCGACGATTGAGCGAGGTTAATGAAAGTGTTGAGTTATTTAGCGCCGCCGAAGAAGCAGCATTGCCAGTGCCGACAGAACCCTGGCCACCAGCAAAAAGAGATTTTCGTCCCTCGAGATGTGAGTAGAAATTCAAACCATTGCCAATGGACGATGTGCGACTACCGTTGCGAGAATTTGCGCCCGACATATTAAAAAGTCCAGTCTTGCGTTCCGGAACGTTGGGCTCATTTCGATCGCCGCCAACGCCTTCGCTACTCTCTGATTCACTATCCTCAACACAGACAATGCTGTTATTATTTTGCTGTGTCTTAATTTGTTCGCCTGAAGCTCCGTTAATTAACTTTTCCCTTTTGTATGGCAAATACGATCCGGCGGTAGTGGTACCATTGTATTTTGATGATTCCGCTTCGTCGTTTGCAACAGCGGCGTGTACCTGTGCCGATGTTTCTTCGATAATGACATCATTCTCACGCACGTCCTCGTCGTCGTCATCCTCAATTTCCAGGATGGTTGTTGAAGTGCGTTTTGGCGCTGATATGCCTGAGCTAGTGCTGGGTAAATCACTGCGCACAGACCCCAAAGCCTGTCGCTTTAGATGTGATAGTCCACCGGTGTACATCAGCTCGTTTGTGTTTTGAATAGTAGAAGAGGGTATATTTAAACTGCGGCGAGAGCTATAAAAAATATGTGTTATATGTTTGTTATACTTTAATTTTCAGATATAAATATATCTTTTTTAAACAATATTTTTTTCTCAAAACCTTTATTACTTGCTGACATAAAGACAACTCACCTCATCGCTGACTTATTAAAAGAACTATCAACTTGTGATGCATTATGTTCACTCGTTTGTTGCTCTCGTTTAAAATCAAAATTATAACGCGGCTTCGGTGCTTCTCGATTCGAAGTTGCAAACAAATTATAGGCCGCTTCTTTTTTGCCTGTCGGCAGCTGTTGTCCATCGTACAGATTTAAATTTGAATATCGCTGTGCTGATCCACGTGTAGGCACCAGTACTGATGGCGGATTTGACATGGTGCCGGCGAAACCGCGCATATTTCCGCCTACAGCGGGAGTGGACGCAACAAGCGGTTGTCGCGGCAACATTGAACTATCGCGTATATTTGTATGCTAAAAATATAAAAAAATATAAATATTGATTAAGTAAAATTTATTTTGTTTTATTTTTCATTAGCTCTCGTGATTGTTTCAATACAATATTAAAATAAAAATATATATTGCATCCCATGAAACAATTTAAATATTTAAAATCAAATTTGTTTTTTAAACTAACAAATGTTATTGTTCGAAATTCAAAAATTCAATCAAGAAATAAAAAAATGTGTTATGTATAATAGAAGTAAATTTGTAATCGTTGTTCCAACTCACATCTAAATTAAAACGTGAACGTTTCGACGGCGGCTGACGCACGCGCTCGGTTGCGTTTAATAAACGTCGCGGCTGAAGACAGCCTGATTGATTATTTGTTGTTGTTGTTGCTGCTGCTGGGTCTTCTTCGCTATTGTTGCTCTCCTCTTCGTCTTCTTCTCCACCGTCATCATCGTCGGAATTATCATCTTGGCCAGTGGCAGGATGGCGTCGCAAGGAGTTCTCATCGTATTCGCCACCATCCACTGCGCCAACGATATCTTCTTCGTCGTCGTCATCCTCATCGTCGTCAACTTCGATGCGTCGACGACGTCGGGCATTTCCTGACGTCGTATTGAGTAGTATGCTACCGTTAAGCGATTCATTGGCTTTGGTTGATGGTGAAAACCATTTGGATAGCCTGTTCGGTAATATGCTAGAGACACGGGATTTTACTTTTCCGATAATGGACTGCAAATGTATAGAAAACATTTTTATAGTTATTTTCAAAATTGATTGAGTTTTATTTTGAAAATTGATAGAAAAATCAAAATAAAAAAATAACAAAATAATTAAGTTGTTTTAAAAATTTTAATGTTGAGATGACATAAAATAATCGTTTAAGAAAAATTTGCACTAGACCTAATTTAACATTCAATAATTTTGATTTTAACGAGCAATTTAAATTTAATGCATACATTATTGACTTTTGGCAATCAGCTGTTACAACCGCTTATAAGATTTTCTTACAACAATAATCGAACAGAGGTCAAACTCCGGGCCTTGTTTTATCTAAATTGTTTTCTATTTTCTAAAATGTGAAACTGATATAAAAAGGTTTTCCAATTTGTTTTGTAGTTGGAAAACAACTGTTAAAAACTGTTAAAACCGTGTTCAAACTGAGGCAAATTGTTCTGTCGGAAATGAACTTTTTCCAATACGTTTTGGTATTTGATGGTGTGAAAACGCGCCGGTCTAAACATTGCTTATAAGAAAAAATTAGTAATAGAAACAGACATCAAAATATTTCCTTATTAAAAATTTTGATTTATTTTAAAAAATCAATATTTTTAAAATAAACGAAATTTATTTGCATGGTATATTCATATTATAATTATTTTTATATATATATAAATTTATTTAAATTTTTACAGATCAATTTCAAATTAAAATTCAGATATTTGGAAAATTTATCAATTCTAAATTATAACAAACATCCGCTTAAAATTGTGGCAAATCCCATGCGTGCATGATGCATATCGTAAATTTTAACAAATAAGACTCCACATTTTTGTGCTTAAATTGCAAATCAAAATTTCTTTAGTTTTCGAAAACTGTACTCACGTTATTAGCGGCGCTAGCTGCATCATCCAAGGTGTCATTGTGGCCGTCGCCGCTGCTGTTATTCTGATGCGTTTCGCTGCTAGCGCCAGAACTGCTTGGGCTGCGCTCCGACATAACGCTGCGCTTGGCGTCTTAATTAGTGGGGGATTTCTTCAGATTTCTACGCTCCACAAGCGTTGCAAGAAATCACGACGTCGAGTTCAATACTCACGCACGCACACACTTTGTTTAATCGGTCCGTCCAACCTTTTTGTTTTTTCTTTATTCACTCTGCTGCTTCTGCCTCTTTTTTTACGTCACACGGCAGAAGACAACTTGTTAATTTGGGTATAAATCTTCAAAATTGAGGGAAAAATTTAAAAAACGCGACAGACAAAAACGAACGACGAGTATTGAAAAGCGCACGAAATGCGAAATGACAAAAATTAAAAAATCAACTCGTTGCTTCTTGTCACTTTCTGTGCTGGTGGTAGTAGTAAAAAAGTGTGATGACGGTGGCCTCGAGTCGCGGCGGCGGGTGTTCTTCGTCGTCGTTGTCGACGCTTTGCGTTCGTCGTTCGTTAGGTTACTCGCTCGTTTGTGCTGTCTGCCGCTCGCTACTTCTTTTTTTACACTTCAATTCTTCGTACGTTCGCTGTGGCTAACTCACTTGCACTATCTAGCCGCACATAACACGTTCTCACTTTAACACACAGGGTGCTCCTCAACTGCCGTAGTCACAGTAGAACACATTTTTTTCCCTTTCGCAATTTTTTTCGTTTTGCCTTTCTACAACTATTTCCTTTTTTCGCTCGCTTTTTTCACATACAATTGGATGCGCGGAATTTTTTGGATTTTCGGTACAAATCTATGCGTACTTCACTAGTAATTGGTTGAATTTGTTAGTAGGTTTATTGGAGAATATTTTACAGGTAATTTGAGGTAAAAACTTCGGTGAAAAAGTGGAAATTTTAGTTTTTTCGAGGCGTTGAAGTGGCTTTGCTCAAAAATTCACATGGCTGGCGTCAACTTCTCTGCAACTAGTACTAAAGTATGTGTTGCCAGATTTTGAAATAGCGAATTTATTTCTTATTGAAAAATATATTTCCAATTGGTTTTCGTAATATTTTTATATTCATACAAATAAAAAAAATATTAATACTTATTTAATGTTCAATAAAACGATGTTTGAAAATTAAATAACTGTTTTACTTTTAGTCCTATTCCAAGTGCAAAATTTGAGTTATCTGACATTTTAACACAACTTGCTCATTCATACAATTGGAAAATTTACACGCTAAATAACGATCCAATAACAAGTTAACATTGAATTTATAAGAATTCAGCAGCACATGTGTCTAAATGAATAGTAACAATAAATTGACTTAGTTTTTTCAAGCGGTGCGGCATATATTAATTATGTAATTTTTTTTAATTATGTAATTTGAAATATTATCTGGACATACAGATTTCTTAGCATTTAAATCACTTATTTATTTATTTTATTTATTTATTTATGTTATCCTAATACAAAAGTTTAATAACTTATAAAAACAGTACTAGTCACTAGAACTAGTATATTAAAAAATTATTAAGTTTTTGGTGGCAGCACCAGTATCACCTCAATCTATTACAATTTTTGGACTTAAAAAATGAGTTGCCAGATTATTTGGCCGCTATCAAAATCAATTAGCCGCAACATCATGACTCAAATCAACTAAGCGGCGCACCAAAAATTATATGTAATAAAAATTTCTATATAAAAAAAAATTTTAATTAATTTTAATATTAGTATTTGTTTATGTCATTTCAACACAACATAAATAAATATATATATATAATGATTTGAACCTCCCTTCGATAAACACAATTAAAACCTGAGCGTACACTTCCAATAAGTTTCTATTTCGAAGTAGCAGTTGTCAGATTTAACGCTGACGTTCTGCACTTGCCTTCGCAATTGTGTTTAGGCATAATTTAAGCAATATAAGTTTTGACAATTAAAAAAATACGTTTAGTGATTTTTTATTGATGGAAAATGGAAAATATTCCGAGAACGCATGAGGGTAAGTATTTTATTTCTCTTTTATTCGTTTACAAATTACTTTGTACAGTATTTAAACAATTTATAAAACAAGTACGAAGGCTACAAAAAAAGAAATTTGATGTTAAAAAAATGCATGCCGCTTGAAATAATTGGAATTCATGGCGACAGAGAAGGTCTATCGCCAGCCATGTTGGAAAACTATGGTTCTTGTCAATAAGGTGGTGATGGGGTGGTTTGATACATTTTTAATACTATTATTTTTAATTCATTTTCAGATATTGAAGCGCAAATTGCGGACATTCAAACAAAGAAAAAGGAGATCCAAAAAACTACCAATGCGGCAGCGGGCGTAGGACTACTCGATAGCGGTGGCTTCTACGATACCGAATTGTACGATGAGGCGAACGAAAAGGGTAAGAAGAGCCGCTACGAGGGTTACAATACTTCGATTGCGGCCAATGATGAGGCGGATGAAGATGAGGACGATGGATTTCCGGTGCCGCAAAAGCGGACCACATACACAGCACCGTCGTCCGTGCTGAAGGAGGTTACACAGGTAAAATTGGTCTTTTGAGATATATATATATATTATACAATATTTTCTAATATTATTATATATACAAAATTTAAATTATCTCGAAATAGGGAAAAGAAGATGTGGATCCTTTGGCTGATCGTCGGCGCCCCACTATTGCCGATCGCGAGGACGAGTATAAACAGAAGCGACGCCGCATTATCATTTCACCAGAGCGTGCTGATCCTTTTGCTGATGGTTCGTATAAATATTAATTTCTTTTAATTTATTTTTTATAATTTTTTTTTTGACTTTGTAGGTGGAAAAACTCCTGATATCGGTTCAAGAACGTATACTGACATTATGCGAGAGCAGATGTTAAAGGGCGAGGAGAGTGAGGTACTTTTTGTGACAATTTAGCAAAGAAACTTAAGTCGAACAAATTTTAAATATGTTTGAATAAAAAGATGATTTAATTTGTAATATTATAGTTAAATTATAATTTCTTTTAGCTGCGCCGCAAAATCATTGAAAAATCCAAAGACGGTAGTTTAGTCAAGTCGTCAAATGGCGAAGGGGCACCGAAAGAAGGCGCACGCAAGCGTGGCCGCTGGGATCAGACTGTCAGTGAAAGCTTTGTTCCCGCTAAAGCCACGACTACTCCTAGTAGTGCAGCTACACCTTCGTGGGAGGATGTAAGTTTAACATAAAAATATTTTAAATAATTTTATATATGTAACTATTATTTTATTGAATTCATAATAATCTTAAAATTGTTCACTCACAGAAAACTCCTGCCGATCATCGCTGGGACGAAACGCCTGGTCACAAAGGTAGCGAGACACCAGGCGCCACTCCTGGCTTAGGCACACGTATCTGGGATGCAACGCCTGCACACGCTATGACACCGGGTCATGAAACGCCCGGTCATGAGAAATCAGTACGACGCAATCGCTGGGATGAAACACCAAAAACCGAACGTGAAACGCCCGGACACAGTGGTTGGGCAGAAACACCGAAACCTGATCGCAGTAGCAGTTCTAGCGGCGATTCGGGTGTCGTCATCGAATCGACACCAGGAAGTGCTTCAAAGCGTCGCTCACGCTGGGACGAAACGCCGTCGAATGCAACACCCTCAATGACACCTTCGGCCGCGATGACGCCCAGTCTCACCCCGAATATGACACCGCACGCTACACCGGGTCATGTTACACCAATGCTGACACCCGGCGGTACAACACCGATTGGCGTCAAGGCAATGGTAATGGCTACGCCGACACCCGGTGCACTTGCTGCTATGACACCCGAACAACTGCAGGCCTATCGCTGGGAAAAGGAAATCGACGAACGTAATCGTCCATTCACCGACGAAGAACTTGACCAAATGTTTCCGCCTGGCTATAAAATATTGCCGCCACCCGCAGGTTATGTACCGCTACGGACGCCCGGACGCAAGCTCATGGCCACACCAACTCCCATTGCCGGCACACCCGCCGGTTTCTTTATACAGGTCGAAGATAAAAACGCCAAATTCATGGACAATCAACCCAAGGGACAGAATTTACCATTTATGAAACCGGAAGATGCACAATATTTCGATAAACTGTTAGTCGATGTCGACGAGGACGCACTCTCACCCGAGGAGATGAAAGAACGTAAAATTATGAAGCTGCTGCTAACTATTAAGAACGGTTCACCGCCCATGCGCAAATCAGCACTGCGACAAATCACAGACAAGGCACGTGAATTCGGCGCCGGTCCGCTGTTTAATCAAATTCTACCGTTGCTTATGTCGCCCACTCTGGAAGATCAAGAGCGCCATTTGTTGGTCAAAGTTATCGATCGTGTGCTCTATAAACTGGACGATCTTGTACGTCCATATGTACACAAAATTTTGGTCGTCATTGAGCCGTTGCTCATCGATGAAGATTATTATGCGCGCGTCGAGGGTCGCGAAATCATTTCGAACCTTGCCAAGGCTGCTGGTCTGGCTACCATGATCTCAACCATGCGTCCCGATATCGATAATATCGATGAGTATGTGCGTAATACAACGGCACGTGCATTTGCTGTTGTCGCATCGGCGTTGGGTATCCCCTCGCTATTGCCCTTTCTAAAAGCCGTATGCAAGTCAAAAAAATCGTGGCAGGCGCGACATACTGGCATCAAGATTGTACAACAGATTGCTATTTTAATGGGTTGCGCTATTTTGCCGCATCTCAAAGCGCTCGTCGAGATTATCGAACACGGCCTGGTCGACGAACAGCAAAAGGTGCGTACTATCACTGCGCTTGCGATTGCCGCACTAGCCGAGGCGGCCACTCCTTACGGCATTGAATCGTTCGATTCGGTACTCAAACCACTGTGGAAGGGTATCCGCACACATCGCGGCAAAGGTCTGGCTGCTTTTCTAAAGGCTATTGGGTATCTGATTCCGTTAATGGACGCCGAATATGCCAATTATTATACACGTGAAGTAATGTTGATTCTCATTCGTGAGTTTCAATCGCCCGACGAGGAAATGAAAAAGATTGTATTGAAGGTGGTGAAACAGTGTTGCGCAACCGATGGTGTCGAGGCTCAGTATATCAAAGAGGAAATTTTGCCGCACTTTTTCAAATTCTTTTGGAATCATCGCATGGCACTGGATCGTCGTAATTATCGTCAGTTGGTTGATACTACAGTGGAAATTGCCAATAAGGTTGGCGCATCTGAGATCATTAATCGCGTTGTTGACGATCTAAAGGATGAAAACGAACAGTATCGTAAAATGGTGATGGAAACCATTGAAAAGATTATGGGCAATCTGGGCGCTGCTGATATCGATTCACGTCTCGAGGAGCAACTTATTGATGGCATACTTTACGCTTTCCAGGAACAGACGACCGAGGATGTCGTTATGTTGAACGGCTTCGGTACGATCGTTAATCAGTTGGGCAAGCGTGTGAAACCGTATTTACCGCAGATTTGCGGCACCATTCTCTGGCGTCTTAACAACAAATCGGCAAAAGTGCGCCAACAGGCCGCCGATTTAATTTCGCGCATTGCAATTGTCATGAAAACGTGCCAAGAGGAGAAGCTTATGGGTCATTTGGGTGTTGTGCTCTACGAATATTTGGGCGAGGAATATCCCGAGGTATTGGGCAGCATTCTTGGCGCCCTTAAAGCAATTGTAAATGTCATTGGCATGACTAAGATGACACCGCCGATTAAGGATCTGCTGCCACGTTTAACGCCAATCTTGAAGAACCGTCACGAGAAGGTACAAGAGAACTGCATTGACTTGGTCGGTCGTATTGCCGATCGCGGACCTGAATATGTGTCAGCACGCGAATGGATGCGCATCTGTTTCGAGTTGCTCGAACTGCTGAAAGCACACAAGAAGGCAATTAGACGAGCTACTGTGAACACTTTTGGTTACATAGCTAAGGCGATTGGTCCGCACGATGTGCTCGCAACGCTGCTTAACAATCTCAAAGTGCAGGAACGTCAGAATCGTGTTTGTACAACGGTGGCAATTGCCATTGTCGCTGAAACGTGTCGTCCGTTTACCGTGCTGCCAGCGCTCATGAATGAGTATCGCGTACCCGAACTAAATGTACAGAACGGCGTGCTTAAGTCACTTTCATTCCTTTTCGAGTATATTGGCGAGATGGGTAAGGATTATATTTACGCGGTGTGTCCACTGCTTGAAGATGCGTTAATGGATCGCGATCTAGTGCATCGTCAGACCGCCTGTGCGGCCATCAAGCACATGGCGTTGGGTGTTTACGGTTTTGGCTGCGAAGATGCATTAGTGCACTTGCTCAACTATGTTTGGCCGAACATCTTTGAGACGTCGCCACATTTGGTGCAGGCATTTATGGACGCAGTCGAAGGTTTACGTGTCTCTCTGGGTCCAATAAAAATTTTACAGTATACGCTGCAGGGACTCTTCCATCCAGCGCGTAAAGTACGCGATGTCTACTGGAAAATCTACAATTCGCTGTATATCGGCGGACAAGATGCACTAATTGCTGGCTATCCGCGTATTACCAACGACCCGAAAAATCAGTATGAGCGTTATGAACTAGACTACACTTTGTAAGCGGGGAGTGGCTGTGCGTATGTGTGCTGGATGCTAGGATTGTGGATGACATTTATTCATTCTTTTTTTATAGTTTTAAATATATTCACTTTTAAATGTCCAATGTGAGTTCAATAAAGATTAGCTGTACCTCACAAGAAAAACTCATTTAAAATTTTTTTATTGTGTGCAAAATATATTAAATACTAGATTTTAATACCAGACGTTGGTCCGGGTTTAGTTTTGAATGTAAATATGTAAGATAATTAGTTAGCGGAACTTCCCGGTATTCCTCGTTGTAGCGATTCTGAGTGTGTGTTAAATTGTTCCAACTACGCCCATTTTTGATGAAGTTGTCGAAAATAACTATATAAACTCAGATGCATTCAGGTTCATATGAGCGAAATAATCGACTATTTTTAATAAGTTTTACAAATTGTTGGCGTAATATGTGGGCGTGGAAAATTTTAGCCCAAAACCATCTTCACCGTCAGCACAGTTTAGACGATCATAGGGTACAAAGAACAAAATAAATATAAATTCATTTTATATGGATAAGTTTTATATATCCTGATTGGTACAACTTTCGGACGCCATTTAACATTGTTAAAAAACCGTACTAGAAAGTGAACAAATATTTAAAGGAGTTTTGTTTGATCTTTTTTAATGGTAAAACGATTTTAATGTAAAAAACACAATTAAATATTTTGAGCAATTTTGTATTGGCGGCTCCTTGCTATACTATATAGGACTTTATTTTATTTTTTTCTAAATAGGAAAATATCGCTTATAAATTTTACATTAATTTAATCGAAAGTATTTTTTTAGGAATACATGTATCTCTAAGTATGTATGTAAGTGGCAAAAAGAAAAAAAAGCTCAAGTCGATTTATTATACTTTTTTATACAAAATGCAAAATCTATACTTTAATAACATAATAAACAAATTTTCGCACAAGCAATAAATAGAAAGTAAAAAGTAAAAAATAAAATGTAGTTTTCGGTAACTCGACTTAAGCATTTTTAACATATTGCCACAATAAAACTAGACTGCGCTTTTTCTGAGACAAGACGAACACAAAGCATTTTCTTTTTGAGTCGTTATTGAACCAGCAATTCCTCAATTATTGTTATCAAGTTCTCCAAACCGAACAAATAGTTGGCGTCCAACGCGCCATTTTCGGCGGGGAAGACGTGCGCAAAATCTATCATTTTCACACGCACCCAAAAGTGCGCATTCGGCGGCGGCGGGGAAGAGGAAGTTGAACTGGTGTCATCGCTTTGTGCATTTCCATTACTCATCGGTGGTTCGGCGACGTTGCTTTCTCGCGCAATCTGTCGCTTAAGTTCATCGCAATCGTATGCGATCAGCAGCGAACTAGCGTAAAAGTGTAGACACCTCTGTACGCTAAACCAGTGGCGTATAGCGTTCAGCTGACGCAAGACTTCGCGCACCAGCGCCACACATAGTCGCGGCTGTGTGTTTAGAAACAGCGCTATTGCCGCTCGGAACCCGGCTGCATCCAGACTCTTGCCATAGTCTTTGCCGTAACGCAGCATCTGACCATCATGCTGGCGATAGACTTGAAAGCCGGGCACACACAGTCCTAATACTTGTTTACATGCTGCGTACTTTTCGAGTTCAACGGCACGTTTGTGTTCAGACGCTAATGGGTCCCAAGTTCGTTTTCCCACTTTAATGTCCATGATGCAAGGCTTGTGCAGACCGTGTGTTATGTCCTCCAGCTGAAGAAACATGTGCTCGCGTCGATTTACATTGAGCTGAAGTTTACGGTGAAAGAGGGGCACCAGCGCACGTGCCTGAAACAGCACTTCGGCCGAGGTGTCATCCGCGGTCGTTGACTGCAAATGCAGTGATTCATAGAAGCCGAGCTCTCGCTGTCCGCAATCCGGTTTGCCCAGTGGCTTGAGCACACAGCCAGTGGTTGCGTCCTGCAGCAGGCCAAGTGCATCGGCAGTGTCATTTTGAAAGGTATGGCCAGCTACTTGTGTCGCCAGTACGCGGAAACCGTCGGGCAGCTGCAATTTCATTTTGTCCTGCATCTTCACATAGCTCTGGTCCGTCGTTACTGAGTGGTGGTGTGCGTCGATTGTTGAAGTATATATGGAGAAATATGAATGAATAAAGATAAAAAAAGATATGTACTGACTGTCTGTTGTTAAAATAAGGGGGTTGGGTGGGTTTTTCGCATAGTTGCCAGATATGTGAGATTTATTGAGATTTTTCTAAGATTTTAGTTAAAAATTTTTTTGTGAGCATTTTAGATTTTGTGTGAATAATTTGGCACATTGACAATAGCCACTTGTAGAAAAAAAATTATTTGTCTTTAAAATATCTTTTAATTACAATGAAAAATGTTTTTGTTAGTATATTTTTCGAACTCCTTAGGGTTAAAGTTTATTTGATTAGTTCTCTTTCGTTATATCATAGTAAAGTAATGTCATTTAAACATCATTTTTGCATTTTTTATAAAATATAAAAATGCAAAAATGATGTTTAAATGACATTACTATACTATGATATAATGAAAGAGAACTAATCAAATAAAGTTAAAGTTTATTTGATTAGTTCTCTTTCGTTATATCATAGTAAAGTAATGTCATTTAAACATCACTTTAGCATTTTTTATAAAATATAAAAATGCAAAAATGATGTTTAAATGACATTACTATACTATGATATAACGAAAGAGAACTAATCAAATAAACTTTAACCCTAAGGGAACAATTTTAATGTCGAAATTTGGACTTTTACGAGAAATAAGTCCAAAAATACACAACATTTTATAGAGACTAACTATAACTTCAACATATATACATACCAACATATGGTTTCCATATTTAATATTTTTTACATGATACCTTATGTGTCTGCAGCAGTATTCTCAACTTTTGATCAAATTTTTCCTCAAATTTAAAGAAGCTAATTTCGAAAATAGCATCTTCCTAGAGTCCTAATACTTCGTTTATTTTTTATTTAGATATTTCTATGACAATGAAACTTGGCAGCCTTGAAAAGAACCTAAACAAATATTGCCCTTTTTATAATTGCGCCATTTCGTTTAGTAGCGTTGACAACACTGATCGCTGTCTGACTTGTATTTGCGAAATTCATTTTTCGAACAAAAAAGTGACGGAATTTATTTCGCGAGTTTTTGTTTTCTTGTACGTTAAAAATTGTTAGTTTTTGTGTAAAAATTCGTAAAAATGGCACTTAATCCACAATACGAAGACATCGGAAAGGGCTTTGTGCAACAGTACTACAGTATGTTCGATGATCCGGTCCAGCGGGCAAATGTGGTCAACTTTTACAGCGTGAGTATGCTTCACTAACCGCACACACACGCGTGCAAACCAACACACACACTTTCCATAAAAGGCATTAGCATAATGCAAAAAGAAGGAGATAAACGACGCACGTTGTGGTCGGTGGCTCCTTCCTCCCTTTCGGACGAACAGGCCGAGGCGTCCGTTGCCACAAAGCACCGCGCCCTTGCCTTTATTTGTCTCTTTTTTTTATTGGAATTTAATTAGTTTTTTTTCTTTACCCCGCGCTTGCCATTCATTTACAGACTACCGATTCCTTTATGACCTTCGAGGGCCTCCAGTTACAGGGCGCGCCCAAAATTATGGAAAAATTATCTGTGAGTTCGATGTTCTCAATTTATATACATTTTTGTTAATTTTTCTACTTGCATTTAATTGTTTTTAGAGTTTAACGTTTCAAAAGATCACCCGAGTTATAACGGCTGTAGACTCGCAGCCCATGTTCGATGGTGGCGTACTCATCAATGTACTCGGCAGACTTCAGGTAATGCGTTTTGTATATTTCGTCATTAAAGATAATTGTGATTTAAAATTTAAGATTTTATTTCACAGTGTTTAAATTTAATATATAAAAGAGAAAAAACTAATAAAACTTTAGCATAAATTCCTGTTGTACGAGGGTGGTCCGATAAGTACTTAGCCTACAAAAGAAAAACGAAAGAGTCTCCCTTTAGCTCAATAAACTTGACGATGCTATGCTCCTACTTCTTTAAACCGTTTAAAAAAAAATATGTTTCTTGATTTCCTCAAAGTAGGCCTATATCGGGCGGTGAGGTTAAGTACTTATCGGACTAACCTCGTATATCTGAGCAAGAATTTTTCAGGAATAATATCAAAATTTCAAAAAACTTACGTCGAATTTTAAAATATTGGTAAAAAATTTAAATTTAGAAAATAAAACTATAATTTGTAAATTATAAAACTATAATTTGGCTCTTATAACCCTAAAAGAGTTTTGACTCTTACATTTCCTGACAAATATAAAGTGCAAACTCAAAAAAAAATTAAACTATTAAAATTCCAAGCTTTAAATTCGTAAATAAAAAAACTATGATTATCTTTTTGTAAATTAAACATAATCCTAAATTAAAATCAAAGCACTGTTAAACTTAAATAGAAAACAATAATAAACAAATTTAAACCGAGTATAGCAAAAATTCAAATTAAATCCGAAACGAACTATTAAACAATTTTCATTTTGTTTTAAGCTTTAAGTTTTACACGGTTTAAATGGGTATAGGGCAATTTCAAAAATCGTCTATTTTATTTATAAAAATTTTAATGCTATATCTCGACTCGCAGACGGACGAAGATCAGCCACATGCGTATATACAAACGTTTGTTTTGAAGCCAGTCGGCATTAGTTTCTTCGTACAACACGATATCTTTCGGCTGTCACTGCACGATTTGTAGCCCGTATCGAAGCCCAACGAGCTCCCGTTCTTGTGCGGATTCTAGCGCTTTAAATTTTTAAGATTTATGAAGAAAACAATACAAAAAAAAAGGAAAACAAATTCATAAAAAACAACTTAATACTTAATTGCGATTGATTTTTGGCAAAAATGCTGCTGCAACTAGCGTTAATGATTAGAATAACAAATTCAACGACACGGACGTACTACCTGACCGTGCGTCTGTGCTGGTGGTTACTGCTCTGGTATCAATCGTCGTCTCATCTCAACTCGTGTGCCTCATGCGCGAATTGAGTTTTATTAATTTGTACGTAATTTAAATGTAATACAATTCGTTTTGTTATTTAATTTTTATTTTTTGGAATTATGGTGTGTTTTCCATTTCCCCCCTCTATGCATGCCAAAAGACCAAATTCACGTATTTATTTAACATTAAACACAAGCATCACAATCATTTGCTACGAACTAGTCCCTGTGGACTGTGTGATTTAGATTTTGGTGTTTTTTGTTTTGTTTTCTTCGAGCATTGCTGACGCAAATTTTTAAAAATCTCCTCACTAAAATTAACATGAGCACTTTAATAATCATTTACTCAAAATCAGACCTTTAAAATGAGTTTAATAATTTATTAGTTTCAGCTTTTCCTAATTGTTTTATATTTTGAAAATAATTGCCGTTTTGTTTATACGAATATTATTAAATTAATCAATTTGTTTTACATTATTTCAGTGTGACGAGGATCCACCACACGCCTTCTCTCAAGTTTTTGTTTTGAAGCCTCTGGGCGGCACATTCTTCTGTGCTCACGACATCTTCCGCTTGAACATTCACAATACAGCTTAGGCGGCGACGGCAGGCGCAGCCTCAGTTCTGTTAACACACAAGACAACAACCACAATACACGAATAAAAACACACTTTGATTACATTTATAAATAAATAACAAAATAAAGAGATTGTAATAAGATACACAATTTGTGTCTATTATTCTATTATTAAAAAAAACAAAAAACAAATCTATGATTCAAAATAAAACGCAGGTTTAATTAAAACGTGTTTTTGCCAACAATAAACAATTGAAGGAGTTAGATTGCTAAATATAAAATGTGATTAATGTTGTACTGAAATCCATGAAACAATCCTACTCTTTGAGTCGCAAGAGAAACTGGGTTTTGTGTCTTTTTTAACTTCAAGCTATGAATGCATTTTGTTAAATTTTATGTTTGAAAAAAAAAAACCTGAAAAACTGCTTTAAAAAACAAAAAGTATCCTAAAAATAGTAACATATATCAATGCCCAGTTCTAACTACAACACTTTCAGTAAAGTTTAAGGGGTTAAAAACTTCTTATTAAGCTTCCGCGAGTTTTGTATCTTCAATTTTTTTTTAAACAAAAAATATTTCCGTAGCACATATTTTTTATTAAAAATTTTAAAACTTGTTATATGATTTACATTTTGTTGTAATTATTTGAACTGTATTAAATACTTCGAACTGACTTCCAACTTGTTGGCCAAGAGAAGTCTTTCAAATGACTTAACACATTTTAAATGATCAAAATTACTAAAAACTTTAATTCAAAATTTTATTTAAATACTATTCGGCATCCTCGGTAAAGAACATTTCGAGTAAACTCATCTTAGCACATTGTTCGCCATTTAAACGCGCTGGGCTCTTCCAACGCAGCAAAGTTGGAATTTCTGCAAGTTGTATGTCGGAATCTTTGCGGAAAGGGTTTTTCATATCCTTCCAACTAAAGAAGTAAAACAAAAACTCAGATTATTAACAATCATTGGGTTAACTTAAATGTTTCTTACAAGGTTCGATCACCCACATCGACTATAAGGAAGTGTGCATCTTTCTCGGCGTGCTCCGCTAGCGCTTTTAAAACAAAGGGCTCCGCTGCGTTTGAAAAATCAAATTATTGAAATATACAGACAAGAATAATAACGTGTGAATCTTAATATACCTTCGTTACAATCGGGACACCAGCTTTTACCCTGATCATCCTTTTGGCCGGTGAAGTAAATGTTTAGCTGCGTTTTTGCATTGTACAGCTCGGACACCGCCTTTCGAAAAGCTTCGTAGCCGCTTACCTTTGTTTTTTGCTCCATTTATCTGTTTAGCCAGACTTATTTTAAATTAGTTGCTCTTGCATACAGATAATATCATGAATTGAAATCTAATTGCTAACTATTCTGATAACGATAACGTATCTAAGCGTTGATAATAACCATCAATTAAATTTCTTAATCAGCTGTTCGAGCAGAGTTGCTAAGTCGAGGATTGTAAAAAATGCATATCTTGCTGAGTGGTATATTCTAAATTTCGTTAAATTTAAAAATTTAGTAACAACTAATTTTAACTATCCTGAAGTAGTAATGAGAGATTAGATTTAATTTTCAATAATTGTCATAAAAGCCATTTTCTCATGGCATTTAATTTTTTTTTTTAACAAAACAAGTTGACTGACAATTCATTTGACCATTTGATAACAAGCTTACACTTGGATCATTTTGGAGATATCAAGATTTTTACTATACCCAAAATCTGTTGGATGATTGATAGATAATCTGTATTCTCTTACAGCGTTTTTGGTTTCATGACCAAACACTGGTTAATAAAAAATGTTCATCGTTTCAGTAATAATAAAATTATGAGCAGAAAAATAGATAAAGCAGAGACTTTGTTTGAGTGCACTTTATTAAGAAAATGTTCATGGTTAAATAGGCCCTAACATAAAAAATTCACACTCCCAAGTATTTTAATAAATTGCGAATTTTTCCTCTCTTCGATTTAAATACAGCTTGCAACTGATCGCTTCTAGTTCCACTTGTGAAGTGCTGTGAATCTGTGAAATATGCTCACCTGAAGGTCGACTCCGATATTCCTAAATATGTCGACGTTTAAGTTGTATTAAAATAATTTGTCAGTGGACTCAAAATATTTAGTTAGTTATATTTTTTTTTATCTTAGGTACCCCCATACCCCCTCCTCCTCTCATGAAATTTATTATTTTTACATACAAAACAAAAAAAGTTTAAGTTTTATTGAAGTCAACCAAAGTGTTTACGAAAACGCCAATGACTTCACTGCATTTTACTTGACCCACTTTAGGTGGCTGCACTTGAACTTCTCAAGTGCAACTGACGTCCGTCGCGGAAACGCAAATGTCGCACAAATCGCTGCTGGGTCGTGTGCGCCTCGGAAAAAATGCTAACGCACGGCAAACGAAGACAATTCCGAAATTTATTTAAAAGAGCCCGCTTTAAATAGAGTTGCACAAATCAACAGAGTTAAGCAAATAGTGAAGAACTTAAAAATATGGGTGAGCTGAAATTATTTTATTAATAACAAAAAGAAGTGTTTTTTCTATTTATATGCTCAAATAAATTACTATGAAATAATTAATGAAAATAACAAATTTTAAATTTATAGTTTACTTACGAGGCGTTGCAATTAAAACAACAATGGCATTGTTGATTTTAACAATATTTGTGGAGGCGGCTCCTAAGTTCGCTTACAAAAAACCAATTCACGGCAAAACGACAAATGTTATCAAGGAAAAACATTTGAAAGTGAAACCAGAAGTGGTAAAAAAGGTGATCGCAACAACGACAACAACTTCAACTCCGACAAGCCCTACAACTGCCGAGGAAACAAACAGTACTGTCATTGCGGAAACGACAATGGCGACTGTAGAAAGATTAAATTCAACTCCGAATTTAATCACGGAAGCCCCAAAAATTGCCGCAAATTTTAATTCAACCGAATCAGCAACAGTATCTGTTGAAGAGGATGTAAAAATAGAATTGAACAGCTCACTTGAAGCAAAAACCGAACCGGAAACGGAATCAATCAGTCAGACTGAAGATGAAATCATAGAATCTGAAGATGAAACTATCGAGACGATTACAGAAGAACTCGATGAACAGCAATTGGATGAACAACTAGCGGCAGTTTTGGATTTGCCAATTGACTTAGAATCAACCACAAGTACACCAGTGAATTACACAACAACAACGACGATGACTATCGAGCGCAATGAGCCCGTACCATGCACCTGCGGCGTTTTTCTTACCTCGCAAATTAAGCGTGGTAGCAGTGAGCCGCCAAATGGCAAACCAGTTATTGTAAACGAGCTTGAACGCAATTTCCCCTGCACAGCGGTTGGTCAAAAGCAGTGTCAGACCAAATGTTTAGAAACGGTAAGCCAATGTTATGATATCCAAATCGATGAATATTAAAAAATATGCTACAATAAACCACATTTTAGGAATAATTCAAAATAAGACTTGAATAAAATTTTTAAGTTAGAAAATTTGATAATTCTCTTACTAGTGTTTTTTTTTACTAACTTTGATTCTCTTTTGAATACGAAACAGATCGTTCAGCACTTGCCTAATTCGGCGAATATCCTTTGTGCGACGCTTAATCGTGATTGCCGCAAGGAACGTGCGTATCTCTTTATCAAAAACTGTCGCAATCAGTGGACGAATACGAATTTGGCGGCTGGACGTGAATATTGCTGCAAGAATGGTCAACCGTACACGTGTCCAATGGTTTGACAATAATGACAACGACATTGATTTTTGAAATTGGAATGAATGTAGCGCATTTTTATTGTGCATGTATAAAAAAACCCGAATTAATGTAAATAATAAATGAAATATAAGTAAAAATAAGACAAAGTACATAAATAAAATAGGTTCAGTTTGATAGGTTTTACAATCAAAACAAAAGTGCAGACAAAAGCAAATTAATGTAGATTCATAAAAAGAAAATTTACGTTTAAAATCTAAAATTAATTAAACCAACTTAGGTGTAATTATAAATAAACTTTTAACGAGTTTTAAACAGTCTAGTCGAAGAACTTTTTCTTCGCAGAAGCGGTATCGAATGTTATAGTTGATAATCTAAAACAAATAAAAAAAAAATATTATAAAATATTTAATATAATTTATAAATTGAATATAATTGATTTCGAAAACAGTATTCTGAGCACTAATTTAAAAAAATAGTATTTAAAGAGCTCAAGTTAGGTACTCAAAAAAAAAAAGGAATCATAGTTTTGTATTAGAAAAAGTTGTTCTTACGAAGATTAATTAAAACGAAAATTAGAAAAAAAAATTTTCCTATACAGCTTATTTTAAAATTTTAATTGTAATGTTGTCGATATCAACTATATTGAAATTATTTGAATGTTATTTATTTCAGAAGACATTAAATCATACCTGGCAATTTTTGGTGTTAAAAAAGTCGCTGAAGGCTTAGCAAATGAAGGTTCAGCCGCTGCTGTACTTGTACTTGGCGGCGAAGACGGCACTTCTGTTTTAAGTGGCATGCAATTCTCTGTGGTTTTTGTTACAGTTTTGTTCTTATTATCGTCACTATCACTGCCGTCGTTCTTCTCCTTGACATTGTCAAATTTACCATTGATGCACGATTTGTTGCAGCGACAACTTAACGCACACCTTTCATTGATCGAATGACAGCCGCAACGCTTGTTACTGCAGTTACCACGGCACGAGCAGCCCTTGGACTTCCGCTTGAGCTCACCGCTGCCAGTCGTTCGTGCAGTTGAACCAGTGACCCTACCTCCAACGGCGGTGACCTCTCTATCACCGACACCGATGCCAGAGGCTGTGGCAAATGTTTCATCCATTGCGGAAACGGAGGCGTCCGAGTTGGACTTGACGCTGGTACGTTTCTGAAATTTGGCAAAAATTCGTTTCGATGGAAATTCGTGTTAAAAAGACGTCTTCTGCTTACGTGAAGTCTTGTCCGTCTTACTAAAGGAGTTTTCTCCCAATCGGGATCATCAGAAGGATGATCTAACTCGTCATAGTCCGACGACATCCCCAAAATATCAACCTCGTCAATGTCTTCGTTTTTAATCTTGGGCTGTCAAAAAAAAAAAAAAAAATTATAATTTAAACATACATCAAATGTCTGCCGCATGCATAGCAACACAATAACTTACCGCGTTTGAGTGTTTCGGCCAACGTTTCGCTTGCACAGCCTGCTGTAGCTCAGCGACGAGTGTCTTGTAGGTCTCTAACTCCTCACGCTGTTCGTCCATTTTGTTCAATTGCTCCTCTTGTATCTTGAGGAGCTGCTCCTGATCGGGCGTAATTTCAGCACCTTCGCCAGCAGCGCACATTTGTGGTGCGTTATGTAATTCACGCAGGAGAACTGCAATCTTCTCCTCGTAAGTATTTTCACGTTCGGCAATTGCCTCTTCCTTTTCGAGCTCCAGTATAAGCATACGTTTCACAGCATTGGTGCAACGTTGCTCTGCCGCTTCGGTAAGCGTACGTTGTTCGTCACAGGCGGCGCGCTGCTCTAGTATGCGATTTGCGTGTTCGCGCCGCATTTCAGATAGCGTTTTTAAAAGGTGTTTGAGTGTGGCACGTGCATCTGATACGCTCTGAATGCCGTCGCAAAGTGCTCGCATACGCGTCTCTAAGTCGGCCACACAGACTCTCTGCTGGAGATCGGAGATTTGGGCGTTGCGCATTTCAAGCTCCTCCTGCAATTGAGTCAGCTCCTCAGCAGCGGACTCTTGATTTTGCTGCTGTTGAAGATCTGCGATTCGGCTGCCAATGATTCCGCGATCTTCCATTAATTGTTCGAGACTATGTTCGGCGTCGATAAGCGAAATAATTACCTCAAGTTCACGCTCCACCCACGAAATAAGCTGGTCAATTTTGGTGGTAGCGTTATTTACATCTTTCGACGATTGCTGTTTCTGACGTTGCGTTTGAGCGACCTTTTGGCGATCGAGTGCGTCTTTGAGGCTGTAAAAAAGAAACATTTTATTTATATTTCTGGAGAATTTCTGCTACCAATTCTCACCGTTTGTTGATGGCCATGGCCTCTTCACATTTGCGTTTAAGAACATTGCGTTGCTTTGTGTGGAGTTGTTCCTTGCGCGCCATCTCGTTTTGCATTTTACGATCCTTGTTCTTGAGTTGCATGACCTCTTTTTCGCGTGTCAATTTCCACTGGCGAAAGTTATCCGACTCTTGACGCATGGCACGTATTAGTTTTACCTTTGACTCCTTCATTGTTTGAATTTCGCTATGAAGATTTTGAATCTTTAGTCGCTCCTTTTCTCGCACTTTGAGCATTTTTGCTTGTTGTGTGTTTTTGCGTTTCATGTCGGTGATTTCCTGCTCAAGTGTTTGCAAACGTTTACGTCGTTCCTCAGCCAGTTTGGCGGAGGCGTTTTCCTTGACATGACGCAGCTTGTCAAGCAGTTCGGATTTTTCCGCCTCAAGTTCTTGAATTTTAGATTCGCAAGCTTGAAACTTTTCATCGATGTTGTCGTCGAGGGTGCAGAATTTTGTCAGATTGCCTGCAACGCGATGATGTAGCTCTTCCTTGAGATTTAGTTCACGGTTAATACGTCGCAATTGGTCTTTAAAGCCCATCTGTTTGTTAGTGTAGGCGTCCGCTTGTTCCTGCAGCAGAGCGTGCATTTCCTTTGAAGAAAAGGGTGAATAAGAAAGTTAAGAGATGAAATAATAAAAAAATATATACAATATATAAATTTGAAGATTTTTTGCACAATATTTTAATAATACAAAATATTTCATAAATAAAATCAAAAAATTTATCAATACCTGCGAGTTACTCTGATCACTTTCATTGACATCCTCATCTCCGTCCCCATTAACCGAGGAAGATCCAATCGAACAGCGTCGCTTGTGTTCGGTAATTTCTGTCTGCGTGCGCTCAAGTTCCTCGTCCAGGCCCGCAACTAATTTCTGTATTTGTATTACACGATCCCGCAGCTGTTCGGGGGTGACTTCAGCGGACGTATTGTCGTCGCTTAAATCGCGCGTTAATTCCCCAACAATGCCCTTCATCTCGTCCGTTTTTGCTTTGAGCTTTTCGTGCGCTGCTTCGGCAATATGTGCGCGCATTTCGTTCTCTGCAACATCGTGCAGAGTCAATTGTAGTTGTTGCTGAAGATTGCGATATTTTTCCTGCAGTTGTTGATACATTTTGCCCTGAACTTCTGCTGCCTGGTGGTTAGAGGCCGATGACGTAGTCGTTGATGCAACACCTTGAAGCGCAGTAGTCAGTGAGCCGCTCATATTGCCACCAGCAACCAGCAGTTCCATGCGCAGTTTTTGTATGATGCCCTTGAGGTGGTTGATTTCGGCAGCGTGGGGATCTTGGTTGACAATTGGTTTGTTTTTAATTTTACGCGCACGATCAGCATATCGCAGAGTACTGAGTGTTTCGGGCACATTATAGTCGGCTGGACTGATGCAGGCAATCATTAATGTGACGGAATTGCCGCCTAATGAGTCCTGCAGTAGGCGCGTCAGTTTTGAGTCGCGGTATCGAACAAATCCAGAACCTTTGCCGTCTACAAACACAATAGTAGCAGGTGTCGTTATGATGTGTTATTAAAGAATGGTATTATTCAAACTTAGTTAAGCTCAGTTTAAAGTTAAGACAAATTAGACTATTTCACATTTTTTTATTCTAAATCAATTTTAACTTTACAAAATATTAGTACTGACTTTTAATTTCATAATTCTAGCTATAATAAATAATTCTCTCTTAATAACAACCTAACAATTAAATTTAAATGTAGATGTATCTGTCTGTTGTAACAAACATTGTTTTTAGAAAAAAATGTTCTGTCATTATTAATTTCATGTTGTTTCAGGCATTCTCATAAATTTTTGATTAGTTCTCACATATTCTTAAGATTAAATAACATTTGATATTTAGTTGCATAATGGAAATAAGTATCGTAAACAAATATTTTTCGCACGAAAATATTTTTACATAATTTCTAACAACAAAAAGGAAAACAATGAACAAATGTAGTTATATTTTACCTGCAACTTTTTTACAAGGAAGGAATAAAAAGTATGTTTAGTGGTGACAGCTATAAAATATATATTTTTTTTTAATTTTAAAAAGTGTTTATTAGGTGAAAAGGGTTTTTCACCTATGCCAGACAATGAAATTAAAAAATGTGTATATTTCAGAACCAATATATTCGACAAAAGAAAGTAAAATAACCTGCAGAAGCCTATTTCCTTTTTTCCGAGAAGCAGAATAATATTTGTTTTTTTAAATAACCAACAAGGTTAATAGTTTTACAATAAATACTAAAAAATATTGTGTATAAATAATAAATATCTTATTTTAAAACAGGATTTTATGTCTAATATCAGAGTTTTACTTACCACCCAACGCTGAAATAACATTTCCTAGTGCCAAAAGGCCCTGATTAATTTTTACGCCCTCCTTAAAGCGGTCGCCGGTAGCTTGTGTTTTTTTCGAACGCTCCGAGCCGGCTAAATCGACCAAGTGAAATTTAGAAGTTGTCACGGTTTTCCTGCAATGCACAAATATGTAAAATTACTTGAAACTTTGCACAACCCTTCTTAAGTTTGAATTTACATTTCATCCTTTTTCGTGCATTGGATTGTAACCGTAAATATGGCGTGCGAACGTGACGATGCCTGATTCATTGCGGTCGAGGCAACAGCACGTCCAGCGGAACCGCGCAGCAAGCAATCCGTCGTTTCGCGTGCCGACCGTACACGTTCCTCTGTAAGGCCGGGCATTATGATGCCATTTCGATCTTCGCGCATGTCCACAATCGACTTTTCACGCGATTCCTTCGATAATAAATCGTACAATTGCTCCTGATAAAGTTCCATAAAGGAGACAGAAACTTCGAAATCCGACTCTGTTGTCAGACTTTCAATACGCTCAAAAATGTCGTGCATGGCGCGTGGTATTACGCCGGTGTCGTCGTTTAGTTCACCGCTAAAGGCTGTACCCATGGTGTGAGTCTTACCAGAACCGGTTTGTCCGTAGGCCAAAATAGTGGCATTGAAGCCATCGATTAGCTTGTCCAGCATCTCGGATACCGAGTCCTTGTAGACTTGCTCCTGTGTGTCGCTCGCATCAAACACATAATTAAATGTAAATGCCTCTGAGCGATTCACTGTCACTTGGGCAAGGCCGCGCGTGCGCTCTACTGCCTCCTGACAGCCGCGATTTCGTTCCGATTGGACCAGCGGACGAATCCGCAAAGCCACCCGCACACTTTCGACATCAGTCATTTCAACTTTTTACAAACAAAAGAAAATTAATTGGCGCAATTAAATTTTCACCGCCAAAATTGGAAATCTGTCGAAGATTACTACGAATTGTAATAAGTTTGTTAAAAGAAGCAAGCAAAGCCTAACTTTTATTGAAAAAAACAAGATAAAACAAACACAAATAAATAAAAATACACAAACGAAGAAACACCGATTCAGTGCGTGCAACGAAATTTTCTTCACTTATTTCGCGAATTTGAAAATGGTGGGTTTAACGGCGTTCTTTCGAATTCGAGGTTCTTTCGAAGTCGTTCCTCCTTTCCAAACTCATTCGAAAACATTTTCTCCCTGTCACCAAACTCATCCAATTATGAGTTTGTTTTGTGTGCGTGTGTGTCAGACGCTTGTTTTGCAGTAAGAGGAGAAAGAAACCAAATATATATATATTTATTTTGGGAAATTTTAAAGTTTTTCACAATTTTGTTTAATCTATATTTCTGAATATAGTCTTGGCATATTTTAGTTCTTTAAAACAAACATAATATCAAGGCGTGTTTAATTTTCGATCACAAGCACAGTAAGAAAAGTGAAGACAAGGAGAGCACCAAGTCGCAATTTGAAAAAAAAAATCAATTATTATTTTTTTTTTGGTTTGATAAGCGCATCTAATTGTGACCTTTTTCAATTTCATATAAAATTGTATAATCTGTTTAAATTATTTATTTAAGATACGATTTGTAATATCTTATATAAAATTTAGACAATTGTGTTGAAGTTGTTGCCACCAAACCATCTGTCTGGGTGCACAGCATCGTCGGTCCCGGAAACACCATCTTGCTCAAAGATGCCTGCTGGGATCTATACAGTTTTTACATTTAATATATGTTGTATTAGTGCTTTTATTTTAATATAATATTTTTGTTCTTAATTTCAGTTTGGCATCAAAAATTAACCTCTTTCGGATTAAGCTTCAAGTTCCCAAGTATTAAAATATATAAAAGTAATAAAGTAGCTTTACAAGCTAAAAAAAAACATGGCTCAGACGTCGCAAGCAAACGCCGCAGATGAAGGTTTACTATATTTCTAAGATTTTATTTTTAATTTAAAAAAAAAATAAAATTAGATAAAATGTATTCTATTATTCTATTTTATTTTAGGTTGTTCGGAAGCCTCGCAAGTGTTAGCACAGTACTTGGAGTTATTCACCTACGATAGCAATCAGTTCAAATTCTATTTGAACGCCAACAGTGTTGTTGATTGGTTTGGACGCTCTGTCCGTGGTCCTGCTAAGATACACGACTACCTGAGGTGAGTGCATGAGTGAGCCTGTTTCGAGAGTGACAAGTGGTTCGAGTAGCTTTAAGCAATTGTTTTAGAGAATTTTATAGAAATATCTCAATGGAATCAATTTTAAACAAATATTTATATATATTTATATGAGCGTTTGCATTAATATAAAGTTTTGGTATTTTAAAAAATGCTTTACTAGAACACTTTCACTTATTCTATTTTGTCGACATGATTCGTGTTAATTTTAAATTTTATTTTACTGTGGTTTAGTTTTAAAACTTTCTTTGTACGGTTCATTTAAATGGACATGATAGTAGATAGCATATTTTATTGGTATCAAAAATCTCATTTATATACAATGACGATTATCTGGCTGTCGCTTTTTGTTGTCAACCATTCTGCACAAAAACGATTTTTATCTCGCAGCATGCTGCGCTTCTTTTTATTTTGTCATTTATTGAGTTGGTTTTAGACAAAAGAAATATTTTGTAGATATTTGTATTGTTAAGTGACTAAGTTCTGGTGATAAATACGATCCCATTCATTATTCTATGAATATTTAAATTATTTATTCGTTATATATTTTGTTTCAAATAAATGTTTCTTTTTTTTATTTGGACCTCTATAATAATTTTTTTAATATTAAAGCGCCTTGGTTAAAGATTTCAAACATTCTTATACTATTGTTTATGTTTTACATAAGAACTTGTTTTAAATTAACGGTGAAAATATATTTTAAATAAATTTTTGTATATATTCTTTTTTTAAATTTAACGTTTGTATTAATATTTGTATAATTATTTCAGCAAGGAAGTCTGTTCCCAATACGAACATATTGAATTCAAATTGGCGGAGTCTTGCGGACCAATTGAGTACAAGCCCACGCATATGAAAACGTAAGAAAAATTATGAATCTTTAAAATAAATTAATTTAAATTAAGTGCTCTTTAAAATCGTCAACAACTTAAATATTTAAATTATAGCAAAATTGCATCAACCGTCGAGGTGGATTATATACATCCAAGAAATCGTGTCTCTGGCCTCACCTCGCTGAAAACTTATGCTGATAGCGATATAGAGGATGATGGCGATGAAATGGAAATGATGCCCTTAAACGCGGCCGATGCCAACAAAACGCCTGAAAAACAAAAACTAAACAATACCGTCATCGAAGAACTTACGCCACCGGCCAGCACAATCAAATTTGGCGACGATGTTGAGGAGGAACTTAGCGCCACAGAGTCTGAAGACGACAATGAACATGAAATGTTGAAGGCGAAGCGCTTAAAGCGTACACGACCTACGCCTTTTAGCTATTTACGACGCTTGCCCACAGGCAGGAAACTTATAAAATCGGAGTTTGATGATGACAGCAGCATCAGCAACTCCAGCAACGATTCTGATTTCCTCCAAAAAAATGCACAAAAATTAGACTACACGCCGTTACGCTATTTGGAGGCCAGCGGCGTGTTACGTCAGCGTGAGCTACCAAAACCGACAGAGACAGTGACAGTGACATCACAAAAGGGCGGCGACGGCAGCTGGGAACGCGAGGTACGAATTCGAATTTCGTATCGCACACGCGTACACGATCAGCGCCTCGAATTTGCTTTGGTCATTTATGAGCATTTATCCGCTATAAAAACGCCAAGGCGACGCAACTTAATTGCAGAATTTTGTCAAACCGACACTGCCTCTGATGATGTTGTCGATGATCCGCTTGCTCCGGACGAAGTCGACCGCGTCGGAGGAGGAGAAGAGGAGGAGGAGGGAAAAGAGCTACCTGCGCTTGTGCTCAACGAGGAGGAACAGACCGTCGCCACTGTTGCATCACCGAATACCGATGAAATTGCTGCCGCACTTGAGACGGCTGCATTTACCATTGTCCCGCTGCGTACGCCCACAAAAATGTTACAAACGCCGCCGGCAACGCCCAAACGCAGACCACGTTTGCCGGCATCCGCATCGCATTCGATGTCAGCATCAGGTCTAAAACGTTTGAGTGTGTCGCCGTCGACTTCGACGACGACATTGTCGACACCAAAGCGCAGTGCGGCGCGCAGTCTGAGGCTCTGAGCGACGATTTTAGTGTTATGGTTTTCTTTGTAAGCGGCTATATTAGTTCAAAAACTATTTCTAATTTACAATTTAAATTTTCTTAAGCTCTTTTTCCACAGTTTTCCAAAGTCGAGATCAACTTTTACAAATGTTTTGTGCTTTTTAATATAAATATTTGTTGGACTTAATTTCAAGATTTGTACAAACGGTTTTTTATAGTATTAGTGCAGCTAATATTTTAAAAATTTAATTTTTAAAATTACATAAATTAAAAAAAAAAAAATACGTTTTGAAAAATTTAATATCTCAATAAATTAAATTTTAATTGTTTTGACATAGTTAAATTGCTTAAAATAATTTTCTTATTTAAAAAATTCTTTCAATTAAAATATTTACATTTGCTTAGTGTAAAACCAAATTTAAATTAAATTAATTAATTTGATGCAATATCTTAAAAAATCATAATCTAAAAAAAAAATAAAAAATTTGTAAATGTTTTAAATTAAATTTAAAATTATTTGTGCGCAGTTTTTTATTATTTAAAACATCAATTAAATCAAATTTAAAAAAGTAAAAAAAAAATTTAATTTTCTGTTTTTAAAATTGATTTAATTGAAAAAAAAAATTAAGTAATAAATATAAATTCTTTTTCTAAATTTGCCAAAAATTGTACATTTTAAATTTATTCTGCTTTTTTTTTCTTTAACTTCCAATTGAGAGCTTAATAAAATTTAAAATAAAGTTATATTTCTCATTTAAGTATTTATTCACTTTAAATATGCAGCTAAGTTGCATATAAATATACATACAAACATATATTATTGATGTCACAAGTTAAAAGTTGTCGACATTTATTCGGTCGTCTTCATTGATTTGATTGGTAAAATATTGTTGAACTCTTTTTTTTTTAAGAAAGTCGCAAAAGTATCTTTAAAAGACGACTAACAATATTACCAAATTTAGCAAAGGATGGCAGATAATTTTTACTCCACTTGTGTAGTTATTGTTGCAATAATTTAAGCAATCATACTTTCATTTCATATAATTCATCCACTTTTTGAATATATTTATATTGAAACTAAATTTCCTTATGAAATGTTGAAATTCCTGAAAATTTAACATACTCAAAAAACATTGAGACTTTGGCAACAATGGCAATGTGCAAACACCATTTGCCAGTGGTTGTTCTTTGCCTTTGTTGTACTGTTGATATGACCTTATTAAACAAGTCTCAAGTTATGTTAAAAATCATCATTACAGTACATCTTTTAATTCGTTTTTTTATAAGTAAACAAATCAGAAAATGTTTATTTTGTAAAGTTTTAGTCGACATACTTTTTAAGCTTGATAAAGCTGCTTTAACAAATATATTTTTTCTAGTTTTAAGTAATTACAATTTATGTACTACAATTTTACTTTTATTGCACTACTTTGGAAATATGTATCCAAAACTTTAACATTATTTTAGCATATATACATATGTACTTTAAGCATTTTGTTGAGTTTTATTTTAGAAATTTTTACACCTTCACTTATGATACATACATAATTATACCTTATATATGCGTTATAAAATAAAACTTGTCAAACTGAAATGAAAATAGAATGCAGATTGAAGTGGTTTCTTGTTTTTAAATAAAATATCTGAATTCGTTAGCACAATAATGAGCAAAAACTAAAAGAAATTGTTTTTTGGTTTTTATTCTGTTTGGATTTTTGACATTTACTTACACGTATTATAAATTAATTTGAATACTCTTTCTTAAAATAGAAGACTTATTGTACAAGGAATTAAGAGTCGCTGCGTCGCTTTGGACTATCCGAGTCGCAGTTTAAGTAATTACATTACAATTATTTTTCTTTTTGTTGTGTGTATAACTTAAAAGGTAACATCAAAAACATAATTCACGAAAAAGTACATGGAATTTTTTAATTACAAACTTAATTTTTAATAAACATTAAAATCGTTCTCCATGTTTCAGAGCTCGTAAATTGTGCTATTGTCCTGCTCGACTGGTATTGCTTTAAGTATAAAGCGTTTACGATCCAAAATAACGGGTGGTTTGGAGAATTCGCCGTCAGTGGAAGTCTAATAAAAAGAAAAAAAAAGCGACATTCAATTATTTGGAAATTCAAATTGATAATAAATGGGCATACAAGTGCAACTCTACAGAAGTAGCTGAAGTAAGTATTACAAAGCTTTTGATAATTTAAAAAAACAACATGCAAATCTCAAAAAAGGCAATCTACTTAATAGGGCAAATCTTGTTATTCAACTTAACTTATATTGGCGTTGGTTAATAGAACAGATATGAAAAGAAAAAATCTTAAAAATATACTCACACAATTATTCATATGTATATATGTATCTTAGCAAACGTATTTATATATACAAAATAGTCATTTAAAATGTGGATCACAATGTGCGTTTTACAAACATTAATACTAGTTTAAATAGTTTTTTTTCTCTTTTACTTTGGACAAAAACATTTTAATTTCAATTAGAAATTAACATAAACGAGTGTGGGGTATGGTGTTGAGCTTTTTGTATGTTGAGTGGGGAAATTCCATTGATTTCAAATGCGATTGTAATATCATATTTTTAATCAATGTACCCGTTTTGGTTTATCTAAAATGAGACGAGAAAATAAAAACAAACAAACGAAAAAACATTAACGCAAACAAATTAATTAAATTAAAGCTAACTGTATTTAGGCTGGTGAGGGGTGAAAGGTTTGGAAAGCAGATTTTGTGAATAATTTTTGAGGTTTTTAAATGACAAGAGGTGAATGAAATTCAAATGACTTTTGGTATGATTCATTTTTAACTTCTTATATAAAGTAACATAAAATCAAGTTAAGTTTAGTTACGTTGCGAGCTAATTGAACTCAAAAAAATTAACATTTGATATTTTACTTTTTGTTAATATTAATTTATTTTAAAATTGGAACTTATCATTAAACTCAATCTGAGATATAATTTCAATATGCAATGTTCTAAAAAAACTAATAAAATTTTAAGAATGATATTTTTTTATTAAAGCGTTATTTAGAATCACTTTATTATCTGTAGGTGTCCCTCCTCTTTTTTTTACTAAATAGATGTGATCTAAATTGAATGATGGTGATAAGGTGAAGTGCACTTTTTGTTTTTATGTGTTAATATAATTTGTGTTGTAGGATTACGATAAGGATTCCTTGCGATAAATCGTAATTTATGTTTGCAAAATGATTATCCAATATTCGTAAAGTATTTTCCAAAACTGGTGTGTCCAAGAAACGATTTCATCCAAAATCAATTTGTTTCAGTTATACCAATTGAAATATATGTATCAAGTAAACAATGTCGATTTGATCCTGATGTTTATATATATGTTTATGTTTATATATTACATTAATTTTTCTAACATCTACTCAGTATTCCGAATAAACAATATTAAACATAAAAACCCATCACCAGTTTACAAGAGGTTTTTGCGATAATCCCAGTACGACAAAACAACAATAAATTCCCAATGGAAACACTTTGAAATGTAGGACTATTAAACATTTATGTGTGCTTAGTTTATATCAATTAAATCTTACCGGGACACACGCGCATTGGTTTACATCGAATTTTGTGCCCGTCGTGCACGTGTCATTGTTCCGACAAACGCACTTGCACGTCGGTTCATCCCAGATTTTTTGATCTTGCTGTGAAAATATTAAAAAAATTTAATCAAAGAAATGAATAAAAAGGAAATCTAAGAATTACCTACCGTTATGCATTTTTCGCGCGCATCGTTATTAGTGCAGGAGCAGCTACACAACTCCGGACGATAGACCTGGAAGTACGAATTGCAGTCCTCCGCCTTGATGCGACAATCACAAATACATTTGGTGTGCTCCTCGATAGGCACAATCACGCGGCCCAACATTTTCTTTTCGCCGTAGCGATATTTGGTAACCTGAAAGTTTTTCGTTTCGGTGGCCACCGGTTGGCATGACATTAACTTCGAATTGCAGCATCCGCTGCAACGCTTGACACGCGTACATGATGGAAAATAACTTATGCCGGGTTCGCTACTTGCGTCGGGTGGTGTCAACGAGACAATTTCATTGTCGGGCATGCAGCTTGCTGCTATTGGATTTCTCACGGCCGCTATTGAAACGGGTGATAGATTTTTCGCTTAAATTTGTTTATTAAAAATTAGCATCGCTTATGAGCTTACCTCGTTCTACATTTCTTTTAAGGTTTTCTGAAAGCAAATAAATTTCACGATTTATTAGTTGTGATTTAGTAACTGAATATTGCAATGAAGAAGCCCTAATCTAAATAGAACTTGAGTATTGGCTTTAAGGAATATCTTTTACAATATGAGTTTCGAATTTCATTAAAAGAACTTGATTAAATCATTGGGTATAAAGATATTTAATAGACTTATTAAATGTTAATTTTAAATACATATGCTCACGGCATAATCTGGGAATGTAAATACAATCTCACAAGAGTTAAAAAGTTAAATAGAGTTAATGCACATAGACACGTAGAAATTTAAATTTATAGAAACTTTGCAGTAGAGATTGCATGCCTCTATCCGTGCGAAGCAATCATTCGAAAGGTATTTTATGTGATTAGTTTGTATATTTTGCGGTTACAAATTTACCTTAACAGCATTTTAATTGGTAATGGGGATATTTTTTTAAACTATATTTCTCTGTGTTTGTGCTTACCTTCTATTCCAAGTTGCGGATCTATAGTATCTCTATCCACAAAGAGGTCAATGAATTCGGCTAAGTCGGTGACATTGTCCAGCTTCCTGTAAAATGCCATGTGCTTCTGCAAATATACAAATTAAAAATCCAATTTGTGAGTTCTCTAGTAAATGAATGATTGCCATTTAATATTGTAAACAAATATCATCACATATTCGATATCTAGAACTTGAATGAGAAATGTTTCTGAAAACCTTTCAATATAGGAAATTAATTTTGCGAGACTTATTTAATAATAATTTAATAATTGAATTCCCTATACAAAGTGCGATTAAGTAAATTGCAGCTGTTGTGTGAATTTTTTCTGCAATTATAATTAAAAATACAATTTTTACAGCTTTCAATATTTATTAATCAACTATCTTATTAAACAAATATCTTTTGTTGTTATTAAATATCTTTCGTTCATCATATAACTTATTAAAATTATTTAACAAAAATTTTTTTTTAAACACTCTAAAGCAAGAAAAGAAGATACAGCTATAAAAAAAAAAACAATTGCCGTCGGTAGTTATTACAAACGATCGTTAAAGCTTAAGTAGCGCGACAATTGACACCTTTGTCAAGTTGGCTACTACAAAACTGCTTCAGACGTAAATAAAGACAAAAAAAAAACGTGCTTAAATAGACGTCACAAATAGTTAATTTCAAAACAATTTAGCCATATAAACCAATCGAACAATCGCCATTACTCACGCCACTTGCCATTTCCGTTTATGAGAAATCATAGCCGGCATTATGGCGTAAAGCGTTTTTGATTTAACGGAATTTAGTCATGAATGAATTACAAAACTGTCGCAAATTAAAAGGTTAAACAAACTCAAAAGATGCTGGCGAAAATAAAAATAAAAAACTAGTAGTAAAAATAAACAATAAGCGTGTGGATGTTTCACAAATAGAAGTCGCCGCTAGCGATATTATCAACCTGTTGTTTCCATAGATTCCACATAAAATATCAAACGATGTTCATTGCGATGTGATTCATGGGCAAAAATTGTGACAACGCCAACGACGACGACGACGTGCAAAATCAACAAAACAATTTGTTTAAGCCAAAACCGATTAATGTCTGGCTTTAAATTGGCGCCTGTTGGTGGCATACAAACTATGGTATTTATTTTATTTTCTCAATGGTTCTTAAAGTGAGGTACATTTCATTGATATTCAGTAGCAGTGATAAGACTTGCCTTCCGAGTTGATTCAGCGCCGATGCGTAAGAATTATTTGATGACAAAAATAGAATTTGTTAACAATATTTAAGACATTTCTGATTTTGATCAAGCGAATTTCTTGAAGTTCAGTTAACATTAAATCTGATACGATTAAAATCTAAGTTTGATTTGGTTTTCCGAAAACTGGAAAATAAGTAGTAAATGTGATTGGCTGCTAATAAAACTAGATATTAAAAAAAAAAAAAAATGACCCGGTTGCGTTATTTGGTAAATAATTTATTCGGACTAAATTGTGGTTTTAATTTATAATTATGATAAATGTATACAATTTGACTACAATTCTCAAGCTCATTTGTGGTTTTATTTAGGCGCCATAATTGAAAACAACAAGCCACTGTGTCCAGCTTAAGTCACAACTAAAATATTTGAGTGATTTAAATACGTTTTTTATATTTAATTCGCACGAGCGCAATCGGTTTTTTTTTATAAATATGGCCAACAATATGCAACACACATTTTATCACGTTTAAATGATTTTTATTTATTTATTAATTATTTTGTTTATCGCAAATAATATGTAAGATGATTCATTTCATTAGCGGCACTTTGCTAATTGAGCTGGCAACAGTTTTATTAACAACTTTTTAAATTTTGATAATTTAAAATATCTTTTTGTATGTAAATAAAGATATTGTATTAAATCTGTCGAATAGTAAAAGTTATTTATATTAATGTAAATAGTAAAATCTTTATTTTAAATTAAAATCAAGCAAGTAAAACAAAAGAATTCTTTATTAACAAACAAATTTATTTGTATAGGTTTGCACTAAAACAATATGAAAAATAAAGTTAACATCACGTTGCTGGTTTTTCCATCTTTCAGATATACTCGCATATTGTAATAAAGGTAGAAAAGCCAAGTCTGATTAAAGATATAATTCAATGAAAAAATTCGAATCTTAAATGTGATTATTGAAAGCTATATTAAAAAAACAAGAACCTGTTGTTTATTATAGATTGATTTCATGGGAATATTAAAAACAGATTTTTTGAATTTTTTGTACAGAACTTTATTTTTTTGGCAACATAAATAATATAACTTCTTATGTTAACTATAAATTTTAATATCAGTTGAGAATTTACATGCATTTATTTTTTAATTTTTTTAAGTTTATTGTATTTGCTTGTGATGATAAATATGTCATAATGGATTTTGGCGCCAACTGTATTTTTGTTATTCTCCAGTTTCACTAACTCTTTATTTATCTGCATCGAAAAGAAGAAGCGGCTTTAATACAAATTAGGCGCTTATCTACAAAAATGCATTACGAATTTTTTATGCTTTATCTGAAAGAAAAATTCCCCATCTACTTACTTTATTTATCAAAAGCAGAATATCAAAAAAGTTTAGCTTCTAATAAGGTAAAACGTAAAGTCATCAGCAAACAATTGGCTTAAATGTGTAATTACTATATTAGGGCATGTTAAAGATAAAAAGTGTTCTTCATGAGATTTAATTAAAAATTGTATTTGTTTTAGCATAAGTGAGTAAACTTTCTTTACTCTTAATACGCTATAACGCTTAGCGATTACTTTTAATGAAGCAAGACAAAATTCTCTTGAAATCGGCAAATTCAAGTTGAGCACTTGGTAAACAATCTTAACATTCGCCAATTTGTAATTAAAAATTAATATCAGGCTTATTTGCGTCAATAACGAAAGTAAACATACGCGTACAAATACAAAAACCTTAATTAGATACTTGAACGGCGTCGCATTCGTTACTTTCTTTTGAAAACAACATCCGCCGATGAATCACTTGAATCGAAAAATACATTTCACTTAAATTTGCGTCTCTTTCAATAAAAATTCTGTTTATATTTATAAGATAAAATGTATTTAAATGTAAGCCCTGCTAAAAGGTCGCTTTCGAAAAAACTGAATTTCTATTACCATATTGTCAAAGTACTTTATTTTAGCTTTAATATTTTTTATGATTTCTGAGTATAATTAAGTAAAATATTCAATTTAATTACTATAGACTTACCGCGTCTGCGTCACTCTGCGCTGATTCTGTATCCTCGGCGATATTTTGCGGAGCACCTGTGCATTTGTGCAGCAGATCTGCGTATGTGGTCAGAAGAAGCAATTGGAGTAGCAGCAAAATATTTGTTTTTGTTGTCGCATGCATATTTGTTGTTGTATTTTTTATGGTTTTATCACAGCACTTTTGGGTGGTTATTTTTTTTAACCGAGAAGGCGTCTTTTGTTAAATTTATTTGCGCTTAAATTTCGTCTTTTTTTAGAGGCTATAGACAAAAAACAAAAAAGAAAATTCATGCGTTTAGTTAAGTTAAGTTGAGCTGAGTTGAGTTGAGCTGAGGAAAGTGCATTTATTTGCTTAACGCGCTTAATATTTATTGTTTAATTTATGAGAACATGACGACGGGTTGTTATCTGTTTATTCACTTCTGATGTTTCATGTACAACTCAGCAGGTGTTTTTTGTATATTTACAAAAAGGTTCAGTTCAGTTTAGGTTAGGTTAATTTGTTATGACTACATAATATTTATATACCTTATATGTAAATATAAACATAGATACATAATTATGAGTTCTTTAGCTGCTGTTTAATTTGATAAAGCATTTTTAATAACGTTTAATAAGATTTTACTATGATTTATCGAAATTCAATGGGTTGTCTAGGTTAGGCTAGGTTTTATCAGGGAGATTTCATTTAATGCCAACCTAACGTAGATCGTTGTAGGGCCAAATGGGAAGGCTGGGTTAGGTTAGAGTGCCTTACAATACGAAGAGAAGACCTGCATTTATTTAATTTTGGTAGTGTGCATTTTTACAACAAATATCTGCCATAAAAAGATGCACAAAGAGGCACGGAAAACATCGGACCAAAATCATTTGAATAATTCAACTTCCTTTAAATACGCACGATAAAATGAAAATATAGAATGTGACATTATTATAATAGGTCAGTGCGCGTTTCACTTTCGAGATAACGACACAAAACCACAACAAATTCATTCATAAATATAAAATGGCAAAAAACATACGCGTAAATAAAATGGGAAAATGCATAACAAAAGGCAGGCGAATGTATTGTATCATTAACTTCAACTTCTCAAAAGATTAAACCTGACATTTTAACTTCGCACAAGAAATGCAATCGAGTGAATTGTTTTGCGCGTATGTACAACTAAAATAATAATAATAATAGCAATAATAGCACACGACGGGCCTCTGATAATTGCAACAAGAATAGCAACAACATGAGCAGCAGCAACACTTCGAAACAAACTGCATGCTTAGGAAATCAAGCATTTTCGCGACAACTAATGACAACAGTTTTTGATTTTGCCTATTTTCTTCAAGTTTCGCAGATAAAAAACTACAATAAAATGTCAACAAAGTTTTTTTTTATCATAAATTAAATATTTACACTATTCAACAAAAGTTGAAATTTTTCAATATTGTGCGTAATGGCGCATATTTGATGAGTGTGATTCATTTCTACGTCGCATTCAATACAATTCGAAAGATTCCAATTGAACGATAGTACAAAAAAGACGCGACGCGAGGCGACGCACTCCTTCTACTCACACACTTAAGAATCTGTCAATAAATATTTGAAATTGGAATTGCATTCCAAGTTGGGTCTGCTATTTCTTGTGCGTCGCTTAGATTATCAATTAAGTTACTTAATCGGTGCGGCGAATGCGTTGATTTATTTATTGCACACTGTGCCTGTACTTTTGTTATTGCTTTTGTTTTGTGTTTTTGCTGCGGCTGGTATTTCAGTCAATATGGCCACTGGCCACAAGTTAAAGTACTCCACGAGGTCGTTTCTACAGACGTGACTCGCGCCGCGCCGCATCAACTAAAATATCAACTACTAACAAATTTTTGTTGTTAATCGATTCGATACGAAAGGAAAAAATAAAATACCTCTTTCATCATAATTGTCACCTTAATGATAACGAAATGTGGTATCAATGTCAAGTGAAAATACGAAAAATTTATTGTTATGAACTAAATTTGATCAAGAGTGAACGGATATTTCCGTTGTTTTATGTTTTTTTTTTCATTTAGCCAAAATTTCTCGAAAATTACAAAAAGATAAAATTGAAAACTTTTGATTTAAGTTATATAAGAATGTATAAAATTAATCTGCCTCAATGTTATTTTGTAGGTAATAATGTTAGTAATAAATTATAAAATTGTGATTGTGATATTATAGTTAAAAACAAATATTTTGTGTTATGAAAAATTTAAGGATGTTATGTGATTGGTTCTTTATTTTTATTTAATTAAAATTGTTCTTATTTTAACAAAATCGTATTTAGGTTCATTTTTGTTAAAAACAACGATTATTTGTTAAATAGTTTATCTCTTTCATTTAATATTTAATTTTGTAAAATCTAAAGATTTGATATTTAATTTGTTGGTTTATATACAATATTTTAGAATATACGAGGTTGGTCCGATAAGTACGTAAGATAAAATAAAATCGAAAATTTTGGAAAAGGGGCTATTTGTTTCTCAACATAGTCTCGTTTTATTATATTGAAGGCTAAACTTATTTAAAC
Organism: Suillia variegata; assembly: GCA_949127995.1. Classification (NCBI taxonomy): domain Eukaryota; kingdom Metazoa; phylum Arthropoda; class Insecta; order Diptera; family Heleomyzidae; genus Suillia; species Suillia variegata. The sequence goes on from OX421846.1 coordinate 33,733,307, forward strand.
ACTGTTTGTCTGTCTTGCCAACTGACTTAAACATTGAAATAGAATTTAACTTAAAACGGCTCTCAAGTGGAATTTCCGAAATCTTATCGCTAAAATCTTTCGTTTGATTCTACTTAAAAATAACGAAAATAAAATGTATTGAAAGAGAAAACACTCCAAATTGCGTTATGCAAGTTAAAAATACAATTTTTTTGTCAATAAATTCCGAAAATACCAAAGACAATCCTTAAAATACCAAAGGAATATCCGACAATTTACGTTCGCAACACAAACGACGATGACGATCAATCTTGCAGAGAGCGGGTGTAGGGCCGGGCTAAGGAATAAGCTCAATAAGCACTGATTAAAAACTGGTTTTCTCTGTTACCGGGGAGCGTCAGAATGCACTTTTGTTTTTTAACATTTCAATGTGTAAAGGTAGAAGTGATTCGCTGTTTCACGAAAGTGTTTGTGCGTAGAATTTAAATTTATGTTTAGAATTGTGTAATTTTGTAATTTGTAAAAAACGAATATAAACAAAAACATTAAAAAAACAATGGCGTTAATTACAGCCAGTTCCGGTGATTTACAGAAAAAACTAAAAAAAAAGTCGACGTTTTTGTGCTTGACTTAGTTTGCAGTTGACTGAATTTATTGACGTATTGTAAAAAACACGTTAATTAACATTTTTTGTTGTTCTATAAAATGAGAATTATTTGTGGTTGGGTTTTGCACTAAATACGCGCACAAACATCATAAACAACAACAAAAACAACAATGTCGAGAGCTTTTTTTGAATATAGCTTAAACTCGTGTTTTGCGTTAAAAAAGCGTTCAACTAGTTTAAACAATAGAGCTAACAGACAAAACACAGTTAAGAAAAAAAAAACCTCATCTTGAGGTCGTATTTTTGACATTAAATTGTTTTCGCTTTTGTAAAAAATGCTTTAAAAATCACGTATAAATAATTTTTTTTTTATATTTAATAGCTTCTTTTTATTCCTTTGCCAGCTCTTACTTATTTCACCAACTATAAATTTTATCAGGATATTTTTTACTGCCACAATTTTATGTAATACACTCACTCACTTTTTTATTTAATTTTTTACGTGTTAATTTCTTCGCATTTGCTTTCGTTTTTTTTATTTCTAGTTGGAACAGGTGTTTTTGTTTGTAATTTTCTAATACAGTAACTTGAATTTTTGTCAAGTGTCTCACTTTGCCAACCGCTTCTCTTTTAGCCGTGTTTTCAAACACCACCGCACACGTTTAAGTCTCGCTCACAACTGCAGCCACCCACTCGGAGGAGACCGTTATTTAAAACCCGAGAATCGTTGATCGTACCAGTGATGGTACTTACAATTATTTTATTGTACCTAATTGGGAATTTTGATTGTACCTTTTTTAAGGAAATTTATCTTTAAAAATGTAACAAAACAACCGATTTCTTGTTATCATAAAATCAATTTTAAGATAAGTTAGCAATTTATTTTGTATGTGTATTCGAATAATAATAACAAATGGTGATACGTTTATAATTTTTATGAACAACGAATAAACTATCGATGGGCAAATTGAACATAAAATCAGCCGGTCGATTGTATGTATCTAATGTATCGTGAATAAATCAAAAAAGATACAGTTGTACCTAAAATATTATCAACGTCACTGCTTAAGTTTTTGCATTGAGTGATAAATTATTGAGCAATTGAGAAAATGTGAGTGAGAAGCTAAGAATTGGTATGTAGAGATGCCAACTTTACGAAACCACAACCCACCAGATTATTTAGAGAAACGTGTTTTTAGTAAAAAAAAAACAAATTTTTATATACATATTTCTATATTTACTTTAAAAAAATATAAAATTTATTTGTATTTTAAAAAATAAATATTAGTTTTATAAAAATCTTCAATTCACTCACAATGTGGCATAGTGATGTTATTTAAAATTTGGTTATGTACTTCGGAAATTTTGATAACATAATTTGTTAGTAAAGTCGACTTAAAAAAATTGTAAGAAACATTTTGTTGTTTTTTGTTTATTTATAACAAGATTCCTGCTCATATTTCGACGCTAGTCTCAATCAGTCTGTCCATGCTGATAAGCCATCGATGGCCACCGCGCAAACAGTTTAATTAACTGTTTTATCATTGACAAATAGAGACTGCCCCACAAATGCCAATGTTGCTCCTTCATGGTGTGTTAAAAGACAGGGTGACGCTAACGACATGATCATGTTTGCAAATTATAGTTTTTCCAGCGAATAGTTTAACATCCATGAAATTGGTCTAGGGAAAGGAAAAGAAGGGAGAAATTTTAAAATTTAAAATATTTTTTTGAATATTGAGACGTGAAGACGGACATTAAAAAATCGGCTTAGAAATATACACTAGTTATTGAAATATATTTTCGAGTATATTCAATTCAGTTTATATCTGTAGTGATATTCCTAGACTTCTAACTCTGGAATCATTGAACATATCTGATAACCAGCAGATGATTTATGGTTGCAAATTTTTATAAATTTGTTTTAATTTATTAATCTGCAATAAATTTGAGTTATTGATAATTTTTAAGAAAATATTAAATATATGTTGTCTTCAGTACTTAATTATTTATTTTTTCATGATACCCTGTTTGGCAATTCTAAATCCTCATTTGAATTTATTTCTCTTTTTTTTTTAATTGACTCGTTTTTCTTCTTTTCATTTAATAATTGCTTACTTTGCATATATTTTTCGGTTCTCTGGTACTACATATGTATATACATATGTAAATGGAAACTATTTTCTTCCTTGTTGGATTGCGCTGAGGACAGATCTTAATCAGAGATGTGTATGACCAATCCTCATTGTTGGAGGTCGATTTCGGTTTGTCTTTAAAGATTCATGCTTTGTTAATTAAAATCCAAACGAATGAAGACTACGATTTACATGTTTGTTGTTTGTTTACGATTTGTGTGAGAAGATTTTCTCTTTTATGTAGAAATGTGATTATTTAGTTTTTATTGAAAAAAAAAATATATATATATAATATAGATTTTCTTGTTTTATTTGGTAATTAAGTATTGGGAAATATATGTTCAATATATAACAAATCAGAAAGGTCTGTAGATTATGAGTAATCTTTTAACCCTTTAACTGGTTTGGAATCAAATAAATAGAGTAGTTTGACCAAAAGGAAATTTGGTTTCGTATTTACTTAGTAACTTAAATAAAATACAAATAAAAAGTAATAAATATTACCAAAAATAATTGTCCTTTAAATGAAACCTAATCGGAAATATCTATAAAACTCAAGCGTTAAAAATGTTCATATTAAGATTTGATTAATAATCAATTTAGAGTTAGCCTTATATTTCGACTTGGATTGAACATATTTAATTAAAAGGCGTAAAAATAAAAAAAATATATACATATCTGAAATAAGTATTAAGTCCAGATAAACGGATTAAAAAAAATATATATATATGAAACTATTTATTTATTAAAAAATGCAGTTCAATGTTTACCGACTTACTGATTAATACCGAACCTATTGAAATCAACTACGCAGACTCTTCTCGGCTTAAGGTTGCATATCCGAATACCCGTTTTAAATTATTATACGAGTATATAATTTTAATTAAAGAAAAAAAAACGGCGATTTTATGTCCATATAGTCGAATCTGACCTTGGCCGTTAAAATTAGCGGTGGCGGCTGCTTAGCATTAATTTTCGGCTGTGAACTGTTTGACGCAATTTTCTCTAGTCTCCACTGGCGCAGCTCTCCAATATATAATTTGGCAAAACTTTGACAAATGCAATTCTTTGAGAAGTTTGTGATTTTTATTTGTGCAGTGAAAAGTTGAAAAAACTTATATTTCCAAAGATTTGTTGTAAACAAATTTTGCAAAATCGTGTACGCACGACAACGCCGCCTAAAAGGATTAATGAGCCGAATGCGAAACTGAAGTGTTGCGCGAGAAAAATCGAAAAAACCATAAGACGCGAAACGGTATAAAAAATGGGCGAGAATTCATCCGCGAAAAATGCATCCAAGGCTCTGCAAACGCAGCAGCCACAGCCGCAACGTCCGCAGCAGCAGTTGCAGCAGACGGCGTGTGCGGTTGCTGGTACCAGCAGCGGGAGTGGCGGTGGCAGCGAAAGCGTCGGTAACGCCGTCAACCCCGCGCTTGTTTCGGTGACTGCGTCTATCGGCGCAAAGGATGCGCGCGAATTGCACGAGATACGCAACTTGTTGTGGGGACCCAGCATACGCGTAGATGTTTTTCGACGCTGGTCACAAGGTGGGCGTTCGTGGGTGGTCGGGTGGTGTGGATGTTCTTTTGGGTGGGTCAGTGAGAATGTTGGGCGGGGGTGGGTGCGTGTTAATTGACACCTGCAGTTGTCAGAATTCTTTTTTTTTCGTATTGCCGTTTTTGCTTTGTTTACTGTTTACGTTTTGTTTTTTGTGTTATTTGAAAATTGTTTTTGGATGAATCATCTCCATGGCTGCTGCTATTTGGAGGCTGTGCAGAATATTTGCATAAATCCTTTAACTTAAATTTGTTTGGTTTAAAACATTATTTAAATGTGTGATTTATTTATTTTGAAATGTAAACGTTTGCGTGTCTATATATGCATTTGTTTTGTATATACATATATAAACAAAGTTTTACATAATTTTGTTTTCTAATTGAACGCTTTTTGAACAACAAAAAGGGTTTACTTTTTTATATAATTATGAACGAATATTAACGAATATTTAATAAAATTGATGAAATATTTTATATTTTTAATATTATAATAACAAATATTTTCTTTTCTAATATAAACCCTTTTTATGAAAATTAAAACGAAGTTTTATTTATTTTTAAAAAATAAATATTTTTGTTATGTGAAATCGTTAACCAAAATTTATATCAATACTTTTTAAAAATTTAAAATATTTTGCCAATCCCTTTACTTTTAAATAATTTCTTTAACACCCAAAGCCTTTGGATCTTATGCTCAAAAGAATTTCATTAATACACAGAAAAGTTGGAAGTTTAAAATAAATTAATTTAGTTTTTTATTCACACTAAATTTTATAAAAAATAGTTTGTTACAGAAAGTTATTTAACAAATGTATATATTCTATATTTCAAGGTTTTGAATTTAGTAACGTTGAACCTTCTGCACTGGTTCAAAAACAAGGCGGTCCCTGTGCTGTGATAGCGCCCGTGCAGGCGTATTTGCTTAAAATTTTAATTATGGACACGCCGGGACATTCGTTGAAAGACGTGAGTTTCTTATGTGTTTTAAACATTGACATTATTTAATGAAATTTCGCTCGTTCAGCTCACGGAGGACAAGTGCAAACGTCTGCTTATTCAGGCGCTGTGCAATATTCTCAGTAAATGTCGCACGCCACGTCTGCGCATCGTTACGCTGCCGCTGGAGCCATGCTATGAAGCCAAAGAGTCATCAGCGGTGCAAGTCGATAATGCGACCAGCCCAGATGAGGCCAATTTAAATGAGGCCAGCGATGCTGTTGGCGCGGCCACCACTGCCGCCTCCACCGCTACGGCTGCCGCAAAGGCAGTTATTATGAACGCGGTAGAAGTTTCGCCAGAAGAGTATCATAAACGCCTGCTCGTGCTGTATTTCAACACAATCGAGGAGGTGGAAAAGTACTATACGGAACATTTCGAGGTGTTGTCGGCGCAGTATGGCGTACTGCTTTTCATGTATACCGTGCTGTTGACCAAGGTGAGTTAAAATTGCGAATCCATGATTTTTAATTAAAAATATAAATATTGTTAAATTCTGTTTTGCCTTAAGGGCATCGATAATGTGAATAACGAACTGTTGGACAACTCAGAGCCGCTGATACACAACACATACGGCTATGGCTCGCAGGCACTCATCAATCTGATGCTTACAGGACGCGCTGTGGCGCATGTCTGGGATAACGATCAGGATGTGGGCGGTCTAAAGTTGCGTGGCATCAACGAACAAAGCGATATTGGCTTTATAACGTTGATGGAGCAGATGCGTTACTGCACTGTCGGTTCTTTCTTTAAGAATCCACGTAATCCCGTCTGGGTGATGGGTTCCGAAACGCATCTGACCGGTTAGTTTTAAAATAATTTTTTTTTTGTAAAACTATTTTTTCAAGCTTTTCTCTCTCTCTCTCTCTCTTTTGATTTGTGCAGTTTTGTTTAGCAATGAAAAGAGGCTCGTCTCGCCGGAAACTCCTTCGGAGATAGCACGGCGTGTTTTTAAATCATACGATCCGGATGGCAACAATTTCATCCCGACGCATATGCTGCAGGATGTGCTTGCTTCACTGGATTTGGTTAGTGAACCAGAATAGTACGTCTTCTCAATGTTCACATTTCCCTCGCATTTGAATTTAGTCTATTTGATTTTGGTATTTTAAATTGTTTGCAGTGTTGAAATAATGCAGAAACGTCTCGATCCCGAGAGTTTAGGCATCATTCTGCTAAATGCATTTATGGATGAATTTTTTCCGCTGGAGAAACGTTCCACGCCGGATACATTTGATTTAATGCATTATAATGGCATACCCGGCTCAAACGACAACAACAAGGTGAGTGCATTTCTTGCAATTAATAATTTGTTTAAAATGTTTTTTTATTTATTCACTTAATTTTTTTTTATTCCGCAGGTTCGTTATTACAAAGGCTCGGCCATATTGCTCGAAAGTGATTTGAAATCGGTTTGCGTTTCCAATCCGATGATGACTTGCCTGCAGACCAAGTGGCCAAGTATTGAAATAAATTGGCATGATATGCGGATACCTTCACTGAATTGACAACACTTTTCTACAATTACAACAACAAAAACCACAAAAATAATAAAAACAGCCGCAAAACAAAACAACAAAACATTAGTTTAATACAACAACAATTACAGCATGTTAGCAATTTGTGTGCAACACATTTCAGAAGAAGCGAAGAAAAAACCCAAAATTCAATTCATTAAAATACAAAAAATTTAGTGCAGTTCAGACAGGCAGTCAGGCAGAAAGACAGACAGACAGACAGACAGTTTTTAGTAGCTTCACTAGATTTTTTGCAGACTTTTTTGAAAACTTAGAATACAAGAGAAAAAAAACGGAAAGCGTTAATTGAATTTATTATTAAACACATTTAACTTCTACACATATAAACAAAAACAACACACATACACAAACTATAAACTAATTTTGTCATTAATTCCTATTAACTCGTACTAAACACATTAAAGCAAAGGCAAACAAAAAAATTTAAAAAACAACAAACAAACAAACAAACAGAGGAAAAAACCGAAAACAATTAACATTATTGTTCACAATTTGCAAAATAGCAGCAAAAGAGAAAATGGGATGATATTCTAATTAATATAAACCGAAAATAGTTATTATGCAAAGTTTTATTATTCTACTAACATTTAAAAGCTAATTGTAGTTCATTAAAGTAATTTAAAAAAATAATAGCATTAAAAGGACATACACACATACAAATCTACATGCAAACCTTTATAAAAAAATAGCAAAATGTCAACAGAGTAGCACACACACACAAACAAAAACCCCTAAAAAAAACAAATCTCAAAGATGATTTCGAAAGAACAACAAAAGAAGACCTTAATTTATAAATATATTTTGGTGTGCCGTCTAAAGCCGATCTTTATTTTATTGTGTCCAAAACACACACACACACAAACACACACACACATTAAAATTTAGTATTATAATTAATATGATAATTCCCGTGGCAAATTGAATTAAATTCAAAATTCCATTTTTGAGCAAGCTCCTTTATATTTATAATTAATTATCTCTCGCTCTCTCTTGAAATTTATACTTCATCCAAAGAAACCGACGAAATTCAAAATTTCCTTTATGGCCTTTAAAAACAAAGAAGTAAAATAGAACATTAGTTGTATTAAAAATTGTAAAACAATAAAAAAAGTTGTAAAACAAAAAAAATTTAAAGGAGCGTATCATTAATTTAATTAACATAAACAAAAGTAAAACAAAAAAAGAAAATAAACGTATTTTGAGTAAAAGAATAAAAGAAAAACTGTAGTTCATAAAAAACAAAATAACAACATTTAGCAGAGTGCACTCTCCGATTTGCACTCGAATTTGGAATCTATTGTGCATGTTATCTAAGTCTTAATTAAATTACTATATAACTTAAATCATAACATAACATAACAGAAAAGAAAAATAAATAAATTAATTGAAATAAAAACAAAAATAAAACACACAAAAACTCAAAATTGTATATTTAAACGCGAACATTACTCGATTTGTTTTTACTGTTCAATACTGCACTAAAAACAGTTAACTTTTAACTACAAATACAAAAGCTATAAAAAAATGGTGTGCACAAAAGTAAAGTTTCGATTCGTATTAAGAAGCTTTAAAGCCTCCGGGAAAACCCTTTTGAAATGAGTTCTGGTTATGATGATTTTTAACGGAATCGACATTTTTACTTTTTCTGAGAAAAGATTTACCAACATTGGATTTACCAGTTTTAGATTTGAAGCTCTTTAGTCATAGTTCCATATATCAAATTGATTTCCTATTTCGGATTTATATTTTTATTTCAAAAGAATCTAATTCTTTTACATTTAATAATAATAATTTGTGAAGAAATATTGCTACAAAGAAAAAATATATTGGGTCGTATTGTGGGCTTTAGAAACTGATGTAAAATTTATGGTAAAAAGGTAAGAGACGAAAGAGTACCCAAGAACAGAAATCTGCTTCGGTGCATTCCTTACTAAAATATATACATTCCATGCAAACCAATTACCCAACTGCAATTGGTTCACAACAAAGTTTTTGAAATAAGCAATTTCCCATAGATGGGCATCGTCAAGAATTTAACTTTTATAGGTTAACGTTGTTAATTCGTTGAAATTTACATTTATTTCTCCCATTGAAAATCGAATAAAACAAAATGAATGTTGAAAACCGATTTAAACTTTAAGTAAGCACTTTTATTTATTAACCCAGTTTAATGGTATTGAACAATTGCCAATCATAATTACTGTTGCGCATCTGCGCTAGACTTCAATTAACGTCTGAACTACAAACTATTTGCTCTGCGCCTATTTGACCTCCAGAGTGCGTTGGAATGCCGCCAGTGCCATGGCTTTAAGCTTTTCGCTGACCGCCGGTATGGGGCGTGGAAAATCGCAAGCGCGTGCCGGTAAACCGCACAACTGACGTCGTAATTTTAAATCTTGACGTGCACTCAGCGCCCGACTATTTGCACCGCATGCATTTGCAATGAGTTTTTGACGTTCTAAATGGCGCAAGCGTTGCGCCACTTGAATGCACGCAAACGGATGCAGACCGTCAACGTTGATGGCGGGAGCGTTAAGCTGCTCTTCCGTGGGCGTAGCCGCTGTACTATTTTCACAATTTTTGTTTTTCGAATCGTCGGCGGTGGTCTGTGAATCCTCGTCATTGGAGGCGATTTCCTCTTTAATCTCAGCTTTGATGCCGTCTGGAGTGGATTGTGTTTGCATAAGTTCTGCGTCTAATTTTTGTTGTGATTCGATAAGCAATTTCTTGGCGTACTGTTCGCCTGCCATGCGCATCGAAACGCCAATGTCCAGGAGTATGCGATGCGGTTGCCATTTTTGTTTTGCTGTAGTCGGCTGTTCGCGGACATTGGGCGTGGCAGTTTCGGCCGCTTGACGTTTGGTCTCGGCAATGAGCGAGGCCCAATCGACACCCAAAGCATCGCCGACACCTGTGAACGGGAAACATCGTGTAAAACTAGTATATGAGAATAAATTTGAAAAAATTATCTCACCTTTATTGCGCGCATCCTCCTCTAATTCGCCATCGGAAATCTCCTCAAAGTCAAGCATTTCGTCATCGTCTGCTTTTGAGTCATCTGCAGTAGGCGTGTCCCCACCACCTCCACCAAGCCCAGCTGTCACTTTCAATGAAGATGACGACGCATCATCCGGTTGATCTGTCTTGACTTGTTTCTTGTCAGTTTTATTTAGAATATCATCATCGCTATCGCTGATTTCACTCAGTTCGCCGCTGGCCTTTTCATCGATGGTGGCTGGTTTGCCAGCAACCGCGTCAAGCGTCTGCTTATCTGGCGAGACGATCTCACCCGACTCGGGTGATTCGTTGGCGTACGACTGTGGTGGACGTCCCAAAATGCCAGCGCTTGTCGTGGCGTTTGCGGTGCTCTGAGCTGCCGCTTTAGCTGCAGCAACAGCGGTGGTGGCTGCTGCAACGGCACTTGCTTGTGCCGCAGCTTGTGCTGCGGCAAGAGCTGCCTGTTGCTTTTTGATTAGATTCGGATTGGTGTAGGTCATATTGCGCTTGTTGGGAAAACGCGGTGAACCGCCGCCGTAGAGCTGACCTCCAGGTGGTGCTACGGGCAATGTCATTAACGGTGGTGGATGTGAACGAAAGCTACCGCGTTCGCCGTGCGAATCTAAGCCACCGCCACGCCTAAAACTATTCCCGCCACCGCGTCCTCCACGTTCGCTGCGATGATGGTGTGGCAATGGCGGACCGCTGCGTGGTGTTGGAGCTTCATCGCTGTCGCGCCAATCAGTGGTACCGCTATCGCGTGTTGGCCAACGTCGCTCATTATGCTCTAAGCGAGCGCCAAGCGGTTTTTCACGCTGTGGCAAGTCGCCGCCACGTTGATCGTGTTGTGCTGTCCATTTTTCACGTGGTGGCGGCGCTGCATCCGATGCTCCACTAAAACCCGGTTTATCGTCTTTGTTACCACTTCCACCGCCGCCACTATTGCTGCCGCTATCTTTTTCCTCATCGACATCCCAATCGGGTTCTGATGGTGCGCGTTGATCGCGCGTCATTTTCAATGCGGCACTTGGTGGCCCGCCTACATTAATGCTGCCACCACCGCGTTTGGGCCCACCAACAAAACCTCCACGTGGCGCACCACGTTCTGTAGTTGGTGGCGCCGCCGATACTGTATCTTCCCATTCACCGACGCTTCGTTCGCTACCGCCTCCGCCGCCACGATGTCTATCTTCGGCCCAGTCGTTCTTCCAGTCACCGCGTCCTGCTAGTGTTCGTTCACGTTCGCGGACAAGCCGCTCCCGTTCTTCCGGATAAAGCAGTTCGTGTTCGCGCATGTCACGCATATCGCGTAGATCACCACCACCGCGTAAATCGTGCAGTTCACGTTCGCGCAAATCTCGCGGATCAAGCCAACCGGCGGGTTCACGATCGCGTGGATGAATTCGTGCGTCCTCAAGATAGGCGCGACTGTAGGCTCTTAAAGAAAAACAATTTTGTTTAATAACATTTAAATAATTTGACCTAAAAATCACCAGTTAATTACCTCTCGCGCTCCTCCTCTTCATACAGATCTCTCGGATCGGCACCGCGCATGCGTGCAGCATAATGCTCTGCCGCTCCGGGACTCAACTCACGCCTGCGATGAGCAGCGGCCAAATACTCACGTTCGCGGCGTAGCTCATCACGTGGATCGTGATGATGCAGCAGACCGCGTCGTTCAGCTTCCAAATAATCACGTTCACGCTCATACGCATCCAAAGCGGCGTCACGCTTCGAGACATGGCCATGACGTGGTGGTGCACGTTCGACGACGGCGGCCTCCAGAGAACGTTCGCGACTATTATAGCCGCGAGCGGTGGCAATAGCAATTTCACGTTCGGCAGGACGTGGCAGCAAACGATCAGGACCTACTCCAGGCGTACGGTCAGCTCCGCCACCAAAGTTGCCGCCGTATTTTTTCTCCTCCTCCTCGCGACGCAGCTTATCTCGTGCAATGCGCTCACGTTCTCGCTGGCGCTCCTGAAATCAAAACATAATAGAAAAAGTTTGAATACAAATTAAATTACATTATTAAATACATTTTTTGGACAGTCAGAACACTTTTAAAACTTGAGTCAAAATTTTAAGATGAAAAAATTTAATTTTATTATGGGATTCTTCAAATACCTGACAGCGTGCCAGTGCCTCGGCGCGTTCCTTGTCCCGTGCGGCTTCACGTTCGGCACGCTCGCGATCACGTTCTCGACGATCGCGTTCGCGAGCCAATTCATCGTGCTGTCGCATCGCCGCCAGCTTATCGATGGAGGCGACGCGCAACCGCTCCGCCGAAGGTGTACGATCGCGCGTACGTGTCTGTATAATGATTTTCTCGCGCGACATCAGTTGATGATGAACGCGCGGCGGACTTTTTTGCGACGGGGCACGTTTGCTGCTACTGGCTCCGCTGGTGCTGACATCCTGATGTATGCGAATTTTTGTAATTTTAGTTGGTGAGCGACTATGGCGATGATGCTCGCGCTCACGTTCTCGCACGGCAACTCGGTGTTTTTCACGTTCGCGTCGCTCTTTGCTCGCAGCGCGCTGATGTTTGCGCTCGGCTAGTTTCTTCTTGAGTTTGGCTTGGGTTGCTGGCGAAAGTGCTCGATGCGAATGACCACTGAGTGCAGCAGCAGCTGCCGCAGCGGCACGTTTCTTTAGCTTGGCTTCCTTTAATTTGCGTTTGAGATGATTGCGTTTGGCTTCGAGCTTTTTCTGACAGTGTTCGCGTTTTTCGCGTTTGCGTCGTTCGTCGGCAGACGAACCGCTGCTCGAACGGGCACGGGATCCGCCAGCAGCGGCAGCCGCAGCTCGTGCCTTTTTCTTACGATGCCGTTCGGCGGCGGCTTTGCGTTCAGCGGCACTGTCTGAACTGGAGTAAGAACTACCGGAATCCGAATCGGAGCTGCTACTATCTGAGCTGGATTGTTGAGCCTGTCTCGATTTCTTGTAGCGCCGCAGCGCCTCCTTGGATTTTTTATCCATTTAAAGGTATTTTAAATGTTTTTCTTTCCGAATTTTTCAATTTTTAACACGTACGTTTCTTTTTTTACTTTTATTTATATTTTTCACTTCTTCTTTAAAAATTTTTCTTGAAAGATTTGATTTTTGTTTTCTTATGCCGTTATTCGGTGAAATAGTTGGCATTTAATGCATTTGTAATGATGCCAGATGTTAATTTTTAATTTAGCTAGTTAAATTCGGTGGAAAAGGTATTAAGTCCATTTTCCAAATCATGACGTGTACAAAAAAAAATTAAGCCATTACTTTCGCGATTAAAAAAAAAATTATATATATACAGTAATAAAGAAACTTAAATTTTAAATCATACCAAAACAAAAAAAAAATTTTTTTTGTTTGATATGAGTTTACATAATACTCCTCTGCATCGTCTGCCAGTGTTGAGTAGCATCAGTGAATATCGCATATTTCACAATACCCATGTAACGGGGAAGAGAAATATTATTTTGCACAATATCTTACGGAGTTAAACAGTTATATAACGCTAAAATCGCTATAATATCGTCAGATTTAGATAAGTGTGGTATTAAATGATGATAAAACTATAATCGATACATCGAACACATTTTCTAAAAAGTTGACTTAACCACTTTTCCACATATTCAATTTTAGAAAAAAATTTTTTAAGGCGTGGGGACTTGTATTGACTTTTTAGTCACTTTACGTATTCACATAAATTTAACATATCTGACAAAATATTTGTTTGCCAAAATTGCAACAACAATTACAACAAGTGTCGTACTAAACTTGTAAAAATATATTTTCGAAATATAAAAATGCGATATTTCACATGAAATTCAGTTGAAAATAATAAATAAACGCAACTTGTTGATTAATGCCGACAAAATTACGCCAAAAACCGCCAAAACTGAAGACTAATTAAAAGTGCTGCTTGTGTAAAAGACGTCAGTGTGGTTTCTAGTATGTATGCACATGTGTACAATACATTAGGTTGGCTCGAGCATCGCTGGGTCAAGTAGTCTTTTGTAGGCTAAGTACTTATCGGACCACCCTCGTATAACTTTTTTTATTTTTAAACCAAACTCACGAATGGCTACAGAACAAAAATTCAATACAAAAAATAATAGTATAGACCATTGTTGAATAATATATTAGGAGAGTAGAAAAGAGAATGCAAATTGAGCGAACTCACCTCGATTACTGCTTTGTTTTGAATTTTTGTTTTTATTTACTTTGGCAACTACATGAAAATACAATTTTCACAAAGAGAAACGATTTCGAGATGGAGAGGGACATATTTCTACTTTTCTTCATTTCGCAATGTAATCAACTCGAATTTTTTTGCTTTTCAAGCGAGAGCAAGTCGAATGAAATGTCGTCAGAAATAGCTTAGACCTGAAAATCCTAAAACAAATTTTTAATGCTGCAATAAAAATTAATTGAATTTAATTTCAAATAAATAAATAAATGCGATTATTTTTGAATTTATTTTGAATGTGCAAATATTTGACAAAATTACAAATCGAACATGTTCGATGCAGGAACGCATTGGAATTTTTCATCTTCGTAATTTTCTCGCTTTTTTTTGGCTTTTTAAATTTAAATAAATCTGCGCAATTTCGACGATTTGCAAATTGCAAAAATGTCAACCAACGTTTGTAATTATTGCCATGAAGTGGAACGAACCACTGAGTTGGTTTCTGCTTCTTCTGCTTCTTCTTCTGTTCGGTTCTGTTCTGTTCTATTCAGTTCAGTTCATTTTGTTGGAATGGATTTATTGGCTTAACATACTCGCCAAGTATTTGCGCATTTACTGCTCGCGACTAGAACGGATGTCATGCGATGCAAGATTGCTTCTAGATGTCAATTTCGATTTTCTGCATTCGGCAATTTTCAATGCCGTCCGTCCCATCTGTATTGCTGTCGGTCTGTCTGTCTGTCTGACTGTCGCTTTGATTTGACCATTGGTGCTTTATTGACCGCGTTGATGATCATGTGATTTTTTATTTCTTAAATATTTTTTGACAAATATTTGCGAATCTTTCGTTTGGCATTTTGATGTCGATTCAACGATGATGAAGGCTGTTGTTGTTGGTTTGTTTGTTTGTACGCGTATCGCAATTTTTGCCATGGAAAATTGATTTTATGTAATTTTTATACTTAAATTAATTTTTACATATGACCTTTAATATAAAAATCTTGTCGCTGATTTTAAAATGCTGAGCTTAAGACGTTTGAATTTTCTGTTAAAATTAGCGTTTGAGAAAGTAGACAAAATATTACAACTCTAAATAACTTCAAAGCAGTTAAGACAATAGTAAAAGTAAATTTTGTATCTCGAACGAAGTGTTCGTTTCATCAAAATTACGGTTCGTTCTTAAACTGGTAGTTTTCGTCTCCATTATGCAGCCAAACGATAACAGCTGATTGTTATGTTTCGCCAACTCAAGCAGAAATAGTAAAGTAAAACAAAGAAATTATTATTATTGTTTAGTTTACCTGAGCAAGTAAAATATGAAGAAACTAAAGGTGCACATGAATTCCTTTTTGTTGTCGTTTTGGATATTTTAATGAACACTTTAAGTAAACAAAAAAATATATTTAAATAATGGCGCAGAGTGTAAACAACCTAAACTATGGACTTAAGCCAAGAATTAATTTTAAACGAACTGACGTAAATAATTAAGCGCCAATAAAATTATTTTTATATATAGTTATTTTTTTTTTAGATTTTCGCATCACGTAAAAAAAGACATCCCTTTGGCGCACTTGTATCTGGCGAGAGAAGTAATATCTTGGAGTTAGTGAGAAAAAAGAGATGAACAATGAAACTCAAATCGGTTTTATAGAGATGTGTTTGACATTTGCTGTCGTTATGCTTACGTTAAAACGTAAAAGGTGACGGACGATGACAACAAAACTACTGAATTCCAATCCCAAACGAATTCGCCATCAAACGAATCGTTTGTGTTGTCTTTCGTTTGAGATACAAACTGATGTGAAAAATTTACTTATAGAAGGACTGTGGAAAAAAATGCTGAGAGTCCTTTAAAATCCAACAACATTCTAAAGCAATGTTGGACACGACTTCCACACTTTTGTAGAGTTTGCAAAAACAAAAGAAAATCGTCTAATACTGAACACTAACGAGAGCGAGAGAGAGCAAATAACTAGAAATTATTTGCTAGTTAGCAGATGTAAAATTAAAAACGAATTAAAATGTTTGGGAAAAAAAGCAGAACCTGTCGAAATTTGTGTGTTAACAGTAAACAGATGTCACGGTCGCAATAATGCCGCAGTTTTATGGTGCACATTTCCAGCAGCTAGAAAATCAAAATCTGGATTCGATCGCTGGACACAAAAATGTACTCGTACTCGCTGGCATTCTCCGACCGATTGTGGTATTCAAGGTTAATAAATCTAACCGCTAGAAAATATTTAAACTAAAAAATGTTCAATGTTTAAATGATAATTTTTCTGGGTTTGAAACATTAAAAATTCGGCATAACAACGTCAAGTGACGGCAACAAGTCGCCGCTTAGCACATGTCATAGAACAAGCTCACAACTGCCCGAATGTGACCGATAATTGCTGTCATTTTGTTGTAACACAAATATATATACATATATCTATGTGTACGAGTATGTGTAAATATAAGAATAAATTTAACAATTAAAGTGCTGAGTGATTTAGTTAATTTATTTTTATAAATTAATGTTGGCACGCGCATTCCTCGTCGTCACCTAAATCGAGCGTCATATTATTTTGAGGACTTAATTAAAATTACAAATACAATTTGTATCTTAAAGATACATTTATTCTATGAACTTTATATTATTTTATTTGTGTATAGAAAATATTTTTTTAGTTCTTGCTAATCAACAAGAGGCCAGCCAACTGTCAACTCAAGTCATCAATTAGAAAACACAAACATACATAAATATTCATGTATGTATATACATATATATATATAATATATATTAAAAATCCGTGCCTATTTTTATAAATAAATATAAAATTAAAAAAAAAAAAAATAAAAATGTATATGTTAAATTCTTTAGTAAAAAATAAACGTATATGTATATACGAGTATATATGTATATATTAATGTTTTTAATTATACATTAACACAAGTTAAGCTATTAAAAAACAACTGTTGAGAACTTAAATTAAAATATGTTCCGACCATAAAAAACTGACAGCGACAAAGTGTCCCGCGACGATTTGTCGCATCAATGTGTCGCAGTGAATGGGCAGGATTGTCCACTTGACTTGACTTGACGCGCCCATTTGAATTTTCATTGTTAGAAACAAAAAAAAATATTCAGAAAATATTTCTTATTTCAAATATATTCTGAATATTTTTGTTGGAGCGAATTTCTGGCTGATGGCCTACACGACAATGAACTTAATGCAAGAATTTTTGCGATTTTTTTTTGGTTTTTGTTAATTTTTGCGGGTAATGATCACCGCCTTAAAATAATAAAAAAATATTTGTTCGAGCATTAAAAACTCATTTCTCTTGGACGCTATTAAAAACATCGGTTCACTGTCAACGCCAAATAGCCAAATACAAGGAAGTTTTTATTTATTTAAAAAAAATATATACGAGTATATTTAGATATTTTTTTTGTATCATGAAGCTTGCTCGAAATGAATTTGTTAAGCAAAAATGATAAACATTCATTTGTTTAAACACTATCTGCATCAATGAAAATTTAATTTTGAGAATTCCAGTAGTCGGCTTTTTAATAGAACACGCTACTGGATATGGAGTTATCTACTACCCATTTCTGTCAGCGGTATCTTGAAAAGAGATAAAATGTCTTAAGTCGTTTTGTAGAATCATAAGGAACTGCTTTTTGATGGAAAATATTTCGTCACTGTTCATTTGGCTTAAGCACTCTCTTCTCCTTCTCTATTATAGGAAGATAATTTACTCATATCTATTCGACATGTTACATTTCTGAAACATTTTATTTGCATAACATTTCCAGCAACATTTATTAACTATTTAAGATTTACATTTTTCAATTTTAATTCCACCCGAATGATTCGTGTGCAGGCGAAATCGTTTGGAATTGAGATTTTGTAATTGTCGTTTGAAAGGTTTTAGTGAACTAAAAATGACAGTAGGTTCCTCATCTCTCTTTCTCTCTCTTTCTTTATTGCTTACATTTTTGTATTGCTTTAAATTTATTTTAACGAAAATAGTTTTTGTTTCGTGTTTCGACTTAAAAAATTCGCAATTTTGACGTTATCGGCACGTTACAATCAGCTGTTATCGTTTCGCTGCTTTAGTAGAGTTCGTTATTTTGAATAAACGAACGATGAGTTTTCTGCGAGATACAAAATGATATTGTAAGTATATAACTTTTTATTGGAAATACGATTGTTGTTAATTTCAAGACTGTAATTAAGAAAATTTGTGAATTTCCTAATTATTTATGCAATTAGTGTAAATCAACGAGCTGGCAGACAGGAAGACAGTCAGACAGGCAGTCAGTCAAAAAAGGTCAATTGCCACAAAACCGCAATTTATGACTTTGTGCTTTTTGTTTGGCCACAAACGAGCAGCAAGATCAAAGCGTGTGGCTTGTTAAAAAAATATATTCTCATACAATGTGGTATGAATAAAAATTCTTAAAATTCCAAAAGCGAAACAATTTGTATTTCCGCAAAAAAGACAACAACAACAACAACAATAAATGCAAAAATTGCAACGCAGCCATTGCAAGCAATTAAACAAGCGCGAATAATTTTTAATTATTGCGCGTAATTTATGCGAAAAAAAAATGAAAAGCGTTTTAAACAAAAAAATTATTAAGCAGATTAAAATCACAATGAAATCATATTCGTAAAAATTATATAATTTTTTTTAAATTTTTTTATAAAACAACAAAAATGGGAATTGTTGATTTTCACTTATTTGTTGTTGTTGTTGCTTTCGAATTTGTATTTTCGTATGCGTCAAGTTTGTTTACCAATTCAAAACAACCAAAATGTCAAAAAACGTCAAGAGCGAAGATGAAAAAGAAGAAGAAGAAGGAGGAGACGAATATAATGAAGCATATGTCCAGCCGCCAACCGACGAAGTGATCCAAATGCCGTTGCATTTGGCTACGCACGCCGCCCACCACTTTTAGCTGAAGTCTCCTCCGTCCACTTCACATCAAATTGCGATTATTATTTTTTATTTATTGTTTTGATTTCGATTTTGACTTTGATTATTTTTTTAGTTGTTGTTTTTGTGCTGCTTTTGGCGCAGTTTTGTTTACCTGTTTTGTTCGATATTTTTTGCTTTTTTTGGGTAGGGGAGGGAGGTTTGTATTTTTAGCGTTTTATTTTTGAATTTTTATTGTACTTATACGAAATAATCACGAATTAGAAGCAATAATCCGTCCGTCTGTGCTGCAAATAAAAATGCATTTCGAATTTGTTTTTTCAAAAGTTCTAAAATTTTTGACATTTTAACATCCGGTTCGATATTTTTATTTTTCAGTTTACGTTTACTCTCAAAATGTTGTTATCACTGTCGGATCGTCCGACTTGTCACAATCCTTGATTATCATTCAGTATTTGTTGGGTTAAAATAAAACTTAAGCTTCGATGTGTAATTAAAACTTTAAACTCTTGATTTTTTTGTTGACTCTCTACAGCCAAGAAATAGAATTCATGAGACATTTTTTAATTTGTTAGGAAAATACCAGAGATAATAGATAACAAATCAATTGCGGCAATTTCATTACTCAGTTTCTCTTTCGTCAAGCGAATTATGTTTCGATCACCAAGAGTTCTTCTATGTCTTTTACAAAATATTGTATACCCATTAACATTTCCAATTAATAAGAACATTTATACGCAGAAACGACGGTGGCAAGAAGCAGATTTAACTATTTAGGCAATGGAATTCTAGTTCCTAATGACATAGTAAAAATTATGCCTACAACAATTACGAGATTTATAAATAGTCTAGAATTGTGTTTGTAGGGCAACGAGGCTGCACAATAGATCTTTCAGGTCGCAGTGCTTCTATAGCCTTTATTAATAATAATAAAAAATGTATAAACGAGACCAATAGACTCTAGATTTAAATTCAAAAAAATTTGTAAATATTCGGGATTCAGCTATCTAAGATGCACCCTTCGCCAATTAAATCAAAGAATGTTCCATGCTCTTAAACTCCAATTTAAGCAAGCAGCTTGGTTTTCTCTAAGGAATTCGTGGCCTTGGTCAATTTCACAAAACAAAATGTCTTATCAAGTAAACCGATTTAGAATTAGACGCTGATCATTTATATATACTTCATATTGACACATCTATTGCGCTCACTTATGGGCGTCATAAAAGAAGGAACAACTTCAATATAACCTTTAGAACAACGAGTGGCGTAGGGTATACAAAGGAAGGTGCCTTGTAAACTTATACAATACAATAAAGCAAAACGATCCAAAGTTGCTGGTGACAAATTGATCTACTCCGGTGCGGACTAGGTCAAGATAGTATTTCGTATACATAATAATACAAGTTTCATATTCAGGTATATTAAAATAAAGAAGTGACCTTTAAACTAATTAAATAAACTAATAAATTAACGCAAACAAATGCGGCAATTTAAAGTCAACTAGGTGGAAAATTAAAGATAATCAGTGGCTATAACTAGAATTTAGTACATGATTTATTTCAGGCATTAAATGAATTTTAATAATTATAGTACAGGCAATCTTCCGTGCGACTCGAATCGGTTCGGTTCGGTTCGGCTCGGCGCTTCGGAATGTTTTATTTAAATTTAGTCAGTCGCTAGAAATTTCTGCCGCAACGCGCACATTTTAACTCACATGACACTTTCGCAATTAATAATGAACCGCCCAACACAAGCCCCCGCCCACCCTACAATAGTTGGGACTCGGTTCACACCCACACTTTATTTATTGAAGGCGGCTGCATTTGCACATGAGATGACTCAAAAAACAATTTTAATTGCAATTCTTATACCTTTAAACTTTTATAATTGTTAATATGCACTTTTATTCGAATGGAAAATTGAAATATATGTAAATAAATATGTACATGATATTACGTATGTATACGAGCATCAGTGCGAGGCATCGAAAAGCAAAAGTTGTTGAAGCATATAAATATGCTTAATAATTTATTATTTAAATAATCAAAAGTTAGTTTTAATTTGCCTTATACTTTGAATACTTTGAACCCTTTCAAGTTTGTCCACGCTTACTTAGTCCAAACAAAATTCTTCCATAATAAGTTTTCTAGATCCGCTTTAATACAGCTTTGCATTTTATGTCTTAAAACTGATTAAAAATTTTACATACTTTGCATATCAATTTTGAACTACAATTTAATATAAATTTTATTAAAAACGCTTTTTTCCAATTATATTTTCCACGATTTACAAAACAAGGCTTATGCACTTATCTCACTTTTGCTTGTGACCTGCGCCTATGTGCGCGCAAATAATTTAATAATTTTTCGATTTTCCTTTAAACGAAAATATATAAAATTTAAAATTTTTTTAAAATTTTTTGCAAATGTAAAAGGGGGAAAAAATGCAAAATCGCTCAGCCGTATTAAAAAAACGTCTAAATTAAAATTTCCTGTTTTGAAAAAGTGATTTTCTTTTTTTTTAGTGAACACGAAATTTCTGAATGGCGCTGCATGGGCAGGAGCAGCAACAGAATCCGGCAGCCAAGAAGCGAGCGACTACCACGAGCGTCAATTGCAGTGGACCGTGTGTGCCGCATGAACGCGCCACAAGACGCATAAATCCGCCTGAGGTGTACACTTAAAAAAAACACAAGTAAAATTGTAAAATTTTGCGATTTGCTAATTTTATGTTGATTTCTTGTCGATTTTTTTTGGGTGTACCTACAAATCCTCAGCCGTTAGAAGCTGCCCAATTCCAATTTGCTTGACGAATGCGTTTCTTTCGATACGCAGCAACCAACAGCTTCTTAGATTGCAGCAAGCAGATTTGTTTGGCAATTTGTCGCATGTTGATCGCGCCACTCAAAATACCGCTGCGTCGCCTCTTTCTTCTTTTTGGCGCCATTCCAGCGTGAGCGCCAAAATGTTTGTTTGTTCGTTTATTGCGATTTTTTTTTGTTGTTGTTTGTTTATTTATTTTTCGCAACGGAATCCGTTCGCGAACGAACGAACGACGGAACGACGGAACGAACACATGTAAATGTGCAATTTTTACCCTCCGTCAACTTTGGGTGAGTGAATGAGCCAAGTGCTTGTTCGGTCGACGGTGCTTGCGTTTATTTTTTGTTTGCCCACCTGCAATCTGACAGCTGAAATGCGGTGGGGGCCCTATGCTATCACTTTGCGGATCCGCCGCTGTGCGATAGTGTGGGGGAGCATTCGAATTTATTATGCCATCTTGATGAGAGAGTTTGTTGAATTTTAGTGATGTTGTTTTGGCTGCGGTTTTTTTAATTGGTTATTTGGCATACATGTGTAACGAAAAGGTGAAAAGCAGATAATATAAAAAAACTTTAATATAATCTCACCTGATGACACGAAAGCAATGAAACATGGAAAAACAACAATGTCAAGTTTAAAGGTTTGAGAAATGTAAACAAAAATATTTCACTTATCATTTTCACCATTGTGTAATAATTATAAGGTGAGGAAAATAGAAAAATTACCCTTTCCACCTCGATATTGTTTCTTTCTTTGAACACTCAAATTATCCGAATGCAAGACCCAGGTATGAATATTTTAGTCATAATCCTGTTTTTTAGTTCTTGTATCCTTTTTTGTTCCTTAAATTTCTTGCCTCCATATTTAGGTTCTTGGTTAAGACTTCAAAATTTACAATCGACTTTGGTCTTGGGTAAATTTTGGAGTAGCTGAATTAAAACAAACTCATCATATTTCTAAGAATTTTAATAGATTTATTTCTGAATATTTATTTTAACCGATTACCCTACGAAAATAACCGAATTTTTAAATGCTCCAAATTCTCAACGTAAATTATTACACTTTGGCTCTTACGAATCATATTAAATTTATATGAACCAAATCCAAAACGACGGACGAGATGGATGCCGCTTTTTTTTTTTGCAAATATTGCTCACACGATCACACAGCAACGGCGATGGACGTCGGACGATGGACGACGACGCCATTTATTTTGAGATTTTGAAGAAAATTCTTATACGAAAAATATTCGGAAAATTGGGGAGATTTTAAATATAAGCCATGTAAGCTGGAAAACGGCGACAGTTTGCGAACGGCAACCGTCGCGAAAAATACCAAAAATCGGTTGAGAAGATTTACAACAATACAAAAAACTTTGTGGAATTAAAATACTAAAAGTGAAATTTGAATAAATAAGTGAAAAGAAAATTTTACAAAAAGAAGAAGAAAATCAATTTTTTTTACAGTATAGAAAATTTTTAAGATTACGGAAAGAAACTTGAAGCATTAATTTTAAATATAAAGGTTACAAATATGATTTGCCCGAAACGTACTGCCGAGCTGCTCAAGCTACACTTGGCACCCTTCAAGGAGAAGGACATCGCTTGGGAGATTGGCGTCTCCAAGATCGCTGGACGCGGCATTTTCGCAACGCGTTCCCTCAAACGCGGTGATGTGATCTTTCGCGATTCTCCGCTGATTATTGGTCCGTCGGCGCGCAAAGAGGACACACTGAACTCCTGCTCGGTGTGCTTTAAAATGTTGCCGGACACCAAGTTCATGTGCCGTGCGGGTTGTTCGCTGCCCGTGTGCTCGTTGTGCGGCAAGAAGAAAGCGCACAAGACCGATTGCGATCTGTTCAAGTCGTGGGAGCCAGCCGAGCCGGATGTCGCCAATTCGGTGACCATTCGCCTGTTGTGCGTCGCACGCGCCATCAATTTGACCAAGGAGCAGCGCGATCTCATGTACTGCCTGCAGGCCAATCTGGATAACAATCACCGGACGGAGGTGCGCAATGGCGCCAAGGGCTTCAAGAAGTTCCCCACCGACAAGAAGCTGATCGAGATCATGAATCGCACGGTGTCCGTGTTGCGTACGAACGGTTTCGACGAGACCTCGGACCGCACCAATGACAATCAGGAGTTTTTGCATCGTGCCCTGTATCCGCTGTTTGCCGTGATGAATCACGATTGCATTCCGAACTCGTATTACACGTTCGAGGAGAAGACAAACATTATGGTGGTGCGCGCCTCCGTTGACATTGCCGCCGGCACAGAGATCACAACAACATATACGCGCCTGTTCACTGGCAATATTGCGCGTCACTTATTCCTTAAGATCAAGAAGACGTTTACGTGCAAATGTCCGCGTTGCACTGATCCGACGGTAGGTTGGGCATAGGGCGGGCGTTCGATAGTTCAACATTTTTATTTTTTTAGATTTTAAATGCAATCAAAACATTTCTTTTGATATAGTGTAGCTAGGATTAAATCAAAATTGATAACACCGATTATATCTAAATATAAATCCAATAAGAGAGATTTATGATTCGAAGCTATTGCCAAGAAATTCCAACTTAATGCCTTCATTTTTTACTACAATAAATCAACCCAAAATTTATAGACCAAATTAAAAAAAAAATGGTCTGAACTCTTTAAAATTAAACTAAGTGATAATTTTTTATTTGCTGATGTTTCTGGTGAAGTTTATTTATCTTCGAGAATTTTCATTCACATTTTCGATATTTTCAGATTGAGTGTGATTGTTTTTCACTTTCCAAAATTTTAGAATTTTCTCTTATCTAAAAATTAAATCTATTTTTTTTTTGTTTTCGAAAAGTTTCTTATAACCACTCTTCCAGAATTTTCTTTTTGTTTTTGTAGGCTAAGACTGGTAGATATGACATAAGTCATTATGTCATATGACATAAGACATATCTAAAACGCCTTTTTATGGGCGTTGCAAGTCGATGAACAAAGTCAATATATGGGTACTTGCTTGCACTTGGCACTTGGTTATAATAAATATCAGTTTTAGTCCCTGGAAAATTCTTCCTTCTCGTTTATGATTTTCAATTTAAATATTTGAATGATATCATTATTATTTGTTTGTATGTTTGTTTGTTTGTTTGTTTTGCTGTACTGAAATTACTCTCACGCATTGTTGGTCAAATTGTGCAAATAAGGATTTCCTGACAATTACAGCGAAACAAACAAACAAAATTATTTAATTATTTTCCTAATTGAAATCAAATTGTTGCTTGTTTTTTTTTTGTTGTTCCGACATGTTACAAAAAAAATAAACAACAACACAAATCGACAGATTCGTGAACTTCAAAATATTTCGCGCCAAAAACGCTTAAACGAACTGCTTGTTATTGTTGTTGTTGTTACGCTTCTCAAACTGAAAACGAACAAAAAAATCAAATACAAATTTAGTGCAGATCCGGCAACTCATAAAATTCAGACGCCATCACGTTAAGGGGCGGGAGGGAGGCCATCCAATCGTATTCGAAATCGAAGGCGTGTGAACTTGATCATAGGGAAAATAAGTATAACTTGGTCAATAGTTTTTGTGTTTAATAAAATTGTCTTTGTTATGTAAATTACTTAAAATGAAACCAAAAATAAACAAATACAGATTAATGACGATTTTCATGTGAGTTTAGTGCATGAGGAACTTTTAATGAAAAACCGATAAATCTACAGAAAAACGCGAAAAAAATAATTTTGTATTTGAAATTAACTTGAAAAATGTTCTTTGATTCTAAAATAACTTAAGGGAAAACGCTTTGAGAATAACTTTTCAGAAACGATTTTTGTCAATTCAAATTTTTAACGTTTTTCACAAGAATCGAAATTTTTCCGTTTTAAAAACTTAATTTTAAGTTTTTAAGAATTCTAAGTATGAGGTTAGATGAATGATTACTACATCAAACCATAAATTTTATCAATTTGAAATTTTTTATTTAAAGCTTCTCATATGTACTAGTCTAGTTGTTATCACAGAATCAATTTGAATATGAAAGAATTTTTGGATAACTGCTAGACAAACTAGCACTAACTGGAAATGCTATACACTCGTTTTAGCTGAATGTTTTGGGTGATCGGGTTTGGGTTCAGATTAAGGTTAGGATTCTGTTCCAGTTTTAACTTCTTTATACAAGTTTTGAAATTTAAGGCAAACTAGAACCTCCATGAAGTTTGGAGAAACAGTCCATACGAGTATGATAAATGCTCCTTATAGCCAATCTAATAGTTCATATTTTAAAGTATATATTTAACAGTTTTTAAACCTCTAACAGAAAAAAGTTAAAAAATTTGAGATCTTATTACATTTACGATAAGAATATAGTAGTCCCCAATATTAACCGGTTAATTAACGAATTGTAACCAGTTAATTTGACTAAGAATTTATTTAATTTTTGTTTAGTTTATAAATTGTTTATAAATAAATAGAAAACAAGAAGAAAAGAAGAGTTGCCCTACTTTTCTCTATTTTCTCGCCACTTTTAACTCGAAAATTCAAATGATCACTTTTTGAATTCGATTTGATTTGACTTGACTTGAACTTGTATTTGTTGTTATTGTTGCTGTTGCTGTTGTGTTCTTCAAGATTTTCAACTTTAAAGAATTCAGCGTTTATTTTTAAAACGTTTTTTAATGAAATTAGCCAACAGAAAATAATAAAAAATTTAATAGATATTTTGTGTTGTTGTTGTGTTGTTGTTGCATATCATAAAATGAAAACTTCTCGTTGATGAAATCAATTTGTTTTGCGACAGCAGCGCCTCGAGCGTCGCGAGCTGTGCTAATTTTTGCACTCGGCCTTTACAAAAGCAAAACTAAATTCAAACAAAAAAAAAAAACAACGTTAATAAATAAATATTAAAATTGTTGTTATTTTATTTGTTTTTTTTTCTTCTAAATATTTAACGGCACTTTTCTTAGCGTCTTAGCGGCCACGGCCGCGTCAATAAATTTCCATGCACAGCTTCGCATCGCTTTGGAATTTTATCGCATTTCGCACAAATCACAGACGCCAGCGTCGCTTCAAATCTTTTCTTTTCGTTTTTGTTTTTGTTTTGTTTTGTTTTGTTTAGATACAAGCTGAAACCGACAACAACAAATGCAACAACAACAACAACAAATTTTAAATTGTTTTTATGAGCTGTGTGTGTGTGCATCAAATTATGTTTGTAAATTATGATGCCAAAATATTTATGTCGACAATTTGTAGTAAAGGCCGAATCAAAATGAAATTTCTAGTTCTCGACTTCTCGGAGTGAGACATTTTTAATTTGTCAGAAGATATTATGAGAGCAAAGAAAATTGTCCCAAAAAAATCGCAAATGGGAATTTCCAATAAATATTTGTTTTTATTGTTGTTTTATTTTTAAATCGTTATCAATAAATTATTTCTTTTGAAAATCACATTTTTACGCTTGAGTTATTTATGAAATTTAGCACAAACAAATAATTTGATTGCAAAAAAATATATATACATATATGTGTATATATGTATATAAGATATTTTAATTTGCTCGTTTTGTAATTAAAATAAATTTACGGCATATATTCATAAAAAATCGAAATTTAAGTGAGTAACTTTTATGAGGAATGCCAAGAAAACTTCTCGAGATTTTACTAAAAAAATTTTCAAAAACTATTTTCAAAATATTTTGATTATGTGATTTTTTTAGGTGTAATTAAAATAACCAATTAAAACTAAATTTTCAAGAGAATGAATTTTCGAACAACTGCTGGAAAATCCGTTTTTTAAATGGTTTGTGTAAAGCATTTCCATTTAAATTTCTATACCAATCGAATTTTAAAATTAAAGGCTTACCATGAGAGGGGTCTGGTATGGGAGTGTATAAAAAGACACAGATTGCAATCTGACATTTCTTTCCTGAGAAATGCAGCTCCCATCATAGCTAGTTTATATTAAGTAAGGATGTTATAACACATCATGAGATTAGGATCTGAGGCAGCCCGTGGTAGGTACCTAAAAAGAAATCAAAGCTTATGGATTATACTATCAAAAATTTAAAGCAACTTTCTCCTCTAATGAATATAAATGAACGTGTGAGCGGTGATAACTTTCATCGACGAAGTGATCATATTCACTTTATGGTGGTCCAACATGCATTGGCAGGAAACGATGTTGATATTAACTTTCATATAATTAAACGGAAAGAGAAAGGAACCTTTTATATTGGGAAATATATCTGTAATTAAATAATAGCTTTTCTGACTCAAGGATAAATTTTTATGATGAACTTAAATGAACTTAAATGAATTTTGATTAGAGCAAGATATTGGTTTCTAACATATATATATACTATATATCATATTCGGACTATTATAATCGGACTTCAATTTATATTTTTTCTAAACAAAATATCCATTGATACGTATATACACTTTAAATAGAAATAGTTTCGAATAACTTAGAAATTAAAGAAAACTTCTCTGCTTGCTTTACAGGAGAAGGGCGCTTTCATCTCGGCGCTATATTGTCGCGACACAAACTGCACCGGTCTGGTGGTGCCCGAAGTGACCGGTCTGCCGCATCCGAACTGGAATTGTCTCGAGTGCAAACAGAAGTCGACGCATGCGCAAATGTGCAAATCACAGGATCTGGCAGCGGGCGCCATCAACGCCAAACTCAACTCGAATTCGCTGAAGTCGCTCGTGTCGTACATTAACGATAAGAGCGCCAGCTTTATACCCGACAGCAATTACGTCGTGATCGATGCCAAACTGGGCGTTATTGCGCGTCTCGCCAAGGGCAAAGAGGACTGCAGCGATGAGGAGGCGTCGTCGGCGCGAATTCAATACTCTCAGGATATCCTCGAGATTATGGACAAACTGGGCGTGGGCGATTGTGTGATGCGAACTTATCTGGAGACACAAAAGGACAAGAAGTAGAGCAAAAGCAACGCGAGCGACCATATTCGAAACCAAATAAAAGTGAAACATACTAGAGTGGAAAGTTGGAAATTCTTACTTTTTAAGTGAATATTTTTGCATATTTGCATATTCGAAAATGTTGTAAATTTGTGTGTAAATCGCGGATTTAATCGTATACAAAGACAAACCGAAAAGCACATTTTTTGTACCAAAATTTTGTGAAATTCAAAAATAAATCTATCTATTAATCTTAACGAAAATAAAGATTATTATTATTAATAATAAAAAAAAACTAGTCTCGGCTATTTTCATTTGGCGTTCGTCCGTCCGTCCGTTCGTCCGTCCGATGATTTGCTCTCACACATTCTTTTGGTATTTTGCCTAAGATAATATTTAGAAAAATCCGTTTTTAATCCCTGAATTTGTTAAATGTTCGGTCGCCCGAAGCGTACAACAACAAAAAGAAGAAGAAAATTTAAAAGGTTCATTTCTTTTTAATCCCTTGGCGACAATGTGAAAAATTCGCCGCGAAAATTTATTGGACACGCTTAAGTGGGCGTTGCCACTTTAAATAGAACACGCAGTTTTTACTTATAAATATTTGTTGTTGTTATTTTTGAGAATTCGGTTTTGTTTGTGTTTAAATCAGATGACGATTTGCATATTTGTTATTGTTGTATTTTTTTTAAAAAATATTTTCGTACGCTACAGCAGGCAAGTGGTGATTGGTTAGCAACGGAATGACTCTTTTAAAAAAGGATATATATAAATATATAAGATTTATAATTAAATAAGATTTCATCTTGCCGACAATTTGCAATAAAGTGATTTTCCATCGCTCTTTTAACTAATCTTTTCGTTGAGTAAAATTCACATTTGGCTTAAAATGAAAACGTCATGTGACGAGCTTTTTGCAAAAATTGATCATATAATTGATCGGGAGTATTACTTTTTACCCAATGATCACTTTTATTAACAAGATCATTTAGAAAAAATACAGTTTTTAACGTCTGTAACGAGTACAAAATTATTTTAAAGTGATTTCTTTTGGTCGGATATCAATCAAATTGAATTTTGGGAAACTGTTATACTGTATTGAACTACTGTATTAAATCTAAAAATCAAGCCGATGTTATTTTCGAAAGTTTCTTTTTAAATCCTGCTCAAAAGTTGAGTCTTTGCTTTTTAAATCAGACAAGTTGTGGATTTTTGATACTACTAAATAATGTGAAATATTTCTTGGAACTTAATTGTCTCAAATTCTCCAAATCCAAAAGATAAATTCTACAAAACTAAAATCAACTCATATATGATAAATTTAAAAAACCTAATTAGCTATTAAAGTTTAAAAATTTAACATTGCGTTGAAAGTAAATGACATTGTATATGTAAGTTTAATATCATATAGTGTTAATTTAATATGTGAACTCATATTAAATTTTACAGTCATAAAGCCTCAGAATGGAGACAAATCGATTGCATTTGCAAACAGTGCTCAATAAATGTATCGTGCTTAAATGTATATGATACAGTGTTAAAATAATGGTAATTATAATGTAATTGATATGAATTGAGAAAGTGTTTATTTAGCATGATGCCGTATTTAAATAATACTTCTTGGGCAACACCTTCTCAAAGTTGTGAAATATTTTGCAAATACCAAAACGACAAAAAGTGTTAAATTAATATTTCATCTTGTTAATCGAACATTTTCCATTGTAAAATTTTACATGCGACAAATGAATAAAATAAATAACACTTGAAAAATATTAACCCGAAATAATGTTAATTCTACATTTAATTGCCCATGACTTTTGTACGACAATTAAAGATTATTACCACTGCCAGGTGTAGCGTATCAAATCCAAGTCCCAAGCGATTGCATATGCCAATTTATTACTTTGATTTTTTATTATGACCGAAACAATGTCACGTCTACTTGCATTCGAAATGTGTCACTCTCAGCGTGCGACGGACGCATTCGCGAATTCGTCTGTCACCGCCAAAAAAAAAACAACAAGAAAAAAAAGCAGCCCCTACAATTTATCAAAAATGTTTTCTCGCATTTGTTTAATCTTTTTAGTGTAATTAGTTTAATTTGTGTCTGAGTTGTTTTTGCCACGGAATTCTGCGGCAATTTCGCAGCGATTTCTTGTCGCGAATTTCGCCTCTGGGTGATGTCAGTTTGGCGTTATTTTATTTTATTTGAATTTTTGTGTGTTTGTATTTGTATTTGTTTTTGTTTTTGTTAATTTGGCAATTGTTGCCGATTCGTTTTGACAAATTCTGATTTTCATTTAAGTTTTCTTCAATTGCTTCTTTGAATTGCGGTACGCGATCTTCTTCTTCTTCTTCTTCTTCTGCTCGTGGCTGGCGTAAATTAAAAGTGAATCTTTGTATTTGGCAATTAGGTTAACAATTTCCATTTATTTTTTTTCTCGCTCTCTCTCCCGAGTCATTTTGTCATAAATTTTGTGTTTTTAATTATGCCGAATTTTTAACGTTTCTCGGCTTTCTGAAGATGCACAACACGATTTGTGTGCCTCCAAATGGGGCGTTGCGATTCGGATAAACGCCACCGAAAGTACGCATTAAAACAACAACAAAATTGGAAACTTTGTATTTCGCTTTCGATAGAAAATCGTTTCATTAATTTGAGGAAATTCAAATGTTTTTGTTTGAGATATTTAATTGTTTATTAATCATCAATTTTTGAGATTTAATTTTATTATTATAACAAAATCAATTTTCGAATTTTTAGTTTTATATGACTTTTATATTGAAAAATGTTGTTGTTTTTTTAATATAAAACTATTTCAAAAATAGTAATTGTGATTTTTAAAGGCTTAACTCGTTTTTTTTGTTTCAGAATTTTGTTCAAATATTTGGCAAACTTCTCAACCGAAACCACTTGTTTTAATATTCACGATTTTTAAGATTCGATTTTTCGATCAGACCCTAAACCAATTCTGATCGTAAAATCGAATTTCTTCAAATTTGCAAAATTCGCCTTAAATTAAAATAAATCAAAAAATGTCCTTTTTGCTCTTTATGTTCTTTAAGTATCCATACCTTATAAATACAAAAAGGTTTGAAAAGTTTAAATGTTGAAAAATTCTTATTCCGAAAAAGCTTTTTCAAAAATATTTAATTGCAAAAAACTAGAAATTCATATTTATTAATATTGTTTAATATTACTTTAAGCATCGATTAAGTTTTTTGTGGTAGTTCTATCGATGACCAAAGGATTAGCGCTGCAGTATGGAAAACAAAAACAGCGATGTTGCTAGTATCGACAATGATGCAAATAACACATCGATTGTTTGATGTATCGAATAAAAACTATCGATATTTTATATCAATATGAAAAAATTAAACGTTATTCTCATTCGCTATTGCGATAATTTTGCGATAATGTGTTTCTGTAAAATTTTATTAAATTATATATCGGATTTAAAAAATCGATGTCAATATTTTGTAGTTTTTTGAAACATCGACTACTAATATTGTATAATATCCGATATTGGCGCAAAAATATCGATACAGCGATATAAATTTTGCCTTACTACTAAAGAAAGCTGAAACTTTCAACACTTGATTTTATTGTTGTTTGTTCCACAGTGTTCTAAAAATTTCAAATGCTTATTGAAAAATTTTAATTTTGAAATTTTCAAACACCCTGTGGTTTTCGAAAACACTTTCGAGGAAGCTTTTCGAAAACTAACAAAATGTCTTGCATACTTTCAAGCTGAAACTCACTACAATTCACACGGGTAGTAGGTCCACAAGTAGGAAAATGTGGTGATCAGTCAAAGTGTTCAAAATGTTGTGCGTTAATTTGAAAAGCATTTTCAAAATGTTCGCGTGTTGGCCAAAATACTTTGGCAGCTATTGCTGCCAAAACGAAGCAACGCACGAGATCACTTTACACTTTAGAAATGGCAGAGGAGAAAAGAAAAACATAGCCGCCGCCTCCTCCTCCTCCTCTGCCTCCGCCAGACCAGGCTAAGCGAAATGACGGCAAGTAAATTTGTAACAATTATAAATGACAAGTAAGCGTATCGCAAATATTGGGTTAAGACAATGAAGAGGAGCTCTAAGCAGCCGCGGAAACAATTAATTGTGTGTGGCCACAAACAATTTACAATGAAAAATGACAAATACAAAATGTTTGACTTTTTTTTTACGAATTGTTATTTTTACTAGTTCGTGTGTTATAAATATACATACATACATATACGAAGTACATATTCGTATATATGAACATTTAGGCAATTAAAATTAGGTACTCATTAAAAGAGCATTTAATTAAAATAAGTGACATGGGTACAAGCAAATTTTGTTGTACATTTTCTTGTACACTTTGTTGTTTTCTTATAGATTTACTTAAGATTTTTAATTTTTGAGCTTCAGCAAAAGCAACATAATTTGAGATAAGTCGCAAAGTAGTATGGAATGCAGGATAAATGACAATTTTAAATGCGATAAATTAAATTTTTACGATTTATCATGGAATTATAATTATTTTTATAACTGATAAAATTTTTATAACTGATAAAATTCTTTATCATATCGCATAACTACTGCAAAAGTGACACAACTCAAAAATTTAATTTTTCAAAAAACGAGAAAGAAACGTTTTCGATCGTATAAATTGAATTAAAGAAATTTATTTGTTCATATATTTTGTACAAAATTTAAATTTTGAGTTGTTTCCTTTTTGGTGAGATATTCATGCAATATTTAAAGGAAAAAGTTGTGCCACCTGAAAATTAAAAAAAAGGAATTATGATGAACATGTATTTGAGTCATGCCTTTTTTTTGCTGGAATAAATAATTAAAAATTATTATTAAAAAGTTAAATAAATTAAAAATTGTATAACTAACAAAAATGTGGGACAACTTAAAATGTGCCTGTTTAGATTTTCCTTCCAGCGAAGAAAAATTGTACCAATGGTTTGAAGCATAGTGTATACAAGGCATCATTTTAAAAGTACAAATTTTTCCTTCACTCAAAGAACGATGCATAATTTTAGGCATTCATTTAGACAGCAAACCACAGTCGTTGCATACTTTTAGGTCCAAATAAAATTTTGCTTTAACAGTAATTTACAGAATCTCCATCGAATGGAAAACAATTTTCCAAAGAGCTAAACTAAATTAAAGAGATACTAACTCATTCAAATCCAAATTTAGCGCAGACGGATTGTATCTTTTTTTTACTCTGTTACTTACGGATACTTGCCGAATAAAAAAATGCTCGGCCCGAAAACGAGTTCAATAAAATTGCCTCAGCGCAGCGAAAGAACAAACGCCCAAACATAGCTAAAACAAATAATTCAGATGCAATCGAAATGGCGAGTGCGAAGAAAATCGCTTCACAATAAAACCGAACACGAATTTTTGTTGTTGTTGTTGATTTGTTGTTGTTCGCTTGAGATATTGAAAAACGCTGAAAAACTGATCACAGCAGTGACGCCCAGTAGCGGCCGAAACTCGCAGTGGTTAGGTGGCTACAGCTCAGATAAAACGCAAAATAACACGCAACAAAAAAAAAAAAAAAATACAAACTAATTAAATCAAAATAAGAATTAAAACGATTACGCAAAAGTTTTCTAATTTTAATTGAGTGCAAAATTAAAAAATTTTAAATTTAAACTTACAAAATTTAATTTAAAAAAATCGAAAACAACTTAGAAATGTCTTACAAAATAGCCACCTCAACGCAGGAGCTTGTCCGTCTGCTCGATGTACACTTGGGTGAATTTCTGTCGCCCGATCCTGCCTGGCAGGTGCGTGAATCGAAACTTTCGGGTCGTGGCATATTTGCACGTCGCGATATCGCCGCCGGCGAGGAGCTCTTTCGAGAGCATACGCTGCTCGTCGGTCCGACCGCAAATCGCGACTCTAAGCTGAACACCTGCACGATCTGTTATCGCCTGCTCGAGGGTGCCACCATCGAGGAGGTGCTCTGCAGCGCCGGTTGTTCGCTGCCCATTTGTGCTGAGTGCTCGCAGTCCCCGCGTCACCGTATCGAGTGCGAACTCTTTCGGAAGTGGCGGCCTCGCGATCTGAGTGCAATTAATCCACGTTCGCTGCGCATTTTGTCGGTGGTGCGTTGCTTCTTCCTCAATGCGGACCAGCAGAAGTTGTTGTACGCCATGCAGGCCAACAAGGACAAGTACTACATACGGGTAGGTTATTTTTGGTGCAGCAAAAGAATTGCATTTAATTTGCTGAACCATTTCTAGGAGATTACACGCGCCGCCGAATGTTTCGAGAACTTTCCCACTGATCCGGACCTGCTAAAGTACTTCCATCGCACCATTTGTGCTTTCAATACGAATGCCTTTCAGTCGCGCAGTCTCGTTGGCAATCATGAAACACTCGTGCGAGCACTTTTTCCCTTGGCTGGCATCCTGAATCACTCCTGTACGCCGAATGCGAGTCACCACTTTGAGGACGCCGAAACGATTGTAGTGGTGGCGACTCGTTTCATACCCGCCGGCGAGGAGCTGACAACGACCTACACAAAATTGCTGTGGAGCACGATGTCGCGCAAGCTGTTCCTCTGCATGACCAAACACTTTATGTGCCGCTGCAGCAGGTGCGAAGATCCGACGGTAAGTTGAGCGATCCGATCCACCGGGTGATTTTTAGTTAATTTTTTTTTAGGAAATTTAATAAATAAGAAGAATATTTCTATTCCGAATAAGATGTCATCTAAAAATATGCTTCTATATAGTTTGGAATTATAACCACAACAATCTTAAAATATCAAACGCTGCGCTCCGTTGGATTTTGTTTTCGCGTGCCATTACGCCGGATGCTCCGGTTTAAGTTTCTGTGTATCTGCCAAGAAAAATTTATGAAAAATATTTTGACAGAAACATGAACATCTGCGTGAGTTATTTGCCTTTGGCTGTATTTGTTTACTTGAAGCTTTTTAATGCCTACACTGTGCAACATCAGATTACTGATTCTGATTCTAGTTACTCGTAGTTTCAAAATTCGTCCATATAATCATTCCCTCGGATATGTTATTTTCTATATACAAAAGATTCGATAAAAAAAAATATATTTATATTATGTATACATATTATACATATGTAATGCTGATAACATCCTAAAGATCTTTAAATAATTTAAAAGATATATGAGACTTTTTTTTAGTATATATAGCATGTACATACACGTGCCGTAAAAGATAAAAAACTGGAACATTTTTTATTAGAAAGACTTAAAAGATATTGATCGAAAGGAATTTAAATTTACTTAAGTATAACTGAGAATCCTTCTTTGCTGGGTAAAGACATAAACAAATATTTCATATATACAGATCGGATCAGGTCTGGTTACACCTCATTTCAGATCTATTAAGATCTTATCATATGTATATACATTTATATAGTTTAAATTTAGTTTAAGGTTTGCAAAGTGTTAAATTAACATTGGGTCCTATAAGTTTAACATTTCCTACTGTAAAATGTTGAAAGAATATGTCAAAATTTTTATCTGACAACTTTACGAATTTAATAACTCTTAAAATATTTGTTTAACATTTTCATTAACTTTGAAAAATATTAAACCGAAAAGTGTAAATATTACATTTAAAGTTAAAATTTTTTGTTTAGTGTACACTCTATTCTGAACTTCACTGTACTATGAAGCATTTTATTATACTAGACCAAAATGGATGATAAGTGCTCCATGATTACTTTTATAATTTTCAATCCTTTAAGTAACCGATTTGACTTTAATCGTTTTTCAAAGCAATAAACGGATCTTAATTTTGCGGTATAAATTTTAATAAGTAATAATAAATAGTCTTTAATTTGTTGACTAAATAAAACGCAAGTTGCAGAAACTGGGCGATTGTATGCACACATTTTCCGCATTTTCTATGTCTGGCACGTGGCAAAAATTGCTTAGAAATGTATTTATTTTTAAATTTTGAGTGACGAAAATATCGCATGCGATAAATTGAGAGCTAAATTTCAAACCAAGAGTAAAAATTTTCTTGCGGACGAAATTTTCTCTTTTGAAAATGTTTCAAAAATACATTATAAGTCGCATGGGAGATTTTTGTTTTATAGCATCTGTAAATTAAATTTTTAAAGAGCAATAAACAACAAAAACCGTTGTGCGAAGTCGATGCGATTTGTTGCATCTTTTAGTGCGCCATAAAAAGAGAAAGAAAAGCAGGCAGGCAGGCGAGTAAACGCTC
Organism: Suillia variegata; assembly: GCA_949127995.1. Classification (NCBI taxonomy): domain Eukaryota; kingdom Metazoa; phylum Arthropoda; class Insecta; order Diptera; family Heleomyzidae; genus Suillia; species Suillia variegata. The sequence continues at coordinate 33,770,181 of OX421846.1, forward strand.
AGCGCGGAGACTCTGCAGTGCAATAAATCCGAAATCAAAAGACTAAATAAATAATTTTATTTATAATGCTGCAGCGCTAGAATAATGTTGCAACTTTGATACACGTCATTTGGTTTGGCGTGTGCGACAGTGGGGCAAACTCTCTACGGTAGATGCAAATTTGTTTTATACCTTAATATATTGCGTCGGCGAAAAAGAAAAGACAAAAATATTTGATGTAATTATGTGGATATAGAAGAAACAATTTCTCAAATTATTTATGAAAAAGTCTTTAAAATTAAAACATCTTTTGATATTGAATGAGGAACTTTAAATCAAAAACCGATAATTCCATGGCAAACGGTAATGGGCAAAACACAAAAAACTGATGAAGTTCTCGACTATAACTTTATGACAAGATTTTTGCCAATGCTAATTTTTAACGCTTTCCAAATAAATTGATATTTCTCCAAAATCGGATTAACTATAATAATTTTAAATTTTAAGCTCCTCATTATATTAAAAGTAAGTTTTTTTACTTTAGTTGTGACAAGTCAAACGCTTCAGTTGAAATTGTCTTTGGCTGCCGTCTAATTTAACCAAAGTTCCGTTACGTATTCCCAAAAGTTGATAATAATATTTTAAGCTTAATGCTCGTATGTCATGTTTCGGCAACAATTCCATGATGTACTCTCGTATTCCAGCGCATTCGCATGTGCGAACTAAATAAAGAATGCGTGCGAAACTATCACAAGAACCGGCGCCAAAGCTGTGACAGTCACGTGACGGTTACCGACAGGAACGTATGCTACATGTGCGCCATGCATGCAAAGTAGCAGCGAGACAAAGTAACAAAGTAACGACATGGAATAATAAAAGATGCACGATAATAAAATAGAATTACGGGTTGCGTATACGCCGCGTTGTATGACAAATTTCTATTTGCGACTCGACGCCAAATTGTGCGTTAATTTATGACAAACACAGACTGACAGACAAACAGACAGACAGACAAATTCACACACATACTCGTGTGTCGTTCTACTTATACACTCAAAAAATAAAATTAGAAATTTAAATAAAAATAAAACGATTTTTCGATTTCTCTTTCCCTCCTTTGCTTTGAAAATTACAAAATTTCTGGCACGTGTTCAAGCTTCCAGTTCATGAAATGAAACCTTTAGGGAAAGAATTTAGAAATTTTGGAGCACAATTTACAAATAAAAATTCTTTAAAGAGGTTCATTAAAAGAAAAATGAAACTTTTCTGAGTGTACTCACGAACGCGGGCGACGTGAGGACATCACTTTCACATTTGGCGCAATGCGTTGCCGTGGGTGACGGCGTCTACTGACGTGACTGACAAGTGACTGCATTGTAAAATTCGAATTTTATTAGGACCGCGAATGAATGAATGAACGACCGAAATGAACGAGTTGGAGGTGCCATCTGAAATTTATAAAATTATTTTTCTATTGAGGCAGACGGGCGACGGCGGCGGAGGTGGTGACGCTCGCGGTGTCGTTGGCGCGCGTTGTCGTCCAATGTTTTCTGCTGGTCGTTATGAGGTGTCACGTCGCACATTTTTCGTTGCCACTTCCACTGCCGTTGGCTGCTGCTGCTGTTGCTGCTGTTGCTTCTGTTTTGTTGTTTCTCATTTGGGACTTGGACTTCATTCAACAACCGACATAAAATCGGATAACATAGGCTGAGTGCGGTGAACGAGGAAAAGGAGAAGTAGGAGGAAGGTTCGACGTCGAGATAGTCAGCGGCGCTGCTGTAAGCCGCAAAAGTGTCGAAAGAAACCTCATAACGGTCTATTAGGGGAACTCAACAGAAGCCGCACGCTCACATCACGATTCACACAGCCATACATACCAATATACTCGTACTAGCAACGACGGGAATCAACAACGAACCAACAAGAACAACAACAACGTTCGAGTATTTATTTTGTATTACAAAGTCATGACAGTGTTGTGCTTGTTTGTTAAGATTACTCATTCGAAACGATTAATTTCGAGTTCATATATATACGAGGGTGGTCCGATTAGCCTCATTAGCCAGCATCGCTGGGTCAAGTCTAACGAGCTAAAAGGAGACTATGCTTTTTATAAATTTTCGTTTTCTTTTGTAGGCTAAGTATTTATCGGACCATCCTTGTATACAAAATGAATTTTTAACAAATCAAACATTTTTACAAAAGAACCTCATAATACAACAACGATTACATTCTTTCGGTGTCGATGTTTTTAAAGGAAAAATCTATTCACATTTACATTCTCCGCTGATCAAAACTTTTTTTTATATGAAGAATTTATAAAAAATAAAACCATGGAAAAGTTGATAACTATCTTACCAACTATCTAACAAACATATTAACTAACTATGTCTAACTTAAATTATAATTAATTGTTGTCTTGTGCATATTCCAACAAAACTAAATTTGAGATTAATTTCTTATTATGAAGAACCTATCAAAGGTGAAACCTTGGGAGAGTTTCGCTAACCAACCGCTTACATAGAAGAAATCTTTTTGTTTTATTCTTATCGTTAGGATATTCTTAATCCATAAATTAGGCACTAAGCGCTGCATGAGTATAATACAAACTAAAACATTATTTTGGGTAAAGATTCAATTAAGAGTCAATTTGACTGAAACTGATTTCAACATTAATCGGAGAATAATTTCATATTAAATTAAAATTTAATCGATTAATTTCATGAAGCAAAATTAAGTCAAATCTTCTTACGTCCTATTTAGTACTTAATCGAAAAAAGCACAACACTGTTGAAAGCCACACAATCACATTTGAACGTAACACATACACACACTTACACTAAAAAAGAAAAAGAAAACGAAAAAAAAACATATGCACGCATCTAGCGTGAATATCCGAATTCATAACGCACTTGATGGGACCGATACTCTCACATGTACATATACACACACAGACACACACATACACACGTGTGCATATGTTTGTCTAGATGGAAACACATCAACATGTCCGCATACAATCCAATCCAATTCAATCCATTCGGAGCCGATCCAATTCAATTTGAGTCCAAAGTCAAACTGAGGCAAACTGAAGCCAAAGCGTCCGACCGACCGACCGACCGACCGACCGACCGAACGACAATGTCGACGTCTCTTGGCGTCGCGCGGCAGCGGCAGTACATTTCGATTTTTTCAACGAGACAACACGAGACAAATCGTCGTGTCAGTCGAATCGGAATCGAGTCCCATCGCATCGCATCGCTTCGCATCGCATCGAGCCAAGACAAGAACCCTGAACGACAGTAGTAGCCGCGGAAGACCGCAACAACGAAGACCGCACCGCGACCGATGACATGACGTCGTAACGTGCGGCATTCGCGCGCGGAAAATATTTTCCACAAATTTTCGATTTGCTTGGTTGGTTGAAGCTGTTGTTGTTGTTGTTGTTGATTCGTGTGTTGCGCGACCGTAGGAAAATTTTCTTCGTTATACTTTTCTTTTTTTGTTTGTTCACATTTTCACGCGTAATTTTCCGAATGCTTCATTCGTGTGCGGGTTATTCAGTTTAGAAAGCGTTCAACCATCGAGCGGTACGTACGGAACATCGTCCCGATTTCTTATAAAAAGAGAAAAAATATTACAAAATTCAAACGCGCGCGTCTTTTCGCGCGCCAATTACGCTACGCAAAATTAAGGAACTCTCGCTGCCGCCGAGCTTTACGTGCTCGCCCAAAATGGCGACACCTGCCGAACTAGCGCGTCTGCTCGATCTTCACCTGGGCGAGCTGCGCGACGCCGAACCCTCGTGGGTGGTCGCCCACTCGGTGATGGCCGGCCGCGGCGTATTCGCAACGCGCGACATTGCCGCCGGCGAAGTGATCTTTCGCGAACGTGCGCTACTCGACGGACCGACGGCACGCAAAGGCGGCATCATCAATACCTGCGTCTGTTGTCACAAACTGCTTGCGACGGAGGATTTCCTCTGCAAGGCGAAATGCACGCTGCCCGTCTGTGATGCGTGCGTCGACTCGGAACGGCACCGTCACGAGTGCGAACTCTTTCGACGCTGGCAACCAATGGATGCGCAAAACGGCGACTCAACCAACGGCTGCAGCATCGTGAACCTCCAATCGCTGCGCATATTGACCGCATTGCGTGTCTTCTTTTTGAGCGCAGATCAGCGCGCTCTGGTCGACGCTATGCAAGCGAATCCCGATCGCGGCTATCGACAGGAAATCATCAAGGCGGCGCAGTGCTTTCGCAAGTTTCCGACTACCGACAAATCGTTTATGGACAATTTGTTTCACGTTGTGGGCGTACTAAATACGAACGCTTTCGAAGCGCCGTGTCGCGCCGGCGACAATGAGATTCTGGTGCGTGGCCTCTTTCCGTTGACGGCGATTATGAATCACGAGTGTACGCCGAATGCGTCTCACTTCTTCGACAATGGACGCACGGCAGTGGTGCGGGCGTCGCGTTTCATACCGCAAGGCGCAGAGATTACAACAACCTACACGAAGATCCTGTGGAGTAACTTAACACGCGGCATTTTCCTCAAAATGACGAAACATTTCATTTGCGACTGTACGCGCTGCAACGATAACACTGTGAGTTGTGCCCGCGCGTCTCTAATTCAATTTTACAAAGCTTCTTATTTTATGGGCGGCGGCAAACTTACGACCTTACAGTGCAAAATCAATACGCATTAATGAGATTAAAATATTAAAAGGGACTTAGTTATTTTCATATTATTTTTTAACATGAGTCTCCGAACAATTCAGTGGAGTTTCCGGTAGCAGAGTGTATGCATAAATGTGGAATAACAAAATTTCAAGAAAAATCTGCTCCGCATGGGCAATTCATGAATACGAGGAAAAGTGCACAAAAAACTGTAAAAGATTTTATAACGGCAAACAGAAAAGTCGCTTTTACCTTGAATCAAATTATTTATTTATCATCTATCAGGAAATTATGCTCAGATGCTGATTGGGCTATAAGTAATACTTTGGAATTTAAAAGCTGGCGCGGCAGTTACTCGTACTTTCATATTTTACAAGCGTCAGTATTGTTGTTGTTGTTTTCAAGGGACATTTCCGACATTCTGCAACTTTGCTTGACCTTGTTCTAATAATCGGGAATACCACTTATCCATTTCGAATTTATTTTATCAGTAGAGGTTATGCATATATGTACGCGTATATGTTCCACTTGCCAAGAAAAAGCTTATTAATAGCTTAACCCACAATATTCTAAGTTGGTTTTTCCGGACATTTGTTTTTCCAATAATGTAAAGAAAATTTCATTTTAACTTTTTCCAAAAAGAAAATTATTTAATGAATTTATGCTTCATCCAGCAGGGTATTAAACAAATGTGAATGTCTTTTTAAATGGATGTTGTAAAAGTTGCGAAGACGAGCTTGAGAAAGAGACGGACTTTCTTCATCGCTGCGGGACAGATATCAATAATTTAAACCACATATTTTTTAAAGTTAATACCTTCGATACTCAATTCAACTGATAATGATGAATACTGAAACTGTAAGGAACTCGGAGTGAAGGAAACTCTGGAGAATCTCCTTTGTTTCTGTAGCTAGATTTGATCAATTAGATGAAGTTGCCAAAATAGGAAAAAGGGCTCTTTTTATAGTTTTCCAATTGTTCTGGCATAATGAATGATCGAAACTTAAGTTAAAAAGTGGTTAAAGATCTGGTAGGTCTTTACGTGGCTTCAGTCAGCCAGTCTTATAAAATTCGGAATTTAATTTATAAATTGGGCAAAACATTCCAACATGAATTTTTCAAAACAAAACTAAACAACTTGTTTCCTAAAACTACACAAAAGTATGTGGGTAATTTCCCTGGAGACAATTCGAAACGCTTATCGATTGCTTTTGAATTTTTCTATGTGGGCTTATATCGATTGATAATAGCTCATATTCAAATACGGTTCGTACTTAACCTTAGCGTACCAACTTCATTTGACAGATAATAAACTGACCTGACATCAAGGCCGTAGCCAGCATTTTTTCTGGGTGGGAAGTGTTGGAATTTTTGGTTTCCAGTAAAACCTACAACAAAATTATTAATTTTGTACAATAATATTGGGGTTTAAAACCCTAAAGCTCCCCTCTGGCTGCGGCCTTACCTGACATTATTAAGTTGATTCCAAAGTTAAGTAGGCTCTTTACTTTGGCAATGAATTTGAGCCAATATCATTTTCAACTTGAAATAATTGTGTATCAAAAGAACATTTTATATGGTCTCATAAGGCATATAAAATTGTACATCTGTCTTGTTTATTTTTTTAAATAAATCTTCATTTAAATTTATTTTTTTGTGGTAAAAGATTTAGCCAAGCCAATAACTGCATTGTTGTTAATATGTAAATAACATTGGCCCTTATTTGTCTTGGCCTAATAAAAATTTATATTCTCGATAAGGTTGTTGAAGTCTCAGAGCGCCACAATTTGCTTGGCGAAACATATCGTACATATGTATGGCCGTACACACATACAAACGTTGGTATGTCCAGAGCGATTTGCATAAATTTCCAAAGAAACTTTCGCAGTCCATGTATTTGCATACACCAAATATACGGTTAGGCCAACCTGACAGAGAAGCCCCATGAAGAAAAATTCGCCGCAACCAAACCAAAGCGTCCGTCTTTTCCAAAAATAGACGACGTCAATTTGTATGGACAAAAACAAAAACAAAACTAACAAACTAACAAAAAATTGCATTATAGGTGGCACCACACCGTTGTTGTGTGTGTGTGTGTGTTTGTGTGTGCGTTTGTGTTTTCCAAAGTACAAAAGATATTTTCGTAAACTTAATTAAATGCAGACGTGTTTCAGAATAGCTGCGACTATTGATTTAAAAGCATTTTCACTCGCACTGAAACGACGCAAACAACAAAGCAATTGAAACAAATGTACTCAGTCTAATGTACCCTACATATGAGTTCTTTTCGTTCCTGTTTTTGTTCTTTTTGTTTTGTTTTGGAATACAACAAAGAGTTTATAAAAATTTTCAATATTAAGTTAAATGTTGATAAAATGTAGCACAAAGTGAAAGGTGCACTTTTAGAGTAAGCGAGGAGTAATTAAACCAATTCGGAAATTTCATTTACGTATTGGTAATAAAAGCCGTACTCATATAAACTCGTTTTTGCCTCGTATACTTTGTTATTCTTACAAATTTATGTCGCGTTAATCAGCTATTTTTTAATTGACATACAAAACAAGTTTATAAGGTGCTTATAAATTGATCCGGCAAATTCAGTTTACAAACTTCGTAAAAAATACTCACACCACCGATTATTGACTGCCAATCTATTAACAAATTTAGTTAATGTTTTCTTTCAACCTATTTTTGACTGCTTTATTTTTATCGAAGTTGAACTCATTTTTAACATGTTTTACAAAACTACACCGAAAAGTGATTTCAAAAAAAGGTGCTTACAAATTTGTTAGTCTACAAGATTACAAAAATGAGTACATCTAATAATTTCTGGATTTTAAATTGAGTGATCAAAAACAAAATAACATAAATGCTATTTTAAGCTTTCAGTATTCCATTTACAAGTATCTAAAACTATTTTTTTAAATTGTTTGTATCTTTTGGATTTTTTTTTAGAAAAATTTTCTGAACTGTTGTTAAAAGGTATTTAGACTTTGTCGAACAAGCTTAAGTCGTTGGAATCGTCTTTGAAAATCCATAGAAATGAATCCAAGCGAGAATCAAGCGGTTTTGTAAATCAAGTGAACGAGTATATGAAAAAAATACTATATACGATTTTTTTCGTATTACCAACGCCAAGGCACAGTTAAAAAATGTCACTGTCAAGAGCTTGTCAACAAAAAAAAAAATACAAAAAAACAAAAACAAAAAAACAACACGTTGAAAGTGCCGCTGCCATATATACGCCACATATACTCGTACATATGTAGATAAATATAGTATAGATATGTCTCATCGGACAATTTACGCGGAACCCTGACCCAAATCCGACGTTGAACACGAAAAAGACTTTTTGCCAAATTTTAAGAAACGATTTTCAAATCGATGGACGAGATTAACCGTTTCAAAATGAATTTGATTTTTGAATTGAATAAACATTTTCAAACACCGAAACGAATCGGACACAGTCACAAACAAAGCAATACATATGATTGTATTTGTTGTTGTTTGTTGTTTGTTGTTATTTGCAGTTCAATGCACTCTTAATGAAATTTATTGTCAATGATTGCCTGTCTGTCTGTATGTCCGTCTGTTTGTTTGTCTGTTTGTCTGTTTGTATGTTTGTCTGTTTGTATGTTTGTCTGTTTGTCTGTTTGTCTGTTTGTCTGTTTGTCTGTTTGTCTGTTTGTCTGTTTGTTTGTCTGTTTGTTTGTCCGTCTGTCTGTCTGTCTGTTGGTGTGTGGTCAATTTACTTGGGGCATTCGCTTACACCCAGCGAAAAAGTAAAATATCGTCATTTTCGACACTTGCTTTGAAGTGTCGCTTCGTTTCGCTTCGCTTCGTTTCGTTTGGTTCGAGGTCAAGGCTTCTGTCACCATATGCACCTCCAGATAATACAAATACATACATATGTATGAATGTATGTATGCCACTTATGTATGCAGTTACTATGCAAAGTATTTTTATTATATGCCGCACTGTCGCCTGCCTTTGGAATTTCTTGCTTGAGGATAATTCAAGTTTATAAACGTTGTTTAAAAAGTTAAACAATTTCAAATCTGTTTCGAATGAGTTTTTTTTAAATTAATGTTCGGACAGGCGTTCGTTTGCATATGTATTTCGAAATTTCCATTTCGGATTTCATGTTTTCAAAAGTTTTATTTCTATTTCGGTTTTATTTTGAAACTATGTATGTCCACACAGTAAATTCCAAAGGCAAGTTCATACTCGTGTATCCATCGAAAATGTTGATAATGCTTTCAAAAATATAAAAATTTTGCGGCATTTTGAAACGGTTTCAAGACATTTCGAAATATGTAAGTATGTATTTTTTCGAAAACAATAAACGTCTGTTGATGTCACTTTGATTTTGAGATTGGATTAGCTTAGGAATTTATGACGCAACAGAGAAGGCGACCACGACCACGACTACGACGACGACGACGCGTTGAGTTCGGTTGACAGTGATTTGTTGTGTTGGGGCTTGTATTTTGATCGTTTAATCTTCGTCAAATTAAAATTGTAATTTACTTTTAATTCGGCAAATTTAATTTTGTAATTTGGTTTTGCCGCACAACAACAACAAGCTCTTCCGCTGCGTTGTATAAACTCGTAAGTGACTAATTTGAAAATTTTTGACTTAGGCACGCAGTTTGCATATGCAGAAATTTTGCGTTTCCATGCACTACTCAGTGGACATTTTGTGTTGGGGTAGGCGTTTGTAACATAAAGAAATACTCAAGACATGTTTAGAAATATATATAAACTTTATATAAAATCCAGTTTCGCATAAGACACCCAGAAAATCTCTTTCAGTCTGTCATTATCTTTTGATGACACGACAGTGAGAGAACTGTTGGATATATTGAGCTAAAAATTATTTTTACTGTTTACATCTCTGACTTATGTGAACTGCAAAGATTTTTAAGGCACAAATTTTGGTAACATCATATCTTTTGAACCATCAAAGATATTGGGTTCAATTTTTTTTGCAAATTTTGTAAGAAATAAACTGAATAACAATCATGTTGAATACATTAAATTAGTTTATACCATGGTTGAATAATAAGGTTAAGAAAGTAAAAATGAGAACGCAAATTGAGAGAACTCACCTCGATTTCTGCCTTATGTGCAAGTTTGTTTCTTTACTTTTAACAATGTGGTGCGTTTACAATAACCGGTGGGACCGACTTAATTTTCCAACTTCTTATGTTGAATGATCTTTTGCTACAATTTGTTAATTAAAAATGTCTCGAAATTAGAATTTAAATTGTCTCTATGACCACATTTTTTGATTTGCTTACTAGAAAAATTTCCGCGTGGTCCGAGTGCATTCAATTAGCATGCTCAGATTTAATTAGAAAATGCTAAAGAAAATTACCTTTAGATCTGATTTTGTTATTACGGTGTGGAAAAATCATATATATGTAGTATTACAAATCAACTTTAAGCGAATCATTACCGATATCGAAAGACGATTTTCGATCTCCGGAATTACCTCTGTAGTATTTCACATTTAATTGCCGATTTTCATACGAGTACAAATCAACTGTTTTAAACTGTTAAACTGACAACAAACAGATTCAGACTATCTCTTTAAAATGTTATGAAATGCTTCAACCGTTAAAATTAAATACTATATCTCACTTTATTAATTGACTTGTTCTTCTTTCGTATTTTGCAGGAAAACGGAACCTACCTCTCGGCGCTCTTTTGCCGCGAACCGAATTGCAAAGGCGTCGTCATACCCGTCCAGACGAAAACCATGCAACCGGACTGGCGCTGCGTTACCTGCGACAGCGTCTTTACGCACGCGAAAATGGCGCGATATCAGGATTTCGCGCTTAACACAATCAACAATCGCATCAATGCATCCAGCGTTCGCGACATGATGCACTTCATTAACGATCTGTGTCCGCGTTTCTGTCCATCCTCCAATTATGTGCTGATCGAGGCGAAGCTGAATGTGATTTGGCGTATGTCGCGCAAGAGCGGCAGCGCCCCAACTGACGAGGAATACAGCGCCGAGGAGCTGCAGTGTTGCAATCGCTATCGCGACGAGATTTTGGCCATACTGGATAAGCTGGGAGCGGGCGAGTGTACGTTGAAGAAGCTGATCACCGAACAGATACATTAGGAGGGGGTAGGGGGGCATGAAAGTGTTGGAAAAGGGGTGTGTCACGTTTGTTTGTATTTTTCTCTGAAGTAGTATTTTCTGTAAATTTAGTTTGAAGCGCATTTTAGATTTTTAGCAAAATATTTACTATTTTATTAAATTATTTATTTCAACGCTCTAGAATTTATAAAATTGCATACCAATCAAAAATATTAATAAAAAAATAGTAAACCAAAAAAAAATATTTAAACATTGAAATGGTTTTTTTTCATTTAATTTAATTTAATTTAAATTGTCTCAAATAAAAATAATTTTTTTTTGTTAAGCGAGTCGAGTCATTTTTGTGCTTTTGAATGCGATTTACGTCGCGAATGACATTTTCTGACAGCTGTCATAAATGGCACAAACTACAAGGTACCACAAACAACTGCAACTGCAACTACAACAACCACAACAACCACAACAACATCATCAACTGGCACAAAAATGAATTTCAGTTCAGTATATTAAATTCAAAAACGCGTGCAATTTATTTCCGCTGCTGATTATTGGGTTCTCTTTTTTTTCTTCAATTGCAAGTGTACGTCTTAAGCGCATGTATAGAAAATGTTGTATTAATTATGGAACACGTGCCGATCCGAAAAAAAATAACAAAAAATAATATTTTAGAAGATTCAGCGACATAAAAGAACTCACAGAACTCACTCTGAATTCCAATTGGTGGATTAATCTTTAAGATTTTATCATTTGTCAAAGAGGAACCTTGAAACTGAAGTTGTGACATTTTTACATATTGTGACGTTTTTACATATTCTTTAAATAAAAGTTCATCTATATTGAAACATAGATTAATTATCTAAAACAACCGAAACAGAATTATTCTCCGACAATTCTGGGGTAATACGTTGAAATGACTTAAAACGAGTTATTTCTAAGTGCATGTCTAAACTCATCTCTAAATTTGTTAAAAATTCAGGGGATATAAAACCACTTAGGACCAGACTAGGGAAATTACTTGTAATATTATTACAGGTAATTGTAATCCATTAATAATATAATTGATTATTGTAATCAAATTTTCAATGCAATAATTTGCAATGGATCTTTGGACTGTACATTTCATTTACAACCACCATTACCATTGAAATAATTGTAATGGTAATTAAAAATGTAATAATCATTGTAATGCATTGCCAAAGTAATGCATAACTTTACAAGTCTGTTTAGGACCAACTTTTCAACGCGAGTTAAGTCATTATTGGTTATTACCATAGAATTGTCATATACAATTCCAGACTTAACAAATTAGCAAATTTAAAAAATTAATAATTCTGAAAATTTTATATTGATTAACTTATGTTTTTGTGAAGTTTAAATTTTCTGTAGTCGGCCACTTTCTGCGCGCTCCTCGAATTCAAGTCGAATGCACATTAAAGTGGCCGCAAAGATTTGAAATTTGAAATTTGCGACAAGATGCGATCGCTCTAAATAGACATTATCCACATTTATACATTTATACATTTATTTATTGCTTTAAATATTTATTTATTAACAAATGAACAAGAACGAACACAAAAAGTAAATTAAAAATTTCCGAGAATATGAAACACATTTCACAATTACAATAACAACAACAATAACAATTTGTGCGTACTGTGCTCTGCTGTGCCCAGTTGAGTTGATTAAGTTTTCGCTAATTACAGCAGCATCGCACAGAAGCAACAATTCTAAATCCAATACGAAACGAAAACAAAAACAAAACACAAATTGTTTAAAATTGCTTAAAATTGTTTAAAATTGTTTTAAAATTGTTTAACTTGTAAAAGCAAAACTAATTAATAACAAAAGCATTTCACTTAAAAGTAGGCTTCGCTGTGCTTTTCCCCTCGCTGGGTTTGAGGAATGTCTGCAAACAACAACAACAACAACAACAACAACAATAACAGCATGGGAGCAGTGGCTGTGGCAGTGGCAGCAAAAACAATGTTGCTGATTGTAGTTGGTATAAAAAGCGATTAAATATTTTTTGTTGGTATGTAAATTTAGAATAGCCATGGTCAAGGTGGGCCCTTGTGCGGCGGATTGTGTAAGCCAGAAAATGTATGTTAAAATTTTCAATTTGAATTTGAACAAACAACAACAACAACAAATTGTTGCACAACTAAATAAGAACAACAACAAGAATAACAACGACAAACAACAACATGCAATGTCATGCGACAAAATTATGTTCGGCGCAGACAATATTTCTTGTAATTGACAGATCATATTTGCACAGGCACAGCAATTGTTGCTGGTTGTTGGTTGTCGGAAGTATTTGACTTGTGCCGGCGACAAAGAATGTCGTCAGCGACATTTATTATTGTATTTAATGGTTTTTTTTTCGTTTGCCAAATTGCTTGCTACAAAATGCACATTAAAATAGTTTTTAATTATTGTTTCATATTTGCGGTGAGTTAAATTTAAAAGCCGATAAATCCATGCAAAGAGAAGAACACAAAAAACTTACTTTGATTCCAAAAGATCTTGAGGCCGAGTCAAATAAGCTGGCGAAAACTGTACGAAAACATTTTTTTATTAAGCTCACAAATTGCGAAACAATATTTGGATATGTCGGATTTAGATTTGTCGGTGTCGAAATAAATTGTTTGTATACAATTATAATTGAAATTCTGAGTAGGTGGTCAGGTGGAGACTACAAATCCATTTTGTCTAAAGTTGGATTTATCAGATTTTGATTTTAAGTTCCTATTTTGTATGACAATACGTAAAATAATTTACTACTGACGCTTATGCTTTTATATCGTAATATGTTAGTTCAAGTTTTACGATATTCGGTTTCACAATAGTAGAGAAAAAACAATTGCTTTGAAAAAAATCATTTTAACATTGTTGTAGAAAGTCGCCAGAAACTGTTTCTATAATGTTTTTTTTTTGTAAACGAATTTTAACATTTTAATATCAGTTTTACATTAATTAAAGGGTTATTCTCTTAAACGCGAAAATGCCTCGATAACCTTGAAACTAAGCAAGTTTTTAAACCTGGAAAAAGAACTGTCAAACAAAGTTTTCGCATGTCTTGTAAATATTCGAGGCAAATTAGTTTCGGAACAACAACAACAACAACAACAACAACAACAACAACAACAACAACAACAACAACAACAACACAGTTGTTCGTATGTTTCAGTGTTGCCTGTATATAATAGAAATTACTAATGACATACTTTGCTACAATCAAAACAAAAGTCAGACAATACTAATTAGAAAATGTCATACAACTTTTCCGGAGATTCAAGTTTTCCAGTTTTCGCGTTTAATGGCTTAGCCCTTATGTATATTTAAATGTTATATCAACAATTAGAAACATATTGAAAAAATGAACTTTAACCACTTCCATATAACAACAATAATAATCCAACACAAATGAAACACTTGCTTTAGTTATGGTATTATACAATATATTCTTTTTAAATAATTTCATTAATATTTATTAGAATTATGCTAAACTTATATTACATACATACAAATTTACATACAAATAATAATAATAATAATAATAATGCCTTAACAAATTTCATAATCTTTGCCCAGCTAACAAATTTAATATCGTAAAATTACGACAATTAAATTAAACGGCTTTTTGACATCAAAATCAAATTCAATGACGGTAAAATCAACAGTAAATGATAGTTAGTCCAACAACAATGACAGTTTATAAAATTTAAACTGCATTTGTAGTTAATTTATTTCAATTACAAAAATATTTTAACTGCCAAGTACATAAATCGATAAAAAAAAAACAAATTTGATGAAAGCAAAAATAATCGATTATTTTTTTCATGTCGTTGTTTAAGGAGCAACAATAACAACGCGTACTTAAACAAAATTTGTGTAAATTATAAACAAATAAAGTTGGGAAGTGTCGTAAAATTAACAAATGAAATATTTTATTGTATATTTCGCTTAAGAGTAAAAATGGTTTACGGCGCTGACAGGAGCATTAAAAACGTCCAAACTTTAGAGACATGATGAAAACTCAGAAATATAAAAAAAAAAAAAAATATAGTAAAATATCATTTGTTTAAGTGCTATTTAGATAACATTGTGTGCGTGTGTAAATTTACGCTGGTGTAAAATCATTAAAAAAATGTCTACATTGGAAAGGCAGCAATTAGCAAATATGTTTGTTTGTGTACTCGTATTTGTGTTTTTTTTGTGATTGTGGTTTAAATAGAGATATAAAAAGTGTCAATGGTTAATTAAACTATTTCTCTTCCTGTACAAATGTTACTAGATTTATCTAAAAATAGGCTTAAATATGTTCTTCTTCTTTTTACTAATATTTATTTTTACGCGTAAGTAAGATTACAATCGAACAGACTGACAGACAGACAGACAGACAGACAGGCAGACAACGAAGGTTGTCGTAAATTCACATCACTGATACAAGATGAAGGCAACAATTTCCCTAGTCGCACTGAATCCCAGCGGGAAATTTGCGCATTTGTGACATTTTATTTAAATTTATTTGTTATATAATTTTTGTTGTTGTTTTTTTTAATTTTGTTAAATCAGTTTTTGTAAATCAATTTCTTTTAAGGAATTCCAAACGCGTTATTGTTAACATTTCGCTTACAAACTAAACGTAAAAACGAAAGTACCAAAAAGTTATCAAAATTAAACTATACAAAAACCATAAAACTATTATAAGTCATTTAAAAAAACTAATTTTAAATTCTTCTAGAGAGTCCACAAGGTTATTTAAATTTCAAATGTACCTAATAACGCAATTTCGTTAATTCGATATTATGACAAATATAAAAATACGACAGTTGTAAAGTACAACGCCGGAAAACGACACTCTGTGAACTCCCCCTTTTATAAAATAAATCCTATCCGCAGCGTAGTTGCCGCGTTGCATTTGTAGCATTTCAAAGTGTTCAACATCTTCAGAATTATCTGAGCGCCAATTCGGTGTCAGGACGAGCTAGACGCGCCGCACGGCGCTGTAGCGGCGGAATGGCAAACAAAACGACGCCGCTGATGGCAATCATGACGCCGGCCATTATGAAGGCGGGCGCATACGATTCGGTGACATCGTACATCCAGCCTGTGCAGTGAAAGGAAGCCAAAAAAAAGCAAAAGAAACATTTGGAAATTTTAGTACAATGCGAGAATTAATACGAAAGTATCACAAACTTACCGCCAATGGGTGGGCCAATAAACGATGCCAAACCCTGGAAGAGCAGCAGCAAACCGAAGGCGTTCGTCAGCTTATCCAAGCCTAAAAGATCGACCAAGATGACAGACGTCAAGCCGACATAGGCACCAATGGTGAACCCGAATACCGCACAGTAAAACCCGAGCGAATAGAAGTCATAGCACAATGGACACATGGCAGTTGCTTTACAAATGGAAGAAACAATTTTGTTAGTTTTTTTTTTTGATGTACATAAATAAATTCATGAGGTAAATGAAAAATTCATCGCTTTAAAAAAATGTTAACTATTTATTTTTGGCTTTAACGATTTTAAAAACTTAATAAATATGACAAGAAACATTTCATAAATTAAGCAAACATGATATTTTCTATTATTACGTCATACATCGTACAATGACGTAATTTTGAAATGTATTTAAAGAATTGATGAATTTTAACCTTGTGCAAGTTTGTTCGTTTTTCTACTTACCAATGCCGCATAACGTCAGACACGCATTGTAGACCCACAAACGATTCACCCACGGCTTATCCGAAATATAGCCCAAGATGATGCGACCAATCGTATTGGCCACGCCTATAATTGCAATTAGATAACTCGATTGCTTCGGATTGAGCTGCAGCGTCTCGGCCTGCGAGACAATATAAACGTAGGGTATGTTGAAGCCGATGCTCGTGCAGAAATTCGATAGTGCAAAAATAATAAAGACGACATCCTTCAGCAGCGACAAGTTCATCATTTCGGTGAAAGTGTCGCGCGTCTCCTGGGAACAGTTGACGCAGCCGCAGCATTTCACGATCTCCTGCTGTGAACACGAACACAAAAGGAAACGAACGTTAGATTATGATAATAAAAGTTTAGAATTTCGCTTAAATTTAAAAGTGAACGTTTATAAATCAATTGGAATCAAATGGAACACAAAAAAGTAGTAAAATCAATTTGGATTAGGGTCGTAGTGCCAAAGCATTGCTTGACATCACAACTTACAAATATGTCATCTCAATCTTGAAACTAAACTAAATCAACATTTAAAATTGGATACTTAGAAATAAGCCACGTGTAAGAATAATGAAAAATTAAATAAACTATGTCATAACAACAAATCACTTCATTTAATTCTATTTGTTTTCAAACATATTAGCAGCGTATAATTCTGCATTGTTTATTCATTGGTACGCATGGCCGCATGTACTTAGTTGAGGCATTTTTTAAATAAGCCGATTTAATTAACTTTGTACAGTTGTGGTCTACAAAAAGAAACTATCTTTTATATTTTGTTTGTACTTACAACAAAGTGCTATCAGGAATTTCAAATATGAAGCGGATGTGCTTGATGTATGCGGATATGAATAACTGCTTTTTTGTTTAAAGTATGTATACTTCATAATTTGTCTACTCCGTATATACGAAAATACACTTTTGAGTATAATGTATGAAAGTTTAAACGTTGAAAAGTATAAAAAAAAAGTGACATCCGCAACCACATCCGCATTAAATCATCATTAGTATACTTGTAAATAACCAAGTGCAAATGATGGAATACGCACTTGAGTTACCCATCAAGACGAAAGTAGAGTATCACGCAAAAAACAAGTCAATATTTATTTGAACTTTTGGTTAATACATTTAACAATTTAGAAAACGAAATTACGGTACTATTTACATATTTCCAATTAGGTTCGCGAAAAAATTTTGCAACAAAAAAAAAAAAACAAAAACAAAAACAGAAAACACACAAAAAAAAAATGGAAAGTTTAAATGTACTCATTATCGAATCAATTCGATTCGAGCATTCAAAAGCTGAAACTGAAAATTTAGTTTTAAACTCGCCGCTGAAGTGTGCAGATATCGCAGCACCTTATACGAAAGCCAATCTACACCGTAGCAAAAGGATATCCCAAGTTTGGAAACGAAAAACAGAATTTCATAGAAATGGTTCTGTCTGAATTTTATAAGGATTGCGAGATTTTTGTGACCGGCGGATCTGGTGCGTACCAGATGTTTCAAGATTCAAGAAATAAAAAAAAATTTGTTTCTTTTAGTTTTGAAGATATTTCTTGTAAAATTAACGTTAAAACTAATACTTATAACCTATTAAAAAACAGGCGTGGTCGGCAAGGCGCTTATTGATAAACTGCTGCGCTCCTGCAATGTGAGAAGGATCTATTTACTCTTGCGCAGTCGGAAAAATCTCGATGTGGAGCAGCGGTTGGAAAAGATACGCAATGCCAAGGTTGGTTGACAAAGATGAAATTTTTGTTCAGTTTTCGATATGTGTATGTCGAATCCATTATTTGCTCTTCAATGTCAAGGAATTGTTTTGTTAATATGTTATTAAAATATATTAACAAAACTAATTCTTCAATTCTTCATTATAATTTTATACTAAAATTGAAGAACGATTAAGGACATGCTCGAAGGACACATAAAATGCTTATTATTGTCTTCTGAACCATCTTTATCAGTACTCTAGTGAACATCGCTATCAGTCCTCCTTTAACGCTTATATTATACGATATTTTTAAGATAGTTCGACAAAATTTGAAGCATAAAAATCCTTTGATCCTTTGAAAATTAAGGGAACACCAAAATTGTCTCCCAATTATTGATGGATATTATGCTTGGGTAGAAATTCTTACAATAAGAAAATACTCAAGAAAGTTATCATCAACCAACAACCACGCTTACTATGAAAAAAATATAAATTTTTAACATGATATCTTCAAAATCATTCAGAATTGATATGGTTTGATTAAATTCAAATAAAAGTTTTAAATATTCGATTAGCAATGAAACGTGAAATATGTTGGGTGAATGAAGTTGGGTATTTGAACTTCGGTAAAGCTAAGAAAAATGATTTTATCAAATTTTATTTAAATTTTTAGATCTTTCGCTTATTGCGCTCACAGGATCCCACACAGTTGCAAAAACTTGTCGCCATACCGGGCGATGCGGCCCAACCGAATCTCGGCATTACGCCGGAATATGCAAAAGTCCTAGCCAATGTATCGATTGTTTTCCACTGTGCGGCGACCGTACGTTTCGATGAGCCGCTCGATTTTGCGCTTACATTAAATGTCGGCGGAACTTACGAGGCGCTCAAATTTGCCGAAACGCTGAAGCAGCTGAAAATGTTTTTGCATGTCTCAACATTTTTTAGTAATCCGTATTTGACTCGGGTGGAACCAAAGGTATGTAAATAAATTCGAAGTCCACAAATTTATTATAATCGAATTCGCTTCTTAATTCACTTGTTGATTCACAAAGTTGAATATTACCTAATCGGAATTTTAGCAACTAGTTGGGAAATTAGTTCAAAATGAACTCGAAAGGAAGAGTATAATTTAATAGTTATTTTATATATTAACCTCATAGGTCTATAGCTCACCCATGGACTGGAAAATGTGTCTCGAATTGTTGGGCGATCAATCGAAGCATGACGTATTGGACATTTTGACCAAAAAGTATGACTCAAGTTATGTAAACAAATTAAACCGAATTTTAACACAAATTTCAGACTGATTATAGGCTTTCCCAATACCTACACCTTTACCAAGAATCTTGCGGAATCGGTAGTCAACGATTTTCGTAATCGCATTCCGGTTGCTATATATAGACCTTCAATTGGTAATATCCATTTTGTATAACAGACTAATTCAAAGTAGCGATGATGATATCGTTTGTTACTTCCAGTGTTATTTGCTTTGAGCGATCCTGAACCGGGATTTCCGCCCACACTAGCTGGTGCGATGGGCTTATTTGCGCTGGTGGGCGCTGGTATTCTCAAGACGGTCTTTATTGGCAACAATACGCGTCTGGATCTGACACCGCAGGATGTTTGCACCAAGACGATGCTCTATTACGCTTGGCGCGGCGAACAGGATTACAGAAGAGGGTAACTTTTGGTTTCCAACTTAAGATTTCATTTGTGGATTTTACAATTGAAAGAACTTAACTCATTTGAAATGTATAGCATACCGGAATCGGTGCCTGTCTTTCAATCCTCATCCTGCACCCACTCGCCACACTCCTTTAAACAAATGGCGGAATGTGTGGAGGACAATAATGTTTGGGAGGAGGCCGCCTACGAGAAAAGCCTTATGATCCCGAGCTGCGTGTATACATCATGCCGCTTTTACTACAAGTTCTTGGTCTTTACGAAGGAAATTTTCCCGGCACTTATAGCCGATCTTTTGTTGCGATTGTCGGGACGCAAGCCCGAAATTTTA
Organism: Suillia variegata; assembly: GCA_949127995.1. Classification (NCBI taxonomy): domain Eukaryota; kingdom Metazoa; phylum Arthropoda; class Insecta; order Diptera; family Heleomyzidae; genus Suillia; species Suillia variegata. The sequence continues at coordinate 33,790,406 of OX421846.1, forward strand.
GGCATTGTGCGGAAGGCATACAATACGCTGGAGGTGATGAACGCATTCATGTTTAACGAATATGACAGTGAGGGTTTTACGGATTTCAAGAATATGACCAAGATTACCCAGGGGTAAGTTGGACCATTAAGTTAAACATGTTATACCCTGTTGAGTTTGGTTCCTTTTGTCACGCCCATTAAAAGGCATGTTCAAACAAGTAACAAGTTTGAATAGGCGAGATTAGTGTTGCCATTGGTCAAAGAATATCGTCTATAACATTCGCATAAAAAGTTTATTTAAATTTATGAAATATCTACTAGAGAATGTCAACCAATAAAATTCCTAATTCAGATAAATTTGTTTACAATCCTTCAAAAATTTTACTTTAATATGTTTTGACTCCGGTTGGGATTCGAACCTGTGACAGGTGCAGACTTGTAACCATTTTGTATCTATGAAAATAAATTTTGTGTACTTTTAGCACTGAATTTTCTATATTTGAGGATATGGATCAAGCGGGCACCGATGAAGGTCTACGCGAGAATGTTTATAAAATGGTATACAAAATACGTGAAATATTATTCAACGAGGATCCGGCAACACTGACGCGAGCTCGCAAAATTCTCAAGATGTTCGTATAAATTTTAAATATTATAAATTTTTACAAAGTATTTGAGAAATTTTCGATTCTATTATGCAGCAAAAAGATCTTGTGGAATGTAATTCGTGGCATTGTGGCCTACTTCATGTTACGCTGGCTGTATCGTGTGGTTTTCGCGGATTGGCTGCAGTGAGTGAAACGTTCAGCTGGCATATTTAAATCTTCCGTGGGTTTTAGTAACACTATCAAAATTTTAAATGTATATATCTGATGATTACAAAACAGACTGACAGTATTGGTTAAAGGAAATGCACCATCTATAAAAAGAAACATTGTCAAAAAAACCATTCAATAGCGAAATACCGATTATTAAAACCGGTACGTCAGTCGCGAAAATATTGCATATTTTTGAATTTAATAAATTCTCTTTTGGTAGATTGTCTGTTTTGCATTTGTCAGATACATCGTGCTGTCGATATCAATTTACGTTCATGTACTAATCAAAACGTTTTAAGTCGAATGTTGAGTAAGACGAAAATATTTATTGAAATTTTGTGTTAAAAAATGTTTTGCTTATTCGAAATAAAATTAATCGTATTTATTAAAAATGTATTGCCATAATCATAATAATAAAAAAAACAAAAAAATGTTTTGAATTTTTGAAACCAACTGTTCGGGTATAAAACAATTTTAGTTTAGACAACTTTATGAAAAGTAAAGAAATCCAAAAATAGATCTAATCGAGATTGGCTGTCTTATATTATTATATAAATTGAATAAGACGCTTATCGATAAACTGCTGCGCTCCTGCGATGTGCGGATTTAAAAGCTAATGCCCATTAGAAAGCAGCGCTGGAATAAGATACAAAATGCGAAGGTGAATATTTCAAACGGATAAATTTAAATTATGGTCTTTTGCTTATTGCGCTCGCAGCTTCCCGCATAGCTTTAGAAACTTGTTGCCATGCCATGCCAGGCGATGCGACCCAACCGAATCTAGGAAAATGCCAAAGTGCTGGTAAGCAATCTTCATTGCACGGCGACCATTCGTTTTGATCAACAGTTAAAGTACGCGTTGGCACTGAATGCTGGCGGAATACATGACGAGACGCTGCAGCGGCTAAATATGTTTATTTATATTTTGAAAAGACGCCAATAATTATGCTATTAAATTGATTTTAAAATACCTGCCCCTATGCTATTTGAGCTGGAATAACTTCCTTTCCAGCAAAGGGCAAATTATGTTTGCCCGCCGTCCCCTCACCGTGAATTTGATAAATCTTCTTAGTGTAACAATTTGTCATGAAAAGCATGTCCCGCACTCTGCTAGGGTCATTGCGCCCAATATTGTTGTTTTAGTTTTAGGGTCTAATTGAAGTGATTAACTACTTTAATGTCTATATTGCATCGTATTCTAGATTTTAAAATTAACTAAAACAAACAAATAAATACATAAAATGTATTAATTGTATAAAATGATTTTTCATAATTTATGTTTCAATTATTCGAACATGGACGCAACTAGGAACTCATCCACCTGCTTAAATTTTTATCAGTCGCATTTGTAAAAAGTTTCCTCTATACTTTAAAACCCAATCAAAAAAACACGAAATTTAACCTGTAGTTCATGTATATGGTACATAACATAGTTCCATAATTAAATCAACTGAATTAATTAACAAACAAAAGCAATCAGAATATTTAAATAAATTTTTGAAGCAGCATGAAAATTTAAACTTGGTTTACAGTTGCCACCAGAGTGTTCAGGTATAACATAAGAAGTCACAACGACGATTAAACTTTGGAAAATTTTAGAAAACTTAAAAGGAAAATGAGGAATTTATATGAATTTCATAGAGATTTTTGTGACTGCTGGATCAGGTGCGTACGAACAGTAAATATTCTGGGAGCACCCGAGTGAGATTGTCGGATTTATTAGGTACTGATAAGAATTACCTGAACTGAAGACAAAATGTAATCAGGATTCATGTTAAAATAGGAAAATACGTTTACTGAACCTGACTTAATTTGAGGTTAAGGCAATTTGAAGTCAACGCAAGGTTTTCTGATTACACAATTTATGCTAAGGATGTCCTTTTTGAATCTAATTTTCTCCACTTGGTCGAAAGAAAGAAGGTCTTCAGATTTAGATCAAAGCCTTTCAGAAGGTTGGTTTAGTTTATTTTAGAAGAATTTTGTTATAGTGGCGACAGGAAGAATTCGAGAATGTACAAAAATAAACCTTAAAAGTAAATCTTTACAAGTTTATAAATGCATAATATTCTTAATTTTAATTGAACAGATTAACCCTGGAGTGGAACATGTGTCTGCAATTGGTGAACGATCAGTCTAAGCTCGATTAATTGGACACAGGGGCAAGTTACAATACAAAAAAACATGCGTAATACATTCAATGTGATAATATATACAAATCAATTATTCAGCCCTAAGTTTTACATATGCAATGATGTAAATATCGCAAGCGCCAATGAAGGTCTTCGCGGATGTTTTAACTCAATGCTCAATGCTGTGCAATATACGAGAAGTACTATTAAACGAGGACCCGGCAAAACTGGATCGAGGGCGTATAAATAAGAATTCGACATCAAAAAGATCGTTTGGAGCGTGGTGCATTGTGGCTGACTTCATTATACGATGGCTTTATCGTGCTACTTTCGTAGATTGGTTTAAGTTAAGCTGTCATGTTCCTTAGATCATATTAAGACAATATAATCTAACGCCTTAGTTATTAACTTATTTTAGTTAAAACATTGAAAGAATTAAAATTCGCTTTGCTCATTGAACTAATTTTTAAAGACTTATAAGATTTTAATCTTTAGCGTTAGGATACAGAAATCGAGTTTGTATGAGTACAGCTGCTATTAAAATTATTAAGTAATAAGTGAAGTTTAACGAAACGATTTATTAGATCTTGAGGTTCATTGGAATAACCTTATAAAACTGTGACATCATCTATCACAAAGCTTATAATACACGGCTTAGCTCGGGTTTTGTTTTGAATATTAATATGTAAAAGAAAATTGGAAATTTCCGGTACTCCAAGTTTTAGGGTTTCTGAGTTACGGCTGTCGGGGTTAAATTGATCCAACCACGTCCATTTTTGGTGAAGAAATATTTGCCAAATTATGGAATATTTTTCCAAATTGTGGGCGTGGCAGTTTTTATTTACTCAATTATAATTTGTGGGCGTAAAATATATCCACCCTATTTCAGAAGTGACCATTCCACATCAAATTAACGAATGGACAAAATTTTGGAAACGATTAGGGTAATTCTAATTAGAGTGGTTTAAGATTTATCAAATTAGGGAGGTTCGTGATTTAACAAAAATATAACATAATTTCTTAAAAAATTATTTAAAATTTTTTTTAAATTATGAAACACCCTTATCTGATTCTTATCATAATTTGAAGCAGAAATTATTACGACGGAAATCGTTGCAACGACTCGCAAGCGGTGCAAATTGAGAACCAAACACCTAAACACCTGGGGTCACTGCATACACGTGGTATAATTAAACACATGCAGACTGCAATTTATATTTTATTGTAATTTATGTATTATCAATATGAAAATTGTGATTTAATTTGGCAACTGTCCGCTGAAGTCTTTAAATATAAACGAACCAACAACGCGAATTCAACGTAGACAGTTCGAAAATTTTTTTTTCAATCATGGAGCTACTCGATTTTTATAAGGACTGTGAGATTTTCGTGACCGGAGGATCGGGTGCGTTCTAACATTTAATGAACTCTAGAAAAAATATTACCACATTAAATTTTCTTAGAGAATTTTAATGATAATGAGTTCAATTAAAATGTGTTTGTGCCTCTATTAAGTTGATTCGTGAAACTTTCATCGAGATATTTCGACGAAAAAAACTTTTAATTTCAATGATAAGTAATAACAAATATTAAAATATTCAAATCAATTGTAATGCAGGCGTGGTTGGTAAGGCGCTTATCGATAAACTGCTGCGCTCCTGCAATGTGCGACGGATCTATTTACTCTTGCGCAGTCGGAAAAGTCTCGACGTGGAGCAGCGTTTGGATAAGATACGCAATGCCAAGGTGAACACAAGTAAATATGTTTAACGAGAATTTAGAAAAAAATAAATATTCAATTTTCTAGATCTTTCGCTTATTGCGCTCACAGGATCCCGCACAGCTACAAAAACTTGTTGCCATTCCGGGCGATGCGACCCAACCGAATCTCGGCATTACTCCGGAATATGCTGAAATTATGGCAAATGTTTCTCTTATTTTTCACTGTGCGGCGACCGTACGCTTTGATGAACCGCTCGAGTATGCGCTGACACTGAATGTCGGTGGAACCCATGAGGCGCTGAAGTTCGCCGAAACATTGAAGCAGCTGAAGTTGTTCATGCATGTCTCTACATTTTATAGTAATCCGTATTTGAAGTGTGTGGAACCAAAGGTACTTCTGACAATAGTCCGTAATTCTTTCCACAATTGATTTAATATATTTAATTTTAAGTTGTTTATTTAACTAAAACTTCCATTAAAAAAAAAAACAGATCTATAGCTCTCCGATGGATTGGAAAGTATGTTTGGAATTGTTGGGCGATCGATCGAAGCATGATTTATTGGACATTTTGACCAGAAAGTATTAATCTATATCTAAATTATACATTTAAAGATTTAACTACCCTTCAACTACAAATTCAGACTAATTATAGGCTTTCCCAATACCTACACATTTACCAAAAATCTTTCCGAATCGGTGGTCAATGATTTTCGCAATCGTGTCCCGGTGGCGATATTTCGACCTTCAATTGGTAAACTCATTTTTCTATAAATTACTTTGATACAATTTTATATTGAAATACTTTTGTTTTTTTAAGTACTAAGTGCTTTAACTGATCCTGAACCGAATTTTCCGCCCTCGTTAATGGGCGTCACGGGCTTACTTACGCTGTTGGGCGCTGGTATTGTCAAGGCGATATATGTTGGTGATAATACGCGCCTGGAACTGTCACCGCAAGATGTCTGCACCAAGACTATGCTGTATTATGCTTGGCGCGGCAAACAGGAATACTTGAAGGGGTAAAATTTATTATTGCAATTTTTGGTCGAATTTATCTTTTTATCTTTCTATTTATTTATCTTTGTACTCTATGCGAGTCTAAACCATTCATCCGATTGTGATGACATTTTGGGGAGTTGCTGTGCTCACGCCAAGGATGGTTCTGGGCAAAACAAAAATTTGACGCGCCTACCTATTCCAACCACATATTCTATTTTTTAAGTGGCATTGCATCGCATGCCTGGCATTCGCTAGTTTTTATTGAAAATACATTTTCAAGACAAATTTGTCCAAGGCATGACCGTCGAATCGTTTTATTTGGTTTATCAAACTTATCTACATTCCAAATTGAGTTTAATTTAATAGTCTCATATATTAAAATGTGTCCTCTTTGAAATTTAACATTAATTTGAGAATGATTCTTTCATAAATCAATGCAATTTTTTGTTGTTTATAGAACACCGACTTCGGTGCCCGTCTTCCTGTCCACATTGTGTACCTTTCAATCCTTTAAGGCTGTGTGCAATGTTATTGAAACAAATTTTGTATACGATAAGGCGGCGTTTAACAAGAGTTTCTTGATACCCGGCTGCGTGTATACGTCGTGTCGCTTCTACTACAAGCTTTTGGTGTTCACGAAGCAAGTCTTGCCGGCACTTATTTTGGATTTTTGTTTGATGGTTTCGGGACGCAAGCCCGCATTGATGGGCATTATGCGCAAGGCATATAATACGTTCGAGGTGATGAAACCATTCATGTTCAACACTTATGAGAACGAAGGTTACACGGATTGTTTGAATATGGCCACGATTACTCAGGGGTAAATAACACGACAAAACAATTTCCACAGAATGTGTAAAAAAAAAAATTACTTAATTCCAGTACTGAATTCTCTACAATTGAGGATGTGCGTTACGCAACTAGTCATATAGGAATACACACGAATTTGGAAAATATGTTCTATAAGGTACGTGAAGTACTGCTTAACGAAGATCCGGCAACACTGCCGCAAGCGCGTAAAATTCTGAAGATGTGCGTAGAATTGTGTGATTATTTAATTGTTTTAAATAATGTTTTAATTCATGTCTTGCTTTTATTTTATAGCAAGAAGATCGTGTGGAACGTGTTGTGCGTCATTGTGATCTATTTCCTTTTACGCTGGCTGTGTCGCGTGGTTTTAGTGAATTAGGATAAATATTTACATTTTCGTGTTTCATGGTTTTTTAAATAAAATATTATATAATTTAAAAGTCTTACTTTATTGATATTTTATGTATAATCGAGCCCTGCCCGAAATACATCGTCCAGACACAGATTCCATTGGTATCATGGCATGACAATAATGACCAAAACGAATTTAACGGCGGTTTGTGGACACTTTTTTCTAATATATCAAAAGTTTGTTTTCAAATGGTATAGAGTAAAAGATTTATTTTCGTTTTATGTAGACGTGGTCAAGATAGACTTGACCAAAATCAAAAAACAAACTTTAAATACTTTATTAACAAAATTTATTTGCTAAACTTCGTCCTAGAATTCTGGAATTTGCTGCGTTGGCAGTAGTGGAGATTGATGGGTTAAATGGACTTAATTAACGGGATGGACTGAATGAACTAGACGGACTGGATATACTGGATATATGGATGGACTGATTTAACTTAATAACTAGATCAACTGAATTATCTGGATGGACAAGATCGACTAAAGGAACTGAATGAAACAGATGTATTGGATGAACTGAACTTTATAAATGGATGTACTTGATAAACTGTATGTATTATATAATCGGCTTTGTGAACGAAATGAACCGGGTGTACTAAATAGATTAGCTATACTGAACTAATTGAACGTACTAAATTGACTAGAATGACCGGATGGACTGAACGGACTAAATGACAAACTGAATAGAACAAGGGTAGACCCAGATTGTTTTAATAAAGTAATGTAAATGAATGCTTATACGTATGAGTTAATGAGCAAATTTTACTTAGTTTGAAAAAAAATTGTGTATACAGAATGAAATATAAAAGCCTTTATATTAAATTTATATTTAATTATGTATATCAATAAAACAAACAAACTTTAACTTTGCTTAATGTATTTTGCGTAAATTGCGATTTAACGCCTAAAATACCCTCCTTGATTACGGCCCTGAAGCTGTATATATAATATTTTACCCAAAACATAACCGACAAGGGGCTATGCTTGATTTTTTTTCTCGACATATTCACGTCATGATTTTTTGGAATTACGAGGAAATCAAAGAGCTCTTTCCAAATTTTTGGTTAATGTTTGTTACTCAACTGGAAATTCATCGGCATGTAAATTATTCTTGAGCACATTTGAAGTAGTTTCAGTCTTGTCGTGAGACCCCAACATATGCTTAAAACTTAAGTTAACCTGAAGTTCAATCACTTTTTATTTCAAACATATAAATTACAGTAATGAGATACGTAAAGAATAGAATCTATAATTCAATTCAATTCAATTCAAATCGAATTGAGTTTTATGAAAATTGAAACTTTGTATTTATTTGAAAATTTGGCACTCGTCTGTTTAGTTGTAATTGAATCCACAACGGACAGCAAACTAAAGAGATTCTCTGAAAAATGGTTTTACCGTCATTTTATAAAGATTGTGAGATTTTTGTGACGGGCGGATCAGGTGCGTAATAACTGTAGTGAAACTCATTAAACTAAATTGTGAACATATAAAGTCAACTTAATCGACTTGTTTAACTTCTCTCAAATCATTTTTAATTACCACGCAGGCGTGGTGGGCAAAGCTCTTATCGATAAACTCCTGCGTTCCTGCGATGTGCGACGAATCTATTTGCTTCTGCGCACTAAAAAGGGCATCGATGTGGAGCAGCGTTTGGACAAGATACGCAATGCCAAGGTGAATACGAGTAAATATGTTTAACAAGAATTTAGAAGAAAACTAAATCTTCAATTTTGTAGATCTTTCGCTTATTGCGCACACAGGATCCCGCACAGTTACAAAAACTTGTCGCCATACCGGGCGATGTGGCACTACCGAATCTGGGCATAACGTCGGAATATGCCAAAATTCTGGCAAATGTTTCGATTGTTTTTCACTGTGCAGCGACCGTACGCTTCGATGAGCCGCTCGAGTATGCGCTGAAGCTAAATGTCGGTGGAACTTTTGAGGCGCTTAAATTCGCCGAGACGCTGAAGCAGTTAAAAGTATTTATGCACGTCTCAACGTTTTATAGTAACCCGTACTTAGAGCGGGTGGAACCAAAGGTACATGTCTCCTAATAATATGTCATCAGTCACCAGTCACCTTTTCTTCCCCACCCTAATATTATTCACTTCCGGGAATTTTTTAGAAGCACTTTTCAAATTCAAAAATTTTAATAACAATCTAAAAAATAAAATACTTTACAACAGATCAGATAATAATATTTTTCCATTGAAATTCTCTAGATCTATAACGCTCCCATGGACTGGAAAATGTGTCTGGAATTGTTGAACAATCAGTCTAAGCATGATTTATTGGACATTTTGACCGAAAAGTAAACTTTTGCATTTAATTGATTCGAAAACGGAATTGACATTTATATTACAAAAATTTCAGAATAACAAAAGACTTTCCTAATACGTACACCTTCACCAAAAATCTATCTGAATCTGTAGTTAACGACTTTCGGCATCGCATTCCGGTAGTGATATTTAGACCATCAATTGGTAATCAATCAAAAATAATAATTTGAATAAGAAGTTTTAATCGAATTGTCGAATATTTTCAGTAATTTTTTCTTTGAGAGAGCCTGAACCGGGTTTTTCGCCCACGTTAATGGGTATAATGGGCTTATTTGCGTTAACGGGCGCTGGTATTGTCAAGGCAGTCTATATGGGCGAAAATTGTCGTCTGGATCTATCGCCGCTGGATGTTTGCATCAAGACTCTGCTCTATTTTGCTTGGCGTGGCGAGCAAGACTATAGAAAAGGGTAAGTACTGCGTTTTGCATTTGGACTTCTTTTAATTCTTTAACATTTTACAATATAGTATACCAGAATCGGTGCCCGTCTTCCTCTGTTCATCGTGCACACACTCGTCACACACTTTCAGAGACATGACACATTGTGTAGAGAAAAATAAATTGTGGGAGGATGCGGCTTTTGAGAAATGCCTAATGATACCCGGCTGCGTAATAACGTCGTGTCGCTTCTACTACAAGTTGTTGGTCTTCACGAAGGAAATTTTTCCAGCACTTATTGCCGATTTGTTGCTGAAGATTGCGGGACGCAAACCCGAAATTTTGAGTATTATTCGAAAGGCATATACCACGTTCGAAGTGATGAAGCCGTTCATGTTTAAGAACTACGAAAGCGACGGAAACACAGACTACATGAATATGGTCAAGGTTACAGAGGGGTAAGTTGCAAAAAAAAAATACATAATGCACGTTCGACAATTTCATTTACACTCTTACATACGTACAAATCAATTGTTCAGCACTGAATTTTCAATTACCGAGGATGTGAGGTATGCGAACAGCTATGAAGGTCTTCTGGCCTGTTGTAACTCCATGCTGCATAACGTACGTGAAGTACTATTAAACGAAGATCCGGCAACATTGGCGCGTGCGCGGAAAATTCTGAAGATGTGCGTTGGTCAAATGTCAATTAAAATCGAGAATATTTAATTTTTTTTATTCTACAGCAAAAAGATCGTTTGGAATGTGGTGCGCGGCATTGTGGCTTACTTCATCTTGCGCTGGCTTTATCGCACTCTTTTCATAGATTGGTTTTAGTGAAGCTGCCACACTACTATACTCTGCGGATGTTAGTAAGACATTGAAATCCAACCATTTTAAGTTCAAATATTGTTTTTCTACCTATGATAACTTCGAAACTTTGTATGTGAATTTTTTTGTATTGTAGATTTATGAAAATAAGTTAAAATTAAATGTTGGTTTTTTTACTTGTACCAACCGATTTAATTTAACAGGATTTTAAATATATTCTGTAATGAGTCAAGATACAAGAAGCCCATAAACAAGTCGGTTATACAATCAATAAAAGTTCCTAAACGCAAACTAAGCCTGAAAACTGTTATACAGGCGGTTAATAGGAAAATCAAATACATTTAATCCGATGCATTTGGACAATAAGAACCATTGTGTTTCCATTCGCGGGGTTTTACTGTATTAATACTAATAAATTCAAGACCCCCAGCATACCATAACGAAATGTATTGTTATGTTAGATTTTAAATTCATTCACCACAGACTATACATACATACATATAAACTAGTTTGTGGTGATTGAGCAGACTATTTAAGTCAGAAGTTGCGTATAGTAAAACGGAAACGTTTATTTGAACTTTGGGTTCAAATTTGTTATGGCTAAGGAATTGAAATAAACTCATTAACATAAAACTATTACTTTGTCTGTGGCAAAGCTTAAATACCCTACACAATCTATGAGTAAAATAGTTGTTCATGTTACACAATGTGCTTATTGTAGCACATTTGCATAAATGTATCTATTTATATTAGAAGTAGTTTTTCTTAGCTGATCCTTCTAAGTAAATTATCCCAGCTGGACATCAAAAAACACTTAATGTAACATTCCATTGTAAATAAATAGTTTCTGACTGTACAGTGTGCACATATTAACATATTTTTAAGTTATTTGACAGCTGCCTAACGTGTATACAAATACAACAATTTAAACTGTCACATGAGTGTCATTGCGGTATAAAATAAAACATAAGTCGAGCTGTCAGTAATCCAAAAACAGCTGATTGCATAATATGTTAATGAAGGGAAAAAAATAGAAGAAGAAAAAGGTTTAATGCACTCATTTGTAGGGAGTGACCCCTGCAACCGTCCATACTTCTTTTAACAGCTGATCACTACGCAAAATGAAACATCAATAAAACTTGACGTTTAAACATTTGGTATGGTTTATGTCCCGCATTTCTAAATCTGTTCTGACATTTTACTAGCGCAATCCCGGATTCCGAACTTTCGAAAGAGGAAACCCTAATTACAACTAAGTATTCTTATTGAAAGTAGTTTTAGTAAGATTTGGATCGTTTAAATCGACATCGTTAAATCGACTCAGTATTCGTCGCTTATTACAAATGGAAAACCAAACCTAATATACCCTATATATATGATCTGTGCATAAGCATGGTAAATGGTGTAATAATAAACAAAAAATTTAATTTTTTTTGAATTTGATTAGAATTTCTGTAACGATATGAAAATTTCCGCTGAAGACTGCAGCTATAAAAGAACCAACAACGCGAATTCAGCTTAGACAGTTTGAAATTTGTTGTTTTAATAATGGAGCTACTCGATTTTTATAAGGACTGTGAGATTTTCGTGACTGGAGGATCGGGTGCGTTCTTACGTTTACAGAACTCTAGAAACAAATTGATTTCTATACTATTTTCTTAATTATAATTATAAAATTTTTCAAATTTAAGAGTGTTTATTCTTTTCAAAGTGGGTTTAAGTAATAACAAATATTAAAATATTCAAATCAATTGTAATGCAGGCGTGGTGGGTAAGGCGCTTATCGATAAACTGCTGCGCTCCTGCAATGTGCGACGGATCTATTTACTCTTGCGTAGTCGGAAAAGTCTCGACGTGGAGCAGCGTTTGGATAAGATACGCAATGCCAAGGTGAACACAAGTAAATATGTTTAACGAGAATTTAGAAAAAAATAAATATTCAATTTTCTAGATCTTTCGCTTATTGCGCTCACAGGATCCCGCACAGCTACAAAAACTTGTTGCCATTCCGGGCGATGCGACCCAACCGAATCTGGGCATTACTCCGGAATATGCTGAAATTATGGCAAATGTATCTCTTATCTTTCACTGTGCGGCGACCGTACGCTTTGATGAACCGCTCGAGTATGCGCTGACACTGAATGTCGGTGGAACCCATGAGGCGCTGAAGTTCGCCGAAACATTGAAGCAGCTGAAGTTGTTCATGCATGTCTCTACATTTTATAGTAATCCGTATTTGAAGTATGTGGAACCAAAGGTACTTCTGACAATAGTCCGTAATTCTTTCCACAATTGATTTAATATATTTAATTTTAAGTTGTTTATTTAACTAAAACTTCCATTAAAAAAAAAAACAGATCTATAGCTCTCCGATGGATTGGAAAGTATGTTTGGAATTGTTGGGCGATCGATCGAAGCATGATTTATTGGACATTTTGACCAGAAAGTATTAATCTATATCTAAATTATACATTTAAAGATTTAACTACCCTTCAACTACAATTTCAGACTAATTATAGGCTTTCCCAATACCTACACATTTTCCAAAAATCTTTCCGAATCGGTGGTCAATGATTTTCGCAATCGTGTCCCGGTGGCGATATTTCGACCTTCAATTGGTAAACTCAATTTTCTATAAATTACTTTGATACAATTTTATATTGAAATACTTTTGTTTTTTTAAGTACTAAGTGCTTTAACTGATCCTGAACCGAATTTTCCGCCCTCGTTAATGGGCGTAATGGGCTTAATTGTGCTGATAGGCGCTGGTATTCTCAAGACGGTCTTTATTGGCAATAATACGCGTCTAGATCTGTCACCACAAGATGTCTGCACCAAGACTATGCTCTATTATGCTTGGCGCGGTGAGCAGGAATACAGAAAAGGGTAATTTTTCATTGTTAGTATTAAATTTGAATTAAAAAATATTTGTCCATAATATTTATGGACTGAAGCGATTACCCTTAAATATTTAGGAAAATTCTAAAGTCATTGTAAATTTTGTTTTTTAGGACATCGACCTCGGTACCCGTCTTTCTATGCTCATCGTGCACTCATTCTATGTACCCCTTCAAATATTTAGCGGAATTTATGGAAAAGCATGGTATATACGATGAGGCCGCTTTCAAGAAGAGTTTCTTGATACCCGGCTGCGTATATACGTCGTGTCGCTTCTACTACAAGCTTTTGCTTTTCACAAAGCAAATCTTGCCGGCACTTATTTTGGATTTCTGTTTGAAGATTGCGAAACGCAAGCCCGCATTGATGAGTATTGAGCGCAGGGCATATAATACGTTGGAGGTGATGAAACCATTCATGTTTAACAATTACGACAGCGATGGTGTTACGGATTTCAATAGAATGGCTACTGTTACTCAGGGGTGCGTTAATCGAGCAAAAAAATGTCGTAAATGTCTAAACAATGATTCCTTAATTCCAGGACTGAATTTTCCATAGTTGAGGATGTGCGTTTCGGAATTACTTATAATGGTCTACTGTCGACTTCGAGAGGTATGATGTACATGATACGTGAAGTACTACTTAACGAAGATCCGGCAACACTACCGCAAGCGCGTAAAATTCTGAAGATGTGCGTAGAATTGTGTGATTATTTAATTGTTTTAAATAATTTTTTAATTCATGTCTTGCTTTTATTTTATAGCAAGAAGATCGTGTGGAACGTGTTGTGCGTCATTGTGATCTACTTCCTTTTACGCTGGCTATATCGTGTTGTTTTTGTGGTTTAGCTTAAGCATATTAAATTTGTTCGTTTCATGTATTTTTTTAATAAAATATAATTTCAAAAATAAATTTAATAAACTTGTGTTTTTTATACAATATTTGTAACTCTTTAAGTGAACAGGAAGATCTTCTTTTAATTGGATTAAATGAATTTATTTATAATAAATTAAATGAAGGCAATTTCATATTAAGCTGAACTTTGATAAAGGAAGAGGAACAAAGAAATTACCCCAGACAAAATCCAATATCGATATTGCAATTGATTTTTTTTCGATTTCTTTTTTTTTGAAAACAATAAAGAAATGATAATTTAAAATGAAGTTGAGAGATGAAGCAACTCATACGGCAATGTAAATTCATCCAGCATTCCTGGATGAATCGACCTTAGATGTTAAATATTTAAAACTAATTTTGATTAATCTTTTCGACTTTGAAATATTCTTGGACACGAAAAATATTTTCAAATTTTGATACAATTTTGAAATTATTTAATGGAATCGAGCCCTTTTTCTAAACCGGAAATGGCTACGTATAAGTAAAATTCTAGTATTATAGTATAAAAAACCACTACCAGCGTTGCCACTTTGGAAGTTTTCAAACAAATTTGACAGTTTTCTTAAGTTGATTTTTCTGAAAATTAGAATTGAGTTTCCCACCTGAGAGGTAAGTTTGAAAAGTTTGTCCAAGAAGAAAAATTAATTTCCCTGCGCTCCAGTGTTGCCAATTATATTTATTAGCTCAAAATGTATGGTTTTTTAACATCTTGTGAGTTACTTTTGAGTATTTGATTTTCTCAGCAATTACTCTCGTCAAAATGAATTAAAGTGCTTCTGATAGCCCAGCATAAATCAAGGAAAACCTTTCAAGTAGCTGTCGAAACAAAATTCAGTCAAGAAAATCTTTCAAAAAGTATTCACAAACTTTTACAAAATTCGAAAAAGTAAACAAACTTATAAACAAAACAAAAACTTCAAAATGATCTCATTAGAAATTGTCTCGACAATATGTTGGTACTATCGCATCGTGCGCCTAGGAATGGCCTCGCTGCTGTTGCTGGCCTTTCATAGTCTGGTCCGCAATTATATTGAAAACAATTGCAGTTGCGAATGGAAAGAACAGTTGAAAGAGCTGGACGAACTAACGGCGAATATGCCCAAAACAATGTTAAAATAAAATAAAACCAACGTATGTACCAATGTACCAGATCAAGCAAAAAAAAATAACAAAAACAAAAAAAAAGTATAACTTTCTTTTTATCAAATGTTCAAAATTCTTTTCTGTAAATTCGATGTCAATTGAAAAATTTAAAGTGTTAAATATAAATTTTAAGTGATTTATTTAAGCGACTTACCTCACTTTGACCAAAGTGCGTGCTTTGCTTGAGCGAGCCGTAGCGCTTGATGACGCCGGAACCGGCCAGGTCATTGCGTGAACGCGCATACTCGGGTATGTTGTGCAGCGAACCCTGTTGGAATGAAAGAGTTCAAGATGAGTTTGTGGATCTAAGCTGTAATGTCAAATATCGGAAGTTACTTGGTAGAGAATATCTGGCCGATACATGGTACCACTGGCCGATTTCTCTCGATTCGCCAGCGACAATTGACTAAGATGCGGCTGACTGACGGCGGATCGTACAATGTCCATGCTGCTGTTGCTCTTGGAAACCACAGAAATGTGAATTTGTCCATTAGCCGAACCGTTCGAATTGTTTTTCTGGAGTATAAAAAAACACGATTTAGCATTAGACTTGGGAGCTTATTAAACAAGTTCAAAGTGAAACTTTTTCTAAAGGAATTGTGGTTAACAATAAAGTGGAAAGTTTATTACTAGATCCTCGATTAGTTGAGACAAATGTAACAAATTAATAGTTAGGAAGCCAGTTTTAAATCTGCTAGGTCTATCTATTATGAAAGTCAAAATTAAATCGGTAGGAAAAATTAAATATTTCTCTGGGACTCATGCATGAGCGGGAGCTTTATTAAGAAAGAAAGATATGGTTGTGGCAATGAAGCAGTATGGAATGCTTTTGCCAAAATTAAAAAATATTAAAGGAGCTTCCTCGATTTCTATTTACATTTACATAAAACAAAAATGTGATCAGGTGGTTACATTAAAGCCGGAAATACGAGTAAGTAACAAAAGGGAAAAAAGAAAATTAAAGACAATTTAATGGATTTGGATAACGTACAGGATACTTGTTTCGGTACCTGCAAAGCTGAGTCTAATGACATCATCTTGCATCTAACTAACGCCACGCGCTACAAAATATAGATTCATATAATATGATTAAAAATTGTATATAAAAATTATATTATGAGTGCTTTGGTAATGAAAATTTATGATACGATGGCAAAACTATTAGAGGTACATGCAGTAATTGACAGCTTGGAAGAGAGTGCGAGCAACTCTTTCTCTCTCTCTCTCTCTCTCTCTCTCAACTATTCAAACTTAATAAAAACTTTAAAACAATATTTTTAATTTGCTTTTATTTTTAAGTTTTCTTTGTTGTTTTTGTTGCTTTTGTTCTCTTTAGTTTCTTTGGACAATTTATTTTGATAAGTGTTCCTAGCTTAACAAGAACGCGCTATCATTACTGCAGGTACCTGAAATAGTTGTGTTATGGATTGGATTTTTAATTTAAAAAAAAAACTTGATGTTATATTTTCCGTTCAGGAGAAGAGAATACGAAAATGTTAAACATTGAAAAAAAAAGAAATAACTCTATGAAATTCAATTTTAAAACGATTATTTGTAGCCTAAAGCATTTTACAACCAATTAAGAAGATTAGAGAATAAGCTCCTATTTTGTATCGTGCCGTGCCTTCAATTAATGCCTGATAACTCAAAATACACTTAAGAATTAAAATAATTAAAATATTTAATTCACGGGCAGATAGAGAAACAGAAAAAGAATTTCATGTATTTATTATCAAATAATATGAGAAAATAAATTACTTATTATAAAAGAATTTTAATAGTACAAATTAAATGTATTCAATCAAGCAAGCAATCAATCAATTGATCAATTGATCAATCAATAACTCAGTCAATGAATCAAAAGAAAAACAATTATTATTTAAGAATATTTTTAAAATTATTTCAAATAATTTATATTCAAACAATCAATAAACCATTAAACAAATGATCAAATAATCAATAAATTAATTAAACTAATCAGTCAATATGCCAATAATTTATTCAGTTAACATTTGAAATATTGATTAATTAATCCATTATTTAGTTAAATATGTATGAATAAATCAACTAATGCATGTATCTTCCAAACAAACAAACAATCAATCAATGCATCAATCAATCAATGTGAATTCAAATATCATCTTCTAGCCGACATACATACTCACATGATTACTCTGAAACGTCGTCGTGTTGTGTCCAACGCTATTCGAGCGACACAGCGGCGATCCATCGGACCGCTGTTGCGGCAGCTGTAGATACTGTTCGCCAACCGAGCTAGTCACTTTCAGCGGCTCCAGTTCGGCCATTGTCGTGTGATCATCGATCAGTGCTGCCTTCTTGCGCGGCACCTTTGGCTCTTCCAGTGGACGGAACATCATACCGAAAATGATGCAATTGAGAACGATGCCACCGATGATGAGCATCGCACCGCGCCACCCATAAGTGCCAATCAGGTGCTCCGTTAGGGGCGCAAAAACAAAAGTGCCGAAACCGGAGCCGCAGACCGCTATGCCCGTGGCCAGCGAACGTTTCGCCTCGAACCATGTCGTCACACTGACAATCGCCGGCAAATAGATCAGACCGAAGCCGAGACCGGTGCCGATGCCGATCGTAAAGATCAGCGTCAAGACGTTCTGGGCGAACATGCTCACGATGATGCAGGCCGAGGCGAGAATGGCGCCGGCTATGGTCACCGGTCGACAGCCGTACCGATTGACGAAAGATGAAGAGATGGGACCTAGAAGTATAAAATTATAAAATGATCGTAGTTAGTCGCATATAATTTAATTTGTGCCCCTGAAAGTATGCCGCAATATTGTTCAATTTATTTTTACAGTATGTGGCGAAATTTATTATGCAAAATGAAAATATTTTATTTTCGAACGATTATAAAAACGCTTTATTGAATGAGGAGCCTTTTAACAACATCAAATAAATCCATTTTATTAAAAAGTATAAAAAAATTTAAATTTTTTGTAGAACTCACCTGACGCAAACGTCACGCCCACCATTATGGAAACAATCCATGCCGTATAGCCCTTGCCTTCGTTGAAATAGCTCAGAAACTCGTTGTAGAAGAGACCAAAGGAATAAGTCATGCCATCGGCTAAAAGAATAAAAGTTAAAAATATTTAATATATATATAAAATATTGACAACGATAAGGAATGTCCATAAAATTGTGTAACATTGGAAATTTCCAAGAAAACTGTAAATAAATACATATACAATACAAAAATAATTAAAAATGTTAATCCCCCTGCCCATGTGCAGCTGCTATCGCCATTATCGCGAAATGCCGAACGATCGTAAATCCATAAATACTTCAGTGGTCAAATGACTTCGATGTTGCCTGCCCGATTATCAGACGCAATTCCTGTCATATCAAACTTTACGTTTTTTTTTAATTGTGTAATTGCTAAGACAAGTCCACTTGTTAGTTTTCAGTTTTATCTGGTTTGATACAAAATAATTCTCTAATCGTGCACGTTTTATTAAAAAAAGAAATGATAATTAAAAAAACAACAACATTGCTCTGATTATGATAAGATAATTGTGTGTGTGCGCCTAGTGTGCGTTTAAAGTTCATTCCAGATATGAGTGAAAAATTTAAGAGCGTAAATTTTGTATTTGGATTAGACAAGAATAAATTTGATTTAAATAAAATAAGATGCAGATGTTTTGTTTTTGTTAGCATGGAATAAGTCGGTTATTAGCTGGAAATCATACGGGAATAAGGTACCAGGATTTTAGGTACCCAGATTTTCTTTATAAACTTCAAGTAAACTTCAAACTTAAAAATTATAATAAAAAATAAATTTACGACTTTAAGGTTGCATAACTTTTTTATTGGAGCTTTAATTATAAAAGTTGTACGATGTAAGTGGTTGGACATTAAATTGCTTTTTGAAATTAAATAGTAATTAGAAAATTAATAAGTAATAGTATACAAATGATATCATCGCATTCTTATGTTAATGCATTAACATGTTCAACTGATCAAAGACAATTGTGGGAACATGTCGATTTCAATCGCCGTATTGTATAATTAAAGGCTAACTCTCAGGCTAAAAGCATTTCTGTTGCTTATTCGCAAATTGGCTTATCAACAAGGTAATAATTTAATTTTTGTTGTACCTTGAAAAAGCAGCCTCAATTGCGTTTGTTGTTGTGCTAGTCCAGCCAACACTTGTCGTCGGTGTCACTGAGGCTATATTTACAACATCGTAAAAGCCACGGAAACTAATCTCAAAAAATCAATTTAAAATAAGTCTCGAAGTTTTGATAATGCGTGCAGCGCTTATCGCCACTGAAATCGGCCTCTAATTCGAATGTGTAAAACACGTCGCGCCGTCTTATCAGCTGCTATGGGCGTAATTTATTGTGCAGGCAGTGTAGAAGTGGTTAACGCAAAAAATTATATTAAGAAAATATATTTTCAATAACCTTCTTAAAAGCACATGTAGATAAAAAAATGTTTAAGAATAAGTTATTTTTTAAATTTTGGGCTTATCATTATTTTTTAAAATAAATTTTGAGGGAACTTTTGTCGTCAATGCGCTTTGCAGTTAATCTTAACAAACGAATGTAGTTAATTTTCAATCCTCTTTTGACTACACTTATCCACAATGGACGACCGACACTATCAAGTACAAGCACATGTTGTAAGCTTATCGTTGTTGTTGTTGTCGTTGTTGTAAAGCAGTTTAAGCTGATTTCTTGTAATTACAAGTACAAGTGCGAACAAATGCGTTTATAAATACGACAACACCAGCCGACCAAATGACTTGCATCTAGACTTTAGAATTCTAAAAAGGGATGGAACGGTCGTGTACACTGTCTAGCAAAATTATTGCAACAGTAAAATTGTGTTATTTTTTACTTGTGCTTAGTTTAATGAAGGTTAAAACTTGACTTTAAAATTATAAGTTTGAGCAAAATCTAAATGTTTTTTTAACATGATTCTATACTTTTTATTTGCATAAAACTACAACAAATTTTCAAATAAAGAAAAAATATTTATTTGCGTCAAGCAAAGATCGAATCTGGGACATTTGTGTAACGTTTCAGTTTAACTCGCAAAAAAATTTTCTTTGATTTGTTGATTTTGTATATTGAATAATTTATCCATTTTAATGGCACGAATTATTTAATTGACAGCTGCAATTGCCGCCTGGGCTAATCGCCGTCTTAAACAACAACAGCAACACTAGCAATTGATGTTGTTAAAAAGCTCAAAAGTGTGTTTACGGCAGCGATAATTGTAACCGGCTTAAACCGGCTAACAACGAAGGCTAATGCCGCCGCCGTCGCCATCACATGGAATTGGCGCACCATGGATGCCAAGTGGCAGTGCCAAGTGCCAAGAGTGCATGCCAATGCATTAGACAAGAAGGCAGGCTAGCTGGCAGCACCAGCGAGTGGTTCACCTTAACCAACAAAGTACTTAGCGAAGTTAACTAAGCGGAAAAAGCACGTTTCCCACTGAACTACGAAATTGTTTTTGGGTAGAGGAAAAACTGTTTATTTTGAAATGAAATAGTTTAATAAATGCTAATGGAATTGTAATAGTTCAAACAGGTTCATAAACTATGCTAATTGCATTTGTTTGTACTTTAGATTTAAAGTAACACAAACAAATTGAATTAATTTAGCAGAAGTTTTAAAATGTAAAGCTTTGCTCATTTTGGCAAATTTAATAGACATTTTATCTGAAATTCAAAAGTAGTTTAAGTTAAATAAACTATAACAGATTCAAAGTTAACGTACGAATAACATTTAACAATTCTCAATATTCTTAAGTTTAAAGCTTAAAGCTTTAAACTTTTAATGTCCAAAATATTGAAGCTTTAAAGCAGTTAATGATTATATATGTAAAATTATTTCAAGGAGTAAAATTAGAAAGTTTCAAACTTTAAAGTTTGAAAAATGTAAAGTATAAAAGCTGTAAAACTGAAAGCTTACAAGTTTTTAATTAAACAAAATTTGATTTTTTTTAGTTTAAAAATTTACTTTTAAGATTAACAACCTAAAATTATAAAAAGTTAACATAAGATTTAAAAATCTAAAATTTCACAAATCAAAAGCTTTAAAGCTTTAAATATCTAAAGCTCAAACTAATTTGTGTATTAAAATCGTGTACTTACTGATAATGTGAATCATAAACGAGCCGAAGACGACCATCCAACCCCATCCGCCGTCCGGCGGTGAAGTCTGACACGCCGCTACTTCCGTATCCAGTTCGCAGTGTTTGGCGGCCGGATCGGTGTTGTTGTTGCCATTGGAAGGGGTTAGGGATTTTTTCTTTGCTTGCGGAGCGTGCACCATTTTGTATTTATTATTGTAGTTGTGATTTTTGTGTGTAGTGTAGTTAGTGTTCCGGAGGTAGGAATGTTCAAAACGAGTTGTTTAAAGTTTAAATAATACAATTTTAGAACATAAAAAAATTTGAGAACCGATAAAATTAAGAATTGGAAAATTTAACGAAATGGATTAATTATCACAAGCGGAACTGCATTTTTTTGTTAATAGTTTTTGTTGTTTGTTTGTTTGGTTTTTGTTTTGATAAAATTTTCAATGAGCTTGTTGCGTTTTTGTACTTTTTGTTGTTGGTGTTGTTGTGTGCTGCTGCTGTCCGCCACCTTCTGGCATTGTGCACTGTTGGCACACTTCACACTTTTGAAGCGCACGAATTGAGTTGTTGTATTTGTTGTGGCTGCAATAGAAAAAAAATTAATATTGACCGTTAGAAAAAACTTCAATTTTAATTTAATTGATTCTTGTGTTTTTTTTTATAGATTTTTATCGTCGAGCGAAGAGGAGAATGTCGTTGACATTTCAATTTGTATTTTTAGTTGTAGAATAAAAGATATAAATAGAAAAAGTTATGAGTAGAAAAAGAAAAACTGATTTGAAAATTGTACAAGATCTTAGTTCAAGGAAAATGTCCTAAAAGCGAATGCAAAGAATTGAATATGAATATGAGATTTGATTCAGGTGATCGATTTTTAATGGCGCTTGACTCTTCCACTCGACTTTGTTGAAAGAGGCAACTAAAAAACTGGTCGGGTTTGGTAGCGCCACGCCCATAAGATGTTTGTCAGTACAATTCGAAAGTATCGAATGTTTCGATGATGGAATTTTATTTAAGTATCGCTTTCAGATGTCATTGGGAAATATCTAATAAAAAGTAGTTGGGAATGAATAACACTGGAAGGGATTGTTAAAATAGACCGCAAGAATTAAAAGGTTTGGAAGAGATGAAAGGACTGAATGAAGTTATTTTACAGGATGGACTGACCAAACTGGATGGAATGCGTAGCAAGAATAAAACCCAATAAAATGATCTGAAGTACGTGAATCTTCTTGAAGCTTTTATTTAGCATTTGGAGCCTTTTAAAAGATCGTCTAAAGATACAGAATGTGTTCTCCGAAATTGTGTCCTAAATTTAGCGCTTAAGGATATTTTGAATTTAGAATAAAACGAGATTTTTATTAAATATTCAGGCTGTACTATATAAGATGGTTCAGTTATAACAAATTCCTTTCCATAACTTAATGAGTATTCTTGATTTCAGTAGCCTAAAGAGTTTCTTATATAATATGCTTCAAGCATAGCTTAAAAATTTAATCACACAAAAATTTCACTCCTCCCAAAGTGTCAAAGTAACTCAAAGTAACACAATAAAATATTTTCCAAAAGCCGCTTCAAACCAGCTAACGGTTCTGTGCTTTTGACCCACTGTCAACAATTAAGTACAGCTGCTCGTGGCACGGCGTAATAAAAAATATGAAAAAATCAAAAAGAAATCATCTACGAGTATAAATCACATAATTTTCGCTATCACAGTTGAACCTGAGACCTCAGAGCAACCCGGCGCCGAGGTTAAGTGCCCAACTCGACGTGACAAAAGATTCGCTAATTGCCATTGGCCACAGAATCGAGAACCGAATAAATCCGAATCCGAATCGAACAATGAACGAACGAACGAACACACACGAAACACGAACAAATTGCCGAGATGCGATTTTAATATGAAGTGTCAAAACAAGTCTCTCAAAAGCCGTTATTTGCGTACTTTCACTGCTCGAAGCTTCGCTCGGCAGAGGCGCCATCGTTCTTTTTTCTTTCTTTCTTCTTTTGGTGTAGTTTTATTTTTGGTGTGGTGTGAATCTTCTCAACTTTGCAAGCTCCAATTAACGCCATTTTTGATTTAATTTCACTTGATATTTCATCAGCTTGCGCAGTCCGTCAGTCAGTCAGTCAGTTTTTTTTTCGTTTCGTTCGTGGCCGCTCATTGATCGCAACGTTATCACAACGGTTTCGTGACTGACATTTGACAATTGTCACTGCCAGCGGACAAGTGCGAAAAGTCATTAAACCTATTAGCGGGATTTTAATTGCTTTGCAATGAATTTAGAATGTATTTATTTAAAATTTTTATAATTAGAATTCAGATATTGTAAAGATTTATTTGCCAAAGGTATGCAAATCTTTTGTTTTTGAGTTATCACTGTGACAGCCGGCGAAGCTCTTAACTGCGCTGGGTAAGAAGTTGTCAAATGTGAAATTGATCTCCATTAAGAATTTCAGTTTTAATTAAACTTGATTATCCTGTTTGATAGAAGGTTCTTGAAAATATTGGAATCTGGCTTAAGCTTTAAAATGTCCAAATATAATCTTGTAAGTTTTGTTGGCCGGGCTTTTGCAACTCGATTACATTAACAAAACAATTACAAATTTAGTACAACTTATTGTTAACTTTGTATAAATTAATACAACTAATTAACAGAACTTCTATAAGTGATATATCAAAGAGCTCATTGGAACAGATTCTCCCACACAATCCATAGTATTTTATGATAGACAATTATCAATTGCAATTTCAATTTTAAAAATTTACTAGTGATAATTGGTCATCATAATTATTGATAGCGCTTATAATTAAATAATCGCTTTGCTCTCCAGCTATATTAATTACTAATAGTATATGATTAAATAAACGTTTTTATGTGTCAAATCGAATTGTGTTTGCTATTGCATACGACTGACAGTGGAATTATTTCAAAGAGTTGGAAATGCATGACACACTGCAACAACAAACAAAAAACAAACCTAATAATAAAATAATAAAAAAACAATAACTTTTAATATTTTGCATTCGATGGGAGTGAATGTGATAGTCGAATCGGTTGATGAATAATGCAGCATTTCAGTGCTTATGTGATAATACGAAACAAGTGATTGGATAGTAGACTTAATGGAAATTTAAACGAATTGCAAGTGAACGACAACAACAATAATAAATCCGAATGGTTAATGAGCTATCAGCTCAGATAAACGCATTAGCAACAGTTGCCAGTCGTCAGCCGCCAAAGCCAATAGTCACCAACATGGCAACATGGCAACACACAATGTCAAATTAATTAAGGGGTGTACTCGGAAGCTAAAACTTATTAGACGTTGTAAATGTTTCATGTTTACAATCGAATATTTAAAGCTTCCCTCTAATCTCGCAACTGATTAAAAGAATTTTATTTATGACTTGCTGACTTGCGTTGGGTCGACAAGAAATACAAGAAGTCATCATGCGGGGCTAAAGATTAACCACAGTAAACCAGTTGTATCCAAATTGAAGTGATTTACACGCTCAGACATTATGAAATAATACAACAAAAAAGAAAACTAAAACTTTAATAAATTATTTACCATAAAGAAAATAATCTTGTTTATAAGCTTGAACTGATTTCGTTAACAGTGTCCAGAACAGCGCGTTAACAGAAAGCTTTTTGGATTGTTTAAAAAATAGCAGTGATAGTTTTATCATTCTAAAATACTTTTTTTTTAAATAGTGTTAATAAAAATGATTAACTAGATAATAGTTCGTTCGCTTAAAGTTTTTATTTCAATAGTGTTGAACTAAAAGCTTTATAATAGGTTTGCCTTTTAAAATATATTTGATTAAAATGCTTTGAGTGATCACGGTCGAAATAAGTTATCACTGTTGAAGCAAGAGATCTCTGAAACTCATGCATCTTCTTTATCACTTTTATACTTAATTTAGTTGTTAATATTTATTTTAAAACTATTTAATTGTATTTTTGAATATTGTGGATAATCTTACTTAGTTATAATTATAAATTGTTAAAAAACTGTCATATTTGTTTAAATGGATTAGCTGAATCAGTTCGCTTAGTAAAATAAAAGATTTGTTTGTCAAAATGTTCTCACAAGCTCTTAAGTTTCTTTCAGTTGCTGATCATATGACAATGGCCCATTAGAAGTGCTCCGAATAAACATTTAATTCAATTATTTGTAAGAAAAAAGTAATCAAAATTGAATTATTTACAAATCTGCTTAATTTAAGCAATTTTGTTTATGTTAAACAACAAAAACATTTTCAAATTTAACATACCCCAGTTCCAGTGTGCTAAAACAAAGCACATTCGTCTCTTCAACTAAATATTTCTTTGTTGTATTTCAAACAAAATTCCTAATTGCCTAATTTAATTAACAAAATGCGGTCAGTTACATTTCGCATTTTAATCTCTTGTGGAAAGTTTATTGACTAAAATCACTTGAAATTAAAAGTGAAAAAAAAATTAAATATAAATATTGTATTTAAAAAAATTTAGCATTTCTCTAGCTACATTTCATTTCATTTTAATTCATTTGAAGTGTCATGGTCAAACACGCGATTTAGTGATAACACGCCCCTTCTTGCCAAGTTTTCATTGAACTCGAAATAGATTTTAACACCAGCAAAGAACGTGATGAGTCGAGAAGTCAAAAATAATTTTTGTATTTAAGTATATTGTATTTAAATCGATTTTAATTATTTAACTAAGTATCAGTTAAACGGTTTTAGTTGTATATAGTAGAGTTGAAAAGTTTAGATATGAGGTAATCTTTAAAGTATTTATGTAAACAAATCTTATGGATGTAAGTTCAAATAATGGAAACATCCCTGAATAAAATAAATATTGAAAAACCTATCAAAATGCTTTCCTTTGAATAGTTTTAAAAAGGATCCGTCAGTCCGTTTGTCCACCATCATATCTTTTTAACTCGATAATGTAAGAAGAATTGGAGATATTGGCTTGTAATTATGTCCGAAGAAGATTTCTGCGAACTGTTTAAAATAAAAATTCAAAAATTCAAATGATCAGATCAGATTGATTTTTTATGATGAATCCAAAATGGTTCTTTTAGTATGCAAACATACCAAAAAAATATAATTATTCATTTGTTTGTTTAAAGAACAACTGAAGTGGAGCATTTCCAATAATCGGTACTTCTTACTTGTTAAAAATAATTTAGACACATGAAATATTTCTGGCTTCCCTAGCGATGAACTTTCGACTTAGATAAGGTAATTTTTTTTTCTCAGAATTTCTAAGATTAATAAAGAGCGAAGACGTTTTGGATGAGTCCAGATCGACCAAGTACACAATTAAAGAGATTTAAGCATTAAATTAGAATTTCAAATTAACTTAATTTATTTATTTTTGTATTTTTGTTGTTGTTTGAATTGTCTGTCTCTGAAGATCGGCGGCAATTGTGTTGGCTGTTTTTTTTTACGCCGAATCAAATTAAGCAAAAAAAATAATACGAAATAAGGTAAAAAGAAAAATATTTAACTGCAAAACTTATTCGAATTTATTTTATTTTAACTGCTCAAAGTCGCCGCCACCGCCGCCATCGGAAGCTGAATTGTTTAAGCAGAAAAACAACAACAACAACAACAATGTAATAAAAGCGATTATCACTGGTTGAAAGCGTCACTCGCTTCCGGTGCGCTTAAAAGATAGTGCGTGACTGGGCGTGTGCCGTCATAGAACGTTGATAATACCCGGAGGCAAACATCTGAGGAGCGCGAATGTTTACTTGAAAGTTATGTGTGAAAAATGACACAAACATCTGAGCCGATTGTATGACAAAAACGTTTAAATCCAGTTTTTTATTTTTAATTTCAAGTAATTAAATAAATAAATTGCTTTTTAATTTTTAAAATTCTGAATAAATTTTTAATTTGTTCACTTAGAGTTTTTTTAATTGAATCGGCTCAACAATAATGACAAATGATTTGAATCAGTTTAAAGTAAAATATTTGTTTTTATTAATGATTATTTTTTTTACTACGCTTATTATTAAATTTGATAACAATTCTTTTCGTTTTTTATTTATGATCTTTCTCCGGGAATTTTAATAACAAAATAATAAAATAATTAACAACACGAGCGTTCTTTTGTTTTTGTCAACATTTTGCGACGTCAAGCGGTGAACCATTTTACAGTGGGACAATTGTAAAATAATTTTAACAAAAAAACATGTCGAAGAAAAATTAAAGTTTTAATTTACTTTATTCCAAACTTTATTAGTCTTTAACAATATTTTTTTGTTATCTTTTACAAGTGAGATAAAACTGTTATATATCTACAACTATATAAAATCTATATAATAAATCTATATAAGTTTATCGGTTATAGACAATAGAATTAAACAGCTTCTTGATCGATTTGCTTTAGGTTAAAGAAGTTTTCGTGTAAATAAATATTTCAGATATAGTGAATAGCTGACGATGAACAATAAGCTACTGACCAAAACAGCTGATCTTGTCAAAACAGCTGACTTTGTCAAATAAAAGTAAATCAAAACGTCAAAAGAATGAAGAAAAAGTTTAATCAAAATATTTATAAATTGATATTAGAGTAAAATATTCAAAATACAACAATAATAAGAACATAAAGTAAAGTTAGTACGTTTGTTTGTCATCTCGTAAAAGTTTAAATATATTTTATATATTGTATATGCATATACGTATGTATGTATGCACACCTATTGTTGTAGCAAGTCATCGACCTAAAGCAAATGCTGAGATATGCAATTTGCAGAGATTATGACAATTTTCGCATGAAATGAAGTGCAAATCGCTGTTATTAACACCTGTTATATAATTTTAATTGACTGTGTGTGACCACATGTGACATGGAAGTGGTCACTAGCTGAAGCACATGTTGAATTTATGCAATGAAGTTCACCACTTCAAAGAAATAAATAAATAAATAAAGAACTATTCAGAATTTTAATAATTCATTGTTGCACTTTGTCTCACTTAGTCACAGGCGGAAATTTCTACATACGAAATGAAGTCAATTAATTTGAACAACAACAACAACAGCAACAACAACAACAACAACAACAGAAACACATCAGAAAAGTGATTGTTTCTTAACATAAAGCTTAATCGATAAAGGAAATAAATGGACTTGCTTTGTTGTGAAAAGGCGAAGGTTATGAAAAAGTCAAATGAAAAGAAAACATTCGCAATAGTCGTAAATGACTTCTGGAAAACTTTGTTAACCGATTTAAAAGTGCTTCAGGCGAAACAAAAGTCCGGAAGACTGGTCAAATGACAATTGCACAGAATCGAAGTGCGTCTCCTTTAGTTTTTAGATAATGACAGTTAACAAAAATGAATAATTTTTCGCCATTTTTTGATCAAAATTTGTTTTAATTTCAATGAAAAGAAATCTTTAAAGTTCTCAACAAACTCGAACTGACCAAATTGACCTAATTTCGTCTTAGAGACTTTTTCAAAGCACATTTCGATCAAATGAAATTGAAATTGAAAAATAAGTTAAAAAACCACAAATTATTGAAGTTATTTTTATCTATTCTTTAATATTTTGTTTATATTTATTTGTTAGGAATTTGTTGTATTTTGATTATTTTGTTGTGGCGGCCAGTTTTGTTTTTCTTTCTTGCTTTGTTTATTATTCTTTTTTCTATTATACAATTTGTTTTTGTCAGCTGCCGGCTAAGTTCACTGACATTTTGTTATTGTTTACTTAGTTCAAGTTCAATGTCAGTCAAATCGAACGTGTAAGAAATCCGTGGTAACTACAAATGCCATCGACGAAATTTGGTCAAGAGGTGCAAATTAGATATCCACAAAATGAATTTGTGACAGTTGCAAATGTTGTTGGTGTACATCACGTGCATTTCTTATATGTATACATATGTATGTATGGTGGAAACTATAAAATATTATATATAAATATTTTAACAAATCGCTTCCAATTCATTATCGTAGCTTAGGCTTTTGACTCTAAAATTTTGATGGATCTGCATAGCATAGTGTATATGATCAGTATGTATGTATGATACATATGTACATATATGTATATTTAAATAACAGACAGTATGTAGCAGACAACGGGAAAATTAAATAGCAATTGTTTTAAATAGTTGCAGAAAGCTGTAAATAAAAACCAAGGCCCTGCTTATTGTTATAAAGGTTATTCACAATTTTGTATCTTTAAGATACGCTTTCTAATGCAGAAACCAATTTAGGTCAAAACAAGGAATACAAAATACATATTGATATATCGAAGTATCGATATTTTTGCGGTAATATCGGTATTAAACTTTTAAAACGATATAATAATAATATCGATATTTTGTTATCTGCTATATCAATATTTTATTTATGAATTTTTACAGCGCATTTTTCAGATACTTTAAGCATTTAAACAATGTCGTCATTATCAAAAGTTTGTTGGTTTTTCGCAAATTTCTCACTTCAAATTCAACTCAATATTCAAAACTAAACACTACACTTTTTTTTAAGAATTTTACATTTTTGAACTATAAAATTGTTCAGCTGCAAAGCTTGTAAATTTTACAACACAAATTGGAATCATTGTACAACGTAATAAATAAATGACCAAAAAAAAAAACCATTGTCAAACCATTTGCACAAAAGCCTTTGTGCATTTAATGAACAAACTTTAATCAGAATCTTTAGCTTAATTTCAAATTGCACGCTATAAACTTTTGGAACAAAGTGGCGGCTCATCCACAATTTGTACTTTTAAATAAATACAAAACGTTCGTTATCAAAGTCAAACAGGGCAGTGCAGGTGCTCGCTCGCCCACTCTCTACCTTCCTCATATAAAGCAGATGATTTTCAAAAACAACAACAACAACAACAACAACAACAACAACGACAAAAAGCAATAACAACAAAACAACCAAAATAAGTTTGCCACAAATTAATATTGTTGCTATTAAAATAAACAAAGTAACTAGGTGGGGTAGCAACAAAAACCGAAAACATAAAGAAACAAGAAAAAAGGAAACTAAAGAAAATGCACATATGCCCGGCACCATCAAACCGTTAGCACCACTAACACCAGCACAACTTGCGAAACCGGGCCAAAAACAAGAAATTTCGACAATGAACATTTCAAAATATTTAAACTAAAGAAAAAAAAAACAACAACAAAAAACAAAATACAAGGTTCATTTCTAGTTTGGCGTGTTGCTGCAGGGTTACCAGAGGTAAAAGCAATTGAAATAACTTTTAAATATTTGAAATTAAAGAAATCAGTTCTAAGAATGTTGAGGTTAGTCTGCACAATTGATTCAGAACGATATTAGCCACTAACTTCCTATATTACTTAGGCTTTGTTATTGTAAATGAATAACAGAATATAGTAAGAAATCGATTTTTAGATTTTTGATAAAAAAATATATTATGTTTATTTGCATTTCAACATTAAAAGCCGAATATCTTAGAATTAAAAATAGAGAAAATAAAAAGAAATTTTACAAAAATTCGAGGATCTGCTAAATTTTCCAGCTCCTCAGCCTATGAGATAAAAATGTATCATGGTAAAGTTGCCATTTAAAATCTTTAACGAATGGAAATATCAAATTTTCTCAACGATTTCAACTAAATTAAATTAAGGGCATAAAATAAACGCGATTAAAATAACTTTTAAACATTTTTTAAAATTAACGAGAAAGTTAAAAATGTGCCAAAAATTTCAACTTTGTAAATTAAGTTTTAACTATTTAACTAGTTTATGCCCAGTTTTGCTGTTTTGATATGATATCCTAAAATGTTTCTGTTTTATTTGCCCGAAAAGTTTGAATGATCCAATAATGAACTTCAACCACAGGAAGAAGAATCTAGAATTCTAAAGGGACAATTGTTTTCCTTTAATATTGTCATCATTTACAAACCGTTTTCCTTTTTAGTTAGAAGACAAAAATGGATTCATATGCCATAGAGACAATAAAAATAGCCTTCATTTGATCAATCAAATACAATTCGATACACTCAAAATTTTTAAATAATAGTTTTCATTCATTGTAAAAGTTTCCAATTATTTAAAATTGTTTCAAATATTTTGAGTTGGCATCTTTGTTTAAAGAATGCTGAATTTTTTGTTATTAAATTTTCAAAATTGCTTTACAATCCCTTTTTGGCATTTGTTCACACTTTAGAACAGCGGTGTCTGGTCACCCTAAGCGTGATTTTCAAAAATGAAGCAAAAGCTGAAAAACGCAACAAAAAAAAGCAAAAAAAAACAATAACAAATAAGAAAAGCCACACGAAAAATGTAAACAAAAACATGCCGCGCGCATGTGGGGAAATGGAAAAAGGGAGAGAGAGAAAATGACAAAAATACGAAAAAATAAACGAGAAAACTGCAAGCAAAAGGAACGAAACAAATGAAAATTCTGCTCGTAGTAAAATTGAAATACATATGTAAACTAAATATAAATAGCGTAGGAATATATTTTATTTTTAAATATTTACAAAATCCATAAAAAAGAATTACCGTTAATTACAGCAAAGTGTGCGACGTTGAAGTGATTTTGTTGAAAATTTTCTATTACAAGACACCCACTGTGCGCGCACACTTGTTAAATAACTTCGATTATCGACTAATTTTTTTCTTCAAATTTTAACGCTTTTTTTTTCTATTTGTATTTATGTTTGGCTTTTTTATGTCGGTTTTAAAATTGCTTTTATTGGAGTTAAATGAAAGTTGTAAAATTGTATAAAAACTTTTTTTATTGCACTTGTCAAAATAAAAAAAATAAAAATTGGTGTTAAATGAAAGAGCCAATCCAAATCGATAGATACGAAAAAAAGTTCGCGTGTTTTGTTGTTGTTGTAATCAAAAATTATCACTTTGAAATATTTCTGAATTGTTTATCGAATTTGTTAATTTTGCTTAGTTAAAAAAATCACTTTTTTCCGTTAGTGCGTTTTTAAAAATGTCGAAATATGCGCGCCCGTTTTTTCACATTCAAACACTTTTTTGTTGGTATTTTTGAATTCCAAAAAAAGAAAAATAAAAAATAATCAAATTTAAATTTCAAATAAAAAAAATGTTCTTCGCCTGTTGCGATCCGCTGCTGCTGTCGAGACTTGCAGCGTGATTAAACGCCGATTATGAACTGAATTTCGAACGAATAATTTGTTCTTCTTCTTCTTTGCTGTTTCGTGTTCTGAACAAGAGACGAAGAAGAAGCAGCAGCAGCAGCAGTAGCAGAAAAAAAAGAATTTTTCTACTTACTCAAATCATCAACTCGCAAATGTGAAAAAATAATTTCAAATGTACGAAAAACAGCAACAACATCCACAAGAACAACAACAATAATATGAGTAGTTGCCCACGAGAACCACGAAACCAAAGCCAAC
This sequence comes from Suillia variegata, assembly GCA_949127995.1. Taxonomy (NCBI): domain Eukaryota; kingdom Metazoa; phylum Arthropoda; class Insecta; order Diptera; family Heleomyzidae; genus Suillia; species Suillia variegata. Next base: position 33,823,272 of record OX421846.1, read on the forward strand.
AACAACAAAATACATATCAGTAATCAAAACAAAGCCAACAACAACAATAGCGACAATTATAATGCGAGCGAAATATCATTGATATTTTCCACTGCTGCAGCGATTGAGCACGAGAGAGTGTTTCGCTTTTTTGTTGTTGTTTGTGTTTTTTTTTTTACTGAGGTTCGTTCTTATCAGTTGCGGCGCTCGTTTGGGAGAGCGCTCAAAGCAAGTGCAAGAGAGTGCAAAAAGCACGAGTGCGCTTGAAGGGAGTGCATTTTTTTTGGCAAACTGTTTTTTTGTTTTTGTTATTGTTTTTTTTATTTTTTAACTAAAGGAATTACGTTGTTTAGGTGCTTTAATTATGCTAATTTAGGCTAATTTAATATTCCATTTCGTGATTTTTTAAGTAAAATGTTGCCTTTTAAATGCTAATATATATTTTTTTATTAATCCCCTTAAAAAAAAACATTAGTTAAAAAAATAAGAAAAAGTCGAAAAGTTTCGAACCTTTTTTCGACCTCGAAAACATTTGTTATATATAGCTATGTAACAGATCTGTCAGCTCTTTTGAGTTTACAGCTGTCTTTAGTTTTTGATTTTATCACGTTTGTAAGCTGTGAAATATTTATTACAAAAAATTTATGGCAAATTTTTCTAGTTAAAAAACAACAATAAAATTTTACTTTCATTATTCTACAATTTTTTAACTTGAAGTAAAAAATTTCCCTTTTTTAAGTAGATTTGTTTACATACCGGCAACACTGAAACATACGAGAATCTTTTCGAGGTTGTTTTCGCGAAATTTTTTTAAATTTAAAATTTTTTTAAAGTCCTTTTCTCAGTCTCGAAAACTTTCACGGTTTCGAGGTTTTCGAGACATTTTCGTGTTTCAATAAATTTCCTTATTGTAATTATATGTACCCATAACTCAGTAACTTGTTTCCACTGTGCAAGGTCTTATTGAGATTTTCACATTTCAATTGATAATTAAAATAAGAAGAATTTCAATGCAAAAAGACGAACTGCAGCTGCAAATTTGCTTTGGGGTCATAACCGCTTAAAAATAGATTTGCATATGACAAAAGTACAAGCAAAAATATTTTTTCGCTTTTCAAATTTTCCATAAATAAAAAATTGATATGATAAGAAATCTGCCAAACCAATCCCTTGCTTATCCGCGCCCTTACCAAGGCACTATCGCACACGAAACGGTTTCGTTTTTCAAAAGAGCGATAGGGAGACAGAGAAAGAGCGCGAAACTTGATCTTGCTCATTTGACTTGATTTGCAAATCGATGATTTATGCAGTCAAATAAAAAATCAAAACAAATACGAAAAGAAAAAAACAAAAAACAAAAAACAAAAAACAGGAAATAAAAAAAACAGCAGTAAATTTACTGATAACAAATCGAATTCACTTCAATTATTCCAACTGATAAGAAATAAGAGGCAACTGAGTGCAGTGTATGTGTGTGTGTGTGTCTGTATTGTTTTACTCATATTACGCACACACATACGCACAGATCGTAGCACTTGTGGGTTAATCGCCGCGACTAATCGTCGTCTTCGTAACAACCATAACAACATCAACAGCAGAACAATAACAACAACATCAGCAGCAGAACAATAACAAGAACAATAACAACAACAAAAACAACAAAAACAACAAAAACAGAAAAACAATCGTCATCGAGAAATCGAAATCGAACCAGTTGAGTTGAGTTGATTTTGTTAGTTGAGATAGATAACAGATAGAAAAAAATGAACGTAAGTATTTGCCAAGCGATTAGCAAATGTGGAACAAGCAAAGCAACTCAACGACGACGACGACGACGGCGATTATTGTGGCGAGGGCCTTCATCGGCGAAGAGGCGCGATTTCACGTGACTCTATTTTTAAAGTGTAAAACTAATTTAAGGCAATTATTAAAAGAACTGTACTTTTAAACGTATGCATGTACTATAGTTAAGCGGTTATAACACCATATTACCAGTCGCTTTTACGAACTGGCTTTCAAATGTCTGTTAAATTTTGTGATTATGTTTTGACATGTTAATCAGATTGTTTTAAAATTTCTTCTCTGGTTTCCAACATTTTTCCTAACAATTTAGTTGTAGATATATTTAAATACAATTGCTGTACTCATGTAAATTCTTATATATGTATTTTTGTAACCTTATAAATTTGTAAGCACCATTTTAGGAATGTGCTTTTTGTGTTGTTGTAAAAAAATATCAAAAATGAAATCAAATTGAAATATTTAACGAAGTTGTTAGCTGAATTTTTTTGATTAATCCATAAGCACTTATTTTGTATGGAAAGTAAAAACAGCTGATTAAAAAGGTATAAAAATTTAAAAAATTTATACCTGTTAAATCAGCTGATCAGCGATCCAACAACAAGCATACGTGAGTACTGCTAATAATATTCTACAATATATTTTATCAGGACTTTAAAGTGAGAAATGCTTACGATTTAAATTTTTCCAAAATTCGTTTTGAGTTCGGTTTGGTACCTGCTTCTAAATAATTTCGATAAACCGAAGTTTTAACACTACGACTAGTTGTATTTAAAAGGCACAACACTGCAAAGAAAGTAACTCCCAAATTCGATTCATTTATATTACATTTTTGCAGTTTCAATTCCAATTCATTTCATTTTATTAAGAAATATTGTTTTCAAATTTTAAAAATCCTATCAGTAACTTTTTTTGTTGTTGTTAGATTGTATATTATTTTTATAAATAAATAAATATGCCACTTATACTACTACATGTATGGTAAAAAAAAATGATCATGCAGCATTGCATTTTGGGGGGTTCACCGTTAATTTAAAATCTTGCCCAAATCCGGATCGTGACATTTAAAATTGATCTATACCATAAAAGCAATTGGCCACTTTAATCCTCTTAATGAGAACTCAATTGGACGCATTTGAAAAATCACACGAGATTTTGTTTTCTAATCTTTTAGGGTATTCACAAATTTTATAAACTGATAAAAAAATCATTAGTAGATTGATTTTAATTATAAATTTTGTTAGTGGAGCATTACATTTATTATTACTTGTTTATTGATTAACTTGTTTGATTGTTTTCAATTCTTAAAATAAATATTATTGAATCAATTCACAACATTATCATTGTTGCTAACATATGATTATATTTAATGAATGATATCAGATCCTTTTCAAAAATAACAAAACGGAGTTCTGGTTGATGTGTAGCAGGACATCTTGACTTTTGAATGTAACGAATTTTGATTTGTTTAAAGCTGTTTTTAATTTTGCCAAGGTTGCTGATTTTAGGTCGTGGCCTTCACATGTCAACGACGTCATAATTGTCACAAATTTGAACTGGTAAAAACGTCAATTAATATTGATGGGGGTAATGTAGAGATATGAATATACTTGTCAAAAAACACTTTATATATATAAAAATTCCAAAAATTGTTGTTTTGTAAAATCTGTCAAAATCGAATTAATATTTCGAAGTAAATAAAATTTGTGATTTGGTTAGAAAAAATACAAATCTTTGAGACTCTTTGTTTTTGTACGTTTCCGGAGCACTTTGAATTGCTAGGAGTAGAAAAACTGTTCATTAATATTTGGAGCAACAAGAAATGTCTTTGGTATTCAAAGTATCTCATATAATTGGATTCGGTTGGAACGCTTTTAGAACAAACTCGCTGGTTGGTATAAATTCAATGTCATCAGGCACGGTACTGCCATATACCACATCCGAGTGTGAAGTTAATAATAATTTATAAGAATACAACAAAATAATAAAATTTGCAGAAAAGATATCAGAGAAAAGTTCATATTTGGACAAATTTAAAATGAGTTAAACTGGTTTTTATTATGGTTTAAAAATTTTGTTCGGAAGTATTATTATAGCAGCCAGTTGAGAACATTCTCAATGGTTGAACAAATATTAATAGGAAAATAATTTTCAATGTGTAACGAACGAATTTATAATTAATTGTTCTACAATAACTAAGAATTTTATAAATATTGAATTTCATTTATTTGACAAAATAAACTTCATTCCGCATTCGACAACAGAGGAGATCGAACGTGTCCTTACTTTAAAGGAAACCTCATCTTTACATAATGCAATTTTATTTACTTCTTCCTCTTCTTTATTGAAATGTTAGAATTGGCAAATCTTTGGTTAATCGACAAATATCGGAAAAGTCTATTAAATGTATTTATTAATATTTATTCAAGTTCATTCTTATAGGATAATTCGTTTTAAGTTTTAGCATAGCCAGACTTTAGTCCATAGGACCAAATACTGTTTTAACATAATTGTGGCTTGATTAAATTTAATTAAAATATGGTGAAATCAAGGATTCGATTTAATTTCTTAAAAGGATAAGAGCAAAAAAAATATAATTTCGAAATACACACTCAGACATTTAGTTAAATATTTATTTTTGTTAATAATTGAATTGAATAAAACTCGTTAAGTCTGTACAACGAAACTTTGTTCGATGCAAACAAAACTTTTTGGTATAAAAAAAAAATAAGCAGATTATTTGACAATGGTAGAACAAGTTTATAATCATATGTGGGTATTAGTTGATAAATTTCAATTATAACGCTTAGAGAAAATTTAAAACTTCCAAAGGCTTGGAGTATAGAAGGTAGAAAAAAGGATTTAAAGACCATTTATAAACTTAAATCATTAACATTTTCAAATCTTTTTTTTTCTGAATAGTTGGCCATGGCTTGCTAGGCCAAGTTTAAACATAAATATTTCAAAACAATTTTAAAGTAACACGATTTTTTTTGTTCGGTAATATACAAGATAAATCGCCTTCTTCAAAGGAAAGACTTTCAGGTCGGAAGAGTAGGCTTGGCTTCTCTTTTTCTAAAACAGAAAACAAAACATTTTGGAAATATTATTAATGAAAATTTTCAAATAGTTCAAGAATATAAAAAAGTTAAAATTTCGGGCAGTTCATGTCGTTTAACAATCGCCGACAGCACCAAAAGCAAGTGACAACAACAAAAAAAGTGAAGAGTGAAGTTATTAATTAGATGCAAAATGCAGTCCAACATCCGCGAACTATCGAAAGCAACTGAAATGCAAAACTTTCTTCGGTACATGGAAAAGTTTGTTGAAAATTTCACTTCAATTTAAAAAAATTGTTTTAAATACATACAAACAATTTTCGAGGCATGGCTTGAGCTTTTATTATTTTTATATGCACCGAATAGGTTGAAGGAAAAGTTGATAGACTTGAAAAATATAGAATTTAAATTTTTGCATTGATTGAAATGAAAATGGAGAAAATTTAAAACAAACTTTGTCTCTGCAGGTATTTTTTATTTAATAATTTATCTGTTTCATAACTCGTAATTAAACAAAACAACTTAAGGCTCGCCTGCATTTTTTCTCAGAATTTCGAGATATTGTCTGAAGGTTCAGAAAGGTTTTATAAGGACTTTCGGATGACTTTTAGAATTCATAAAAAATTTCGAAAAACTTGACCGAAATATTCTTTTCATTAGCGATCCTGCCAGGAGCAGCAGCGGTCAATAGCTCCGAGGTAAATGTATGTACTCTGTGTTCGTTATCTACGCACAAACGTAACTACTAAAATTAAACGCTTTCATGTTGTTTGTATTTTTAATTGGAGTAATTTTATAATAGAACGCAAAATATAAACCGAATCTATATAAATGACACTTACTGTTAGAACGAGAAAAATATAAGAACGCAGTTTAACAGCGCGACACAATTGCAACTTTTGTTTTCCTGCCTATTATTATTGTTGTTGTTGATTCAATAACTATTTGTGTTATTTAAGTGGAGTCTGCTTTTCAAAATCTATTTTCGTATTTTTATTATTAATTAATTTTCAGTTTTCGCGGATGACCTGAAATAAACGCGCGATGCGATGCGATGAGATTCGAGGCGACGCGCTCAAAATTCAAAAGAAAAACAGAAAAATTTTAAAAATTCAATACGACAAATACAAGAAAATTGATAACTTTGCAGTTTAATTCATATTTAAATGTGTGTGCGTGTGTGTGTGTGAGTGTGTCTAACGATCTGCAAATAAACATTAAATTATATTGTAGCTGCCTGATAAGACGTGTACTCGCTCGCTTTCGCCCATATTCCAAGCCAAATCGAGAACAATGGTCGCCGCCGCCGCCGCTGCTGCCGACACCGAATCGAGTCTTATCAGCAGCCAGCTTCGAGCGACGCGTCGTCGTCGATAATGCGACTTGAGAGTTTGTATGCCGATTCGATTGTCTTCTGTATCTAATCTTCCTTCTTCTACGTCGTTTTTCTTTGTCTCGTCTACGTTGTTGCTTCATTCAAATGCAAAGTGAAAAATATTTGAAATTCAAAAAAAAAAAAAAACGACAGCTTTGAGTTTATTAAATTTGAATACCAACCTTCGCATTGACTAAGATTTAAAGTTTTCAAGACTTAAACTTTAAAGCTATAAATAAGTTTATTCTTACGAAAAAGTGAGGTAGTCGTCAATAGTTAAAACTTTAAAGCTTTTAAAAGTTGATCCATTTGACGAGAGAAAAATCCTTTATAAGTTGAAACTTTAAAGTTGTCTAAAAGTTCATCCTTTTTATTAAAGTAAAAAAGTCTTTAATAGTTTAAAGTTTAAAGCTATCAAAAAGTTTATCCTATATATAAAAACTTGAAAAAGTCTTAACGAATTTGAACTTAAGCTATCATAAAGTTTATTTGCTTGTTAGAGGGAAATAAGTTATGAAAAGTTTAAACTTTAAAGCTTTTCAAGCATTTATCCTTATGATACAAATAAAAACAAAAACCTGTCAGAGCTTAAGCTTGAAAGCTTTTAAAAAATTTATTCGTTTGATAGAGTTTAGTTTAGTTCATTAGTTTAAAGTTTAAAGATGTTAAAAAGTTTACCCTTATGATATCAATAAAAAAGTCTTTAAGAGTTTAAACTTTAAAGCTCTTCAAAAGTTTACCAGTGTGAAATCCTTTAGTAACCTACATAGAGTCCAGAAAAGAGAGTTGAAGTAAGATTTTTTAATAATTGAATACTTAAATAGAAGAAGAGCTTTTGTTTACTTTTGTTAATGTAATCGTATAAAAATCACTGACTGAAAACAAAACCGATTTCGTTTCATTTCGATTCGACATAACTACATAAGTCGGTTTATTCGGTAGACAAATAATCACATTGAAATAAAAGTGAGAACACCACACACACACACATTTATGTATTATGTACATAATCGTACGTGTGCATACGTGTGCATGCACACATGCACGTGATCACGCGTATTTACCTCCTCATTTTAACCCATTTTATTTTATTTAACGTATTTTATTTTGATATCTTGCAAATTTTCCAATTTGCATAATAATTATGCGCACAATTTCTCAATAAATTGTCAATCAATATTAGCTGTCACTGACAGCCGTATCAGATGCAGCAGCACTCACATGTGGCTGGTTGCTGGTTGCTTGCTGTTGTTGTTCAAATTCCATTGAAAGGAAAAATTATTCAAACATTTGAATATAAAATTTTGGAGGTTTGCTTAGTTCTTTTTTGGGCATTTATTTTTATGTCCACTACTGTTAAATGTAGCGAATGCCTAAAAGTGTGCTTTAAAGTTTTGAGTTGGGTTTTCACTTTTTTGTTTGCATTTAAAAAAATGTAGCGGCAAATGAGCAAATAACCTGAGGTGAAGGTTACTTCTGCATAACAGCGGCAAGACCACACTCGAACGTACACACACTTGTACACACAAATACAAATACACATGCATTTGTACAAGTAAAAACTCACACACAAACACACAATGCATATGCAAGAATGACATACCGTAAAATAGTCTCACTTTTAAGAGTAATTATTATCAAAAATAATACTAATATATTTTATAAAGAATAACTATAAATTAATGGAGTTTTAAGTGGGCATGGTCATTGGTTTATCCTTCGCAAAGGACAATACTTAAATTGAAATTATTAGTAATGTGATATAAGATGAGAAATTGGCAAATTCATTTCCTGATGGAATCATTTTCAACATTGACAGTTTATTTTGATATATTCAGAAAAAAAATGTTAAATTAACATTGAATTAAAATTTTTTCATGTTAATATTTTTAACCTTATAACAACTTTTTAAGTGTTATTTTTTGTATACAGTGTTTCGTTTAAAATGTTCTGTCAGTTTAAAAAATAAGGAAGTTGTGAGTCAATAGGAGCCAATGTTAATTTAACAATTTGTGTCGTGTTGTTTTTAGCAAAATCTTTGCCACATGTTACCTATAATACTGTTAATTTAATACAATATCATGTCAAACCAACACTTACTCCATTCTTAAGTTTTTAATTTGCTGAATTTAACATGACAATATAAGTTAAAATAACACTGCATCATGTTAAATTAACATTTTGCAGTTATTTTAACACCAGACGCAATTAAATTTTAATTATATCGAACATTTTTCATTTACATATTTATATATTTTTATGTTTGTTTTGGAAATTGACCCTTTATCATTTTATTCCATTTATGGAATCTAAATAAACAAATAACTTAAAATTTAATGAAAAATTTAGTTATGTAGTAAATGCCATCAAATGTATTACTTTAAAATTATTAAGTAATGTACAGACAGACAGACAGACAGACAGACAGACAGACAGACAGACAGACAGACTAACTTGTTGATGCTGACATGCTTTTATGGTATACTCATACGGTATAGCAAACAATTGCCAAAACTGAACTTCAGAAAGCGAAAAAAAAACAAAAATACTCAAAATGTTAATTGGGCCAAAGTGTATTTGCAGAAGAGAAACGAAAGAAATTACCAAAGAAATTCATGGAAAGTTGCAATAAAAAAGATTCAAAATTAAAGCGAACGGGAGAATATGGAAAAGTATCAAATTCGGTTGCTTTGAGTTCGGATTGTCTCTTATTTTCCAAGCAATTTAGACACCCTAAATAAAAAGACAAACAAAATTCTAACAAACAGGCGTATGATTGAAAAAATATACAAAAAAGGTTTGCATACTTTTAGGCATTAAATTGCCTGTATGAAATGGCCCGCATTGATTATGCATATCGTTGCCTGAAAGTATGCTAAGCGTAAAAGCTTCAAATTAAATAATTGCAGTGAACAAAGGACAAAACACCTGTTGACCATGCTGAGAGGGAGGATTGAAATTAACATAGAAAAAAAAAATAATAGAAAAAAATCCATGCGGCACGTTGCCAATCTAAAAATGCAGAAAGTTCAAACGTCACACAGACACACCAACACACCGACACACTTACGCCCTTCATGCATAAATAAGCGCATTAAATGAATTTTGCTGCATTAAAGCAGCTACTTCTATGTGCCAGCCACTTCTAGTCATACCCCTCTCCCGCCGCCCGCCACTGCGTCATTGGCATGTGCCCTACCAAGTGCAAAACGTTACGTTTAGTGTCGCGTGGAGAGTGCCTCAAGCAGCATTGACAACGGAAATTTTACTGTCAAAGTTTCTTAGCGGAAAATAACAGTTAAAAAAAAGAAACGAATATACTAGGTATCATTGTAAACGACTCTTTTGTATTTGAGTTGCATTTTTTGTTCGTGGGAAAGTGTGAAATGTGAGTGTGTATGTGCATGTGCATGTGTGTATGTGTATAGCGATGACACTTTATGCGCAAGTACCTGACTATGTATACAAGTACATACTTCTCAACTGATATGCCAGTAATGCAATGTTACTAGTTACCTGCTGACGTAGAAGCAGTCAATTGAACAGGTATTCGATCATTTTGTATAGCAGCTTCCAATTTTGATACCTTTTCACTCATACATACATATGTAATTGGTGTTTATAGGTATTTTTGTAATCGGTTCTAATTAACGCTAACTTTTAATTTATGTTGGAACATGATAATTTGTTTATATTAGTATATATGCGAAAAAAAAGAGCGCCTCACCTTATATCATTAAAATGTGGCGCCATCTAGCAGTATAATGTACAACCATTCTAAGTAAATGATGAGAGGAGCGACACCTAACGATCAATAGCATTATAAAAATATATATTCACAAGCACTTGAGATAGATGGCGCCAAATTAAGCCTAAAAGTCCAGTGTAGCATAAATTGCGAGAGACTTCCATACAATGCAAATAGACTCGCCTCGCAATCATTCGTTACTCCCTACACTCGAAACGTTTGCAAACAAAGTTAAAAGCTGCTGCTGCCGGTTTGCTTGTGGCAGTCGGCCGCAGCACAATCAACAGCAGCATGCAGCGCAGCACGTGATCCGACACTCGGTGCAAATGTGCTCAGACCATTTTCAATATTTTTTTCATTTACGAGAACTGAACTGAAGGTGAGCGTCACTGAATCTCGTGACGCCATGATACAAATGAGAGGGGCAGGGGATGGGCAGGGGTGAGATAAACTTACCCGCGCGTGATTGCAGCAACTTCACCTTTTGGGGTCAGGGACGACAACAACGGCGACGATGTTGCGCCATGCCATTTTAAGCGCAACCCAATCGATGCATTGATTTCCCTCTGCCGCTGCTGCTGCTACGGCTAATGCTGCTGTTGCTTCGATTGAGGGCAGAATCGAAGTGAAAGAAGCAAAGCGGAAACCATCAACGTGCACGCGGTACTGCTTCAGGTGAATTATTATACTACGCCTAAATGTAGGCAACACTTAAAAAACAATTAGAGATACGATTGCAAAAAGAAACCGATTGTTTTTTGTATTATTTGTCATTTAAATATTTAATGTAAATTAAAATTTTATATTTTTTTCAACAGTTAATTGATCATCTTTTATTTAAATTTTTTACCTTTTTGCCTTGAAATTGGCAACATTTTATTTATCAACTTTTTTGAGAACTTACTTCAAATTAGTATAGGAACCGATTTAAGTTAGAATAGAAAAAATTGTTAATGACAATTCTAATCAAACTCTTTTGTGATTAATAATTTTTAAATAGAAGCTACTTTCACAATTTGTTTTATGCCTAAAAGTATGCAAGTCAAAAATAAATCTATAATGAAAACTACTACAAAAGCCCGATTGAAATCAATTAATGCAGGAAGAGTTTTAAAGTTTTTAAAGCTTTAATTTTCAGTGTGCTGGTATTTAAAAGCGCACTTTATCTTAATTTTTTAAATTTTGTTAATGCCTAAATGTAGGCCACACTTTGCATTTTAATAGAACTGCGACAAATAAACAGTTTAATTGTATATTTCATTTTGAAATGTTGCGTTAAATTTTCGTTAATTAATGTTCCCCTAATTAATTGTTTCGAAATTTGCCATTTATCACACTGTCAAACTAAACAAAACCGCGCGCCGACACCTCAAAGTATGCAATGGATTTTTGTAAATTAACAAAAATTCGCGTTTGAAATGACACAAGCACGTTATTCCGTCCGTCTGTCCGTACGTTAGACTGTCTAACTGTCCGGCTGCGTGCCGGTCCACCTTTAGGAGTTTTACCGAAATCCCTCGCGTTTGCCGCCGCAATATGATTTTTGTTTTTGTTTTTTTTTTGCGAGCGCGTGCTGCTCTGCTGCGGCGGAAGTGCTGTCGGCACTGCTTGCCGCTTTGAGTTGTAGTTCGACAATGACGACGGCGATAAAATTTTTTTGACAGTTTGAGGTAACCAAAACTGGAAAATCTTTACAGTCGCTGTTAAGGTCAAAAGTTTTATTTGTTTGTGCTTTTCGACAACAGGATAAAAGCTTTATCCTTTGGATGAGACAACAAGATAAAAGCTTTATCCTTTCGAGGAGAGCTTTTTTTGTGCATGTTCGAAAAGTGTTTGGCCAAAATAACCTGTCGACGGAAGTTCCTTTGCACTGTCATCTATCGTAATTTTCTAGAACGTTTGTGGATTTGTTTTGCTGAATATCAAAACCACTCTACAATTTTATTTTTCTTTTATTAGGATAATAACAACAAAAGATCGTATTTTAATATATTAAGAAAAAAGCATTCGTTGAAGTCACGGTGATTTTTCTCTCTTCCCGCAAGGTTTCATCGTCCTACATCTGCAATCAAAATACATAAAAAAATTTACTTTAAGTTCCTGGTTGTCGGTTAACTTCATTTTATGTTTCTTGAATCTTTTGGATATTAAATAGTATATTTACTACTGTATACTTTTAGGCGTTACAATTAAAATTAAGTTATCTTGAGTTTTAAAACTGTTGGACTGCAGGATATTTAAAAAGCATAAAAAGTGAGAGAGATAGAGTCCCAAAGATTTAAATTTAAAATTTTGATACCTGTTTTATCTCGTAATTTGATATTCTTTTCATGTAAATTTGTAAACCTGAAATTTTTCTTTTATATTCAAAATTCTATGATTCATATTTCAGTAATATAACTGAAAAATGTCTGTTATGTAAGATATCAGTTAATAACTTTTTTGCTGCCCATATTAAACTTTGATCAGGGTCATCCCATCTACATCATTAAATAAATATACATTTACACCATACTACATTACATTGGGTTACTTAACCGTTTCTATTGCTATTTATCCTACCTGGCTATTTTAAAGCTTAAGCAAACCCTTTGTAGGATTACTTTTCTCCAATTTCCAATAAATGCTTAATGCCCGAAAATGTATACTCCAAATTTGTTGTAGTAGAAAAGTTGAATGACCTTTGAAAACATTCACAAATTCACAAAGACGCCGTTTAGCACATTCTACGATTGGAGCCCATCCTCTTGGCGTAGATCCGGAAGAGAGGGAATTCTTAATGGTTTACATTTCAAACGAAAATCCTAAAACACGACAACAAAACCACTTCAAATACAGTAAGAACAAAAAAAAAACCAAATAAAGACGAAAAAATAAAACATTATCTCAACACGACGAAAGAAGAGTGCAAAGGAAAAGCCAATAAATGGGAAACCCCCAAATAGTTCCGACAAATCAAAAGTGATTGACATAAAACGCTATAAACCTATTTGCGTAATTTTAGGCTGTCTGTCTGTGTGTGTGTGTGTGTGTGTGTTTGTCACCAAATCAAACCAACAACAACTACAAACGAAAGACAGACGCTTCCGAAATAAAATACCAACACGTGCATAAGTATATGTAAATGTCAATCAGTGTGCGAATATTTGTGACGGGCGGCGTCTTGAGAAGGGACGAAGAGGGAAGGAGAGTGATGGTGTCTTGTCAACACATAAAAACACAAAAGCGAGCAATATGCGCCTAAAAGCATACCGCCTGCTTTCTTTCTTTGCTTCATTTAAGCGTTGTCGCGATAGCAATTGACGTAAATTTTATCTGATTTGCTTTTCAGTTTTTGTTTTCTACAAGTTGGTGGAACAAACAATAAAATCAGACAGACAAAACAGAAAAAAAAATGGTAAAACACGAATTTAAATGTCAACAATACATTTACAAAAAGCATAAAACATTTAAATAAGAGGAAAAACAAGAAAAAACATGCGCATAACAAATGCGTTACAAAAGCAACACTTACGCAGCAGTTTTAAATTAGTGACAAGAATAAAAAATCATAAAAAAATTTGGCTAGGTCATCACTTGAATGCCTTACATTTGTGTATTTGTAATTTTATTCGAATTTTGTAATATGGGAAAGTGTAGTTTATATAATTTATGTGTACATATGTACATATATACTAAAGTGGCGTTATTCAATAACGACATATTTCAGAAAACGAAAAAAGAAAGATTTCAGCTTATAAAATATTAAAATGTCAAAAATAATTTTTATATCACCAAAATTAAAAAAATTTATGTCTCATAAGAATTAATTTTTGTTGATATGTCTCGCTCTTCAGCTAAACGCCATATGCCCAACGGTGCGACCCTGATGCTGGGTATTCCATAAAGAAGCGCAAATACCACCTTATCGCTCTGATGCTTCACTCCCACACTTACAGACAGCTAATGACATTTCCGTTTCCTGTTGGTACGGAGAATATGGCGTGGGTGCCCCCCCGCCCCCTCCTCTTTATCACTGTCTGTGTTCCCCGACAGTGTTGTCATCTTTTGCTTTGCTTTGCTTTCCTTTCCAATTTGTTTTTTCTCTTGTTGTTCTTTCGTTTTTTTTGTTGTTTTGCTTTGTAAAATTATGCAAAGCCTATAAAAATCTTACAAATGATAAATGACCATAAGCTGCATACGAAGGCTGCCTTTAAACGAACAGAATCATTGGCATAAGGGGGTTGTAGGGGGCGGGGGAGAGGGGGTTGGGGTTTGCGTAAGTACGTGTGTGTGAATTTCTAAGTGAGTGCTTTTAAATATGCCACAAATTTGCTGTGTCATTGATGCCATTTATTTTTATTTTTTTGATGTGTGTTTGTTTTTTATAATTTTCCTCAATTTTCATAGATGCCTGCCAATAATTTTTTGGGTGTGGGTGTGGGCGTCGCATTGAAATTCGTTCGATTCGATAATTTCGAATTATTTTCCATAGTGAAATTTTGTTGAATTTTCATATTTGCGGCAATAATGACGGCACATAAGCATGATTTATGCCAAAGCGATGTTTTAACGGCGGTAGCATACTTTTAGGCGCTTGAAATCGTACGTGTACGCATGATTTTTAATTTAGTGATTTTGATAAAAATTTGAACAAAAAATTTTTGCAAATGCTAATTCAAATATCGAATTTGGATGTTGGCATATTTCTAGGTATAAAATTCGAAGTACTCTGCAAAATCTCAATTTTCGATAGGCAATTGCGAACTTTTTTGGCCAATGTTGTTTTGCACAATTTAAATGTCAAAATAATTGGAATTGCAATTCCAGAACTGGCAGCTGCTTCTATTGCTCAGCGTTGCAGTGCGAAAATGCAGGCGTTCGAGTACACTCAGCGAAAGGATGTTGGCTTGGCTCATCATTTCGAGAAGTTGTTTAATTGATTTTATCGCTACTTCTCAGAGTTAGGTTTCATTTTTTTAAATGTAAACATTTTCACTATTGCAATTTAAATGTGAACAATGTTAACTTTTTTTTTAATTTGTACCCATGTAAACAATATTTTAAAGTTAAAATCTTTTTTCCAGTTTCATGACTTAAATCTTCATTTTGCTCAGTGTACACATCCGGTTTCATCGGCGGCAGATTAAGTTAGAAAAAAAGTATCGCTCGCATGTAGATAGTATCTGTACGAGCATTGCTTAATGCACTGAAAACGAATCCATGCGTCAGATTGCAGATACAAGATACGATAGAGAAATACACGAAATGACAGAGACGGGATAGAGGTGGTGGGGTGGGAAAAGAAAAAATTTAGTACAACACACACAGACATGTTTCAATACACACACATATTGCGCATACACACATATATACACGGTCGAATTTACTGCAAAAAGCAATTTCGAGTTAGGATAACAACAACACAATTACACTTAAAAAAATAATTTATAATAAAATTGTGAAACATTATAACAGTTAAATAGTAAAACAATAAAATAAGACAATAAAACAGTTAAACAATAAAAAACAGTAAAATAATAAATTATTAATATATATAAAATTTACTTCGACTGACTGGTCAAATCTCAACTACTCGCTTAAAAAATACCTAAGTCCAAGTCATAAAATGTGTTCAGTGTAAGTGAAATGACCACAACCAGGAGGAGTTATGAGGAACTCGATTCCCGGATACGATTCCATTCGAAACGATTCGATTCGGTTCGCTTCGATTCGATTTAATCTCGTAACGAGCGCTTTCGTATCGCATCGATGCCGATTGTCGTCCTTGTTGTTGTTGTTGTTGGTTCCTATAACAGACGGACAGACAGACGGACAAATGGACAGACGGTCTGACGGACGTGAAGTCAATGTGCCGTTGTAGCATAGTGGAGTAGGTGGCGGATTAGAAGGACATCTTTGAGTGCATATTGACTTCCGGTGGTATAAATAAATAAACTCACAAATACATACAAACGCACATCATGCGCTGCAAATGCAGTGCACGTGTACGTGTATGTGTGCGAGTGTGGATTCGTCTTTCTGTGAGTGTTTGTGCGTTTTTTGCTTTGAAATGTTTTCATTTTTGGTTTTTGTGCAGTTCCCATTTTTCTTCTTTTTCTTCTTTTTTTCCAACCTAGTCTTGGTCTTTTGCTTCTTCGATTTAGTCGTAAAATGAAATGAAATTGAATTGCGAAGTAATCACAAAACACGTAACACAATCACTGGGTTCTCTCTATTAGTGTGTGTGTGTGTGTGGATTGTTGTTGCATGTCTCCATTAGTGTGCACGAGTGTGTGTGCTTGTAAGCTGAATGAGTTGACCATAGTTGCCAGAGTTGACATTTAACTAATTTAAAACGTTTAAAAAGGCAGCACTGTGATAAATGAGGAGCGTTTAATATAAAGCTGTTAAATTCTTCTTCTTTTTTGCTTTGAATATAAATTTTTAAGTATTTTTTTATAAAAATGAAAGTTCATATTTCTTACAAAGAATTTCTTGTCTTCTTTATTAAGTTTAAATTTTCCATATATTTTTAAACTTGTATTTATTATGATAAGAAAAACCTTTCGATATGGCAACTTTGTCTGATGTTGATTTGTATGGCTAAACTTAAAATTCATTTTTACTTCAGGCACTGTAAACAGACACTCGTTCCTAGTTCCTTTTCCTCCGCCTGGCTCCCGCCTCCAAGCATTGACACTTGTTTTTTGTTGCTGTTGCTGCATTGAAGGCATGTATTAAGCAAATCAAGTGTTTGCGGTGGGCGTCAAGGCATGCCATGTAAAGAGGCGTTTTTGAGTACGAAAAACGGGCGGAGGTAAGGCGGAAGCGGGTGTCCAGAGGACATTGCAATCACTGAACATAAACATTTGCCATTCGGTCAAACTGTCAATTGTGGCCACGTGAAAAGTTCAATTTGTTTAAAGTGTCGATACGGTACATGAGGCGAGTGAGCGCGGCTGATGGGAGGGTGGAGAAGGAATTTGAAATGTTGCACTTGCTTTTGTTCGGTCCTGGCTATTCTTCCTTTTTATTTCTTCTTTATTTATTTGCGCTTTGTGTTCGGTTGGGTTACAAATTGTTTTGTCTTGTCTTCATTTTTAATTCTTTGCGCTTCTTCGTTATTTTTTTCGGTTTGCTGTGCTTGTGTTTGTGTTTGCTATCCCAAGTGATCCGGTTTCCTGTGCTCGATTTGCAAAACGTGTGGAATATTTAATGAAAATGCTTCCAGCATAAGGTCAAGAGAAGAAATTGAAATGTTTTTTTATATTTCATTTGAATGGACTTTTGGTCGTAAACTTTTTCGTGCCGTCGAGTTGGAGAATTTCGACTCATTGGCAACTCCTGCCTTAAAAACGGTTAAATTTTTTAAATTTAAATTTAAAACGAAATGGAAAAATGTAAATAAATCACAAATAAATTTTTGATTTTAAAATTTTCTATTTTTCCATGAATTTGCAAATATTGTAAAACTGTATAGTTAAAAAATCCATTTATTTGCTAAAAATTTAATGGTACTTATTAAAAATCTGTAAAAATTATTTATCATAATTCTGATTCGAAGAAAAAAAGCATTAATTAGTGAAATCCTTTAATGCGATTTTGTTCCATATACGCACATTGACTGCAATGCAACAATTGCTCGTTTCGATGCCATAATGCGCATACACTTATGAAGACACACCGACACACGCAGCACACACGCACACATACGCATGCACAAATGCATTAAATGTCGAAATCCTGAGAAACAGGGATTTCGACATGCTCCGATTGCACGTGATTGCACAGCGATGGAAAAGCCACGCACGGCAGCGACAAACGACAAGCGGCAAAATGTACGTTAATTAATTTATCAACGCAATAATTAATGTTAATTGAATTGTACAACAGACAGACAGACATACTGACAGACAGATAGACAGACAAGTGCAGCACACACACACGCACTCGAACCTATATACACACACTCATAGATATATGTACTCATTCAATCACTCACTCGCACACCTGCAAACAAGAATTCAAAACATGTGCTTAGCGTGTCATAGGGGCAGATGACTTCGTCAATATTTTTAAACAACTTTAACAATTTAACAACTTTTAAATATATTCTAAAAAATTTTATTTAAAAAGTTACAAACTTAATTCTAAGAAAACTAAAATCTCATATGAAATATAAACATTTTCAATTTATGAATTAACTCTCTCCAATTTACGCTATTTGCACATGTATATAGTATATTGTATACACATGTGCTTATGCGTGTGTGTTGATGCGGTCAAATGTCACACAACGGGATGAGCTTCTCGCCTCGTCACGTCACGTCATTCACGCATTTTGCTGAGCTGCCTGTGCCAGAGGCTGTGCCTGTGCCTGCGCCTGTGCCTGCGCCTGTGTCATTGCTTTGTTTTGTTGTTGTCGTTGCTATTGCGCTTTTGCATGCAAGCTGCTCTGTTTGTATGTATGTGTGCTTAAGCTGTCAAAGTCATGTCCCGGCAGCAAAGTGAACGCAGCTCTATGACAATAATTAAACAATTGACAGGCAAAATATGCCATGACAAACAACAAGAACAAAACAGCAGCAACAACAACAACAATTCAACATATACGCTAGGAACTTCATTTAAAGAAATGAAATCACATTTTAATTAGAAACAAAAAACATTCATCTACAAAAGTCATAACTCTCAATTTTGTAATATCATTTTTACAGTATTTAATGTTAATATGATATTAGCCAAAGCAGAATTGATATTAAAGCTGGTTTTATAAATAATTTTGTTAAGCACATTTTTCTTTAAAAATATATTTTTAATACTCATGTGTAAATGTACAGCTTGAAAATATGATTTTGATTTAATAATGTTAATTTAAGCGGTTTTAATGTAAAATTGATATTTTGTTATCACTAAAGTGAAACTATAAAAATTTTTTTATTTTAATTTTTTATATTTTTCATTACTTATTCAATATCAACGTTATATTTACATGTTTCAATGTAAGTTTGATATTAAAATGTTAATATTTTATTATCAAATTTTAGAATTTGTTTTATTTGTATTTCTTTGATTGTATTTACCTATTTAATTTCATATAATATCATATACAAACATGCTGCAATATGATTTAAATTAACATGCTTTTAATGTAAAATTTATATTCAATTGTCAATCATCTGAAATAAAGTAAATTCTTAACTAATTTTTATATATTTTATTTAAGTGTATTCACATAAACACACACAAACACAAACCGGCGCGCAAGTAGACATGCACCCATAATCTGTACCCGCACTGTGTGCAACTGCAGGATAAGCTTTGGTTTAAGCCTGCAGCGTTGAGTCATGCAAAATGTCGTTCAATTTGTATCTCGAAAATTGCGCAAATTGAATTTGTCAAATGCGACCGTGTTTGTTCATGTTTGTGCCTGCTCTCGTGTGCGTGTGTGGAAGTGCATCGCAAGTGCCAATTATTTGTTAAATTGGGTTGCACTCCCCTCCTCTCACTGCTCTTTGAGTAATTAGAATTGCTTGCTCTCGAAATAATCGCAAATTAAAAATTTAAATTGGAAATTAGCCAAATGCAAGTTGACACATTTTTGATGTGATCGGAAGATGTTGTAATTCTCTTAAAATTTATTTGCATCTAGATACTTATTTAATCTATCTACAGGATATTTCTTTAAAAATGAAGGCCGGATACGGATATGTAACAAAATGCAATATCGAGTAAAGCGACCGACAAAATATAAACAAATACTTCCGCAATAATATACGAATATAGTGGAAAAGAGAAAAAAGAGAGCGAAGTATAAATAGAGAGAGAGAGACATAAAGCGAGAGAAAGAGAGCGCAACGCTATTTAGAGAGAGAATTTCGAGTAAAAAGTAAAAGCTTTGATGAAAAGCTTACGCTAAAAAACAAAGCGAAAAATTGAGAGAAAGGAGACAGAAAATAATAATAAACGCGAACTAAACTTAATTTAAAGCCATTCTTCATTCGTGTACGGGAACTTAATTATTTTTGTTTATGAATGGCGGGCAAATTGCGTTAAAGCAACTAAAAATAACAGGGGCGCAGCTGGTGGGCAGGTTGGAAATGATAAAGGAATATATTTTAATATTTTTATCTATATATATGAGTATATATAAATGAATATTTTTATCATTCTTTCTTCCGTTGTCCAATATTCCATTCATCCGATTGCGATACAATTTTGAGGAGTTGTTGTGCTTAAAACAAATCTGCCACGCCCAACTATTACTATCACAATTTGTGAAATATTGCTCCTAAAAATCTGTAATTTAGTATCTGAGTTTGTATGGTCACTGTCTAAAAATTTACAAAAAATGGGCGTGGTTGGATCAGTTAAACGCCCATCGCCATGCCTCAGAAACACCAGAGCAATAGGTTTATGTAAGTTTCGCTGACTTATTATGTTTCACATATATCATTTTACACTTAAAACCCAAGCAACGACGGATACTATAAGCAAGTTTGCATATATTATAAAATAGTTGTTTTTTTTTAAATTGGTTTCTTTAATTTGAAATTGACATTTTATAAATTTTACTAATAAAATATTTTATCCTCAATTCGCGCGAAATTATATACACACATCCGCCCTATTTACTCCGCCCCCGCGCAACCCAGTTCCAGATAATGAAATTCAGTGCGCCCGGTCCGACTCGTAAAAACTCGTAAAAAAATGCTTTACGACCAGTTTTAGTGCAAATAAAAAAGTGATCAGGAATTCATTTTACACTTTAACACGGCGCACACACCAACAACAAATACACACATACATGCCATGCCTGGCTCGATACTAACACATACTCAAGCACTCAGAAAAAAAGAGAGGAAAACAGTTTTTTACGCGTTGCAAATCACATTTCAATATTTTAAAAGGATTCAATATATCGCATACATACAAACACACCCACACACTTGCATATGATACGTTTTTCTCTTACACATATTTGCGATACTTATACACACACACACACAGACACGCGCAATTGATAATAAAATCATTTTCACATAAAAAATCATAAATTTTTACCGCCACAAAACAGCAAAAAAAAAGGGGAAACCAAAAAAAAAACCGTCATAAAATTAAAATTAAGTGCAAAATCGAAAATAAGGTAAAAAAAGAAGAAGAACGCCCGCTTTGCGCTTAAAGCGCATTAGAGAAATTCAATTTCGAGCAGCAGAAAAAACAATTTTTTATTTTTGCATGCTCTCGTTTCGTTTGGTCTCGGTTTTTTCTGTCTCGAAGCGAAGCGCAACACTGATAACGCGGTGCGGTGCGGCTGGTTGTAGCGGCTGTAGCTGACCGGTAGGAACAAAGTCCTGGACTTTAATGCTTTTCTCAATTTAAAGTTATAAAGGATCAGCTTTAATGAAAATACGCTGACAACATAAACAAAAAATGTTTGGAACTCTATTTTTAAATTCTTATATTATTATGTATAAAGAACCCTCGCAGAGTGTAGTCCAAAATATTTCAGAGCTTTTTTATGACAAGATTACAAGATTTGTTAAATGTGGTGGTCGCATAGAAATATTTTTTCATATCAAACCTGACTGTTCGTGTTTCTTTGCGTCACTCGAGAATCGAACCTGTGACGTTCCGCATCGAGAGTCAATGCACTTACCATCGTGCTACATCGCTGCCATTATTTAGTACTGTACTCAGTGTTTAATTGTATTCATTGCCCGTTTAATTCCGATTATTTTGATTGGAAAATATTCTTGTTTCTTTTAAGACTTTAGTACTAATCGGTCGGAGGTATATGTGGTCCAGATAGATTTTGCACAAAATACTAAGAAATCTGATTTGTATATTTTTATTATTCATTTTAAACTATAGAAGCTTATAAGATGAGTATGAAAACAAAAAACTCTACCGAAACGTCTGATAATGGTTTCTAGTCCTCCAGACTTGTGTAGTTGGTTGTTGTTGTCTTCTTCTTCACAGTTTAATTTTAAATTTTTAAGAATTTTCATGTTACATTCAAATTTGATTTTTGCAATTAATCTTTTTTAGAAGATATTGCGATGGTCATTACTATAAAAATTTTCCAGTTGGGTCATTCGTTGTGTGCATGATAATATTTGCAGCAAAGTATTCTCATGTGTACGGATGAGGGCGGGTGAGTGTGTGTGTGTGTGTTTGTGTGTGTCTCTGCCTGTGCTTTACATAATTTAATACATACACCGGAGGCAAATAAATTCGCCAGGTAAGATCATAAAGTTTCCTTTTCATGATTTCTTTTCTCTTTTGCTGCTTTTGCGAGTACAAACGGACGGAACTGGATAAGGCCAGTTTTTTTTCCGACCTCATTTTTTGCGCTGTTTTTGTACTTTGTAGTTTTTTTACTTTTAACTTAAACTAGCATCATATCGAGTAAAAAGCATGGCATGGATGCATGTGTATGTGTGTGTTCTTTAGACATGTGTAGGTTTGTTTGTCGCTGTTTGTGCGCTGGAGCAGCTTGTGCCGCGGCATAGTGTAACTAAAGAGCTTTGGCCTCAAATCGCTTTTGTTCTTCTTTTTTACCTGTAATTTACTTAGAAAAAACTTTGAGATTTTGTCAGAGTTCAGAGTTCAAGCCGTGACTAACAGTTGACGCTTTTGCGCTAAGAGAAATTTGATTCTTAAAAGCTTAGATATGTAAATTGAATTAATTAAATGAAATTTATTAAATACATTTTTTTAAATTTAAAGCACATATTTTTTTCATAAAAATTTTTGGAAATTCATAATTTTTCAATTCGAAAATTTCGAAAAATAATCAAATTTAATATGCAGAAATATTTGGCGAAGAAGAAGAAGAGGAACCTCCGCTTGGAAAATTCTAACATACTAAGTTGAGCTCGATATACCTTACACTTCGGCTGTAGTTGCTTAATTAGTCAGACAGACGAACATCGATAAATCGAATCAGAATTTGAAGTTGATCATGTTTTTAAATATATATTGATATACCAACCAGGGCTCTTTAAGGCCGTTACAAATAAAAGAACAAACTTAATATACCCTTCGTTACATGCTTTGCATATGGTGTAGTATTTAAAATTAGAATAAATAATTACAGAACTTCAAGAGTTGTTCACACACACTGCCTCAATTACAACTTATTTCAGTACAACTTTTGTAATTTAAAAATATTTTCAAAACCGTTTAACAATTTTAAAATCTCAAGTTTTTTTTCCACACGGTCATAATGAAAATTTAATTTAACCAGATACGTCATTTCGCAAACGTGCTCTTCCAACTAGCAGTTTTTTATTTACCTGCCACTTTGCTTACCAACATGTGCAGTTAAACCTATGCACACACACACATACAAACAAATGTATATGTACGTGTAAGCATACTTTGATGCGGTTCGTTTTCAAGAAGAACTGCATAAAAAACAGTTACAAACATGAAAAAAGAAAAACTTGTGGTTTTCTTAAAAAATGCGCTAAATCCTTTTATATCCGTTTTCGTTGCTGAGCGCCATTTTTTATTTATTTAAAGTTTTTTTTCCCCGTTTTGTTTTGCTGCATGTTATCTTGTGTCGGATTTAAAAGCGTAATAAAAGTCAGCGACCGCCACCTGAACGATAACCCGAACGTTGCCTCACCTACTCGCCTAACCGGCAAAGTAAAGCCAATTCCCGGAGTCTGTTGGCTGATGTTGGTGTCGTTGTTGCTTTTGTTGTTGCTGTTCATCATGCGAATGCGGTGCACTGCAGCTGAAACGAGAATTCCATCAAAACATCAAAATCAGCCAACAGACATCATCATCCGGAATCGTGCGTCTGCACTTCGGAATACGAATTCGGTTTGGATATCTACTTGGTTTTTTTTTTTGGATTTTGGTCGAGCAGAGGGAATTGTAGCGGAGCAGAGGGAAACGTTGTTAAAATTACTATCGGGAGGGCGAATGCGATTTGATTTTTATTTAAGCGAACTTTCAATTCGAAATCGTTTCTGCAATTGCACTCAGTGCCCCGCCCCGGCCCGTGGCACGGGTTAATGGGGTTAGAATTGGGGCGCTGGTTTGAAGTGTATGAAATGTATCGAATCGGATCGGATCAGGTTCGACATCAAGCGGATTTGTGGTTTATTATTGTTGTTGTTGTTGTTGTAGTTGTTGCTGCGAAAATGTTTCGCATTTTCAGCTAATTGAATAGTTTGACGTGGAAAATTCACTCGAATTCGCAGAGTGGCACAATTTTGTTATTGAGCCGTTTTCGTTTTGGAAATTAATTCATTTACGCTGGAAGCTTTTTGAAGAAGAGAAGCACGGATAAGCGCAGAATTAGCGGTCGAATTTATAGCATTTAGATACTTTCGCTTGTTCGCTAATTTAATTACCAAGTTTAGCGAGCAATGGGAAAGCGTTCAAGTGGTTATCATCATTTTGAAAATGTAATCGCGAATATTAATTTAAATCGAAAGGGCTAAATTAATATTATAGGAGTCCGAATTTCGTAAAATATTAGATATTTGTGGGCGTGGCACGGGTTTAACTTCAAAAAAGACAATAAAAATGTTATAAATTGACTTGGTTAGAAATGTAAAAGTAAAAATATTGAAGTAATTCAAATAATATAGCAGAAAAGAAAATGAAGGAATGGCAGCTACAATTTATGTGCTTAGATACACTCACACATTCTTAGTTTCAAAATAGACATTTTGTTTATTTCTATCCCGTCAACACTTCCGCTTGAAAATACTTCCTCCCCCTGACTGCCACTGCTCTAAACTTCTTGATAAATATTTACTTTCATGCTCACTCTTCGTTTTCTTTGTCGTTTGCAGCTCAAACATAAATAAAACAACAAAGGGAAAATTTCCGCTTTATGTCTTCTGATATTTTTTATTTTTTTGGAAATGTTTTTCTCTTCTTTGTTGCGTTTGTGTTCGCTTTTAATATTAAAGCGAATTTTCTATATCGTCTGCTTAAAGCACTTTCGTCTCTAATCGCATTTCTAACTACCTTTCTTCTATCTTCTTTTGTGTATTTACACGGCACACACACACACACATACATGAATTCAGACAGCCATATGTGTGCGCGCACTTCCGCTTTTATTATGTCTCCTTTTTTATATCATTCGTCTGTATTTTTAGCTCGAGACATTTTTATTGAATTTTTAAAACGTGATTTTAAAGAATCGAAAATTTCGAAATATTTGGAACTTTTTTTGTTGTTGTACATTATTTAATTTTAAATCTGTTAAATTTTTTGTTGTATTATTCGATTTAAAAATAGAAATACTATTAAATATTTTTATGTTGTCAAGTTTTCAATGATTTGAATACAAATCGAATGGAATTTATTTTGATATCTTTGAGATACCAAAATTCTGCAAATAACAATCTTTAGGATGTCAAGGATTTTTCAATTTTTTTTATAATATATATATATAATTTTTTTCGCAAATTGGATTTTCTACGAAAATCTCCAGGAGTTTGCATTTCCAACTGAAAACTTTAATTACAGTCAAGAAGGCATATCGGAAGCAAAAGCAAAAGCAGAGCAATAAGAAAGGAACTACTAAATTGAGTGCATAAAATTTGCATACTTTTAGGAGCTCAGCAAATTTTATTGCCCGCATATGCACTTGTGCATAATTTCCAACGCACATTCATACACACACACATACTTACAGCAAAAGAAAATGAAAACTCGAAAATAAAATTTCAAAAGATGATACTTTCCACTTCAATGATTCGTAAAATCTCTGAAGCAATTCCTTTGCACTGGCAGCAGCAACAGTAGCAACAGCAACTGTTGCCAACTGTACGAAAGTAAAAATATATTCATAAGTAACAATTCCCAACAGGGTAAGCGCAGCCAACTCACACAAATATGCAACTTCTTCTTCTTCTTCTTCTTCTTGTTTTTTTTATTTTTCTGTTTCACATTTTCTTGTGACTTCACTCCGGGTAGACTACAAACTGATGAACATATTGACATCGGGCGGAGCAGGAGTAACAGCAACTGCAGCTGTTGTTTGCTGCCTGTTGCAACAGCTGCTGCATGCATGTTGCAACATGCCGAGAACGAAGCGAGATTTTAATTTTCTGAATACAAATGTTGGAAATTCAAAAATGAATCTAAAAGAAAAATGGGATTTTCCTGAAAGAAGAATCTTTAACATTCAACATTTTATATTAATTTATTTTATTTACAACTTGACTTTGGTGTGTTATAACTTCGAAACTATAACAGTTACGTAGAACAAATTTTGTTTTGAAATTATTTCAATATTTATGTGTCGATTGTAAAAAGAAAAATTAAAAAAAATTAAGTATTTTATATAGTTCAGCACAAACCAAATTGTTTGCGCGTAATTAAAATCACTCATACGCACCAATATTCGATTTAATGAAAAATGCAGAAAAAATAAAAGAAAATCAAAAATTTTGTTGTTAAAAAATTGCATTAAAATATCAAAACTCGAAGCATATCAAAGCAGAAGTAAAATTTCAAATCAGTGGAATATTTAAAAAACGACAACACCAAAAAAACAAAATGACATTTTGTTCGCCAATAATAACGCTCATACGCATCGATATGCGTTTCAAAGCCATTGCGCAAATATTGCGCTCAGCGCGAAATTGCAAAAGGCAAACCAGCTAGACACAGTTATTGGCAATAACGGCGCAAAGGGCAATCGCAGAAAAGTGCAATTTCGTAGAAGAAAAACACGTTGCCAGTTTTTGTGTCTGTTCGTTTATGGGCGCATCTAGCCATGGCAACAGAAATAGATATTGCCAGTAGATGGGCGCCGCCGAAAAATGTTGTCGCATATGTTGCATGTACATGCGGCAGCAGACAGACGAAAGACGACAGCAGTCGCAGCTCATTTTGTCCACAGGTCACGTGATGCTTTGGCAGAAAATTAAAATCTTTTTGCGAAATGTTTGACTCGACTCGCGCATTGCAAAAGTTTCTCCGAAGGCCAAAGACCTGCGACGACACAGTTAGTCGATATCAAAAAGCCAAAGGGACACAGATGGAGGCAAGCATGTCATGCAGGCAGATGGAAAAATATAATAAAAATAAAAAGCGCTTCGTGGGCGGCACAAATATTGAGTCTTCATAAAAGAAAAATATAGACAAGCGCATAAAAGTTTGAATTTAAAATTTTTCAAATTCGAAATGAGACTAACTCTCGTCGCTGGAATCTGTCGGATAAAATGGATGACATGCCAAATATTTTAGCGAACTTGTTCGTGGAATAAATTTTGTAGGTAGCTGATTTTCGTGTAGAAGTTTTCGGAGTCTATTTGTCATACTTACATAAATTAATTCCAAGTTCATTTTTGTCCATGTTGCAAGTCGCACAAAGTTGCCAGTAAATAAGCTGAAATTTGACATTTTACTTTGGGTTCCATTTTCGGATAGTAATAAATTAAAGAGGGCCATTTAATCCTTTGGATGGACTCGTAGGTTAAGCATGCATTTTGGATTATTCGATTGGAGCATTTAAAAACGCCATAATGCGCTATGGAACCGCTGTACTCGTACTATAAATTCAATAAAGTCGATTTATAGTTGGCGCACGTGTTGCAATCCAATTTTTTTGTTTCATTAAAATTCATCAGAAACGCATAAAAGGCGGCAACGTCGCCGGCGGTGTGGCAACACTTGCAGCGCGCATAACATTACAAAATCGTAAAAGTCTTCGTTGTGGTGCTGAGCAGGAAATTGCGTAAATTATGATTGAGTCATCAATATTAAAAAATAAAAATATATTATGACAAATATTACATTTGCCCAAATTGTGTTTTAGTGTTAAGACAACATGACAGTGTATACGTTAATTTAATATGATGCAGCGTTAATTCAACATGAATTCGAATCTTTATTTCAAACATTAAAAAAAGGATATGAAGAAAATGTAAATTTAATATAAGACAATGTAAAAACGACATTTCAACACTTAAATTTAATGAAAATTTAACATTGTGTTTAAGTGTTAAAATAACATGTTTACTTAATGTTAATTTTACATGATGCAGTGTTAACTGAACATGAAATGTAATGTAAAATACAGACATTTAGAAAAGTTGGCATTAAAAAAGTTAAAATTAACATGATGCAGTGTTAATTAAACTTGAAATGTAATGTAAAATTCAGACATTTAAAAAAATTAGCATTGGAAAAGTGTAAATTAACATGATGTAGTGTTAAATTAATACTTTTATAGTTGACGTGTCAAAGATTTTGCAAAAATAATATCAACAAAAAGTGTTAAATTAACATTGTATCCAATAAGCCCAACACTGTTAAATATTGACAGAATATGTCAAAAGATTTTAAATATGGGACATATCAGAATATTTTTGAATACAAAATTTTTGCCTCTAACGTTTTGATTTTCTACACTACACAAAACTTAAGTATGTATGCGTATGTTTTACTTTTCAACTGGAAATTTGACAGCATAATCGCCATATTTCTCATTTCTCAAGTTGTGGCGCGCGAATTAAAAAAAATTATTTACGACAACAACAAATTTGCAAGAAGGGAAAGACTTAAAATGTTACGCACAGTCGGAACATCGCTCACATAAAATAGCGTCGATTTAACGACTGTAATTAGTACAAAATTACAACGACACGCACAAATTCACACGGTACCTCCAGCAACCATGCCAACATTCAGTTACGATACGCGCTACAGTCTAAACCAAAAGACTATTACCGCTGAGGGCGCAGTTCAACTCAGATTTAATTGCAGGATAATTGATGTAATACATTTTTACCTTTTCTGCGTGTAATTAAACGTTTTTGTCTTAACCACAAAGACTTTCTTCACTTCATTTATTTATTTACTTATTCTTTTCTAAAAAAATACAAACTACCTCCAAATAAGACTGCAGACTTTTGTCCACGGCTGTATATCGACGCCATTATCAGAAGCCATGTCAAAGTCGATCGAGCTGGTTTTATGTCTGCAGCGGCGAGTTTAATGTCACTATAGTATGTGCGTTAGTGTGCGTATGTGGGTGTGTGCTGCTATCGATGTGCTGGTGGGTGTGGTTATGGCAAGAGCAAGAGCAGCGGCAGAGGTGAATTAAGTTTAAGCGCTTGTAAATGTGTTTGAATAATTTCGTTATAATGTTGTGTTGTGTTGTGTTCGGTTGGGTTGTATTTATTCGTATGAGTGTGGGTAAATGTGTGTGTTTGTGTATGTGTGCGGGAAAGTATTTCTGTTGAATATGTATGTCTGTCTGTCTGTCTGTCTGTCTGTCTGCCTATTGACATTTTGCATGCCGCTTTTTATTGCTTTTGTTGTTAATTGTTGTGCCTAAGTGGTTGTCAGATTTTTCTTTTTTATTTACTATTGTTGTTTTGTTGTTGTTGTTGTTAGAGTCGTAAAATATTAACAACATGCCAATGGCGCTGGCAATTTGTTAAAGCAGTTAAAATTGTATTATACAATAGGAAAGTTGTTCCTATATGTAGTGAGGAGAGACGAGAAATGTATGATACATACTCGTATAAATATTGTTGGCGATATATGAAAATCTTAAAAAATTTTTAGTTTCCGGTTTTTTTAATTTATAAATTCTGTTAAAGAGTCACAACTCAAAATATTGTACCAATTTCCTTTTTGTTGTGCGATATGTGATTAATTTCCGGCAATCCTTAACGAAAGGAATATAAAAAGTTTAATATAAAAGCCAGGTAGTCATTTTATTGGATAGAACATAAATGGATTGTACCAGGATTTTTTCATATAAAATATATATAGATTTACATATTTATATATATATTTTTTCATTTAGATGAAACACTATTTTCTAAAATGAAAAAGGATACAAAATTTATTTTTAATTTATGAAACATTGTCATGATAGCAAAATCTCGGTTCCATTTTTGCTACTTAAAAAAAATGGAGATATTCTGAAAATATAATTTTTTATACAATTTAAAATTTATAACTTTCACCGATTTCAGAGTAATTAAATGAACATAAAAATTAAGAACGTTCTCTTAATTAAATGTTCAACTTCATGTAATTTCACTTATAATCTCCGGCACTTATTTTAAAATCACAATTCTTGTTTCGGCTTTAATAACATAAAAGTGTGGCAGCTCCCTGCCACTGTGCGCCATATTTACTTTATTTTACAGGCGCCATTCTTTTAAGGCTCGATAAAATCACAAAATTTTCGCATTATTGGCAGGATATTATCTTTCGCTTTTAATATACACGTGTGTGAAAGTGTGTGTACATATGTATATGTGTGACATACCTTTACAAGTGAATTAACAAAAGAGAAAAGCATTAAAGCGACGAATAACACACACAGACACACACTCACATGAGAAAACCAATCTCAACTTTTATATTCGCTTTTGCTTTTGTTTTTGCTTTTGTTTTGTTTATATTTTTATTTCTTAAGTCTGACGCATAAATTTGAATTTCTGCATCATGTAAATTGGCTGCTTTAGTAGTATGTGCGCGTGTGTATGTATGTGTTCGTATGTATGTTGCATGTGCTTTTAAAGACAAATTGAGATTTATTATAATGATTCGCGGAATTTACATTAAAGCCGCATTGTAGATTTTCTTTTTTAATGTTCTTCTTTGTCTCAGCGTTAACAAAAGACACGTGTGCTCTTTCTTTATAACTTTTTTTATTTTATTATTGGTAGGCAACATTGTTGCATGTTCCCAGGCACCGATAAAAATACACTTAGACATATTAAACTGGTTTTAGTTTTCACAGAAGTTGTGAAGTTTGTGAGTTGAAGTCAAAAATGGAAAAATTTTTCAATGTTTTGAACGATGTTTCGAAGAAGTATGAAGAAGTATTATATGTGGGATAACTAGTATCGATATTGATGGAGAAAATCGATTGTTTGATATATCGAATTATAAGTAATCGATATTAGTGCAAAATATCGCTATAGTTGTTTGTATACCTAGGTATAACAATTTAATTTGATTAAGGTCGGAGATGGACTGAATTAGAACCTGATAATAACATATTATTTCTTGATATATCTTCAAAACTTTCGTAGATTTAAGCATTTTTTTTAAACTTTAGCTTTAAAATATAAATTTTTCAGAATAATGCTTCATTATGGTATAATATTAATATCAAAAAGTTGATGCCAAATCATTTGGTATATATTATATAATTCTTAAATAATAACTTAACAAGAAATGAACGTTTTAATCTGATAAATTTGATTTCATATCGATTAATACTCGCACTTTAATCGATATTAAAATATTTATATATGAGTAGGTTTGTTGTGTAATCATATTCCCCCCAAACTTTTAATACTTAGCTTTAATAACACTTTACAAGCACTTTTCATTATTTCTTACCTTATACATTTCTTAACCATATTTGAAAAACCAGTCTAAATATGCCTTTAATCGAAGAGTTCATATGTGCATATCGCGTGTCTCGTCTCTTCTCTTCTCTTCTCGTCTTATGTGAGAACATCGATTTTTAATTTATGTGTTTCAATTTTTTCGCCATTTTTACGCGCGTTGCAAACGATTTCAGCGATATTAACTTTCTCCTGTGCCACACCCACTTCACGCCCGTCGCTGACATGTTGCTCTCTGCAGTGCCGTTACATATACGCGTATATCGTAGTGTTGCCACTGAACAGTGTTGCTTCTTCTTTCGGGCTTGTTTGCTTTTGAAGGCGGCAAAGAAGCCGAAATGACTTTGTAATCGAATTATTCCGTATTTTAATCTCGCAATCAGCGCACTTTGGCACTTTCTTTTCATTTTCATTTCATTTTCTTTTCATTTTCCTTTTATCGCCAAATACTTCTTTCATGCAATTTTATTTATTATACATTTTTTTAATGGTTTTTTTTTTTGCTCAATTTTTTGGGTCGAAAGTGAGTTATTTGTCCCACGTGTGCGTCGACTGACAAAGTCACATCAGAAAATGATAATGACAAAAGTTTTTCAATTTAATTTTAATATTCGTATAAAAAAATTAAAAAAACTTTGCGCTTGAAGCTTTTTTTTGCTTGGATTTTGAGGAGCGTATTTGTGTGTTTGTGACAACTTCAAAAGATGGCTTTAATTTTAAATCTGTGATTTTTATTTCTTGTGTAAGAAGTACTTACAGAGAAATCATTTTCTAAAGCTTCAGAGGATAAAAGCTCAATTTTGTTTCCATAAATTCTCCACTCAAAAAAAATTAATTTAAACGGTAAAAACTTTTACTAAACTTTCGTGTTATATAACTGCAAAAAGTGTTGTTGTAAAAAAACTTTTCCACTGTCCCACTGTCCCACAAAAATGTTCCAAATTCTTTTCTGTTAATTATTTGCGCTTAACTCCAGAAATTAATTTTAATAGCGTTTAACTGAAAAAAAAGAAGAAAACTTTAAAGTTTCCGCAAGTTAGCAAAGAAGCTAAAATTCAAGTTCAAATGAAGCTGCAAAAGCTTAAAACATGCAATTTCAGCGCCACTGCGACAAGAACGAACAAAAACAACAAGAATCGCAAGAACAATTAAAGCAATAACAGCGCTAAATTCCCGCATGCAATTCGCCTGTGAATGCCACCACCACGCGGCGCCCACCATCGCAACGTCGCGCACTCTCGAACCGCCTCTGATGGTGGCGCCGCAGTCAAGCAGCAGCGCTCGCTGCGACGTCAAGCGGTGAGTAGTAATTTTATATACGAGTATGTACGAGTATAAATGCCTAAGTGAGGCGGCATCGTTTATTAAGCTATAAAATACCAGTACGCTCTCATACTAACAAACAAATGCATACACACACGTACACACGTAAACACATGTTTTCACACACAAGCACACACACACATGTATGCTCCTTGTTGGGGGTGAGTGCAGCCTGGCGTTACGTTTTGCGCTTCGCTTCGTGGATTATAAAATAGTTTCTTGTACAAATTCAGGGCCGCGGCACAGTGGGACTAATGGCAAACAAAATTATATAACAAAAATTATAAAAAAAATTTAAATTAAATTTTAAAATACATTTTCCTGTTTTTTTAAATTAATTCAAATACTTTCTTAACCCCCAAAGTGAAATCAAAATTTTTTCTTAAGCTTTGATCATGCCTAAAAATCCTCGTTTAAAAGTTTCTCTCTTCCTAAATTATTAACATTTTTTTTTCAAATTATTTTCGTAACGAAATCATCAGTTTTTTTCCACAGTGCATTGGCGCTCACATTTGAGCGCACAATTTTGTTATTGTTCTTTCACATATTCCTATTGTTGTTGTTTTTGTTGCTGCAGTTAAGCGTAAAGAATGCAGTCTGCGCTTAAGTGTATTTGTGCATTGGTTAGTGCTTGTGTGTGTGTGTGAGCGTATATGAGAATTTACGTGAGTAAGTGTGCATACATATTAAAGTGTGAGTAAGTTGAGTATTTGCAATAAAGAAAATGAAAAATCTTTTTTAATTGTTGGCAGCTGCTGCTGCTCTGCCACCCAGCAATGATGAAAGATGTTGCCTTCCGTCCGTCCGTATGTCTGTCCCGCAGGAGTCTAAAGGAAGTCAGTGGGGAAACTGACTGCGGCAGCGTCTGGTTTAAGGTCGTTTAGGTTAGGAAGGAGTAAAATGTTTATGAGGTGCTCTGCGATATTTTGCAAAGTGAAATAAATTTCCTTAAGTTGTTTAATTTCTTGATATCACTTTTTTTATTGGTAATGAAAACTTAAAATTTGTCAATGCTCAAGCAGAGTCATTGGCATCCTTTCGAAACCATGTTTATAACTCAACCATATCAATCTCAATCGGAATCGGAATCGCAATCGCTTGAACATTTCAAATAGTAGGGAAGCAAAACGCTCGCGATTTATTTATCGCACTTATTCAAAAATGATGATTTAATAACGAAAGCAAAGCATGACAAGCAGTCGTCCTTTTATGTGTCTTACTTTGCTTTTTGATTCACTTGCACCTTCTTATATTACACCCACAAAAAAAATACAATAAGAAAAATTTTAAAAAATGTTCATAAATTTTCCAGAAAGCATTCCAAACTACTTTAGAGTGTTTTTCATATTTATATATGGTTAAATTCAAAGTGACCGTTATTTTATTGGACCACGCCCATATTTTATCCGCAGTAGTTTGCTACTGATTTCAAATTTATAATCCAATTGAAAACTTTTTAAAATAATTTTCTTCCACTTCGAATTCAAATTTCGCACCGTGTTGCAACAACTTCCGCTTCCGTTTGGTGCGATGCGATGCGGTGTGCGCGCGGCTTTTATTCATTTGCGTTCATTGTTGAAGTGCGGCAGTGACGATGGGACGGTGGCGACAACAATCGCGCGACATTTGCTTCGTGACGAAGATTTAATGGCGACAGCGATGACGACGACGATGGATGGCGCCCGCCGCCGTCACTTTTATTCATTGGCAAATGTGACGTCGCCGAACCAAAACTTTGCCAACTCCGACTCCAGCAAATACGAGACGACACGCCCCCCCCGGCAACACTTGAGTAATTGCTTCATAAATGTAGCAAATAAATCTTGTCAATGATAAAATTGCTTCGGCGGCGGCAGCCTCGGCGCTATCAACCAACCAGCGAATGAGCGAGCGAACGAACTTTTCATTCGCAAAAGCAATGAGCACGTTGACAGGCGGCAAAAGCAAAAGGCAGCGATGACGATGCCATTACCTCATTGCAGCCGCATGGTCTTTGGACGCTTTTCGCTATTTTCCGCACTGCCCCGACTTAATTCAAATTTTTGACCGTTTATTTCGAATTGGCTTGTCAATTTCTATTTTTTTTTTTAAATCGACGCAGAAAGCAGACAAGCAGAACGGCAAAAGGCGCTCGCTCGGTAAGCTTGAAAAGCTCAAGCAGCATGAGGAGTCGTTCAAGTGGCAGTTGTCGCAATGAAAACATTATAAATGTGCCGCAATGTGAAAAGCGACCAGCGACATTCAACGTTGGGGCATGGTTTGGTATTTTATAGAATAATGTGAAAATTGAAGAAA
Source organism: Suillia variegata (assembly GCA_949127995.1). NCBI lineage: Eukaryota > Metazoa > Arthropoda > Insecta > Diptera > Heleomyzidae > Suillia > Suillia variegata. Next base: position 33,858,201 of record OX421846.1, read on the forward strand.
ATTCGAAATTGCGAAAATGTAAAAATGAAAATGAATGAGGAAGCGTTCGGTTGGGATTGGGGGCTTTTGGGGGGCGTTTGAAATTGTGCCAAATTAGAAATTCACAAAATGAAAATGTAATTTTCATACTGTACAGTGTCAAAGCATTTTCATGAAGTTTCCGTATCGCGTTGTGCGGCGCTGTTGTCCGCGCCAAATTCATCCTTGTCCTAATTTTTCATGTTGCTTTTATTGTTGCGCCCCTCGTTGTGGGTTAATGGTTTACCATTTAGCATGACAAGCGTGAAGTGATGAGTCGGAATATTTGATTTGTGCGTTATGTTGCGTGTAATTGGGCGGGAGTGGCGTAGGGGGCAAGCGAAATTTGTATAATAATTGTACACAAATTAAATGAATTTTAAACAGAACAAAATTTAGATAAAGAAAATATAATCCAAAACATCGCGACGCTCCTCCAACAGGAAATATGTTGTTAGCAAAAGATGATTAAGCTTAAATAATTTATTATGGCTAAAACTTTAACCATAATTATACAAAAAAGCAATCCATTTTAAACTGTTTTTTAATTCAAAAGGTACACTTACAACAAATAAGTGCGTCTGTGTCCTTTTAAAAGGACTTTCACCTGTCACTGGCCACATCAAATATGACATTGAAGAATTAGCAACATTATCCACTCTCCATTAATTGTTTGACCCGGATAAAAGGTAATGCCTTTATTTATTATGAAACTTACGTCATTAAAAATGTGTCCCAATAAAAATTTAAATACACTCAAAGAATTAAATATGTAAAATTAATTATTGTTTAAAACATTGCATTTGTGTCAAATATATTAAATATGTAAGGCAATGTAAATGTATAAATTATATTGATATAATAATTCTAAAATTCAAATTTTTAAACAAACTGTTTTCAGCGCAAACAATGATAAATTTATCATAAATAAAAACTTGTTTGTATCAAATAAAGATATATATTTTGGTTAAGTAAAAATTCTTTTATATCAAACAATTCTCTCAAACAGATTTTAAAGAAAATTTTTTGTTTGTCTCCATTAAAACTCACTTTGTTGCAAATAAATTATGTTTGTATAAAACATATTTAAAATCTATTTTTCTATTTGTAATAAATCTAAAATTTTATTTGTATCATAAAATATATTTAATATAATAGCACATCCAAAAACTATTTCGTTATGTCAAACAAAGAATTTTTGAGACAAACATCTGAAAGTGATAGTCGTAAGGTATTTTTATTTGAAGAATAACTTTTGATTAACATTTTTTATACTAATTTCTAATGCATTTTGATTAAGTTATCTGGACAAACAATTATTTAATTAAAACAAATTATAATTAAGAATAAACAAATAATTACTTATTTGTATTAAATAATAACAATTTGTAAGTAAAAATAATTAAAACTAATGAATTTTATAGCTTAAGCAACCACTTTCTCTTTTGATTGAAATAAACTTGTCTTATGTCGAAAACAGATTTTTTATGAAAAATGTTTGAAACTAATTGACTTAAATAATTTTTTTTTAAATGATTGGTACATAAATACTCAAACAGAGTCTTTTTATTCTACAGCATTTTTTCGGAGTATAAAACAAATTATCTTCCAACCAACCAAAGTTTTATTTGTGACAAAAAGTTCGCCTTATTTTATATTTATTCAAAACTGTATAAATTCCCACCGAGAACATTTTTAGTATCTTTGCAAAAGCGGATTAAACTGTAGCAAAAAAATGTTAATATAATTTCCTAAAAGAGAAAAAAGGAAACCGGAAATAGTAGTGGGTAAAGGTGAAGTAAAGTAAAGTAAAGTAAATAGAAATGAATCAACAACGAAACTACCTTTTCGCAACGTTGCCAGCTAATAATGCGGAATGATGTACGAGCCGCGCCGGCAACTCTGTCAAATTAAATTAACGTTGATATGGGTTAACGTGCCCTGCCCAACGTGTAGGCTATAGCGGGACGGCATGAAGCTTTCGGTCGACATTCTTTCGTCACATTGGCGGCTATTTGTAGATAAAAGCGCAGGGCAAGATAAAGAGCAGAAAAAATGCAGCACACAAAGCCAAAGAAAATGTTGGCAAAAAGCAGAAAACACACAAAAAAGTAACAAAACAATAGCAAAGAGTACGACCGTCACACACACACACACACTCACACACATACATACAAAATGGAGCAGAAGGTGTATCCCGGAACATTTTAGGTCAATTGCCAATTTAGAAATGAAAAAGGGAAAAACTCAACTTTCACTAAAGTCAACAAAGGAAACGGAAATAGAAAAGCCAATAACAGCGTCTAAGAGAAAATGATTTGATTGATCAGTTTAATAAAGGCAAAAAATTGTGGCATAAAGGCTACGTCCTCGATTGCCCCGCCCCTTTTAATCACTCCACTTGACTTGCTCGCTTGGTTCAGCTCCACTCGACTTAAACACAGCTGGAAATTCTTTTCGCTTTTTGTTGCGGCTTTTCCGTTGGCCCATTTTTTTTTTTGTTGCAATTTTTGCTGCCGATTTAAAGTGAAATTTTTGACATTTTCACATTTTTGTTGTTGTTGTTGGATTTTTATTGACAAAGTTTCGAAACTTAACTTTTGGTGCGTCAAAAGCAAATGTTGATATACGAGTATTCGGTGCGATTCGAAGATTTTTAGATTGTTTTTGTTGTTATTTTTTTCGGTTTTGCGGTCTCTGTTGGTTGCTTTTGTTGTGGTTTGTGGCGGGCGACTTTTGTGGCAGTTGACTACGAAAAAAATCTATTAGCAAAATAAATGAAAACTAATTTTTTTCGCTTTTTTATATTTCCTTTTGAGTTCCTTTTTTTAAGCATATAAGGAGATTATAATTTAGTATATAATATATTTATACTTTTTTTATACAATATTTACTATTAAAATATGAATTCAGTGTTGAATTTATTGATGCCCACTCGATTGATATTTTCCTCTGTCCGTTTAATTCATGATTAGAGAGATATCAACTTGAAATTATGAAAAAGGGAGAAAATTTAATTTTGTATTTAGTTCTTCATAGTTTAAATTTCATTTCATTCATTTTTTGTAAAAGCATTCAAATACAAATTTACAGAGTTTTATTTTCCTTTGTGCTTTCAATTTTTATATTCTGTCTTATGTAACTCTCCTTTGACTTGAAATGAAAAGGTCGTAAAGGGAGCGATAACCTGAATGCAAAATATAATACAAATACAAATTATCAACAAATCAATTACCTCAACTCCGATGTAAAGTTTTTGGTAATCGGATAGCTAAAACAAAAGATATTCAATTTGTACACAGAACAAAAACATGTCAAATTCATATTAAATTAACATTTTTTCGGGTAAATAACTTTGTACTGTAATGCACACGTAAGAACAAATAGTTTCGGTGTTATTTACTTTATTCAGTTGTCAGAAAAATTATGTTAATACTTTCTTCAAAATTTATAAAATTCCTGAAAAAAACATGGCAATGCATGTGAAATTAACAGTGCTTCATGTTAAATCAACATTGTTTAATGTCAAATTAACATTTACACTGTCATGTTATTTTAACATTTAACGCAATGTTGAAGTTATCGTATAAATATAAAAATATGTAAAATTAAACCCGCAAAATGTTGAAAATATTTCGGTGGAAATTCTTTGTGTGTATTTGCGCGTTTACCAGCAAAACAACAAAAACATTTTAAGGTTTTTTTCTTCTCTGTTTTCGTTTTGCAGCATTTACCAAACAGCATTTGTGCTTTTGTTTAAACTTTTGCAAACGTTTTTTTTTTCCTTTTTGTATAGCAAATTTGCGGCAGTTTCTTTGTTTCGCTTGCAGCACAGAACGATGCTTGAAGTATTTGCAGTGCAGCAGCAGCAGCAGCGGCAGCAGGAGGTTTTTTTTTCGCCTTGTTTTGCATTATTTGGCAAAAACTTTTGCCAGCACAAGCCGAAATCAGTCAAAAATGCGGACAGAAAGGAACTTCATTCCGCACGCATTTTTGTAAATAAGTTTGCAATTTTTCTTTTTGTTGTTGCTTTTGTTTGTGTGTGAATGCCAGGAATATTTCAAAAAATATACGAAAACAAGCAAAAAGCAGTTGTTTTTGTTGTTTTTGTTTTCATGTCAACTTGAATTCATTTTCTTTTCTCGTCTTTATTAAGTTTCTTTAACGGAGACGCACAAAAGCAACTCTTCAGAGAATAATTGCATCGGGGGTTAATAAACTTTTGCTGCACTCCGATGCTTTGGAAAAATTTAAAAAAATATTTCTGCCGTTTTTTTCGGATTGCGTATACGCACCGTTGCACTTATTTTGCATGCGAAAAGTATAAATAAAAACTGTCATGAATGTTAAGCACTTAAAATAAAACAACATAATGCATCAAAAAACATGTACTATGTATATGTATATGTATATGCATTCATTAATAATTTATTTATTTATGCAGTGCAGTGCACAGTGTCGGTACCCTACAGCCAGTCAGTCAGCCAGTCAGGTCTGTGTGCTTTTGTTTTTGTCTACCTGCCTGCATGTCTGTCTGCCTGTGTCTGTGTTGATTTTTGTCTACTTAATTCCGTCAACGCTTTTAATGGCAAAACGCGTCACTCAGCACGTGTGCTTGCCGATTTGTCCGTCCATGCATGTCCGTCCGAGCGTCCGTCTATCCGTCTGTGCATTTGCAAAGCGTTGTTGTGACATGACAGCGCGTCAGGGTCAGATACTAAAAATAAATACACACTCAACCGCAGACAGTCGGTAGGCTGGCAGACAGACAGACAGACAGTCGGACGGACAAGCATCCTTCAACACGAATCCCTGCCACAAAAAAAAAATTAAAATAAAACAAATACAACATTAAAATAATTTCTTCTTCGACGCAAATGTTAAAAGCAATTTTTATGCACAATCAGAGCAAAATCGTGTTTAAGTGTTTTTCTTTTCTTTTTGTTTAAACAAAATAGACTGAATTAAATTATTCCGTGGTTGATTTATGTCTGTGTTAATGCAAAAACAAAAAAATACATATGTGTTGAAATTTCCGTTGTATGGTATGTCGAATATGTTGTTTAATAAGCCTTTGAAGAATTTATATGTCGCACTTAAAGTGCATATTTAGATTTTCTCATTTTTTCATCTTTATACAAAACTTAACAAATTGTGGGCGTATTTTGTTGGCGTAACAGATTTTTAGCCGACAAATTTCCCAGGCTTAAGCATAGCAACTTCCTAAAAATTTTTAAATATTCTTGATAAATATTTTAGTTTGATATTGACAAACGAATGCAATGAACATTTTGTCGAGACAAAAAGAGAAAATTTCTTCAAGGCAATAAAATTGTCTGGAAACGTGGTTAACCAACGCCAAGTGAAAATCGCACCAACAATTGTTTTACACTGTTGTTCAAATTAAATGTTGCTTGTTGTTTAAAGCGAACCGAATCGAATCAAACATTCGCAGCAGGAAATCGAATGTCCTTTCGTGTGAAAATCCCTTTTCAAATTTAATTGACTTGTGCTGCATTGGCACTTTTTGTGGTCAAATGGCCACGCATTTTCAATTTTCAATTAACACTGTTTTAAAAGCGCATTTAACGAGGCAAGCGCCGTGATACCCATTCCCGAAATGCATATTCACGATTGCTCCTTTCGATCCGGCGCTTCGGCGCTGTGTATGCTTTTGTGCTTGTTGTAGTTAATTTGCGGCACGTGAAGGAAGCAGCCAGTGCTTCTTCTTCTGCACCCACGCGTGACTCCATGCCATGTCATGCCACCGCTTGATTGTTTTAACCGCGTCCAGTTCCTGCACGGACATGTGCAGGACGTGTGCCCTGGACATCAGCAGGGCATACTATTTTAATTTTGGCGGTTGCCTCGGTTTTCCTTTTCATTTGCGCGCGTTGTAGTTGCACAATGGCGCCCTTCTACTCAATTTTATTTTGCACAATTTTCGGAATTGAATTTCGATTGAATTTTTGGGCGCACTCTCGGCGGTGGTACAAGCAGCAGCAAGCAGCAACAACAATGGCGACGCCAATGCAGCGAAAAGCCAATTTTAATGAAATTAATTCAGTTGCCAGTTGTTGCAATTGCAATTGCAGTTGATGTTGTTGTAGTTGTTATTGTTGCAGTTGTTGCAATTGTTATGTATTGGTATAGGTTCAATATGCAGAGTTGATTTTGTGGCTTTTGTTGAAGGGTTGCACTTACCGCCCAAAGTTGAAAGCACCGCACAACTACAGACAAAACTACAGAAATATTTAATTTAAACTGGTAATCTGATAATCTAATTAAGCCAATTTTCAGAATGAACTGGAAACTAGCCAGGTCTTAAAATTACTATTATTCTCCTTTACTGTTCTTTTAAAATCTTGATATTAAAGATTTTTATAATTTTATCCTTGAAGACTATGTTCAAGTAGTTTTATATGGAACCCTTTTTTCTCAGCTAAATATTAAAAAGAAATCTACCGATTTTAAGTGAAATTATTTTAAAGAAATCTTTCATAATGTTTTAATATTATAAACCACTAGCTAACAGTACCCGCCCTTTGTTCGGACTCTCTATTAATAGTAGTAAAAGCTTTGAGCGCTCAATAATAAAAAGTAGCCAGATATAATTAACTTCGATTCTATTCGTTCTATTATATTTAAGCGTTAGACTTAGCAGAAACTTAATCGGGTTTGTTTATTATAATTCAGTAATTATAAGCGTAATAAATAAGTTTGACAGTGCTTGTATAACCTTGAGTTCCATTAGAAACGAATCCAACTTTGAAGTAAATCAGATTAAACTTTCAGTATTAAAGAGGTTATAACGACACTCACACACTCAAAAATTTCATATAAAATTTATTTGAAATGAACACTCTTTCAGGTTAATATTATTCAACGCTTTTGAAAATGTTATAAAACACTTAAAGAGTTATTAATTTTATTGAGATGTCAGACTATTATTGTATATATTTAACAATAGAAAATGTTAAGCCAATAGGACATAATGTTAATTTAATACTTATTGTGCTTATTTTTGTAAAAGCTTTGACACACTACCTTAAAGAGTGTTAATTTAACATTATTTGTTGTAAAATGAACACTTTTTCTGAATTTGAATTTATAATTCATGTTAAATTAACATTTAAATTCATGTTAAATTAACATTGCATCATGTTATTTTAAAATTTAGACGCAATGGAAAATTTTAAGTCATTTTTATTTAACATTCAAATCAAATTGCAATTATTTCTGTTTAAATTCTCTGTGAGCGGGAACAACGCTCCTACGACTGTCGATTACATTGTCAAAAGGACAGCTGAACCTTAACGCTGCCGATTTATTTTTGTATCTTTAATTTAATATTTTTTTACGCTTTTTGGCATGTACAAAAAAGTTTGCCGCTTACGAAAAAGGGTGTCGCGAAAAAAAGTTGTAAACAAAAAATCGGCAACAAAAAAAAAAACCGTTTTTCATATGTATGTGTTTTTAATTGCGTAAGTTAGTTTTTGTGTTGCCATGAAGCTGTCAGTGTCACTTGTGGCTGTGTCGCCATATGCTGCTGACAGCCAACTTGCTGTACTTAATGTTGTTGTCGTTGTTGGTGTTGCTGTAGCGCATTTTACAATTGCGACATGTTGCAACATGTGCTCTACATTGCTGCAAGTTTATGGGAATTACTTCGTGCAATGTACAATAATTAAATACAAAAAAAAAAGTTGTACTTTTTAAATAAATTCTGAAATGAAATTTAAACAAATTCAAACAAAATGAAATAATTTAAACAATTTAAACTACCGAAATGCAAAAATATTGCATCTATTTTTTTTTATACAGTCAAATCCTTTCCACTGATATTCTGATATCCTTGCACAGAGCAATCAGCGACGGCAACGGCAGCAGCAGCTGCTGCAGTTGTGCTTCAGCCACACAAATCTCATTCAAATTGAATTATTAATTAGCGCCAAGCGAAAGCAGAAGCGGCAACAATTTACTAAATTCACTTCTCTCAACGGGCGCAACATTCGAGCACCGCTTTTCTATACGACATCGCTCCCCCTCGCCCCTCCCTCTACATTCGCCCACAGCGCGCACAAACAAATTGATAAAGTTTGCTAATGCCGTTTGCTGCATTTGCTGCAGCTGCTGCCACTGCCACTGCTGCTACTGCTGCGGAAACCACAACGCGTCGAGACAGCCGGCACAGCACGAAATGTGTCCCTTAGCGGCACCATAGCGTACCGCACCCGCACCGCGCTACATGCCGCCTCGCCTCATCGTGCAACATTTTTATAATTGCATTTGTAAAAAGGATAATAACAATAATTAGTGCTGCTGGTCAGTGAGTAGCTCCGGCTGGGCTGTGTTGGTGAAGGGAGTGCGTCTAGGCGTGGCAAACCGCAGGCGCAATTTCGTTGCTGCCACAAGGAATCACATTTTTTTTTAGGTTTTTCCGATTTTTTTTTTCATAACTATTTTTTCGCACAACGGAATTCGGTACCGGATATGCAGCGTTGCCTGTTTTCAGCGAATGCTTCTAATGTTGTTGTTGTTGTTTTTCTTGTTGTCGGAAGCTGGGTAACTTTGCCTTGGCGTTTGGAAATAATTTTTGCGATTTATCTTCTTTGGTAAATTGCGCACATAAGTAGCCTAAAAATATTCCAAAGGAAGTTTTTATAAATTTCGAAAGTCAATTTCAATATTTATAATTTAAAAATTTTAATTATTTAAAAATATTTAAACAATAATTCCACGAGATTTCAACTTAGATTATTTTTGAATATTATAGGAGATCTCAGATCTCTGCAAGTATTTTGAAATATTAAATTTTTAATTTAGTCGTCTTTTACTCTAAGCAATTAAACTTGCACAACGAACGTGTTATGGAGAGAGATAAGGGCAAATTGAATGGTACACGCACTCCTGAACTGACGATTATATTTTGGCGCGCAGTTCAGTCTTTGAGACGTTAAGTTGGCTGCGGTTTATACACACGATTTCAATTGTGAGAATGGCAAATGAAAATTTAATTGCTAGAAAGAATTTATTCACTAAAAATGGTCGCTAGCGCAAGAGAATAAAAATATTACTTGATACCAGAATTGTCTAGTGTAAAAGGTGAATTAACCTACGATGTGTTAATTTAATATATATTATATAATATAATTTTTGTTATTGTAATTTTACGCATTTTGTAAAGTGGCCAAGAAAAAGACAAGGACAATTAAAAAATTTGCTGCCTCATCCCTCAGTCCGCAGTTGGCGTGCGGTCGTACTTTGACGGCGCTATATGCGCCCAGCGTAGGCGAATGTTGCCAATTTAAGCGCGAACAAACTGAAACTATTTCAACTATGAGTGCGGTTAATTAGAGTGGCTCATATAGCCGCTGCTTTGTAAAAGAAATGAACTTCAAATAAAATAAATAATAAAAGGTTTTAATTATGTACATTCAATTTGGAACAACGAGCAACAAGTTCGTTAAAAGTCAACAAATGAAACAAAACAAAACAAAACGAAACACAACAACAAAGTTGCCAATTGTCGACGAGCATTGGCCAACTTAATTGAACGCTAATTAATAGCAACTGCTGACAATAGGGACAAATGGACGGACAAACGAACGAACGAACGAACGGATGGGTGAATAAGGACGACGACGACAACTACGATGATGATGAAATTGAAAGGCAGCGCAGCGCAACCAACGAATGAACAGGCAAGCGAGCGAGCGATAATCAGCCTTGACAGTGTTGCCAACTCTTAAGCCAACTTAAGCTGCCAAGCACGTTTGTTCGCTCGTTCGTTTCGTTGTTTCGTTTGTTCGGCATGGTGTGACGTGCAGTGCACGGCATTATGTATCCTTTTAATGTCCTTTTGCGAACTTCAGTTCAGTTCAGATCAGTTCTGGTGAGTTCAGTTGGTTCGTTCGCTTGTTCGTTTGTTCTGCCCAAAAGAAAAACAAAGCAAATTCATCGACTCTGCCGAGCTGAAAAGTAACAAGAAGAAAGCTTAAGTGCTGTGCGGGGCAGAGGAGAGCATTCAGCTACACGGGATAACCTGATTGCAGGACATTAAGGATATCACTGTAACTGTCAGTGGCAGCGGTTGGCAGAAAAGAAGACACACACTGTGCGAATAGTTTAAAAAATGGCATAAAAATTTTTATAAACAAAGCTTTTGTAAATCAGATTTTTGTAAATAAATTATTTTAAAATTTGTTGTAATATCTTTTAGAAATTTCTGTCGAATTGCAACAACAAACTGAAAAAAGTTGTTTGTCAAAATATTTTCAAATTTCTTTTAACTTAAACACTGCAGGCGTTACACAGTGCAGGCGCCAGGCGACGCACGGGTCGGAGTGATTGAGTGCCAGCGACGATTGTCAGCATCGCAAAACAAAAAACTTTTCTCCTCAGCTTCTTTACGCTTCCCCACGCAGCGCAAAGAAGCGTTGTCGGAATTTTGATGCGCGTAACGAGTCACGTGACCTGCACACCGAATGCGACCAGCAGCCAGCAGGACGAAAAGGACGCCTCATGCTGCCGCTGATGAGGACAAAGCAGATAATGATGAGGAGGAGGAGGACGCTGATGCTGGCGAAGAGGATGAGGATGAGGCGTAAGAGTAGAAATAGAGCAAGAAAAGCAGCAGAACGACCGCTTATGATGAAGATGAAAGCAACGCGTTGACGAACTTTTGGTCAGCGTATGCGTTGCTTGAGGTGCGAACGGATATCTGTGTGTGTGTGTGTGTGTGCGATTATTTAACCCAATCCTCTTGCCACACGCACCTTGCACCCGCTGCACTCACCGCTGACACCTCACCGCTTCGCATCGTGTGGCAAACTTTTGCGCTTGGCAACTTTTTCGCTTTAGTATTGCATGAGCTCAACTCGTCTCAACTGTGGCACCAAACTGTGGCAGCTGAGTTTCAGCCATCAACACGAAAGACGAAACAGCAGAAGAAGAAGAAGACATCTTTTGTTTGTTTTTCGTTTTTCGGTTTTTGTATTTGTTTTTTTTGTTTTTTGTTGCTTAATTTAAAAAGTTTTCGTATTAAGCAGAAAAATATTTTTGCTCAGAAACGTCAGCAAGCGATATCAACAGAAATTATAGTAAAATATTGGTCGACGACGAAACTTCATTAGAAAGTTAAAAAGCCAAAAGATAAGGTAAAATAAATTCAGTAAAATTAATGAGGCTGGGTTCCGTTTGTTAACTTAACTTAGAGCTTTTAAATTTAAAGTGTAAAAGCTCTGCAGGGGCTCTCGCACGTTTTTTGTGTATTTTTGTATTCATTACTTTGGAAATTGTTTAACTTTTGGCAACGCATTTTGGTAATGTTCAATTTCCAACTGATCACAGGGTCTAAAATATTTTCAAAAAAGTTTTTATGAAAAAAGTTTACTTCGCAATAGAAAAATGATCTAGCCCTTGCAGATTCGTAATTTGGATGCACCCGACTAACTATGTTGACGTATAGCTGCTCGTTTCAATGGACATGGTATTTCCTATTTACGCAAACCGGACCATAAAGATCGAGCTTAAACCTTAGCAGCTCTAGTCATTCATGGTACCTATAAGTTTTTTTCTATAACGATTATCTCAAAAGTTTGTTTGTTAATTTTTTTTAAGGCGTTCTCTTCGGAAATTCGAATCAAACAAAACCAATCCTTTAAAAAAAATGCTTCTTAAAGAAGGACAAACTTAAAGTTTCGAACGGCTAAATCTACAAGTGCGCTAAATTTCAATTCTCTTTGGCCACGCAACAAAATTCGAACTTTGCCCCGTCGAACAAACGGACAGAGAAAGAAAGAAAGAAAAACAAAAACGGGCAGGAATTTCCACCATGTCCGCATTTTGATGACGTCCCATTAAATTTTGCCGCGGTCCAATAATATTTTTCATGTGTCCATAACCAAGTTTCCATGCTTCCGCATTATTCGCAAAGGATATTTTTTGGTTTGTATCGCGTCGTATGGGAATTGAAAAGACATCAGCAGCGGCGGCGGCGGCAGCGACAAGGACTGCGAGCGCACAAATTGCCAGCGAAAAAAATATGTTGTCGCTGGGTTTCCGTTGGGTATTGCCAGCAACAACAACTACAACTACAAAAGCAACAACAACATTTCGTTTATTTATTTACAAATACGTTTGTCGATTGCTGTTTTTTCGGGTCACCAACGGAGGACATGGACGAATACGAAATATTGCCCCGAATATTCGTCCTCATTTTTCTCATTTTATCCATTTATGCCAGTTTTGAGTGCGTTCGTTCAGCAACGGCGGGGGAGGGGGGAAAAAGGATTTCGAGTTGTAATTTCGCTTCTTTTTGTTGTTGTTGGTTATTTGTTTTTCTTCTGTGTACCGTACAAATAAACTTTTCGCTAGAATCGTTTTGGTTGTTGTTCTTGTTTTTGTTGCTGTTGTTTGTTTTAAATTGTTGTGTGTTTGTGTTTGTGTTGGGTTTGTGTTGTCGCATAAGTAGGCGAAAAGTCCTGTGGGTCCCATTTTCGTTGCGTCGAACTCTTGTAAAAACGTTGAAAGAAAAAACAAGAAAAAGGAAAACTGAAATTTAAAAAAAATACTTTAAAAATAAAAATTGAATCGATTAAAAATTCAATTATTTGTTGTTTTTCTTGTGCAAAGTGGAGCGCTTCAATATAAATTGATTGAGTGCTTAACTCCGCGTGGATGTATCCTTTGAATCCTTTGCTGGAATTCTTTTGATAAATGCAAAATTATTTTTCGACGACGAATTGTGTGAGAAAAGTTTAAGTTCAGATTTAATTGTATTACTTTGATCAATCAGTTCATTAATAGGAACTTACAAATACATATATATATATATAGTATACAAGTATATTTTATAATATATGTGCACGAAAATGTATAAGAAAAAATGTATAAAATATATTATTCAAAATTTGTAATTCATAGCTTCCAGGTGTTCTATTATATATTCTTGAAAAAATTTAATCATAATACAAAAATTTGGTCCTTTTAATTGATAATATTGCTGTATTTTTTTTTAGAACGCAAATATTTGTTATCTTTAAATATTTATTTCATTTTAGAGATATCGAGCTGGTATGTGAGTTCCTATTCTCCAAGCGGAGGTTAAGTTCTTACAGAGAATCAGTTCTAATTCAATATTTAACAGTGTAGTAGTAACACAAGGATCGGATAAGAACATTGTCTACTTATAACAGTGAAACTACTGGGCAAAATGGAAACCGTTTTCCATATACTCTGAGAATGCCCAGCCTTATAGAGGGTAAGGTTTCAAACTCTAGGTAAACCGATTTTTGGAAGTCTCAAAGAGTTGCCTGGTACAGACATCTACGATCTGCTAAGGTTCTTAAACCGGAATAAGTATAGCTGCAGTATACAATAATCTTTTAACTAGTTGAAAACGAGGAAAGGCGAGTAAGCGCTATTTGGATTCCTCTAGGAATCATCACTTCAACCAACGAACTAACCATAATTAGGCCATGTAGCAGATATATGCTATAAAAAGCACATTTTAAAATGCCTTTTTAACATATGGACACAAATTTCGCTACATCTTTTCGGCTCAGCTTTTAAAGGAGAACATGTATAGCACGGTTTATGTTAAGGTGTAGACAGTTGTGTCAGTTGAACCTGTTTTCTATCTCGCTTCCTTAGTTTTTAGATTTAATTTATTTATTTTTGAGAAAGAGTTGCACAACTAGTTTAAGACTAATTACTAAAACTAAGAGTTAAAACATTCAATTGGTTTATAAGTTTTTTCGAAACGAAACAAACTATTTATAAACTTGGTTCAATTCGTTAAGCTATTTTATAACGATCTGCTTAACTGCGAGGCAAATCTCATTATTTTTAAATTAATTTCAAGCAGTCTAGCTCACACATTTAAAATCTCCAGCAAGCATAACAGGATCATGACCTTTAATGCGATTGTTTACCCTTGTTAACCCTCACACACACACGTATACACATACACACATACAAATACAAACACTCGCAAATACGCACTCCATATACATACAATGGAAGCTTGCCCCAGAATGAAGGAAAATCCTTTTTGAGAGCAAAAGGCAAAAAAAAAATAAATGAAAACCGGAAAATAAAAAAGGAGTAGCCAGAGAAATAAAAAGTAGTCTAGCATTACAAATCACAAACGGGGGAAAAAACAACAACAACAACAACAACGAAAAAACAAATTGAAAAAAGTACCTCATTGCCCCGCACCACTAAACAAGAACCAAACAAGAAACAACAAGAACCCAACACGAACCAAATCGAGAAAGGACTAAGCTGAATCCTTTTGGCGTTGCTGCTTGCATTTCAGCTCCATTAACTCATATGAGCCACTGGAGAGGGAGACAGAGGCAAGGCAACGACTTGGCCACTTTTTCCATTTAACAGTAAAATACCGGAATTGTAGGGTAAAGGCGGAAAACAGCCAACAGCACAAGCAGAGCATTTCGTTGGGTATTAAAGCGGCTTAAGAACATTTGGAACTACGCTACGCTATGCCACGCTACGCCACGACACAGTGCAGTAAGGCACTTTTTTATTTAGGGTTGTATACAAAAAGGCCACTGAACACTATTCACAAACAACAACAACAACAACAACAACAACGACATCGACAGCGACAACTACAAAGCTGTCTAGTAAATAAATAAAAACGCAAGCGGAAACGGAAGTGGCGGCCGGTAGCGAAGCAAATGGACACAACTAAATACGTGTGCGCCGGCGAAGAGCAGAAACCGTACCCGGAGTCCACCGTCACCACGTTTCGTGTTTTGTATTTGGCTGCGGTAGACGTCGCTCGCAACATTTTTTGACTTTTGTACACGCTCGAAATAGAGCTGCAGCCGTATGCGCGTTGGAGAATTGATGGGCGCTGTTACTTTGGTTTTAGACACTGTCTCAGCATGTTTGGGTCGTGTAGAAAAGCCCAACCATGATGTAAAAGTCATCATACAATTTGTTTGTATTAATTGAGAAATAGTTTGTTGATTCAGCAAAGTTTTTAATTGTATTATACAAATATTTAATCTAAAATCGAAAAAAATTGCAACGAAAGTATTAATTAACACAATTACATTTTTAATAAAAATTATAAAATTTAAGAGTTTTTCATACATATAAACAAATTTTTAATTGTATTAATTAATTTATTAATTGAGACATAATCAAAAATATTTTATTTTAACTATATTATTTTTTATAAAATCAATTTTGGCATTTTCGGATTAGACTGGTTTTTAAATTCTTTATCTTAGAATTGAACAGCAAAGCTTTTGCAAAAAAAAAAAAATTTTTTGACTTTTTATTAAAAACGAAAAAAGTATGTCGACTTTCTCTTTTGTAAAATTTTTGCATTCAAATTTTCCAACTGGGTTCAACGCTTTTTGTCAGTCTGTGTAGCAGCGTCTAACAAACGATGTATTTAGCGCAATTTAGGCGGCATTAGTGATGATTTTTCAATTTTATCTCTTCTCTTCGGTTTTTTTTGTTGATATTTTCTTCTATATAGCACACAATGCGTATGAATTTTCTTGTAGGCTCCGCAGGCGCTCTTCGCCGGAAGTTGTGCGAAATTAATGGCCGCCTATTAGAGAAAGATGTCCCTAATGCGCAGCAAGGACATTTGTTATATGACGCGGTGTGGCTTGCAATTTATTTATAAGTCAGAGCGCTTTGAGGGTATTTCGAAAGTGCGATTGAGTACAACAAATAAATAACAACAAGAAGAAATCCCGAATTTATAAAAAAAATAATAATATCAATAAACATTGACGAAGCGAGAGATCCCGCCAAATTGATGGCAATAAAAAATCGTTGATTGGGTTTTGTGTGCCATTTTGGGAGAAGTGTTCTTTCTAAGCGAATTTGAACTTTTTCGCATTTTGTGGGTTATTTCGTTTCATTTTGTTTCTAAAAAGTTAAAGTATTTAAAAGTTGTTTATTTTTTCGTAAATAAATAATTGCTGATTTCGTTTACGCTCATTGCTTTAGATATGCCAATGAAATGGTAAGAAGACTTCTAGTAAAGGATTCAAAATTTGATTCCAGTAGACATTGCAATTCTTCCGTGAGTTTAAGTGACTCACAGGATAGAATCAGGCTGCGCAGTTCCAGCTTTGGTTATCTTACGAGACAAATTTATTAAAAAATATCTCTCCAGATAATAGATCTATCCCCCGATTTGGGATTTACACTGTGATTAAAAGAGGATGAAACATCATTACATATCTTCTGCGAATGTCCGAATTTGGCAAGGAGAGTTTTTCATCCATCTATTCCATTATTCATAAGGAAGGAAAAGGAGATGATGGTGTCGTATGTTTTGAGTACAAAATATCTTTAATGGTCCCATTGCTTGTAATCACTTATGGTTAGCCCTTCCTAACAGAATTTAGAATGTTTTCGCTTGGTCCACTTGTTGGATGAAGAAATATGTCCTTGTCCAAACGTCACGTCCTCCCTTGATAAATTGATTGATTTATGCTCCTTCCCTCTTTAAAACAGTAAATATAAAATACACTTTTAAATCGTTTTCAATATTTAGGAAATAGTAAATTTATTGATCGAACAGAAACCAAACATTTTAATTAAAAATGGATTTCATCGTTTGCGTTGACACAGAAACTGCTCTCAAAGCATTTCTTAATAAAGACATAAATAAAAAGATTCAAGTCAAATTCAAACTGTCACTAAAGGATATGCGGTGCCTAATGAAATTGCAAAAGCAATAAAACAAAAACAATAATGCGAAAATAATAACAACAACAGCTGAATTGAAGAGAGAAAACGCAAAAACAATTCCACATAAAAACGCAGAAAAATAAAGAAATTGACGCGAAAACCAAACAACAATAATAAAAATAAGAAATTCTTTGACAGTTGCAAATGTCCTTGAGAGCGCCAAAGAAGCATAACAAACGTTCACAAAGAGCCAGTGAGAGAACGAGCGAGCGAACGACAACCGAAGAGAGCGCATCTCAATTTCGCCGCATAGGCGAAATTCGTCCGAGGCGAATAAAAGCTCTCGTTCGGTTTGTTTTTAAACAAAGCGCACGCTGCGCACACCAGCAGAACTTCTCGGCCAGTCGACGCGTTCGGTTCGTTAGCGGAAGCAAACAAAAAGGACTTTTGATTCAGTCTCAAAAAAATTACAAAAAAATAAAAAGAAACTTCTTAACGGTGTAGTGTGTTTGTTTACTTTTGAAAGAAAAAACAAAGAAACGGTACTTCACTTTTGTCTTTGTTTATTTTCGCCATTGGCCAAGTGGCGCTGTCACAAAAGGACTCTCTGCCATAATTGGCGATTATTTGTCGTTGTGCTTGTTCGTGTTTTTGTTCGCGCAAGGACATTTTCGTGTTTGAACTGCTCAAGAAGAAGGAAAACCAAACTGATTTGAAATTGTGCCAAAAATTTCATTTTACAAGTGAAATCGACAAAAAAAAAGTAGAAAAAACAAAAAACAAAAGCAACATCGTATAAACCGTTGGTTGTTCTTTCTGGTTCGAGTGTGTCTTTCGATTTTGTTTGGCTTTGGGCTTTAGCGAATTATGATGGCACTGCATAAGAATTTGCAATTGTGGACAATTGTCCTGCTGGGATTATTCTACATTAGTATTCAGTGCGATGCACGTGCGGTAAGTGTCACTTTTCACAGTTATTATGTTGCAATATTAAAATTAAGAAATACTTTTAGTTAGAGTAAAGTGCAGCTAAAGAATTTTTCAACTATTTAATTTTACGGAATTTTTTATTGAATACAATTTGTTAAGTGATACTAGGCGGTCATCCTTGAAAAAAATATGGAAGCAAGCAAGTTCTTCAAGAATATTCGTATTAAGTGTTAGGCCTTTGATTATGCTAGTACAAGTGAAAATTGTTTTAAACAAATATATCTCATTAATTTAAAAAAAAAATTAAATTCATGTAACTGCAGTGAATATTCAAAACGCTTTTAAAAAATGATCACTCTAGTTATACTATTCACATGCCATTAATACTCATTTTTTAGTAGTAAAAAGATTCTACTGAAATAATGAACTGGATCGGAAAATAACTATGAAGAAAAAATATTGAACATGTGCTTCTATAAGAAATTGCTATATAAACTAACTAAACAAATAAAAATACTTCGCTGTAACATGATACAAGGGCTTCGGCTAAGTCGCAGATAACTCTCCTGACATTCTTATGTACCACACTGGTGTATATTGTGTCTGGGCAAATGTTTGTAACGTGGAAAAATGCTTATGATATATAGAGACATACATATATATTCCTGATAAGAATCAAAAACTGAGTTGATCTAGCCTTATGCGTCGAACTGTCCGTTTGTCATTATTTCTTATTAAAACCACATTAAGAGAACGTTAGAGATTTTAGACTGAAATATTGCAGAGTGGCTTAGGAACAACTGATTTTGGAAACGATCAGGATGGTTCAAGTTAGTTAATATTTTATTCTGTATTAAAATAAAGCTCTTAAAACTTGGATTGGTTATTTTGATACACAAACGATCCAAAATAAGTAAAGTAATCTTCTTAGAGTAGTTCATAATATATCAAATTAGGCTGAATCGTGATTTAAAATTCTTTTTAATAAAATATTTGTAAAACAATATATGCATGTCTAATAAACATTTTTTAAAAATCATGAACCACACTAATTTGATTGCAATATTTATCTATGCGGTACATTTATAATAGTCACTATGACCGACAACAATTTCTTACTTGTTTAATTAGTTTTTCTTGAAATTTTTTTGTTATTTTATATAGCAGATGTGTTTAGTTAAAATTATATAATTCCGCATATCTATAAAATATCTTAAGACCTTTAAACAATATTTAAATAAAGTTGTCTTTGTTTTGACTAACATTTGTTGAGAGCAATTTTCTATTTTGTTTTGAAAAGTAAAATAAAAATAACATACAAAATATTTTTTAAATTTCACTCTTTAATATTTTATATTTAGCATCTTTAATCTCTTTATATAATTTTTTCAGTTAATGAGTTGCCGCCTCTCAAAATTTGTTGCTCCTTTATAGCTTGCCAACGTTTTATCAATCCATCACTTTCTGCGCGTTTTATGTAAATTCTCATTTTACATAACCCATCACTTTTAATCCTTCATATTCATGTTTCTATCAACTTTCCATATCAGTTCCTTCACTTTTCCATTGCGCTGAAATTCCTTCTTTTCGTTTTGTTTTTGTTTTTGTTTTTGTGCGCTATTTTTACGCTAGCGCTGAAAATTTGCCAGCATACAAAATATTCCAACAGAATTACCCTCATTCTACCATTTTATTACCTCTTTTGTTTTTCCGGTTTCAATATTTTGCACAGCACACAATAAGAAAAACATGTACAATATAACAACAGCAACAACAAGCGTCCTTGTTTCAAGCGGTCCACCCTCCAAGCCACCACCAGCCCAGCCCCGCCCTGATATCAGCGCATCATATTTCGCTCGCTCGTAGAATATGTTTCTGGGTCATGCGAACAAATTTTTAACGTTTTTGTGTGTTTTTCGTTGTTTGCTTTTTGGCGCTTCAGCGTTACGCGGCGCTTTTCACTTTTTTTCGCCTTGTGTTTCATTCTTTCCTTCTTTCTTTCTTTCACTTTTGCTTAGTCTGCGCGCCGAGCTAAGCAATTTTCTTTCATTTCTTTATGCCGACATTCATTATATTATTTTTTTATAATAATAATAATTTTTTTTGACAATTTTTTGCTCGTCTCATTTTGGCCACAAAGCCTCGTCCGCTCGTTCGCTCGTTCGCCCGTTCATTCGTTCGTTTGTTTGGCAAAAATGTGCCAAAATTTATAAAGTCTAAGCGGAAGGAATGAATTTTCGGAAGGCATTAAAATTGCTGGCACGTTCCGCAAAAGTTTATTCTTTCCTGCTGTGTTTTCATTTCCGGCGCGACTTCGCTTCTGCAACTGTCGACGGCGATAATAGCGGAAGCAGTTTGTTTTCCCGCACCGCACCGCACCACACCGCAACGCGCCGCGCCGAAATTTATGAAAATTTCCCGTGCATTTTCGCGCAAATTTTAAATAATTTCGCAAAGGCCGTGTAAAATGTCGACATTTTCGGCGCAAGCGATAAATATGTACTTTGCGCGTTTTAAATTATGCTTTGCATATTTTAAGGCACGCTTAGGCATATTTCTCGCGCGTGCCCGCTTTCGAATGGAATTAAAAATTGCGATGCTTTTAGCGTTGTTTCATTGTTTACGCATTTTTTTTGCTTCGTTCATCTGTTGAAATAAACTCATAACAATTTGCAACGCTCAATCAGATTTGCGCCAGATTGTGGAGCCGCAGCAGCCGCCTTAAAGCACACCAAAAGCATTCGCGCGCTAAACAATCAAAATTTTCATCAATGTAATTTACGCAGACATTTGTGTGTGCCTTTTCCTTTTTCGTTTTTGTTGTTGTTGTTTTTGTATACGTTTATCGCTTTTTAACATTCAATAACGTACCTGCTGCCACACCCACCGCTGCTGTCGAAGTCACTCCTGCCATACAATTGCAGAGCCATCTGTCATGCTCCATTAAGTTCCGAAACTGCCAAATGTCAAAAAAGTGCTCCCCGGCAAAGGTGCAAACACAAAAAGAAGAAGAAGAAAAATACGAAAAAGGAAATCTAAACCACTGAAGAAAAATGATTGCTACGTGTATTTGTGCGCATTTATTTACACAACAGCAGTGATATGCTTTCCGGCGTTACGTTTGAATGCTGAGACCAGCATCCAGTAGGAAAAACCGGCGTAAATGAATGTCACATCAAAGATGTTCTTTTCTGTATTAACTTTATTTGAAATTTCAAACTACATATGCAATCATTTTAAATAAGTGTTTGTAATACGAAAATGACTTCAATGACATCTTACATGACCAGTCATCGAAATAGTCACGCTTTGAAAAACAAAACTCAACCAAAAAATTACCAAACTGTATATGCAATAGAGTTTCATATATACTTAAAACGTGAAAATACTACCAAAGACATCTTCGATGGCCAGTCATTGCAAGCGTCCTGCTTTATATAACCAACTTAAACAATAAAAGTAAAGCCGTAAAGTGTCGATATATATAGACGGTACAATCTCCAGAAAACTTTCCGACCGACCATTTGCCCCTTTTCACCTACCTTTGGCCATTTTCACCTTCCTTTGCCAGTCTTACGTGGCTAACAAAAATCACAGTTCAAAGTTGCCGCCTTCGTTTTGTCAACGAGCGTTTTGTAAATATTGTATCTACTCGTACATGTATTTGTATATTTTTGTACTCTTTTTTTTGTTCAAACATTTTCTTGTTGTTATGCCGTGTGCGAAAGTGTGCGTGTTTTGCATTTGTATGCGTAATAATAACCTGCCGTTTTACTGCTACTGTGACTGTCAAGAAAGAAGACTGCCTACTACGCTGCTTGAAAATGTTGAAAATATACATACATACATACATACATACATACATACATACATACATACATACATACATACATATTTTTCGAAATGAATAATTTTCCAAAATTTACTTTGCAAATAAATCACAAAATTTGGTAAATTTCTTGTTTGGAGGCAGTCGTCTGTGGTTGTCGTGGCGCTGTTGCTTTTCCTTTTCCTTTTGCTTGTTTTTTATTGTTATTGTTCTTGTTGTTGTTGTTGTTCGGTTCTTTTTGATAAATACCCTTACAGTTGATGTTTTAGTGGTGCTTCGGCGCTGGTGTTTCCCGAATTGTATTCAAGTGTGTGCGTGTTCAACGGATATAGCAACGATAAGTGTTTCTTCTTCGACATCCTTCGAGTTGTTGTTAAAGTCGGCGTCTTACCTAAAGTCGATTTACGATATTTTATGGCGGCTTTTGAGTTGTAATGGCGCTCTGAGAGTGATTTGGTGGAATTATAATGGAATTGGAGAGCTTATTGGTTGTTTGAAGCATGAACAAGTGGCACGATATGAAAAGAATACGACACAAATGATAATTTTATTTTAACTATTATTATTAATATTAAATGGTTTTAAATTTGCAATTAGAAGAAGATTAATTTTTAACTTTGCCAATCCTTAAGTAGTCATCTTAGTAAAGGAAAATAAACATTTAAAGAACCTTTAACCGAACTTTAATTTCTGAACCTCTACAGCTCAATTTACTATATGAGTCCCTCTTTACACTAGAGAATTTTTGTGGCATATTGTTCATTGATTCTATTTTAAGATTTGCTTAAGTGACCACACTGGGCGACCGTAAAATAATTTGAAATTTCATCTTTGCTTTGCTAATATCAAATTTAATGTTGTGTAATTAATCCACAGCCAACTTCGTGTTACAAGAACTGAATTGAGAAACAAAACTGAATAACCAGTGCAGGCGAATGTATACCTCGCTGCGTGCCTGTTATTTTGCTCTCCTACAAACTAGTCAGTTGCGCAAGAATAATTTCCTAGTGTAAAAGACTAATAAGTTTTATTTTTTTTTTTGAAATAAAATAATGGGTTTACATAAGCTAAAAAAAGTTTACTTTGTAGGAAAGACATTTTTATGCCGTATATGTTGGTTATAGTTTCGGGCATATGACCACAGCAGTGCCGCGTACATGTCGTAATCTTCATGGGCGCTGTAAAAATCAGCTTTAACTACCTTTTAACCAATCTTTTATCAACTGTCATGCAAATTACAGACACTAATTCATTTTTTAAGTTAATCTTAAATATTTTACCTCACATGTGGTTAAAATTTGTAATTTCATTGTCATAAATGGCATTAAATATGTATCTAAATAACTATTTTAGATCGATGTCTATATAATATTGATATAATATGATATTAAAATCATTTTCAATTACAAATTCCTTGTTAAATAAACAAAAATGCCAACAAAACTTAAATTTTTCTTTACCGAAATACCGAATGTTATATTAAATTTTGCTATACCTGCCAGCCCTCTGCCAATAAAGGACAACTTGCCTTACGCACATTTAGGACAAATTGATTTATGGAGACTCGATTTTCGCCACAAGCGCATTACACACGCATACTTAGAAACACACATGCACACACACATCATACACCACACAATTTATTGATGTATTTGTCTGTACGAATAATTTAATAATACACAAGAAATACCAAAATTTAATAAACCGAGCGGAGAAAACAAGCAACAACACTAAAAATGTCCCCAGAGCAATAATGCGTAATAATGATACATATAGGAGAAGCAGCAGAAGAGAAGAGAAGAGCGGCCAGGACACAGGACACAGGCCAAATCGTGCAAAATCAAAATAATTGACTTCATTTATTTGTCAACGGTAATTGCAAGTGACAGCGCCCGAGCAAATCAATACACTGAAAGCATATTTTATGTGCTCAGTTGCAATTTTATGATAAAGTTATTACAGTAAGCAAATATTTGCGATTTTGTGCTAAAAACATATTTATCACTGATGACAAATTCGGTGACCAGTCATGTAAAATGTCAGGCTAAAGCAAACATTATCCTTAGTTTAAATTGGTGAAAATAGTTTTAAATGAATTTTTTGATTCCAAAAAATATAAATAAAGCATCAAAAAGTAAACTTTTTGTAAGTGCCTACGACTTCCTAAGGCTGTGTAATAAACTTGTAATTATTGGGTTAAATTGCTATAGCAACTCCTCCTTTGAAATGTGATATTGTATATTTCGCTATTAAATTGATTTAAATTAATTTCTTAACTGTTTGAGCAACACAAAATAAGTTTTACACTTGCCTTAACATGAAATTCGACACTATTTATAAACACAAAGACGCCTGGAAGTATGCTACAATTAAGCATCATATCGCTGAAAACATTTGTGTTTGCGTCTGTCTGTCCGTCTGTATATATTTTAATGGCGCCTCTGTGTCGCCGCCAACACAAAAGAACTGTAAGACTAACCAATTCCAATAATTTTAATGGCGCCACTTACACAAGTTCTTTAGGTGGTATGAGTATCGACAAACACAAAAAGATATATAAATATATAGACTAACATACTTTTAGACGCTCTTGCCGCATACACTTTTAAGACTTTTGCTTTCACAATCGCATAAATTAGAAAATTGTATCTGGGCAAAATGGCGTCGAGAAAATTTATACAAAATTCTTCTAAATTGCGACAGGAATGCGACTATTTTAGCGCAACGATAAAAACAAAAGTCAATTTATCATAATTTCGCATCTCTCCAGTGACGCTGAAAAACCAGCAACATCAACAACAGCAACAACAACCACACTTGTTCGTAACCATAAAAAAGAAATAAGAAGAAGCACTTTCATTTTTACCACAAAACATAATAAATTTTGCCAAAGCAGTCAGGCTCACCCGGTAGGAATGACCTTCGGTTACCGCCCCTCCCCCCACCTAAGCACCTGCCTTCGTCGCTGGCAGAATAACCAACCATTTTCTATGCCAAATATCAAATGATATTTTATTTATGATCTCGCCCACATAATTATCGCTATGATTTATGTTTGGCAATTTTTTAGCCGGAAGCGCGTCCTCGTAGTCGTCGTCGCCGTCGCTATTTGGCGGTGGCACACATTTGCCACTAGTGCTGAAATATTGGTTTTGGGTATACCATAGCTCGTACCTAGTCTGTGTACAATGCAAAATTTATTGAGCCGTATTTTATAAAGGTTAAGTTATTAAAGCATAATTTGACAATGTGGAAAAGTTGCAATTTAAATGAGTTATCAACGAGCAAACGAGATTTTGTGCGAAATAGAATTATTCGAATGAAGTTTAAATATTTATAGAATTTCAATAATAATATTAAAGCATTATTCACATGCTCTAAAATGTTAATCAGAAAAATATTAATTATAATTACGATTACTATTCATAACGATATAAAATGTTTAAGTTCTTAAATAATAAGTTTAAAATGTCATGCCGTAAAAATTATACGTTAACGTTTTTTTGTATACTATCAAACTAATTGACCGCAATGACACTGTCGATGACTTGTCATCACATCCTTAAATGCCTTGAATAAAATTATACAAATGCTCTGAATTAATCAACTCATGGACTAATAAATTTCTACAAAACTTTCTATTCACCAAGATTCTTTCAAAAATTCAAATTTAACCCAAATGAAAACGAGTAAATTCCTGCACAAAGGTGCAACAAAAATGTGCTTTAAGTTCGAGCATGACTCGCCTGTGCTGATAGCTCGCAACTAACTATCTAGGTTCCTACAGTGAATGCCAAAAATAGGTCAGGGCTGTTTCTTGACATTTGCGTATGCCAAGCAAAGAATATAGATTCTTACTTGTAGTCGTAGTATGTAGTAGTAGTCGTAATAGTAGTTGTAGTAGTTGTAGTAGTAGCAGTGGTAGTAGTAGTATGTACTAGTCGTAACATTGTTCGAAGCGTTGCATACTTTGTAAATACCACTCGAAAACCAACTAACAAGCTGGCAAACAAGACGAATACACTGCGAAAAAAAGAGAAAAATTTTTGTTGTATGCTGCACAGCGAAAGCATAAAGCAACCTGTCGTCCGAAATTATGTCAGCGCCATAACAACAACAGCAAAATAAATAAATAAATAAAAGTGCAAATAAAACCAGTCTCTTGTGTCGAAAGTAAAAACCTATTCGAAGTTGAATAAACGGTGTTGCCTTTGCAACGCGAAAAATTGTTTTTTTTCTCTTCGCTGTTGCAACACAATTTTCTTTTGTCGTCGCGTTGCAACTGAACACGCGACGAGGCATATAAATGTGTGTGTATGAGTATGTATGCATGTACGAGTATGTCTTTGGTTGCCATTGTTATACTTTATTCATGCAAAGGAACATGCGTGCATGCAAATTTTTCCATTTATTTAATATTTTTGTTGTTGCTTTAAATTGCAACACATCATCAAAGTCATGTCAAAGTCACGCCATGTCATTTTTTTACATGTTCAAGTGCATTCTTCAATGTTAAATATTTAAGAAGAAAATGGTTTATTATAGCTTGAGCGGCTTTAAGTAGCCTACTGGCGGGATATGTGCATGATAGTGGATTCAATATTTTTTAAATTTAATTTATAAAATCAACACGTGCTTATGGAGCGCAGTAAACTTAATTAACTGCAAAGCAAAATAATGAATTGATTACCATACCAACTAATTTAGGTAAGGCTAAAACAAGAGAAATCGCTATTTCATTAGCCTTCTTTTTGTTGCTTCCTAAGCAAATATAGTCAATATATAACTGCCAACATTTGTTTAGTGAATAAATCACAAAAACTAAAGCAACCGAATAGTAAATCAAAACAACAAAACACAAAGAAAAGAAATGAAACTATTTGTCTCTAACTGAGGCAGGCGACGCACTGTCTTTGTTGTTCAACAACAAAAGGATATCGTATTTAATACGATGACAGTCAGTAGGACACTGTCGAGAAGAGCTTAGTGGAGAAGAGCGGAGCGGAGCAGAGCAGAGCCGAGAATAGCAGACAGCATAAAAGAGAATTACACAGAAGATATGCCACTAATGCGGCCATAGAGGAAATGAAAAGGAACGACAGTTCCGACAAACATTGCCAACATTGTGCGTTATTGTTTCCGTTGAAAGCGATGAATTAAAGGAGAACACGATGCGACAAAAAAACACAAACATGTTGAGTAATAAAAATCTGAAAAAATTCTGTTTCAAATCTACAGAAAAGAGAATACAATGCAGAGTAATTAACAGACTAATTAAGGGAGTAATTATCGGTGTATTTAATTTCTTAATTAATATAATATTTAGGATTTTAAAATAAAATATCTATATTATATTCTGTTTTGAATAAAAGTTTTTATTATTAACAAACCAAGTTGAAATCTTTAACACATCTAACAAAATCAAATGACAAGCGAATTTTCATTTGTACGCTTAATTCGCATAGTCTGCTCAGCAAAATGTAATTTTATTTGCTAAGAATTTCGTGCTTTTCTTTTGTGCTTTAACACGCCAAATAAAAAATCTAAACACCCATCAACATTTTCACATTTTCACTACCTAACCATGCCCAAAATTCTTAAAGGTCCTTTCTTTTTATTTGCGTGCACGCTTGAAGCTTGTTAACCCCGACAGAAAGTCGTCTGCTTACCTAGGATAAATATAATAAATTTTTAATATTCCTTTCTTATGGTATTTTCTTTACTCACCCACACACACACACACACACACACACACACACACACACACACACAGAGAGACCCTTTAATAGCTAAATCCTTTTTATATACCTGGGACAAAGGATAACGTGGCAGGCGCACCCCTTGAATAGTTTGTAAATAGCGCTAAGTTGAGAAATGTTCTCGTAATCAACTTTAGTTGCTTAATATCCACTTAAGATGGGCGGCGCTCTTTACTTTACTTTGCTTAAGTCACGTAAATTAAAAATAAACACTGAGAGAGTAAAAAAAGAAGAACACTCTCTGCCCGTAAACACAATTTATTAATAACTTTAATTGAATTCACCTCCCGGCGCAAGTGGTGGAGCGGACGAGCGAGCGAGCGAGCGCGCGCGTATCCTTGTGGCGTATTTGGACATGCTACACGCGCGCGCTTCGCAAAGGCGGACCTTTTGCAGAGCGCTTTTGTTTTCTCTTCATAATTCTTATTGTTGTTTCCAATTTTATTTTCTGTTTTCTTATTTTTTTTCTTTGGCGGCTGCCTTGTTTTGTAGTTTAGCGCATGAGATTCTGCTTGGCAGGGATACTTAAAAGTTTTTCATGAGTTTGTTTGTTTGTTTGTTTTTTTTATATGATTTCCTTGGCTTCTTCTTTTTGTGGTTTTTTTTCTCTTATATTCTTCTGTCTGTTTTGCTTTTATTTTGTGAGCTTGTTGATTTTTCGCTTGTGTTTGCCCTCATTTTAATTTGAATTTAATTTTCGAGTTGATTTTGTTAGCCTTTGTTGTTGTGTTTGTTTGTTTATTGTTTTAGTACTGGGAAATGGGTCAATAGATGTGCTTGTTTATGGCGCCAGAGCTGCCATTTTCCTTTTTTAGATTTCTCTTTTATTTGTTTTTATTTTCGTGAATGTAGTTTTATAAGGTTTGAGTGCCATAAAAATTGTGGCAATAAAATTAAATTTATTGTCAGTAAGGACATAGAAAGCATAAAAAAGGAATTTAGTTTTTACATTCAGAGTTCATTTCCATTTGCCAAATTTAAAGAGAAATTTGAGATTAATTATTAACAAATTAATTGTTTCATTGTATCAATTATTACCTCTCATTTAGGTAATTAAAATTTAAACCGCTCACATTAAATTAATTTTGGCCCGCAGCGGCTCCTGTGCCCACTTAAAATGTCGTAATTGCCTCAAGGCATTTGAGCACACACACACACACACATGAAAGTACTTGCATATCCTTTTAAGCAATTAGTCCTGCTCGTGCGCGTGGTCATAAATAAATTTCTGCTCGGCTCTGTTGAGTTGAACTTCAATAGCCGACAATAAGTAATAATAATAATTTCATTAATGTGTTTATCTTGTAGTTTGACCACACGATATTATTAACATAGCCTGGCTAAGGACATTAGCATGTCCGGCTAAACTACCCATATTAGTTGAGCTATCATGTTCACAATAAATAAATATAACTGCAGGTCAATATTATGTCTTTGTGGGCGTACGTATGGATGTGTGTGCTCAGCACACACAGTCATGCAATATTAAATTCGAAAATTAAACTTTGTTTGACGAGGGCCGGCAACGACAACGACAATGACAGGAGGATATTGTGACACCCAAGGACATCGTATAATTAAAATAAATACATGATTAAAGCAAGATATCAGTGCAAAAATATTTGCGCTTGCACAACCTTTTCGGAAAATATTTGTTTTGTGTTTGAATGTTTGATTTGGTCTTGATTAAATATGCAAGGATACGTGCAGGATCGCATACGCCCACGATAAGTGTTGATGCAAAAATTAAATGGTCATAATCAAATGGTGCTTCTTCTTCTTCTTCTCCAACGCCTTGCCACAACGGACACATACTCCTGCCACAGATTAATGATTTGCTTGCGTAGATTTTGTTTCAGCAGGAATCCATCGTCCTTGTCATGGGAATATTGTTTGCTGTTTTCTTTTTTCTTCTGTTGTTGTTGTTGTCAGACTGGCATACTCAAACAAAATTTGCCAAATTGCTGCAAACCTCAAAAGCATTCCAATGGCCACTTTATTCTGCATTTGACAATTTTCGTCCGTCATGTCCTTTTTGCATATCCTGACTGACTCCTGCTTGCCTGTCCGACTGCCCAACTGCCTGCCTGCCTTCTTTGTCAGCATGGATAGCTGCCTCTCTTATTTCTTATGATTAATGTTTAACGGGATATTTGTGTTCATTCCGCCCGACTGTCTGTGTGTGTGTGTGGGTGTGTGTGTGGGTGTGTGTGTCTTTTGGACGTACTGTCTGTGGCGTGTCCCTCGAGCACACTTGCCAATCATTGAGCTGTCTTCTTCTGGCTTCGGCTTCTATATTGGACTGGACTCAACTTTGTAATGATGTCCGCTTTTTTGCGCAATGTCTTTTAGCGTGTTTCACAGTTGATGCCATTGCTAACAAACTGTATCTTCTGAATACATTTTATGGTAATATATTTCGGATACACCTTTCTAAAGCAAATACCCAGGGTGGTTTCCATTTGGTATTACTTCTCGGGCACTGGACACAAAATTGATGAAAAACTAAATGAATTTTGAGCGTTTTTGATGTTCACCATTTGCAAACACTTGTTTGTTGTTGCTGCTCTTGTTGTTGCTGTTTTTGTAGTTGCTAATATTATTGTGGGCATTTCGAAGATGGCTCCAAACGAGCTATGCATGACAAAAGTAGAAAAATAACGTTAAATACGAGTCATGGCGCTTCTGATGTGTGGTCGGTCGGTCGGTCGGTATGTCCATCTATTTAGGTATGTCTATCTGTTTGTCTATGAAGTTGTTTGTCTGTCTATCTGTCCATCTGTCTGTCTGTCTGTCTGTCAATCGTATGGTATATTGTATGTTGTGGTTGTGTGGGGATGAAATTGGGGTAAATAGAAATGTCAAAAGTGCCATTTCGGAATTTCAATGTGAATTGCGGGTGTTATTTATGATTTTGATGGTCTGACAGCACATTGACAAGATTATTAATGAATAGCTCAACTCCGCTTTGAACATTCCAACGTTCCAAATGAATTATTCGTAGAAATTCGAGATTTGTCAAAAGACTGCTTACGAAATTAGTTATGCATTTTCAATGAAATATTTTAACAATATGAAATATTTATTAACGTGGATAACAAAAATATACAAACCCGCTTAGGAATATTCTGGCGGTACACTGTCGCAATTAAGCTGAATTCTTGAGTACACAATTTCGCAATTAAATTGCAATTAGGCATTTCGGTATAAGTATGTCTGACAATGTGCTTGTATAGTGATATCGAGTTGGTTTATGTGTACTTGTGTGTATACATTTATAAATTGTATATTAAGTGTCTACATAAATGAATTTAAATCAGCTTTCGACTTGGCTGCTTGCGGCGCTAATATCACCTTCAATAATGCATCAGCTGAGTTGTCGCGTCGCTTAAAACAACAACACGTACTTACACGCTGACACACTTGCAAGCGACTTTGTGGCTGCATACCATACCGTTGCACTTGTAATGCGCACAAACACTTCAAAAACGTAATATATTCAGATGTGTGCGCATAATGTCGAGCGTATGTTTAAATATCTGCTCAGTAGTACAAGTCATACTTAATTTTAACTTATGTTAATATCTAACACTAAATTTTAAAAACGATTTTTGAAGTAAAGTTTTCCGCACAAAAATTTAAATATAAGTAGTACGTATAATTAGAAATCATAATCTTTTCACGTCAAAAAGTTGATATCTTTAAGATAAATGCAAATTTTCTCAGTGTATTGCTTCTTAAAGGATCAAAAGCCTCAGTTGTGAGTAAGAATTTGAATTTTCATTTCAAATTTAATTAATATATTCATTTGCTGTGAAAACATTTTGCATTAATATCGCTGACTATAAACTACAGCAATAATAGTTGAAAGTCTCAACGAAGACTCAATCTTAAACCACTTTAATCCGCTTGCTAGAAGTGCTTATTTTGCCTTCGATCGAAACTCATAATTCACATTTCGAAACTGGCGCATTGCATGGATTACCGATGGACGACAGACACAGATACCGCACAGCAACAAATTACAAATTACTATGTTATCCTTGAAGAGTGTACAACTATGTTAGTGCAACCAATACAAACATACAACTGCAGACATGCAAACAAACAGTAAGACAGGCAGATAAACAGATAAACAGACAGACACGTTGTATTCGATTTTAATAAATTTTCAGTTGTACTAAAAGTGACAGTGCCACATACGAGTATGAAAGCGCATAAAGGACTTAAAAGGACATTGCAGTTGTATGAGTAGACCTTGTTGCTTTCTTTTTTTAATATTATTGTAGTCGCTGTGACAAGTTTATTATTTTTTTTGTTCTTTCTTTGAAATGGCACTTTTGGAATGTGTTTTTTGGACAAACGCCAAAAACTACGTCAGCAAAAAGATAATAGACATAATAGAAATAAAAAGCCAGCTTCTTTGTTGGAGTTTGTTAAGCTAAAATTGGAAAAAATGCTGTAAGATTGGATATTATGACTATGTGCACTGGCTGGTCGTATTGAGTGGAAATGACATGTCACATAAAATGGCTTCAATGGCAGATACAAGTAACTGCAAATAGTATTCTCAAAATAATGAGTAGCACATATGAACAGTTTTTTTTTGTTTGTAACCATAGATAAGAATAAAAAAGGTTTCCATTTTGTATAGAAAATATAATGGAAAGTCTTATTTGTTATTCAGCTAAATTGCGGTTTCATGTCGGTTTGTTTTCCTTTCAACAATTTTGTTATTTCATACTTACTTTCATATATACTTAATTTAACCAAAACTTCTAAACAAAAAAGTTAAAAGTTTCATAAATTATTTTATTAAATGTGTGATTTAAGAGTGATATGTCCTCAAAGTTTCTATCATATATTTAAATTAGTTACTTAAGATTTAGTTTTGCAGAAATTGAAACTGTCCTGCGACATAATCTTTTCCGACCACTTTTGGCCAAAC
Source organism: Suillia variegata (assembly GCA_949127995.1). Lineage (NCBI taxonomy): Eukaryota > Metazoa > Arthropoda > Insecta > Diptera > Heleomyzidae > Suillia > Suillia variegata. The sequence continues at coordinate 33,890,377 of OX421846.1, forward strand.
TGCCAACTTATGCCTTGATTTCTAATTGAACCACAAAAGTTTGCTTAATTTTTCTTGTCGTCTTGTTTTCTTCTTTTGCCATTTTCATGTTGGTCACTTAGATGAGCAACATTTGCAGCGAAAAAGTTTTCGCTTAGCAACTCCAGCAAAGAGCATTTCTTGCGATCATTTAATTAACGATAGCTTCGACGTCGAGTGAGCGCTTAATCAAACAAAATTCATTAAGATCATAAAACGAGGTCAACGAAGCAAAACTTTTTCGGTTTTTATCAAAATGGCGCTTAATTTAAATACAATCGTTTGCAAAAGGCATTTTCATTTTTTCTTTTTCTATGGAACAGCTGCGGCAAGAAGCTGCCTTAAAGAACCTGCTGCTGCTGCTGCTCCGAATACTCTTTTTTGTGCCTCCCGAACTACAACTGCCAAAAGTGCGAAAATAGTAATGGACCCTGCCCTGCGCACAACTACAACGACAACAACACTCGAGCAGCTAATTGAATAGAAAAACTAGCAAAAAGCGCAGACGAACAAGAATTTCGTAAAATTGGAAAACGAAATAATTGAAGCGGAAATAAAAAGAATAAAAAAAGACCCAAAGAAGTAGACAAAAAAAAGTAAAATAAGAAAAATTTGTGTTCGAAGGACCCTCTCATGCATACATGGATAACCAAAGTGTGCTGACTGTCCAGCCAGTAGAGAAGTCATGCCGGAGTCATAGACGAAGTCAATATGATGATATTCAAATACTATGAAAGTGTTTTTAATACTAAAGCTAAAAACCAATTTAGAAGTTAGTCTGGCTATTTTAAACATTTGTAAATATTTTTTTGAAAAATGGTTTAATTACCAAAAATGAATTTGATGACTTTGTCACGACTTAAAACTCAGGCATTTTTCTACTAGTCCATTAGCGCTGCTCGTACGGGCAATATGGGCGGGCGCTAACCGATCGAAAAGTTCTTCCTCCGAGCCGAGCCAAGCCGAAATGGCACAAGTTTTGCGCAACTTAATTGAAAATGAAAATTTCAGTAGCTGCTTCACAGCCAAAACTTATGGCAAGAGCAGGCAAAAACTTTTGCCGAAAAACAAAACTAACCGGCGATGGAAGGGGAGGGGAGAGAAGAGAAGAGAAAAGCAGACGAAGAATGCAAAGGAAAACAATCCAAAACGAAGCCAAATATTCAGAAGTGGAATTAAATCTGTTTGTGTCCAGTGTTGGCAGCGTGCAACAAAAATACCAACAACAACAACAAAAATACATATTTGTTGCAATGACAGTTGTTGTTGTTACTGTTGTTGCTTTTGTCGGATGCAGCAGCTGCGACGGACGCCATTTTGAATGGAATTAATGAGTTCGAAGTGCTGCTTTTTGCAACTTAGTTTTCATTTCTTTTAATTTTTCTTTAATTTGTACAAATAAAGTTTTTAACTTTCCACAAATTTGTAAGGAAATGTTTAATGATTAAAGATTTTATTTTTGCTATAAGAATTATTCAAAAGTTTAGAAACTGTTCGATTACAATTGGCGGCACGCGCGGACGTATCACGAACATTTATTGCAAATTTAGTTAAAATTGCTCATACGCCTTGATATGTACACTTGGTTTTTTAGATGCCTTCATTTACTTTGATGTTATAAATTAATGAAAAAAAAACACAACAAACCACAACAAAACAAAAGCACAAAGAAAAAGTTGTTGTTGTTTTTTTTTTCAACTTGACTGTGTCTTTACATACCTAAACAAACTAAGTGCATATATTTAATTAATTTGCTTATATTGCTTTGCTTGTTTAAAACTGTTTTTGTTTTTTTCTTTGTTTTGTTTCTTTTGTTGTTGTTAATGTTGTTGTTGTTGTTGTTGTTAATGTTGTTGTTGTTGTTGTTTACGAAAATTCGCTTAAACTTTTGAAACATTTTCGTTGGCAACAAACAACAACATTGTGCGGAATTTCAAACGCAAATTCTGCCCCCAAGCTTTGAGATTGTGAGCGTTTTTGTGGAATGCTGCTTTGAAGTCAGATTAAATTTTGTTTATGCTACTCTGATTGCCACAAAAGAAATTTGCATGCGCCGAGAAAAAGAGAAAAAGAGAAACCGAGAAAAAAGAAACTTTTTACTTAATTCAATTTGATATTTTCATTAATAGCCGCAATATTTGCTTTAAACACGCAACCGCAATGGGCGCCATTAGCATTCAAAGTCAAGCGTTTACAAATGACGGCGATAACCGCAAGAGACCAACACAAAAAATGGTTGTTACTTTTGTTATTGCTTTTAATGAGTTTAAGCGCTTTTTATTTTGTTCAGCGTTTCGAAGAACATTTTAAACAAATAATTTGCTTGTCTATTTTTGTTTTCTTTTTGCATTTCGGCTACGTGACCTAAAAGTATGCAATTAAATAGTTGATATTAAAAATTTCATTAAATAACATTAAACAAATACATTTGCTTTTTCTTTAAAGAATTTCATGCGACAATATTTGTATCGGTGTACTTAACCAACACTTGCGCAAATTGCGGTTAACCGCAAACCAACACACGTTCGCTGCTATAAATTAAATCGAACAAGAGCGTACGATAAATAAATTTAAATTCGCACAACAGTGTCACACATAAACAGATACACAAATTGCTTAATTTCTCTGGCACATGTATATGTGTTTGTGCACATGCATGTGTGTATGACGCCCCTCAAAGCACACTTCAAAGAGAGAGAAGAAAGCGAAAAGAGTAAAAACAATTAGCAGTCACTTATGTGTTGGCAGTTAACTCGAAATAGCCTTTTGCAGGCGCTTGTTCATTTGTTTCTTAAGGGTATGTGTGTGTTTGTGTTTGTGTGCGTGTCAAGTAAATCCACTTAAACACACAAACACACGCAAGCACATAAAAACCCAAATTACTTAAAGCCCGATGGCGCATTAATGCTTTAAGCTGCGAATTAATGTCCTGACATTATTTATCAATGATACCCAAACGAGCGATAATCGCACAGCATCTCGAGACTCGTAACCGACGAACGGTCGCATATTCGAATGCACAGTACTTAGAACTGTCTTCGGCATTAATGAAATGTTATTAAATTAATTACAAATCCATTTATTTTTTCAAATACATTCATATATTTTCAACCTTTAAAAAAACCTTCACTTAGTTTTAGGAGCTATAAATTTTACTTTGACACCACAACAACAACTAGTTGATATTGTTGTTGTTCTTAATTTTTACATTGTTTTAGCATAATATTAAATAAAATTACTGTAATTAAAAGAGAGTTTACAAAGGAACTTATAGACATTTTAATTTTCAGAAATAGTTGACTTTAATTTTAAATCCACTTTTCTTTCAAAATCTTTGTTCAATTTATTTGCCACATCAGAGTACTGTACAACGGTCACTCAGTCAGTTCGGTTATTTGGCGGCAATGGCTGTGGTCGTAAGTGATGGCGAAGGTTGGTCAGTATACTGCAGCACATAATGGCCGGTCGGTCGGTTGGTTGGTTGGCGGGATGGTCGGGTAGAAAAGCCTGCAAAATTAATTTTCGGCTGATGAGTGGATTCGGGGACTCGAGCTCAACTGCGGCTAAAAGCAGAAGACGCACGAAAAAGGGTAGAGAGGGAAAATGCGGTCAAGAAGAAAAAACGGACAACCGCACAACAAATTGAAGGGTGAACAGGCAGGCAGGCAGGCATGCATTCAGGCGGGCAGTCAGTCAACATTAAGCTCAAGTATTTAATGAATGTGAACAATAATTAATTTGTTGGCATTTAAAAAATTAATAAAATGCGCACGAAAGTATGCTGTAAAATTTATACTCTCAAACAAGAAAATAAACTATGATTTTGTTTATATATTAAAGGATTTATTAAAAACTTTGACAGACAATATCTCGTAAACAGTTTTGAAGAATATTGCTATATATACATATGTATATAGTAAATTATACTTGAAGAGTTTAGATTGTCAACTTTAATATTGAAATTTATTTATTAAAATGTTTAGATTTAAATATCTTGGATTTGCGATTCTCGTTTGTCAAATAACTTCTTTCTTTTTCTGTTGAACTGTGAAGAAATAAGTTTGTCATTCTAAAAATAAACACTCTCAATGTTAACTTTAACAAAAATTTAAATTCACTTTTATTGCGCTTCATTTCGTGCGCGACGACGCATCAATTTAACGCTTCGCCAACGTTTTTCAGCCTAAAAGCAACGTTTTCAGCCTAAAAGCTTTAATAGCTCGCTAAATCTCTGCGCGCAAAACTTTTCGCTTCACGCAAAAACTTTGATTTGTTGCTTTTATTATTGCTGTTGTTTTTGTTTCCGTTTTTGTTGTTGTTGTTGCTGGTTGAGGAAAGGTGCCTTCTTCCTTAGTGCATAAAAATTCATTTGATTTTAAATCGACTTCGAGCGCAGACGAAGAAAAATGTGGCGAAAACTTTTCACTTGTATTTTACTTTGGCGCAACTTTGTAATCATATTTATGCATACGCCAAATAAGACAACAACACAAATAACAACAACAACACCAAGAAAAACATAAATTTATGCAAATTTCGAGAGAAGAAGAGAAAAAAATATATTAAAAAGTATTTTGCCATAAATAAGAAATTTCAAAAGTAATAAAAATCAATAAACGAATAAAGTAAAAAAATATAACCGGGTTTTTAACACACACACATACACACAATTATGCCCATATTTACATAGAGCGACAACGTTGGAAAATGGCAAAAATATTTACACTTGTCAGTGTTGCCACCGCGAATTTCCCTTTCAATAAATATTGAAAATGTTCGCTGCCGAAGAGGTAATTCGAATGCGCAACACAAACACTCTCGATGTGACAAATAATGACGCCTTTGTGCGCGTGACTGAGTGAATGAGCGATTGTGTGCTTTGCTGTATACACTCGTACATATGTATGTATGTATTTATTTTTGCATTGAGTTGCGGTTGAATGTCGCATTCGTTTTAGTTTGGTTTTAAGTAAAATATTTTCACTATGATAATGTTTAACCAATTTTTAGATATAAGCATGAGATTGGCTTCTTGAAAAATATCATATTTTAAAGTACAACTAAATTTATAAATAAATTTAACATTAAGGACCATTTTTCCAAAAACAATAATCATACTTTGCAAGTGATTTTTTAATTACAACAACTAATGGCAAGACAGAATAAATTAATTTCGAATTTCGCCAAACTATTCTCATTAGCAGTTTTTTCATTTAAATTCATTATTCCAATTTATTTGATGATTTCTTACAACTGCTCTAATCCACACACTCACTTACACATTTCTATATCATATACATGTACTTTCCATTACATCTTTAAGTATAGAAAAATAGTACGAAAATAAAAAAAAATATAAAAAAAAACTCAAATTCAGTTCACGATGCGCACGTATTGATTGAAAAAGCGCCGCCATACAGTGACATATCAATAGCAGACACTCACCAATTCACTCACATACTTCAACATACACACAAACAGACATAGACACATACTCGAACATTTTTTCAATAGATGTATGTATACATAAAGGTAAGCAACATTGTTACATTTTAGCGCTATTGTGCCAGTGAATATGAATTCTTTTCATCCTCTTCGTTTTTTTATTGCCTAAAGGTAAAAAGTCGAACGAATATTTTAAACTTTAACTTGACTGTATATGTGTGTACGCATGTGTGTGCTATGGCAACATGTTTCACACACACACATTTACGAGTGTAGAGACGTGCTCCTCCTTATGAAATATGATAATAATAAAAAGAATAAAATTAATATAATGTCAAATGTCGGTTATCGTAGCACAATAGCGTCACTGTCGTCGTCGTTGTCGTTGTTGTCGTTGTCGCCGTCACGTTTTGAATTCCACACACTGACAATGGATGTGACTCTGTCTCTGTGTCATTTCCACAATTTCACATATTTTGTTTGCTTTTTTTTATTGCAAAGAAATTTATTTGTACCTGGCCGGGTATGATTTGTGCTATTTGCATAACACGCAAATTGCTTATTAACGAGCTGACAGCGGTAAGCTATTGTAATAATCTGTTGTTTCAAGTTGGTTGAATACAAGTAGAGCATGTCGTATGAGTGACATTATTTATTTTTAATTATTTCAGCTGAAATTAGCAGGGAAGAAGTTACAAAAGAAGTGTTTTTTTGCATTTGTCGTTATATTTATTGACTTTCTCATATTACAAGTTTTATACATTTCCACATAAAAGAATTTAAAAAAAAAATGTTGTTATTGTTACAATTGTATTAAAAATGTTGTTTTATTTTTTTAAATATTTGTTTATGACTTCTTGTCATTGTTGTTTAGAAAATGGGAGGTTGAAACACTCAAGTTGCAACTAAGCTATAATACTATAGTAGGAAGTATCAGAAGATCGTAAAGATTTTGTTATACTCTTCTGATATTAAACAAACCTAGAAAGTACTTTAATGTCTTAATGGGTTAAAAGACAAATGTTTTTCGATTTCATATCGATTCTTTTTTTTGAAGCTCAGATTTATTGGAATTTCACTAGACAAAATCACTTTTCTTAAACATTTAAATTTTTTATTTCATCGCCATTTCAATTCAGAAATATTTTAAAAATGTTTTTGTATTTTTCGAAAATTTTTCAAATAAATTTCGAGACTCTTTGTATGTTTCTTTGACATTTTCGAAATATATTCAACAGTATTTCAACATTTCTGTAATGCAATTTTATATTTAATGTAATTTTGAAGAGAACAACCCATTAATTTTTAAATATTTGCGTAATTATTCAATTTCTGTCATTTCAGTTGATTAAGCAGAAATTTTAAATTAAAAATCGCTCATACGCAACACGCGAATCCTTTTTTTTTAAAGGCGAAATTTTTTTCATCCACTTGAATAATAATTTCCACTACTTTCCACAGCAATTCTATTTAATACAACAAAATTAATGTGCAAAAAACTTCCACACATGCTTCCGCAGAATACAATCAGGCAGCTAATAGCTGCATAAACATACACACACACACACACGCACGTATACACTTACAGACACACACACATTTGTTGTTGTACTGCAAAATGTTATTAAATCATTTAAATCACGCCCAACTTTAAACAACATGAAAAATGCATTGCATGCAATTTCCGGCACCATAAGCTCAAACAACAACAACAACAACAATAACAGTAACAACAACAGCAATAATAACAGTAACGAGCAGAACAACAACAACAAGAACAACAATAACAGCAATTTATTATGCAGTATTTGCACGCATATTTAGCATTTTGCCATTGTCCACACGTTGAGTTAATTATTTTCATTCAGTTGGCTGAAAAACACATTATAACCAAATATTTATGCTCTGCTGCACTGGCCACTGCAACATGAACTTATGCATGTGAACCGGAGTGTTTTGCTATTGTAATGCAATTGCTAGTTTCGGCAATTGTTTAGTGTTTTCCTTTTGTTTAGTTCTGTTTTTCATTTGCATTTGCATATATTCTTACTGTTTGTTTTCGTTCTTCTTTATGGTTGCATTAATTGTTGTTGTTTTTTTTTCCATAGAAGCGCATTTACTGCATCTATAAATAATTATGTTTGCCAAATAATGGCAATGTGTGTCAGTTCATATTTGCTTTTCATTTGGGCTTGTTTAATATTTTCAATTGTTTCGAATTAAATAGTTTTGTTTTCTAGGAGGCGTTCACAATTTATGGCTTATTAAGGTGTGAACTAATTAATTTTCAGGAGAACACGTTTTTCGATTGGATCGCATAAGTGGAATTTTATAATTAATTTCATAGAAAAATTATTTATATTTCTGCTTTATCATATTTTGTCATATAAAAAGCTTTCCTAATAACAATTAATATTATCAAAATCCTTGATTTTTGTATTTAAAATCACTTGTTAATTTTTTAATAATAATCTCACCACCCTTGCAAGTAATTTGCGGCTGTATTTTCCACACGCCTTCAATTTTATGCAAAATTATCGCGGCTTTTGCACATCAAATCCACAACGACATCGTATAAATTCTAATTTGAAATTATCACTCATACGCCGAGTTGACCTCTCTTAATCCAGCATTATTCTATAATCATGCTAAAATGACTACACCATCCATCCATCCATCCACACCATACCACACCACACCAGCCCACACTATGACCATGATGCGATGTAAAATGAAATAGCCTCAATGTGCTTTGCAAAATGCCGTTACTGGAACTGTAACCGAGAAATATGCAAATCATGTTGTTAAAGCTTCAGTTTTGCAAAATGAAAAATGAAAAAAAAAAAAAAATGGAAATAAAATTCTTTTTATTCCACTTGAGTCAAATAGAACAGAACGGAACAGAAGAGCATTGAATAAAGTAGTACTGATGGTTGGCTGGTCGGTTGGCTCGGTGGTTGTCTGCCTGAGTGACTGCCTGACTGACTGGCTGGCTGACTGGCTGACTGATGTTGATGTTGTTTACGCTCTCACAATGCAAATTATGATTATTATGGTGATGCGAAGCGATGTAGATGGTATGATGGTGTTGTTTTAGGCGACGCCATTGCTGCCGTTGCTGCTGCTTCTGATGATAACGCCCGATTTTAGATTACTTTTGCGTTTTTCTTTGACTAATTTAAGCAAATTTTTAAATAATGTTTACCCCTAAAGTGAGTTTGCGAAATTATGACAGCAGATTAATTTAATGCAAGAAAAATACAAATTTTTATCAAGAATTGCGTGAGAGATATAAAATGACAAACTTTGATTTAATATTTTTAAATTTATTATTGTGAGCTCTAGGTTAAATGAATTATAACATAATTATATTGAGAAAAATTAGTGATATAGATTTTCATTTAAGTATTTTTATTTTTCTTATATTAAGACCATTTCGGTACCTTTCTTATAAGTCTGATTTAAATTCTCGAATTTTATCCATTTTTTCTTCTATAACAAACTGATCATCATCTGTATATACATATCTGTAACTATATAACAGTATTTAAACTTTTGAAAATTGTAAATTTAAAACTCACCAACATTCACACATACCCACATGCACACAATGTATCATACACGGCGTATGACTAACATTGAAAGAAATTATAATACATATGGAAAAGTAATAAAATTCATGCTAGCGGCTTACATGTCGTATGATTTATACGCAATTATCATTAATTAAACTTGCAAATGATTAAGCGCGTATCTATGCTCTTGCCATGGCAACATATCACATAATTAATTAATATTACTCATACGTACGTCCCACATGTGGCACGAGCACTTTTTGTTATGTAATATGCAATACTTTTTTCTGTTTTTTTTTCGCTTTTGCTTTTGCTTTATGCACACTAACAAAGCCTTGTACTTGTAAATACTGGCAAGTATCCTCGCTCTTACCGCTCGCTGCCAGCCCGACACTATGCACTAACGCATAATTAAATTATGAACTACATTATAAAAGTTGCTGTTCACTTTTTTTCTGCCCACTTTTATTAACTTAGTTGCAGGCAACAACGACAACAACAACAATAACAACATATAAAAACATAATAATATTTTTATGCTGTGCTACAGAAACCGCATAAAAATATTTATCCTGGCGGCAAACATTTTTTTGGGCTATTATGCAAGTGATTTATTGTCGAGCCGTTTGGCGTTTGCCGCCGGTCGGTGGCAGGACAAGCTGGGCTGAAACAACACAACTAGGGTTTAACTTTGATTTTATTCTTGCTTCGGCAGCTTCTTCTTCTTGTTGTTGCTTTTGTGCCTTTTTTTACTTTTTCCGAAGTACAAAACAAAGCAAAACGAAAAAAATCGCTCGGGTTCTTAGCCTCCTGCTCTGCTCGTTTGTAGTTCTTTTGGTAAACTAATTTTTTATGCTCATTTTGCGCAAAAATGAAGGCTTCTTTTGATTGTTATTTATTAAGTTTGTTTTTGTTTTTGCGGTTTCTGTGTTGCCGTGGCAGTTAAAAAGTTTTTTCTTCTTTGTTTTTTTGCGGGGGTGGAAAGTTTTATGAGTGTTTGCGGTTATAAACTTGGTTATGAATATCAAATTCTTTGCCTAATTGACTTAAAGTTTGTATTGTTTTTTTATGCAACAAGATTTTGATGCCGCTTAATGGGCAACTGCTTAAGACTGTTTGTTTATTTTGTTATAAAATAAAATATAATAATTTCAAAATAAATTGAGTATAAAGTTAAACAATCAAATTTAAGTTTGTTTTACTTAGCAGAGATCAAAGTCGCACACACGTTAGATAAGAAAAGTTTCCTCTTGGTATTCTATTAATTTGAATCACTCATACGCCATGTTGCACAAATGCTTATTTTTATATTCGTGCGCTAATTGCGCAGTAACATTTTCCGAAAGTCATCTCGCAAACTATGAAACAATAATACGCGAATATCTTTTACCCCACTTCAATTAAACTAAAATCTTGTGCAAACACTTTCCGTGCAAACAATCCGCTCGAAAACAGTTTTCTCGAAATTTGTTTTTTATATTCGTTCCTTCGTTCGTTCAACGCCGCCACCGACGATGACGACGACACTCGAGTACATGTAAACAAAAACAATTGAAACGCACACTCAAGCGCACTTCAACAATAAGCAGCATCATTTTGCATAGTTAAACAAAACGATGAGAAGCAAAACAAAAACAACACAAACAAAAAAGAGAAAGAGAAAGAAAACTGCAAAAAGCATATAAAAGGATAACGAAACGCAAAGTGAATTTTGCAACAAAGCAAAGTAAAGTATAAGCAAAAACAACGACGACGATAACGTCTTGCAAGGCTTAAAAGCCTTAAGCCACCACCAAAAATTGTTATTTCCATTGTTTTTTTCGCTCTAACTGTTATTTTTGGAAAATTTTCTTTTAAAGTGTTTGTAAATTTATGCAAATAAGCACAGAAGAGAACAGAAAAATAACGAGAGGGAAGGAGAAAGAGTTCGCTAAAGTGCATGTAAATGAAACCTTTTAAAAGTATTTCCCATTGTTTGTTTGTGTTAATGAAAATTTACATTTTTAAGTGCACCCGCTGAGAGGTCAACCGATCGTATGAGTGACGTCGCCCCTACGCAGATGCACATCATAACATACACTTTGATGTATTTGTCTCTCTTTTGCATGTGTCTTTGCAGCGTTGTTGACGCACTTAAATAGCGAAGAAAAGTACAATTTTTATAACCAACTTGTGTGAAATTTATTTTAATTTTTTCAACTTTCATTTATTTTGATCAAAAGACAAAGTTTCAGGCAGCATTCATTTCCATAACGATTATGCTGCAAGGGAAACTGCGCTGAAAGCAAAGTTTTAAATGTGTTTCTTTTGAAATTTAACTCATTAAGTGCGTCATTAGCATATGAATGCAGCATGTTCGAAGCCACAGTTTACAAGAAGTTTTTAGTGGGAGCGAGTTTGAAATTAAACTGAATTTGAATAATATAAATCATACGCCATGTTAGCTTAACCACGAAATCATAAAAATTGCAGGTAAAAAACAGTTTTGAATACAAACAATTGCAACATCTCAAATTGAGTTAAATTTGTGAATATATCTGCATAATAAAGCAACTCATACTAACTGTTTGTCATTTTTCAGTTATGAAAAACTTTTTAAAAAATAAAACACAACCGCTAAACTTTTCATAACATAACAAACTTAATTTTAACTGCAAAATTCATTTTATTTTTCTATAAAATCAGCATAACAATAACAAATTCAACTTTACTTTATTAGCATATTACACAACCACTTCATAAGTAATACAACTTAAAAACTGGCATTTCGAAGTGATTTATGTTGAAAATGGCAGCCAAATACAATAAACTGAACAATATTTTGCACGATTTTTAAGTATTAAATTAGCAAAAGTAGCTCAACTTAAAATTAAAATAACTCATATGACATCTAAACCATTTCATTTCAGTAACAAACAGTTAGTTCTAAACTATTTTGAGCGAATATTTCCTTTACTTCTGCTGAGATTTGTTCAAACTAAATGTTATAAAAAGTTGTCTTATTTTTCAATTTTATTAAAAATGATCTTCTGCCCTGCTTTCCATATCCAACATTAAATAGGATGTTCTGTCGAGTAAAATAAATAAAATAACTCATACGCCATGTCGAGCGTTTGAGATAAAGTCAATTAAAATTGTCCAAACAAATTGAAAAAATAAAAGCAAAATTGCTTTCTAATCTTATAATTAAAAAATAGCACAATACCAACACATTTACATAACCACACACACACACATACAGAAATGCACAAACTCATACTCATACCCGTATACACACACTCAAACACATTGAAAAATTTTTCCATTCATTAAGCTCGCATTCATGAAAAACCCGAAACAACTTTAGCCCTCTGCCCTCTTTTCGCCTAGTTTATTTCTGCCAGTTTTATATGGCGTGCTCAACATTAATGGCAACACTTCAAAGCATTACAGTTTTAAAACCCACACATATACATTTGTAATTCATATATTCGTATACACAACAGTAGGCACATCACTTGCACACACTAACACACATAAACATACATTCCAGCTTATTTAGAGCTTGTCTGTCTGTCTGTCTGACTGTGTGTGTGCTACAATGTTGTATTTATCCATCGTCTGATTCTGTTTTTTATAGTCTTGTTTTTTGAATGTGTATGTGTATACATGCGTGTCAGTGTGTGTACCTAAGCACTTTTTAAAAACGCACATTTGATACTCTTTTTATGAGATACCTACAGCAGCAGCATATGTGTTTGTGTTTTTAATAGCACATGTGTACACATACTACGATGTATTTGTACATTGTGCGCTTGTGTGAGTTTGTGCCAAACTAATTTGTTATTCTGCTAACATTAAAAATTCAGCAGATTTAACGTGCCAAATGTGCTTGGCTTTATTTTTTTTTAGCAATTCTCTTTACAAACAGATTTTGTGGATTTGTGCGAGTTTAAAGGAAATTCTTTGAGATTACAACACATATAAATTTCAATGTTATTTTTGTTTGGAACATAATAGCACAACATTGCGTATGAGTATTTTTTTTATGCAAATTCGTTTCTCTTATGTAATATAAAAAATTCAATCAGTAATTTGATACTATTTTTAGACCATTCATCAAAACCAATTCCATGAAACAACTCTCTTCTCGGAACTGCTGTGTTCTATTACTCTGTTTAGTCTATTAATAGATTTACACAAAAGTCAACAGCAAAACTATTTTTCAGCAAAAATAGTTAAAATTATTTTAGAGCTATTTGCTACAAAGATCGTGAGCATTATATAATTTGTTCAGTGTAAATACCATTTTTATATGATACACCTTTACATATGAATTCTAATTAAGAAAATTAAATGTGATATATCTAATCTACAAAGTTGATTGTTTATTTTTAATTGGCACTCCAGTGCGTATGAGAGATTTAAATAATGCTCAGATACCTTTTCTGCAAAACATCAACAAGCCTAAACCAAAATTTCACATTAATCACACGCTCTAAGCACACAAACTACTAACCTTTCGCTGTCAACTCTTTCAAGCGCTCCTTTCAGTAGACAACTCCTTTGATTTTCTTAATTTTTATTGCATTTTTAATTGGCACATCAACACGCGTGAGTGATATTAATACTACCCAACGAAAAATAAGAAGAAAAAAACACCGCTCCACATGCAAATTCCCGAGCAAAGGTAATATAAATTAAAAGGCAGGCAATTTCATACAATTCCACATTAATCATACGCCCCCGAGCACACACAACGAAAAAAATCTGTGCTACCAAATTTAAGCCCAACAAAAGACGCGTTCCCCGAAAAGCGTCCTGTCAATTATTTCTCCTGCTAATTAACAGAAATTACTTACGCACAAAAAAAAAACAACAACCAAAAAAAAGTTGCGCATATAAAAAATAATTTCATTATTACATTCGGCAAAGAGATGAAAAAAAAAGAAATTGTATGCAAAATGTTTCACATTAACTCAATTAATTTATGCTTATAAAATAATTTCTCAACGTTGCTGCCTGCTACTTTTCTCTGTACTTTACGCCCTCGTAATTATGATATTCCGTTCTGTTTCAAGTAGGCGAGTAGGCGCGTTGGGTGGTTTTCCCAAGAAAACTTGTAAGCCAAAAATCAGCACAAAATGTCTCTATCCGCCCAATAAAAAAAAAGAACAACAACAAAGTGAAATTTTTTTTCTCATAACAGCGAAATTACCAAAATTCCGCATAGTCGACATAAAGCACAACACACAAGTCTCCGACATCCGCCTCCGACTACGCCTCCCAAGAGATGCTTTAATAATTCTATTACAAACTTCATAAATTATAAAGTTACTGCGTGGCGGTGGCGGATTTTATGTGCGCCGGATTTTATGCTTATGCGCCGCCATTACAGTTTAATAAGCAATAAAGTGTGTGTGTTTGTGTGTGTGTGGTTGTTGTTGTTAAAGCAAAAATAAAAACATAATTTTTTTAAAGGTGTTGCGCGGTTGTGGTGCCAAAGGCGGTGCCCACAAATATACAAAAAAAATCAACAACACAGGAAGTGGAAGAAAAAATAAAAACAACAAAAAGGATACATGGCGAAGGTGTGTTTAAAGCGGAAATAATGAGGACACTTTAAGCTAAGTTGGTGATGGTTGGCGGTGGCGGTGCAGTGGTGCAAAGTTTCAGCTAAATTGTGTAATTAAGTGGAAAACTTTGAAACTTGCTTCTGAGACTCATTTAAAATTAATTTTCATGAGTTGTAACAGTTTCTCGTTTTGTTCTCGTTATATGCGCATTAAATAACAATCAGCGACTGAATCGTTTCTTTTTTTTATTCAAATACAAAATTATAAATATTACGAGTGAGATGAGAGTTGTCAATTTAGGACTATTTTTATTACAATTTAAATAAAATTACTTATTAAATTGTTCCATTCGGTGCCCTTTAAATGGAAAACATTTTAATAGATTTTGTGAAATATAACAAAACATTGACTTTAAAAAATCTGTATTTACAAGGTGGCGCAAAAGAAGTCATCCGATGTTGTTTGGCTCTTATTTTTTTTCTAATTAAAAAACTTCGATTCTGTTTTTTGATTATGTTTATTTAGACTTTTAGAATTAATTGTGTTAAGTCGAGAAGATGATATCGGATAAATGGGCGCCGTCACAATTGATTGCCATACGGGCTCGTTTTATGGCATTTTCCATCACTTCGGCGAGAGTTTCGGGCGATAAATTCTCGCATTCGTGTCGGATATTTTCCTTGAGGGCTTCCAAGGTCTCAGGCTTGTTGATGTAAACACGAGACTTCAAAAAACCCCATAAAAAGAAGTCCGGGACCGTTAAATCGGGCGATCTGGATGGCCAGTGCAAATCGCCAAAACGCGAAATTAAGCGACCCGGAAACACGGCCTTCAGAATGTCGGTTGTGGCTCGTGCAGTGTGTGCTGTTGCTCCGTCCTGTTGGAACTACATGTCCACCAGTCCTAATTCGTCCAGTTCGGGCAGAAAAAACTCGGTCAACATTGCCCTATAGCGCGCACCGTCCACTGTTGTCGTTTGACCCGCGGCGTTCGGCCCGATGACTCCTCCAGCGTGAACAGCGCACCACGCAGTCACTTTGAGCGGGTATAATGGTTTCTCGTGCATCACTCGCGGATTTTCGGTTCCCCAGAAGCGATAATTTTGCTTGTTCACGTACCCGCTGAGGTGAAAATGAGCCTCATCGCTCATTATGATTTTTGCCAACACCACAGACGAATTGTTACGCAAAAAAATAGACACAATTATTCCGCGTTCTTGGGGAGTGTATCGCTCCATGGCTTATTCACTTGTATTCTGTATCTGTCTAGTACACAAATGTCAAAACAGATTTGACATTGGCGGCCATTTGCAAAAATGAGAGCATCTTCCAATAGGGTGATTTCTTTTGCGCCACCTTGTACTTATACCTTACAAAAAATATAATGATGTATATATGTACTTGTGCTAATTTTATATATAAAATATAAGAACTTTGTGTGCTTAAAAAGTTCAAATTAATATCAAACTGGCGATACAAGTTAAATATGTTTACAACCAATATTTATGAGAAACTTAGGGACGTATGAGGAATATTAAATAAT
The DNA here is from genome assembly GCA_949127995.1 of Suillia variegata. NCBI lineage: Eukaryota > Metazoa > Arthropoda > Insecta > Diptera > Heleomyzidae > Suillia > Suillia variegata. The sequence goes on from OX421846.1 coordinate 33,906,512, forward strand.
TTAACCACATCTTAAAGTTATTCAAGTCGATTCAGTTAAAGGCCACCAACAAGTATGAGTAATATTAATTGAGATACTAGAAGCACATTCAAACTCTATCTTTATAAATTAATTAAACTTATTTTGTTAGCTACAAGCTTAAAGTGTGACAAATAAGTGCATAACGAAGCTGGCATTGATTACCGCACAAATCCTTAAAAGCGATATCCAACAACATTTTTTTTTTTTTTTGTATTTCATCTATTTTTCAGAATGGAAGCATTTTCCATTAAAATATTCATCTCACTTAAATTTCCATGATCCGCCGTTTACATGACATTACCTCGTATATTTGCTTATTTGATTTTATCTCTGTGTTTGTATGTTTCCATACTATATTTTGGTATATGTAATATCGTGGCGCTTAACTACTTGTCACTTGTTGTTATTGTTGTTGTTCTTGTTGCTGTCGTTCCGTATCCTTAGTTTGACATTCAAATATTGCATGCCATTCATCTCGTCAACATGCAAATTTATTTAGCGCCATTACGTCTGTTCGCTTTTTCGCTTTTTATTTCGGGTCGTTGTTGTTGCTGTTGCTGTTGTTGTTGTTGTTATTGTAGCTTCCCCTCCTGGCATTTTGCAAGTGTTCTGTGTATTTTGAAGTTGAAATTTTCGTTTTGTTTCTGTTTTGTTTTACTTTTGCATGGTTGCATTTTGCACATTGTGGCATTGTTTAATGCTTCGCTGCAATTGCTCCAAGAAGACGAAGGAGAAGCATTTGTTTCGTTACTGTTGCGCTGCTGTTTTGCGCTAAATGCGAGCACATTGGCTTTTAAAATGCGCTACAAAATGAAATTGCCGGGATTTTCAAGCAGTAAATTAAGTTAAGTCAACAAACTGTGTTGAATTTGGCATTGTTTAATGTAAGCGGGACGTATAAGCATCGTGTATACGATTTGAAATAAATGTCACTCATACGCGGCGGTGTCGTTTTTATTTATTTGCATATTATATTTGAAAAAAATTAATTGACGTTTTTAGCTTCTATATTAAATTGTTGTAATATTTTTTAATGAAATTGCATTAAAATAATTCTTACCACTCACTTCATGTGAATTATTTAATAACAAAAAGTTTCAAAGCATTTCTTTAATTCATAACTATCTTTTCACCAGCATTTTTACTATGCCGTCTGTTGTAGCCACATAACTGTACAAAAACATTTTTAATATATTTTCATAATTAACTTTTTTTAAATATATTCTTATTTTTATTCTTCGCCTTCTTTTTCTGTTCTACATAAATCTTTTTCTAGATTTTTAGCACTTCTTGCCATCACTCAGCGTCAGCGTCGTCGGTGTCGGTGTCGGCGGCGTCGTTGATGTCCTTGCGCTGTGTCCTTATTAAATTGCAATTCACTGCTCAGCGCTCGTCAGCGAGCTAGGAGCTGCGAGCAGCAAACAGCGCAAGTGGCTTCCTTTCAGGACCAGCAGTTTTGCGCGCATCGCGTTTCTGTTCATTGTTTTGCTGCATTTTGCATTTGCTCCCTCGAGTGATAATAATTTCTATTTAAACACAAGAAAAAAGCTGCCAAGCAGAATATAAATTATATACTTTTTTGTAAGGTGCACTAAATGCAAAAAAGTCAAAGGAACATTTTTTAAAAAAATATATTTAAAGCAAAAAATTTTATATGACAGGCAAACGAACCATTATTTTCCGCCATGATTTCAAATTAAGGATAATGGCAGTTTTTGTGCGTGTGTCACAGTTTAAGTTTAGTTTAGATTTTTTGTCGCTTCCTGATTTAGTACGGAGGCTGACGCTCTGCACATTGGCTGCACATAACTGCAAGTGGAAAACAAAAAGTCAAAAATGTTGATAAGTGTGAAATAAAAAAATTTGCACTGTATTTTATAGTTTTCGATAATTTGCATTGCAGCCAAGCGTCTGCAATTGTGGATTTAATCGCTATCTTGTACATCAAAATAAAATTTATCTTTGTTTTTGTATGTTCAAGCGAACATTTGATTCATAATATATATCTCTTTTTAATTTAAATTCAAGACGAGGTTTACAACTTTATTAGATTCACAGAAACTGGTTTATTATGATTTTAATAGAAAGTATTTCTTATATTGAAATCCAGAAATTTCGAAACTTCGAGGCGTATGATTAATATGCAATTTACATATAATGAATAATATTTTTAAACTTTTATTTGATAATAATTTTAAAACTAAATAACAATAGAGTAATAAAATCTTTATTGCAAGAATATTTTTGATAACCCTGACCACTTTATTCCAAATTGAATTGGTATTGATTCTTAATTGCCAACTTCATGCGTCGAGTTGAGCTCATGATTTTTAATTGAGTTCAATGGAAATCCTCAATGGAAAAAGCAAATTGTTGCGCTTTCACCATATAGTGCCATTTTTAATTATTCCAATTAAATGCCGGGCGCTACTTCAGCGCGAGTGGGCGCGCTCGCTCACTTTTAATAGTTCTAATTGAGAATGCAATTAAGCCACAATTACCTTTTAATGGTTCACTTTCATTAGGCAAATTAAAAGCATGCGCACTCAACTAAACTCAACTCAACTTAATTTAATTTACTTAAGCAATTATTGTCGCTCGTAGTGCTCTTTTGTGCCCTCAAGTACATATGCTGATATGCACTTAAGAGCGACAATAAGCATTTACTTAACGCTGGGAAAAACTAAAGTAAGCGCTTTAATACCACACAACGCCATCGCCTTTCGCATCACATCGCCTCGCACTACTCGCCCCGCTGCTTAGTGAAGTCGAAAGTTCAGCGAAGTGGAGTGAATCTCGTTGCGATTTGAGCAAAGTCATTAAGAAAGAAATGCGCGCACCATCAGTGTCAAATGTGCTATTTTGTGGCTTTAATTTAAAAAGTAATTATCTGGGATTAGAGTGTTTTACAACTTAGTCGCTCGGGATGATTTTTGTGGACTCCTCCTGTTTAAATTAAAGAAGTTCAACAAATTCAAAGATTTTAAATTCTAACTCTGATTTATATTAGATACTTGTTATTGAGTTGCTGTAGCACATAAGAGACGCATTTCCAACCTTTCAATTTTTTTTTATAAATAAAATCAGAAATTCCAATTCTTTATCTACGTATTAAAATACAAAAAATGCATTTAGTGATAAACCAAACAATCTGTAAAATAATTGCAAATATCTAAAAAACGTTTAATTAAAGTCACTCATATGCCGTGTTGCAGGAAATCACTGAAAAAATACCAAATGAATACGAAAAATAAAGTTCATTAGGTACAGCACACGTAAAGTCATAATAAATTTTTAACAATACTGCCTCAACATAAAATATACCCGACTCTAAATAAGCTCGATTAATTAAAGTCACTCATACGCCATGTTGAGATAATATCTTTGCGCGCCGGATTTACTTCGTCGACTACAAATTCCACAGGCCCAACGACTACGTCGGCGTTCTACCCACAAAACCGCGCACACTCAAAACCAAACCAACCACAGCGACAAGCCAACAATTTGTATTTTCCTAATTATCATAAGACAAAAAAACAGAAAATAGAGAGAAAAAAGAAAAATTTAACCAGACAGACATGCCAGCAGGGATTTCAATACATCAGTGAATTGTACAGAAATTTGCTGCTGCTGTTTTTTCTACAACACTTTTTTCGCACCCGTTCGCCACGAGAGCAGCAGCGGCAGCAGCACAGCAAAGTCAATGCGAAATTTCACACTGCGGCAGGATATTTACGCGGTTTGCACGATTTACACTCAAGCAGCGGGCTTTCCGCGCCAGAACTTTTTTTTTTGTATTTCTGCTTTTTTGATGGAAATATTTACAAAACTTTTTTCGCTACAGGATGTTGGTGAAATTACAAAAATTTACTATGAAGAAGAATTGAATAGGTTTGAGCAGGATTAAATAATAGAAAAGTCTCTACATAAACGATATATAAAGTCTTTTTTCGAAAAAGGTTTATTTTGTTAGCGTTTAAACACTTTAAGTTAAATATAAACAATCATTCGACATGGTTCTCTTAAAGTGTAATTTCATATTAAAAATCGATTCAAATTGATAATTTATTTCGTTTTTTATTTCTTTTCTTTCAGGTGAACGTCAGCAATACTTGGACCATGCCGCAGGAAGGACTTAACGTCTTTTATCGCTTTTTCCGTGATCGAATATCCTGGTTTGAAGCAGATGCTGTCTGTCAATTCCATCACGCCAACTTGGTGACAGGTAAACCAGTTGTACCTGTTTTTTTTTCTTTTTATTTATATTCTTATCAAAACAACAATTTATAATACACACCCAGCAGGGTAGAATACTGTGACCCCAAACTTGACGTGTCAACTGCCCGAAAACGGAAATAAAATGAAAAAGGAGCGCACAAATCACGGCGAAGAAGAAAAAAACTAAACGACAAACATTGTCGTTCGAGTGGAAAAGCACAACACACAAAATCACAAAATAGAAATGCAAATAAGCAAATAGGGACATTTGACAACACGCTCTTTAGTAGTGCAAATGTCCAGCAGCTGTTTTGACATGTCCCCTCCTAAACAAACAACTCAACTTTACGCTCCCCGAACACCCAGTCACTTAACATACTCGTACGCTGGCAAACAGTGTCGGTTGTATGATTGTGGAAAGCGGGATTTTTTAACTTTAAAAGTCAATAAGAGACACTTTTCAGAGGTCAGAGTTTTAAATAATATTTTTAAGACTAAATTTAAAAACGAAAAAAATTAATTTACTGTCTTGAGGCCACATACCGAAAATCTTTTCAAATAGTTCAAAACCTTGTTAAATATTTTGAAAAATATCCGAATATGATCCTAAAACATTTAATTTTTTTTGGAATAAAAACTTTAAGGCGGTATATGAACCCATCGACAGTACGCCACTGCTTTAAAAGCTTTGTGGAAATGAAAAATGCCGCCTGCCGCATGTCTGCAACTGTCTGCGACATTTGTGCCCTGCAGTTAAACAAAACCAAATAAAAAAAGGACGCCTAGATCCAAAAGGACACCCGAGCAAGCAAAAAGCAAATGTAAAGCGAACGAACGAACGAACGAACAAGCACAGGCCTTGCTCATTCGCTTGCTCGCTCGCAGAAATCTTATCACTTAAAATGTCAACAAGGCTTCTGCTCCTTCGCATCCTCGTACCCTCGTTCGGACTGCCACCGAAAATCGACAGAAATGCCAAGTCAAAGTGCAAGAACAAAGCATAACGAAAAAAAAAAACGCCAAAGAAACGAGAGACATTTAAAAAAGACGCTTAACTGATTTTTACTGTGTGTGTATGTGTGTTGGTTTGTATAAATGTGTGTGTGTGTGTTTGCCAGTAGACAAGGTGCGACAGTTGCAGCAGCGGCAACATGCGACAAAAGCCCTCGAAACAAAGGCAGAGAAAAATAAAAATACTTGTACTCGTATAACAAAAATTTGGCACATTGGCACACAAAAACCAACAAAAAATGTAATAAAACAAAAATAACAACAAAAAAAACATTAAAGCGACACACACAAAGGAAATTGTGCTACATTTGGCAAAGTGAGAAGGCTTGAGCAAAATGAAGAAGAAAAAGAGAAAAAAAAGTATTTGAACTGCAGCCATTTTGGCATGCATAAAAGAATTTTAAATATTGTTTAACTTTTATGAAAGATGACAGGACGAAGATGAATGCAAACGACAAAAGAAAATTCTTTTGCAATTTCGAGTTTGCTTCTCTGCTCTTGCTTTGTAATTAGAGCAATTATTTTTCATAGCCCCGAAACTGAAATAGTCTAGCTACATAATAGAGGACTGGTAAAACTCGCGAAATGTCGTTAATGATTTTTTGAAATTTCAATTTAAGTTTCTCAGGATTTACTTTTTAGTTGTTTTTGTTTATAGGAATCAAATGCATAAATTCACTTTCGCCCAGAGCTCGAAAAACTATATTAAAGAATTTTTCCTATGATTTTATGGATTAAATACACTAAATCAGCTTTACATTGCATGTGCCAAAAGCAGAGTATATCCTAGAAGTATGCTATAGAAATATTTTGTTTTGAATACTGTTCAACTGGACTTTAAGAAACTTAATTGAAAGCAAAATAAATATTTCTTAGAAACCATCGTCATAATCTTATTAACAAACACAAACGTTGTTTTAAAAGTTGTTTAAAGTTTGTTTTAGATTAACATATCAGCATATCATTGATGTGATATATAAAATGGATTATATCTTTAATTAAAATTCGGTTTTTTTGTAAGGTTATCAATGCACACCAATTATTCACATAAATCCCAACAACATCAACTGTATAACATAATTAATTTTGTGACAGCAATGAACACGGAAATTTTAATTTATTCACACAACTCAACGGCTAACGTGGATTATTCTAACGAAAAAAATCCACAGCAGCGTACGAGTACACAATAAATTGAATTATCAATTAGCGTGGCCCGGCAGCATTTCCCTTAAACTATCACATTGCCAACTGAAACCGACGATTTTGATTTCTCCTTTACCGCTCCGCACTGGTGCAATAATAATTGCATTTCGCAATCCGCTAGACAGGATGATCCCGCTGAATGTATAATCGACAAACTGATAAAGTTCTTTGCCGTGGAATAGTATAATGAAAAATAACAACAAAAATAGTAGAGAATGTTATTTAAAGAATTTAAAAAATGCTTTAAATAAAATTTGACTGCATATAATAAACTGACATTATGCAGTAAAAAAATAGAGATATGTAATATATGAAAAATCTTTAAATATTTAAATAGATGGTCAAGTGAAGCAGAACATTAAACTTAATTTTTGCAATTTCAAATAACCCCAACCTACTCTATAGTTTATAGATAAACATAAAACAATAAAATTTCTTGCTCACTCACACATGCAGCAAATCACACTGAAATTATTGTGGATTTTTATCACTTTTAGTTCTCATTTTCACATGCATGGCATTGCTGTCTAACATATACTAACATATACACTACAAATACAAATACCCTGTTACTATTGCGATTTTTTTTTATCTGTTTCATTTCTCTGCTCTGATTGCAGTTGACAACAGTTTTCAATTCGATGCAACGCGAGACCTTTTAAGGGAATTGGATGTGAACGACATTGTTTGGATTGGACTCATGAGACCGCAGAGCTCGGAACGTTTTATGTGGTCGTAAGTAAACTTTTTCTATGCACACACATGTACATACATATGCATATGTATGTACTACACACCATTTTTTATTGCCAGATTTTTGCATATTTTTTATGTTTTATTTTTCCGTGTCTATTTCCATTTTTTATTTTATTTGTTTTTTTTCTGTATGCTGTGTGTTATAAATATCGTTTTGTATTTGCCAATACATTTAGATGTCGCCACTCAATGGCATGACAAATACATTTGCATATTGCAAATATGTCAATGTGTTTGTGAACGAGTGTATAGAGTGTATGCCAAACGACACATAACTACACACATACCAGCTAACCGAGAATGAATTGATTTTTTCAATACTTTTATGTATCTCATAGATACGATTCGTTTTGATTTTATTTTATTGAGAGCGCGTCTACCTTTTCCCACTTATCAAAGTTTTTATGTCGATTTTACCTCGATTCCATTTTATTAAAGCAATCTTTTTGGTATTAGAATCCATGGCATACTCTGCACATACCGTTTGCATATCTTTTTGGCAATAAAATTGCTATTGAACAGCTTTATTTGTGCCTTTCAGAGAATCCCAGTCCCAGCACTTTGCCCTTGACTTTTTTTCTCTGGCCTTTTGCGCTTGTCTAATGCACAAGCTTAACCCACTTCAAAGCTCAGACATACATATAAAATATAAAATCATAAAAAAAAACCCACAGACACTTTCGTGTAGATGTGCTGCATACAAAGAGGCGTTCAAAAAGTAGACACTTGCCCACTTGAAACGTAGACAAGCTTACCAAAAAAAACACAACCCACCGAAAAATCACTGATATCATCAGAAGAGAAGAAGTCCTTGAATAAAGTAGTTAAAATTCCAACACGTTTTTCGTTCGAACACTTGCAACGGCTTCGATTTATTTGAGTCGCTTGTCTGTGCGCCTAAAAATAGGCATTCATTTAGTTTTCAACTGGCACCAGAAAACATGCTTTTTATCTACTCTGCTCTTTTATTTACGATCTGCTCGATTTCTTTTACTTTACTTTACTTTACTTGTGTATCCTTAGTAACTCACGTCCTCTGGTCGCGAACACCGGTTACTGGGCCGAATCGCTGCCACTAATGGATGCGCCATTGTGCGCCGTTATCGATCCGATACGCGATTACCGTTGGCATGCGCTTCGTTGTGGCGGCCCGGAGACTGCATCGTTTTTGTGTGAAATGCCGGGTAAGTGCTCAAAGTGTACGTGCCGGACAATGTACGACTGTGGTTGTGTGCGACGTTGAATTCCATGTCGTTGTCTCATGTCGTGTTGGACTTTTGTCTTCTCGGAGGACAGTTGAATGCAAAGTAATATTCGTGTTTTCTCTTTGCTATATTTTTTTTTCGTTTTCAAGTGCCTTCCTGGGCGGACGCGTGTATTCTAAAGGACATGCCCAATCTGACAATGCAATACATGGCCGACACAGCGAGCATTGAATTGATTAGAAATTGCGAAGAGGAGGGATTGCTGCGCCAAACATGCAAGGGAAAACAGGTATGCATTTAAATTCTTCAGTACTACAAATACTAAAGTGATAAGCGTTAAAGACCGTTAGCTATTATTCGAAGTTTTTTTAAGTTTAAAAAAAACATAAATCAAAAGGACATTTTGATCAATGGATTAGCTCTTCACAGTGGCTAAAGCTCAAATCGATATTCTGATCAGATTTTGTAAATAAATTAATTGCCCCTTAAATATCAAGATTTAATATTTTTTATATTATCTCGGTTTAAGTTAAGCTATTTCCTAAATTTCAAATCTTTGTTCTTCTATTCTTTATTCAATTTTAGGACCGCGAACGTGCCATTGGCGAACTTATCTGTCCTCGCGAACGTTTAGAGGCGCAGCGCATCAACGACATCACCAACTCACACTTCAAATCGCTGCAAATCATTAACAGCATCCGGACCGACAACAACGAGAACAACGATATCGAACTCCTGCCGATGGGTGGTAGCCAGAGTTATGCAATCAACAGCGACTTTATCGAGGAACCGCAGCAATCACAAACCGAAAAGAACACGGTGCAACGCTTGATCGAGCAGTTCAATGTGGACGAACTGATGCAGGCCGACGAGCCGGTCAGCAATAGTGGCTATAAAATACCCGGAGAAATACCCAAACCCGTGAAGAAGACCGTCAAGAAAGTTATTGTTGGCCATTATCCAAGGAAGGACAAGAAACTGACTGCAGATCAAATCAAACCACGTAAACAACACCAGGTGATACCACTTGAAGACATGATGATGGGTGATCAACCGCATGGTGAACCAGAGATATCCGAACACAGCCAAGATGATGAGGTGTCGAATGAGATAATGGAACCGCTGCCGCATAAGAAGAAAATTCTACAACAAGACTTAAAGACGATGGCAACCATAACGGAACATCCATTGGAAAATCACGAGGAGGAGAAGATAAAGACCATTGTGGATACGACACAGCCACCAACCACACCCACAACAACTACGACAACAACTACAACTACTACAAGCTCTACAACAACAACAGCTGCACCTTCAACGACAACAACCACAACAACGACAACGCCTTCAACCACAACCGCAACCATACCAACAACTGTTGTTGCTTCGGAAGAAGCAACTTCGTTTGTTCCCGCAGAAGAATCATCTCTGTCGACAGGAAATGTTGCCAGTGGCCAAACGAGTATTTCACCAGTAGTAGCCACACTACCAACCGCCACCATCGGACATCCAATGCATCCACAACAACAGCGGAGCAATGTCATCACCGAGGAAACACAACATCCGCACATCAAAGAATCTGCCGACAATTCGCACTTTATACCGCCCATGTTGTTGGTAAAATCGCATTATGTGCCGCCGGGCAAACATGAACACGGCGGTCCAGAACATCATAATCTGCATCACAACGATGATGGAGAGCAGCGAGTGTTATCAGCAACAGCAGCAGCAGCAGCAGCAACAACAAGTGCAGACACATCAGCAGCAATTGTGGCCGAAACTATACGCACCGACCACAGTGCCCCAGCAACAGCAAACGACGATACTGAATCACCAACGACCGCAGGTAGAATAGCACTGACGATGGCCACTGAAACTGCTGTGCCACAAAAAGTTGCTGATGCAGCAACAACAGCAACAACTACAACAACAACAGTAACAGCATTACACGCAATTGTTGCGACAGCAGCGGCAGAAATTACAGAGCCAGTGCATAAATTGGCCAAAGTAATCGAAAATCGCGCTGGTCACTCAGAAGACATAAAAAAGACAACAATACTAAAACCAATCAGCAACATTGAACGTAACGCAACTAAAGTCGAGAATTTGGGCGACATCAGCACTACAACAACAACAACGACAACTGTAACAACAACCTCTAAAGTTGGCGTAGATCTTGTGACTTCGAGCGTTAAGAGCGCGCAGATTTCAACAGCGACTGAGACGAAGGAGACGGAGGAAAAAGAGGAGGCGCTTGCAACGGAAACACCGGAAACTGCAAAGCCAACAATTGCTACGGCAAAAACAACATTTGGACATGTGGCCACAATGACAACAACATTGTCGGCAGCAACAAAAATGCCAGAAGTCGAAGCGGCAGCAACGAGCACAACAAAGCCGGAAATCGTCGAAGCAGCATCGTCGTCGACGACTGAAAAAGCGGAAATTCAAAAAATTCAAACTGAAACTTCCGGAGCACAAGATAAACAGGAAACAATCGCTGCTGTGACAACGGATGCGCCCGCTACGACAACGACAACAACAACTGTAACTACAACGACGTCATCGTTGTCGTCGTCGTCGTCGACTGGTGCAGCCATTACAACAACAACAACTGCCGCAAGAGCAACAACACCAACAACAACAGTTGCCACAACAACTGAAATACCCACGGCGACACACAATTTCTTGAATGAGGACACCGAAGCGCCTTTCAAGCCAAATCGCCGACGTTCACTTTCAAAGCCGGAAACCGTTAGCTATTTGAAAAAGATTTTAGGTTAGTTCTCTCTCTCTCTCACTCTCTTCTTTTGTAAACGAAATTAAGCAAAACAAAGCAAAGCAGAGCAGAGCAGAGCAGCAGTCGCAGTCGCAGTCGCATCCACAGCATAAATAGAGTGAAGCAGTAATTGGTGTTCAAAGATGCACCACAAAGCGTTGTTCTGTTGGCGAGCATGCGAACCGAGAGAACAAAATTATATACATACATTTAAAAGATTTAGAAGAAAAAACAATTTTTGCTAAAGTTTTCGTTTGAGTTTCGAGTTGATTTTTGTAAGCTGTAGAAAGAGAAAATAGCAACATGAATGTCAATTTGAGTGCCGGAAGTCGCTGGAACGGCGCTCAAGTCTTTGTCAAAAAGAAGGTAACCCAATGGCCAAAATACACAACACATAAATAACAGTACATACTAAAGTATAAAATAAACATTTTTTAATTACCAAAAAAAAGTTAAAGTAATTTAAATATTAGATTGCTCCAAAAACTTGTTGTTGATATTTCCGAATTAAAGCGTTTCCATATGTTTTACATTTCCAACTACCTTATTCCGTCGTGTGTATGTATAATCGTCATTTGTCGCATACATACACATACATACGAGTATATACGCTGTATGCATTCCGAACGAAGGCGTTGAAGTTTAACAATTTCCACACACACTTAAATACACAACTTTATTATGTAAAACTAATAGTTTTTAAACCGAAAGCAGCATGAAAAATATATAAAACAAAAAACAATCTCATTGATAAATAAATGCAGTTATAATTGAAAATTATAATGACAAAATTATTGCATAAACATGGCGTACGTACATACATAAGAGGATAACACACACATACACACAAACAAAAGAAAAACAAAACAGATAATTTAATGAAATTGTATGGCGACGGTGGTTTATCCACAATTAATTCAATAAATAAATAAATAAAAATTGATATTATTAATTGCACAAAAGTCCATACTAAAAACAACAAAAACAAAACAAACAATTAAATACAATTAAAGAAATTTAATAAAAATTACGAGTAAATGTGTTTTTATTTAAACGGATTTTGGGTGCGAAGTTTTCTATGTGCAGGGCTTAACATTTTTTATGTTGTTACTGCAATTATTACAAAGGATGCATAAGTAAGTAGAACTGTAATTGATGGCTTACATTATGCGACAAAATGGAAAATTTTACAGGTAAAGGTTGTTTTAATTATTTTCGCTTTTACCAGAGGTACTAAAAAATGTTCACTTGACTCTTCAGTTTTCGATACTGCTGACTTCCAGTCCGTCTTAATTTTTGGTTTGGTATTTTTCTCTTTCTGTTGTTACTAATTAGCATACATCCGTATGGAAAGCTGTTGAACGTTTTGATTTGCTTGTTCGAAAGTTATCCGGGTTTTTTTTTCATCACAAAACGAAAAGCGAAAAATATAAAAATAAACCGAATAATAGACAGAAATGAAATCTCGAAACGTTTAACTTTGTGTTTTTTGATTTAAAGTCCTTTAGATGAAGCAACACGAGAACACACTGAACAACTTTAGAAACTACTTCAGGAAAGACCGGTTGGCAGCCGTTTATTCTAATTCGACAGAGTTTGGATTTTATAAATTAATTTAATATACACTAGTAAGAGAATTATGTAACTGGAAATTTAACTGAAATATGTAACTGGATATCTGCACTGGAACTATTTAAATACATTCTTGTGTTCGCATGGAAAGGAATGGTTTGTATGGCAGGAGGTAGAAGTTTCCGAAAGTTCGATCTGGTCCATTTTAGAACTAAGCCTCCGCTTGGAGAATAGGAACTCACTTACCAAATCTCAACTCGAAGTAATCGCTGCGACAGACAGACATACAAACAGAAAGACGGATACACAGACGACCGACAGAAAGATATGACTAGATTGACTTAATTTTTAATTCTGATCAAATTTTTAATGAGGGTTATCCTATAGGTACTTCGCCACAAAAGAAAAGCGGAAATTCTAGAAAAGTGGCCATTTATTTCATATTTTCTAGTATAGTAACGTAAAAAGTTTCCAGCTCTCAATTTTTAAGTTTACAAACTGCAATTCGTGACAAAATTTCATTTTGAGTAAGGATCTCTCTCGATCATTTGAATGACAAACTTAAATTGTTCATTTAATTTGCAAACCGTGTTCCACCAGGCGCACAAAATGCAAAGTAAGGCAAAAATGAAAAAAGATAATTTCGGTTTTTTCTCTTTCCTTCAGATCGCATTACCTTTGTTTTTGTTCGCCTTGTTCCTTCCTCTCTTGCCAATGCTTGTGCGAAAGATCTCTCTTCTCTGTAACGGAGAATAAATTTGCTAGTGAAAACAACAATAAGAACTCAATGCGTGGAGAGGTGGAGTAGAAAATGTTTGTAGTTGTTGTTGTTGTTAGTTCGATTGAAATTGCCGGCATTTCAATTTGGCGGCTGGCTTCTTTCTTTCTATTTATGTGCGCCTAGTATGAAAAATTAAAAATTGTTAAAAAATTCAACTCAAACTTTTATTTCTTCTGCTCTGAGCAAAAACCGATAAATCCAATTTTGGGAAAAATTAGTTTTCTTATGGTTCTTATCCGATCACGCCCATCTTTTGTGAGCAATTTAGTGTTTCTACTTAAGTGCTAAATATCATATTTAAACTGAATGCAATGGAAATGGAGGTGGTAGTAAAGAAATTGACAAAATTTCCAAATTTTTTTGTCTAAGTACTTTTAGTGAGATGAAATTTTCACACCTGATGGATAAATAAAAAGGATCACTTATATTTATGCATTCCATCATTGCCAATTTCCATTAAATTGGAGGCTGCTGACTCCAAATGCGAAATCAGAACTCCGCTTAACGATCCCGGAATATGACTTCAATAAAAAAGTTTTTTATTATTTTTGTCGAAATTGAAATTTTCAGTTAAGCCGGTCGCTCTGTCACATTCGTCGACTGCAATCGCTTAAAAATGTTACCTTTGTTAAGTACGCCTTTTACAAGCGTTTATATTTGTTCTTTTTGATGTTATTTAAATTATTAAAATTGGCATCAACTTTAACGGCGGCTCATAAAAGATGAACAAGCACTTAAAACAAGAGAAGAGACAGCTGTAAAGGACAACACAACAACAACAGAGCAGAGCAGAGGAGAACAGAGCAGAACAGAACAAAAACGTAAACGACAGAAACATGACATAAAGCACACACACAGAGCATATTGCCATTTGTAGTAAAACACAGAAACACGTATACACAAATACACACACACACATACGAGTATATGTACCTAGGACACAAATACACTTTTTGGACATGTGTTGCAACTCATGTTTGTGACCAGTTCTCTCTGGTGCCTTTCAGAAAAGTTGTTTAATTTAAGTGAAAAGTGAAAAGTAGGTTCTGCCAAGTACACACTAGTACAAATAAATAAACGAGCTATACAAACACACATACAAACACACCCGAGCACATTTTATAATTACTGCAGAATACTCGCACAAGTACAAAGCAGAGCTGTCAGTTTTCTGCATGTCATTCAAGAATCAACAACAAGAAGAAATATTTCGCTACCCAATATCCTTGCCAAGGATATTTGCAAATTAATTTTAGTTTATGTTCCCAAAAACGAAAAATAAGTCTAAGGTGTTTGTTGTTGATGTTGTTTCAGAAGAAGGCCAACTTCAAATGATTAAGCGAATTTGCCCGGTCTCATATTCTATATGCAGAAAATATTTCCTAAACAACGTCCTGGGCTATTGACTATAGTAAAGATCTCTCTGTGTGTTGAACATTTCAAATTAAAGAAAACTGCAAACAAGAACGCCCCAAAATACAAACAAACAAAGTCGTAAGTGTAATTCAAAGGGACAAAAAAGGGCGTTAAGGGCAAAATGAGCGAATAACGCGGAAGGGTTTAAAATGTGAAGGGCGTGCAATGGATGGGCTGTAAAAGGGCGGAACAAACAACAGCAGCAGCAGCAGGCGTTAGCCAGCCGAATTAAATCATCAGCGGCAGGCAACGAAATAAAAGCGATCAACAAACGAACAAGTGAACGCAAATACGCCACGCCACACCACGTTGATTTTATTTATTTATGTGTTGTGTTCTCTGTGTCTGTCTGTGTGTGTGTGTGACTGTGTTTGTACGTGTTTAACGGCTTTTCAACTGTTTCGACTTTGGCCGAAATATCGAAATATCAGTGTACAGCATCCGCTGCCGCTTCCGCTTCTTTTTTGGGTTTGTTGTTTGTTTCGGTACGCTTCGTTTGGCGCCCTCGTGCGCCACCCGCTGTCCGCTTGAGCGCTGATGCTGGTCACCGCCGTCAACGCCGTCTCGCATCTTGTTTGGATAACTGTTTGTTTTTTTATTTTGTTATTTGTTGATTTGTTGTTTAATTTGCTGCCTTTCTAGTGTTTGCGATAACTTAAGTTCGGGTATTTGGATTAATCGCTAATCGGTTTTAAATAAAATAACATTTATTGCATTTCTAACGTCTTAACTGGTTTTACAACAACCAGCTTTATTTTAATATTTTACTTAAATGCAATTAACGGTTTAATCAATGAAATTTAATGTTTGATCAATACGATTAATATTAATTTAAAATCGAGTAATTGAACTAAATTGTCTAAAAAAAAAATAACAAATAATATTGGTATATTTTTTATAACTAAAAATTTATTTGTTTATAATAATTATCTCTTATAATAATATTATTAATACTATCAAAAAGTTTTGTTGACTTGACAAATTATTTCGTTATTCTATTAGTCAAATATGTCGAATACTAATTATCCAGTTGAACGGTTACTCAATATATTTGCACCGAATACCAAATCAGCTGTTTTGTTGTTGAGCTATTGCTTTTATTGTTGTTGCATAACGATGACGGCTTTATTTAAAATTCATGAAAAATTTATCGAAATTTCGTTCGCTCACTCGTAGAAGAGAAAAACGTTTGCACAAAAAAGTTTCGCACAGGACCGAGAGACTTGAATCCATCTCGGCGCTCCTTCAATTTTTGATTTGACTTTCTGCCATTTTTATTCTTCTTCCTTTATTCTTCTTCTCCTCCTCTTTTTTTTTGTGTGAATATTTGAATTTGAGGAAATTGCTTCCTAATTTGTTTACAAATTTATGCCGTTGTATGTCCTGTAGCTTGTTTTTCGCTTGACCCTCGCTGGCTCGTTCGCTCGCTCGTTCGCTCGTTGGTTCCTTCCTTCCTTCGTTCGTTCGTTCGATTGTTTTTGCCCAAAAACATTTTAATGCAATTCAATTATTGATGAGGCAAAGCGGTTCGCTACGCTCCGCTACGATTCGGTACGATTCGGTTCGGTTTGGCCGTTACCGGCACAATTGGGATTTAATTGAGTAGTCGAAAAGGTATGCTTTGTTTTTGTTTTTGTTTTGAGAAAGGTCGTTTTTCTGTTGCTTGTTAATTTTTGCACTAAAGGAAATTGTTTTCGATTTGTCCTCAAGTGAAATCAATTTATAAAACTTCAAGAGGCTTTGTCTTAAATTTCAAATGAGTTTAAACAATAACGGAAAAAAATCAATAAGAGTTGAAATTTGTAATTATTTTAAAACAAAAACAAACTTGTTTTTAAATTAAGGAAACATTTCGTATTTAAAATAATATTCGATCAACTGATTCATTTTTCAAATGGTCTCGTTTGTATTAAAGAATGAAATGTTAGATTAACATTAAATTACTGTAAAAATTCTTATTGTTGTTATTACATGTTTCTATATTAGCAATAAATCAATCAACTGGACAAAAAAGTAAATTATTAACAAAATTCTTTTCCGGATAAGAGTTTTTAATTTAAAATCCAAAGTCGCATCCAGACGAACATTTAAGCGAAGGAAAATTTCATTTTCAAAATGTGCTAATAATCAGAATCTACACAAATTATTTTTTGTTTTTGTTGTTGTTGTTGTTGTCTTTGTCACTCATCTTTAAATAGGTTTAGTTTAGTTACTGTAGTACAAATTGCAAAAATCTGCAAAATGTGCTTTAAGGATAGTTCCTCCTGCAAGTAATTCATGCCTTAGACAATTGATTTCTTCTTGGCATAGTTTATATGAGTTTCATTTTTTTTGTTTGCTTATTGCAAAATAAAAGTTTAGTTTTTATAACTTTCAAGGGTCTTTCAGTGTCATTTTAAAGGTTATTTAAAATTCAAGACATATATTTTTCGGCCCATTACCATTGTCGGCAAAATAATTTTATTTCTCCAATGGTTTTCAAGATACCGTTGGAGATATTGGGTTGACTTTTTTTGAGAGAATTAAAAGCGATTGTGTGAAAAGTACTTGTAGATTTTGATTTTTTTTGTAATTGTCGACATTGCCTAATGCGGCCCTGCCCATCGACTGCTACAAACTTTAATGAAATCGTACAACAACTATAAGCTGTGACCCTAGAAGCAACAATTCATAATGGGCATTAAGTAGTAAATCACTTTTGCCAATTTAATCGTGCCCGCCAGAAATGCGAAAAATTCGCAATTATTATTTTTGCATTTTTCTTTGAATTTTTTTTTTCTTTCTTTTCGTTTCGTTTTTTTTTCAATTTTAATAATTGGCTGCAAAATCGCTTTTCATATGGGCAAAATTAAATGTGAAATTCGCACGGCTCACGCGTATAAACTCAACGAAATCACACTTGAACATTTAAACTTACACATACAAACACATGCATGTATGCATACGCACGCACACATACACAAGCCGGAAACGAGCTGGAAAGGCATTTTGCAATTTAACAATTTCGCATTTCGCATTAAGCGTTAAAAATTACCGACTTCCCCGTACGCTGCCGTTCTGCCCGCTTCGCCATTGGCATATGTTAATTGCATTTAATATGCCCGCTTAAAATGTAATTTCCGGCATACACTACACACACACGCGCACACACACGAGCACAAATAAACATAAACATATTAAATTAATCCTTTTTGCTTGCCACACGCAGGACTTTATACGATATTTGAAATGTACAGCAAACATAAATAAGCCTCATTTTCGGGGCCAAAAATTATATTGTATACATTTTATTAAAAAACAAATTTTTTATTTTGTTTTCTTTTGGTAAACCAAGCGAGAATTTTACAGCGCCACCTGGTATAGCGAACAATTTCTTGCTTGCGGTTAGGAAATTAAATTCTCTTTATTTACTTACTGGGGCAGCAACATTTGTTTGTTTGTTTGTTTGTATGTGTGTTTGTTTGTGTTTGTGTGGATTTGTGTGAGTGTGCCTGTGTGTGTGTGTGCTTAGTCCTTTTTTAAGTGAAATACCCTAAAACACACACACTCACACTCCCACGCTACGCCCAGCGCATTTATTTGGTTTCGCGATTTCAAACAAAACAAAAAAAAGTTGCGTTGGAATGGCGCTGCCAAATCCCAAAAGTATGCTACAAAAAATAAATACAAATACAACTGTATATATACATACACACAAACATACATACATACACACATACATACTCGTATATGTGTATATTTTCACACGCAATTACCCCGGCACAAAGGGACGTGCGTAGCGAATCCTTTTGTTGAATTTTGTTCTTGTTGTTGCTGCTGTTCTTGCTGTTGTTGTTTTTTGTTGTATGCGGTTTTGACGATTTTCTGATTGCTCAGCGGGATTCATGTGCCTCGGCGCGGAATTACAACATTTTTCAGTTCGGTTTGTGTTTAAGTGTCGATGCGAAAGCGCCACTTTCTATTTTTTTTTTTTTGGTTTCCTTTTTTTTTGGTTTCCTTTTTTCCTGGAATTCTTAAAGCGGAGGAAGGTTTTTTCTTTTTTTATTGATAACTCCAAAATGCCATTGTTGAAATCGGTTGCAGCATTTTTTGTTTAATTGTTGCAACCCTCAATTTAACTCTTATCTTTGACAAGTTTAAAGAGGCAATACTTTAGACAAATTGTTTTTTAATAACGAAAATCTATTTTTACAAAAGTTTTGTTTAATATCTTTAAGGTGAATAACGTCTTTAATTTTAAGAAGAAGAAGCTAAATTTTTGTTAATCGCAGAACAATAAATATATTTGAAGTTTATTAAAGTTCACTTGATAGAAATGATAACACACTGTAACAAAATTTAAATATTTGAATATACTTTTTTGGAGATTTACGCTTGTTGTACTTTCGTCTAATCAAGAAGAAGAAATCTACATACTCGGAATTTGAATTGACCCTTAAAATATGGACTTAACTCTTTTTTGATAGATTGTTAAATTTTACTCTCACATTGTGTTATCGTTTGTGTTTCATTTTAAATTTCCTGAATTTAAGGACGTTACAAGTTTTTTTCCTAAAAGTCTAGTCATAGATATTTTGTCTGTAGAAATAATTTAATGGTACAGTATTCCCTGCATAAGTGCTTCTACCTAAAATGCACGGGATTGAGGCTACTTAAGCGGGTTAGGGACATAAAAATTCCTCTCAAGTCACTTATTAAACCAGCGCTTAAGTAACTCAATGCATTAATATTAACCCGCTTAAGTGCCCGTAAACAATTTTGTTTATAAAAAATTAATAAATAAAATTAGCTATTCCGATTAACGGTAGTGATGTCCGTTATGCATGTCTTAGATATGGAAAAGTTTAGATTCTTTTTAAATTTTAAATGTTTGAAGGCAAAAATAAGTATAAAAGTATTTGTTCGTTTTTACCAAAACTTAGATAAAACTTAAAGCTTACAAAAATAAAGCAAGTACACAATTAAAATCGCAATGAACTTGCATTGACAACACTCATTCCTTGGTAGTTCTTTGTCCCGCTATGAGTGCGCCAACATATTCCACCAAAGCTGTCGCTTCTTTTGTGTGCGAACTAGCGACGACTTTCCGACTGAAGTTAGTTGCAAGCGCTTTCATTGACAGCGAGCGACCTGCTCAGCAAATGTCTCCGAGGGGAAATAATGACGCCGCCACCGGCTGCGTTGGCGTGACTTAATGAAGCTGCTTAAGACGCCCACACACACACACACATCTTACACATATATACCGGTACTTGCTTTGCTGCAAACAGACACAGACACAGAGAAGGCGCCTTGGCTGCGGTTTCACCATTTTCATTTCGGCATGTTGCTGAGTTGCTGTTGCGGCTGATCCTTTGCTTTGCTTTGCTTTGCATTTGATGATTATTATCCTTGCTCAATTCTGCGATTTTTGTCTTTGCCGCAGACTGCGACAATTTTCAAATGACGGTTTAGGCACGTCGACTGTCTGTAATGGTTTTTCTTCTTATTCTTCTTGCTGTTGTTGTTGTTGTTATTAGTATTATTTTTCAAATGTAGTTGTAGCAGTGTAGAAATTGATGTTTTTGTTGTTGTTTAAGTGCGGTGTCACATTTAAATGATAGCGGCAAGCTTAGACGTAGGACAAAAGTATCTCATATAATTGTGAAAAATTTTTTAATGTTATTTAACGATCGAATTTTCATTTTATGGAATAATAACAACAATTAAAAATTAAAACATATTGTAATGGCAATTAATATATATATAAACATATTTGGTTCTGGGCAACAATTTTTGTTAGGTCAAATATAAAAGTGTCACATATTGAACAAAGAATCCTTTTGATTCAACCAAGTTAAACATTATTTGAGTTTTAAAGGACCCTACTTCTGCGGTATGTCAACAGCGGAGCGCGGCTCAATAACTACAACGGAACAAGTGACAGACAACAGCAAAAGTGAGTTTCCGTTTCCGCTGAGTTGACGGAAATGTTTGTGGCAGCGTAGCGACGCGTAGGCAAAAAAAAAACAGAAAACATACAGCAAATGCAAAATGCTCAGGCGTCTCGTCGCGGTTTTTGCGAATGTGTTAGAAGTTTGAATGTTTGCCAGTGTATGTGAGTATTGAGGTGATTCACAATTATGCAGAAAATGAATGCATAATCTTATAGCTAATTTAACATTTTGTGTAGTTCAATTTGTTATTCAGTGTTAGCAAAACCACCTTATCTGGTATATACCTAATATATAGGTATATAAAAATGCTTGATTATGTTTAGTTTTATTTTTACAGACTAAAATAACATTTTTGTATGAGTATTGGTAGATTTTTATAAAACAACTTTAAAGAATTTCGTTTTCCTTTTTATGATTTGGGACATGTTTCGAAAGTAAGAACCACCCTAAATAACATGTACAACATCCGAATACTCGTCGTATTCGTATGTTTGTGTGCGTGCAGAGTGTTTCTTCTGTCGAAGTTTGCCGCACGCGGGTGGGAAGTGACATTGTTGAATATGTCCCGGATGTGACATCAACATTTGACATTTGCGAAACACTTTCATGTTTCGGCATTTGTGTGTGAGTGTGCGTGTGTGTGTGTTGGGTTATTTGCGGAATTCGACAAAATTGCAATCGAAGCAGTTGTTGCGGTTTCCTTTACTTATTCGGAAGTTTTGCGATGGCAATATTTGAGGCCTTTTATTGCTATTTACGCATACACAGACATTTTTCACGATAGAATTCGGGCACACATTTTTTAGATGTTATGTATAATGTTACAGATATTTTATATGTCTTTTAAGTTTATCCGACGGATATTGCTACTGAAATTCAACAGAAGAGTTAAGTTATGTTAACTTTTAATTTACAAATATCCGATAATTTTGTTCTCTGTGTTGTTATTTTTTTAAGTTCAAATTTTGTTTTATTTTAGTATCTTTAAGTGAATATTTGTACCATAAAAAAAGTATTTTTTTTTTTATTATCCGAAAGTATTTTTGCACTTTTCTTTAAGGTTTCCATAAAACTGCAGCGCAGCTTTCTTCCGTCCTTCCTACTTGCTACTTTATCATAAAATCCTGAGGGCAATTTTCGCAAATGCTTCTTTGCAAGAAGCCAATTTTTTCACACTTCGCCACTTGCGACCTAATTTCTCTTTGCCAGTTTTATTTTCTGCACTTTCTTTCACTTTGGATGTGGCTGCTGCTGCTCCTACTCGGTGCAGTGTTGCCTTCAGGCGGCAGACGTTAAGCGACACTTCTCTTCGCGGCAATGCGACGCAACGCGACTCGACTCGACTTGACGCGATAACTTATCACTTTGGCAAGAATTTTGCAGCGGCAACAACAAAACTGCTTCACTCTTCTACGCTGCACGTGCAAATTGTATTATGAGTGTGTGTGTTAGTTCGCAAATGTGTATATGTATGCTATACACATACATCTAGAAAAGTATGCTGCAGGCAGCCATCTTTTGGTGCCGAAGTAAAGTAAAATTTGAATTTTTTACGCGCGCGTTGCTTCGGTTTCTTGGAAATTGACATTAGACGCCTTTAACTATAATTTCCGTTTTCCGGCAAGTGATATAGCCGAGTGTGTACTTTCGTTTGAGTGTGTGTGTGTGTGTGTGTGTTTGTGTGAGTATGTATTTCGTACTTGCAGGAATATCGGAGCAACTCTTGAACATGTCAGCATATCATATGATTTACACAGCATAACTTTGGGCGTTTGTCACCCGGCTCGGCGTGCATGATATTTATATTTATTTAAAAGGAAGTATCTGCGATTAAACAACTTTTTGCAAAGAGATCAGCTTAAAAAGCATAAATTCAAAACGACAAGAAATTCGAAAAAAGTTTTGGAAATTTGTTTTCCATGGAATAGGGGAAAATGTTCTGAGTTGACTTTTAGAACATGTGTCGATTTTGAGGGTTCATAATAAGTGCAAAGCATTTGAAATGATGACCTAATATTTTGACGGTGTTTTCTTTTGCCTTTTTCTTTATATAAAATTAAGAAAGTCCTTGACGAGTAGACAAAAATCATAAAAGTGTTTGCTATAAGAAATGGAAGCCTCTGCAATTTCATGCTCACCACAAAGTTAATAACCTTGAACCGTGCAATAAATCCGGCCTTATTTCTTGACTGGCATCGATATCGTGCGCGACATCCTGTCTAAACAGAAATAAAAATAAAATACGAATGGCAAATAATACAATACAATGCGAGGCGAGGCGTTGGCAACACTGACACCATGTGACGACGACAACAACAACAACGTCAAGCAACGAAAACGCAGATAGACGTCAGGTGAACATTAAGCAACGTAAAACGAGAAGGATGCTGCATCCACACACACACACACACCATCGAAACAGGAAGCGGAAAAAGAAACGCAAACGTCTGCATTTGTGCGAGTCACTTTACGTCGACGTGTGCCATTGTCTTCGACCGTTATAAAAACGTTAACGTTAAATAAACGTTATACGAACGTTATAAACAGAAAATGATACAAGAAGAAGTAAAATGTAGCGAAAAAATAAAATAAGCACGCTTAATGCGCGCTAAGCGTAGCGTATGTGTGACATCTTAAGCTGCCGTTCGAAGGGCGAACGGGGACAGCGACGACGGGCGCCGCATGTACTCGCAGTTCGTCGGACATTTTGATGTGTGCGCCAAAGTCGGAAATGGAACAGGAGGACAGCCTTAAGTGGGCTTTACGCTCGAAGAGGTTCGCTTGTGACACACGGCAAAAGTGTAAGTGACACCGCGTCAACGAACGGAAAAAAGTGCAGAAGTGCCGGAGTGCAGAGGCAATGGATGGAAAAGAAAATTGTATTTTATTTTATTGCCACTTTCTGCAGGGATAAAGTTTAATGCCAAGCACTGAAAGTGAGATTCGGTTTGAAATCACACGAGAATGGCTTTTTAAAGCGAAGCCATTCGCTTTGAAATATGCTAAAATTAATTAAATTGAATTATTTAATAAAAACTATAATCAAAACGTTTTGGACAAAATAAGTTTCTAAACAACTGGCGGGAAATTTTAATTGCTCGCAATTTCGCCTAAATCCATTTTCACTTCATAAATTTTGAGCATGTTCTTAGCTTAAGTTCGCAACATTAATTTAATTTAATCACTTGCAGCAGACCATTTCTTAAACCACACACTTAGTCACACACACACACACTTACTCACAGAGAGACACATAAACACATGCACACAGTTTCATGTCAACTAAATTTCATTAGTGTGTGTTTATGTTATTTGCTTACGCCTCACCAGCAAAAAAGGAAATTAACAATAAATTACACGAATTTAACAAATACACTTACAAACGTAACACAAACCATACAAACGAACGAACGTACGAACCAACATAAAGTTGGCTATAATCAAGCGGCATAATCACACACACATTCGCAGGCACACATGCATACTAGAGTGGTGTTCAAAATTATATAACTACGAAAATTATTCTTAAAACGATCGTGTGTTTACTTTGTGTACACTAAAATTGTTTGATTAATTCGAATAGTTTCAAAATTTTGAATCATTTTGAAATACATATCTTTAAAAATACTAATAAGAAAAGAAAAGAAAACCTGTCTAATGCATATGAGAAGAAGATCTGAGGCTTACACTTGCTTACGCACACACATAGGCAGACACACGAGAAGCTGCCATAAAATTCAATTAAAGGAAAACGCACACAATCAAACATCAGATCAAATTAAATGCCAGACAAGCATTTCAATGGCTTCCGTTTTTCTTATGACACCGCCTGCCTGCCTTCCTGCCAGCGTATGTGTTTGTTTGCGTGTATGTATGTGTCTTAAGCTTGTATGTTTTCATGCGGTTTTACGCTCGCGCCGCGCGCATTGCGTAACATACCAAAATAATAACCATTAAAGATGGCGCTGCGGTATTTTTACGACTGTTTGCTTCGCTTAATATTCCCACGCGCCAACCTCGCCGATCTGGCGGTCTGTTCATCTCACTGTCCGTATGTCTGTCTGGCTGTCTGTCTGTCTGTTTGTATCGGTACGTGTGTATGTGTTTGTGTGTGTGTTTAATCTTTTCAGCGTCTTATAAAAGATATCATCAAGGACAACGTGCGACACTAAAGCCAACAAGCAAAAAGCTAAAAACGCACAAGCACACAACTTAACTAATACATACACAAACATGCAACCATATTCCACATCAACGATTTTAGCGGATTTTATGAGTTTTATTTAATTTTTTTTTTTTTGGTTTTTTGTTTTGGTTTGGTGAGATTAGTTTTATTTTCGGTTGGTTAAACTACATTCATTAATGCTTGTTTGTTTGTATATATTAGTTGATTTTATGGCGCGCATATCTGTATTATGCCTATTAGACCGGTTTTGAATTTAACCGCAAATTTTACTTAGTTTGATTTAAATGAAAATTTTAGAGTTGAAGATTTGAATAAGTTGAATTTTCGTTCACTTAAATTAAAAAGAGAAAATTGTCATTATGCTAAAATGTAGACAAATATAAATTTATTAAACTGAATTTAATATATTTTTATAAAAACAACATAAATAAATAATAATTAAATTATTATAATTAATAGTTGTTAAAAGTTGGATGGATTTTTTAATAAACGTGTACTTCTGCTTCGTAAGGTATGTTAGGAATAATTTTCAGTAGGTAGAACAGTAGACCATAGAGGGAGGAGGCTGGTTTTAGGTTTAGCTTTGCTGATTGATTATATAAATAAATGAAATTTAATTTGATAAAATTTTACATAATATTATAAAAATGTTTACTATACAAAGTTCAAAATGATGTAAGAATGCAAAAAGTATATCGATGCATCGACATTTTTGCACCAATATCGGCATTATATCAGTAATATCGATGTCTCCAAAAACAACATAACAGTGCTTTCGAATTTTTTATTTACCCAATATATTTATATTTTATTTGTAAACATATTTTTTTCTTAAAACATATCTTTTAGTTACTTTGAGCAATTAAAAAATTGAGTCATCAAAAAAATGTTGTCGTGGAAAACATTTCACAAGTTACAAAAATCTGTTAGAAAATTGAATCATTTCATTTTACATACGAATTAATGTTATTTCATTATGATTGACTTTTAGTTTTGTAGTAATTAAATAAAATATATTTGGGTTTTTTAGCATCGAAAGTCTTTTGTTCAATATATCAAACAATCGAATTTTTATTTCCATCAATACTCGCAGATATGAATGTGTAATTTTTCGATGTTGCATTTCAACTTTGTTTATCAAATCGTTTTCATATTTATTCCCTTTTTTTCCTTGTTACAGCACTTTAATAAGTCTCCTTAAGCCACTCTAACGAGGAAAATAATAATTGGAAATATTTCAAACTTAATTGCATTCTGTCGAAAAATCAAAATAAAATTTTATAATCTCTGACAGCCGCATTAATACAGAAAAGTGGCAACATTTTCGCAATTAGTTCACATTCAAATCGCATTTAACCCATCTGATTCGAAAATTATTTTCAAAATAAAACAACCTAGCGAATTAACTTCGGACTAAATAGTCTACGCCACTTAAGAGTAACTAATCGATATATCTTTTAATATGCCTGCATCTTATCTATGCAAGCCAAATTATTCCTTTTATGATTATTCCTGTCCTGATACACTAATTCCAATATAAGCAACATAACGAATCAACTTTCGTTGTTGCGTATATAATACACTGCGCACGAATGGGTTAATGCGTCTCTACCAGCAACTATCAACGGATTTAATATTGCTGATAAATATGTCGGTATGTATGTACGTGCAAACGTACGACTGCATACGTATGTATATAAATTTGCAAAATGTTGTATGTTATTTTGTTTTGTTTGGAAAATCCCTCGATTTGACATTTGAATCATATCGTGGGATTTAGAATCATTTCGCATTTATATGCAAATTCGTGTGCGGATGCAGATTACGAGTGGATACACTCACTCGACAGTTGATTGTAAATTCCGGAGCGACATTAAATATTTGCATAATTCCAGGCGATTGCATTATTAATGCCCAATTATCAAAATAATGCAAATTTATTTTAAGGATTTTTAATAGAGCAACCGCAAATTAGTTTAAATGCAATTACTGGATAAGTTTTCAAATAATATTAAAGGCTCAAACCGCCTTAAAGTATGCTATACTCAGTTAATTATTTAACGAGAGATATCGACTTGAAATTTTAAAGATATCTAAAGTCCTTCTGGAAAGATGCCAATTAAAGTTATTTATATACTTTTGCACATAATTGATAAAATATATTTTTACACATACATATATGAGGTCAATACATATCGCTTGTTTGTGGCAAGAACGATATATCTCAAAATTTCCGATTATACAGAAAAATCGTTAAAAAGATTATTTTTTCATGCCTTAACTCTTAAATAAAAAAGAGTTCTGGAAACAAATTTAAAGGCATTTCTTCTATATTTTCTAAAAATGCCAAATATTGAGATATGTCGTTTTTGTCGCAAATGAGCGATTTGATGACAAATTTATGCAATTTGTTGCTATATTAAACGAATTGCGCAATTCCGCCGGCAACACTGCACAAACCTATTTAAAAAAAAAAAATAACAAACAACTGTCACAATAATAACAACAACAGCGAAAACAACAAATACGACAAAATACAACAACAATATTTATACAGCCTGGATTAATTTCGAAATCATGAATTATTTGCGAATTGTTAAAACAAGTGACAACAACAACAACAACAAAAATAACAATAACGGCAAACACCGCACACCGAACAACAACAACAACAACAAAACGAAATACTTAGGTAAATGTTGTAAATAAATTATAGTCGTGTGACAGAGTTGCCACACTCTAGCGAAACATTAAAAAATGCAATGCACGCACTTACACACACATGCACGCAGTCACCCATACCAAACGCAATAACAGCAATAGCAGCAATAACAATAACAAGCTGACATTATAAACTTTTCAGCAATTTGCATAATTAAGAGTGCACAACAAAAAATTATGCAACAATATTAAAAAAAATTTGCAATTGTCAGCGCAATTGTTTATTAATGCGTTGAAAAATTGCCACAATTTTTGTTGTTGTTGCCAGCACAACTATTCAAAAAAAAAACACAACAAAAAAACATTTAACCGCATTTCCGTAGAAAATCACAACAAATACAAAAATAAAAAATAGTTGCACAACCAAACTGCTCGCGGCAGTTAATTTTAAAATTGTCAAAGCGGAAGTGGCGCCGCGCAATGACAAGCAACACGATGCGCGACGCGATGCGCAACGATGCCAGGTTTTTTGTTGTTGTTTTTTTTTTGTATTTTGCATTTTCCAATTAAGTTTGCAATTTAAAGCCGCGATGACGCCATTAAAATCTGTTGAAATATTTAAATTTTCGAAAATTTGATACTAGCAGCTGCGATGGCTTCCGTTCGGCATTTCCGCTTCCGTTGGAGTTTTCCGCCACATGGCGCTTAGGCTATTTCATTTCATACGGTTAATTTCAAACATTGTCGCATTGCATTTATTTTTTTTTGTTGGTTTTGAACACGAAATTTTGTTGTTTATATGGAGAACGGAAATGTTTTCAAAAGTGCGATTCCCAACCGCAAATGTTTCCTACACAAACTCGGTTTGTTTTTGTTTTTAATAAAATATTTTTTCTAATTTCATATTTCACTTCTTATCAAGATCTTCTTTCGCTAAAAAAAAAGGCAACTGCCCCGCTGCGCATTAATCCGTACTTATTATGTTAGCAGATTCCTATCTTCGGTTTAGAGTTGCCTTTTAGGCACCGTCAACAGGCGAAATGTGTCAATTAAGGCAGAGAGGCGAGGCGAGGAGCGCTTATTTTATCACTTTCGTGCATCCCTCAGAAATAGTTTCAGGCTGCGGCCTCCGCAAGAAAAAAGATACTATGTATATATAAAAAATTCGTCGGTGTCATTGAAACAATTTTCGTTGTACTTGTATCCACAATGACGTCAAATAATCTGAGAAGCTGTTTAAGACAAGAGTTGCCAGCTAACTTTTTCAAAAATACTAAGCACTTATGTTTACTAAATCGATTAGTGCAGAATAATTCATCTTAGATTTTAAAATTGTTGTTCCAAATATATATAAAAAGTCGAACACTTCTCAACCAAATAATGTCATGTCTATTATGACATTCATTAGTGAAATAATGATAAATTCCTAATGGACAATTTTTTTGTTAAACTTATAATGTAGGAAAGAATTTAAATAAACTATTTCAAAAATATTTTCATTGTTCATAAGTCAATAATTACAAATTAATTGTTAATTTTTTTAAATGCGACACGAACAATTTCGGTACCATTCGACGTGGATAACTAAATTTACACTTTAGAAAGTTTGCGTTCACTATTTTTTAAAAAAGCTATTTACAAGAACTTTTTTGAGTTTCGGTTGTCTTACCAACGTTTTAAAAAAGTTGAAACTTGGATTTATTATAAATTATTTTTTTTCAACAAGTTTGGTATCATCCGATGGGGAATTTCATTAACTTTAATTCATAACTTAGAATAATCGTAATTTTCCGCGAAGTTATGCCAAGCAATACTTTGTATGCAGACGGACTTCTCGTTGGTTCAAAAGCTCATATGAGCACATAAATATAGCCAAATTAACAGCTGCAAATACCGCAGAAAAGATTGCAAACATTTAAAATTATATGCCGAGTGGGCATACTTTTTAAAAATTTATATAAAAACAGTTTTTGTTTCCAATGATCATATTAAATTTCATAATACTTCATTTGTGTACACTGTGGCAACTCTTCGCACATCTACTATACGTCCTATGCGCTGTGCTTAAGCTAAACAAATGCCTGCGAGGCGGCGCAATCGTATTTCCAAGGCAGTAATAAGACATAAGCCCCCAAAAGGCAGAACGACCAAAAAAACATTTTTGCGACTCGAAAGAAACAACGAAAGAAAAAAATGAAATTTTTGACTTTTAACCATTTTGCAGGCGCAGTGCCACAGGGCCACAATTAATTTGTTTGTGCATTTGTAAGTATGTGTGTGTGTGTGTGTATGTCAACTTTTGCCAAGATGTTGTCAGAGCATAGTTGACACACACAAACACACACACACTCATACACAAGTGTACCGTGTCAGTAATTGAGTGCCTCAGGTCAGCAACATTTATTTTGTTGCTGTAGTTATTTGTGTATTTTTGCCACAAGCAACATAATTGCAAAAAACCACAACAACAACAGCAACAGCAACCATCGCGGTAGACAGCATGTGGGCGTGATCATAGCAGTTGGCTAACTAACTGAATTGGTAAGAGCAGTTCTGTTGCTAGTTTTGTTTTTGTTGTTGCTATTGTCGATGTTTGGTGGAGTTTTTTTTCGTGTTGTTGCTACTGTCAGTTGGTCTATTCTGACAAAAAAAATAACAAAAACAAAACGAAAATCGAAAATTCACATTGAAAAGCGAAGCGCAACGAGGCCATAATTAATAGTGACAGTTGGCGCGCCCGCGCAAAGTCGAGTGTTCCGGCATGGTAAGGTAAGGTACGAGTGTATAACTCGGTTTGATTTGGTTCGGTATAGCATCATGTTGACCCCCCGTTCGGTTGAGGGTGGGCGGCGGCAGTTGAGGTCGTGGTGGACTTTGTGAAGTGATCAACAGTGGCGGCCGACATGAAATGAATGTGTTGCGCCGCCGTAAGTGCTCTGCACTTAATTTGCCAAACGAGCACAATTTTAATTGGCCAAATAAATTTGGAAGGGCTTGCACAGCGTTCATGTTCTCGCTGAGCGAAAGTTTTATTTAACACGTTGACTAAATGCAAAATGAAAATTTCAGTTGAAAATCTAAAATTTAATTAAAATTTTCATTTCCGCTAAAAAAAAACGGGAGAACTGAAAACGCTTTGGTCATTGAAATTAGCAAGTAAGCAGTTTGTCATTTGTCATTTGTCATAGTAAATGTCAGGTAATTGACTCAGCTGAAAATATTTAAAATAATGTTTTCATTACATCAGAAACTAAACAGTAGTAAAAATAGTGAAACAAGATATGAGAGAATGTTTTTTTATATCTCTTGATTATTTGTAGTTATTGCTTACTATTTTATATGCTTAAAATTAAAGCATATAAATTATCTTAATCCGGATATTTGATAATTAATTCACTAGCTTTCAGTTAAGTGAATCACACCCAGAAAACTTGTATGTAATATTAACAAAGTTTTAGCCAGTTCTCTGGTAAATATTTTTCAATATCATCTCTCAAGTTGTTTGTCTACATAAAGTGTTCTTTTAACATAGTCGATTACTTTTAATTTACATTAAAAAATAAATTTACATTAAAGTAAAAGTACAAGCACCTCCTTAAGGAATAATTAACAAACCGATGTATTTTTTTATATTTCGTACATAGATGCCAAATATAATAACGTTTTAGCTATATATAATAAAGTAAACCATTACAATATTAAATTCAGTTAGCTTATGTATAATTCAGCAAAAGCAAAACGATTACTGTGCATTTTCCACTTGCGGCACCACAGTGCGTATGAGTGCTTTTAATTCCAGTCGACCAGCAATTACATTAAAAGCGTTGCCACATCGTCCATCGTCCCTTTCAATTCAATTTGATTTTAATGCATTTAGACGAAAATCTAAATAATTCAATTAAAATGCATTGCTATAATCAGCGCAAATGCAAGCGGTATTCTAGCTGCGTTAGCTTTAATTACGCGCACATTTGTTATCGGTTTTTGTTGTTTTTGTTTTTTTTTTTGTTTTTGCACGCCTTTTTAATCATTTTAAGCGTTCTGCCCTGAACATGCATAAATTGACTAAACGCGCCATAAGCGCTGCTCATTAATTTAATGTTTCAAGTAAGAATTCACCGACACACGCATGCATGTATATGTATGTGTATTGTGTGTGCATATGTGTGGCATACTACAAACACGCACAACGGCATCATTAGTGGTTTTTTTGTGTGGAATTTCAACTTAAATTTACAGTGTATATACATTGTATGCATTTTCGGTATTTTCGGCATTTTAAAATTTGCGAATTTTCATTATTCTTGGTTTACATTTTCTAACCGAACAGAAATTATGGGCGCTAATGGGTGTGCCACATATGTGTACTGCATTTAAGTATTTCTAAAACATTTTAGAAATTAAATGTATGCAGTTTAATGGATGTTTTAAATAATGTTACTCATACGTTATGCAGTCCTCAACTAGAAA
Source organism: Suillia variegata (assembly GCA_949127995.1). Classification (NCBI taxonomy): domain Eukaryota; kingdom Metazoa; phylum Arthropoda; class Insecta; order Diptera; family Heleomyzidae; genus Suillia; species Suillia variegata. Next base: position 33,938,730 of record OX421846.1, read on the forward strand.
ATTCAAGACCAACACTTTCATATTGTTTGTTTGTATATATTTTAACAATATTTCATATGTTATCCTGTTTAGTTTATCTCTCGTTTAAAAGTCTTTAACCATTTCAAAACTAAATTAAATTTTGTTGTATAAATTTCCACATGTTTGTTTTTATTTTTTTAAATTAAAATCATTTGTTATTGTGGCAATTAAAACTGTTGTAGCATTTTTTTGTTTCCTACGGCTTGAAAATGAGATTTTTAATATTATCTCACTCAATAATAAAGCGTCACTCATACGCAGCGTTAGCCCGTGCGAAAAAATGACTTCATTTAAATTTTTTATATAAAAGCCAACCAAATTACATTAGCTTCGTTTGCCAAAAGAATTTCATTAAAGCCAGAATTTTTCACTTTTTCACATACATATATGTATGTATATGCATACATGCATGCACACACCCACAATTAAGCTAGCGATTTTTTTTCGCTGCTCTATTAAATTAATTTGCATTTTTGTGGCTTTTGTTGACTTGTTGCTGCATGCAGCAGCGTTTTTTTTTTTCCGTAACATTTTTTGCGGTTCTGGTTTTTTCACCTTTTAAATTAATAACAACATTTTATAGTGAAATTTTTAATTTGACATTAAAGCATTAAAGTGACAAGGACAGCGTCTGTTTAAATATCAAGCCAATCTTTAACAAGTTATTATTTATTCGCGTACTGTTGAAACTATTATTTAAATAATTTAAAATTTGTTTAGAGATTAATCAGAAATGGTTTTTGCATATTGTTATTTAATTTTAGCAACAATTGTCTTTGTTTAAATAATACTCAAAAGTAAACAAAGAAGGATAAATACAAGACAATGCTATACAAATATTCTTTAATAGCTGATGAGGACATTTTTTTGCTAAATAGTTATTTCTAAAGCATATGTGCTAAAACAAAGCATATTTTCATATGACAAACTTTAAACACGTCATTTAGAAGTCATTATTATTATTATTAATAAAGGCTATAGAAGCACTGCGACTTGAAAGATCTGTAGTGCAGCCTTGTTGCCCTACAAACACTATTCTAGACTATTTTTAAATCTCGTAATTGTTGTAGGCATAATTTTTACTATGTCACTTGGAACTAGAATCCCGTTGCCTAAGTAGTCAAATCTGCGTCTTGCCACCGCTGGACAAGTGCAAAGAACATGTTCAGCCGTTTCCTGTTCCTCTTTGGCAGAGTTGGCATGAATCATTTACTGCCACTCCTATTTTCTTCAGATGGTAATTAAGTTTACAGTGTCCTGTTAAGAATTCACTATAGAGTAAGTACTATACTTTAATATAAAACAAAGATATAAATAATAACATTTGTTTATGTCAAAAATGCCTTCACACCAATTTCCCATTACAGGAAGCACATCTGATGTTACTTTAAGAAGCACTTATACACTTTTAACCATAACTGATCAAAAGCTATAAACAAATATTAGCAAAATTCATTCTAAAATTCAAACAAATCTTAAATTATTTATTTATTTAAGCTTCGACGTTAAATACATTAAAAAAATGCCAAATATTATTGCAGGAAACAACTTGAAGAAAAGCGAAAAAAAAAACACTTTGTATGCAAAACGGAAATTTCCATTGAAAATTAATTAAAAATGCCAGGTGCGCGTTAATTAAAATACCAAGTCAAAATTGTTGTGTGTGTGTGTGTGTGCGCGCCAAACAACAAAACAAATAATCTCCGCTAACTGAAAAATACAAAATGAAGAAAATTCCAGTTGCAAAAAATTACAACAACGACAACAAACACTGTTGGCACTTACAACAACATTTTAGTAAAGCGTAAAACCTTCGCCATTTCGAATTTGCATTTGTATTGTGGCACGTTTTGAGCGCGCGCGCCAATTCGAATACAAAAAAGGGAACCAGTGTTGCACGCCGCTTTTATTTAACTACACTTTTGCTTTTATTTTTGCTTTTATTTCGCACTTACTGCTAAAGTTTTGAGCGTTTTTCGTTTTTCGTTTTTTTCTTTTAATTTTAATTAATCAGCGTTCGTTAACGGTTTTTTTTTCCGCGGTCATTTCAATTTCGAACAAGTTTCGGTTTTTCACGCCTCTGTACCAATTTCGTTGTAATTTCCTTTGCTTTCCATTTTTTTATTTTTTTTTTATTTTAATTTTTTATTCATTTTTGCACCTTTCACTTTTGCTACCCTCCGGCGCTGTGTGTGCGTGTGTCTGTGTTAGTGGCTGACGCTTATGTGTGGCGCATACTAATTACAACCGCCATATTGCTGCTACCATCGTCCACCAGCCCCGCTCCGCTCCGCTCTGCCCATCCGCTCCATGCTCCACGCTCGTGCCCCTCGCTGCTATTTATACTCATTTTCTATGCAAATTCTGGAAATTTTTCGCTTTACCCTCAGAGCAAATATTTATATTTCATTTGCATTTCGATAATTGAATATAATTTTTTTTTTCTTTATCTTTTTTTTCGTTTTGTTGGTGTTCGCCTCGAGTGGCGCCAAATTTCAAATTTCCGCGAAAATTTGATTTGTATAATTTTAGTGTTTGGGGAATTTAATGGTTTTTCATTTTGTATTTTTTGCTGGAATATATTTCTATGAATTTCCAAAAAAATATATAAATATTGTATAATATAGAAAAACTTTGAAAGGTATTTACTGTACATTGGAGTTGAAATTATGTACAAAATATCTTTTTCAAATCTGTTTTCCAAAAAGTAGAATTTCATCTCACCAAAAATGTTTTCAAAAAATTTAATATTGATCAGTTGGAATATTTTCGAGACGATTTTTGACTCAATTCCTGTAATATTTATAAATATTCATTTAAAAATGATTTAAATGTTGGCATTATTTGAATAACAAGTCTTTATAAAAAAGCTTTTTAAAGCTTTCATTAATTGCTTTAGTTTATTAGTCGGTCTTAACCGAATTTAAATATTTTTTTTATATACCACTTATTTTTTATATTTTTTTTTAAATCGCATTAAAAATTCACATCTACAACAACGCACAAAATACGTTAAATCCCTTAACAAGTATTTTAGCTTATTAAAAATAAACACTTGACTTGAAAAAAAAACAAATAATTAAAAATCACTCATACGCACTGTCGCACAAACATTTTAATAAATCTGCGTTGAAGAGCCAACGCCAACGCCTGCGTCAACGCCAGCGCCAGCGCCAACGCTGATTATTTTCTTCTTTTTTTCCGCATTACAGTTGAGCAATTTCAAAAGTCGTATTAAGCAGCTGTCGTCTGGCATTACCAAAACAAACTGAAAATACCAAAACGAAAAGCAGAAAAAAACAAACGAAAAATCAACAACAAAATGGAAGTAAAAGTAGCACTTAAGCTGCTTTATTAACAGCATAAATACATTTATTGGCATCTATGGCGCGCGCGGCCTATGGTCCACGTTCTATACTGTCGCGCTGACTTTATTAAATTCGCGTCACAAATTGTCGCACGTGTTTCGACGAGCGAACGCAATTTAGCTGGCATTTTAGCGGCACGGTACGGTACGCACAGTGGCGTCCTTGTACACGTGGCCGCACCACAGCTCAGCTAAGTGCAGCTAAAGTGACTTTGGATTCCATTAACGTGTCGTCATCGTCGTTGTCGTCGTCGTCATGGTTTTGATATTCTGGACGAGTGGTGGGGAATTGCAGGCAAGCGGGCGTGTCGTTAAAGTGGCCATAAGCACCTGCAGCATATTTCTCTTTTTTTGTTGTTTTGTTTAAAGTGGCCTGATGAGACTACAAATTTCAAAGCATGTTCCAATTGTCACATGGCGTATGAGTGTTAGTAATTTTATTTAAAATGGAGACAAAGTACACATGAAGTACGCTTGAAGTATGAGTGATATTAATTTTAATTGAATTTCAAAAAAATCCAATTATCTTGGAAGTAATTTCCAGCAAAATACTTTACTTCTGCCAGAAGCTTCCAGATTCCTTGCTTAACGCAAAATCAAACAAACAAAAGAGTTAATTTCGCTTAAGAACCAAAACATTTTAAGTTCGGATGAACAGCGTCAATGGTCCGAAATAATAATGGTCCTTTGAGCGATAAAATCGCTTTAATGCAATTATGATGTCGGTTCGGTTCGGCTCGGTTCAGTTGGGTTCGAATTCATCGCAGCAGCAACAACAACAACAAAACATAAAAATACTTATTTCAATACTGTTGCCAAGTCATCATTTATTTGCGCTCAGTTCGTGCAGCTCATCGCCTTGAGGCGGCCGCTTTCCCATGTACAAGTTTTTAATTAATTTTGCCGGCGCGCGTCCTGCTGCGCATATCATCAGTGCCGACCGTCTGTCCACCTGTCCGTCCGCACTTTCATCCAATTCTGTTCATTCTGTTCCATTTTGCTCATTTTGTCCATGCAATTGCAGACATAAGTTTGACTCCTGTGCGGCGCCTCGTCCAACCCTCAACCGAAATAATTATTTTTCATTTTTCCTTCGACCTTCTTCCTTCTTGCGTACCTTCTTTATGCACAAGTTTTATCAATGTTATTTAATCTCATCGTTATCAACTTTTGCTTTTGGTAATAATTGCTACCTGCACAAAAGGAAATGGAAAGCAGCCATTGTTGCGAATTGTGGCAGTCTACAATCGACACGGAACACCTTTTTTTCTCATCTTTTTTGTTTTTTGGGCGGGAAGGCTGGGGAAAAATGTTTTGTTGTTGGGGAAAAGGGAAAGATAAATTTATGCGTGCGCATTGCCCTTCGGTGTTGAACGAACTTAATGAAGGCGCTCTTCCGAGGGTTGTCAGATTAAAACAGAAAATTATTATTTGATATTTTGTTATTTAGTTTTTATTGTACTTAATTTTGAATGGCTCAACTTTGCACATAAACATGACCTTGTAATGTGTTTGTTACATTTTTTTAATACGTACGGGAAAAGTTTAACGTTTTCTACATTGTTTTCATTTGATTTTGTTATTCAGATGGAACAAATTAAATTTAAAATAAAGTCTTTAAGCAGTAATAAAAATGAACCATAACTAACTTGTCTGTATGGCTATCCATCTGTCTATATGTCTGTCAGGGTAGATCAAAAATTTGCCACGCTTGCAGTCTTTGTGAAATAAAGTGAAAATATTCTATTATTTTGCTAATATGTTATAGCGTATTAAAAAAACGTTTAGAATAGGCTTCAAGTCTATTTAGTTATTGTTTAAAAGATAAAACTGAAAAAGCGATAACCGTAAATACCTTTAACTAGATTTTCTATTTAAAAGGTTATTTACAACCATTTGTTGTTATCATAAAAATCATAAACGATTTACAAGAAACACACAGGGAAAATGTATAAAATTAATATGTAACGACATTTCTAGGTAAAAGGAGGCAAACAAATTCTCCAGAAGAAATTGAAAACTACCGGCAAAATGTCGCAAAGTCATTGTCGTCCGCCTTTGTAGTCACAGACACTGCGAGAAAGGTCAGTTTAGTTTATATTGCATAACAACAATAAATTTGGTTTCCGTATTTTTGGCAGGTAATGATACGATTTAAATCTGTCAGTATTGAGATACATAACAAAATTAAAGAAGAATTTGCTCAAGCTAAATGGGTAATAATTGATATCTGACATGACGCATGAATCTATAAATCTGCACATTAAATCCCACGAAAAAAATTTACTTTTAAACTTTTTTAAATTATACTAACTTTAATTCGAGACCTTAATTAAAAGTAAAAAATTAATTTTAAATATTAGATGATAAAATCGAACTTCCTGTTCTTTGAAATTGTGTCCCAATCTACTCGATTTACTTCAATTTCACTTATAAACTAACAACAAGCAAAAAATGTCTTTATAAATAAGTTATTTATTGAAATGCATTCATTTAATAATTTTTTAAATTAAATAGAAAATGTGTTTTACTTTTACAAAGTGAACCTCAGTTCTGTCAGAAACTCACCTTATTGATTATATGAAAGGATTTTTTTCAACCCGAGTATGTGGTCATATAATGTATGACCAAAAAGAAGAATGTTGTTGTCAAAGCAAAGGACAAGTTGCCAATGTCACAACGGGAGACCATAACGAACACAATAAAGCAAAATAAAATTAAAAAAAAGAATCCGCAGTAAAATGTGTAAGTAAACAGATAACAAACTAATACAAACAAACAAATAAACAAACACAAACACAAACACAAACACAAACAAAACATGCCATACACAGGCGAAAGGGGTCCGGGCATTGGGGCGCTGATATGCTGACACAAAAATGTTTGTCATATACCATGGAAAAGTATGTGAAAAAATGGCACTTCCAATGAAGGAGCCGTAAAATGAAGCCACATCACAGCAGCAATAGCAAACGGTTCCCTATATGTCAAGTGCACCTCAGCTGGGGGTGCTACTCTTGCTGCTGCTTATAGTGATGGTCGGTGGTGGAGGTAGTGGTGGTTGTAATTTGCAATGTTGTGGTAATGGTGTAAAATAGTTTTATTGCTTTGCCAACGAGCAGATGAAGCAGCATGTGACGTAGTGGTGTGGTGTGGTGATGTGGCGGGAATTTCTATATATTGCAAAGCACGATCCCACGCTAACCCATAAAAGTATGAGATGAACAGGATGAAACGGTTGCAAGTGACGTTAATGTGCTGCAAAAACCAGAAATTACAACAAGTGCTGCTGCATGTGTTCGTGTGTGTGTGGGTGTGTGTGTGTGTGTTCAAAGTCATTTTGACAAAATGATGCCTTGACAATGCTTCCGAAAACGAGCGACACTTGCGGCAAGTGAGTGTAGCATGCGGCCAGCTGCTACTGTTGTTGCTTCTCCTACTGCTTCTACTGTACGAGGAGTATGTCCTGCATGTTGCAACTATTGGCAGCGCAGTCAGTCCGATTGTGGCTAGTTTTGCGGTTGCAGCGGTAAAAGCAGTTGGCTTGATTAGGACAATTTCAAGCTGAAATACTTGCAATTCCAATTCGAGCTGGTATTAAATGTGTGTGTGAAGATTTTCGGGCAATTCTGGAGATTACTGCACAAAAGTGTAGCTAAAGTTGGATTTAAATTAAACCTGCAACAAAGTGCAACGTTAAAGAAATTAAAATTTTTCAGTTTGGCTGATCAAGTCTGCATGAAATCATCAGACGAATTAAATGAAGTTGCAATGCCTCGTTTGACATTTAAAGTAACGATCTAATAAATGAAGCAGAACGGAAATTAAATTTTAATGCGAAAGAACATAAGATTACAAAAACAACACAAATTTTACTCAAGTTTAGTATTCAAAGAACGTTTTTTTTTTTAATACTGCAAGTTGAAAGAGCTGAGCGCGCTAGTCGTATGTGAGCGTGTTTTACAAGCCTTTTTAGTTCCATACAATGAGCCGAAGAATATCGAACTACAACACTTTATTACAGTTTTGTTTATTTATTATCAAAGCATTTCTGATAAAAAATTCATTTTGATTTTAAAACCGATTTTAAAAGAAGAAAATCTTATTAAAATTGATGTTTTTTAAATATGAGAATCCATTCAGCATTTTAAAGAAGATTAAACCATGAAGAAACCAACAAAGAAAGTTCGAATTATATTGTTTGGGTATTTTATTTAATTTAATTAATGTTGTTTTAGTAATTATTTTAATTAAATGAAAAATTTGTTTAACAGTTTAAATTTTTTTAAATATATTTTAAACTCTTTTACAGTCATTTTATTTTTTTTATTTTTTTTTTTACACTTTTTCCAAATTGGTAGATTTAAATTTAGAATTATGCATCCGTTTCCTCCCCACAGACTCAGATAAGCTTGTCACCTAATTTAGCTGTTGTACAGAACAGCAATGTAACCATAACAACAAGAACAACGTACAACAGCAACAACAACATAAATGAGAGCAACAATGGCGCTAAAGATAAGCGCAAATTGAAGTTGTTGGTTGCCAGAGCAACGTTAACCACACAACATACAATTCGGTGTATAAATGTTTGTGTGTTTGTGTGTGTATGCATGTGTGCGAATGCTTAGGTGTAAGTGCAGTAGTAGTAGTGCACTATAAATGCAATTATAGCACATTTTGCACTTATACAGGCGCAGTCGGGAAGGCAGGCAGTCGAGCAGGCAGTTAGTTATATCAAACTAACAATACCGCAGCCACTACACTTACGCACACACTCACACACACTCACGCATACACTCAAGCACTTCTAATTGAAATTTATATTGTACTCTGCTCATTATGAGTTGAGTTAGTTATTATGCCATATTGTTGTTGTTGTTGTTTATGTTATTTATGCCATTGTTTGTGTGCTTGGTTGTGTTTGTGTGTTTGAGTGTGTATATGTATGTATAGAAGCATGTAAAATGTGTGCCAAGTGTAACGGGACTCGGTTTCTAATGCATTGTGCAGGACCGACCACAGTGACGAAGTTTTTGCTTTAACCCTTTAAGTGGCAATGTTGCAATTTTGACACATTAAAAAATAATTTGGTAAAAAGAATATAAGAAATAACATTAGCCTATATAAATAGAGTAGCAACGTTTGTGATACTTTATAAAATAGTTAAATTATTAAGAAAATTTTATAATTTTAATGAGAAAATAAAATCTGTTAGGATGGTAAAGAGACACCTCAAAGGCTAACCATAAGTGATTACGAGCACTGCGACCATCTATTGTACTCAAAGCCAAACCTTATGAAGAATGGAATAGATCCTGTTGAGTCTTTGATACTAAGACCAGATATTTTATTTCGACAATATTTTTGTATTTTAATAATAATTCTTTAAAGGGTTAAGCTGCTTGTAGAGTGTGTCATGAATCATAAGAAAATACTGCAGAGAACATAGAATAATTCTTTTAAATTTACTGAAACACTTTGAAATGTGCTAAATAAATAAAAAGCAGTTTTTGTTGTTTCAAAGATCTGCTAGTAAAAATACAAAGAAGAATTGAAGTATATCTTAATCTACCAAGTCGCAGGCTTGATTGACAAATATCTTATGTTAGTATGTCTTATGGTAGACCAAATAAAAAATCTTAAGCGTTTTGTATAATTTTTTTAATTATGCCTACTTTTCCAGTCGACACGCCTCTTTCGGTTTCGAGGCGTTAACAATGATATGATAATCTCACTAATACATACACAGCAAACCTTTTACATGCAATCTTGTGGGATACAAAAATAATTGAACAAAAAAGTATGAATGCGAAATATTCGCAATAAGCGAGCACAAAAGCAATAATCTAACAATTATGTAATATTCAGTCGAGTCGACGAACACACACACACACACATTTACGCACGTGTCGTCATAACACTAAACATACACAAACACAAACACGAACACAAACACAAACGCACACAAACAAGAAACAACAAACAAAAGGCAAACTACATTTGTTTGCATGGTCAACGAACGGTTTCGAGGTTCGAGTGTGTTAATTAACTGTTTTTGTTATGTTTTCTATTACGAGCGCACATTCACACACAAACACACACACTTAGAACACACGCATACAAATAGGCTTATATGTACACAAACACATACACTATGTGTGTTTCAGTTTACTCTGTTAATGTACTTGGAAAGGATGCGAGCAATTTTGTATGTCCAGCAGAGTAAAGAAAAAGAAGAAGAAGAAAGTAATTCAACGTCAGCCTTAAAACTGACAAAACAAAAATTTTGTATGCAATTGCAGAAATGTTCTTTTTTACGGGCGTCAGTTTCTCGGTCTGTCTGTCTGTCTAACTGTTTGTTGTTTACTTGTTTACCTCTTCATGTAGGAGTGTAGTTACACAAGGACTTGGCGAGCTTTTTAGGTAAAAGGGAATATCCATTAATACAAATAACGAGCAGGAAACATTTATTATATAAATTTCATAAATGTTAGTAAGACATTGATTGAATTTTTGATTGTTAACTTGTATTGTTATACAAGTTAACAATCAAAAATTTGTTTATAGAGAATGTTTTTAAGATTTATTAACTCACTATCAAGTCTTAAAATGATATAAGGGTATGGTATAAATGTTTATAATATTTCACATATTCATTGCACTCCCAGCTAAACTACGCTCATGTCTACGTATGCAAGTGTTCATGTGTATATGTGTATCTATGTTTTTTCGCTACGCATATGTGTCACACTATCTTACGGCCGAACGAAAGTCATTTAAGGCGTTATGTAAGTGTGTTGGTATTATACATTTGCAATTGTACGAGTATTAGTTAAATGAAGATTAAGCAAAAGCAAGCAACAGTAATAATAAAAGAAAATAAAGCTCATTTCACTGTCGATAGAAGGACAAATGCTATTTGCATGTAAATAGGAGAAAAGCGTTAAGAAAATGCGCTGGTGGCTTTGCGAGTGTGTTTGGGTGTTGGTCACTTTAATGCTGTTGGTGTCTAGGGGCGTGCCGTATTAGATGACTATTTGAAAAAGTTAATCGGATTAGGTTTTATTGTTGAGCGGTGGTTTCTTGTGAGAGCTTTATTTTATAACTACGAAAAGGTTTCTTCAGAGAACTTCCAGACATGCTCAAATTAATTGTTATTGAAAAGTTTTAATATATTTAACTCTTTTTATTCATATCGTAAAATAAAGACCAGATTTTAAACAATTGAATTGAAACATAAAAAAAACATTTCACTAAAATAAACATGAGTTTTTTTCCCAATTGCAATCGAAATTAACTATTTAAAACACTCATACGTCATGTTGTGCAAACGCAACAATTCATTAAAAATGCCAAACTCAAACAAACGGTTTTCGTTGTTGCTTTTTGTTCTACCTTAAATATTACATTTTTGCATCGTGACAACATTGAATTCATGGCCAACAAATTTTTGGTTTCTCATAGCCCCCGAGTTAACTCAATTTTAGCGACGTCAACAATACACACACAAGCACACACATAGAAAAAAGGAAAGACCAACCGAGGAGCAATTTCAATTTTGAATAAATTTTTCACAGGAAACTTTTGCAACAAAACGACACAACAAAATAGCAATAAAACAGCACATACACATACAAATACAAATAAATGAAAATTGCATGCTACACTAATACATGAAACAAATGTTGACACATATATACACACACACATACAAACACGAACTGGCGAGAGTATGTGTTGCGGCCAAAGCATGTCAGCAACTTTTCGAAAATACGTCGAAATCTAAGCAAATAAAAAGTAACTGCGATTTTTTTCTCTCGTCTGCTTTTTGCAATTTTTACTTTCGTTCGATGTGGCAACACTGGCTGGCGTTGCTTTTGTATTAGAGTGGCGACAGTTGTCCTTGGGGGGTTTGTTAGTTTTAGTGACTTTTTTCGATAGTTTTTTTTGTGGCTGTGTTTTGTTTTAGTTGTGCGCTTTTGTTTGGTGAAAATTGCTGCACAATAATCGGAGGAAAACTGCTGCGCTGCCGAAAGCCCCCAAACAACATTGTTTAAATCTTTTATTGTTGCTGCCGAGCAAGTTGAGACAGCAGCAGCAGCGGATGAGGAAGACCCACAGAATTCAGCTGGAAATCCTTTGAAGTGTCAGGCGTTTCTTTTTTTTTTGTATGCGTTTCGGTTGTGTGTGTTTGTGACAGTTTTCGGGTTTTCGGGTTTTGAGTTAAAGTGCGGTTTTGTTTGAGCGTCTTTTGTACAATGGATGGAAGCATGAATGGTGAAAATGAAATGGGAAAATGACAGCCCAACTGAAAGGCAAATAAAAGTGGAAAGTATAGAAAATTTAAGTCAAAACGTTAAAAATTACAATGTAAAGTTATATTCTTTATATTTTTAAATAACTCCATGTTTCCATACTTTCTATATATTATTCTCCTATATATTTATATATCTATATTTCTACATTTCTAAACTTCCATATTCCTTTATTTAAATATCTCAATATTCTCTTTAAAGTAGCCAAATAGGAAAATTGAAAATAAAAAAACGAGGACAAAAAGAAAAAAGAAAGAAATCCTCAATTTAGCAAATGAACCACAACTGCAATCAGAGACCGTAACTCTTTCCTCGTTTGTTTGCTCTTCGACGCATTCTTTCCTTGGCTAATTTGGAGCAAGCAGCACTCTTGGCACATTGTGCGCATTTCTTAGCCCCGACAAACCAAGCTGAGGCAAGGCAAGGCAGAAGCCAATTAAGCCATCAATCTAAGTAAAAATGGTAAAAGCAGCTAAAACAAAATTGCGGCTGCCAATTTTTTTCCACTCTGAATATTTGCCAGCACAAAAATACGAATAAAAACAAATGAAATACGAAAAAAAACACGAAGGAATTTGTACCGCAATTTTTCATTTTCCCTTAAGCATGTCCTTTTGCTTTTTCTTTCTTTTTTGCTGTGCATTTCGTCCTGCCGTCTAAACCAAACAGATCGTACACTTGTTGTTTTCGTTGTTTTTCTTTTTTCTTATATTTTGCATTTCTCTTCTAACGTCGACGTCGTCGTCGTCGCCTTTGCATGAATATCCTCAATTATTGCCGCTTCGTGTTGCCAACGAGCGAAAGGCTTATTGCCAATTTAAATTCACTACAAAAGGCGACAAAAGGCAGGCGCAAAAAGGACGAGGCAGGAACTCGTTTTTCTATTTTTTCACTGATTTTTTGTTTGTTTGTTGGTTTTTTTTGTTTTGTTCCTTTTTTTGAAAGCCAATTTGGAATTCCTCAACATGCCTGTGCGTTATTTCCTCGTTAGCATACTTCACACTTGGCGCTTATCCCCCCCTCCTCCCGTCTGCTCAGCAGTAGGCCATGCAAAGCGATGCTTGGCTCAAGCCTTGCGCTTAACTCCATTCCAGAACGAAATTAAAAAGCACGAAGGATTTGTACTTGCTCTTCCACCTAACGTGTCGAAAATCGACTAACCCACTCTTCGCCCACTTCATCCGGTACTGCAGTGCAACATGCAAAGCAGCGAGAAAGGGAAAACGGAAAAGGCACAAACTAAATGAAAACATAAAAAAGTTGGTACACGAAAATGAATCCTGGCAGCTTGGTTGCCGTGTGCCACACTCGCTGGGCATAATATGCTCTTGCCACGCTCCAATTTCTGTTTCGGACGAAGGGACAGAGGAAGTTTTTGTGTTTTGGCAGCGCGCAGCGCACATGAAGGGTCCTTCATCTTCGCTGGATGCTCTTGTCGAATGAAGCAGCGTTGGTTGTATGTTGTGTGTGCTATGTTGTTGTTATTGTTTAAATTTGGAAGTGTTTGGAACATGTTAACAGTTAGAAAAGTTAAAGGTTTTAAACGCTTAAAGTTACTTTTTTATATAAATTTTATTAATCCTCAGTTTAAATTTAGCAGAGACTTTATGTTTAGTAAAAATTTTAATATAAAAAATTGTTTTCTTATTAACTTTAGCATATCAATGGAAAACTTTTTTTAACGATGACATTTGTATCACTTTTTTAAAGACCATCCCAGGAAGTGTTTGGAACTAAGTTGACCAACACTGGCGGCTCAAATGTCGTTTTGTGCAGCTATGGCGCAATTTGCCTTTTTCAAGCCACTTCGTGGAGTTGTTGATCTTTTTATTTTATTTTACTTTTATTTTATTTTTAGTGTGGTTTTTGTGTACTTGTAGTTGTTGTTGTTTTTGTGCTTACTTAATACAGCCAACGGAAATGTTCTGCTTGTTGTCGTTCGTCGTCTTCCGCCTTCCGTTGTTGTCGCCGTCGTCATGGCCTACGCCTGAAATAAGTTGTAGTTGTTATTGTTGTCGTTGTCGATGTTGTTGTTATTGTTATTGCTGTTCCCGCAGTTTTTCTTGTTTTTAACGAAACTCCTCTCCGTTGTTTGTGTTTGTATTTGCACTGCAAGTGGAGCTACTTCCGCTTCCGCTTTCGTTGTAAGCCAGCTTATGTACACAAAATATAATTCCGAGTTGGTACTTGTTACAAAATTTAATTGTTTAATATTTCATCGGGGCATTCAGTAGCAGCGGTACAAGCAGCAGCAATAACAACAACAACAAACCAAAACAATAACAAAATGTTTTAAATTCATGAAACTTTAAGTTGAAATATTTAACTTTCTAACTTCTCCAAACTGTTTCAAACTAATCCGAATTGAGCGTTTTTGTATATAATACTATAAATTAATAAGATTATAAGTCGAAAAAGCACTTTAAGCTATGAAACAAAGAAAATCTATAACTTGCAGTGGGCGGTTTATTACAGTTGTATGCCAAAAAATAAGTTTCTGAAGTCCAAAATGTGGTCATGACAGTTACTTAATGGAAACGCTGTTTTCTTGGTATGCTTTAAGGTACGCCTTGATTATTAAGAAAACCTTAATTGGTTTTAACTTAAAAATGTTAAGCCAAAAAATCATTGGTTTTGCTTTATACTATCAAAAACCGATAAATCCATTCATGAGATAATCTAATTATGTCTTCGCATATCACTTCAAAAATGTTTATCTCTGTTTCTTAGGTTAATACGGTTCGAAAATGTTGACTTTTTTTATTTATTTTTATAAAAATAATATGATGCTCTTTAGAATCCTGAGAGGTCAAGTCGAGTCAATCTTTGGCTAAACTAATACATAGAAAATCGTTTTGTCCAAAAATGTTATTTGAAGTATATCATTTATAAAAAAAAAGTTAAACCGTAGTACATAAGAAGTTTCAGTACATAATTATAACACAGTTGTTGTTTTTATTTCTTTTACAATTTTGTAGAAACCACGAAAATTACACTTAAATGCAATATTTAGAGAAAACCATTTCGAGGTGGAGAAGGAGATTTTCTACTTTCCTCACCTTATACAAGTACATCATGGTAGGAGCTATTGTTGAAAACTACTGGAATTGTGACGAGCTTCAAATTGATTTCATATACCCAAAAGTGCTGAAATTGTTAAAAGGTTTAAAACCAAGTTTATATTTGTTCAAAACTGTTTAAATACAAACAATATTTAAAATAATAATAAAATAATAATAGACTAATTATAAAATAACAATAAAGTCAGATAATATATAAAAAAAGAATTTGAATATTGTAAAATGTTGCCAGTCAGTTTAACCTTACCTAACATGAACCATAAATAAATTTAACAAATGCAATGTTTGAAAAAAACTTTAAATTGTTTTTTAAATTTTGAAATGTTTAAACTTTAAATTCGAAAAATTAGCAACAAAAAAAAACACACTCACACACACAAAGCAGCGGCGATGCGCCATAAGCAAATTAAGTTAATTGCCTGCGAACTTCCAATAAATTTCATTTCGCACAATATAAAAACAAACAAAACAGTACAACAATAAATGAAAACAACTACAACAA
This sequence comes from Suillia variegata, assembly GCA_949127995.1. Taxonomy (NCBI): domain Eukaryota; kingdom Metazoa; phylum Arthropoda; class Insecta; order Diptera; family Heleomyzidae; genus Suillia; species Suillia variegata. The sequence goes on from OX421846.1 coordinate 33,954,018, forward strand.
AAAAACAACAACAACAACAACAATAATAAAACAGCGCCAGACAGTGCAATAAATTCGAAAAACAACAACAATAATAAAGAGAGTCTTGTCACAATATACGCCCGGCAGCATTCAACGTGCCTCAGCAAAACATAATGACCATGAAAACACGCCGCAACGGCAATCGGAAGTGCCAACGGCAACGGAATCAGACGCCCAAAAAAAAAGTCTGCGCGTCATGCATAAATAAAGCGTAAAAATCGAACCGAAATAAAATCGAAAAAGGGGAAAAAGGGGAAAAATAATACAAAAAGACGAAAAATTGCGTAAGTAAAGATAATAAAAAAAAAAACCGAATTCAACGCACGTTATCGATTATGCCCAAAACTCACACACATACACATGTACTCTTAAACACACTTAAGCGCACTTGTCGACAACAGACGACGACGGCGGCAGCGGCCAAATATTTTGCAATGCGAAACGCGTCGCTTTTACAGCGCCCATTTATTGGATTTCTGTGCCTCCACTTCATCGTCTTATTGGACATTATTTGATCTTATAAAATCCATCCTTTCATCCCACAAAGGTACAAGATACAATCGAGCCACTTGCCGCCAGCGCGAAACAATGCGGCCAAATTAATAAAAGCTGCGCGCTGTAATGCAAATGAAAAAGTTTACTTGTTTCTTCTTCTTCCGTCTTTCTTGCACCCGCTGAAAGTGATTTAAATGGTTCAGTTATTTGGCTAACGAAAGCTCACTCTCATGTGGATTGTGGTTGTTATTGTTGCGAAATGTGTGTGTGTGTGTGTGTGTTCCTTTGCCGCAAACATTTACAAATTCAATCGAGGCCTTTCGAAAGTGCTTCGAACATTAATGGACATTGGCAGCAGTTTATCTTTTTAATTGGCTTTAATGAGGCGATACATGCAATAAATTCAGTTAAGTAAAATGGTTAAGACAAAACCGTTAGTGCTGCTAATTTTTCAAATAAAACATGGCCATCAATTAACAGCGCAGGTACGAGTACTTGCGCTGAATGCGATATTCAACTGTTTCGGGTTTTATTGTCCAGAGTCTTGTCAGTTTGTATTTATTTGCTTGCATTCACATAGAATCATTAAAAATGTCTATAAAAGATTTTAAATTGAGACGCTACAATTTAATGTATGTATGTTCATACAACAAGAATTATTGATAATTTAATATTAACTTAACATGATTTGTAATGTTGATTTTAGCAATTTCTTAATTAATTTTACATAATATAGTGTCAAATTAAGATTATTTCCTTCCCAGCAAAACCGCTCTAGTGGTTTAGAAGAAATTCAGTGAAATATTGGGCAAACCTTTAAATGGCCATAACTTCTTTCAGGGACGTCGAAACGACAACGAAAGGTAGACCATGTTGTTAAGTTATCGAAATGTCGTTTTATTTAATGAGCTTAATTGGTACTGGGTAGCCTGATTGTTATATAGCCAAAGATATATATGGAGATATGTTAGTACGTTATCAACTATCTTAAAGAGTTAAATAACTCCGTTTTAATTAACAACATATTTAAAAGCCAACATTTTCAAGCTCATTTTTTGTAAAGGATCACTGCAACACCCTCGAATCGTCTTTAGCTTGAGTTGCATCCGTAAATTATAACACATCGACAATTATTAACAAACAACTGCCAACAAATGCACATGCAAACACAACTGCATTCACACCTACACTCTTACACACAAAATACAAATGCACGAGTGTTGGGAAGGCGTCGCTGCTGTCGCGGAGTTCTGCCGATGCTTGTCTGCCGATGCATGTTTAACTGCGAAAATGTTTGCGCCCGCCGCGCCGCGCGTGCTTTAAATATCATCATTTCATTTCATTTGCAACAACCGCAAATGTTGGTGCGTCGCATCGGTGACAGAAAGTGGGTGTGGTTAGTTGTAATTTTACAGCGACAATAGCAGGTGGCAGTAAAAGCAACACTGCTCGAGTATCTGATAGGGTAAAAGCGGAGAAAACTCTTTGATGAAATTGTGTGTAAATTTTGATTTAAAAAATTAAACTTAAAAAAAATCAAGCATATCGCAAACTTTATTCGTATGGAAAATGAAAACAACTGATTTACTAGGCATATATATTTCTAAGGTAATCGAGGCATACGAGGCAAAACCGAACTTAAATGAGTACTTTTTTTTGTTTATTATTTTCCATTTAAAACGAATAAATTTGCAACCGAAATTTGATATTGTTGTATAAATAAATATTTAACGGTGAACCACACTTCTACCTTACATTTTACTGTTAGTGTTAGTGTCGTTTTTGTTGCAGTTGTTGTTGCTGCTGTCAGCAATGTTAGGGTTGCCAATTTATTTCGGTATTCATCTTAATTTGTCGTTGGCATAGCACGGCGTGTCACGGCAAGCGTTCACATGTATCGACGTTGTTGCTGTTGTTGTTGCTTTGCAACAACATCAACAAATGAAAAGCAGGAGGCAAAGCAGAAGAAGAAGAACGAATGTCATTCTTTAATGGAAACACGCACCTCCGGAAGTCGAAATGCAAAAACCGCAAAGCACCGAGAAATGCGTCGCTGCTGCCGCTGATGCTGTTCCATCTTCTTCTTCTACTTTTTATTTTGCTGCTGATGCTGCTGCTGTTATTACTGCGACAAGTTCGTTGCTGTCGCTGGCTGGTGTTTGGCGTGCGATCACGTAGTTTATTACGAAACTCCCACGCGATGTCATTTTCCGCTGCGAGTTCTGCTCCTCTGCTGCTTTGTTGCACGATGAAGTCATCCTGTGGGTTAGAGTGTGTGTGTGTGTATGTATATGTGCATGTGTGACGATTCTGTTGCTGTGACTTTCCTTTCCGCTGCTGTCGCTGCTGCTGATGATGATGACTTACGAGGTGCGATGATTTGCGCGCTGCAAAGGTATATGTAAGACTGTGTGTGTATATGAGTTTCGCTGCGTTACGTGCGCGTGTTGCAGAGGGGATATGTCAGGAAGTTGTTTTGTTGTCACGCGTTGTATTAAACCTACACAATCACACACATACACATACACACACCACAAACTCTCTCGAATACATAAATATATTTATACAGTATATGATATTATACGCTCACAAACAAAATTATAAAACTACTCGTTTTTAGTTACGCTGGAGTAGCTTACAATCAAAAGATTTGAGCTCAGTAGCGTTGAAATTTTAACACATACTAATAAACATGTATGCGTCTTTATATTTGTGTGAAGCACAAACATCTAATCCAGAATGTTTCATATTATATTCTCTATCCAGTTTAATAATATTTTCTCATTTCGCTTTAAATTTTAACCGAAATAAGAATGACAAATTGAAAAGCTTAAAGCACACATATCCATACTTTTGCAGCCAAGTGTAGGCGCAAATGTACACAGTCAGTTCACGTACAGCAACAGTTCAAGTTGAAGCAAAACGGATTATGTGGAATTCTCTTACAGCGCCATTTCAGCTTAATACGAGTAAACATGAAAAATAACGCAACACTAAAATACAAAAACAAAAATTTACACGCAGCATATAATTTAGAAAACAACAACAACTTTTTCAAATAATGTTTGTTGGAAAAATTAAATATTTTAACTTATAATAATAATAATGATTTTCTTTCGTACATTTGCGTCAACTTTCTGCATAAAGTGAACTTTTAAGTAAATGCCGCCATATTGTTTTGACTAGTTTAAGTCTCTTCGTTTTTCTTGTTTCGTTTTTTGTTTTTCTTATTTTCGTATTATAATTTTCTACTTAGCATTTTCTGCTGAGCTCATTTCAACTCATTTAAAGCAGCGGCTTTTATTTTCTTTGCTTTCTTGACGCTCATTTATGAATTCGTAATGAATTCCCAAAATGGCAAAATGGCAAAATGGCAAAATGGCGCATATATTGCCGCCGCCTTTTGTGGCTTATTGTAATTGCAATAAATTTTATCTGAGTAAAAAAAAAAATCATCATCAACACATTTGCAGCTGTTGCTTTCTTTCTTTCTTCTGTCTTTCGTTTTTTTCTTCTACGCTCTGCTCGACGCTGTCGTAAAGTTCTTCCAATGCTGTTGCTTCTTTTGTGGCCCCACTTGCGACTTCCGGCTACCGTCGTCTTAAAATGGCCGCGTTGCCGGCATAACTTTGCCTTTTTCATGTTTTTCTTTTTATATTTGTTTGTTTTATTTTTCGTTTTGTTTGTTTGTTTGTTGGTTGTTTTTATTTTTGTTCTTAAGGTTATCTTTTGTTTCGGTTTTGGCGCCGTGTGCAAATAATAATCGCATCGAAATCTAATGAAAGTTAATGCGCCCTCAATATGGCGTCGGTCGGCAGCCACTTCCACCGCTTTTGTTTGTTGAAGGCATGAGCGGAGCGTTTTATTGTTTTATTTCAGATTTAAAATATGCCAGAATTCAACTTTTTCTATTAAATTTTCAAATTCACGGGTTATTTTTAAAGTTTCGGTTTAAGCGCCGATGAAAAACAACTCAGAATAAAAACTTCTTTTAATTGAAGTTGAATCAAGGTTTGATAGTTTAAAAATCCTTAAACACAAAAATATTTGATACTTTAAGATTTGTTTAAATATTTAATTGATTTTTAAAAACTTCTTTTCAATAAACTCGATACGTTGAGATTTTATTAAGTAGAGATTTTGAGTCAATACAAATATCAGTTTCATTGTTTTGATTACAAGATTAATTATTTATAAACTGAAATTTACAGAATTCATATTAAAGAATTTATTACTTAATATATTTAATACAAAAAAAAAAGTCAATTGACGTTTTTGATAAAAAACATTTGATTGCTTTGATTAAATAATTCATTGAATTAATAATTAGTTTTATGACATATTTTTTATTACATTTATTATATAATAACTTATTGCGCTTTTAATTAAAATTTATATATATCCAAAAATTATATTTCAGTTTTACATTAACTAATAAAAAATTTGTTTAAATTCTTTTGAAAATTGTTCTATTATATCAGAAAATTTAATTTTTGTATTTTTACTTAGCTTTAAGTTAAATACAAACTTGTGAAGATATAAACCGAAATATTTTCAGAAATATCTTTGAATATAATTATAGAAAGTTTTTAATGAAAACATATTTTATTTATTAAAATAAATCAAGAGTATAAAGAGGATAAAATTTCTTGTATATATGTATTAAGTATAAGCTTGTATATACTTATAAACAACTTTATCTTAAATATTTACAAAATTGTCGCTTCTCCGTTTGGTTCGCTATTTAAAAGCAGTCAAATGTAAATACTCGTACACTCCGCGCCATAAAACTGTAACTAGGCTTCGCACTAGATAAGCGCGGTAATTTATCACATGTCCTCGCTTACTGCTTCATCCTCTTTGGCTGTCGCTTCATCTTAGATTTTTTGTTTTTTGTTTTTTGTATTTTATATTTTAGCCATCCCATCCGCCAAACCGGAAATACCACAAAAAAAACCGCATGCAATTTAAGGAAATATCCTTTTTATGTGATTTGTTGTGTGGATTCTAAATGCAGATCCTTACTTCTTTGCCTTCCTTCTTCTTTTCCACTGTCACTCTGCCCACGCCCAGAGGTTTATATCTCGCTGCTTCTTCGGCGGCGAGTATTTCTTCACTTTTCTTTTTTTTCATTTCTTCACTTGTTCCTTTCGCAGTTCGCAAAACGAAATACCCAAATATCAAAAAAAAACACATTTTGAGGTACACCCAAAAGAAAATACTAATAATTTGATAATAAAGTGATATATAAAATATATAAATATGCTTAAATTGCAAACGAATTTCAAGAATGCAATGTAAAATTGATATGGATAGAATGTAAAAATCATAGTTTATTCTTAATCAAACTAAATTTTATCCCTTTAATATGCAAAAGTCTCATTTTTTTAAGTGTAACAAGCAAAGCGAAGAGCGTCTTTTCAAGCTTCAAGTTTGCGAGTTGAGGTTTGTCGTTTCGTTCAACTTCACTTCAAGCATAAACGAACCGCAAATGCCACGCAGAATCCAAAAAGGCAAAAAGGACGAAGGTCGCAGGACGAAAGGCAGACGGACGCATGCAACAGCGACCAAATAAAAGTGATTTCGAATGGAACAAAAAGACAGACAAACAGACAGACAAGTAGACAGACAGACAGACAGACAGACAGACAGACAGACAGACAAAAGAACGCTGAACGTTAAGTTTAACCCCCGAACTTCAGCTCCACTCTGCCCAACCATGCGCTGTGTGCATGTGTTGGAATTGTTGCTGCGGCTGTGTCCTTTCATTTCAAATCCTTGGAGCATTGCAGAATTATTTCGAGAATATTTTTTTTATTTTGTTTTATTTTTTGCCCAACGCATATTTACTTTTTGTTGTTGTGTTTTTTTTTATATTTCGTTTCTTCGTTGGTGCTTTTTTTTTTGTGTTTTCGTTTGATTATTTTTTGTGGCCCTAACGCCGTTTGGCTTTTGTTTATTCGTGTGGCATGTTGAAAAGGATTTTCATTAATTTTACATTAAAACGAATTCACTCGGAACAAAAGGATATGCCAGCGGATATTTATCGGATTTGCAGAGTGCGTCGATACACTCGCAAAAAGAATTTTTTTTATTATAATATAAAATTTCGAATGTTGTTTCCGGAGTGTAAAAATATGTTTGAACATTGATTAAAATGATAAAACGGTTAAATTAATTAAAATTTATATATTATTAATATGTAAGATTGGACGAAGTTTACAAATTTTGTAATTGTCATTGCTTAGGTCGCAGGTTCGAGATAAGATTGGACTTAATTAAAAAAGCCTTTAGCAGCAGTTTTTTTTTGTTAATTTTTTCCATTGAATTTAAAGTGAGTTTATTTTGGTTTATACTAAAAATTAAAACTTTGGTTGTTTATGCACTATGGTAAAAATTTATGAACCATTTCATAGTCTGAAGTTTTATTTTTGGATTTAAATCAAATTTTCAAAATGGAACATGATAAAAGAAATTTTAATTAAAAAACAATTTTTTCAAATTCAGAGAAACATTCCAGATTTTTTTATTAAAGTTTTTTATTGACAAAATTTAAATTAAACTACATACAAATTTTTGTCATTTTTATTGTTTGATAAACTCTTTAAGTGGTTTCGAGTGTGATTAAGTTCATATTTGGGAAATCCATAATTGGACAATATGCTTTATATATAAGATTTGTTTATATATTCGAAGTTATTTTGGTCAATTGAGAATTGACCATAAAAAAATAACGATTTTTGAAAGGTTCAATTATTACACTGACAATTGCCTTAAACCTGTAATCCGTCAAATTTTTCTGTTGTTAAATATTTTAGTGCAATTTTGTTTATTTTTTTTACTTCTTTAATTGTGATAACTGTAATAAAACTGTTTATACGGTAATCTGTTTGTAGTAGTGTCTAAATTGTTATATTTATGTAATGATCCTTATGCTGGACCTAGGTTAATGCTCACAAATCAAATGCAATTATCTTAAACCTAAAAATGTAATACAATATAACAAACTTATAAAATATTTTACTCAATAGTTTCTTATACATTTTATATTTAAGATATTTTCAAGTTACGGGCAAGTACTCGAATATGCTTCAACGTATCAAAAATGGATTTTTGGGTCCTAAGTTCAGATTTTAAGAATCAATTCAAAGTTCTGAGTAAGCAGACCTACAACTTGAGCTATTTTGACTATCAAATATTTCCAAAATCAACTCAATTTTTTTTAAATTTTGTTTTAATTTACTAAGATATCCTTTAAATTTACCTTTGATATCATTTTGCATTTAAATGAAATCTATTAAAGCTATACACTTAAAATTATATGAACCACCAAAAATTGCTTGTGAAACTTTAAATTGTTGTTTGGAATTTCTTCCAGTGCTCTTATCGTTGAAATAAATGTGTCTAAATTAAAATCCTTGTTTTTTGTTTCCTCCTATCTTTTGAAAATTGATTGTTTCCTCTTTCACTTGCTCTCGTTCTGCTCAAAGAAGTTTCGAAATTGTTGCGCAATTGCGGCATGCTACCAGATCCTTTTCACAAAGTCATTAGAATGCTTTTGTCAATAATTGACAATCCACCGCAAACGCCTCAAATCACTGGCAAAAGTTTATCATACACACACATACACACACACACACACACACTGGCATACACTAACACAAAAACTTATAGACGCACATATACATATTACTGCATGCACAGAGTTAGATATTTGCTTGCAACAAGATGCGGCAGTAAAATCAAATCAAATCCTTGCGCAGCATATAAACTTGCAAACACAAATTGCAGCACAAGGATTAACGCTGCAACACAAAACTACAACAACGACAACAACAGCAACAACGACCAAACTGCAAAAGTGTCTTCCGCATGTTCTCCAAACTGGTTCAATCGAGAATACTTTCCGTCCTTTGCATTTCGTTTTGCTTCCATATCCAAATGCAAAATGCCCGAAGCAGCAACAACAACAACTACAGCAGCAATGAGCACAGTCAAAGGGTGTGGAAACGACGAAGGGTAAAGCAGAGACAAATACGAGTAGCTGCGAAAAGCCAGCAGCTAAAAACAGGAAACGGAAATCGCATTAGGCATAAGCAATGCGGCATGCAAACTTGCAGCAGCAGCGCCCGAATTAGGCCACAAAATGACGAAAATGGCAGCTAAATCGGTTTTAGGGGATTTTCTTTCAAATTGTTTACTGCGACAGTTTGCCTCCGAGACTTTGACTCAAACTTAAACACACACAAACACACAAACGTTTGTACATGAAATGCTACCACATGGAAATACGAGATTTTCTTACTAAGACATTAGATAAATAATTGAATTAAATTTTTTAATATCAAAATGTTGAAATTTTAACATTTACAATTTTACATTTTATAGATCAAAAGTTTTCGAGTTTATTCCAAAAGAAGGACAATTTTCGGACACTGTTCCTCAATCTAAAGCTGTCAAGTTTTTCCTTAGACAATTCTTTTTGGCGACATTTCCTACTGGTTGAATTGCGCCCAGAGTCGAGCATGCAACAGTAAAAAGCCGAGTTGTCAGTACCGGGTGCAAGTGTGTATGTGTGCGTTTATGTTTGGGTGTTTGTATTACGACAACCGCACTCTCTTTAACAACTACAACACTCCGCACCACTCCACGCCATTTCATTTCATTCGCAATTCGCATTCGCAATGAATGAAGTTGAAATGAATTTGCACTTGCAGCTGCAACTGCCAACATTTTGCATTTGTATTTGCATTTATATCTGTATGGGTGCGCATATAATGTTGTTTAGTTGTGTGTATGCCAGTGTTGGTATCTGCGCTTCGGAGGAAATGTTGCGTGCTGTTTATGGTTGAGTGCGATAATGGCGCTGTGGATTTCCAGTCATTAGCTGCTTCTAACGCTGCCTTCACCGCTACTGAGGCGGCTAAAAGTTCAGCTGGTGGACAGACAGGCAAACAAACAAACAGGCAGACAGATAGACAGACAGACAGACAGCTGTTCGCTCTATCTTTTGTTTTGCCAAGCGACAACATTTTGTGGCGCATCAATTGTGGCGAACGCAAAACCTTGCCGGAGCAAAGCCGAAAACTTGGCGTTGTGTAATTACATTTGGAGGCGTGACGGCGCTTCTGTAAAGTTTGCACAGGTGCAGCTGGAAAGTTTCCGCTCGGTTTTTGTGTCGAATTAATTGCGAAGAAATGTATGTATAAATTCTGAAAGCACACGTCGCTGTCAGGCAACCAGGCGTATGTGTAATTTTAATTCAACATGCAATATTAATGAGAGCACTCATACGCACCGTTGAACTATTGCAAAGTAAATATTGAAGTTAATGTACGAGTGAAATATTGCACAAGATTTGCTACTTGTTCGTAAACTTGCTTGAAGTGTACACTCGGTACTTTTCACAAAGCGCAAAGCTGTGATACTCACATTTCCAACGATGTATTTAGAATAAAATTAAATGTTGTTGTTTTTTATTAAGTTCCTGGAGGATATGTGAAACTTGCTAAAGCAATCAAATAGTTAAAAGTAAAGCGCGTTGGTTACCTCAACTTATGCAATACATTTTGATATTACAAATAATTTTCTTTTTAACTTTAAAATGTTATAATATTATAAAGATTTAAATTTTATTTTTTTCCAATCAGACGTTTAAACAGAATACAAAGTGTTTCACATGTAGTCAAGAGACAAAAATTTGTTTATATCTTATGTAATAATTAAAGATAATTCAATAAGTTTGTAAGAAATATAAATTAATGGCATCTAGTGACTTTTTTGTTATTGCAGGATCTGGTTCATCAGCAGCTTTCAGAAAACATTTTTATATATATTTTTATGGATATTCCCATTTAATATTGGCACTCAAAATTCCAAACAACCGAACGTAACAACATCAACAATCAATGCAAAATTTCGCCTAAGTCAGGCAACACGCTTTAAGAAAGGTTTAAAGTGAAAATACTATGGAAACTAAACCATGATCCGATGAGTACTTAACCTACTAAAGAAAAACGAATATTTAGGAAAAGTTGTTATTTATTTCTCAAAATTACCTTTTAGCTCCACCTTCTCCCGTCTGAAAAATCCGTTTTCTCGAGATCTGCAAAGTAGGCCACCGGGCGGTAAGGCTAAGTACTTATCGGACCACTCTTCTATAAACATTTAAAAAAAGTGCACTTATTTACATTTTTTTGATTAATCTTAATATTATTATTTAAAAATTTTTAGCCGTGGTCAAAACTTTGATAAAAATCTTCAATTGCAATTTAATTTAAATTTTTAACATGTTCACAGTTTTTTGCCATTAATCAAAATGTGCAGCAACAACGTTTACTATTTTAAGTCGCCGACATAAATTTCCAAATTTGCAGCGTATCCATAAAATATTTAAAACACAGCCAATGCAAAGAAGCAAAAAAGAGAAAGCCACGTTTATTCAATAAACAAATGTTGTTACACATGAATTCACTGATGTAAGTTCATTGAGCCAAACGGAAAAGTGACCTTTTGTGCGTTTTTGTTTTTGCTTTTCTTCTTAATTTTTTATATATATTTTTTTTAAATTATATATATCAAAGCACAAATTCTCGTTTTCTGTTTTGTTGTTTTACTGTTGTTAACAATTGCCAGCCGCAAATGATGTGGTAAAAGAGCATTCATCGCATTTCTCGCTTGGCATGCAAGCAAAATATTCATTTGTGACCCATTTTGTGTCTCGATTGTGACCCCAAAATTGGGTTTCGTTATGCGTTATGCTTGTGTAAAATTCGTTTTATTTTTAAGTTTTTTTTTACATACATATTTCTTCTTCTTTTTGTTGTCTCTTTTTGTTGGCCACAAATTCAATTTTGAAATTGTTTCCTTCGACAGTTTGCGGCTGCTGCGTTTGTATTTTTGTTTTATTTTATTTTATTGCTTCTTGTTGAACGATGAGAAATTGCTGATGTGTGCGCAAATACAAACGCAAATACATTTATACATTCATATATGTATGTGTGTGTATGTACATCGTACACCAAATAAATATATTTCGCATTCACATATTGTTTAGAATGTGCTAAAGGAAATTGTTAACAATGTGCTTAACTTGTGTTCTGGATATGTGTGCGTGCGTGCGAGTGTGTGTTTGTGTATATGAAGAAGACTGGTGGTGTGCATAAGTGCTATTGTATGTGTGTGTGTTTGGGCCAAGACTCCGTTTGCCACATTTGTAAAATATGGCGGCAAGTGTTGCTTTGAATTGATTTCGATTTCGATGCATCATCACTTTTCATTATTCCTTTTTTTATATCCCTGTGGAATGTTTTGAAACAGTATAATCAAAATGAAAGCACAATTTGAAATAATATAAGGAATCCCGATGCATAATTTTCATTACATTAAATATTATTTTCGAAAAATATTTCGAGAAACTTTTGCAAGGCTTGAATTAGGTTCAACGGTGCGTATGAGTGATGTTATTAAACCTTTTTTCAGGCTCAAAACCATTTTCACTATAAAAAGAAAAATGTCCTTGCTAAGTTGGCTTTTAGATTTCGCAATTAAAATGGTCTTGAGTTCAAAAATTTTTAACAATTTTTCACATTTTATGCAAAAAATGAAGAGATTTTTAAACATGTATTTTATTTAAATATATAATTAATAGATTTGCTCAATAAAACACTTTTGCATTTCACGGAATATCCTTAAAGTTAAAATAACCGAAATTCCAAACTTCATTTTGCTGCTATGTACCAAACTGAAATACGCTGCCGCCACATTTCGCGCTAACCGAGCAAAGCCAACTAAACTGCGTAAACTGCCACCATCAATTATTAATGGTGCGTAAGCCAGTATGCGCGTCGCCCACACCCTCGCCACCTCCCAACCTTTTGAATCCACCCACAATGGCCGTTATGCGAACATTACGCCAGCGTACTTTATTGTCTTTGAAAACCGTTGAAACGGAAATGCGCCCGCTTGGAAAATACGAAATGGGGAGCAAATCGAAAATTATGCGCGGCAAATATGCAAAATGCTTAAGCTGTGATTTAAAAGCGTCGGCAGGCATTTTCGATAATTGTCGCTGGGCGCGAGCAAAAGGCGCGAAATGAAGACATGAAACATAAATGCTCAAAATAATGCCGAACTTTTGTAAATAATTTTCTTGTGTTTGTTTTAATGGCATTTTTTAACGGCGCTTTAAGTGTCGTCAATAAATTTTGCGGCAATAATTACGAGTATTGCCGTTTTGCATATTTTCATTTCATTGCTAAGCTGCTTTTCTGCTGCTCGTGCTGTTGCTCGTGGTGCTGCTAGCGATATTTTCTATTTGAAATAAATTTGTGGATTCATAAGCGGGTGCTTTGGAGCTACAAACTGGAATCGATACTTTAAGAAAGTTTAAATTAGATACATAAAGTTTTATTATTATTGCTTTGCACTTTCTTATTTTGATATTTTTGACCACAATATTCCAAATGTCGAATTTAAACTGAATTTTTAAACAGTACTTACAAAAGTAAAATTTAAAACAATAAATTGAATATATTATAAAAATTTAATATATTGAAATGCTGCTTTAGAAAAATCTTACCAATTTGGCATAGCTTTAGTTAAATATTCTAAGCTTCTAGTACCAACATTAGGATCAACAATTCTTTAAAAGCTCAAATTTATGCAAAATCAATTAACAAAAAATGTACTCAAATAATTTATCAAGAAAAGTCGTTTTTGAATTAAAAATAAAATTTGAAAAAATTTCGAATACATTAAGACTAGTCATAAATCAAATAATATTAACAAGTAAAATATCTTTAAATTGTATATTTAAAAAAAAGCTTTCCCGCTAAAATGAAAAAAAGAAACGTTCATGCCAAAATCGATCGCTTAACTTGACTAAATACATATTGTTATAAATCACAGCGCCATAACGACGACATCAGACGCACATTTTCACATTTTCCCATTGCCTACCTCAGCCCTTGCGCCGACTGCACCCCCCCCCCGCCCTCCCTCCTGACGGCACTACATAAGCCTGCAGTATTGAAAGCATTTTTGCGCTTATACATCGACTTCTTGCTATTATTTTGCTGCTTTTGGTGGCAGCGATTTTCTCTCAATTTCATTATTGCTCAATGGCGTGCAAAACGTTTTGAAATTGCGTACGTTTCATTTATCAAATTGTCAAGATTAAAAGAAAGAAAATATTGGAAAAAAACAAGAAATAGAAGAAATAAAGAAAGAAGTAAGAAGAGTAAAAACGTATTGAGAGGGTTCTAAGCCAGCGCTAACAGTAGCTGAAAGCTTAAAGCGCAAAATTTGAGAGTTTAAAAAGTTGACAAAACTTTAAAGTATTAGGAAAATATGTGATGAATTTTATTTTCGATATTCCAATTTTATGTTCCTTTCTCTTGAGCAATTGAAAATGCCTCAATTTTTCCTTTATATGAGGCCTGCTGTTTATTTGAGCCAATACGAGTAAAAGCTGTTGCGAGCTTTTTTATTTTTCCTAAAATCCACGAATATATTTCCAAAAATTAACTTGTCTTGAACGTCAAAAACATATTCGTGTATATTCTTAAGATTTCTGAAAATATTCAGCCATCCGAAAATGTTATTAACTATAATTAAAAAATAACTGCAAGATTTTCTTTGAATTTCGTATTTGGAAGATAATTTTGCTAAGCTTCTATGAAATGCATGAAACGCAAACCGCAAAATAGACAAAAACGTACACATACAAAAATCAAAGCATAAATCAAAATAAATGCTAAAACAACAAACGAAACCATAAGCAACAACAACAACACGAACAGCAAAATGAACAAAAATACATAACATAAAAAAGCATAACTAAATAAATGTTTGCATTTGATATGTAATTTATGTTTTTACAAATTTTCTGCATGTCTGCGTGACTGACAATGACTGCAATGAGCACTGTTTGTGTGTGTGTGTGTATGTGTGCGGGTGTTGCTGATGTGTGTGTGTATTTGTTTTTGCGTTAAATTCGCATAGAAATTTATGTGTTTGAATTTGTGCATGCGTGCGTATGACAAACCAACTACAAACACCAACACAAAGCGGTGCACACACACACACCAACAGACAGACAGACAGACAGACAAGAATACTTGCAGCAAATGCGATAAATAATAAAAGCGAAGCAGATCATGGATCAACCAAGCACATTCACATGCATAAATAAAAACCAACACGCTCGCATCGGGCAGAGAGCGCTGCTAAAAACGTGTTTGTGTAAAAGATGCACACATACAGACATACATGCGATTACATATATTTACAGTGAGTAAATAGTTTTGTTATAATTTTTAATTTCAACAATAAACTTTTTAATAATTTATTCAAAAGCTTTAAAGTCCATTTAACGATTTTCAAGCCTTGCACCTGAATTCGTTGGAGTCTTGAAGTTGTGGTGGATTATTTTTCTACTCAAATTACACACACTCATACATGAGAAGCTTTAAGTTAAGAACCGATTAACTCAATTTTGAAATAAATTTATTTTTGGATATTTTAATTAAGTTTCCACCTGACTCCGATATATTGGCCGATGATAAAATTTTTGGCCGGTACAGGCCGATGCCAATTTTCGATCGATCACTTATAAAAAAAAGAAGATAAGAAGAATAACGAATTAAATCAACTTTAGAACTAAGAAAAATTTGAAAGCTTTGTAAAACTTTCGACATTTTCAGAATATCAATTAAAACATATACATAAACATATACATATACATATAAATACATATTTTATTTCTATTCATTTGTATTTATTTGCATATTTGGTATAATTTTAATATTGCATATATAAAAACAAATAAAAAATTATAATGGCATACAAATTATCTTTTAAATTATTATCTTTAGCTGCTCTTTTTTGCTACCGATAATTTTAAGATTCTTTCAAGTGTTTGATTTTCAATTGGACCGACTGTACAAAAGCGTTGCATGTATTTGTGTCATGCAAATACAATATAACGCACACACCAACACACGTTGAAATAAAAATGTCTCTTCTGATAGAAGCTGGCGTTGAAAGATAAGATTGGATGTTGCTTTCCATTTCTTTCGACTATTTCTGCCAGTGTTGCCTCTGTTGTTCCCCGAAGTGCTGTGACGGACTGAGCTGACCATTTAAGCTGTTCTTATGTGCGGCGTCATAGTTTGTATGCATGTTTGTTTGTATACGAATAAGTCTCGTGGTATTTGTATTTGTTTTTGTGATTGTGATTGTGTTTTCGTAAAGGAATTGCCATCACTTGTCATTTGCCTGTGATGCTGCAAAGCGTCGCAGTGCTTCAGAAATCCTACTACTAAACACATGAACATATGCGCAAAAAAGTAAACATTTCACATTTACAAAGTCATTCAGACTGATGGAAATCGCTTTGTTTGTGTTTTTAGTTATTTTTGTATTTTTATGACAACTGGCACCATTATTTACAACAAAGTATTAAACAATTCTATTTGACTTTATATTAAATAAGCTACACTGTAATACATTCAAATACAAATTATAATTTCAAATAAATTCTGTTGCCCAATGTTAGCTTTTCCAGCAAAAATATTTTTCTTTGGTCACACAAACATTTGCTTTATTATTTAAACGGAAGGAAAACAGCACAAGAAAACATCTGAAGATACAAGTAAAGAAAAATAATGGCAACTGCAAAGCTGAAGCATTTAAAACATCAAATATCAACAATATAAAATATTTAAAATTGCTCCTACGCAACGTTGTGCCATGGGCTATTTGGCTATTTTGCTTGCTCTGGCCGAAAGTAAAATTGTTTGATTGCTACGCTCGATAGCTAAGCAAACTCAGCTTGATTTTGTTATCGAAATCTAATAGCTTGATTTTATCTTCAGTTATTCATTGTTATTTCTTCTTACGGTTTTTCCTTTCTTTTCTCCTTCGTTATTTTTACAAATTTATACCCAAAATTGGTTTCGGCTCAAGTTCATTCAGCACAAATCCAATTTGCAATCCAAATTTGTTTAAGCCTGAGTGCCTGTGCAAATAATTGCGAAAAACTGCATGTGTTTGGGTGTATGGGTGTGTGTGTGTGTGTAGAATACATGTAGACACATACCACCTGCAAGCAATAACAAATTGCATACATGTGCATGCATCCAGCAACGCCCTTAACCTGCCACCGCCCATCTTAATTTGGCCCTCAGTGTGCAGCAACAGCGGCGCAAATCAAATTCATAAACTGTAGCTTCTCATATATACATACACTCACACACACGCAAATAAATACATGTAGGCACTCATGTATGTATTTATGTGGTACACATCCGTTTCCTTGGCACTACAAACGCATCACGGTTAAGCATTGTGCAACTTATTTCGGTACACTGGCAACTTTTATGATATTTTTTTTATTTTTTTGTTAATAAAAAAGTAAAAATTAGTGAATACTATCGGCACATTTTACACATACTTGTATACAAAAATCTTGCTTTATTTATCACCGTCGAGGTTGATTTAATTCGCTGTATATACTTCTTTTTCACTGTGCATGTTTTTCCTGTTACGACTGCCTGCCACGCCTACAAACAGCGCACAAATATTCAGATTTAGCTAAAATCCACTTTTTTTAGTTTAGTCCTGCCCATTTCATGAGATGCCTAGCTAAAATATCCTTTTTGCTATGCACGCTCGTATTTTCTTGCATGTTTTCTTATGGCTCCCTGTGGTCTTGTCGGAGCATATGTGTGTGTGTGCACGTATACTATATATGAGCGCATATATGTGTGTTTGTGTCAGTGTAGAAATATTGACCACATAAACTTTTTGTCTGTTTTGTCTTGCCTTTTCATATGCCGCAATCCCAAAGGATCTTGCGCCGCTTGCCTGTCTGCATGGCTGCCTGTGCCTGCGCCTGTGGTCGAGATATGCCAAGAAATTTCCTACTCTGTTGGTTTTACTAATTTTTGTACTCTGATAAATCTGTTTGTTCTTGGTCAAATCTTTTATTTAAACTGGCTGTGGGTGTTTTAGTTATTGCCCTTTAAAAAGTTGTAAAGGATTTCCTCCTTTTCCAAGTAATCTCTTTTATTTTATTTTATTTTGTGTGTGTATGTGTATATTTTTTTTAAGTGCCAGACTAAATAGCTCAATTTATTGTGCTCTTAAATCGCTTTCTAAGGATACTTGCATTATACATCAGTGTCGTTTTAGGTTAATTGTGTATTTAGTTTTGACAGCACTTCTACGCCGTGTGGGATATGTGAACATTTTACGCATTAACATTGCGGATTTTAGGAGAAATGTCAACTTTATGAGTGATTTATGTGGCGTATGAGTGATATTTAATATTTATTTGCATAGTAAATTCTTAAGAAATGATTTGACAGCACAAAATGAAACTTGTGTAGCAGGATATATGTGTTAGTATGCTAAATAAATTGCATAAATAAATAAAATAGAGTTTAATGTTACTCATACGCGCTGTAATTTGTTATTTGATTGAAACTTTGATATGTTTTTTTCATCTTGTTAATATTTTAACGTTGGTAGTTAAATAGGCGCTTATATCTTAAATTGGTTTAGTTGCGTTTTTAAATTTTTACTGAGACATTAAATCAGATGTCCATCATCATATCAACTTTTTATAAATGTCAACAATATATTGCGTTTGATAACATGGCGTATGAGTGACATTCAATTACCAAATGCATAACTAATTCATTAAAAAAAATCTACAAAATAAAAACCTTTTATATTGAAATCAGCATTTTATTAAAAAATATACGATTTTAATTAATATTTCATTTCAAATATTTCTATTCAAATTTAGATATTGGGAATTTAAAAAAAATGCACACAAGTATTGCTCAAAGCATACAAAAATTGCTCATATGTCATGTTATCCAAAAATGCAATAATTTTCTAAATTGACTGATAAAATCAACTACAGCAAAACTTTTTTTCAAAGAGAAAACATAAAATAAAAACAAAAATACAAAAACGAAAACGAAAACTTGCATATTTTGCACAAAAATTCATTTCGTTATGTTGTAGTTGTAGTGGTCAATTTATTTCATTTGTAAAATAATTTAATATTCAATCCTTGTACAGCAAAACGTGCACAATTAATTGTTGAATATTTTATTTTTCTGGGAAAAACCAATTTCTCATGCAGACACGCAGATATAACCCAATAAACCCAAGAACTGAAAGTTAAGTATTAGATTAAAGATTTTGAAATGCTCACTTTAGAAGTAAATAATACCTTTTCGTATGTAATCGAAGTTTTATTTGGCACATAAAAGCGACATTTATGGCTTATATTTCTACAAACACAATCAAAACATTTTCGTAAGAAAACATATTATTTTAAAACACTTTTACATTACTCATTTTTATTTATTTGCTTGCTGGGTAATGTATATTTCGAAATACAACAACAACAGCAATGCGAAAACAATAAGAACGACAACAACAACAACCAGAACCGCAGGTGAATATTCGTTCGTTGAAAACCCATTCATTTCATTTCGTTTCAATTGTGAGAAAATTTTCGTAATAAAATATTTTTTAATTGATTGCCTGATGAAGTGCTGAAGTGCACTTGTCTCGGTAATGGTTTTTGCTTATACTCGTATATACGGGTGTATACTGGTGTGCGAGTGTGTGTATGTGCTTTTCTGTTGGTGCGCTCATGTGCACTGATGAAGTGCATTTTCGGTTGATTTGTTGCCCATTCAAAAATATCTCGCATGCGAGCGAGAAATCCTTTTTCACTTAAAGTCGTCTTTTAGGTACTCCAATGATTACTACGCATGTGTATGTGTGCATTCGTGTAATTGTACATGTTCTACTAATTACTCTATGATACTGAAATATGTTTATTGAATGGTATTTATTTACTTATTTACATTTGAGTGATTAGGACACGTTTCGCTTTGGAGTAATTAACTTAATTTGGCATGCCCGACGTATAAGTGATAATAATTCACACGCATCCATTTTAATTCTACATTTGCGTTTAGTTTAAACACATTTTAAATGTAATTTGCAAAATGAATTCGTAATCGAATTTGCTCGAAAATACGCTACAATTGACAACACAATAATTCAATCAAGAATAGATGTTTGAAAAATTGTTGTTGTTTTTGTTGCTGTTGGCTGAAAATGTATAAAAAAAAAAGGAGGAGGAAAAAACTACAAACGCGTTCGACTGATTCAACCAACGCAAGCACATTTCCATGCAGACATGTCGACGATGTACATATGTAAATGTGCACTATGTAAATTTGTTTTATCTATATATTTTTTGTTATACAATGCCAACGCAGTGTTGCCACCCCGCTAGCCCGCAATATGCGCGCATAAATTCATCAAGTGTTGGCACTGCCAGTTGAAAAGTTGCACAAATTGGCAGCCGCCAAACAAATAACGCAGACAACTTTCGCCGTCCCAGCCCCCGCCCACCGCTCGCCGTTCAACAGTTCGTAGGTATCCAATATCTAACACATACATATATAAGTATAAATTGGCAATTGTCGGCATCTTTTTTTTCGCGCAGCTGCCAACAATTGTTGCTGTTTTGTTATTGCTGAGGAATTTATTTGGAAGGCGAGAGAAAAGACAAGGTAAGGAAAATAGGAAAATAGGAAAATACGAATAAGATGAGAAACTGTTTTAATTTTTATTTTTCAACACATACAAAGTGAATTAAGAGTTCTAGTATTTCACTTTGTCTTCGTGCATTTGTGTGAAAGTTTTATTGATATACATACTCGTATTTCAATAAAACTTTCTTCAGGTATGGTATGTATGTATATTACAAAAAGACATTGCCTTCGTTTTACCAAAACCCTTTATTGATAGCCGTTTCCCTTAATTCTAACAGATAATATTTGTCTACCATTGCGCTAACATACATAAACATGTTGATCATTAACCAATCAGACATGTCATTCATTTTGGACTTTATACCCAAAAAAAATGATGATCATTAACAAATGCTTTTATTGATTTAAATCTTTTTTCTAGCTTAAATGCACAGCTTGCTATTTAACTTGATAAACTTGCGGAATCGAATTGTATAGTTTTTGAAAGCTTTTAAAAATCTAAATGTCATTCTTTTGGTTGCACTTTAATTGCTTCTACTTGAGTTTTACTAACCGTTTTGAATTGAATGTAATAATATATAAGAAACACAAAAATTATAATTATTTGAAGTTATATCTTCTTTTGTATGTTTTTTAATAGTTCTTTAGCACAATTTTGCTTTAAATTTAAGCTGAAAGAAGTATTTTACAAATTTGTATTCATGAATAAAAAATTGTTAGGTTAGTTTCTCATCAGCTCAATCAAAACAAAAAGTAATTAAAATTTATGCATACCCTACCTCAGCGTACCGCAGGAACCAGCACTTGCAACAAATTGTGCAAAAACTTTAAAAAACATTCGAGCGAGCACATGTTTCCAAAGCAGTATTACACACAACACACACACACAGACACATACTCACTACCATAAAGAAACGACCAATTTGACCAACGCAAATGGCCAAACTTTCTGCGAACTGCTGCTACTAATTAAAATTACTCATACGTCCAGTAGGGCAGGGCAAGCAGAGAAGCAACGAGTTGCCCGGGGCACTGTGACAATACACACTCACTTACACTCTCTCCGCACACTCACACACATGCACTAATGTACATTTACACACACGTCCTCACATGCACGACCGCCACATGCCAAAACTAATTACAGGTGTATTTTTTCCGCTTGGCATTTGTTGCTGCGCGTTACTCCACAGCTAGCAGCTGGCACCCATACTCACACAAACAAACACACACACACCTGCTTTCGCACACTGACACACTATTTTACACACACACATGCTCACACTGAGCTGCACTTCTGACCCAAATGTACTTTTGGCACCAATTACGCCAGCCATCGCAGCGAGTGCTATTATGTGGCTTAGCCTGGGCTTATGCTAATAAATTTTAAATTCCATTTAGATTTCTGAACTTTTTCGCTATTTTTTTTTTCTTCCAGTGTTGCTTGCAAAAATTTTAATTGATTTGCAAGTGTTTTTCTATTGTTCTTTTTCTATTGGCTTTATATGTGCATGAGTCATTTAAGTTTTTAGTATAACGCAATGAATTATTTTACAGTTTATAACTTGCTTTTTATAAAGTTGCGCCAATTTTTAATGACGGCATTTGACCAAAAGTTTTCCAATTGTTTGAAAACACAAATTTTAATTAAGTTTAAAATTGTTGGCTTCATGTACGGTACGAGTAGCTTTAAGTTTGTATAAAGTATTTTTGATTAAATTCATACAAAATAGTTGAATTAAAAAGTTGGATGAAATGCTTTAAATTCCATTTGTTGGGCTACTGGTGCGAATGAGTGATATGCATTAAAAATTTCACTTTACGCTTAAACTTTTATTTATTAAAGTAGCCAATTTGTTGCAAGTTAGAGTTGTTAGCAGATACAAATGGGATTGCCATTAGGACAAGAAATGGTTTTTTTTTACAAATGATTTAAAAGTTTCTTTGTCGCACGAGTAATTTTATTGTTATTGTAAAAGTTGCAATGTCCCAAATAGCCTAAGAATTGTAAATAACTGACATCGAAGTTATCGAGTAAAATACACAAACAAACATTAAATTTCATTAATAATGGTAACTGCAAATTTTCCACTTAATTACAAAAGCCAATAAATTATTTTAATAATTGGTTTATTTTAATTTACAATTGTGATACGCGCTTGCAGGGTGTTTTGTTTTGTTTATGCTTTGCATATATTTACTATCAATTTTTTTATAAAATAAATTAAACATACTTTTAGGCTTTTGAGCGTAATGGCTTATATCGCATATGCGTGTGATTTAAAAAAATCTAGTTTATTGTTTGTTTAACAGAAATTAAATTTGTTAAACAGATTTTTGTAGGTTATTTTGTTTGTTTACATTCGCACAAACAACTTTTTCAACTTTTTTTAAATAATTTTAATTAGTCTTTGATGTATGTGAGTTTGTATAATACTTAATTTGAAGTGTATTAAAAAAATTTGAATACAAGCAAAACATTAATAACATAGTTTTATTTTGAGAATTAATTAAAACAACAATTTGTTTATATATTTTAATTAATAAATTAATTAATTCATTATAGATGAAGGTCAATGTGAGTTTAATAAAAATAGCTTAAACGTGTGGAGCGTCTGAGTGATTTCCAATGATTTACAAATAAAATAAATGCTACAATTATTTAATACAAAAACAACAACTTGTACATAAGAAGTATTCAATAAGTTTCCGACAACTCATTCAAAGACAAGAAATGTCAAATTCAGCTGCCGCTGCTGCTGTGGTTGTTGCAAAACCAATATAACTGTCAAATGATTTATTTTTATTGTCAAAATTGTATTGTAAATACATACATAAGTGACTGTCAGAAGTGTATGATGCACTTAGATGTCAAATTAAAGCCTTTGTCAACAAATTCCGGAAAGCAACGCCGCAGTGGCCACCGCCACCGAAACAACCAGCACCACAACGACGACCAAGACGACTACCACAAGTAAATCCTGCCATAACCACCACCGAAAATACTGAAAACTTTGTCACAAGTAACTGACAATAAATGTCACACAAAACGCCATAAAAGCACAACACACACAGATGAAAACTTTTCTACCTAAGCATAAAAGATGTCACAAGTTTCGCATAACTTTATGTGTGTCGGTGTGGGTGTGTGGGTGTATGTTCGAGTATATGTGTGAGTGTAAGCTAAAGGCACTTTTGGTATATTTTACAAGCTTAACATGGGATAAAGGATATGCTGAAGAGACAAGCGCAATAAAACCGTAAAGAGTGCAGCCAACAAAAGCGGCATGTCATACTCGTTTATGTATGTGTATATATGTATGAATATGTGTATTTGAGTGTGTGAGTATATAAAAATACAGCGAGACAAAACAAATCTTAACTGGATTAAGCGTTTCTGTGTATATCTCTGTGTAGTATTTGGCTTGATTGTATTTGTTATTGTCTGATTGTTTGGTAAATATTTTACTTTATTCTTCCTTTCGGTTTATCTTTATTTATTTGTTTCTTTCTTTCATTCATTCATTCATTCATTCTCTTTTTCTATTTGTAGTAAATCGGAGCATGGCAGTAGCAAATATTTGCTTTAGTTTATGGCTTGGATGCCAGGCCAATTTAAGTAGAACTAATTTAACAAATAACAAATCAACTATTCGCAAGAATTCCGAAACTAACTTAACGAAAGTATGTTTAAAATATTCTTTGAGTTATTTATGTAGGAATCGAACCAGAACGACAAACACGTAGTGGTAGAACATTCTAAACTACAAACATGACGTACTACACCACAAAACATTACGCAATTCAAAATATAACTGACACGAAAAGAACACACAAGAGAGTCGATCGACAGCGTCCAAAAGAGTCGTCGTTGAGTTAAGTCGTGTTGAGTTATTCACGCAAAGTTTTCATACTTTATATTATATATTATTTACTTTATTAATAATTTATTTAAAAACAATACCCCTAAAAACGAACTGAATTAATAAATGAACATTTTAAATTGTTAATTAAACAAAAGAGTTTCATTGAACCCACATTTAGATAACAGAAAACTGTTGAAATAATAAGAAAATTTCTATATTAAACTTAGTTAAAAGTTAAAAAAAATCTTTAAGGATAATTAAAGTCCTTTTAATTTGAATTTGACATATGAGTAATATTTATTTTATAAATGAACATATTTATTTCCTAAAATTAAAATGGGTAAATGAATTTTGCGCAAAAAACAACAACAAACATTTTTTGATTAGATTTATATAATTTTAAATTAGTCAACTTCTCTTCTCTAATTACCTCTTGTCTCAATATTATACCATGACTCTAACTTACTTCTTTTCAAGAATCAGATCAGCATCGTGAGTCTTTTGTCTTGTGTTGTACTCGTCTCTGATCTGATGCTTAAAAAATATATTAAAAATGTTTTATTAAAAACCATAAAACAGCAATTTTCCTTTAAAAGCAAAATTTTGAAAACTTTTTTAATCAACTTAAACCTTAATGTATGTCATATGTATGGTATACTCTTTCGTGCACATAAATTTCACTGCATAGCAGCGGAACAATGGCACTTTCGAAACAATCGGAACAATGGTGCGTATGAGCGATTATTTTTAATATTTTGTCGATTTTATTCGTTATTCGTTAACTGCGGAGAACAAGAACAAGAACAATTGCTCAGCTGCCAAATATTTTCTTTTCTCTTTGCAAGCCCAGGCGACAGAAGCTCATTCGGAACTGCAAATAAAAAGGAAAAAACACAAAAGTACCCCAGAATTCATTCATTCGAAACACTTTGTATGTACGAGTATGTCGAAGAGGCGGCGGCAGTGGCAGTAGCAGGGAAAACGAACACAGCCACATTCATTCGCATGAAAAATGTTGGCAATGTCGCTCTTTGTATTTCTCTAAATAACAATGCAGTGCATTACTGTGCAGTGTAGTATAGTACAGTGCCAATGTGTGCCAACTCACTTGACAAGTGGCTTTAAAGCTGAGTGGAGTGTGCACTTGGATTGCTGCTTTTGCTGCTATTTCGGCTCACTGTGTCGAAATAATTTTCGGAGCTTGCACTGAATGAAATTTTTTTACGAACGAGCGCAAGAACTTGTCGAGTAAAACATGATTTTATTTTTATTTTCTTCATCTTTATATAGCTAGTAGACAGTCAAGGGTCTGGTGGCCGCCTTATTGGTGTCCTTTGGTGGCGACAATTGCATTGTGAGTGCTTTCCATTAAATTGGAATTATGAGCAGCAGCACTGCTAAGCAGTTGCAAGAACAAAGAAGTACTCGTCGGCGTATGAGTAACAATTGAAAAATAATTGTCGGGTAATCATACGACATGTTGTGCCAAACAATGGTAAAAAGATTATTTTGAAATTAAATTTGTTTTTCTGACTTCTTGCGTATTGCTCAAACAATTTAACAAAGGTGGACAAGCGCCAAAAATTCAAAAACAATAACAAAAAAGCAACTGACAAAGCCAAATGGCAAACAAAAATGCAATTTAAATAAAAAACATTGACGAAAAATCTACGGAAAAATTGAAAAAGCCAATTCCGAACAGAGTCAAAACCCAAAAAGGAAGAATTTGGGTCATTGAGGACCTTCGTGCATAGCCAACAAATTTCGAATTGCCAACGACAGAGGCGTTGTTATTGCAACAAAGGACCAACAAGAGGACAAACCTCCTCGCATTGCAATTTGATAATAAATCGAAGTTGTTGTGTCCGTCTGTCTGAATGCTAAAATTCAATTTGCATTTTATCTTCCAACAAAAAAATGGAAACAAGATATGAAAATTCTAGTTGGATTTTTTTTGTGCTGTATTTTATGTGGGGAAAACCTTCAAATAGTGTTACCTTGAATGCAATCAAGGCATCGTCGTCAACTCGAATCGAATTGTCGCTGTTGTTGTTGCAAACAATTGCAGCAAAGGCGTTGACAATGTTCTAACGTTCGTTCGACTGTCAACTGCCAATGGCCAACTGCGACTCAACTGCTCGTCCACGTTTTTTTACTCCCTCCCATTAGTTCTAAGCGCTCTTTTTTCTAACTGCATTGCAACTGACTTAAGGCAATTGGAAAAAAATCGAATTTTGAACCATTTTTTTTTCAACTTTTTACTTCTTCAAGTTTTGCTTCAGAACGCCTCATGTCGCGTTAAAGTTTAGATCACAATTTTTGATATTTTTTTGTTAATTATTTTTTATATGTACTTCGAACTAAATTTTAGCTTTTGTTCGTGTGCGCTATATTATGTTATATTGTGTATGTGTGTTTTTTTGATTGTATATGTAATTGAGTCTGTATATGCAAAATTTCAATGACAAAAGCGCAGCATTTAATACAAAAATTGCGAAATGAAATCGGTGCAAAAACCTTCAATTGATTTTTGATGATTGCAGTTGTTGGTATTTAAATGCACCACTCAGTGGCGCATATTGCAATTGGGCAGAAGTTTGTAGCATACAAATATGCTCAAAGTAGATTCGGACTTATACAAACATATGTATAAACTTATTCGTGATTATAATCAAAAACTGAGGTGATAAAAAAAACAATTTTATATTGAAATTGATCTAAAATTGCGGTGCATGTATTGAAGTAAGTAAGACCGACAATAATTTTGACTTGTTTTATTTTATTTCACAGCGAATGCAACTTTTATGTTTAGTGTTTTTGTTCCCATCCCAGGAATTGAAAAGTTGACAGGAACTGTTTTTGCATCCGCTCCGATATGTCAGCGGATGAAATTTTTTCAAAGCGTTTTTTAACGATGCGTTTCCAATGGAGTTTATGCATATTGCATGAGATTATTTCGCTGCGAATTTTTTTTTAAATTAAAAATAAATAACGGCGCGTATGAGTAATATTTAATTGAGAGTTTTGTATGCGATTTAATTTATACATACAAGAATTCCAAAAACAATTCGCAAATTTGTTTGCTGCGCATCATTTCGGAAGTGGCTTTAATCGACAAATGAATTCCGATGAAAGTTTTAGGCAGGTTATAAAAAAATGTTTTGACAAAAATTAAAGGATATTTTCTAATTATTATTTTCAGTCTGCTATTTCGGTAGGCGTCAAACTTTCTATCTTCCGTAGTTTCAACTTAAGCTCTGAAACGCTCTTAAGTCAAATTTATGTTTAGAGAAGCTACTTAAATCGGAAATGGAAGCATAACAGTGATCTGATTTTGTTCACTTTGTTGCTTTTGTTATTACAAGTTCTTGTTTTTTTATTTTACAAGTTTGAAAACACGAGAAATCAAAATGGATTGCACAGAAGTTTTCACAAAAATTAAGTCAAGAATGCAAAATTTCAAAAATTAAATTTTCTATTACAAATTTTCCATGAAATATTTAAAATTGCGTCTAAGTGTGAAAATTGCATGGCATTGTATATGTTAACTTAACATGATTCAGGGTTAATATAACATGAATTATTGTATTAATTGCGGAAATTATAAATATTTATCATGCAGAATGTGACAGTTTATTGTGATACACTGTTTATTTAACTCTTTGAGTCAAAAGGCTTTAAACCAAATTGAAGCTAGAATTTAATACAATTTAAAATAACAACACAACTAAAGTTCAATTTACAATGATGAGAAATATTGAGTCAAACGACAACGACCGCAAGAACAACAACATCTCATCAACCAATTTAAACTTAACTCATCATCCCATCTCTTCTTCATGTTAACTTTCTTCTTCTTTCTTCTTCTTTTTTTATTTTACCTATAATTGAATTAAAAACTCATTTGATGCAATCACCGTTTTATTTGTTCCGTTAAACTTTAAGTGTGGTTTATTTATTCTTCTTCTTCTTTATATTTGATTTTTTTTTGTTGTTGTTGGTTTCGCTAACAGCTTCATTAAAAATTTACTCTGCTATTTCTCATTACCTGGCGTATCGCTTCGCATGCTCATCCTTATCGATATAGAAAAATAATAAAAATAAAAAACAACTCCACCAACAACAACAACAACATCAACGATTACTTACATATCTGCTCACCTCATTATTGTTGTTGTTGCTGTTGTCATTGTTGTCTGTCTGCTTTACGAAAACTACAAATGTCGGTTATGTCAACAACAACTACAAAAAACATTTGAAAAGTTTTCGATGCCGCCATGCTTCCTTCCTTCCTTGCATCCATCCATCCATCGGTAGCAGCAAACTCTTCCACTTTGGGCTGATGATTTTTTAACATTGCAATTTGCACGTACACACACTCGCACACATACTCGTATATGCACATTAGGGTACGCCATAAACTAAGAGAAAATCTTTATCTATAATTTTTTATATATATTGTATATACGGGTTAAACTCACGAACCAAAGGTCCGATCTTGATGAAATGTGTACCAAAGGTTTCGTTAATTCTTCGCAATTATTATAGACTACATGATTTTTGTCACACCCACATCCTACGCCCACTAAAATATCAAAATGATTAATACAAAAATATTATTTTTAATCTATTGGGTGATAATACAAAGAAATTCGTTATGCAGGTTCTAGTTACCAATATTTAATGCTCAAGACAAAGTGGGCGAATCGGGCACCAACTGGAATCCCTAAATAACAACAAAATTTGGTAATTTTTTCAATAATAACAACTTCATAGTTAAACATTTTCCAAAATAAAGCATTTAAAAGACACCCCAATACACCCACATATACTCGTACATACTCGTACATGCAAGTAAGAACACGTTTGTATGTGTATAATAAAATTTCTGCAGCAAGTGCTGCTGTAGTAGTGGTAAAAGTAGTGCAGTTGTAAGCGTGTGAAATTGGAAAACTTTTTTCGCATCTAAAAAAAATTTGTTTGTGTCGTTGTTTGTGTTGTTGTTGCTTTTCCACTTTAAATGGGGACATTTTACTCGACGAGCATCACTCTCAGACGCTAACTCACACTCACACAAATGTTAATATACATATGTAAAGTCACATACACACCGAAATACACGTCCCAGTCACTTCACACAACGAAAGGACAGAAAGACAGACATGCATTTGCGGCTGTTGCATATCATTTTCTCAGAGACAAGCAATTAAACTTTCCCAGTGTGTGTGTGTGTGTTTGTGTGTGTTTATGGGTTTGAGAACGTGTTTTTCCCTTTCCTTTACTCCGTGAAGCTTTTCGATCCCACTGCATTTGCTTATCAAGTAAGTTAATGCTGTTGCGCTTTTTTGCTATTGCACAAGAAACAGAAACAATAAAACAAGCCAAAACCCAACGAACCAAACGAATTAAAAACGATATCGTTATTTCGATGCTATTTTTAATTAGAAATTTGATTTCTTTTGCAGACTTTTTTAATGCAAGGTTTAGAGTGTTTTTTTATTGTTTTTCTTTTCTTTTGTTTATGCAATATAAGATTTCTTTTTCGATTCTGGCGACATAAGGCTGTTTAACATTGCAATCTTCTTAAAATTAGAAAATTTTCTGCATATAAATTATTTAAAAAAATGCAACAAATGTTCTATCTCAAAGTGATTTAGTCCGGCAACTGCGTTTTTGAAATTTTTGTTCTTTATCTCAGATTTGTGTTATATATACGTCATATATATGAGGATGGTCCGATAAGTACTTAGCCTACAAAAGATCTTAGTCAACATAGTCTCCTTTTAGCTCGATACACTTGGCTTAGCGATGCTCCAACTTCTTCAACCCATCATACGGTGAGGCTAAGTACTTATCGGACCACCCTCATATATCAAATTCGGTAAAAAGAGCAAATAGGACAAAATGTATATAAAATCTATATAGTTTAATTCTTTTCTTTTATCGAAAACGACATCGAAAAATTATCGCAAATTTGTTGGCTGTGCTGAAGACAATTCAAAATGTTTGTCTTTTTTGTTAACTCTTTGCGAAAATGTTTAATGAGTTCGTTGTTGTTGTTAGACATGCAACTTACTATGATTTTTTACTACCAACCGCTACAACTTTTATGCTACGCTTCTTCTTCTTCTATTTTTTTTTCTCCAACTATTTTGTTGCGCATGTTTTCTGCTGTTTGCTTTTAACTTTATTTAAATTTGTTATGCGAGTATTTTTTATTTATTTTTTATCTCAGTGACAAACCGCGCGCGCTTGGCATTTGCTTTTGGCCTTGTGGCGCGGAGTTGGCTGCCTGCCGGCTTAATGAGTGTGCAGAAGACACATAAAAAAAAGGTTAAGTGCAAGTGTAAATATTTTGACATTAATGCAAGCAGTCAAGTTAACCAGAAAGTTAACGCAACGCTCATTTGCATTAAACGCGCGACAGAATCGGCGGCGCCATGCAACGCAGCCGCTGCAGCACCAACAGGGACACGCTTAAGCAGCGCAATTTGCAATTTCCACTTTTACAAAAGAAAATATTTAAAATAAATCAAAAAGTTAGATTAGAATTTCGAAGTTGTTGGAAGCAGGTACTTGATTTAAGTGCAACATGGCGTATGAGTGATGACAATTTTCTCTAAGATGCTCAAGAGTTTTTCAACGGAGGCAGAATCAACGAGGCAGCCAAATTGAAGCGCCAGTGAAGTAACAACATCAGGGCAACATTGACTCACAGGAAAGAATGAAAACAACAATTGCATATGTACTATCATTAACCATTTTTAAACCAACAAATTTTATCGCCATGTCAACCGGAAAGAATTAAAGCCAACTTAATGAACGATATAAATCAAATAAAAGCAAACAACTTAACAGCGCACAAACATGTCAAATCCAGTTTTTTATTATTATTATTATTATTATTATAAATTTTTTTAATATCTCACATATACGAGTATGTAAATAATAAATAAAAGTGCTGATTTTTACAATATTTTCCGCTCGTTGGCGCTGCATGCAAATTCAATTAATTTAAATTATTACTTTCTGGGAAGCGCCACCGCCGCCGCCATCCTCGAGGCAAGAAATTATTGTCATTATGTTAATATTTTGTTGTTTGTTTATTGTTAAAATTTTATACATATGTACATATATTAATGAAAAGGAAGAACAAAATAGCGATTATATAAAAACCAGATGAGCGCACTTGATGCGCGCTGTTATTGTTTTTGTTTTTGTTAGAGTGGCTTTGTTGGCGAGTGGCAGCGCAGTCCTTTGCTTTAATTAATTTGCATTTGTAATTAATATGACAATTTAATTAGTTGTGAAAAAAAACAATTATTTTATTATATATTTTTGTTATAATTGGAATTATTTATTTAATAATTCGTACAGGATTTCTGCCTCATGATGGAAACAAATTTTAATTTAATTTCTCAATGTCGACAAAAAAATTCAAAATTACTTTGATGAATTTGATTTTTTAAATAATTTTATCATATTTGACTATATCTAAAGTAGGTCTGTCTGCCTATCTGTCAGTCTGTCTGGCAGTTGATCCGGATAAACTCGAAAACCGCTGAATCGATTTCATTTAAATTTGGTGCACATAGCCTTAAGTGACCCGGTTTTAGTATAGGCTATATAAGATTTGCCGCGCTCACCTATTACGCTGACAATTTGTAAAATGAAGTGAATAAGATTGATAATTTCACTAATACTACGCATACAAATCTGGAATTTGATTTTAGGGTCTCTGTCGACAACTGCAACGAAAATGGGTGTGGTTTTATCAATATAACGCGCACCGCTGTAACTCCGAAATAATCCAATGTGTAGTAACAAGAGGTTGTTTATGGTACTCAAAGGAATTTTTAAATACGATTTCTAAAAATCTTCATTCCGCTACGGAAAAGTGATAACTTATGGATCAAATTTTTTTTTTATACATAGAAACTTTTTATTTTTTTTTGAATTGCTAATTTTTAAAGTTAAAAAAAAGTATTTTCATGAATTTTCTAAAATTTTATTAGAACCCTTGTTTGATGTATTTTATTATACTAACTCATCAAGAGCTTATTTGCCTCGTAAACACCGTTTACCTTAGAAAGTGATAACTCGCAATCAGCTGTTTTTATTTAACTTACCAAGAAAAGTTTACGAGGTGCTTTCAAATTAATCAGTTAAATTCATGATACGACGGTTATAAGTTTAAATGAGTACAGCAATTAATGCCATGGAAATACTCATCCACGAATTGGCTGAATAATTTGAATGGTCAAAAAATTTACATTTGATTTTGCCTAAAAAAACATAAAGTTGAAAAGATTTTATTTCTGCGAACAAAAAAATATATTCCTAGAAAAATTAAAAATAAATGTACATAACTACTTGTAACGTACTTATAACAAGTACAACAACAATGTTTAATGTAAATTCCAAACGATAAATTACCGTTGCTCGCAGTGCTTTAAATTTGAAAATTATTTACACTTGTGAGTTCGTAATTTATTTTTGTTATTATTTTACAGAGTACATAAGTACCTGCTTGTGCATTAATTAATTACTATGCCGGGCTGAGCTGGACTGGACTGGACTGGACTGGACTGGGCTGAACTGGGTTTGTTGGCCTGATTGAATATTCGCAATGGGACGCAATGGGATGGATGGCCCTCAGCAACTGGCCCCAATCAAAGAGGTGGCTTAATGAGGCTAATGAAAATTAATGCGTTTTCGTTGTTTCGTTGTTCTTCTACGCAACGCTCAGCGCGCAGCAGAGTTGAATTGAAATTGATACTTTTATAAATTACTTGAAGTGGCGTGCAGGTATTTAAGGAAGTGGTTGTGTGTTTATACACGCGTATGTGTGTGTGGGTGTGTGTGTGTGAGTGTTATTGTATTTATATATGTGACACATGAAGTGGCTTGTGTTTGTGTCTGTCTGTCTATCTGTCTGTCTTCTGGGAAATTTAATAAATTAATTGCGCACAACGCTGCGTATGAGCGATCAATTAATTACGTTGCAGCCATTTAAGATGCATTAACGCCACATTTCGCATCTATAAATTAAAAAATAAAAACAAGTGCTCTATTTTAATTACAGTATTAAGAGCAAGTAATATGTATGAACATTGCACCAATGGTTTATAAATTATAATATTTAAAACGCCATGGAAACAAAAACGAACTGAGTTGAATTTCAAAATAGATCGTAAGCATATAAATACAAGATAATATGAGCCCTCTCAAAAGCAGATCTTTGATCACATGATTACATGATTACAAGTACTGCATTTAAGCAAAGTACAAACTATCGGTAAGCGTTGTTGTTTTTAACAAAAGCAAAAAAGTTTCCAATCCTTCCACACGTTAATTTTTCAATGAATCTTAAGTGTGACGTGAAGGTTTTTCAAACCATAAATCCACCCTAATCCTTCGTAATCCGCGTGTGGATCCACTCCAGTCACACAAGCAAACTCGAAACCCAATAAACAAAAAATTGTCACAATTTCCGGCACTGAACTCGATCTTGTCTTGTCTCATCCGCCAAACGAAAAATTCAAAAAAAAAACAGAGAAGAAACAAAAACAACGAAATCTCATTTTGCATTCCGAATTGGCAGATTTGCAGCAAAATTTACGAGATCTCGCCAAAGCAACAACAACAACAAGAACAACGGAAGGAAAGAAAACCAAAAAAGAAAACACAAAACTCAAGCAAAAGCGCATAACAAAATGGATGCGAAAACGAGAAGGAAAACTGTGGCGGCAAATGACAAAATTGCCAAAGGATATCAAAGTGACACACACACAAACACACACACATAAAATGCAAATCGAAAAACACGACAAAAAAGAGATTAAAAAAATTCCAAAAACAAAAATAACACGCGAAAAATACACGAAATGAAGAAATGCGCCATTTTGGCGCTCGTCGAGCGCATTTCCGCTAAACTACTGAGTTATAGTATTGCGCGCTGTCTGAGTGTGTCTGTGTATGTGTGTGTTTGCTTATATGTGAGTGTTTAAGCGGGTGGCTGAATTTGTTTGTGTATATGTGTGTATGAGTTTTCGAAATGAATATTCATTTAAAACGCGCTGCAGTATTTGCACTTACTTCGACACACACACACGCACACATTTCCATAGACATACACACACACACACGACGGCATCGACAACTTCCGCACTGCCTGCCGTTTGCATTTTTAATTTCCACGGAGCTTCAAGCGCGCAGGTTAAGCTTATTTCCATTTATGTAGTATGTATGAGTGTCTGTTTTGTATATCTACTGTGTGTGTGTGTGTGGTTATGTTTGTGCGTGTATGAGTGCCATCCGGCGCACAGATACTGTTGCATATTTAACAAGATTGTTGCACCGCATTAGAGCGGGCGCAACGCGACGCAACATGGCGTGGCGCGGCGGCGAGTGTCTGTCTAACATGTGTAAAATTAAAATCCCCGTGGGCGGTCGGGTACTACATACCAAATAATGCAAGAAAAAGAAGCAGATGTAACTTGTTAGACAAGTATCTTCGGTTAGGTCGAAGCGAAAATACTCTAAATCATTTTTATATATTTAATTTGCTGGCAAGAATAGTTACAATAAAAAAAAAGTGATCTTTACAATCTCTCGGATACAACACTTTTTTCTATTCGAAACTTCGACTTTAAAAAATTTGTATTCTAACAGCCACGCCTCTTTCTTGCTCATTAAGTTTAAAAGTAAACCCGCTGTGTCGGTCTTTTCGTGTGGGGTATAAAAACCGAGAAAGAGACAGTGGCAAAGTAAATGCAAAGGAAACACCCGAGTGGCATTAGCCGGATGCTAAAATAGAAAAAAAGTAAAAAGTGTAGTTGTATATGTATGTATATGTATGAAAAGTGGCAAGACGACAGGAAGCGGAAGCAGAGCTTTGACGATGCAATAAGGCAGCTTATTAAAATCGCATAAAGTCAGCAGCTGCAGCTGCAGCAGGTAAGGCAGACTGCCCTGACAAAGGCAAAACGACGCGCCGAAGGAAGGTGTTGATAGTGCTTAAAGCCAAGAAAATAACTTAATTTGATGTGTTTGAGGGAAATGAACAGGGACGACTTTTCTATGCCACGTTGGAAAATGTGAAAAACAAACACAAGCACAAAAATAAACATAAAAAAACAGAGAGTAACTGAAATGTGACAAACTTAATTAGTGCGGCGCTTTTCCAAGTGGATTCAAAATTTAATGAGTGCAGTTTTACGAATTGCCAAGATATTTTTTATTTGTTTGCCCCAATTAATTCATTCCTTGGATTTGTTCAATTGCGTTAAACTAAATTTGTCAAATAATAACAACAATTTTCAAAGTTGCACATAATGTATTAAGAAGCACGACTTGTTAAACAAATTTTGAGCACCCTGCAAAGTTTAAGGGCTCAGATACATGTGAAATTTGAAATTAGGTTTCCAATATCTTTTCCATTGTTACAGCAAATCACTATTTTCTTCAAACAAATCAAATATCCATTTTTAAAAGCTTCTTGATTTAAGCAAACAAAAGAAAAACCTATTCTTTAGCTGAAATTTAATAACCACTTGCAAACCTTTAAAATAATTCATGGCTTCAATAAACTTCCGCTGCCTTTCAGCGGCATGGCAAAGCCTCATTCTTTGTGCCTAGTTCAGCGGCACAATTTGCATAAAGCGTATGGCCTTATCCCGTTATCTATCTTGCAAGTTTGGCGGCATATAAGCCGCCCATTAATTTATTGTGCCGCGGCGTTTGTAAGCAATTTTGCAATTTTGAAATTTTCATACCGCGAGGGCGCGCGTGTTAAATAAGTGGAAAAACTTTGTCTACTTCGATGCAGTTAATTTCAACTTTTCGCCGCTTGTTTTCAAAAGGCTGAAAAACCATTTTACACACATAAACACACACAGACAGTTACTTTGACTGCATCCTTTGCAAAGCATGGGCATATGTTGGCGCCGCACGCATGCGCAGCACCCTCTGCTTGTGCGGCTGACTTTGAGACTTTGCACGAAAAGTTTATCCTTTCTTTTCGCGCTTCTGACTTAGCTTTTTCTTTTTTTTATTATTGTTGTTTGTTTTTCTTTTATTCTTAATTTTCCGCTTGCTGCAGTGTACTTCTACCTGATTACCTTCGCGTTTGGCGTTCTACTTTAGCAGCGCCGAGTGCTGGAGGCGTTGAAAAAAACTGGAGCAGCAGTCAACAGGAAATACTTGCGTCATTAGTATTATTATTTACTTAATTTTATTAAAAAAAAACTTTCTACTTTTTTTAAATGATAGAAAACCGAAGCAACTTAAAGCAAATTATGGAAATGTTTCACTTAAATTTAACGCAAAAATCTTTTTATTTTATTTTAATGCAGATTAAAATCGCTTGCAGCATCATGCATACGTACACGCGCTTTTGTTAAGCGTTCTCAATTGCCATGCCAACATTTAACACAGTTTCTCGCAAAAACCACTCAAAAATGAACGCACGATCCGCAGAATAATAAATACTGCAAATTGCATGGGACATAAAAGCCGAACGGAAAGTAGCACACATCAACGTGGCAAGCAAATACTCCTGTGGCCCAATTAATATGCTACAACAACAGCAAACACTTTAGCGCGGCACACAAGAGCACAAAAATGTGACCTAAGGTGCAGCACAGTTGCACGCCAATGCAACAAAATTTCACCTGAATACGAGTAAATGGAAACTGGAATAACAATTTATGTGTGCTGCAACATGTCGCACAAATATTCGGAGAGTTATAATGCACAACGCTGAGCGACTTAAGTTATTTAAGTTGGTTTTATTCATAAACATTAAACAATAGTTTTAACTACAATACAATAATATTAACAATTTGAATTTAACTAAAACTTAAAAGTTACATAAAATTCTTGTGTATATATTTGAAAGTTGGTAATTTGATAAAATAGAATACGAAAAAACTGTGATTGTGGTAAATAAATACAGTTTTAAAAAGAAAATATATGTATTGTATATAAACCTGAAGCTGAAGTTACTTAATTATTTAGTTTAAATAATTTTAATTAAATAAAAATATGAGCACAACGGGACACAACTAAGTTTTAAATAAGCACAAAAACGATTTGAACTGTTGCAATATCAAATAGCAACAAAACAACAAAACGATATAAAACAAATGCTTTCAATTAAGTTTGCACTATTTCTGAATTTGAATTAAATACAATTTTCAAAATTGTTGTGGAATATTTTCGAGTGAGTGCCATCATTAGACAGAATTATAAACTAATCGTTGTTAATATTTTTCTTTTTCTTTTTGTTACGACAATTTAAACAAAATTTTCAACACCAAAAGCAAATTAAACATTCAATTCTTTTCCGGTTGGAACTTTCAAAACAAATGCCTCAAACCACGAATATTTTCCGAAAATTACATATTTAGGTATTCAACGACTCGTGACGCGTTAAACACGTTCTTTAGTCAAATTTAAATTTAGGTTAATTGCACGCTGGCATTCGAAAGCGCAGCGTTACTATCGCCCGCACCGGACGTTGCTGACGACGTGGAACTATTCGACAGTGTACCCATGTCAGAGCTGATAAAACGATGCATAAATTCGCGACAACGCACCTCGCGATACGGATCTTTCGAATGATTGTTGGACGAGGAGCGCAGCAGTACACGTCCGAATACAGCGCCTAGAAATGATGAAGTTGGAAAATATACTGAAATATTAGAAACGTTAAACAAACGCGCGTATTGCTTACCAACTTGCTGCAAATTATAATACTTCTTTTCGATGCCCTCGCGCAAGAACATGCACAAATGCACGAAAACATTTCGTTTGGGTGAGCTCAAGAGCGAAATCAGTTCCATTGCCTCGGCGGCGCTTTGCGTCTGCAACAGATCTTCCACGAAGGGATCGAGCAGTGGCTTTTCGGGCAAGTCGAGCAGCATGAGCAGCGCCTCGGCGGCAGCATGTGGTGTGCCAGCTAAAAAGGTAACAATTTAAAAACAAAGATTATTAGTATCCATTTTAAATCATAAATTGCATAACAAAATACAAAATTTTATCAAATTCTAACTTCGAATTTTTATTAAAAATCGCAAATTAATTTGCGATGCGGCGACACTTACGAAATTCATCATTCGACCATGTATCCAGCCAATCGCGTATCTCATTAAATTGAATGTTGCGCGCGTGTTTGTAATCAAGCGTAGCGAAAGCGCCCTCCACCTTGCTGCCCTGCTTGTGCAGATAATCGATGAGTAAGAAAAATTCACGCGGCATGGTTACGCGGAATTCGGGCGTCTCTTCGCTCATCTGGCAAGTAAAATATTTGTCATAATTAAAAGAGAAATTTTTGAATTCTAAAATTTTAAATACTTACTAGCAACTTAATATTCGCCTGAGTATATTCGCATATCGCACGATCGGTACAGCAGAGCGTCTCCATCGAGAGGCCAAAGCAACTGGGCTTATACTCACCGGTGACGGTTAGAAAAATATCGGGGCCATTCTTGACATGCAAAATTAAAATGTCAAAATCGAATTTCCAACTGGTGGTCCGGATTTTACTCAGCAGACCCCTTATCGATCGCACATCGGCCAGCAGCTTTATACGTATGCTTTTGGCAGTATCTTAGGGAATACAAAATGTAAATTTTAATTATTCAGAAAATGTATAAAATTTGCGTTAAATCTAAAACCGTTTACTTTTAAAATTATTCTGAAATTAATTAATTTCAATTTTTTAATACAATATCAAAAATATCACCTACCGGTCATAAGGCTCTCGGCACGCGGCTCCACCTGCAACCACTTCTCGCAAATATCATTTAGCGGCGGATCTTTGATTTTAAACATAAAATCGACCGGCATTGGACATGTATTCGAGACGGTAAAATCCCGCACTGCCAACTCATTGAAGCGAACCAATCCAAAATCAATGACGGTCTTTTCAACATTAATTTGCGGTTGATTTTCATTTTCACGTTTATCCACCAGCTTGAGTACCTCCTCGTGCACGCGTTTATAGAGTTTTTCATCCTTAGTTTTGATCTGAATAATGAGTAAAATTAAATTATTTATAATCGATTAATAATATAATTAAAAATACTAAACAAACCTTCGCTTTGAAAATCGCATAGACCGGCTTGTGATCGCTCTGCCTGATTTCCATGACGCTGTTGTAGGCCAACTGTTCGATACGCACGCCTTTCCAAAGTATACGATCACAATATGCAGGTGCACGTTGTTTTTCGCTGCAAAAGAAATAGTTATAAGTTAATTATTTAAAATTCTCATTTTTATTATGTATCAAAAAACTTTTTGAATATGTTTTATATATTTTAATATAAAAAAAATATTCTTGCTAACCTGCTGTCATAGTTATCCGTTCCCACATCATATTTATATGTAGGCCTAAAGTTAATCCGTCCCTCGGTATAACCCTCGTAACAATTACCCTTGCGCATTTCCTGACGCAACTGATCGAATTGCAAAAGCGCATCAAAGTCGTTGCAGTTGTATTTTTGTTCGGCACGCTGCAAACCCGGCGGTTCTTCAATGCGATAGTTCAAGTCGCCAATCCAGAAAATGTGACTAAAAATATAATATTAATTAAAATTAAAAAAAGTACAATAATGTCGAAATTAATTACTCATGATCTTTAATGCTGCGCCTGAGGTCATCATCAAAAACTAAGCCCTTGGCTATGCCTGCATAGTCCTCGTTGCGTGCTTCGACAAAAGCCATATGCGCGGCCAAATGCGAATTGACAAAACAAATATTGCCCTCGTTCAGCTGAATACTGACCGCAACACCGCCCTTATTGCCCAACGCATTAAAGACGCCACGCGCAATCGATTTAACACGACAACGTGCAATATATGGGCGTATTTGCTTGCGCACAATTACTGTCAGCATCATGCCGACCAATCGCACCGAAGTTAGCTCCTCGTAGTCACCGTCTGGATGAACGCTTTCCAGCATTTTCTGACTGTGATTTAAACCGAATTAAATTTTAACATTTTTAATTGTTATTTGAAACATATAAAAATAAATATTAAAAAATTATCATCTACATACATCCACAACGCGTCCGGTCGATTTTCGCTAAACGTAATCGCTTTGGCGGATGTGTCCAGTTCCTGTAGCGCAATCGCATACATATCTGGCGGCGATTCGCAGGCAGACAACCATAAATGCAAAGGGCTGTCACAGTAGGATTTGTTGTTGACATTCCAAGTAGCACAGTAGATTCTTAAAAAAACAGATTTTTCTATATTAAAAATTTAATGTGAAAATAATTGGAAATATTACTTAAAATCCTTAAAGATGATGTATTCGTGTTCGCGTCGCTTTAGCTCCTGTTTGACTTCTCCAATTTGACGATAGTCATTAAGCCAACTATAGCTTAGAACTGCATCCGCTGTAGCCAGATGCGAGTGAGTCATCGACATTTTAGCAGATATGATTTGCGCCTGAAAGGTATCATAGTCGGACGCACCCTCGGCGGATATGATTGGATAGTAAAAGAATTTGACGGGCAACTCCTCGGCATTTTTCAAATCGAACTGTAGCTGCGAAATCGAGCCCTTTTTGTCTATCAATGAAATAAATTTTATGTATTTCATAGTTTTAAATTGTTCGAATAATTTCACAACTTAAATTTAAAAAATTATCTTCGAAACTAAAATAATTTATTTTTTAAAATGTTTTTCTTTTTACTTTTAATTGAAAAAAGGTTTGTAATTACATTCAATGGACTCAATGGACTTTTAAGACTTCATTAAACCAATCGCTAAATCAGACAATTTGCGACTTACCCGTGCCAATCTGAAAGCCCTCATTTAGAGGAAAAATCTTATCAATGGTCAAATCGCCACAGCAACGTGGCGGCAGGCGTGTGGCCGTCAACGAGAAGACAGCATAAGTTCCGCCTGCAACTGAAACGACCAAAGCGAGCAGGCGAGAGGTGTGTTCCTGTCCAACAATCTGATAGGCCTCAAAGATCTGATCGTAAAATAAATGACTAAGATATGAACAACAACTTTAAAAACCACAAATACATACCGACAGCACGTTCTCATTATCCTTAAACTTTTGTTGTACGACTTTTAATGTGTTTGGCGGTGGACCTTCGCCATCGATTTCCAAAACGCCGCTACCGTCGCCGCCACTGCTTAAGCCTGTAGTGGAAACCGCAGCCGAAATGGTTGGAATCGCACTCATATCGGGCTGGGAACTATCACAGCTCGATGAGAATGTTAACTATTTCTTTTTTGTTATTTTTTGTTTTTGTTTTCCTCTTTTGTGTTTATTTTTAGCTTTTATTTGTTTTTTTAATCGCATACGTCAGTTGCGTCTCCGCTATTGTTGCTCGGTATGTGATATGTGACCCTGCTCCGCGCGTACCTAGTCGCAGCGTAGCTGATGTTGGTGGGTGTTGTTTTTCATATTCTCACGGACAAGTTTCTCAGGTTTGCTGCCTTAGTTGCCCTGTTTTTTCTAATTTGCAAATCGATAAATCGAATTTTCTGCAATTTAATAACACTCAATTACGTCACGCTCACTTGAAGACGATGCCGTGTTTTATTGCATTTTAATTAGTTTAATTGTTTATTGTTTGTTTTGACGTTTAGAAAATTTCTCACAAAAATTACAAACTCTTTTTTCTACTTCCACAGCATTTTTTGTCTTATCGCACTTGAAATTATCGAAGCTAAAATTCCAAAAGTGAAACGTGCTGAATTGGAACTTCGGTCCAAATCGAAACAGCGCAGGGCTGTAAAGCTAACAAAACCAAACGGGTTTTTAACGGTTATTTAATTTGATTATATATTCAAAATTAACTTTTGAGAAAATAAATCGAGTAAAAATAATCGGTTCAAAGTTTCGGCAACAGGCAAAAAAAGTATCAAATAGGCCACTCAGCAGTTTAAACGACGATTTGTTTAAATTGAAAAACCGACTTCTATAGCCAAGTATCCAAGAGATAATTCCGAAAGATAATAAAAACGATTATAAGAGATATTCAAACGAGCTCTATTTCGAGACATCTTTGCGATATCTGCAATATTTTTAAAGATCGAAGCACTTTAAGTAAAATGCAATCTTAAAGTTTAAACGTTTATTTGGTTGTATGTATTGTTTATTTTATTTTAAATTAAATTCTTATGAAATACAATTTTTCGGCTTGCATCATGCACTCACTTCAGTGTTGATGTCTCGTCTTCTTGTATTGAATTTGTTGTATTCTTCTTCTTCTTCTTCAATTATTTATATATGCATTAATGTATATTTATGTAGGTTAAGTTCACTAAATATGAAATAATCAATTTGAATATGTCTTCTTGTTAATCTTCGTTCGTTACGATATATAAATTGAGTGTGTGTGTGTGTGTGTGTTTGCGTGTGTGTGTTCGAACTATCAACCATTGTTTTCGTATTCTTAATTAGTGATAAATTCAACATAAAACAATACAATAAGCAATCGTTTTAAGATTTAGTTGGTAGTTTTGTTTTAAAAAGAGCGAAACCTAAACCTTGAGAGAATCACTTAAAAACCAGACAAAATTATAAACAGCATTGTTTTGTTGAGTTGTTTTTGTTGTTGTCGTAATTCGATTGCATTTCGCTTCGTGCGCAAAACGGAATTCAATTTATTACTCAGTTTTTGTTCTTCTTTATTTTAACTGAAAAACAATAATTGCACGGAATAAGCTTTTACATTTTCTTTTATTTAACACAATTTCGACTGTTTTGTTTTTGTTTTTAGTTGGTATATGTTTTAAAATCGTTTTTTGATTTGTATAAGGTATGAAATTAAATTGTAGAGTACAAAAATGTAGTTGCAAAACTTAACGTTTTAATGGAGTTTAACCACCTACATAAAAGAATAAAGTTGTGTTTAAGCAATTCTAAATTAGAATAAATAAAAACAAACAAAAAAAAAATACAAAATATAACAAAATAAATGTTGGATTTTAAGATTTTATTTGCATTTTTGCAAATGTTTGTAACTTAAAGTATACAAAATAGTTATGTATAGGTCACAGTTTGTTAAATTATAAATGTGTTGGTTTTTTCTTGTCTAATGTCGATGTTAGACCAATTTGCAAAATATAACTAAAACTAAGTATAATTTAAATTAAATTAACGTGATTTACGCATACCTAGTACAAATTGCTGTGAAAATATCAATATCGATACGAATATATATATAGATATATATTATATTATTATTGTTTTGTTTTTGTAATTATTTATAAAGTTTACATGTGGCTTGCCATTCTTGAATAGTTAAGATTTAAATTCAAACATTAAACGCTTTGCAAATAAAATGAACAAATTATACTAAAAATTATTTAACGTAAAAAGTTGAGATGCCTCTTTTTTCGAAAGTCACACGAAAAGAAAACGCATTCAATTGTTTCATAAAATTCTACTAAAAATCTTAAATTGTTATTTCTTATTTTTTAAATAAATTTGCGAATTTCGTTAGATTTTTATAAATTTTTTTTTTTTATGTTTTTGCTCACAGTTGGTTGGTTGAAGTTGTTGTTGTATCGTTTTCATAGTTTTGTAGTGTTTTAAATGTTTTTAAATTTTGTTGCGCTCAATTCTTTTAATTTAACTAATATTTTAATGCTAAATAAATTGCGTACATGATATTTTTTTTTATAGTTTTTATGAGGGCTGTGCAATTAATTGATATTGTAGTTAAATATGTTTATTACATCCAAACATTATTCTAATTTTGAGTTGATGAGAAAATATTCAATTACAAATTTAATTAACTTACTTTTTCTTTAAATTCATTAATCACTTATGCAATAGATAAATGAATATTCAAATAATTTAATAAATGTTTAATCAAATAATGAACATTCGATAATTTATTGAATATTCAAATAATCAAAAAGCAAAATATTTTTCAAAAGATTCTTGAATGTTTGATTTATCTGTTTTGGAATATTAAGTTAATGAAGTAATGTGAATTTGATTCTCAATCGATTAAATATTTAATAAAATTTTATTAGATGTAACATTTTTCAATTTATTAATATCTTTCGATTTAAATAACGAGAATTCGATTGAACTTTCATTAAATTATTTTTTCGTTTAATCAATTTAGCAATCAATCACACAGCCCTGATTAATAATTAACTAATTAATTTTTTTTTTTTTTGTTACTTTACAAATTTCAACCGAAATTAATGGATTTGTTTTCGTGTCCATTTTACGTGGGCATATTTAAAAATTTAATATCTTTTATTACTAAAATTAGAACTATGGATTTATATATATAGTAAAATTATATATAATAGTGTATTTCGCAAGATTTCTTCATGCGTTTGTGTTTGTTTGTATGTGTGTGTGTATTTATGTGTGTTGATGTACGCGCTAAGTATGTGTGGTGGGCTTTTATAAGGGTTAAGCGATTTGCTGATCTGCTGTCTGCCTATTTTTTCCAAATCTACTTTAGAAGCGGTAGTTCTCATCAGCCATGTGAATAGCCCAAAGAAATTTGGTCCGCTGAGTTTTATTGAAAATCTTTTCAATTGGGACTTTGTTCTTTTTGCACCTGAAAAGTGAAAAGTAAAATTTATTAATAAAGTATATGACTACATGAACAAATAAATGAGAGCGTACCATGCCACACTAATACGTGGATCGAGATAATTCAATTTTGATGTACCCAATGCAATTGTCTTATTCTCATCCCTGTCAGTCTCTTGTAATTCCAATTTCTGCAACTGCTCCTTCAAGCGTTCAAGTTGTTTTTGCTTTTTGTCGGCCATGACGCGTTCCTTAACAGAGCCGCGCTTGGCAGCCTTTTTGAGGTCCTTTAAAGAAAATAAGAAT
Organism: Suillia variegata; assembly: GCA_949127995.1. Taxonomy (NCBI): domain Eukaryota; kingdom Metazoa; phylum Arthropoda; class Insecta; order Diptera; family Heleomyzidae; genus Suillia; species Suillia variegata. The sequence continues at coordinate 33,998,839 of OX421846.1, forward strand.
TTTTTGTTTCACTTTTGCTGTCTTTTAAATAAAATTACTTTTTTCCATTTTTTATGATTTTTTTTACTATTGTTCAAATTGAATTCCTATACCCGTTGTAAAACTTACATGGAATTCTGCTTCGCAGTCATCGATTAATTCACGCTTAGAGCGTATTTTCTCCTTCAGATTCTCCATGGACTTTTCGTGTCCCTTAGGCACGGCACGTTGATGGTTACACAATATGGCCACGGCACGATTGGCGCGATTGTAGGCGAGCAACTTCTCGGGCACGGTCATATCATCTTCGGTGAGTAGATCCAATTGATTTTGGAGCGTAATTGAAGCATTGTAGGTACGGAACACTTTGGCAGTAAGTCCTAAAATAAAACAAAAATTTAAAATATAAATAAATTTTGATATTTTAAATTAATTATAAAAAAAATATATATTATTTTAATTAAGTTTGAAATTAAAAGTATCTATTCAAAAAATAAACACAAACTAATTGGAATAGATTAAAAATTATAAATACTAAACGTACCATCCATCAACTCCTTGAGATGCTCGTTGAGCACTTGTGTATTCAGCCTATCAAACAGATCATCGCCATCCTTCTTGTTTTCCATGAACAGTTCCAAATTCTTGAAGACGCGCTTCTCTACCTCAACTTCATTGTAGTAACGAATCGAATCCTTACCGAGGAAATCGAAAACAACGACATTTTCCTTGCCGTTCAGTGACTTGTGTAGTTGAACATGCTCGACACGCAGCGAACAACAACCGACAGTATCGGCTTGATCCTCATCCTTTTCGTTACCCGCTCTCAGCGCGAGCTTATCGATAAAGTAAAGCGCAACAGCACGTTGACGCACGCGCATCTCCTTCGATTTCCATTCGTCACGATAGGTCGAGCGAATTTTATCAATCGATTTAGCCAAGCGACGCGCTGTTTCGTACTTAACGTGATCTTTTTCGCCCTTCAGTTTGGACGACGGATTCAACATGATGTACTTAACTTGGCCTTGTACGTTCTCTACCCACGACGCAAGCCAAGTGACGCTGTTGTCGTGACGCACCTCCTTCCAGCGTTGGCCTTCGGGTGGTGGCGGCACTTTGGAATCTTTGCCGCAGTTGATTGAAACATCTTTAGCCTGAAATTAAAAAAATTATCGAAAAGTTTAAAAATATATCGAATTAAATAAAAAATTGTATTTTTAAACTCTCGAAAAATCAAATTTGTTATCCAATTTATAAAAATTATAATTTAAAATGATATTAATTTAATACCGAATTTATCAAATTTTGAAAAAAAAAATTACAATAACAATTATGATCAATTTCATTCTAGATTAATAAAATTTATAGAAATGCATTTTTGTTATAAGTTTACCTGAATGCGTCGCTTGATCATGCCCATTTTCGGATGTTCACCTCGTCCACGGAACAGACCTGGCGGCTCCAAACGGAAATTACCAATCTTTTCCTTGTGTCCATCAATCAAACAAATGCCATACTCCTTGATCAACGCTTCATTTTCCAATTTTTTGGCGTTCTTCTCCTCTTTGCTGGCTGCTTTGCGCTTTTCCGATTCAGCGGTAAAATACTTAAACATCTCTTCGAAATTGCACTTTTTGAAATCTTTAATCACTTCACGCTCCTTAGAGGTCATTGACTTGCGGAAATCCTTAAAGAAGTTGTCGTTAAAGATCTGCTTGGTACAATAGTCGTGATTCAACATTTTCGCATAGAAAGTTGCAGCCTCCTCCGTCTCCTCAGACAGTTGCATTGGTTTGCCATCGTAGAAAAAGCGCACATTTTTCGGTACACGTTCGTAGAGCGGTGCAAAGACTGGACCCTTATGCTCGAGAGAATTCCATTTGACGCCATCGGCGCGCTTCTCTTCCTCCCACCTAAAAATGGACAATGGTTTTAATTGTGACGTCAATGACTCTTTAAAGATATCAGTTGTCGTCCTGGACGGTTTGCAAGTGCTGACTGCTTTGGGTTTAGGTTTCGTTCGTGTGGATGCATAAAAGCGTAGAATGCTCCATGATAACAGTGGTGTATTTAATAAAATAGCGGGGCAACATTGTAAAATGCACTCATTGCAGAAAATCACACGAGTTTTGCATCGCCGTGCGGCAGCAAATGCAATCGCTTTTGACATTGGTTAGCGTTGCGTTGCATTACGCAAAGATTTGTGCGTGTGAAAAATTTATAAAACTTAAAGAACAACCTAACCTCAAATTGGCTAGTGTCAATGTCAAAATGTGACAGCTGTCTACATGTACAATGACTGTCAAACTGTAGCGCAATGTTGCTATAAAGATAAAATGCGTCAGCTGATCGAAATTTAGCGTAGTAAAAATTTAACACATCAAAATATATTCTAAAAACTTGACCAGGTGGTATAATAACTATTTCCAGAGTCGTAAATTTTCCTAACAAAGATTGTTATTCTATAGTATTATCAGTCAGTACGAACTTTTTCTCGGTAGCCTATTTGGTAGAAACTTAAATTTAAATGTCTGCCAGTCTATAGTAATAGTACTCAATTTTATAAGATCTTTAATCATAGGGCAAAATAATGGAAACTTACCATCTCCATACTTCATCCTCTTCATCATTTTTCTCCTTCTTGACGCGCTTATTGGGCGTTGTAGTTTCCTGTTTAACTGGCTCGGTCTGTAATTATGAAATCCAAAGAAACATTTTAAAATTAATTTATTTCCCAAAACATAAACAAAATATGTTTACCTTCTTAGTTTTCTTCTTTTTGGGACGATCATCATAATCGTCTTCTTCTTCCTCCACCTTGACGCGTTTCTTCTTTTCCTTTTCTTTCTTAACCTTGGACTCTTTTTTTACCTTTTTGCGTGCCAACAATGGCACATCTTCGTCATCGTCCTCTTCGTCAATGATAGCACTCGGAGCCTTTCGTTTCGCCAGTGGAATATCTTCTTCATCGTCCTCCTCCTCTTCATCCTCATCGTCGAGAACACCGGAAGATCTGGATGATTTGCCAGACTTACGCACAGCTAGCGGAATGTCCTCTTCATCATCATCTTCCACTTCCAGTTTGTCCAAGCTCTCATCCTCATTGCTGGCCTCTTCCTTGACCTCAAACGATGGCTCATCCTCTTTGAATTGCGACATCGAGTAATCACATGAGCTGGCTTGTGACATGTTGAAACTCTGGTCTTTCGATTCTTGCTTAAGCTGCTGTTTCTCGTCGCCGCCGCTGCCATAACCGTTCTTTGACTTGTTGTTATCGAATCCTGTGCACGACTCATCGTAGTCGTTGCGTGGTAATTCTGTCTTTATATCCATAGCAAGTGGATCGGTTTCAAAGCCATTCATCGGCACTGTATATAGCTGGGAAAGGGGTTCGGGTTTAATAAAACCATCGACATCGGGCTTTTGCTTGTCAGCAGAAGAGCTTTTTGAAGAGCTCGAACTGGAATGTTTGTGCTTCGATGAAGACGAAGATGAAGAGCTGCGATGATGGCTGCTACTGCTGCTCTTACTACGGTCTTTGTCGCGTGACGACGAACCGGACGACGACGATGACTTATGGTGACCGCTGCTACTGCTGCTGCGTTCCTTGTCCTTACTGGAGGAAGAGCTCGATGAGCTCTCTTTACGCTCCTTATCACTACGCTCACCTCGATCCTTACGATCCTTATCCTTAGATGAACTCTTATGGTGGCTTGTACTGGAAGACGATGACGAGGACTTGTGTTTACCGTCCTTATCCTTGTCACGGTGACTGGAACTAGAGCTGCTACTATGGTGCTTACTGCTGCTTCCATCACTGCGCTCCTTGTCACGATGTTTGTCTTTGCTCGAGGATGAAGAGCTACTGTGGTGACGGTCCTTATCGCTGGATATGGAGATTTGTTTAGTTGTAGAAGTTTATTATTGGTAATTTTTATATAAAATAAAAAAACAAAAAGAATATCAAAACTAACCGACTACTTTTATGATCTTTCGAACTAGAGTGAGAGCTCTTGTGTTCGCGATCCTTGTCCCGGTGCTTATCTTTACTCGAGGACTTATGTTTGCTACTGCTGCTGCTATGATGTCCATTGCTTACGCCGTTCATTTGCACCTCGGTGCTTGAGCCTCCATTCTGAGCAGGCACATCCTTAAAAACAGATAAATAAAAGTAAGATTAGATGCTGTTGCTTTGTAAAAAACAGAAGTTTTTTTTAACCAAATCAATTTTAAAGAATTTGTATAGAAACTAGTTTTTTCATATTTAAAAAACGAGTTCCTCTCACTGGTGGATGATTTTGTAAATAATTTAGAAGTGGTGGATTGCTTGTAACCAAAAGCTGTAAAAATCGTAAATTATAAATCACAGTAGTAACCTTCACGACACGGCGAGGAAGCCTTTGTTCGTGTCCTTAACTATTCTTATTATCGCAAATTTCGTATGAAGTATTAATATTCATAAGCAAACGATAAGCTTCTTCTATACAAAAACCATATATTAAAAGGATAAATATATACGCGTATGTAAAAGAGGAAGACGCAACAATAAAGCTGGAAATCAACCCTTTAAGTTTTGTTAAAAAATAGAAGTTACAATAATAAAGAAAAAAAATAAAAGCACCACAATAAATATCTATGCCACAAATGAGAAGAGGGAAGCGCATACATTTATTTTTGGCAAATAAACTAGGCAAACGCTTTTGTACACATAGACGGATGACACAAAAATGAATGAACTAAAATAAAATAAGCCGAAAAAAATGTAGGTGAAAAGTAGAACATCATATTGCCTGCACAAAAAATAACGTCATCGTAATAGCAAGTAAACAACAGGAGTATTCGACTTAAACTATAAAAAACAACAAAAAATACATATTTAAAACAAAAACCACAAAACAAAGAAATTTCTAATGTTACTATAAACATGCAAGATAAAAATTAATGACTAAAAAAATGACAAAAAAAAACAGCAAAGAAACACAAAATAACCGAATATCACATGTTTAAACAGCTGATAGTAAAACGAACAACCGATAGAAGATTATTACATAGATATAAGGGCGGGTAGGTATACTAGAAATCTCATATTCATCAGGTTATAGTGATGAGTGCTTGAAATAGGTTGATGCTAGAAGAGCAAGAATGGACAGAAATTCAAATAGAAAACACATTTAAACACGCGGCAACGCAAACACAAAACGAGTACCGAAATATTTTACAATATTAAATGAAAAACGACTGTTTTAAATAGACCGAATGAATGGGTAAAAAAGCATGCTTCAAACATGTTGTTGTATTCATTAGAAATATGAAGGGAATGGGAGCTAATTTGCTAGAGTAGGAGCCGGTCAAGAGGTGGAGGGGGGAAAATGTTGGTCGACGATTGCGGTAGCAGAGGTAGCTAGCACGTGGTTTAGCTGCTTTGTGTGAATATTTTTTTTTTGTTAATGACTTTAAGCAGTCAAAAAACTAAAACAAAAAAAACCAAACGCGGAATGTGATCTGAAGACATTTGCCAGCGTAATAAATAAGTGAATAAACTGAAAGACAACGAACTTAGAACAAGTGGAGGGATTGGGGGAGATTACTATATGTATTAAGGTGTCGAAATGATGACTAAGATACATACAAACAAAAAAAAGATTAACTTCATGTCCGTACGAATTAATTTGTATTCATTTTTTGTTTTCAAATTTATTTTTATAATTGCTGCTGCATTAAAATAATTATTTAGAGTGAATTTAAAAACCAATTAGCGAATTTGTATGTTATTGAATTTTTTATAAACGAATTGGTTAAAATTTCAATAGATGCAATAAATATAAATCAATAATGCATTTATTGACGAAATGTTTATATAAGTATGTTACATTATTTATTTACATACAAGAATTAAAATATTGTTGATAACTTAAATCGCAAATTACTCAATTAAATCATAAAATACTTAAACTTTTTTTAATAATCTCCAAAAGTGAAAGTCATCTAAAATTCCATTCAATATGCTCAGCGAGCAACACGCAAGACGATGAATGAACATACGGACGACACGATGGTTGGCATAGAAATAATCATAAAAACCTTGGCAAAAATTTGCAAAAATGAGGAAACTGAAAGAAGAAAAACCACCTCCACTCCACTCCACGGATAGTCGCCGCCTCCCACCTTGCGCTGAGCGTAGAGTACGAACAGACCAACACAAAGTAAAAGTAAAAATTGTATTAAAACTGTTTGCTCATATTTTAATTGCAACACGTAAAATAAAATGCAAACCAAAAACCTGACAAAAAAAAACAACTACATACAAACGTCTTTATGTCCCTGGTCCCTTGTAATAACAATGAATCAGACTGCAACGAAGGCAGCACAATACCACAAATAAATAAATAAAATATAAATAAATAAAATACTACTGAAAAAAATGGGGCAAATAACCTAAAAAGAAAATTGTGTATTTTAAAAACTGAAAAATATCAAATTTAAAATGTGTTGATTGCCGAGTTGCTGACTGGCTGGCTGACTGACTGGCTGCGCTTGTGCTCGCGTACAGAAACGAAACAGTTTTGTATTTTTTCTGTGTGTCACACATATGACCCCAAAAAAATACTGCGACCGTAATTCCAAAAGAACCGCAACAAAATGACACAAAGTACATAACAGCGAAAAAGTTGAGCAGGCGAAAGGGAACAAGATCATTTGGAAAACATTTTTATTAAAAGCATAAGAAAATCGTAAAGGTAATTGAGGGGTATTCACCAAATCCGTTGTTTTTCGTAATCTAATTTAATCTGCTAAATATGTACCTTTATAACTGTGTATGTTTGTATTAAAAAAATTGTATAACGTTCGTATACATAAATAATATTTTTTTGTAAAAATTGCGAATCTTGAAGATGAACTAAATTCTAAATAAATTTAATTTGAGGATCTTCAGGTCGTTGGGACAAAGACTGTCATACGAATTTTAAACTTTGTGGCAATCGTCAGGTATTATTTAGCTGTAGCTTAGATTCAAGAACAAAAAATAAAATTACTTTGTAAAACTTATTGTTTAGAGTTTAAAATATTCATAAATACATATATCGAAAACAAATATTAAAAAAAATCCCAACACGTTAAATGTTCTCATTGACATTATTTACAACTTTAAGCTAAAAAATAATAAATTCTATTTAAAAATTGATTTATTGCAAAATTAAAAAAAAACCGAAATGTTATTTTTTAATTAAACATTATTTTTTATTGTTTAAAAATTTAAAATCTTTAAAGAATTAAAAATCATCGTCGATAGATTTTAAATTAATATAAAAATTTTAACAGCCCTGAATAAAATTAAATTAAATACAAAAACACTAACAACGACCAAGTTAATTATCTTCTTAGTTATGCAGAAGCTCAAATACCCTACGACATTTAAGAGACAACAAGAAATGCGCGTCTTGAACATTAACATATGTGCTAATGTCTCTTGTATGGAAGGGTTAAGTAGTTTTTGTTCGATATTTATATATATATATATATATATATATATATATATATATATATATATATATATATATATATATATATATATATATATATATATATATATATATATATATATATATATATATATATATATATATATATATATATATATATATATATATATATATATATATATATATAATGATCAGCGCCCCCTTATGAGCGTTACAGATGGAAGAGCAAACTGAAGATACACTTCGGGACGTGCTTGTGCGTGTCGAAGTGTATAAAAATGTGCTCCCCCTATAGATTTTTGACCTGACGGTCCGGACTACTGCGATTTATATTTTGTATTTGCTTTTCCACACCACATTGACAAAGAAGAGTAAAGTAGAATTTTGCCCAGTTGCCAGCACAGAAATCAGCCCAAGTCGCAAATCGCACCGAAAAAACCGAAATGAAATCGAAGTGTTTTATGCGGCGCTCGTGTTCGACTCGCCTTGTACAACAACAAAATGTTAAGACGAGCGAACAAAGTGCCAGCCAGACACTTGGAAAATTTTTCAACATTTTTCGCTTGAGGCCAGCGACTTTGATTTTTTTTCACATTTTTTGTATGAGAATTTTTAGAGACTTGGAAAAATAAAAAATTTTTAAAATTTTACAAGAAAAATAAAGAAAATTAATTAATTAAAAAAATTGCAAAAAATATAAACCAAAAAGTTGCCCCAACTTAACATCCGCCACCAGCCAGCAAGCTGCACAGAGCCACGACGAGACAGACGCAGGCAGACTATACGAAAATACGAGACTTTGTCGTTTTTTCGTTGCCTTCGCTATGGACTTGTCGCCATTTTCATACGTACGAGGCGATTTTTTGTGATATTGAAAAAAGCAACTGATGTGAAATTTTTATTTTATTGCCGCACAAAAACCTCAAAAACTATGAAAAATCGACGAAAAACTGAAAATTTTCACATAACAAAAATATCACCAAATTGCATAAGCTTTCCGTTTATATAAAAAAAAATTACATTTTCTAAATTTTACATAATTGATGTATTATAAAAATTACATAAAATTACAAAATTAATGGAAAAAGATAATTTTCTTCTACTTACATTTTCGACAGCCACATCGACGCTCATCTTTGTCCAAAAAAAATTTAACTTCACTTGACAAAAATTAGGGAATATTTAAAATTTGTAACTTTCGAGAGTGCGAAAAATTTTCTAAGTCTCCACCTCTCAACCACAAAATGGACTTAGAAAAATTCTGTACTCCGGACTGATGAAAATAATTTGTGTTTAATTTGCCACAGAGCGCAGAAAAAGAAAACCCGTCTGAACTGTACAAAACACAGAAAACGACAAAGTCTGAAAATACGATGTAGAGACGAACTAAACGGCAAAGTCACAAGTGCACGTTTATGCGTTATCGTGCGTTGCTCAGCGTTGCGACGGCGAGCAAGTGCTGTGAATGCGTTGTTTTTATGCTTATCGGCAAGGTTGCATTTGCACAATGACAGCTGTTATTTCGAAGAACGAACAGAACTAGTATTGGGAAAGTATTGTTTTTCTTATATTAAAAGTTTCAACATATGCACATGTTTTTAATAAAAAAAAAATTGTTTTTAATGCACACTGTGCTCTTCATACCTTCTCGATTTGTGTACAAACGTAATATTAAGCTATGTAGCGTTCTCTTTCTCACTTTTATAGAATGAAACGAATAGTTCTAAGTTTTTAATTAAAAGAAAATGAGCAAGACTCAATAAAATGTACTTACTTGTTTTTAATGCAAGAATTTGGTTTTAATTAATATTATATTATATATAAAATGACAAACATGTAACCTTGTAACTAAACATTAAGTCATTATTACAATTAAGCTATCACCATGGTTGAATAATAAAGTTAGGAAATTAGCATTAAGAACGAAAATTGTGCGAACTCACCTCGATTTGTGCTTTATATTAAAGTTCAATTTTTTAATTTTTGAAAAAAAAACAACGTTGTTGTTTTTATTTACTTGATATTTTTTTTAGAAACCACGGCAACTACACAAAAATTATATGTTCAAAGAGAGAAACAATATTGAAGTGGAGAGGGAAAATATTCTACTTTTCTCACCTTAAATTTATTACACCACGGTAAATACCAAAAATATTAATTTGATTGTTATTAACGAACCTTCAATATATTTAAAATAAATATCAATGAAGAGATATTTTTAAGACCGTTCGAATGACGCTTTACCCGACTTAATTTATTGACTACTTTTTAGGAAATAATAGTTTAAAAATATCTGTTTTTTCTTTAAGTTGATCCATTTTAAAATTTAAATTTCTTTAAAAGTGGTCATTAAGACGGATAAACTGTCATTCGAACGGTCATAAAAAAATATATTTTTATTGATATAAAACTCTAATTTATTAAAAGTTCGTTAATAACAATAAAATAAATTATTTTGGTATATACCAAGTTTTGACTATGAACATATAAAATATGTTAAACAATCAAAACACGTGGCTGATTCGTTCGTAAAAATTTACGTTAGTATTGACGTATTCAAAGTTCAATTCCGACGCTGGAATTATTTAGTGACAGAGCCAAATAAGTTTTTGAAAACCAGAGAAAATAAGAGACATTTTCTATCAAACTTCTTGATATGTGTTTAAAGTTGCGAGTTGTTCAACTATTTTCATTGAAGCATATTGTTAATTTTAAAATTTTTGAATAATATATTTTCTGAGACAGCTGTTATTTTACCAAACGAACAGAAATAGTGTTTGGGAAGATAACAAATTAAACAAAATTTAAATTAATTAAAAAAAATAAAGTCATATAATAATCGAAAATAATCGAAAAATTGTATGCTCGAAAATGAGCTCTCGAAAGGTAAACAAAACTCAAAATATCAGCTAAAATAAAGTTTTCAATGTATTTTACATTTTACTAGAAATCGTGGGTTGCATCGGCATTCAGTCAGGTAAACTGCAGCAGCGCCGGTCCACTTAAAACTGTTGAGGAAGCTCCGCCATCCAAAAGTCTCAAACGAAGCGCGTCGTTTAAAACTCAAACTTCAACTGCTGCTGAACCGCAACTTAGCCAAAATCAGCATGTGGAAACACCTTTACTGAGGCTCAATAAGAAAAAAAGTAGCGCTGTTAGCACCACTGCAACGGCATGGATTGACAGTTTTGCACCCAGCTGCGTCGAAGAACTAGCCATTCACACAAAAAAGCTTGGTGAACTGCAAAAATGGTTCCAAGATTGCGCTGGAGTGCAACAGCAACGACAACGTGCCTCAATCTGTCTGTTGACAGGACCATCAGGTGCCGGCAAGACAGCAGCAGTGCGTGTTTTAGCTATGGCCAGTAGTTATCAGTTGCAAGAATGGATTAATCCAATAGATCAAGAAGTAATCACAACCCTGGGTGATCAGTGGCCTAGTGGCGGCGGTTCGTATGTCGCATCGCAAGTGGAGACGTTTCGAAGTTTTCTTTTGCGTGCCTCACGCTACAAATCACTGCTTGACGATGACAACGGCCAGAACAAAAGGCGTCTCTTGCTGGTCGAAGACTTTCCCAATGCGCTGATCTCGGATGCAGCCACATTTGAGGGTATTTTACAGTGAGTATATTTTGTTTCAATAGTTTTTCATCCAAAATAAACTTTTTATTTCAGTTTTGAATTGTATTAAATCGTTTTCTTTGTTTTCTTTGACTAAATTAATTAATTATTATTTTAAGAGACTATATGGATCGCGGTATATCGCCACTGGTTTTCATCGTTGCCGATTCAAAATCGCGTCGTCTAAATATCAGCTACAACCTCTTTTCCGATCAAGTGAAGAGTAAATTTAACATTGATCACATCAGCTTTAATTCGATTGCCACCACGCTGATGCAGCGTGCCATGAAACGATTTTGTACATTGATGAGCCAGCCGGAGCATGCCAAGACATACAAAATGCCGTCGCAATCGGTTTTGGACTCAATTGTGATATGCGCACAAGGAGATATTCGCAATGCGCTTATTAATTTGCATTTTGCATCGTTAAAAGGTGAAATGTTTGCAAATATTTAAAGATAAAAGTATTTTAAAAATTTTTAATATGCATTTTTGTTTTAAGGAGCGCCTTGTTTGCTTACCAAACCAATAGAATTGTCACAGGAACTGGGAGGCAAAATTAACGCCAATAAGAAAAGACAAACTACGCTTAAATCGGTGGGACGCGACGAGTCGGTGACAATGTTGCACGCACTGGGTCGAGTTTTTAATCCAAAATGTATGCAAACTTTTAATATTATTATATATACATATATATATTTTTTTTGTTTGTTTATTGTTCAATTTAAAATATTTTCCAGATACTGCCGAAAAGCGTTTTCTACACAGCCCTGAAGAAATAACCGAGTCGTTTTGCACTGAACCGAAGAAATTTATTGATTTTGTGTATGCCAACTACTTACCACATTTCGCCGAGATCGAAACAGTGGCGACGGCTGCAAGTGACCTCAGCCAGACCGATCTCATACTTAACGAATATCGCGAAGACACGCTTGCGCATACTGGTCTTAATATTGGACTGCGCGGCGTTATGGTTGCAAACAGTGCACCAGTCTCCGGTTGGATGCCAGTCCGCGGTCCAAAACGGTGGAGTATCGACGACAAACAAGAGCGTGCTACAGCACTGAAAACGTTTGGCTTAAATCAAAATATATCACCTAGTTTATATGCCACGGATTATCGCACATTTTTAAATTGCATTCGCAATAGAAAGTAAAGCAGAATGAGGCGAAAGAAAAATCTCAGTGTAGTTTATAAATTTAATAATCTAGATTAGACTGTTGTAAGAATCTTATGAGTATTTATTTTTTATTTTTCACATTGAAAATGTATTTGAAAAGGACACTACTACAGCAAATGGCTTAAATGCAACAACATACAACAATTTTTAGCTAGTGTTGATTTAAATTGTTTTGTTATAAATAAGTACATATGTTATAAGAGCCGTTTGCTTTTTCGATAAATGTGTAAGATTTATAAATTGTTGTATTAAATTAAAGCGATTTGCAAATAGCAAAAAAGTGTTTATTTATAAACTCGTTGAATAAAGCATGAATACGTCCATAAAAAAGAAATTATTAAAAAAAAACAAAACGAAAATGATAAGAATGACTCGCGCAGCAAATGTGAATAAGTGTTTTGTTGCCCTTACAATTATATTATTTAATATACTTTTCTAAATCGACTAACTACGTTAGTGCACGTAACACAATTTCCAAAAAACACAATTTCCGTTCATTTTTAGAATCATTGTAGTTCTATGGCAACTTAAGCTGAAGAAAGGATGATTTAACGAAACTGTCGCTGTGGTCCGCGATCATAAAAGAGCAAATAGGCGGGTACGCTTAACACTTCATCGATAGTAACCTCGCGGACAATCGTATCAGATGTGTAAAACCAGCTGTAAAATATAATTATTTAAAACAATAAAATTAAGAAAAATATAAAATATAAAATAAACTGAAAGAAAAAAATTACCGATGTGCATTTCGCAGAGCACCACGTCTATAAGTAACAAAGTGGCCGCTATTGGCCTCGCCTGAATGAACGACCACCGCCAGCAACCGATATAAATTTTTGGGAAACATTGTGCCAAAGGTGCTTCCATAAGACTCGCCGCCAGCACCGAGACTATTCATTGGCAGACTAGAGGAGAACAACGACATGGTCGATCCCCACGGCGTACCGGCCTAGAAATAAATTAATTAATGTTTGATGAATGTGTAAATTTGTAAACATATTAAAAATTGATCTTACTTGACTGTTCAAGTGCGGCTGTACAAAACTGTACGGCGCCATCGACAAACTTTCGGGAAAGTGGACATAGTCCTGTCGCTTGCAGATCTGTCCGGTCGGCATCCAAATGGTGCGCGCAATATGAACGCAAAGACAAGCCGGCAATTTTGCAAACGTCAACGATTTTGTGTGATTTGTTGTTTCCATGCAGGATTCACACTTGACATCGCTAACATCCTCTGACGTAATGTATTCGCTTAGTAGATGGCCAAGACTGAGACCAGAACGCCGCTGTATCGGCAAATTTAGGGTTATGCTATCGAATTTGTCGTAACGCACCGCGGACTTGGTTGTAGTGAAAAAAGAAAACAAATAAATAATGTAATGCACAAGTTTTGATATCTACTGAAAAACTCACTTTAAAACCGCAGCCGTTGCATACTATTTGATTGCCCATAGCGCCTTGAAAAGGATGCGGCACCTGGGTGGGCATTTGGTCGGACCAAATCTATAACGCAAAATTAAATTAAATAAATAGAAGAATCCAGAAAAAATATAAATAAGGAAATAGCTAAAATAAAAATTTAATTGAACTAATTATTAAAGAATAAATTCATTAATTAATATTGAATAAGTTTATTTTAATAAATGGTTCTTGTAAATTAAGTTCAATATAAAATAATATAACATAATTATGATCACTTCTTACGGAAACTCTGCCTGGACCGCGACTCAATCGCTCCAAAGAACGACATGAACCCGATACGCGCCTACTGAGATTGTCAACTGCATCAGCTGGCGGTAAATTCGATTGAGCAACTCGTGCACGACTTTGGCGGCGTCCTAAAATTGGCGATGCAAGCGGATCAAAATCCATCATCTCCGGTGGTGATGAACCCGGCGGTAATTCGCCATCACGTTCACGCAAAATCGAAGCCGGTGAGTCGGGTGTGTGTGCCTCAGAACGCACCAGACGAGTCAAATTGGTTACTTCGTCATAGTCGGTATTTAGAAAATCCGAAAGCATAGCGCTCGATGGCCGTTCGACACCACCACCGCCGCCATTATGATTAAAATGATTGTTAGCGTTGATTCCGGCTACTTCGCCGTTGCCAATCGCCAGCGCATCCGAAAGACAACCGACTTTCTTTGGGCGAAGTGCCTCCTCCTCCAATGAGGCGAGCATCACGTGAAAAAGTTCGTGGGCATCGTGCTCCTCTTTCGGAATTATCCAACCGAGCGCATTTAAAGCACGAATTACAGCGCCTGGCGAATATGGATCGCCGCGAAGACTAGAGTGGGTACCGTTGACAACTTCGAGCGTATTCAAAAGCGACGTTATGAGGCTTTTGCGATCGGGACTAGCGCCATTATATAACTGCAGCCAAGCGATAAACTGTGGACAGGCGGCCAGCGCCTGAAGCATAGTATTGAGAAAGCAAGTTTGTCCGAAATTATGTAGTCCGGCGATTTGACCGCGTCGCTGGCGCAATCGGGAAGCATTGCCTTTAGTAGAAAGACACAAATAAACAAATAAAAATTAGTTAGGTATGTATTACAACGATTTCCTTCCCTTTCCTTCTTTAAATGATCTCACCAGAGGGTCCCCAGAAAACAAATGCCCCTACCACAGCTGCTACCGTGACGCCTGCCGCCATCAGAATTTTTTCGCCTTCCATGTTGGAGTGTGTCTTCTTTTTTTGTTTTCTTAAAATAGCAATTAATGCATTTTCATTTTAGTTAAAAATTACAAATTGTTTCTTTCTGTTCTGCAATTTTTCTATAAATTATCGATAAATCAAAACACAAGCGTTGCCACATTCCACAACACAAAATATTTAGCCTGTAACTTTATTTGCATCGTTTTTTTTCACTACCTAGAACATACTTAAAAAAAATTATTTATCGTTTCTCGTTAACGAATTGTATTCGGAGATCTTGTTTCAATACAAAAAACTATGTTCTAAATAGCTAATTTCTTGTATTTGCTCACATATTCAGTATATGAAGAAAAAAAATATGCCAAGAAAACTCGTCCCGTTTACTCGTAATGTAAATAATAATTAACTTTAAATTGTTAAACATACTTTACATTCACAATTTTAAAATGTTAGTTTTGAAAAATTTGTTAAAAAAAAACAAAATTGATGATTTCAAAAATTAATAAAAAATGAAATTTAAGAAAATAGAAAAATGAAATCTTTGACACTACAAATTAAAATTAAACAAAACTAAATTAAGATTTACAAATTGTCAAATCACTTAACTTTTAAAACAAGTAACTTAATAATTTTTTAACTGTTGTTCTATGAAAGAAGCTATGCCTTCCGAAGTGCATGTGGCGGCGTCGGCGGCAGATCCACCTTCGACCTCCATCACTTTCATACTCCACACACCACTGTCGCCAATTTGAAAGCATTTGATAACGTTCGCATTTACAATCGCAGAAGCAGGCCATACACCAGAAGACTCAATTATAGCAGTAACCCGAATTTTAAGACACACATCGATTATGCGTTGCAAATAGTTTTTGTTACACCAACTCTAAAATTATTTAATATTAATTTCATTGTAGTTTAAATTTAAACATTGTAAAATTACATTTTCCGTGTCTTGAGTTTGTCTTTGCAGAAATGCAGCGGTGGCAAATTCGAGTGCTTGATGTTTTTCCAGCTGAAATTCCAAACAGTATTTAAAAATGTTCACCTTGATTACGCCAGTCGTGTAGTATTCGTACAAGCGTGATATTAAAATTTTACTGCAATATTTTGGACGCATCTATCAACCAAATAATTTCAAATAAATATGAGCAAGCGCCACCAAATTTATTGGAGTACATTAAATATTAGTAAGAATTTTTTTTTTTAATTGGAAAGCCAATTATTGCAATAATTTACATTTTGTTTTTAAATATTGCACATAAATTTTTTATATAGTTTAAACATCTAATAACGAAAACGACTACCACTTTTATCGTCAATATTGACATGACTGGCGTAATCGAGATTACTTCAATGCATCATTTACCGCTTCTAAATTTCGTATATATATCACTCGGCGTTTGCAGTGAAACGCCAGCGCGAGTTGAAAAGCAACCAACAACAGATCCTGAAAGACGTCCTCTGTATCGGTCCAAATATAACGCCTGGTTCTGTGACCGTCTTTCGACTTTAACTGAATACAGGTGCGCATATTTTCGAAAACGAGGTCATCTATCGATATCTATTTATTTAACCGAATCAAACTGATATCAATAATTTAAAATGATTTTTAAACAGCAACTAACCACTTCATTAATATCGATATAATCACCGACAGGTCCTCCATTGTCGTGATCGTTATCAAGGCGCGGAATTAAAAACCAAACTGTTAATTCGCCAAAAGTGAGAAACTCGAAGATGCTGCGTACGTCTCGAAATACTTTCAGTGCCTGCGCTCTTTGAATGACATTTAATGCGATATTTCCCAACAGACAAGCGTTGGTCAATTTCGAAAGTAAATGTTCGCGCGTGTAGTTGTACTTTAGAAAGAGCTGCACGTAGCGCTCCAAAGTGGACCCACTAATACGTAAAAGATAGTTTTATTATTTAAAAAATATAAATTATAAATAAAAAATCACTTGCCTCTTGGCAATATAATTGCTAATGTCCGTCACATTCAAATCTAGCCAATTTATTTTCGACGTCGCCACTTTATATAGCCAATCAAGTTGCGGCATAATGTAATCCACATTAATGCCATAGCGCTCTTGAAAATATCGCAAAGAGCAATGTCGGAGTGGGCCATTATCAACGGAGACCGAAAGCTGCTGCGGATCCACGAGAAAGTCTCGCAAAGCGTTTAATGTGTAGTACTGTGAAGACTGCCTAGTAGCGGTTGCACTTTTCTGTTGTCGCTTGAGTGGTTTCTTTAGTTTTTTTTGCCGACGTAGCTCACGTTGCCGTGCCTGCTGAGACGTGCAGGGCTTATCATCATCAGAAACACTTTCCACTGCTTCATTTTCGTCCTCCTGTATTTGAACGGGCGTCAATGTTTTAGGTACAATACATATGAGACGCACTTGCCCGCTTGCAATGTCCTTGAGATCCGCCAACTCCTCCAAGTTCACATATTTAGCGCTGCAAATCAACTGCACCGCAGTGGTTAATGTGTGAAAGATCGGACATTTGCCGTCATCGCAACTACCGCCTTGGACCACATAGACGCTGGAGTTGTGCTGCATCGGAAATCGCAAATGCACAAATTGGCAGCCGAGCATGTTGTGGATTTCAATCTGTTCGGTTCAACAAAATCGTAAGTTTGTATTTTAATATATTTTTTAACACTTTTGCTTACTTCTTTGATTAATAACATTTCTCTGTTTGTTTAATTGTCATTAGCCGTTAAAATACCGCACGCACTTTCAAGAGCAGTTGAAGGAAGTATGGCAACTTCATTATTTACAGAGTTGTTCCGTATGCAAAATAAAACGAATTGTTTATTTTCATTTAATTTTAATTGTGATTTTAAAGTCTAATTAAGAGCAAAAACTATTATTATAAAATAAAAGTTCTTAGTTTCTTTGTTCTGGCATAGTTCAGTTTTGGCCAGCGAGCAAAATTAAGCCTAATAGACTTAGCCTTTGCTAGCCCATATTTTAGTCGGCTGGACGCCGCCAAAAAAATTTTCCGAGTAGTTGTTGCCTAAAATTTTCTACAAATATTTTTCTCTGTGTGGCAACTCTTGAGGGAAAAAAGGACAAAACCAAATTAGAATTATGGAATAGTATTTTGGGCGAATATAAAACATTAAACCAGAGTTTTTAGTTACAAAAAAAGGTGAAATAAATCCAAAAAAAAACTGTTTTGGTCTTTTTACATTTTTATACACAACAACAAAAGAAACGCCGACAAAGACGACGGTTCGAAACTCATTCGCTTTGGCTCTCACTCACCCTCAAAACCCAATCACAACTAATTAGAAATGGTAATGAGTAATTATCCTCCTTTTCTTATCAGACCGATTACTTATTTTTTTTTCTTATTCGTTATGCTCCAACCACATTAAGTGCTCCTCGCTACCCGCAATCGAAGCGCTATTGCACGAATTCTACCAGCCGGCCACACCCAATGCACGTAAACGCCTAATTGAAACGGAACTTATAGCTTTCAAGTCACAGCCGGAAGCATGGCAAATGTGTCTTCGTGTCGCATGCGCCTCCTTTGAACCTGCCAATCAATTCGTTTGGTTTTTCGCCACCTCAACGCTTGAGCATACGATTACACGTCGCTGGACGCAATTGCCTGCATCAGAGCGACAAATTCTTCGCGAACATCTTTGGAATACATACGCGCATCTAGCGACGGATGGCAGTGTGCCGCGTCGTCAGCGCGACACATTCGCTCAGTTGATTGCACAAATGGGAAAGCGTGAATTTCCGGATGACCATCCCAACTATGTGCTGCATTGTTGCGAGTTAATAAAGACGCGATTTTCCTTGGGCATAACCTTATTGCGCACCACATCAGAAGAGGTGGTCAGTCAGCGTGAAGATTGCAGCACGGATCGTAAGAATTACTTTCATTCCTGGTGCGTCGAATAAATTTTCATTTTTGTATATATTGATTGTATTGTTGAAATGTGTGTTTCATTTGTTTTCATGTATTTATCGCATATTATCTTTTTTTTTGCATCCATTCAAATCCAATACCACCGTCCGCTCCGTCCGCAGCATTTCCATGTGTATTCCCGATGTTATGGACTTGATGACCAAGTATCTACTAATTGCCGTGTGTCATATTAATGGAAAAGACATTCATTCCATATTAAATAACCTTATGGACTACACCCTAGTTTCATCGCTGCCAAATGACAATCAACTGAGGTATGTAAAGAAACGCTCCGCTTTCTATAAACTTTGTGTTTGTTTATTAGCGAAACTTAAAGTTCGCTTAAAATTTCAACAAAGGAATATTAAAAAAATATGTAGTAAAGTAACGGTAATTGATCTTCTTAAAACTTTAATGTAAATTTGTTTTCGTTAAAAATTAAAATAAATAAACATTTTACGAGTAAATTTTAAAAACCCAAATTTCCTTCTCGTCGTTTATTCATATAAATTGTTCATTTGTTCACAAATTTTTTTTTCATCTGATTTTCAATCGTAGCTCTTCAGTTTTGGAGCTTCTAACCTGCGTACAACATCTTGTCTCCTGGATCCGCATCGACCTCATCTCCGAGTATTTCCTAATGAGTATTTTGGACTTGTCGCAATGGCGAGCTGCCGCCGCTACTGGTGCCAACACCGCTGCCCATCAAGAGATTTCACTTGCGGCACTTTCGGTGCTTAATGAGCTGTTGTATTTACAGAGATCGCTGCCATACGCCCGAACGCTGATGTCGGGTGTTAATATGATGCTTGACCAGCACAACGCCACGTCTAAGCTACAAAGCGAAATCTATGTGGACAAATTTAGGGAATTGCTTCGCTTGTATTCGATGAAATACGCTTCAAAGCTAATACAGGAGAATGAGTTGCTGGAGGGATTTCTAAAGCCGTTATACGGCTGCACAATACACAGTGAGTACTTTTTAAAATAACAAATAAAAACAATAAAAAATTATTAAGAAAATTATAAAATATAATATTTCATTTATAATTTTTTTTTAGAAAATGGCGCCTTAGACTTCACAGAGAAATTGGACATATGGACGCCAATTATTAAAGGCTTGGTGGCGAACACGAAACTAAATCGTTATAATGATATTGTACATCAGCTTCTTGCTGAGATAATGCGACGTACACAATTTGAATATAATAAGGCTGAGCTAGAACTGTTGGACAATGAGATTATGGAGGATAATGTCAGTTATTCATTTGACATTTTAATTTATTTTAGTGAAAAAGAATTTAAATTTAATTTTTTTTTGTTTGCAGACTCAAACCGAATGGCAACAGTTTCTTACGCAGTGCATCGAATGCGTTGCACTTGTTGCCGAGACGCGACCCAACGCAGTATTCGCTCAAGTATTCGCACACTGGTCGCGGCCTCATGTTTACCTATTATCAGTTGAAAGCGATATCGATAGCGGCAAGAGTTACGAATTGACACGAAAATTGAAGTGCACCAGCTTCACGGAACATTTGCGTGATTTTGCGACAGTTTGTCAAGCGGTTGTGCGCATTGTGCCTCTGCTCAATGCCAATGCGACCGAGGTGGCAGCAGAAGTCAATTGTCAGCTGCTATTGTTAATGGAGAATTTGCTTACAACTCTGAAATTTTTTACCAGCAATAAGCTGGCGAATTTAGTTATCGACAAATCCGCGTTTCAGTGCGATTTAGATTATTTGTAAGTTAACGTATTTAAAATTTGATTACAAATTCGTTTCAATTAAAAAATATTGCTTTTCATAACTTTCAAAATTCAAAAAAAAAAACTTCAATGTATAAATTTTTTATTTTGAATTCAAGTCGTGAAACGTGAATCTGAATCATAAAATATTTTTAATATCTTCATCCTTTTTGATAGATATGCACAAGTACTGATGGCTTTACGCAGCATTTTACCCATTTGTCAATCAAATCTAAAGTCAAAGGAAATGCTTTACACGCTTTTCGATGCGCTTGGCAGTATTTTTCTACCGGGCGCACTGACGGTAGCACCGATTGTCTACTTGGCGGCAAGTAAGCATTTCATGTTTTATAAATTTCTTTACAATTTTCAAGTACAAAAATAAACAAATATAAAATTTCATTCTTATTTACTTCTTAAGGTCAGCTGCTCGTCTGCATTTCATCTGTGATACGACCGAAATTTCTTTTGGATATACCAACCATACTTAATCTTATGCAAGCTGGACCACGACTCAGCCATTTGCCTAGACAAGCTATTGCCAATGTCTACATTAGTCTGATTAGTTATCTAGTGTTGCCGTGGAAAAGCGGCTTCGATGATCAGCCGTCGCTGACGATACAACAACAGCAGGATTTTCCACGTCGCTGTGCTGTGCTGCGTGATTATGTTGAATGTTTATCGCAGACCTTTCTCGAGCTGGATTTGAATACCGAATCATCGAAAGTGTCTGCGATAACGGAGGATTTATTGAGTTCATTTAGTTTGGTTATTGAATTTTTTAAAGACTCGAGCAACACCACCAAAGACATGTTGGAAAGCGCGTTTAAAGTATGTCAAAAAAAAACACGAATTTGTACATTTTAAAAATATTAAATGATTGTTTAATTGAAAAAATCGGAATACTTTATAATTCTTAAGCAATTCAATTCACCTTGTCGCTAAGCATTGATTTTATTTATTTTGTATGGTTTACAATTTATTAAATTTCAAGCTAAAACTTTTCTTTGCAGGCAATTATAACGAAAGCTTTAATGATCTACAATAATTTTGGCGCCAGCAGCAATTCAATTGCTATCACCGTAACAGAATTCAGTTTAAGTATTTTGCGTGTATTACAAAATCAGTTGGGCTCGCAATTTATCAAGGAAATGTTTACGCTTTTCATAAACGTGCGTAGTAGGTAGGTGATATCGCCGAAATACTCGTAACATGTTTACTAGATTTAGAAATGAGAATATTAAAATTCGATAATGAAAAATTTTATTTACTAATTAATTTTTTTGTTATCTTAAAGAGAACAACTAACAGCGAGTCGATTAGCTGTTCTGGAACGAATATTGCAAATGTTTCAACTGATTGTCGAACAACCGGGCAATGCGTCCGTTTCAATGCTGCCTTCAATTTTAGACTTTGCCATAGATGATATATTGCCACTAGTGCAGCAACACCATGACGACAGTAACAGCAGTAGTAGTGGTAACATCACCGACAGCTCCGATTTATCAAGCGTACTGTACACGCTCTTTGACAGGTAATACGTTACGAAAATTAATACACCCTAAATTTAAAAACCACTAAAAACAAATCTTTTTCTAATTCGAATAAATTAGAAATTCTAAAAAATATTGCGAAAACTTTAATAAATTGTGCCAAAAAATGTTTCAAATTATTACAATTGCATGTGTATTTTTTTTTTGAAGCAAATAATTCAAATGTTTAAACAGATTTGAATCATTCAAGTGTTATTAATTTTTTTTATTTCAGTATATTGACGTGCAAATGGCAGTACTTTTACAAGTCCCACGTCCAGCACAACGGTTCGCTGTTTCAATCCCCAAGCGGTGCATCATCGGCGGCTGCATCCAGTGATAACTTACACCCCGAACATTTTATGGCGATAATGAATGCCTACGGTCAGATACTTATCACCGGCACCGATCCGAGCATCGTGCGTACCGTCTTGCTTTCGCTACAAAACGTGAACGATCGTTGGCGTCTGTATCAGCGAACGCTGTTCAAAGACACGCTACTAGCATCATTCCAGAGCGCACTGATCAAGGTGCTGCTGTCCGGTGAGGGCGCGCTACACTTCGAACTGTTAGCGAATGCGCTGTTCGCGATGGCCCGAGTAAATACGCTAAAGATGCGCGAGAAGTTTCTCACTGCTGGATTTCCAGTCAATGTGGAAATTCTCGAAGATTTATGTTTATCAAGAGTAAGTAAAATTTATCGATTGTTGGTTTATTTAATTTTTTTAACACAACATTTTTGCTTTATTTTTATTTTATTTTTGTACAATTCTCATAGACTTAAATATAAATTATATTTTTGCTTTATTTCCCATTTTTAGTTCTTTTATAAATATTAAATATTTTTTTCTTATTCTTCTTGCTGCAACAGGACATTCCAACATTTTCACAAAAATTATCTCAACTAATACAGGATACGCATTGTGCTCTAGCTCAAACATAAAGATTATACTCTACTATTCGGTATATAGTTTTAAGACATCATAGTTATATAGGACTTTTCATATTACTGTATTTTAAACTCCTCGTAACGTTAACGTTAGTGTTTTTATTATAATTTGTATTTTTTAGGTACTATGTATGAAACGTGTTTATATTATGTAAGCTCAATTTCAAAGCTTGCTAATTGTGAATCAAGTAAATAAAATTTGTATTTCCTCTCGATTTGTGCTTGTTAAAAGTATCATTGATTTGTAATAATTTGTCTTATTATATTTCTTTCATTGTATTTCCTGTTTTCTTTTAGGTACAAAATATTATTATGCAAGACAATCAATCAACAGAAGCGTGTACTCCAACCAACATTGACAATTAAATATTACAATACAATTGTTTTTTAACAAACATTGCTGTTATTTTTGTTCTTAATAAAAAAAACCACATCTGCGGCATAATGGGTACGTACGAGTATTATAAAAATTTAATTTAGTAATAGTTTTTCTATTGTGTAAATCAGTTAAAATATTTAAAATTTCATAAAATAATTGTTTTTTAATTATAAGAAGTTTTTATTGGCCAAATTTTTGGACATATAAACTTGATGAAAGCAAAAACTTTTTCCGATAAAACGAAATTACATCAAATAAAATTCTAGCACAAAGTCTTTTCTTTTTTTTTTTAACCCAATAAATTGTATTTTTGATTGGAAACGTTTAGTTTCAGATTAACTTATAACATAATTTGCAAATCTTTGAAATTCTTTAACGTGTATTTTTTATTTATAATTTCAAATGAAAGCAGTTGTAATTTCTTTTTTCGTTTTTGCTTCTAAAACCAATTGTCGAATTGTGAGATTTGAATGTAACATAATTCTGATAAAAGTGTATTTAAAAAATTGTTTCAAAATGTTATTCCAAATTTTCCAAGGCGTATTTTATTTTCATTCCAAAAATAATTATCAAATCTTTTAATACATTTTTTTGCGACACTTACAAAAAATTCGGACTTCGATCGAGTGTGTGAGCAGGCCTAAAATATTTGAGCTTAATGTCGAAGAACTTTTCTGCTTATGCCGACTGGCCTGAAATGTGTGATTTACAATAAGTGTAATGCCAACTACAACAATGATTTCTCTTGTATAAAACATCTACATATATAAATATATTCGCATGGTCTATGTAATTTTTGTATATTCAATTTGTATTTTTACCATTAGCGTTTATTTTGGAACTCTGAACAGAAGTTATAGCTCTTGTTTTATGTACCTCATATCCCTGTAAATTTGCTTATAGTTTTTACATTTACATTTCGCCTGTATCTATTTTAAGCATTTTTTTTATTTAGTTGCAAACGACGAAGACGAAAAAAACAGCAAACACAAAAGTGTACTTAACTACTTACAATTATGATTTTTGCCTTGTTGATTTTTGTCCTTATAGTTTTTTTTTTGTTCATGTAGGTTACGAGCGAAATCTTGCATATTATTGTCATTGTGTAAACAATGTTATGTAGTTTTTTTTATCTCTTAAGCTATTAAAATGGGCATTTTATGCAATAAGTAACTCGTTTAATTTCTGAATTATACGTGTTACTTTTCATACATACAAGCATACATAAAATGCGTATAACAATTTTCAAAAATCTTTCGTTATTTCGCTTGAGTTAAGTTGAGTAGCTGTTTTAAAAAGTTGGAATAGAAGTTGTATTTTTTGTTGTTGTTTTTTTTTAAATACTTTTATTTAATTCGGTTTTTCATTAAAACTTAAACTGATTTTACAAAATAACATGCTTAGGTTCATATATCATTATAATCGTTGTGCTCAATAGTGCTATTACTTTTTATTTTTCTTTATATAAATATTTATGTATATATATATATTTCTTTTTAAATATCTTTGAACATTTTTATTTTTAACATTAATTACATGTTTAACAGTATGTATGTGTGTGCATATAAAACAGAGCTCAAAAATATAATCGAAAAAACGACAATATGAAATTTATTTAGAACAACATTTATTTATCTAACTATTTATTTATAACAAATATGCAGGATTTCGAAAATATGTTATCTTAAAGTCTTTAAAATTATCTTAAATTTGCACAAAACTAACTCTCTAAATATTTAAATCTGAAGACACTTTAACCAGATTTATGCAAAGCTTTTACACCTCGCCAAGCTGATAGTACAATTTCCGTGGCTTTGTTTTTGTTGCCAGTCAAAATCTGTATACAATTCTTTTTTTATAAATTGTTTACTTTCGACGAATATGTCCAAATAGAATGTTATAGGAAAACAATTTTCTTTTATAAAAGTAAAATTGTTTCTTTACTCATAATACAATTTAAAAATTTATGAAATTCTTGACGGTTTTTCGGCTCATTTGTAAATAACAAATTCTCGTTAATATTTAAAATTTAAATACGTCAACGACTCAACGTCAGAATTCACAATAACCTAAAATCAAATAAAAATAGAATTTTTGAGCTCTGCTCTATAACCTTCGTTTTGCATATGTCATGACTACTAACAGCATAAAATGTGTGTACAGCGTACAGTTACAGTTAACTTTAATAATAATAGTAATAGCAATAATATTAAACTAATTAAAATTGTTTATTGTTTTTATACATTCATTTATGTATGTATATTCAATTAAATTGAACATTCACATTTGTGTGTAATTTTAGCAAACTTTACAAAGAAAGTTAAAAATTGTATTTTTAAATTTATATAAAAAAATAAACAAGAAATAAGAAATAAAAAATAAAAAATGCAAGTATAGATTAGTGGCACAGCCACGTAGGTCTTCCATGCGGTCAACTTTTGTTTACAACTATAGTATATACGTATATATGTTGTTGTTGCTTATTTAAAATTAGTGCATGTACAAGTTTTAACAAAGTTATACATCATACACAAATACATATACTCGTACATATTTGTATGTTTGTATATGGTAGAGCTAACTTTCTGCTTACATTTAAAACAATTATGATTAAATCATTGTGTATGGACAGACAGATAGGCAGACAGACAGACGACGACAACGACGACAAAAGAAGTGTCATCGACTTTTGCTGCGTTTTTGATAATAAAAATAATTGAGATGCTTTAACTCAATAACCGATAAATCCGCTTAAAACCTTTAAAACTTTATCGCAAAAAAAATTTTGATGCAGTTTTGTATTTACATATTTAAATCAATTATGAAAAAATATAGATTATCTTCTTCTTTTATGACAATACCACAATAAAGAACCATATCTGACATTATAATATATCGTTGGCCCCGAAATAAATCTTTTCATAAGAATTTGCGATATTCAATTTGTCAATTAGACAAGTTTTTTTTTTTTTTTTTAAATTCAGGTTTTTCACAATATTTGCTTGCAGCTATTTACCGGCTTTTGATTTGTAGTTTCTCAATATTTTTTTATATCAATTTATATTTCACTTAATGCTTAAACAGTTAAAGAGATATTTTTCTTATTCACACTGAAAAAAACAGACAGACTGATTACACTAAAAATGCTGTGGTGAAAAAAAGTTTTTTTTTATGTGCTGTGGTTGTGTGTGTGTATGTCGTTCGTGTCCAAACGGCTCGAATCGCCAATTATCTGTTTGCGATTGTGTGCATGTGTGTTAAACATCAAAATACAAACTCGCAAAAAAATAAAACAACAACACAAACATCACTCAGCGCACTATTTGCAAATTTTTTGTATAAATTTTCATTAACAGCAGCCGCGGGCGGACGACATGAGTGTTGGATGAATGAGTGAGATTAGCAGCAGTAGTAGCGGCAGCTTCTTTACTTGCCTTCATCTTGGTCCATGGGTTCTTCTGAGTCATCGCGCGATAATGTTCTAAAAATGAGACAAAGCAATATACAACAATTTTAATTAAATTGAATGCTTCCGGCCACGTCGTAGCGCTTTGTATGAATGGCGCAGCGATTTGTGTTTGGTCGTTTGTTTCGAGCTAGCAACGAAACATTTTTTGTAATAATTATAAATTTTGTTTAGTTTTCCAGGAATTCAAAAGAATTTGGAAAACGTCCGGTAACTTTTCATTAAGATCAAATTAATAATGTCCAATAAAATTGACATAACACAAACCTATTCATAGACTGCATAGAAAGACCCGCCATAGCCGTCACCGTTTCGGACTCATCGTGTTCAATTTTTAACGCTTCAATGGCGGACATGGCGACAGTGTGCGCCAAGCGACGAACACAAGGCCAATGTTGCAACTGAAAAAGGAAATAGAATAATTTAAAATAAACAAAATTAGAAAATGAGACGCCGCACCTGTATTGCAATAGTCTTTTGCAGCGTATCGATGGCATTCTGGCAGGGCTGCTTGCTTAGTTCCGTTTCCGCAATTGGCGAGGGTTGATCGCCAAGCAGTGCTCGAACGCATTCCTGCGCCGAATCGCATATAGCTGGCAAATCGTAGCCGCCTTCGAGTGCCAACACCACTTTGCCATTGGCCAGGTGCATCAGTTCGCGCGTCATAAAACCAAAGCATGCCGGCGATACAAGGTAACCGCCCAGCGGCGCCGGATGGCCCGATGCGGCATCGAAGCCGGACGAAACGAGCACAATATCCGGATTGAAACATTTCGCAATCGGCATCACTACAGTTCGGAATGCAGCAATATATTCGGCATCGCCGAGCGGTGGATTGAGAGCTCCCGACCACGAAATGTTCACATTGTAGCCGAGACCAGCGCCAGCGCCACACTATAAATCAATTGTTGTTATTATTTTATATAACGAAAAAAATATTTTTATAGATTAGAAGCTATGAAAATACCTCAGTAGGTCCACCGGTGCCAGGAAAGAAATTACCATCGTCATGCCTATGGATGGATAGGTACAAAACGTCAGGACTGTCGTAAAATGCCTGCTGCGTACCATTACCATGATGAACATCCTAAAGAAGATAATATTAAATTTCGATAACATCTTTAGCTTGAATAGATGAAAAAGTTATACATATATGGAATAAACTAACTTGGATTACTAATAGAATCTACTCCAAATTTTGACTCACCCAATCTACAATCAATATTCGCTTCATTTCGGGCATTCGCTGGCGCAGTAGCTTTGCAGCGATCGCAATCGAATTGAAGAAACAGAAACCCATCGCCAGGTTCGATTCGGCATGATGACCTGGCGGACGCACCACCGCAAAACCATTCTTAATATCCGACATCGCCGTCTTGAAAGCCAAATCTATGACACAGCCGGCGGCCATGCGAGCTGCAGCCGCTGTATGATGTTCGTTCCACGTCGTATCCTGATCGACACCGACTCCACCACACCCGAGACGCACAAACGACGCTGACGGCACCTGCTCGAGTTTCTGCCGATTAAGCTGGCATTGATTCGAGCCAAAGAGCATGGCATGTGCCTCCGTGTGCACTGTCTGTAGTTCTTCTTGCGTTGCTTTGCGTGAACGCAGACGATCGCAGCGCTTGGCCAGATCGGTTTCGATAAGACGGGCCCAAACGCTCTGCAAGCGGCCGCTATGCTCTGGATGCAATGAATTGTTACCGCAGATGCAGGCATGCTTAAGCATAAGGTTATCGTAAGCCAGCCCAGTGGTGATCTTGTGCGTTGTTGTAGTGGTCGTTGCAGCAGCAGTTGCGGTGAATTCATATTTCATATTTGTTCCGGCGGCAGTGCAACCAGCGGCCGGTAATGAAGAGGAGGAGGTGGCGGCAGCGATAGCAGCAGCGGAATATTGAACATTGGACGCCAGATTTGAAAAGTCGAGCAAGTGGTGGTGACGTCTGCTGCCGTGCGGTACTGTGAGATTAACCGGCGGAATATGATCGGCTGAGGACGAGGTGACAATCGGCGATGGATGCTGACCTGTGTCAGGAATTTGAGTGAGTCCGTGTGGTCCGAGCGGCACCAACGGACTGGACAGAGTTCGTGAAAGCGGACGTATCAGACCCTTGGCGACAGCATCATCCACCTGCTAAATATGTATGAGAATTTTAACGTCTTAATTAAGTATATTTTCTCTTTGAGTTATATCTTAAGTACTACATAATTTAAAGAACTTACCTGCAGTGATTGCATATAAAGCAGCTCTCGCTGCTGTTGCAGATATTCTTGATCGCGCAGCAGTTTGTTTGCTTTGCTTGAAGACGGTGTGCAAACGGAGGAGGAAGGCGGTGGTAGTGCATTAAGCAGCAATGGCACCGATGTTGCCTCGGGTAAACTCTGCGAGGTACTTGTCGCCACGATGCTGGTCAGAACGGTCTTCGGTGGTTTCTTTTTGTCCGTCAAATCGATGACCTCGCCAGCGGTATCGTCTTCTTCTTTGAGTTGAGGTTCTCGCCCAGCGCCACTTCGCGTTAAAACAGTCTGGCGAATCTTTTGGGTCAGCAATAAATGCTGCTCGTAGGCCTGTCGTTCCGCCTGTTTTTTTTTTGTGTAAAGGAAAATAAAGTTAACAAATTTATTAAACAGTTTGAACAAACTCATGAATATAATTTCGCTGTAAATAATTTGGAAATTCTTTTTATACACTTACATCACTATTTTCATAATGTGTCTGTGCGATGTTAATCTGCCCAGATCCGGTGAGCATCGGATGACCCAGTGGTAACGGTGCCGATTGAGTACGACCCAAAGGACGGTGCCCCTGCTTGTTAAGATGAGCGTGTGCGACTTGTGCATCCGTTATGGGATGGCCATAAATTGACTGAGATACGACAGCAGCGCCACCGCCAATTGATGGTGGCGGCGGTGGTGGTTGCTGTTGTTGTGGCGGCGGTGGTCCACCACCGACATGCATCATAGAGGCTCCGCTTGAGGCCGCATGAGCTTGTGGCGGTGGTATATGTGGTATATCGCCGCTAGCGCCGCTTAACAACGAAGCCTGCGAGGAAGAAGTCGACGTAGCCGAAGATGAGCGTACCACTGTCGTGGGACCACCGGCACTACCGCCACCGCCAACACATTGGCCCGACGGTGGAAGTTGTGCAGTGTGCGGCATCATCGACGATGACGAGAGCGGTGGCGGTGGTGGTTGTCGTCCAAAAGGCACAGGCAATGGACTGTAGTAGGTCGGCGGTCCGCCGGGCATTACGCCGCCACCACCGCCGCCAACATGCTGATGCAATGCGGCCAGCATGGCAAAGTTTGCAGCACTTGCCGCGTGCGAATGAGCATGAGCATGTGAGTTCGGCAAATGCGGACGGCCAAGCGAAATGTTAGGCATCGATGGCGAACTGAAGAGCGACAGATCGTTGATGCTGCTGCGCTGACCTGACTGATACTGGCTGCTGCCCTCCTCATTCTCCTCCTGTATGGGTGCGCTTGTCGGTGAGCCTCGACTGCCACCGACAATACTCGCTGCCGAGAGGTTCGATGAGGGCGGTGAGTTGGGTCCGGAGTCGGGTGTGCTGTTGCAATCTAGAGACAAATTTTCGTAAAGAGAAAATGATTTAATTAAATGGTTACTGACTAGAGAAAACAAAATAAAAGTATTGAGTGCGTTTTTCAATATGGAAAAATATGCATGATTAAAGTAGTTTCATGCTACCGATTAACATAATACAATATCATAAATTTCTTGAATTAAAAGATAGTCAAATGTTGAATTAAGAATTCATAATATTATTAAATTATTCATTACTTCACAGCTAATAATTAATACCATTAAAATCGCTTTTAATGAATTAATCATTATTTCAATGAATTTATGTTTCAACTGATTGAAAAACGCACTTTTTTCTGTAAAGAGAAACGCATAAATTAAAATGAACATGAAATGAGTGAGTTATACAACAAACACAAAAGAGTAGTCTCCACGCACAGCCAGCAGCGTCGGGCGGGCGGGTTAGTTAATTAATACAACAAGGGTTAAAGCGTTCAATATTAAAAAATAGAAAGAAAGAAAGAAATATGTGTCAAAACGACGACGGCTTTTTCGTTTCAAAAAGATATCATTTCAAAACAAGTTAGTGCTTATATTAAGGCGGCTTAAATTTAGAATTAATAATAACACATAAAAACACAAAATTGCACACAGGCTCTCTAAAATGTCGATTTACTTTATCAGAACTGAAGACATCGCAATTTCGCCAAACAATTTTAAACTCTCTCTCTACGAATGGTTTGTATGCAGTTTTTTTAATTGAAGTTTTAAGTAACCTTTCACTTCATATTATGAAGCTTGTATTACATACTTCACGTATCTATGTTTATAAACCGTAACAATAGTTTTAGAAATGTTTGAAATTCAACAATAAAAAAAAAACGTTATAATAGGTTTTAAAAATTTGTATGTGTACCTAAAAACCCAAAGGATTAATTAATTGCAATTGCGATTTGTATTGTAATCCAATAAATTACAGTTACGTTGTTTTAATCTATCAAAAACTTACCAAGCTATGCTTGGTTTCAATGTGATTTTCTAAATTGGAGTTCAGCTCAAAGAGCAGAAGGAGAGCGCCTAATCGATATTAATGACAATGAAGTTCTGCTCTCCGTATTGAGCCCAGTTTTTTTTTAATATTTACACGGGCTGATAACAATTTCAGTTTACTTTAATCGAGTGACTGATTGACTCAGTATGAGTGATATACACAGATGTAAGAAATGGGTGTGGGAGGCTAGCTGAATGCCTGAGTGGCTTATTGATGCATTTCCCATTTGTATTCGCTTCCGACAAAACGCTTGACTAGTTGTGCTGGTGGTGGTGGGTTGTGGGTATTTCGTTAAGTTATGTTCGATTCGATTTTGATGAAGCGTCAAGTTCAGGTTTTTTGTTTTTGTTTGTTCGTTTGTTTGTTTGTTTGAATGAGATATTGATGATACGTACTTGTAAGAGCTGAATTTTGTTTCTGCTGTCTTCGTTGTGCCGCTTGCAATATGCGCTCATGTCGTCGTGCCCCAGCTGGACCACTGATTCGCGCTTTGCGCTCAATAACGCTTTGTTTCAAGCGTATCTTCAGCAAATTCGGTTCGGATGCTGTGTTTAGGGGGTGGATATTTTTGTGAGTATTTTTTTTTTTATAACATCAACATTTTATTTTGTTGACGGTATTTGAGTTTTTTTTTTGTTTTTTTAAATACCCCAATAATTAAAAATAAAAATATAATCAATGTACACGCTAATTTGAAAGGAAAATGACACCTGGATTAATTCTTATATACATTTTAGACAATCAAAAATAGTTTGTTAAATTTGAAACGTATTTTTAATTTACAGAAATACAACTTTTTTTAAACTAAAAATAATAACCTAGATTTATGCATTTTTTCAAATATTAAAAAAGTTTAAGAAACCCTGAAGCATGTTAAAATTGCACTGCATATTAAAACTTAACGTTTATGATGACTTCGAACTTTTTGTTTAATAAATAAAAAAATAAAAATATTTTAAGCACAATAACAATCAGGTCAAGCATATTTAAAAACTCTGTTCAGGCATCATTATGTGGACTATATATACACTAGTATAATATAAGCATATAAATGCAACATCAACTTCAATTAACATTATATTTAAATTATGTTCAGTTTAAATAACAAAATTTACTCGAGGTCTTCGGCGCCCGAGCAGGAACAGTAAATTATGTACTAAATATGACTTGTCAAACCAAAAGTACATTTGAATTTAATTTGAAAATATTTTAAACTTCAGCTTAAAAGTGATAATTCATTACGTAGCTTTGATAGTTTTTTGTATAACTAAAATTTAGATAAAACAATTTTTACTCTACATTACAAAATCCTCGCTCAGTCTAAAATTGTAGTTTCATTTTGGTTGGAAGAAATGTGCGACTTTAATACAAATTCACACAACGACATGATGGATGGATTTTAGTTTGGCTAGTTAAAATAACTCGCATCAAATTTATCTTGCCTTTTTTTCATTGTTTGTTTGCTTGCTTGTTTGTTTGTTTGATTGTTTATTATTTGTGCAAGTTAAGCATAATTAAGACATTGGTTAAATTTGGCTCAACAACAAATTAACTTTATTTTAAATAACGAAATAAATTAATATAAAAACTTTTCCAAACATGCGGCGGAGCAGATCGCGTAATAACTTTTTTTTAGTATAACATTTTTAAAAAATTACAACTGAACAGTGGGCTAAAAGGGGGTGTGGGCGGACTGTAATGCAGCACTTACCAGTTTTGCGTAATGGAAAATCGGATTCATATTTCAACAGCGATGATGGCGGTTGCGGTATTTTGTAGGGATGCGCACTCGTAACAGTGCCCGCCGGTAGCGATTCGCCGGATGAACTCTTCACAACGCCGCTGTAAAAATGTAAAGTTATTTTATAATAAATCGACTAAATTCTTAACAGCAAAATCAAAAATTATAGATACTAAATCTGCGTTTGTACCGATTTCTGTAGGGTGATGTCGTCGACATGCCATTGGAAGAGGCCGCCTGTTTGCGGCTCATGATAAAGCACTGTGAACAACAACAACAAAAAGAATGAATTACAATAATGAATAAATCATAGAAATCAAATTGCATCAAAGTTACATACGTATTCAGAACGAAACTTACATTCAAGATTTGTTTGACTTCGGGACTGGCATTGGCCGAACAGTTCTCCTTGCGCTTCATGACTTGTTCCCGTTCTCGCCGCTCGCGCTGGTTGTGCTCCTCGACAGCGGTGGCAAGTCTTTGTTCTCGTAATTCCTGGAAAGCGCCATGTGAGTGCACCGCATACTATACAAAGTGGTGGATTATAGGATTTTTTCTT
This sequence comes from Suillia variegata, assembly GCA_949127995.1. Taxonomy (NCBI): domain Eukaryota; kingdom Metazoa; phylum Arthropoda; class Insecta; order Diptera; family Heleomyzidae; genus Suillia; species Suillia variegata. Next base: position 34,032,654 of record OX421846.1, read on the forward strand.
TTGTTTATAACAAGATTTGATAATTTTTTGGTTAAATTTTTTTTATCTGCATAGTGTGGTTTCAATGTGAAATACGATAAAAATGAACAAAACGTTTTAAACGTTTGAATCATTCGTCTCGAATCATCAGAACCATAAGAACAGTTCAGGATATGCAATAACAACCAATAAACATATTTAACAAGAAATAACTTTTACAAATCAGAAAGAAAGTGTTGAAAACTCAACTTAAATTCTAAAAAAAAATTTTGAAACAGCATTCTTATCAAACAGCAACACATTCAAATCTTGTTTCGCAATTTGTACCTTTAATAGTAAATACTTTAACAGCTTTAATTAGTTTTTAAGATGGGTTTCCGAAATTATCATGTAAGATGGCTAAGATTTTAATTTTTGGAAGTTATTTGTTTTTAATAATACTATTCATATAATTTTTAATACTATTAATCATTTGTTATTATTTCTCGATTTTAGTGATATTTTTAATAAATACAATAATTTTTATTTAAATTTCGGCTTTATTTTCTTTGGAATGTTATTTTTATGCTTGGACATTATTTCGCAGTTAGTAGTTAGCTTACCTGATATTTATGCTCCAACTGAAGTTTGTGTTGCAGTTCCAGCTGTTTGGTTTGTTCTTGGAAGGTTTGCAGCAACATTTGCTTTTGTAGTTCTTGTTTCTTTTTCAACTGCAATAATAAAAAGCAGATGTTTCATACAAAAATTTGGGTAATATCCGAGAATAAAATTATGATTAATCGATAAAAACAAAAGAGTTAATAAAACTATACATGATAAGAAAGAAAAAACTCAAGAATCTAAAAACTATAAAATCGCAAGCCAATTTAACGATTAACGATGATTATCCCAACCACGCGATTTGAAAATCATATCACATTACAGCGTTAGAGGGCGGAAGAAAATCTACGCTTCTTTTCGAACTGGAATAGCGATTCATTAATGACTTGCAAATGTGATTCAATTACGAATTGTGAAATCGATGCATTTTTTAATCGTAAAAGCGATTTATGTTAAAACTATTCATTTTCGAAAGGTAGAAACGTTTGCCATCGAATTTAAAATTGGATTGTAAAGCAAAATATCAATGTTGGTGATTTTAGAAATGAATCTCTTAAATACGTTAGTGAAATTCAATTAGACAAATTTATTATTTATGTTTTAATTCAAAGCACCCCAACAATTTTTAGATTTTATTATAAAATATACTAAAAACATTCGATATCAAAATCATTAATTATTCGTTGTTGATTATTTACTAGCGGTTCGCTTAACCCATTATTTACGAAATCGTTTTAGACTTGGTTCTTATAATTTTATTGTTTATGCGACATGGTTTTTTGGGATATCTATTAAAGATTTCAACATTAGCATATTTCTTGTGCTTAGTGAAGCTTCAACTTCAGAGTAAACGTTACTAATTACTTAAAAAATTTTAACCTTTATCAAATTTCGAATTGCAAAAACAAATCACCTTATCGGAAATCGAAGTGAAAAACTTGCGAATATTTGAATTGGATAAGTTGTATTAAATTCGACATTAATAGAGTTGGTACTATCTAACAAAATATTAAAAATGCTAAAATATAAAGTTTACGTTTCATCGAATTTTCTTAAATTAATTTCTAATAAGAGTAAAAACCACTTTGTCTGTATATCTCATATTTCTAATTATGTTTAATAAAATTTCAAAGCAGTTTTCTACTTCTTCAAATATCAAAAATGAGTTTCGAAACTTTAAAAAAATTAAGTATTTTTAAATATTTAAACAATTAAAGTTTTTAAACAAAACATTTTGTATCGATATTTATTTATTATTGATCGATTTCTATACAGAACTAATGTGGTGACAGAGAACTGAATTGGAGTGTATTTATATTGTATATTAAATAAAAGAAAAAAAGTACTATAAACTAAAAAGTGAAATATATTTTGTAGCTAGGTAGGTATATAGAAAATCGCAATACATTTTTTAGATACGTTTCCATGACCTTAAGTCCACAATTCAACACACAACACGAGTCTCGTCCGTTGTCCGTCGTGTTCGTTTCAGCAAACTTTTATGTAAACTTTTTTTTTGTTTTTTTTTTCGTATTTTCGCTATTTTTGTATTTATTTTTATTTAAGAAAATATAAATAATTTTCGTGTGCTTTATACACAGAGCACGCTTTCTTTCCGTTTCAACCAAGCGACTGGCAAAAATATAAACACAAAACTAAATATGTTTCTGCCTCCTTCTGAGCTCCTGAGCTGAAGAGCAGAAGAGCGAAAACTTTTTCAGATGTTCAGTTCAATTTAATTTGTCCGCCCCGAGTAGTCGCAGAAGAAAACGCAAAACCACACAGTACTCGTTGTATATGACACAAACGAATAAAAGAAGAACATATAAAGATGTTTACCGCACAATTTAAATGTTTAATCGATATTTAATCGATACAATTTTTGTAATTACAAATAGCATATATAAAAAGTGGCGATACAATGAACTACCCACACCCATTAATGGGAAACATCTACTTTTTCTCACCAAATATTTAACCCAGGTAATAGGCATGACAATCTAAGTCGTTTAGTTCTGTAAGCTTGGACTCGGAATACCAAAATTGTTTTAATCTAGAAAAATTCGGGATCCCGGGATTCGAAATATTTTTGATTTGGAAAAATAAAAGAAAAAATTTATGACTACGAATGCACCTGTAAGTATGCTAAGTATTCCTCTTACAAAGAATAAGATGTGTCAGAACCCTAAGAACCGATTTTGGTTTCATTCTGACCGATCACGAAAAATCTCGGAATTCAAAATTGCCAATTCTGAGATTCTTATTTTGTTAAAATTTGTTAAGTGATTTTTTTCGCACAACGATTTTCCCCCTCTATCGCTTCGAGTGAAGGTACTGTGCAAACGTGTGCTTTCCTTCGCCTGCTTACAGCTCCCTCTCTCTTTCTCTCTCCTCTTTGCAACGACTTCTTTGGAGATTACAAACAAACACACATTATAAATCCTGCACTACAATAGCGAACATTTTTATATTAGCAAACGATTTGCGGTGGCAAGCAAAAATAAATAAATAAATAAATAAAATATATACAAAAAAGAAGCATAGAAAGAAAATAAATATAGAATTTTATAAAAAAAAACTCCTCGTTGGTTCGTTTTCAAAAATAGCAACATTATTTTTGAGAATATTCAAGCATATACTCAAGTATAAAAATATTTCAAAATATAAATGAAAAATTTACCATAAACCATTTAACATGAATTTAAAAATAAAAATACACCAAAAAACCAAGAAAAAAAAGAGGTGAACTTCTCGCTGCACCGCACCATGTAAACCCTACGTTACTATACTCAACTCAACTCAACTACACCATCTGAATTTTATTTTTAGCACAATCACCGTTTTATTTAGAAATGCGCAAAATACATATTTTCGTAGAGACAATAAATAGACTCATTAAGTTGTACACGTTTATATTTAGACGCATACAATTTCTGTGTGTGGTGTGCTGGGTTGTGTTCTGTTCTGTTCTGTAGTACTGTGCTGTGCTGAACTGTTCTGTTTTGTGCTATGCTGTGCTGTAAGAGAGTGATGAGATGAGGCGAACTAATGATGAGACTAAAAATAAGCACGATACTTTTTTATTCTCATCATCGTTGTTATCCGTCGTCGCTACGTCGATTATCATCATCATCAGCATCACCAACAGGCAACAGCAATAGCAACAGAAAGCTACAGCACAAATCTAAATTCAAATTGAAATTTACTATTAAAATTGTAAATAGAATAGAGAACAAACAAACAAACGAACAAACACAAAAGTAATAACAAAAGTAGTAATCGACAAATCATCAATAATACATAGCATACGCTCTTTTATATATCCTTAGGTAAAATAATTATAAAAATGCAATAAATACTATTTAACAAAGAGGAAGGAGCACTAGTTGCCAGGACCTTTGGTTCGATACAAATTTATTTTATTACTAAATCGTTTAAAAAGTTTGAACTTCTCTTGAACATTTAAATTTATGTTATTTCTAGAAAATGTTTTGCTGTGTTAACTTTGAAATGAAGAAATAATGGCGAATGAAAAAATCAAATGAAAATGAGAGAGACAAAGGATCTACCGTAATAATAAGCATAGGTGGGCTCGTTAGTTAAGAATATAACTTCGTTAATCCGATTAACTAATTAATTGATTGCTCATACTAAAAAAACTTTCGACGCAATAAATATTTATTAATTGATGTCTTTTGATAGAGAAAAATGCTTCCTTAATAAATTGATAGAGAGCATTTAGAAGACTGAGGTTCAAAAGAGTGTGAGCTTCTATTGATTTTCAAAAGATTTAATATCTCCTCACATACATATGTTCCTTTGTTAGATATCATTTAAATTAATTAACAAATGGCCACTATTGGAAATAATTGATAAAAGGAACAATTTATACCTCTAAAATTTGTTTATCAATGTCCGAACTGTTGTTGCCTTGCACAACTGGTTTGAACTCCAGCGAAAGCGTTCCCGATGTTATGTGCAGCCTTTCGTCATTTCCGGCTTCACGTCCAATATCTGCAATAAAATTTAGAAAGCGAAAATATTATTTTATGGAAATAAATATAATAATTTGTAATTTTTTTTAACTAGAATGATTTACAAATAATTCGAAATTTAGATGAACACTTTAAAATTTTCAAAATGAATCTGCTAATACCAAACCATTTCGATTTTATAAATTTTCGGTTCGCAAATCAAATTAATTTATAAAAAAAGGTAACGTAATATTTTTCTATTCATAAAATTTAGTTAAAAATTTAATTATTAAACATTTGAAGTCTTGTTTTCATTTCATTGTAAATCCAATTGTTACATTATTTCAAACTTATTTAAATTGCGATATAAAACAAAATTTCAATTTGTTTACAGTACATCATTAAAATAAAACAACAACAAAAATGCAACAAAAAAAAAAGCGATTCTTTGCGGGAGAATATTTTGTTGAAATACGCGCGCAAAACGCGAAACGCTAGGAAAAACGATCGCACTCAAAAAATTTTGTTTAAAATAAAATTATTGCAACTTAAATTTGGATTACAACAACCATAACAAAACAGCGAGAACGTTGAACGCAAAAAAATACGCTACACACTCACGAAATACGACCAATTCCACGCTAAACTCAGACGTGTGTTATGAGATTATACAAAATCACGTTTTGATTGAATCGTTTATTTTATATACTCGTATGTATATTTCGCACATCCACATCTACTTCAAAAGTGGCACAAAAGTGACGAAAATGCTATTTTCTGAGCTGTTTTGAAGTGGGTGTGCGATATGTTCTTTTAATTTATTTTTTATTCAAAATATGAAATAGAAAGACATAACAAAAATCAAGGTTCTGGATGGATCTAACAATAAAACGAGGTATCAAGAAAATAACTGTTTTAGCCGTCACACGTGGAATGTGCCATATATATAAATAGCTCAATTAAAATCACGACAAATTCTAAGAAACCAACGACTATAGTATTTAGACAAAAAAAAACAAAATAATAAACATATACATATACACATTTGTATGTATGTATGTATGTAAATAAATAAATAAATTAATTTTGGGTTTTTTGTAAATTAATGTCTTATTTAAGTGCCAAAAGTGCTTGAAAGACATCGCGACGACAGTGTCGAATAGGACGCTGAACAAGACGACCAAGCAGCATTGAGGGAAACAAAGAAGAAAAATGTCTCCTGCACAGAGTGATGTGTGCCAAAGTTTGTCGTTTGTTGACCACCACGAGCGGCAACACCACTTGCTTGTTTTGACCTTTTCCTTTGCCTGAAACATTGTCTCAATTATTTTCATATTGAATTTTCGTTTTGTCTTTTTGTGTCTGTTCGAATGTCCGTACAAAAAAGGTTGTGGTCGTCGTTTTGTCCATTTCGTTCCATTTATTCCACGTCGAAAATGTGTTATATTCTCCTAACTACTCCCGCGCTCATTCTCATCTTTCTCTCAGATTCATTCGATTACAACAACTTACTTCCTTTTAATCAACTGCCTGACTGACTGACTGACTAACTTATTCAGGAGTAAGTTCGCTCTTGTCGCTGTTCAATCGAGAAGTAGCAGCACGCTCTTGGGTTTTATTCGCTCAGCGCGGAATTAATTTAAATTGAATTGAATAAATGTGAAAATAGCCGCATTTCTCTGCGCGCTCGAATAGGCCGTGACCTGCTGTTCTATTTTTAGACGACTTTTATAAATCGTGCATAGCTATTGAGTATATTTAGAAACAACAACAAAAAACAACAGTAGCAGTAGCAGCAAATAGTAATTAAAACAAAAACTAAGCGAGAGTACACAAAGTATACAAAAACACACGAGCGAATATAATCGAGTATACTAATAATTTACAAAGGCAAAGTAAACGTTTTCGGTTTGTATGAATTTCGTGAATAAGTAAAAATAAATAAAATAAAATAAAATGAAATGAGTAAAACAAAGTGCAGTTAAAGTTAAACATTCTTTTCTATTTCACTTTAATATTATACGTACTTCAAAAAGATGAAACAAAACAAACAGAAACACAAAATCACATGGAAAAACATTTCGCACATTTGCTTAAAGATTCAAATTATCTCTGGAAATACCCTCATTTCATTTACGAAGGTGGGCCGATAAGTGCTTAGCCTCACCGCCTGATGGAGACCTATTTCTGAGTTTTATACTTTTTAAGTAGGTGAGCGATTTGATGAAATCGGTTTTTGAGACAGATTTTGAAAATAGTGCTGCAAGGAGCGTTTCGGAGTACTTCATTTGGGCCGTTTTTTTCATGTCAGTATTTAAATCGCAGAAATGTATGCAAAAATAATTTCGTTTTATTAAAAAAAAAACACAAAAGTAATTTATATCTAATACAAATAATTAGTCTCAGCTTATTTGGTGAGTTTTCAACGTTATTTGAAATTTTTCTCACATACTTGATACGCATTTCGACGAAAAAAAAACACAATAAGAAAAATGTAAATAATATACATAAATAAATGAACTCCTGATAATTTCCAAAATTCCAAAAACCATTTTCACACCAATCAAAAAGTCTGCCAACTCAACTTAACTCAACAAACCAACACAACAGGTTCATAAATAAATTTTTTTTTTCTCTCTTTTTGTTTAATAAAAAAATATTTTGAATTTAATAGCAAAACTACAACAACAAACAAAACAAAAATAATAAAACAAATTAAGGCGTGCTTTACTACTTCCCGCTTTCGTAAACATCCCACCAAATACCCAACTACACCCAATTACAAAAATATATACCCACCTAAGGTACTATGTATGAGAACAACAACAACAACAATAACAAAAAGCTAAAAATACAGAAATATTTGTTGTATAAGAAAATAAAAGAAAATCGCTACAAATGCCTTCAAATCATAAGAAAATTGTATAAGACAAGGTGGAGAGACAGGCAGGCAGGCAGGCAGAAAGAAGGGAAATTGTTAAGTAAACAATTGTGTTGGCCCAAAATACACACAAGCGGGATATTATTTTCGAATTTTCTTCGAATTCTTTTACACAGAATGGATCAAGTGCGATGGTAAAGTGAATAGGGTTGGTTATGTATGGCATGGGAGGGATAAAGTGAAATCGGCTGGGTAGGGTAGGATAAGCAGTGTTCGGCTGATTTAAAAAAAAAAATTATATACATAACATTAGATCACTTGAACTTTGGGTGAGTTATTGCATTCGGAAATCCACAATTAATTGAACTGCATTTAATGTAAAAGATAAAAGTTTTCGAAATATTTAAATTTTTATAAATATCGCGAAGAAAATTGCACTACAGCCAGCCTAGTGAAGCAGTGGTAAAGGGCCTTTGTGGCAGCTGCTTTTAGAAAGCACAAAACTTCTTACACCTTATGCGGTTAGGCTGGCCTCCTCGGACCCGTCCTCGCGCATCCTTGGCGTCTTTTACAACACCGCCATTGAAATTTAATATTTAACTGTACTGGCTTTTCTCCGCCCTTGCCCGGATTGGTGGATACAACGACGACAAACAAACTAAACAAAACCAGCAAAAAAAAACAAAAACAAAACAAAAAAAGGAAAAGTTTATAAAGTTGTGGAATATTTATTTCATGGTAAAGTGTGCCTGCTTGCTGACTGGCTGGCAGGCTGACTGTCGGACCCAGTGAAGGAAGGCAAAGGCAAGTAAATTTTCTAAAAATAGCAATAATCGATAAACGAATGTTTTCTTCAGTCTTTCGTTCTTTGTCCTCTTCTTGTGTTGTGTTGCGTTGTTTTGTGTTTGGAATTATATCAAAATGGGATGGATGGAAGCATGGATGGATGGACGTATGGATGGATGAAACGAAGGTTAGTTGGTTTGCAGAATTGAAAGATGGATGGCTGGAGTGTCTCCTCGCACAACGCGTGTCAGTTTGGGGCAGGAAGGCCGAAGGCAAGGCAAGCAATTTACAGGGATTTCTTTTCTTGTTCGTTTCGTGTTTGGCATTCGGTGGTTAACATGTAACAAAAATATTATTTGTAAATGTTTTGTGAAGTTTTTTTCTTCTTTCTTGTCTCACTTACCATGATGAGTTGGCATCCTTTCCTCTGGACTAGTCATTTCGAATGAACCTAAAAATAGATAAATTATGAATAAATATTTATAAAGGGCCATTAATTTAACATCGTTAAGAAATACATAAATTGTTGTTTTAACAGCAACCCCATAAATTGTTTAATGTTTGTAATCTCTTTCATTCAACTAACTTGAGTTTTAAAGCAATAACTAACGCCCTCTAAAAATTAACATCACATTAAAGTATATGCACATACATATAAGATTTATTATACTTTATTATTTTATATATATATTTACTTTTTGATATCTAAATGTACACGACGGACTCATTCAGGTTTATGACATTTGAAAATTAATTTATAAACAAAGTCGATTCTTTAATATTTTGAAAAACCATAAATAGTATATGTAAAAATCAAATTCTCATACCACTTAGCCAAGTAGTTATGTATTCTTAAAATAAACTGATTTTCTTGACGCTTGATTAGAGCGGAAAACGTTTCTTGTAAGCGTGTAGAATTAGAACAATCAAGTTTATCGCATTTATCTGACCAAAGTCATATTTAATTTGTCCGATGTCGTGATATGAGTCATCGTTTCTTGTTGGTTGTTTGTTTGTTGTCCTAGGTCTGTGACGATCGGTTTGCGACTAGAAAAAAGGTAATAAATAATAAATAATGGTCAATAAAATGGCACCAATTCAATACTATCACTGTAATTACTAAGTAAGTATTGTTTATTTGTTTTGTCTATGAGATTGAAAATTTGTATGTGAGTCAACATTTAAAAATAGAATTTCTGGTTCACAAATTTGGAAGCATTTTCTTTAGTATTCTAAAATCTAAATTAAAATATCAATGATTTAATTAAAACGTCAAAAAATTTATGGTAGAGCTTTTTGTTAGCACCATGCCATATTTAGTTTAAGATGTCATACAAACCAATAAGCCTACTGTATACTGTGCCCACACCTTTAAAGAAATCTCACAAAATTTAAAATTTCCACTAGAATCCTACAAACGGTTAGAACCCTTTCAGCAATTTTATGAAATTTCATTAGCAATGATATATAAACAATTTTTATATGAAAAGCTCTATTAAAAACCTTACAACGATTAAAAATAGCACACAAATATCTTGTATTTATTAAAAATTCGATTTGAGTTACATTTACAATTTTTAGTAACTCTTTAAATGAGGGCATTAATGTAAAAGTTCTTAAGTATTTCCATGATTCAAACCAGTTAATTTTTAATGTATCAAATATCAATCTATTGAATCTTCAAAACAAAATTGTTTGCATTTTGATTCGATATAGTTCATGCAAATTAGTGTTATTTGGGAAGCCGATAGCACTGGTAGCTACTGCATAAGTTTGATTTAAAATTTTAATTAAAGTTAATAAAAATTTGTGGTTTTAAATGAAGGACAACACAAAGAGCAGAATACACTTCTTATATTCTTAAAAAATTAAGACGGCAATTTTGATAACCTGCTTTTGTTAATTGTGCGTTCTCATTTTTTAAGCTAATTCCTTTAGACTTGAAATCAACTGAATTCTTTTTTAGCTTCCGGGACAAATTCATCGTTTGAGAATTATTTAAATTAAAGATTTAAATAATTGCATTGATAAATTATTTACAATTTTGCATTTAAAAACTTCTTTTGGTATTGTTGACCTTCATCACTAGTGTTGCTTATATTTCTTTTTGCTCTCTCTACATACATAAGAAAATCTAATATTTGCAGTCGAAGTCCCTATGGGCGAAACGACTTTCCCCACTTCTCTCGTAAGCAACATTCAATCCACCCACAAGTAATAAAAACACAAACAATTTTATACAAAAGCAAAACAAACACGAAAAAAAACCACAACAAAAAAAAGAAAAAGTACCTGTTTGCGATTGCAGGCGCAGGCGTCGGCGTCGGCGACGACAGCGACAACGACAACGATGGAGATGACAACAACGACGCGTTGCGGGAGGTGCGCTGCGTGCGAAGTGCGTGAGGAAGGACGGTACAGCGACTCAGCACAACGAATTCAAATTGGAAATTCACAAGAAAAAAAAACTTAAGAAATAAATCCACGATCAAAGTGAAACCAAGTAGCAGACAGCAGCACCGCTTATCAGTGACGTTGGAATTTGGAATGCACACAGCAGCCGCCGTCGTTGTGAGTGAAAGAAACGGACGAAACGAGCAGAGGGTAACGGCGGTGGTTGGCACGAATGACTCTCGTTGTCGCGCGTTATAACAAAACTTTCCACGAAAATGACTGTCGCGGCGGACGGACGAAAGAACGCCTGCCTACTTCGGAATTGGCGTATATTTTTTTAAATTTAACTATTTTCTACGATTTTTTCCACTTGTTTCTTGTAAATTTAAGTTTTTGGGTTTTTTTTTATTTTTCTGAAATTATCATTTGTTGTTGTGGTTGTTGTGCGCTGTTTTTCTGTCGCTGCTCAATCACAAAAAAATCACCAAATAATAAAATAAAATACACACTTTATTTATTATTCTATTTCTTCTTATTCTCTTTTGCTGGTGCTGCTGTTTCTTTTTCTTCTTCTTCTTCTTCTTCTTCAAATACACACTTGTTACATAAATAACCCAGCAAAAACAACAACAAAACGAAGGGGGCCGAAGTTGGTTGGTTTTGGTTGTGGGGCGGCGAACGAAGTGGGCTGTTGTGGAATTGTTGAGTCAGGGGAACGAGGGTGCGGTAACGAAGAGAACGACGGAAAAAACTGGAGTGAGGCGGTGGCGCGTGTTTCGTCCGTCTTTCGCGGAATTTGTGATCCTGTCCGTCTGTCCGTTTTTTCTTTTGTGTTAGAGCAAGCGTTTGGAGGGAGAAACATAAACTTAAGAAGTTGAAGATTTTCAATTGAACTACTTTGATTCCGTTGTTTTTTCTTACTTCTTATTTCACTTTCTTAATTGAATCAGAGCAGCGCCAGCAACAACGCAGCTGACCAATTGGAAAATTTCCCACTTGTATCACCCACTTTTTTTAACTCCAATTTATTTTATTTTTTCTTGTTCACTTTTTTTCTTCTCAAAATCTAATTGGAAAAATTTAAAGCTGTTCTTTTTGCACTACCAAATTACATGGAATTTTTTTTTTTGTATTTCCAAGATTATTATTTGCGATTATTTGTTGAAATTTTTCACCATTTTTTCCACTTTTATTCGATTTTTTCTTCTTTTCACTAATAAAAAAATAAATAATATATACGACCGCGAGCGATACACGACCGAAGCACGAACGAATAAAGTCCGATTAAATTTTTGAGTAAGTTTGGAAAAGCGAAAAAGCATGGAAGAAGAACTGCAGATTGAAACGATAGAGATTTGCGAAGAAGAGAAGTACTTGTAGATAAATGTCTTCGGTTGAGTTAGAGTGAGAAAATTGAACAGCTGTTAACAAATTGCGCATACGATTATTATATTTATCCTTTTCTTTCCTTCAAAAAAGGGTCTGACGCTCTTCTCTTTGTTCTTCTTTGTAGAAAGAAATAACGGCAGTACAATCAAAGCACAACTATAACTAACCGTTTTTTTGACATTACCATTTTTTTCATTCTTGTCATCTTGTTGTCTTCTTCGCATTTTTTGTTAATTGGGTGCATATTATTGTGCATTTATATTTATCGTGAAAATCTTTAACCATTATTTTATATATATTTTTGTGTTGTGAAAGTCAAAGAAAAGAATTGCACACATAGACAAAGCAGAAGACAGTAGTAGACAGCGGAGAAATAAAAATTTCAAGAACAAAGGAAAAGGAGAAGAAAAAAAATTCTTAGGGGAAAGAATAATTTCCAATTGAAAAAAATCTAATCAACAAAACAATGGACATTAGCGACAGCTATGAACCACAACTGCCGCAACAACAGCAGCAGCAGCAAGTTGACCAACAGCAACAACAAATGCAGTGCGAGTCTTCAACTTATACAAATGGATTTGGTGCACCGACTGTGGGGGCGTCCTTTGGGCCGCAGCTACCGTCCACAACATTTGGTCCGCACATGCCACTCGAGCTGCCCGTTCAGACGGCTATTCCCCTGCCCGCTCCGCCATCATCCAAAGCACAGTTGCCACCGCCATCGTCGCTACCCATACAAGCGCCGCCGCCCACCTCCACGGACATCGATATTGATTCGCTGCTGCTACAACAATTCAGTTGCATGGGCACGACCGATCACGAGGATCTTATCAATCAGTTCCAGAGTCTAATGAACAATCAGATGAACAAGGATTCGGCTCGGTTTTTCCTCGAAATGAGCAATTGGTGTGTAATTTTTTGTTATTTTCATTTAATTGCGTTTAATTTAATGAACAAGTTTTAATAATATAATTGTTTTTTTCCAGGAATCTGCAAACCGCCGTCGGTTGTTATCTCGACTTTTGCAATTTCCAAACGTTACCCTCAATGAAAATCGTCCAGGAAAACCGTCCGAATGAATATCAACAAGCTTGGCGGCTGCAGAACGACGGGACCGAGGATTGGCCCAACGGCTGCTACTTAATGTCGCCTAGTCAGACGAGTCGCATTGAGGTGCCAACCATCAAACCGGGCAGCACATGTGATATCCTCGCTACAATTCCGCCGACACAACCGGCGATCATGTGGCGACTCTGCACACCAAACGGCTGGTATTTCGGCGGTAAGTGCTTCCTTCTTTTAATATTTTATGAAAATAAAACTTTAAAGTTTCTCTTTCGATTGCAGAAACTATTTGGATGATACCGCCCGGCACCTGCAATACGCAAGCCGATCTCGCCGATCGCATGTCGCAGCTGAGGACATCTTCAAATTCAACGAACCCGGAAAACTTTCCGCAAGTGAATATTGTGATATCGGTGAATATGGAGTAAGTTGAAGGACACTCTACGCACGAAAATCTGGTGGAGCTACAAACGCCAATTTCCTTCGAAGGGTATTCCGACAAGGCTGCGCGCGTTTATTATTTCTTTTAATTCTTTGAATTTCTGCTAATTGAAATTCAAAACCGATAACAGATATATGTATTTTTTTTATAAATTATTTAAAATCTAAATTTTATTACCTGTTTTTATGATTTGAATATTTGTCTTCGCAAATCGGTACTAATAAATATAATCGGTTATAATATTTAATTATTGGCATCTACGCAAGTAAGAAATAACAATAATAACAACAACAATTATACATACATACATTATATACATAAATACTATTTAATCATTACGATATTTTACGTGTTTAATAGGAATTAAAGAACAAAAATTATTGCATAATTTACGAGTTTTATCAACTGAATAAAAACAAAAGAAAACAGCTGAATTCTAAACGGCGATTAAGTTTATTTTGATTTGGTCATTATGCGAAAGGTTTTTAAATAACTTGAATTTTGAACAAAAACAAAAATTACAAATTATAACTAAAGAAATTTGTTTATAATTTAATTAATTGCAAATCATTAAGAAAACAAAATGTAACTTTGTAATGACATTTTTTGAGTTGTAACACTTTTGATAAAATATATACTAAAAGTTGACCCTTACACTCAGGTCGATATATCACAAATTTTTTTAATCAGAATTCGACGCACCTCATTATTGATGCTACTAATGGAAAACAAAACCAAATATACCCACAGTCAGGGCTTGCGCGTGGAGTAGGGTAAAAAAATTCCCCGAAATAATAAATATTACTTCCTACTTTTCCACACACGTACTTTTGTCGCTACACAACAACCCTTGCATCGTATGATTATTTGACATTTTACTTTTTACTGCTTTTCGCTTCACTCGCTCAGTCGAAAAATAAATTCGCCTCGCGAAGCCGTTTTTTTAATTTTTGTTTTCGTAGTACAGCGAGCGGAAAAACATATTTTTTAATTAGGAAAAATTCCATAAATTGAAGTCAAAAATTTCAAGTGAAAAACTTAAATTTACAGTGAGATTTTGGCGAACGAAGGGAAAGCAAATATTACGCTTCATCTCTTTATCCGTTTGCCCTTTTTAGTGTTGATTGATTTTTCATTTTTCACCGGACCGCGGAAGTAGCAATTACAAAACAAATTAGCACAAAGAAACGACAGCAGAAAACACGAGCCAGAGGGGTTTGGCAAGGAACAAAGTCACACAAAAGAAAAAAAAAACTAGAAACACGCGAAATTTGTCATGATGGAATTTGAAAATGCAAACCTGGCTTCAACAGACCCGACTACAACAACAGCAGCTGCAATTGATATTGGTAAGTGAAACAAAAAATGCCATGCCCACAGCTAATAACGCCCAGATCCTGCTTTGCTAATTTTCACTTCTTTTTTCATCAATTTGCACGTTTTCATTTTCGTTGTTCTTTTACATCGCTACTCTTTGCTATTTCTTTTGTGTGTGTGTGTGCCTTCGAACAACAAACAGATAAACAACAACAAGAGCAACAACGAAATTCTAATCATCACAACAACAACAACAACAACAACGCTGCTTTATTGTCGTTGTTGGCGGCGACGGCGACGGGTGCATCAGACATGAATGAGACGCAAAGAGAACATCAGCAACAGCAGCAGCCGTTGCTGCAAAATCCACAAATATTACAAATACAACAACCAATGGCCGCAGACGAGCGGATCGCAACAAAAAAATCTCTTGTCATTTTGGCTGCAATTTTCATCACGAGCTTAGCCGCAATGGTATATGTCTACATGATATTCCCCGAACTAAATCAGTAAGTTTTTCCGTTCATTTATGTTTTATTTGATTATGTTTGTCGTGTATACGGGGAGACGAAAGAGGCTGCGTTGCCTCCCTCGTTTTGGCAAGTGATAACGTCCGACACTGTTTGAAAATAATAACAACAACATGACATGGTCATATCAATAAGAACTCGTTTTGGTTAATATTTTATGGTAGTTGAACTTCTAGAAGCGATTTCTAGATTAACAAATTTTTATTTACTCATTTGAGAGCCCTATTTATAGCATTCGGTACAGTTTTTTAATAAGCTTATGTTGGCTTGAAATCATTTTGATTGCATTTAAGTTCCATTTAAGTTCCTTTTGGAACTGTCAAAACGTTTAGAAAATATTGCGTTTTTAATAAAAAATAACCTAATTGTGCTGAGCAGCATATCTGATAAATAGCGCTACATTTTGGCAAAAAGTGATGTTTTTAAAACCAATACTGTTTTGAATACAATATTTAAAAATTTATATATTATTTTTGTTGTTTTTGTCGTTTATTTTTGAAATAAAAAATCAAAATATTTGAGTGCAAAACTTGCGAACTATCAAATATATGAAATTTGTTTTGCTTCTTTTTGCAAAAACAATTTTCTTAAGCAAATTTGTTTGTTTATTTGCTTTCATTTAAAATATTAATCGCTCTTAGTTCCTTACAAACTTATTAATTTTATTTTCTTCGAGTTTTGTTTTTATTCACTTAATTTATACGCATTTCATGAAATTAGTGCGTATTGTTTTTAAAACCATTTAACATAAATGGGAAGAGAGACACACGTGTAGGTAGAACGTTAGTACGTATGTATGTATATTATGCATAAATGTTATCATTGTTTAAAAAAGTAAAAAATTTAAGATACTATTAGTACAGTTTCATTTTAGAAAATAATCTTTTAATACTCAAAAATTTAGATAAGTATACAACGAACAAATTTACATGTTTTCTGTTTTTTGAGAAGTGCAAAATCTATCAATATTTCCTCACTCTTATTTAAAACTACAAACAAAATTCGGTCATTCAAAATTAAAAGTATTGTAATATTCTAATACAAAGTGCGCTGTTATTCGCTTAGCACATGTGAATTCGCTTTTGCAAATTTGTCACTCCTTTAGCCGATAAAGCGCTAATCTATAATCTAAATTGTTTTTTTTTTAATCTAAATTTTACACGCTGTTGTTTTTCCGGATTCGATTTCGAAACGGTTGGGGTTGTTTTTAATTACGAGTATATAGTAAACTTAAATTTATAACAAAATGTGTTATTTAAACGTAAAGATTGTAAAAATTGTTTTTTGTTTTGTTTTTGTAAGCGATTGAAAGGCATTCGCAAGTTTGCATTCGAAACTTTGAAGAATACGTTTACGTTTAATATCAAAAGTAATTTTAGTAGCTATTATAGCTACGAATGAGGTTTTTCTTGCTTTGATTTTGTCGTATTTTGTAAAATAGTTTTATTTAAAAAATTTTAAATTCCACAGTGTTAAATGAAAAACGTCTGCTTGGGATTTTCGTTATTGAAACGCATCGCTTCGCATCGCATGAGGTGAGGTTTCTGTTTGCCATTCGACTTAAATTGACTCGACTGAGTGGCGATTATGATGACGACTGCCTGTTGTGGTTTGCTGTCATTATTTTTTTGTTGTCGACTCGAGTCAAGACGAATGACTGAGTAAATACATACGAGTATATACATACGTATATACACAAATGTTTATACAATTGCAATGTATGTAATTGTGTAGCCCTGTACTTTTCATTGTTGTCAAACACGTATTTAAAATGAAAAGTGTTTTTTGTTTAAAAAAATTGCTGAATTTTTTACTGCATTTTATTACTTTTTACAATTAAATTTTATTACCTTATACAATAACATTTTTTTTTTCACATTTTAAAATTTTTGCTCTCTCTCCTCTCTCGCTCTCTTTGCAGGTCTGAAAAGCAACACATAAAGATACCACGTGATGTTCAAGATGCTAAAATGTTGGCCAACGTTTTAGATCGCTACAAAGACATGTACTATTTTGAAGTCATGTTTGGCATAGTCGTCGCTTATGTATTGTATCCTTTTTCAAAAACAAGAAAACAAAAATTACCATTCTACTTTTAAGGGTTGTTAGCAATCACAAATGGAAATTTGTACCTACGTTTCCACTGGTTGTTAGGATACAAAGAAGTAAAAAATTTTAAAGACGAAATTTTTTTGTATTCGTTTATTTAAGCTTCGAAAAACGAAGTTGCGTTTAAACACAGTTCAGTCACCTTGCAGTAAAATATCCAATATGGGTTTATTTTTAATTTAATTTATCGGGTCTTATTCTTATTAAGTTTTTTGGGATTTTTATTTTGAATTCTGATTGTAACGCATTTTCTAATGTCGCCCAGATTAGATAAACACAGGCAAAAGCGTAACGAACTTATATCAAAGCCAAAAATAACCTTGACCCCAATATTTTTTGTTGTTTGTTTTCTTTTACTAAACGTGTCGATCGTTCTTGTTTTTTTATATTTATATTGTATTTGTTTTATTTTTCTCTTCCGACTTTAAGTTGTTTTTTGTGAACACCAGGGGCGTTTCTACAGAAATAGTTCCCGGCGCAACAACAGATAAATTCCAAATTTAAATAATTTTAATGTAGTCATATTGTAGTTAGGAAATTCCACCTTGGTAAACATGTACTGAAAAAGTTCAATAATTTATATTATTGTTAAAAAAAATAATATGCGGACGGTGTCTAAAGATTAACCGAATCCGATTGCGTACAATTTGTATACTGCTTTTCAATTCTTTTGTTGCTGTCGTCATTTTTGTTGTTGTTATTGTTAGTTATTCACACTTTTTGCTGTTGCCAAATTAATAAGAATAAATTACGACGTTTTTTTTATTCTCTTTTCGATAACTATTCGGCTTCTTCCGATATTTTGTAAATTGGCGTACGTTCATTTGTCCGTCCATCCATCATTCAGCAATAAAAATTCAATGACATTGAATTGTATTTAATAAATAATTTCGTTTGCTGCAAGTTTATAAAACAATTATTTGAAAAATATTAGCGATTTTTTGTTGCTTTTTAATTTTGTGCCGTGCATTCTGTGTATTCTGTGTTTCAGTGTAATTAAAAAATATTAATTACAGCACGAAACTTCAACGTTTGAGTCGTTGAGGAACATTACTTAAAGCCTATTTCTGACAAAGAATTATATTCCTCACCTTTTTTAACAGTTGATCTAAGTTGTCGATTCCTGCGGCTATTTGCAATTGTTTTGTCATGGTCTGAATTCAAATTCTACTCGAAAGTGAATTTTTTTTAAATATAAGATGTAAAAATCGAAATTTTTATCTGATATCGGATTTTAAATTTATGTCGACGTTTTTTGTATTATAAAAATGTTATAAAAATTTGAAAAGCTCGAATTTCTTTAAATTTTTCTAAAAATATAAATCGGATCAAATTAAATGATTTTTTGGAGTCAAATTTTGAATCATAAATCCACATTTTTTTAAGATTCGAAATTTTACGTTTACAGATTTTCGTATATCTGTTTTTATGCTAAATTTTCTATCAGAGTCTAAAGTAACAATAAATTATTTTTAAATCTTTAATATTTAATACTTTTGACTGGTTCTTATCTGAAAACATGTTCCAATTATGTAATTAATCCAATTTATTTCAATATTTTCCTTAACTTAAATTTTAACCGTAGCCTACAAACCTTCGCCATTCCTGGATCGTTGTTTCTATCCATACTGCTCGGATTCCTCTACAAATTCCCGATTGCACTTTTCCTTATCTGTTTCTGCTCATCGCTTGGCGCAACACTCTGCTACAGTCTGTCGAACGTCTTCGGTCGTCCGCTGATTCGGAAATTATGGCCGAAAAAAATCGCTGAATGGACAGAGAAGGTGCAGGAGCAGCGTGACAGTCTCTTCAATTATATGCTTTTTCTGCGCATAACGCCCTTATTGCCGAATTGGTTTATCAATGTAGCGTCGCCCATCGTTGACGTGCCACTTTTCCCATTTACTTTCGGTACGTTCTGTGGCGTTGCAGCGCCATCTGTGATTGCCATTCAGGCGGGCAAGACCCTACAGAAGATGACCAGCTCGAGCGATGCCTTCTCATGGACAGCAATGGTCTTATTGTCGCTGTGCGCATGCGGTGCACTTGTGCCGAGCTTACTCAAAAACAAGCTGAAAAAAAAATTGGAATAAACGGTCACACGACGCGAAGATGTAAAAGAAGCCGTAGGTAAAGAGAATGAAGCAGAAGTAGACGTCGAAAAAGAACATTATCTTTAAGTTTTGTTCAAGCTATTTCCAAAAATGTGGTCTTATATTATTTTTATTTCATTTTTTTATGCATTGTAGGTTTCCAATAAAAATCGGTTTTTATTATCGATTTTATTTTAAACTTGCTTATCGATATTTTGATTAAACTTTAGTTTTTAATAATCCGTATTATACTTTGTATCTTATAAGCTAGTTGAATTCTATCTTTTTATGCTATGTATCTAGAAACATGCACAGTATTTAAGTTTTATTATTTTGTTCAGTTTTATTTTAAATTTTCAATTTCGAAATTACTTTTTTGAAATTTGAAATTACGTATTGCTATGCTATGTGCTTTTGTTTTAATAATTTGCATTATTAAAATTTGCCAGTTTTTTTAAGTTTCGTTATTGAATCCAAGCGTTTAGATTTTATTTCGTAAACTTAAAGAAAATATTTTATCAAAAATTATTCCATAAACATTTAAATTTAAAGACGAAATTCAGAGTATGTGAGTAGAAGAACTTTTTTAAAATATCGTAAATTCATTGGATAAATATTTATAAGACATATTCAACAAATACTAAATCACCCATTATGAAAATATCACAATAAAAATATTGTACTATGCAAATTGATGGTATAAAGAAAGTCGAGCATGCACCTAGCATAATTTCCCTAAATGTATGTGTCAGCGTTTTTAAATATTTCAATAAATGTATTAAGATATGAATTTTGGTGTATATTGAGTTTTTTCTTTTGAATACTAAACACATTAAATAAGTTTTTTATTTTCAGCTGCGGTTGCTACTTGCTAAATAACAAATTAATGAAAAAATAAAAATCCTACTTTGAATAAGAAAATATGGATAAGTTTTCAATTAGGTTCCCTTTCGATAAAAAAAAGAAAGTAATAAATTGCATTAAAAAACTTTATTTTATTTAGCTCAATTCTTTGATCTTAATAATTAAGTGGGCAAAAAATACAAAAAACAAATACTTTTAAGCAATGGAATGCAAATGTTGTGATTTTTTTTTATAAAATCTAACGACTTAAAATTAAATTTAATTTAAATTTATAAAATATCTGAAACAGACTTAAGTGAGCCACACACAATATTTTTTGTATTACAAAAATTCTTTGGAAAGTATAAAAAAAACAAATTAAATAACTTAAAAAAAACTTTGATGAGTTATAGCAGAAGCAGTTGCGCGAAATAAATAGCTTAAGGAAACTTGTTGAGACATTTTTGATGCTGCAGTTTGAGAGATGAGATTACACGACGTATATTCACTATTCCGATGGTGTGAGATCCTTTTCCTGTTCGTTTTCGTTGAGTATTTGCGAAAGTAGATCATGCACTGGTTCGAAAACCTTTTTCGCGCCCGTATTTGTTAAATTTTTATAGTCGAACATGTCGTGGTGACTAATGGTGCCATCGGCTTGCATTAGACCCTTTTCTATGCAAACCGTTTGTACGCGATTCATGCCGACAATTTTCTCCGCGATAATCCGATTAACTTCTGCGTTTTTTTCACGCAGCTTGTTTGGCTGTTGGCCGCGCGGCAGCAGCGACTAAGTGGCGAAAAAGTTAATACAAAATTTTATTAAGACATCTGAATATATTTACCGGCAAAACAATATAAGCTTCGGGCAGCTTTGCGCGTATTTTACTAACGATTTCGAAAATACCCTCGGCTATCTCAGCGGCACTATTGTCCACGTTGTTTGTGCCCACATGAAGCACGACAATCTGTAGAAAACAATTATAATGATGCAAATTACAATTTATGTTTGATTTCTTTTATAAATTTTACCCCAAACGATTTTTCATATCTATTAAAAAAAGTTATTTACAATTAAGTTAATTTATCTCCCGGTCACACTGGAGCTTATATTTTCATTGACGAACGTCAAAATGTATTTAAAACAATACTCTTAGGCAGAAAATCTATTAAAACATTAGGGAAATTTTATTTGTTACAAGAAAGTTGAAAGTACCAAGTAAAAAAATGTCTTTTATCATATTTCAAACCAAATTAAAATGAGTTAAAACAATTAAAGTTGTTGTGGTCAATATTTCAGCTCTATAGCTCACCTTTTAAACAGAACATGTCAAGGTTTTTCATAGACGCTGTATGCAAAACTGTTCAAAACCAATAATTTTTATTCAGCAGCTGAATTCATTATAATGAAAATAACTACTTGTACATACTTTCCTTAAAAGTTTTTCAAATGTATAACCACCGGAAAATTTTTTACTCATTTTACTGAAAGCAATTTTTAATCGTGTACCTTTGGTTTGACATTGTCCAGTTCACCATTTTCGACGCGCCACAGCACGTGTTCTGCGCGGTCATTTCGAATGGCGAAGTTAAGCGAATGCATAGGAGCGAAGTACTGATTCCATGTTTCGGTATCCTGCAGTGTTTCCAGAATGCAGTCGCCTAGAAAGATGACGTCAGGGTCCTTTTCGCGACACTCCGAAATAAAGCGGCGATGAATGCTTTTACAATGAATTTTAAATAATAGTAATAATACAAGCAAAACAAAAGAAATGCCATTTACCTAAGCCAGCGTTCGTGTTCGTCGCCGTCTCGGTCAGAGTCTGACCGCGTAGCGGCAATAGCGCAGGGATTCATACTGGCGACGGCAGGCAGTCGATGATGTTCTTGTTGTAGCAGCGCTATTGGCCACCAATTGACTGAGTCTGATTGGATGTCTGTATGTTAAGCGAAGTCGGCTGCTGTCTGCACTTATTGTTTTTGTTTTAACTACTTTTTGATAACTTATTTAAATTTTGTTCTTAAGTATTTTAAATTTGGCTTGCTAAATGATCTAAAATTTTCTTTCTTCTTTTTCACAAAAATGTCAATTCACAATTCAAAAAATTTATTTAAAGAGTTGCCAAGTTTTCGTTGAAGATGTCATTGTTCAGACTAGAGTTTTTTTTCGCTGCGTATCCATGGGAACTTATGCCTGCAACACAAAATTTTGGACGAAGGTTTATTTAAGAAGGTTCTATTAAAAGAACCAAAAAAACTTACATACAAGCTCAATCATATATGTTTGGACAGACAATATCGAATTATAATTGAAGTGGTATATAAGTGGTCAAACCTTACTGTTTAAACATGGCAGCTCTGTTTTTTAACAATATACCAAACACACACGGACTGTCGGATATATTAGGTTTCGTTTCCCATAAGTAACTCCCATAGAGAGATATGCTAAGTAGACTATGCATGTACATATATATCAATATCCGGCGTCAAATTTCTAATTGAATTAACCATATCCGTCTGTTTGTCCGAGCGATTGCAGCATGAGTTTAACACATCTTAGTTTTTTTTTTACAATTAGATTTAATAGAGATATCTACTTGAACCGAATACGACTAAAAATAAGGGCGGAATCATATGAAAACTAAGCTCACTTCTTATAACTTAATTCTAGTAAGCTAGTAAGGCGTAGAGTATTTGAGCGTCGACTTAGCCGAGCATATTTATTTTATTGTTTGTTTTATTTTGTGATTTGATTATGATATCCAAAAACCATTTAATAAAATGGACAAAATATCAAAAAACAATTTAAAGGATTTTTGCCGAATATGTCTGGCTTCCTCGGCAATTTCGTCAAAATTCTATGAACTTTGTCGACTGCCTGAACTAAGTAAGTTGATGATTCGCTTCACTTCGCTGGATGTGGATGAAGAACAATTAACGTATCCAAAGCTTTTGTGTCAATGCTGTTATGATAAGCTGCTCGACTATCAGGAGTTCCGGAGGCTAGCGCTACGGTCGACCGAGACTTTATTTGGTATTTGGAAGGGTATCATAAACTGCAGCGCAGCGAATGAAACAATAACAAAGTCCGAGAAACTATCCAGACGTGTGCTATCAACGAAAGCAAACGCGAAAGAAAAAGTAATATATAAACTGTCCTCAACTGGTGCAAACGCAAGTGGTGACTTGGTAAGCCTATATTGATGCTTCTATTTGTACATAAAATAAAAGGACGCCCCTGATTTCTGTATATAACTTTTCAGTTGCTGCAAGATTCTAACGTTTTCGAAACCATAAAATCGGAGCACATTGATATCGATGTTGCGCCACCAAACGAAGCCGGTAGTTCGCCACAGTATAAACAGAAGCAACCATTTGACCTGCCTGCAACACAACAATATATGGAAGAGGATGGAGAGATGTGCTTAGTCGAAAATGAAATCGATTCCGGGTATTATGCGGAAGGGGATAGCTTACCACTGGGCACCAATTATCATTTTTCAATTGAAGTATTAGATGAAGAGTACAATGGTTCTACCAACCAATCGAGTAATCCACACAGCATAGCCTACAGCGATGTTTTAAGCCAAAGAAGCGGATATAAGAGAAAATCTCTTCAGTGTCCGCATTGTGATAAGCGAGTCTATAAACAGGTGCAACATTTTTTTTTGTGATATTTTAGTAAATTTAAAACGTCTTATTGTAAAAATTTAAATATACACACTTCTGTAGGTTAATCTAGACGCGCATATACGCGGCGTTCACGAAGGATACAAAAAGCCATTCCTCTGTACAGAATGCAGTAACTCATTCTCGCACTACAACCAAATGCGTGTACATATCGAATCGAAACATCAAAAGCCAACGAGTCCAGATTTTCAATACACCTGCAAGTTTGACAGCTGTAATGCAAAATTCAAATCGAATAAAAACCTCGTAACACACATCAAGGTCATGCACTCGAGTATGTGGTTCAAAAACAAACGGAATACTTCTCACATAAAAAAAAAATTATTTCGCATTTGATCTTTTTTTCCTACAGATGCGCCCAATATAGGTATTCAGGATTTAATCGAACTGCATCGAGCCCAACTAAATACCGAAATCGAAGTCGATCTCATCTGTCAGCAGTGTTGCAAGAAGTTTAATTCTAGAAATGATCTCAACATTCATCTGAAACGTCATCTACAAATTAAAGAGCACATTTGTAATGTGTGCGGCGTTGCTAAAGTTACGAGCACCGAACTGCTAACACACATGCGTCGTCACGACAAAAATTGCGAGAAATTTAAGTGTCCGCAGTGTCCAAAGTTATTTAAACACAAAAACGCCATCGGCCGTCATGTGCGCGTCATACACGATGGCGTGCGTGCCTATTCCTGTCAATACTGTGATAGGCGCTTCGGCACACGCCACACGGCGGAGGCGCACGAACGTATGCACACTGGCGAAACACAATCCAAAGTTTCACTTAAATCAACAAAATGAATAGCATTTGAAAAATCTCGACTATTAAAGTCAGCACAAGCGTTTCTGGTTGTAATGCGTGCATGAGCAACGTGACTGCGGAAATTGCAAAATATGGTCAAAATTAGACCGGTGCCATGCCCTCTCTTAGTTATAACAAAATTGCCAAGTAGTTCAGTATGATGAGTGAATTGGTAAATGAACTATGTATATACATCAGTTCACCGGGCAGTTTTGTTTTCCATAGTAATATTGTTTGTAGATTTGTTATTCTAAATTTCACTAATTGCGGGCTTAATAAGTACAGGAATTTAATATAGCCTATTATTCCTTCCAGACTCATCTCAATATACATGTATTTGTTCCATTTATAAAAAAATACGGTTCAGCCGTTTTTTCGTGAAAAAGGAACAGAAATAAAAAATAAAGAAAACCTTAATAAAATCACTTTCTTTTTATAAAATGTAAAAGTACGAATTAAAAATTTTAATTTACGAATAGAAGAAAATTGATAAAGAATTTTGATATAGAAAACAGGGCACAAAGTAGTGGAGTCAAAAACCAAAGTGGAACCTGACTCAAAAATTAATTTTATTTTAACTTCAGAGTTGCATGTTTTGGTCCTTAAATAAAATTAATTTTTGAGTCAAAGTTTGGACGTTTGTGCGTCATCTCGAACTCTCTTTTGAATTGAAAATCGTAAACTTTTTTTAATATTTTTTTCTACTACGAATGTTGATAAAAAGAAGAAAGTAAGAGACAATATTAACACGACAAAGTTTTACAAGCGTACAAAAAAAAATCGATCGATTTAGAAATAAAATTCGTTTGCAGAGGAGGGAGCGTGTGCAAAAACTTGAGAATAAGTCTTAGCGAGGAAAAAAATGTCGAGGTTAACTAGAAATAATTTTAAGGATTGCTGTCGAACCTGTCTCGGCTCATCCAAAAACTCTACCAAATCTTATGATTTGCGTCTGCTGCCTCGACTGAGTAAGTTGATGATTCGTTTCACTTCGTTGGACGTGGATGAGGAACAAGCTAACTATCCAAAGCGCCTGTGCCAAATCTGCTACGACAAGCTGCTTGACTATCAAGAATTCCGGAATCTGGCTTTACAATCGACGGAAACGCTTTTCGCAATAGTAAATAGTAGCGGTAACGTTTCAAAGCTGAAACAGCTTGAATCCACAGCCAAAAAACGAAAATACGGACAAATTGAAGTAGAAGCAACACCTGACCTTCTACATTCACTGTTGGAACAGGAAATGGTAGAGGAAGCTTGTGAGGAACCGACTCCAACTGCAGTGCAAGCTAGCAGTGATGATTCCAAAGATGATGGCGAATTGGTAAGTAAAACAAGTAAAGAGCCGAGTAGAAAAATGGTTTAACCCATTTTCTAAAAGAGTACAAAAACAACAAAAAGATCATTAATTTTGTATTTATTTTTATCTTTCAGTTATTGCCAGAGTTAACACCAAGTTTTTTTGAAAAAGCTATTATAAAATCAGAACCCATTGATATCGACACATCTCGACCACAAACTCCTGATGCAATAATTACACAATTCAAACAAGAGCTGCCATCAAAAGATCCGCAGAACATAGAGAAGGCGGATTCAAATAAGAACGATGCGGAAATAAACACAGTAAAAAATGAAATCGACTCGGAATACGATGAGGATGAATTGGAAGGCGATGATGAACGAACTTTCTACGAAAACAACGCACTGGATACTAATTATGATTTTTCAATTGGTGACGACGCCGACGACGAGGAGCATGCACTGCGCAACGGTGCAGCCAACACATCGAGCAATTCACTGAACTCTCAGACCGCGGATTCACACGGTTCAGTCACAACAAGGCAGCGAAACATGCCTGGTGCGTCCAGCGGTGTTAGAGGAATGCCAAAACGTGGCGGCTATGCTAAAAAGTCCCTCAAATGTCCGCGATGCGATAAACAAGTCTACAAGCAGGTAAAGTTTTGTCCCTCAAATTAATAATTAATTTAGTATTCATAAAAAAATTAAAACAAAATAAAAATTCACGCTGCAGGTCTATCTGGACGCGCATATTCGCGGCGTTCACGAGGGACATGAAAAACCATTCCTCTGTCTTGAGTGCGACAACGCATTCACGCGATATAACCAGCTGCACGTACACATTCAGTCACAGCATCAGGCCACGGCCGTACAGCACGCCTGCGAATTCGAAGGATGTGAAGCGCGATTTAAAAAGAAGAAAACTCTCAAGACACACTTTAAGGTGGTGCATTCGAGTAAGTTGCTTCCTTATATTTTGCATTACTATTTTGTTTTTTCCTATTTTATTTAGGATTGAGCTTTTACCACTTTCATATGTTAACTTTTGAAAGCATTTTACACTGTTAAAGTGCTGAAGCTACTAAAAATATTTTTTTCTATTAGAAAGCGAAGGTTTTCCAATTGAGTTCAAATGTAAAAATCTTTATAACTGTTTTTAAATTTTTTTTAAATCAGTTAAGTCATAAATGAATTAAATTTGATATATATTTTATAGATATAATGAATTTTTTTAAATTTTATTTCTGTTTTGGCTTTAACTTATATCTTTTATCTGTAGATGCATTTGGCATTGGTTTACAAGATATCTTTGAGCTTCACCAAGCACAGCTGAGTACCGAAATCGAATTGGATCATATTTGCCAACAGTGCAGTAAAAAGTACAGCTCAAAGCGTGCACTGTCCGAGCATCTGAAACGCCATCTCCAGATAAAAGAACACATTTGCAAGGTGTGCGGCGTCGCCAAAGTCACGCGTACCGAACTCCAAACGCATATGCGCACCCACGACGCTAACCTAGAAAAATTCAAGTGCCAACTGTGTCCGCAGGAGTTTAATCACAAAAATGCCATCTCGAGACATGTACGCGTCGTGCACGAAGGTCTGCGGCGCTTTCCTTGTCACTATTGTCCAAAACGTTTTGGGACCCGAAACTCGGCCATCTGTCACGAGCGTTTGCACACTGGCGAGAGACCGTACAGCTGCGATCAGTGTGTCAAGAGCTTTGCACAAGTCGACGGCCTCAAGTCGCACATGAAGAATCACGACAAGAGTTTGCGCAAACATGTCTGTTCGTTCTGTAAACAGCGCTTCATTACACGAAAAAACCTCACGGATCACGAGCAGCGACATCGTAGCGATAAGCCGCACATCTGCACGATTTGCAGTCGCGGCTATTTTCAGAAAGAAGATCTACTGACACATATTAGCACACATACGGCCGCCGAGGAAGCGGAAGCGAATGAATTGAAAGAGGATGCAGCAGCGGCGACAGAGGCGGCAGCTGTGGCGATAGAGGCAGCAGCAGAGTGTAGCGGTAGTGCTTCGCAGAGCAGTAGCAGTAGCAGCAGCACTTGAAGCTAAAGTGTTGTCGCATTAAGTATAGGATTATTAAAGGCGTACGAAGTGTGGATACAAAATATTTTTTTGTATGTTTGCAAAACTATTTTGAACAAATTGGGTTTTTAAAATTCGGATTTTGCTAATATGATTGGATAAATTTCAGTATTTAAAAATAATAAGTTTTCCTTTATTTTAGTTTACTTCAATTCTAAGTAATTAAATAATATTTTTTTGGTTTTCGCGGTCAGATTTTAGACTAATAAATCATAACATATGTTAATGCAAAAAACAAAATACCGAATCCAACCTACTTACTAAATCTTTCCTTGTACATAAATACAAATGTTAACTTTAATTTAAGAATGAATGGAGAGACATTTTTAGTTCAAATTACAAAAAGTAAGGAAAAAAAAGTACTGTGTAGTGCTTGATTATATATTTTTCTTGAATTAAATAATTTTAGGACTTAAATGAAATAGTTTGTTTCATTTTATTTTCTTGTATGGTGGCAAATTTTGGATATAGTGTTGTTGAGCTATGAACCCACTTTGAAACTGCCAGGTGGAAATAGTAAATCCAAGCAAAAATAATACCAACAAAATAAAAAGAACTGTGTCGCTCAATAAGTGGACGTGTTTTGGGTATTCAACTAGGACGTAATTTTTACCCGCGAGATGCTAATTTAAAGTGCGGAGAATTGGATATACATTCGATATCAAGCTGATCGGTGCCATGTTACTTAACGTGCTGTACAAATATGCGCATGTCAAGTTTTTACTTTAATAGTTCAAATACTTCTGTAATTCATATATATACGAATATATACGAATTAATACGATTCAATTCCATTACTTACAAAAAAGTTAGAATCGTTACGTTCAAAATTTGTGTAAATATTGGAAGTTATTTTTGTATAAAATTAATGATAATTGCCATAAATAAGTGTTGGCAGCCCTGCCTCTTTAAAGAAAATTTTTCCCATTGTGTATTCTCCAATGTTTTTCTTTTGCGAATTACACCAGGGTTCACTTAAGAAGGTTATAGCGTAACTACAAAAACAACATTTCTACAACAAACACATGCATGTTGTTTTTGGTTTTCGTTTTTAGATTGTCACTTTGACAATCTAGTTTAGAGCAAGACCGTAGCCAGAATTAATTGTGGGAGATTTTTCCCAGTGATACAAACAAAGTTTAAATCATTTATTTTCAGTAAATTTCGTCGGTCTCCTCCGAAATTACACTCAACGAAGGTCCAGTCTGATATAAAATATTATAAAATTATTTTATTTGTATGTAAGCCTATGAAAAACGAATTTAGTAAACCAAAATTGTATTGGAAATCTTCAGGGGCATTTGAACCCGTATTTCCCCTGGCTACGAATTTCGATTAAAGTAACAGAATTTCGATTGTCAAAAAAATTAAACAATGCTGCTATTGGTTGATTTTGACAATCTAAAAATTTGACAACATGAAAAAAAAAACAAATCAGCCGCTCGTATGATATAACCTTATTAAGTGAACCCTGAATTACACTTTATCTATGTATTCTTTAAACAGTATATTAACTCGTCAAATCAAAGCAATTTGTCTCATAACAAAAATTTCAAAGAATCTTGCAAATTGTTTATTTATTCCCCATACTATTTCCATCTTTCGTTAAACCAACAACAAAAATGACGAGGTGAACTCCGCCAATGAAATTGTTGTTACTTTGACAGCAGTGTGCTTTAAATTTATCTTCTTTCCACTCCTATCCTCCTTGTCTTAAATGGATTCGAAGGAGGAGTCAAACAGCGTTATCAATTGTGAAACTGAGGATATACATTTAAATAAAACATTTGACAATTATGAGGAAGTTAAGAAATGCGTTGAAAATTACCAAAGAACTACAAATACTTTGTACTACAAACGTGAATCGACGAAAGTTCACATTGCTAGAATAAAAGGAATAAAAAGGAAAATTTGCGATGACTTCGAATACTATTCGGTTAGATATTGCTGCATTCATGGTGGCAAGAAATTTAAAAGCAAATCGGAAGGTATTCGAAAAACAAAGTATGTCTATTTTTTAATAAAGTTTTGGGTTGTTGTGCCATATTAAATTGATTGGTTGGTAAATTAAAAATTGGTTTGGAGATAGGTGTGCAACAATTGTGGAATTAGGGATGTCAAGTTTTTTTTGGGTAGAAGGACTCTAAACCGTTATATAAAAATAATAAATTGAATACATATGCACCTCATTAGTTGAAATCCATTGATTTTTTCACAGAACAAAGAAAACTCAGTGCCCAGCTTTTTTCCAGCTATCAATAAGTCCAGAAGGCGATAAATACATCATTTCCTCCATATGTATGGTGCACAATCATACGTCCAAAGAGGTAATACAACAAAATTAGATTTGTAAACTAACAGATATGTATATTTTCAAAATGTTTTATTTTCAATTTGAGAGTGTTCCTCCTGAAAGAATATTCGAACTGGAGGCAGATACAAATATCATTGCAAATGAGGTGAGACTGTCAGGATATTTAAAAAAATATTATTTTGATGTCTGATTTTCAAATAAAAAAGATTTTGATAATATTTTGTAATTTCTATAAATGTATAAAATGTCAATCATTGATCCACATGCTATGTTTTCCATAGGAGCTTACTTTTACACACCTACCTAAAATGTCTTCTAGTAAACTGAGCACGGCAAAGGCTTCTAATGAACGTAAAAATGAAGATCAAATAGCAGCTGAGATACTTAAGGTAAAAGCATTGGAAAATTGTGAATGTTATTTGTTTGTGTTTTATTTAAGAAATATCCAAATATAGAATATTGATGCTTATATAATATTTCGTTTTAACATTAGATATTGTATAAACCGACAAAAGAATATCAATTGAGTAATGTTTTAAGTCAGGTAAAATTATTTCTTATTTAAATAAAATAAACATAACGAAGAATTAAAAGAAAACATTTTAAAAACCCTAAACAGGCTCTTCTTTGTACTCAGCTAAATGCACCTAATGAACAAGCAGCAGCGACACCTGAGGCAAGTTGAAAAATTCGTATTGGGTTTTAGTTAAATAATTAAAATCTATTAGAAACGATTTTGATAATTATTTATTTGAATTTGCAGACTTGTCCACACAGTAAACTAAATGAAATCGACCCTTTAGAAATAAGCAAACAAATTTCATCCGACAAAATTGAGGTAAGTGATATTAAAAAAGCTGCTCCAAACTGAATATAAATAAAATAATAGATAATTTATAGATATTACATATTTTTATCGTAGTATTTTGATGACAACCCACTTCAAATTGAGATTACCTCTACCACACTTCCAACATCATCGAATGTTTCCGAAAGTGATGTATATGTACCACACAGTAATATTGATGTAACACAAAGTAATAGCGATAAATTACAAACCGACGAGAATTATATTAAAAATGTAGAGGATTATCTTGATGATAGTAATACTGAGGAACATAAGGACGAAACACCATATGAGCAACACAAAAGCAAAAGGACGTCGCGTGAGTCGTATTTTGATGCATCAAAATTGTTAAAAATAGACACCGAGCTGCTTGCTATTAAAAGAGAAAAAACTGATATTGCTCGACAGCAATTAGCAGAACTAAAGCGGCAAAATGATTTGTTAGAGAAAAGAAATCTAATCGAAATCCAAAAGACAGCGGCCTTTAATAAACTAGCGTATGCCATCAATACATTCGCCATGAATCGTAATTAAATACAAATATTTTAGATTGACGTACGTATACTAATTCATATCAATTTAACGCCCAACAACAAAACTGATAACTATAATAATACAATTTTTGATATTTTTAAATCAAAAATAAATAATCTCTAAAATCTTCCTAGTAGATGTACTTTTTATTCAAGTAGGAAGTTTTGAAGTTTCTCTTATTATGTTAAGTTTTTCCTACAGCTTCAATATCAAAAATGTCTATCGTCGTTAGATAATTTGTATATTTATTTTTTAACCAACTTTAATTTGCAGAACTTTTTTTAAATCGATATAAACTTTTGCTGAGGCATTTTCAAAAAAAAATATATTTTTCGAATTTTAAATACTTGAAGATCAGATACAACTTTAAAGTTCATTTAATTTATTTTTAAATTTCTTAAACTCTGAATAGTTTTAGTTTTAAAAAAGTGTATTTAGCTAAAATAAAGTTAAATTGCAAATAGTTAAATAATATCAATTTGTAAAAATTTAAAACTTAAAATACTTATCGTAAAGTATGTACAAAATTTAAACTCAAAAAATAATAAAAACGTATTATAAATTAAAAACATGGACAGGACGGACTTTAAGAACTAAGCTTTATGTAGATCTGTTAGATCTTTGACCAACTGCAAGCATGCGTTTGTCATTTCCTGTTTTTGAACATGCTCCACCATTTGCGACTGTTTAGCATTATCACAAGCATCAACGGGACTGCATCCGCTACCACTTTTATTATGTGTCTTCATGTGTGCGCGCAGTGCCACAATCTGTATAAAAGCTTTGTCGCACAGCTGACATTTGTGCGGTCGTTCGCCCGTATGACGCATCTCGTGATGTTTTAGCGTATCCGGTTTGCCAAAGCTTAGATCGCAGTAGCTGCACGCAAACCGTCGAATGCCCTTGTGCACAACGCGATCATGCATGCCCAAATTAGCCGAGTTATTAAAGACGCTCGGACAATGAGGACATGGCCACTGTCGCTCTTTGGTGTGATAGTTAATGTGTGTCCGCAGCTCATTTCGCGTTGTCTTACGCATGCCGCAATGCGGACAGATATAATTCTTGATGCCGGCATGCCGCATCAAGTGCTCCTTGTAGACGCGCGGCGATGTATAACGTTTGCCGCATTCAGCACACTGATATGGATACTCCTCGGCGGGTCTGTGTTTGTATCGATGCTCTTTAAGTGTCGTGATATTCTTAAAGGTCCGACCGCATACTTCGCAAACGTATGTTTGTTTATGGACGCTTGTAGTGCTGGGATCCCGTGTGTGCTTTATGCGGTAGTGAGTTTTGTAAGTTTCGGCGCGTCGAAAGCGCTTGCCGCAACCCTCGTAGGCGCAAACAATCTCGGTTTGGCATCCATCTTTCGTGTGATCTTCGCGAATGTGTTGCCGCAAATAGTAGGCTTTGTTAAAGCTGCGCGTACATTCACTACACTGATAAGGTTTGAGACCCTGATGTGTGCGTATATGTGCTGCTAAAGTCACCTCGTTGATACAGCGATGCGGACAGTATTCACATTGCAATTTATTGAGACCGCCTCCAGGTCGCTTGACTGTCGTTAATTTTGTCACGGCGGCAGTATTGGTGGTGTCAGTCGATTGCGTTGTTAAGGAGGAAACCGAGTTTGTTGATGGTGTCACCATTCGTTTGATTTTAGTTTTAGTTTCAGGTAAATAGTCAAGGTCGTCGCTTTCATTGCTTTCGTCGCTCTCCTGATCAAAGTCGGCATTTAAATCTTCATCTGATTCGTGCGCATACGAATATTTAAAGTCTTCAGTCTCTTGCTGAAATTCTTCAGTCTGATTGTCTTCCAAATATTCGCGTTGCTGTTTTAGCGCGGCACTGTCTTGAAATTCAAATTTATTTTTTTGAAATGCAGTTTCCAGGCATTCATTATCCGAATTTTCCTGTTTATAATTGGACGACAACGATTCGTTGAGAAACACTTCATTTTCTGAGAGAGATGAAAGCACCTGAAACAAAAAAATACGTAATTTAACAAAGAATTACTTTTACTGCCGGTGCTGGAGTTGCTAGGTAATTAACTATTTTTTTGTTTTATTCAAATGTATACAGATGTTGAGCTAATTTTTGAAACCACAGTTGAGTCAGAGTTATCATAGTTTTCTTTTTTATTCTTTGAAAAATATCAGTTTTTATCTTTTTGCTTTTGGTAAAATAATACAAAAGCTTCTAAGATTCGAAGCCTTCGAAGGAAAGAAACAATCTAAATATACACTTAGCTAACCTTGATTCAATCCTCTCAATCTTTTGTATTGAAATTTTTGTATTTTAAATATGAAATTTATAAAATCATTTACCAAACTCTTATCAGATGGCTCATCTATTTCTGAAAATGGATCCATGTCCCTCTGGCACCTTCTCTGCTTTAATAGTTTTGTAAGAGTTTGTTGCTTTTGCTGCTTTCGTATTGGTGACTTGTTGCTATAATCGCCAAATTCAAGCCAATCCCGGTTACCGTAAATTTCGTTAAGAACCTGTTCGTGTTCCTGTGCGACCAACTGCTGCTCCGGTTCAGAATCAGCAATTTGGTCAGACATTTCCATTTTAGCCATGACCTCGTTTTCAGGCAGCTCCTTGCTAATGATGTTCGCAAACAGTTCGCGGCATTTGTGCATTGAGCGGATCGCCATGGCTTGAAAGTCATGAAAGGATTGCATCTTTTCATAGCACTGTTGACACAAAAACTTTGGGTACCTAAACTCTGCTTGCACCTTCTTTTCCTCCTCTGTTACGATCGTTTCACTGCTTTCGTTCAACGACGTTGTTGACAGCAATTTCATATTGCGAAAGTTGTACTTGGCAGCGCGGCTGCTGGCATCCAGCTGTACAAGACAGGTGCGACAAAAGCAGTGCAACGTTTCTGGTGATAATTTTATCGTCTTCATTTTTATTCACAAGAATAACTCGCAATCAAAAAATTTATCATTTTTTGTTATGCACCGATTGTGGAAAAATGCAAAACCCCGACGAAATGTCAAATTTGACAGTAGTGCTCGCTCATGGATTAATGAAGTAATCGTAATATGATGAGCCGAACAATGGAGTAACCAATTTGATGTTAATAATGCAATTTTTTTTTGCAAAACTAAAATTTAGAATAGAACTACAAATATTAAAATAATAAAAACGTGAAATTTTAAAAACAAACAAATAACTGTTGAATACATTTTCAAGGGGCCTAAAATATATTTTCAAATTATGATATCTGTCACTTTGTACTCTATACCCTGCACTTGTTTGTGCAGCAATAGATGACAAATATATTCAAAATAATATCAAGTACTTGTTCGATCCAATTGTGCTGCAAGTTATAATTATGCTCACGTTGAACAGTGTTCATTTTATTTTTGAAATTAACGTCACAACTTTTTAAAAGTAACTGTAACAAACTATGATTTGCTCATGAATTTTTAATGTTTTGCATATGAACTGTTTCCTTGGCTACCGGATTTCCGGTAATTTAACACTTGGCATGTCTTTTTGTGCACGCAAAATTTAATGCATTTTCGTTGTTTGCTATTGTGAAGGAAAATAGAACTAATGATTTTAGAAGAATGAGTTATGTAAGCTAATAACTATTTACTCTACACCCACTGGACTTCTCTGCAAACGATTAAGTCTTGTATTTCGCAGCGAATACATAAATTTGCTAACAGTGAAACAAAAATCAATTTTTGGGTTCAGTATACAAAATATGTTAACTTTTTAAAAATATTTATAAACTTAACTTTTTTAAATGATATATACAGTAGTGTCGATATAGTGAAAGCAAAAAGCAAAAAAAAACACAAGAAGGAATCATATATGAAAGAGTATATTCCCCTAATTTGTATTTTTGCTGTCGTTCGTTACAAAATCAGCTGTTTCTGGGCATTAGTGGTTATGTTTTTTGTCGAGTGGAAACCGATTGTGGTTCAAAAGTCACTTTGTGAACGCATGAAGCAAATGCCTATTCGCCAAAACTTTCTATAAGCATACAATTATGTTTTGCTACAAACTTATTTTAATGATCTCTTGAATTTATATACACAAAGTGTATTTTGAGCAACAATGTTATCCTTGATATAGTAAACAACCTCAATACTGTGAACAAGCCTTGCAATAATTAGTTCAATATATACAGACACGACTGTATTACAATTCGTTATTATCGAATCGATAATATTATTATCGAAACTAAAAGTAACGAAATTAAGTTTTGAGTAACGAGCAGTCCCTGTTTATTATTGTGAATATTAGTAGTGAATTAAAAATAAAATAAACAAACAGATTTAAGTCGAAGAAAATTTAGGAAGGAAATCAACCTCAGTAAAATGCAGCCAATCACGCGAGCGACCGTGGACGCTTTCTGCCGCGTATGCCTTCAGGAATACGTAGAAGCGTCCGCAGACGAGTATAAGTTACTCCCGGGAATAACGGGCATATTCGAGAGGACCGATGAAAATCTTAACAAACTGTTGCCGATGATTACCGACGACGTTGAAGAGGAATTGGTGCGCCAGCATCGTGGCATATTGCCGCGTCGTTTTTGCGGTGCCTGCCATATAAAGGCGTGTACTTTTTACGAGTTTCACGAAAGAGCGCGTTGCTCCGCGATTGTACTGGGCGAAATGTTACTGGAGCAGTTGCGCGAATCAATGATACGTAACTTGCAAAAGTTTTGTCGCACATGTCTTAGAAAGTTGAAGTCGTTCGACAAATCGCATGTGGATGAAGCTGATGTGAGCGAATGGTTGGTCAAAAGCGTTGATACTACTATGGGAAAAGACGATGAAGAAGTCCAAGATAAATATAACGACTATCCGAAGCAATTATGCAACTTGTGTCAAAAGAAGTTGCGAAATTTTATAGAATTCCGGCGCATGGCGAAGGAATCACGCGAATACATGGATGGATTGCTAGGCGGACTTGGGGAGGAGGAAGGATCGCCCGAGCTAGAGCCGATGCTAGTTACGAAACTAGAAATAAACGAAGTGGATAATTGTAAAGTTGAGCTTATAGAGGATGTAATAGCAGAACCAAATATTCTTATAAAAGAGGTACACATACAAATATTGTAGAAATTTTCAAGGCTAACATTTCTAAATATTTAAATTTTAGCCAACATCTCCCCCAAATGCTGAGGATTTCCTGAAGCAGACTTGTGATGTTTTTGCAGATCAGTTGCCAATTTTCGATGCTAAAAATACTAAACAAAAATTTAATCGAAGAACAACTGAAAGCAAACACAATTTCGAACAAGATAGCGATTTTAATTGGGAGGATACTGATAGTAACAATGATGACGATGGTAGTGACTTAAATTCAGAAAAAGCTGAGAATGATAGTAATAACTATGATGATGATAATGATAATGATGATAAAAACCATATAGCGACTATCGATAGTGATGACGACGATGTACCCATAAAAGTAATGGCGCAAAGAGTTGCAGCTCGAAAGAGAAAATCTAAACTTAAACCGTACAACGAAGACGAAAAAAGAAATACTGATACTACAAAAATTATATTATTAGATGATGATATTAAACAAGAAGTTGACGAAACTTTTTCACCGAAAGCCTCAAAAAATCGCAAACAAAGGAGCAAAAAAGCTGACAAAAACTCCAAAGCGTCTGATGATAAAAAATCCAAAGAAAAAAAAAGTCTCGTTTGTGAACAATGCGATAAGAAATTCTACAAACAGATTTTGTATGATGCACATGTACGCGGCGAGCACATGGGCATCGAGCAGCCGTTTCAATGCGAACATTGCTCGAAAACATATCGCGCTTATCCTTTTCTCAAACGCCATATCAAAGACGAACACGAAGGCGAAAGATCAGAATTCAAATGCGAGCAATGTTGCCGCACGTTTAAGCGCAGGGATCACCTGCAAGCGCACATTAAGGGCGTACACGAGGGCATAAGGCCGTACAAGTGCAGTTATTGCGATAAGAGCTACGGTGCGCGTAAAACTGTACGCGTACATGAGATGACGCACACCCATGAGCGCCCATTTCAGTGTGAACTGTGTCCGATGGCATTCCGACAGGCCACCGATTTGCGCATTCATATGGAGCGACACACCACGCCTGCCGAACTGCTTTGTCCAATTTGTAAGCGAGCCAAAGCAAGTGCCGAAGAACTGCAAGCACATATTGCAGAGCACGACAGCAGACGCTATCAGTGTCCAACTTGCGGGCGTGTTTTTAAGAAACGCTCTCATTTGAACGATCACGAGAACGCTGTACATTTGGGCCTGCGTCCGCATCAGTGTGGCTATTGTGAGCGAACGTTCGCTTGTCGCAAATCAATGCTCGAACACGAGCATTTGCATACAAACGAACGGCCAAAGGTGTGCCATATCTGTCAGATGACGTTCCGTCAGGGTAGCGTACTGCGCGCCCACATCAGACGTCGACATGAGCGTGAGGGTGGCGAACAGGTGAAACAGCGCAAGCGCAAGGAAAAGGTGCTATTGCCAACAGCGCCGAATATGAGTGATTTGCTGCTGCTCGCACAAACAAATTTAATTAAGTAAGATGTTTATATAAGTTTTTCTAAAGTATACTTAAATAGTTTTGAAAGCGGTTGGGAACAAAATGTAACACATTTTTTTTATCGTCAATTTAAATTATAATATATCAAGTTCGTTATTGATAATTTACATTTAATTTTGCTTTGGGTATAAAATATATCTGTATATAATTTCTATATAATTATAGTGTGTCAAAACGACTTTTATAAATACACTACATTATTAGGATATATTGCGTGAGCCACACACACTGGGTGTTTGTGTACCAAAAAACCCATTTAAAATTTTAAAGATTTGAATTAATAAAAAAAAAATTAGGTTTAATGAACCCTAAAGCTTCAAACGCGATTGTTACTTAATCATTTGTAAAAAAATGTCAACCCAATATCTTCAGTGGTTTTCAAGATATCGTAATAAAATATTAGTACTCTATGCAAAAGGACCTTTTTTGTATTTTGTCCTAAAATCAGGACGTCAGCATAAGAGCAAACAGTGTATAAAATATGAGCTCGATATTACTTATAGTTCTCATCTTATCGTTTTAACAAGAAATGATGGCGGAAATACAGACGGCCATGGCTAAATCAACTCAATTTGTGTTCTTTAATATATATATATGTAATATTATATAAATATGAATGTATATTAGACAAATATGTCTATAGTATTTCTCTACATTACAAACCTCTGTCCGAACACAACACGCTCCACTTTATGTTTAAAAAAGGATAGTAATAAGAAACCTAACTTTGGCTCAAATGCTCTCAATTTTATAAACACCAAAAAATGTGTTACTTTTAGTACATATGGTAGAGTAGTAGTTGTTCTTATCCGATCACGTCCTTCGCTTGCAGAATAGGAGCTCACATACAAAATTTTAGCTATCTTTTCAATATATATATATATATATATATATATATATATATATATATATATATATATATATATATATATATATATATATTGAAAAGATAGCTAAAATTTTGTATGTGAGCTCCTATTCTGCAAGCGAAGGACGTGATCGGATAAGAACAACTACTACTCTACCATATGTACTAAAAGTAACACATTTTTTGGTGTTTATAAAATTGAGATACGTTCTTGCGCTTTGCGAAGGGTATAAAAAGCAGCCGAATTTTTGTGTTTGAACTTCGGTTTTTCGTTGAAGTGTGTAAAAGTTTTATAAACAAATTAATTTTTTTTAAATATAACATTTGAAAAGTATTATTATTATTATTAAACTATCGTAGAAAAATAAAATCATGAATCAAGAATTTATTTAAAACATGAACTTTGATTTATTATCAATTTATAAATATATTCTACAAGAATAATAATAAATAAATAAGCTTTTAAAACTTTTTATCGAAACAAAAACTTAATATTTATTATACTTTCCAAAAAGTGAACGTGTGGATTTGTTTGTTACCAACCAAATGTTAAATCTACTAAAGCGAAAAAAAAATTATGTTACTTACTAAAGTTATATTTAATTAAAATGTTTCTTTACAATGCACCAATAATTTTTTTGAATACACGATTTTTTATTCAAATTATCAGAATGTGAATTTTTTTGTTGTTTACAAGTATGTGAAAAGTTTTTAGTGAAATAAATGAATTAATAAATTCGGAATAAGTTTTACTTTTCAATGATTTTTTGTTTTCATTTATTCCAAAGAAATTTATTAATTTCGTAAAATGCATTTAACAAATGACATTAAAATATGGATATGTGACTTTCAGTAAAACAAATAAATATTATAAACTTACACAGTACCCCTACTGATACGGTATACAGCGCGCATTTTGTAAATAAAAATCAATTTGAATGTATTTGGAAAAAGAAGAGCACAGAAATTGCACTACATCATAATAACACATTAAATTACACTTGGGAGAAACATTATTTTTTCGCTAAACGAGTAATCACGCACTCAAAATAAAAAGCCATTCACTTACAAATATAACAAAACAAAAAAAAAAAAAGACTATTTGGAAATTTGTTAAAATTGGTGCTTTGTGTATTATCTACATAAACTAAAAAAAGCTTTCTTTATAATTGATCAGAAAATTTTTGAAAATTTTTAAGACGTTCTAATTTCAAGTTATTTTTTGTTGTTTGTTTCTAAATATAGTCAAGTATTCCTAAAAATGTTGCGCGTAACGATACCAAAAATGAAATAAATTCCCTATTCTAAATAACAAATACAATAACTTTTTAAATTTCGATCAAGTTGTTGATGCTTTTGTTTAAAGCGCATTTAAAATATTTTCAAATTTAAAATAAATTCAAGTCGATAACTTCTTTAGAAACAAAGCTTTTAAAATAACGTTTCATGTGAGGTGAATAACAATGTATATATGTATATAAATTTTTAACTTTCTTTTAGAGTTAATTTAAAGTTATTAACAAATACACTACTGGTATGTTCGCAAAATGCTGCACAATTTTAAGGCTATTATAACGAAACTGCTTCGATATTTTGGATTGGTTGGTTGGTTGGTATGCATGTATATAAATTAAACGAAAGAGAATTAAAAAGAAAAATATGGTGGCGAAAACTTAAGGCTAATGTGCAGTCGTCGTGCCTATTGCACAGCGTTTGATTAATTTCATTTCCTGGCGCGCGACATGCACCGCTTCGTGTGCGCTCAACTCAGACGTCGTGCGCAACAAATGCGTACAGTATCGGCATTGTTGTAATTGGCTGCGGCTGCTGCTGTTGGCAGTGTTAAAGGAATTGTTTTGCTGCAATTGCAGTAAGTCTTGTAGCCAGTTGTGAGGAGATACAGAGGCGGCACCATCAGTCGACGGTGACAATTTCGTTGCAGACGTCCAAGACGTCAAACTTAAATGAAGACGTGCTTTTTTACACGCCACAACAGCGGCAGATGCTGTGTTGCAATTTTCGTCTACCACGACACGTTTACGTTTTTGTCTTCTGTAATTTTGATCGTCGGAATTTCTTTTCGGATGACAGTCGAGTATGTGTTGCGCGCGTTTTTCATCGGTGGTAAAAACTTGCGCGCATTCACAACAGCGCCAATATTCATCGCCGGCATGCATCGCCAGCTGGTGCAAATTAAGACGGTAAAAGCCTTTGAACACGTTTTGGCAATATTTGCATTTGTACTTTTGTGTGCGAAATTGACGCAGTGGCGGCTTAACTTTGACCTTGACCAGAGCCAATTGTAGCGCCTTTTTGCTGAGTTTGTTTCGCTTGTTTTGTTTTTTAAGATGCACGCCAGCAGCTATTACTAATGGTGTAGCACCAGCTGATGACTTCGAGGTGTGATTTGGTTTTTTGTTGTTGTTGTGGTTGAGATTGGTCTGAGGTTGTGATTTGTTGTTGATCATTGAGGCTGCTTTTGGTTTTTCTTTTAATTTTTTATACGTTTTCGATCTATTTATTTTCGTTTTCTTAAGCACCTGCGACGGTAGTGGTTCCTTGTCTGGTGAAGTTGTCGTTGACTCGTCGTCCTCCTTTTCCATTTGGTGCATTTTTAGATGTTGCATGTATTTTAAATATCCGCCCATAACCTTTGCGCATGTACGACATTCGAAAAAACAATTTCGTCGTTTGGTGAATTGAAAAATGCGCGCCGTACGTCCCATCTCTTTGTGACGGTCATTGGCTACAGCGCCGTTTGTTCCGAACTTGTAAGTGTTGGTGTTTGTGACTTCCCTCAGGTGCGGTCGATACTCTGACGGCTTATGTGCGGAAAGGAGGTGGCGAGCTAGCTGAACGCGTTGTGTGCTACATTTCTCTTTGCAGATCGGACAGCGCAACTCCTTCATCATTGGGTCTTTAAGCGATTTT
The DNA here is from genome assembly GCA_949127995.1 of Suillia variegata. Classification (NCBI taxonomy): domain Eukaryota; kingdom Metazoa; phylum Arthropoda; class Insecta; order Diptera; family Heleomyzidae; genus Suillia; species Suillia variegata. Next base: position 34,075,027 of record OX421846.1, read on the forward strand.
GATTCGGCAGCATGCTGGACCATGACATGCTGCTTGTGTTCCTGCAAGTAGGAAAATTTTAAAATAATTTCATTACAATAATTTTCAGAAGGAAAAAAAAAGTTCGTGTTAAAAATTCTGTTATTCTGCAAAATTAAATTATAAAGTCTAGCAAATTCTGTTAAACTGACTATAAAATCCGAATCCTACCTTCAGGACGGCATCAATACGTCCGCATAATTGACACTCGTAATAAGTGTATCGTTCTAGATAGCGTAGGCGTATGGTCATTGCGCTGTCCTGTGCACAGCGGGGTCGCTCGGTGAGTGTGCTGCCCTCGTAAGTGCGATGCTTGCACCGCATATGATGCACGAGGCGCTGACTGGCCGAGAAATTCAACTTGCAGACGGGGCAGGCGATGGTGGTGTGAATACGTTCATGTATTTTTAGACTTTCGCTGTCGGGCAGGAGTACGGGACACTGTGTACAAGGGTGGCTAATGTTGGGTGGTTTCAACAGCTTATTAATGTCTACAGCGGATGATCTGGTAGACAGTGACAGTGCAGTTGTTGGTATCGGCGTCTTTTTTGCTTTAGCTTCCTCAACAGCCGATTCATCATCACTTGATACCAGACTGAGGCTGGCAATAAGACGTAACTTACGGTCTGCGTAAACTTTGCGACTTCTTTTATTATATCCGGATGCTTTGGTGTTGCCACCGATAAGATTGGGCTCAACACTGCGAAAAACGATTTGCTCATCATCCGATTCAAGTACTTGGCGTACAGGATCATCTTCGGTTTCGAGATCGATAACTGCTACAACGTTGTGAGCAGCTGGCGACCCCACTAAAGTCGGCAACTGTTTTTGGAAGAAATGAAGAATTTTTTACAAGTCTAAAGAATACTAAATTGTTACAAAACCTACCATAAGCGGCGTAGCGGATGTTGCCAACAGTGCCGGCGTTGGAGTGTTCTCACGCGATGTCAGCACCTCAATGATCTCGGTGTCTCCATCGCTGCCCAGCGTATGTTGCGTGAGTTCACGTGTACCAATCTGTGGAACACGTCCGTCTTCTCCAGATGGAAGCTGCAGTCGTTGTCTCTGTTCAGTACCTGCTTTGCCACACTTAATTTTGCGTCGTTGTTCTTCCCTTTGAAAGAACAAATTGTAGAGCATCTCATCGTCGTCGACAATAACGGGCGACTCTTCACGTCGTTGGCTGCCGATTGTGGTGGCGCGACTGCGACCACTGATAATGCTGATACCGTCCACGTCCACTTCGCTGCTGTCTTCGCCACCATCGAGTAGCAGATCATCATCGTCATCGGACAGATGATGGAAATTTTGCAGACGTTCCTCGCAGTCGTGACAGATGTTGCCCAAAGTGGGCGTAGTGTTGAGAAGTTGCTATTCAACGTGAGTAATTGTTTTCCAACTAATTTATTCGTGTTCCCATTTGCTTTTTTTGTGTTTTCACATTTCTTACCTTGTGCTCCTCGGTCCGCTGGCGTTTGTAGATATGTCGCAACTGCTTCGTTGTATATTTCAAATTGCGTTCCGTTCGACAAATGCGGCAAAAGTGCATTGTTTTTGGGGAATATCACAAAAACAAACAAAAGAAACTAAATATAAGAAAATTAATTCAATAAATTGCGAATATGTCCCAAGGCAAACTGTTGAACTTTTTTCCAACTCTTGTTCTTCTTATTCTTCGTTGATGTTTTGCTGTCAAAGCATTTGTTTTTTTTACCTTTAAAAACCCGCGAAAATCACTACACAGGGCTGCCATAACTTTCTTTGTTAAGCGACTTAAATTATATGTTCTCTACTCTCTAGATATATAAATAAAATTTATTTTTACAGCGTTATTGATTTAACTAAATTAGTGTTAAATGAAAAAATATAATGAAGCACAAAGAGCTTATAAATAAATAAAGATTTTGGTTTTGGGTGCCCTACTTTACAATAACAACAACTTTCCAAACATTTCTCGCAAACCATTTGACAGCTGTCCGTGTTAAATGTGAGGTTATGTTTTGTTTTCGCCCGCCCGACGCTTGAGAGATGTGGAGCGAAACATTCAAAAATTTAACAAAATATTAAAATAAACAGTGGATAAAAATCGAAAAGTATAGAATTCAATATGGAAAATTACAGTTTAAGCTATCGTGAAGTTATACCAGATCTTTCCGGTCAGGAGGATTGGACTGAAATTACTTTGAATACAGGTGAGGGTGAAACACAAGATTCTTTCCCTGACACAACAAGTACAAATATTCCTATTTGGTAGGTGGCACGCAGAGCACACTGCAGGATATCAAAGTCGCTGAAAAGGCAGGCGGCTACTGTTTTCAGAATGTTGAGTTAAATCACAATCGTAATCGCTATATTTACTGGCGAAGCTATCAGGATGTCTTGGAGCTGTCCGAAATCAGTTTGGACTTTAATTTGTATCAGAATAATTTACGCTACAAATTTGCCGATTCTCCGGTGCTTTCGGTATCGATAACAGAACAGGAGCGTAATGTGACGTTGCTCGTGTCGACCGTTTGCAGTCTGCATCGAATTAGTTTCCCACATCCAGACACACTGGCTGACGGCAGTTGCAGTAGTAGTGGCGCAAGTCGTAGCTCCGGTGGCGGTGGTTCGGGTGCAAGCTGTAGCGGCGCTTCCAGTGGAGCGGCATCGATTGATTTTAATGAATCACAATCGTATTCGATATTTCGGGATGCCAGCGCTGCGGCGGCACGTGATCCTAGCAGTTGCTATGTTATCGAGTCGTCGAGTGGCTCGTCAAGTAAGTTCTTTTTGTTGATTAATTTGTTGTTGTTTAACTTTGTTCTAGGTATATTGTGTATAATCCTTTTTATATACAATTTATTTATTACATAATTTTTTTTTTATATATTTAATATTTGCCTGGTATTTATTGTTTTATACAATTTGGTTTTTAAATTTAGTTTTTATAAAAGTTGTATATAATTTTTGTATTTATTTTATTCAGATACTCCGATTCCTCATGCCGCTACCAGTTTTCTGGCACCCGCCGGTGAGGAGGCATTCTTTGCCTTGGCTTGTCATTCGCAGCTAACGCTTTACGTTATGAACTGTAGCACAGGTCAGACAGTCGCTCATCAACTAAAGGAGCACAACATTATGCCGCGACTGTTTTCGAATCTGAAGGGCGCATTCATGTAGGTGGTATTTATATAAAACAATTAAATATTTATTTTGATAATTGGGTTAGTAATAATTTTTAAATGTTAATACTTTTTTTTATAATTAAGTGTTAAATATGTTAAAATAATTTTAATTTGAGTATTAAATCCAATAATACAAAATAAATTTTTTCGAAGTTTATTGTGTTAAAATTTAAAATCAATTATTTTTCATATTTTGTTCCTTACAGTGGCAAAACCGATTCCTCGGACTCAGATCACGCCACCTCGCTTGTCTTCAACTACATCAACGGGCAGATTTACCTGTTGGCACTATATCGCAATGATCATCTGCGTGTCTGGTCTGCAGCAAACATGCAAAGTATTTGCTCCATCAATTGTGTGCGTGACGGCAATGAACAACGTATGCAAGGACGTAAGTAAAATTCGATTTTGTTCGTTTTTATTTTATTTTGATTTAAAATTATTTACTTTTTTACATAGCTCAAAGCAATTCACTGCGCAAACTGAACGATTCAAGTGTGTGCGCCTTTCTTTCGCATGGCACTGGCGCAGAATTTGTTTGCATTGACATCCATATAAACCCTGATTCGGGCGCTTTAAATCTGGTGCGGCGCAAAGTAATCTCTGCACCGCAACTCGATTTGGCCGATTTCGATGTATCTGAGAGTCGTATTTGGGCGTTGTGGAGCAATGCCGAAGGCGAATTTAGTATTTCGAATTTTTCGCATTTACGCGGCATGGGCATGAATTGGGTGTCGGCAGCGATGGAGCCGCCGCCGGATCGTTATTGTGTTGGCATAGAACAGGGCATGGATCCGCGTGAAGCCTACTGCTCGTACATTTTTCATCCGGGCAAATTTGAACGCAGCGTTATTGCGAAAGCGCTTTTTGTAAGTATTTAAATTCTTTAAATATTTTGTTTTTAATTATTCTATTTTACTGGTTAACTAAAGAAAATCTAGTTTTAAAATAATTTAGAAGTAATTGTGATTATTTAAGATTATGTTGTAATATTTTAGATGTTCCGTCGATCGAATGTACGCTTTGATGCCAAACACTGCACAATGACACTGCTGAAAGAGCATGTCAGTCAGGCCGTCGAGGATGAGATCCAAAACGAATTGAAAGACTTCGATGTCACAGATGATGAATACCTCGAAGTGTCGACGCGTCTGTGGGAACGTTTTTACTCGTGCTGCGAACAGTATCACATGAAGGCGTGCCAACCCACAGGTCTATTAATACTCGAACCCATCGATGCTGTTTGTGTTGTCAAGAAGCAGCACTGCTCCTTGTTGCGTCCCTGCGAGACTCTTGAGCATTTGATGCTCTCCGGTGACGATGTCGATATAAACAATGTGGTGCCGGTGCACTTTCCCGGCAATGAACGTGTCGGTGAGGATTTGGTCAATCTGGTCGCAATCATAGCACAATTGGAGAAATGGCTTCCCGAAGATGTGAAAATAGATTTGGACAAAAAACTTTATCAACTGGAAATGCCGAATATGCTCATCTCGAAACTTACCGATGAAATTTTGGCCGGCGATCCGGATAAAGAGATTTTTCCACGTAATTTTTTGGGAATCATGCTTCAAAAGTTACAGACCATTAGTGATTTGCGTACGGCAATGTCGTTGATCTTGGATACACTGCGTATGGATAATGGTAATCCGGAGGCGATGCAGACGCATTTGAGTAAGTTTTAATTTACAGTGCCTACAACGGTAAATAATTTGATAGTTTAATGATAAATTATTTTATGTTTAGAAACCATATAATAAAGAACCTTCTATTGTGTTTTTAAAAGGGCAGAATTCCATTTAAAAATTTAAAATTATCATTTTTTTTTTAAATTGTCGCTAAACTTTTATTTAAATTTGTATATATTTTATAAATTATATTTTCTTAATGCAGATGTTGCCCAATCTTCGCGATTTCTCATGTCCATTGGCGCATTATTTGGCAGTCAAATCGGGCTTTCACTGCTCTCTGAGACAGTGCGTCAAACGGCATTAATAAGGTTAATATTCCATTGCTTTGTATACGATTCGTATTATATATATTTAAAATTTCGGTTTATCTTTTTTTCTAACTCAGATTTTCTATCTGCCGTAATCTCTTAATATTCCAACAACTTCTCATCGACACTTACTCGCTGCCAGTGGATATTTTGGAAACGTTGCGTTCGCAATTCATGCCCGATACTGTCATATTTTTGCAGTCCTACTATGTTATGGTTTGGATATCGGAGACGCCAGTCAATATTAATGCCGCCTCGGCCTTGTAAGAGCTATAAAATTAACTAAATCAACATTTTAAATAATTTGTTTTTTTCTGCAGAGAAACCTCGATTCAACGCCTTAATTTGCTGCAATTGACCAATGGCTCTGGGCGAATTTATTCGAACGGTGGTAAATGTCATGCGGCGCCTTTGTTGCGTGTTTTTCTAAACGCGAAGGGATTGTATACCGCGTTGGCTTTGTATGCGGATAGCTTTAAAACGCTTGACATTCCGACTTGGCAAAATACGCTTATACCGTTAACTACGATCGTCAGCCAGTTAATGTAAGTGTCACTTTAAAGTATCTTAACATTAACAAATTACAATTAAAACCTAAATTAATTTTTAATACAATTGTAAATTGTACTATTAAACTTTTTGATTCAAACAATATCCTTTTCATTTAAAGTTGGGCCGTTTCCTTTAATTTTGTATTTGGCGAGTGGCTCTTTAGCACTTGCCAACACATCATCATCGAGGACTATGTGCGTCTGTTAAACAACTGGTGCGAATGGAACATATGCTCACGTAAATCTTTCGTTTTGATATATATTAATTATTTAATTATAATCGTTTTTTTGTCTTTAATCATTTTGCAGGACAATTTATATTGGCAGTTTCGCTTTTGGATTGTGGTGAGACGCACAAAGCGTACGATTTGTTTTTACAGTCCGCGAAGGGTGTAATTAAAGAGCACTTCCTCGCCGATAAGATACTCAAGGGCAGCGCCGTTTTGTCCGCCGAGCAACTCGATGAATCCAGCAATGAGGTCGCCATCAGTAATCAAGCCATTGCACAGTACTATCTGAAGGTGATTCAACTCTTTGAGCAACACAATGCCGTGGATCACATTATTTCGATGGCGCAGGTTAGTGGTGCAACAAACAAGTTTAGTTATGGTTAGAAAATTTAGAGCTTTTGAAAAAATTTAATAGTATGCAAATTTGTTTGTTTGTTAAAAAAAAACATTTTAATTTAACAAAGTTTAAATTTTAAAAAAAACTGAAATTATTTTATAATCGTCTTCAGGTAGCTATTGGACTACTCGCACGTACCGACCCTCAGTTGCCCATGTTCCAATCGATTGTTTTCAACAATCACCTTCAGCTGGAGCACTATGAAGAGGCCTATCACTCGCTCATCTACAATGCAGAGCTCTCACGCCGAAAAGACTGTCTGCGTCAGTTAGTCGTGACATTGTTCCAGCGTAAGCGGCTCGATTTGCTGATGCACTTTCCTTACGTTGGGCTGCACGAGGAGTTCGAGAATATTGTCGAGAGTCGGGCGCGTTCGTTGGCCATCGAACAAAATGAAATTTACGATTTTCTGTATGCTTTCCATGTAAACAACGGTAATATGCGCAAAGCTTCCGCAATAATGTACGAGCAGGCCATGCGATACCAACTCGAAAGCGATTCGATGGAATCGATGCAAAAACGCTGTGCTGCGCTGTTAGTGTGCATAAATGCGTTGCATTTGATCGATGAACGCTATCGCTGGATTGCCAAACCGGTAATTGGCGATGAGTATGGCAACAATATCAATGGCGAGTTAATGGACACCACAGAAGAGTTCACTAGTGGCGGTGGCAAGCAACAGCAAGTGGTTGTGCTTGAAATTAAGAATATACGTCGAGAACTTTTGCAGACAGAGGCGCTTGTTCGCTTGGCCGATTTTCGCAAGGATATAAATGCGTTTTTTAGTGCCGGACCGAAGGAGTTGGCTGTTATATTAGCCAGTTGTGGACTAGTGACGGCCGCTCTTAAATTAGCTAAGGGTTTCGAGATTTCTTTATTACCCATTTTCGATAGCCTGACGGCGGCTTGTGTGCGAACGGCCGATGAAAATCCCAACGAGGCGTGGTCATGGTTGCAAGAGAATGATTTAGCGGGTAAGTGATAATGTATATAATATAAAATAAAATGTATAAATGTTTATTTTTGTGTTTGTTGAAATAATTAAGTTATCAGAACAATCGAACTCTTTCGGTTTTAATTTTTTTGTTCAATTAATTATACGCTGCAGATTTGCCACATCGCAACAAAGCCGCTGATATGGCCTGGTCACTGCTTCAAAAGCTCGTGGAGGACAATGAGGCAGAAAATTCAACACTCATACGCAAGTGTGTAGTCAACAAGCTGCTTAGTTTAAGCGCTTTTGTGCCGCAGTGGTTGTACAACGATTATAAAGTGCGTAGTGGTGTTTTAAAATATATTTACTTTCCAAATATTAAATATTTTTAATTTTTTTTTAAAGTTGTCAAATTGTTCCGAGTTTCTGCGTTTGTTTGTAAAGCACAACCGCTTGCTGGAAGCGGCTCAGTTAGCTGAGGAAATGATTTGCGCCATGTTAGGCGCCGGTAGCGAGTATTTTAGTTTTAAACATTCGATTGGTGTAACAAATCCCGAAATGTGTTTGCCACTGAATACACTAGATTTGCTGCTGCACGGGTTAAAGCTCAACGAAGAGGAAGATTTTGAATACAAACAGGTATGTCAAATAACATTAAAAAATATATTGAACTCTTAGAATAAATGTATTTTGTTCTCGTTTTGTAGGCTGCTATTGAGCTTTCGGATGTAATCCAAAAGTATGTCACGACAGCATTGCGTACCGCGGATGATAAAATTCAAATGGTCCACCAAGAGCAACACGACGAGCGGCGTCAACAGTTGAGAAACTAAGCATTTTTCACCATTTAAAGTTGAATAAAAAGAAAACAAAATTTTATTTTAATACAAATTTAGATTTAAATACTACAAAAAAAGAGTAAACTTAAAGTGACTTGTAAGATTAGAAATCATCCATCATCATGGAGTCGGCAATAAACTTCTTGTAGATATTCATAAACTGTGCCACAAATGCCTCCAAGTGGAAAATATGTTTGGCGCCGTTTTGCATGCGATGTTCATACAGCGTGGCGTATTCGAGAGTCTTAGCCTTCAGCGACATGTCGCAGTTGCGAACCAATTCCTCGACAAGTCCGCGAAAAATCATATCTGGAGGCACACCTTGCGCCAGCAATTCGTACAATCGTTCACGCACCTTTTCCAGTTTAGCCGGCGTCTGTTCGGTCACAATTTGATTGGCCGTTTCACGCAAATAGACCTACAGAAAAATATAATGGATATGTTCAAAAGATATTCGAATTGAATTTTTATTTATAATAAAAAATAAACCAAATAAAAAAAGAAATGAAAAGAAAAACTTAACGCAAAGATATATGTAAAGGAACAGGGACACAAGGAAAATTTGGACAAAGAAAAGAATTATTATTTTACGAGTAACGTACTTAGAATAGTTTTTTTATAGCTTTTACTAAGTAAATTTTAATCTTTTAATATTAATGTCGGTTCTTTTGGATGTAACTTTAAGTTCATTATTATTTTACCTGCCAGTCAAGCTCGACAATTTCCTGTTGTGCTGTAAACGGATACTGCTGTACCTTGCATGCTTCCAACATAAGCAGTGCACGCCGCAAATTCCGTTCTGATTTGTCGATTATGCGCACCCCCAGTTCGGGTGGCAACTGAAGGCCTTCACGTTTGCATGTTGACGCCAGTACCGCAGACATTTCCTCGACCGATGGCGCAGCCACCCGAATTCCCAAACAACGCGACCTAATTGCGGGTATGACGCGAGACGTCGAATTCACGGACAGTATAATGCGACATGTCGCCACATATTTTTCCATTGTACGACGGAGCGCATGCTGAGCGTCTTTTGTCAGCTCATCGACTTCGGATAGTACGATGACTTTAAAATCCCTCTGTCCATTCGGATCAATTTGATGCGTCTGTGCCACTTGTTTAATCAGATCGATAACGACGACACGATCGTAAATGCCGGCATCAGACGGATTCACTTCAAGATGGTAGTTGCTTCCCACAGTCATCACTTCAATTTTGCGATTCGACGGCGTGGTAAAGGTCATGGTTTCGTTGCGCAAACGTTCCACCCCGGCGCCGTATAGTTCACGCAGTAGGCACATGATACGCGTTTTCTTGCCGGCTCCCGAAGGCCCATAGAACATCAGATGCGGAAAGTCGCCCTGCTGACAGAGGTTGCGCAGATTCTCGGCTTGTTCCTATTATAATACAAAAAAATATGAGTGACATAAATCGTATTTTGAGTTTTATTGGACCTTGCCTTGTGATAGTCAAGTTTGGCCAATTCGCGTGGTCTATGTTTGTCTACCCAGAGTGCCATTTATAATCGAATTTTAGTTTTTGTTAAATTTATTATACAAAATTACTAAACACCGGTCTTTTCCGTTTCCCGCGTTTTGAAAGTTTTTTGTTTACTATTATTTTCAGAACTGCCAACTTTTGAATTATTATAATTTAAGAATATCTATTTTATAAAATAATATTTGACATATATATTAAAGGATAGTTTTTATTACGAACCAATAAAATACTATTTAAAATAACATTTCTTTAACAATTCATGTAGACAGAATAACTTGTCAATATAAAAACAGTATTGTTGAGTTGGTTACCCCGGCAGGAATATTACAGTCAGCTGTTTTTGTTAGTGCTTCTAAAAGTATTGGACATTGTGAATGAAAACATTACATCCAAGAAGAAGAGAGATCACGTTTTGAAATTAAATAAAATTGAAATGGAAACAATGGTTACTGCTACCGCCACACAGGACTCTAGTGACTCCACAAACAAACAACAGCAATCGCAATTGATCTGTCTGCCCGGACAGCGTCTGTGCCTCTCTGATGAAAACACGGTTTCTGGTCAAGGCACCTACGAGCGCCAGGGCTACATTTATGCTACATTGGCGGGCACCGTCAACATTCGACAACAGGATAACGTAAGTGACCTTGATCACTATAAGCAAATAGAGTTTATTTTTTTTTTTCAAGTGCAAATTCGTCGAAGTCAAATGCGGGGGCAGTCAAACGATTGTGCCAATGGCTGGCGACGTGGTGACCGCGCGTGTTCTGCAGGTAAATCAACGCTTGGCCAAGTGTTCGGTCATCTGTATTGGTGAGCATATACTGGAACGCACCTATCGGGGCATATTACGCAAGGAGGATATTCGCTCCACGGAAAAGGATCGCGTTGAAATGTACAAGTCCTATCGCCCAGGCGATATTATTCTAGCACGTGTGGTAAGAGAATTTGTTTTTTTTAAGAACACTATTATATTAGACTTTTATTTTGGAGAATAGTTGCCACAAACCGAGTTGACGTGCTATCAACTGAGTACAGCGGAAAATGAACTTGGAGTTGTTGTTGCTACGGCAAGCGAAAGTGGTCCGAAAGGAGTGCCAATGGTGCCGGTTAGTTGGACGGAAATGCAGTGCCCCAATACATTGGTTAAGGAACCGCGCAAGGTTGCCAAAATTGTACCTGAAAGCGCGCTTAAAGTGGAAAAGGACGCTGAGAAATTAATAAACTAATAGCACAAATTCGAGGAAAGAGTAGGTTTATATATATTTTTTTTTGTTAATTAAAATACAACTGCTTATGCAGAAGAAAAAGACTTATTTTAAATGTTTTTGACTTAATATATTACACACAATTGAAATATAAAAAATAGTAGACTTATATATTGGCCGTTAGCAGCGTATAATCGGATATAAAATTATCAACTAGTTTTGGATCAAGTGTCTCCTTGGCGCGCTGATACAGCTGCGACATGCGTTTTGGATCGCCGTGATCGCGTTCGAATTTTATAAAATCGATCCACACCTTTGATTGTGTCTTTCCGAAATAATACGCCGCATTTTCGTGACACAAGCGCCAACGATCAAAGTCCGACTTTGTCTGCAATTAATATAAAAATTTTAAATAAAAAATAAATAGAAAGAAAAAACTACATTATATTCTTACATGCACAGCCAGCTGGGACTCTAAAATGGCCATTTTCTGATGCAGCTCCATACAAGGAGGCGGCAGCTTACACAATTCATCGTATTCTGAACGCGTCTTCTGCATGGTCATGTTTAAAATGCAAAATTCCAAATATTCACCACGAAAAATGCCAAATTCAGGGCACACCTGCTGACAGGCCTCCTTGTAAAGCTTTTGCAGACTCTTGGCACAATCGTCGTAGCGTGTCTTGTAGAACTGCAACGTCAGGCGCCAGAGTGGGAATGACACTGCCGCTCCCAACTCGTTATTAGCTCGTCGAAAGATTTCACGCACGCGCTGCTCATTGTTATCGACTACATACGTTGACAGCCAAACCTCGTAGAGACGCACTGACTTGTGTATTTGTACTGCACCCGAGAGCACATTCTCGGCGATTTGTATGCCGACCGGTGTCTCAAGTAACATGCGTACAAAAGCACAATAATGATCGATGCTCATCAAGCCCGATTCGTGACCCTCCTTAAAGGCGATTGCAAGCCGTTTGCGCTTGAGCACTTGCTGTGTGGACATGTCTTGGTTAAGTTTAAGCATGGCGTTAATGTAGAGCGTCCACATTTGAGCCGTTTGTAGCTAAAAATGAAATGAATGAAAGTGTAAAATTTAAACCATAGATTAAAAGTATTCTTCAAAATTTGTTATAGTAATATTTTTTTGTATTGTAAAATGTTAAGAAATGAATTCATAACTAAATAAATAAATTGCTTACCGTACGGACAGCCTTTTGGTAAACGCTGCAAGCCAACTCTATGCGCTGCTTGAGCGTACGTTTCACCCAAACACTTTTAATGCTCGGATCCTTAACATTGACCACGTCGTCGTCACTGTCGTTGACCGTTGCCGGGGCCAACGTGCTCAAAGCGTTCAATTCGTTTGAGGCAGAAATTGCTGTTGCTGCCATTGCTGCCGAAGTTGTATCAATTTTGCGAACATTAGCCAAATCGCTCATACTGAATCCACGCAATTCGCGCTGCGCTAACGCATCCCACAGCAGCTCTTGACGTGGGAACATTTGCATCAGATCGTCGAGAATTGTTTTTTGCAACGGTACCGTTAAATTTGAAAATTTATCCTCTTCACAGCGTTCGAGCAAACGCAGAAAGTAGGCAACGTTCGAGATTTTCTTTTTACTATTGCGATAAATAAGTTCGACACATTCAAGACCCTTATCCTGCTCCGAGAATGTGTTGTTGGCCAAATTACGTTCGGCGCTCATTTTTGACGTTTCCATAAGCAGAATGTCGAAGAAGGATTTATTGATTGCCTCCGATTCGGGATGACGATGAAGACCACGAAAGAAGATCTCTTTGACTTTTGCCATGTTTGGACTGTACTCGTATGCCCAGAGAGCGGCATTGCACCAGACGTTGGGATCATCAGCGTGTAACTGTATAAGGAAATTTAAATTGATATATACAATTAAATAATTAAAAAATAAGAGGATATTAAAAGACTATTAAATAATGCAATCTAGCACGTTTACGTACATCGAGAACTTTTTCGAAGATTCCAGACACCTCATGCGGCACTGATTTCTTACTAAATTGAATAAAATATTCCCAGAAACTCAATTGATGTGGAAATTTGGCGCATCCTTCGCGATAGGCACGTATAATTCGTGTTGCAATCGAAGCTTTCAATCCAGCCATTTTGGTGCCGTGCAGTTTCTCCTTTTCGGTAACCCATTTGTGCATCTTCTTTTCGAACTTTATAAAATCCAAATAGTCACGCATCGACTTTTCACTTTGGGTAATCTTCGTGTGGAAACTTTCGCGTTTCCGTATGCATTCTCTGTTAAAAAATTAACACACAATTATATCAATTTAGTTAGTTGTGGATGCACGCGGAATTTACGAAATTCAACCAACCTGATTTGTTCATCCGTACAAACTTCGAACTTTTTGAGCAGCTCGTACTCAGGCAGCAGGCGCTCCTGTAATTCGGCAACAATTTCCGCCATGTTTGTGTGATATTTTGTCAAGTGTTATTTAAATAAATTGTTTGTTTATTTTTTTTTACTTGTTAAAAATACTTGCGCACGTTTTTTTCAGTACAAAAAAATTACAGGCGAATTCTTTGTACTTGATTCTCCTTCTTCTTCTTTATAACAACAATTCAAAATAACCTCTTGTTTTAAGGGATGGCTACAATCAATATATTTACACAAGAAATTATTTTTTTTAAATTCATGCCTGCACAAAAGTTTGACAATCGAAACGGAAAAGTTTAGCCGCCGACAACGATAACCTTTGTTTATAGCCGTTTAGCCACTGCTACAGCTCGACTTAATCTCTGTTTACTATTACAACTGACGATATTACAACTGAAATAATGACAGTTAATTTACTTATAAACTTTTTAACTGATATTTAACTAAAAATGTAACTGATTCCGGTTTCCTTTTGTTTGTCGTTGTTTTAAAGATTAATATTAATTGAAAAAAAAAATATTTTAAACTGGTTTCAAAAATATTTATGATTGCATAATAATCTCAATCGAATCTATTGTAAATGCAAATTCTTGTCACTTAAGTATCACTGTGAATGCATTTTGTAAAGAAGAAGACTTTCGTTTTCGGATGCTGTTTTCTCCGACAAAGCTTTTCTTTTGCAAAAAAATCGTGTTTCAATTAAAATTGTCCAACCAATTGTGCGTTTAACTTACGAAAAGTGATTTTTGTTTACATTTGCCAACACGAGCAGTTATTAAACGCATTAAATTTGCTGTGGGTGTACAAAAACAATTAAAATCATGTCGGAAAACAAATCCACGTCACGTAGCAACGTCAACTCGAATCCGCTGTTGAGCGCTTCAGTGACCGGTCTAACATTTGATGAATTTCCCAATAAATTGACGCTGCTGCCGGCAGCACCGCCCATTGTGCATGCCGTAGCACCACCGCCGCCAGTTGCTGCATCTGCACTTGGTCGAGGTGAGTGAGTGGGTTTATATATTAATATGAGCCCCGCCAACTGTTGCTCCCACCAGTGATTGCATCTGTGTAGGTTTTGGTATTTGAAATGTTATCAATATCGGCCGATGTTGGAGTCTGATTGGGAATTTAGTAGGTCTTATCAGAAATTGTTGAATGTTCGAGGAGGGGAACGAAGGAAGAAACATGAAATTAATTTTCGAGGCTGTTTTACTGTTGGTTTCGTGTGTTTTGGAATTTTGCTTTTTCATAGACTTTGTAGAGGAATATTTTTTTAATTTTGTAGTTGCCACAGTGTTTTAACATTTCGAATTATATGTAATCGAAATTTTAAAGTATATCCAATAGTAAATATATCAAAAAAGACCCTCAATCGACTTTTGTTTTTATCCAACCACAATAAATTTCTTTATTTAAATATAAACAAATTAATATAAAAAATTGTTTTTCATTATACAAACTAAGTAGTTGTTATTTAAAAAACGAGTTTTTGGCTTTTTCGTTAAATATATCATAAATTTGATCTAAAATGCTTGAAAATCAACCAACACCAATTTTTTAATAACTATAAACTTAAATTTAAAACTAAAACTTAAAAATGTCTACGAAGGCTCTACACCACCTAATCCATGCTTCGTGTCGAATGTGAACGATATGTTGGCAGGTCCAGGGTCACTTTGCGACGGCGACAGCACCACACAATGCTCACGATCAGCAAAATGATCAGCAACAACAACAACAACGATCCCAATGCAATGGCCGCAATCGAGGCCTCCGTTAGAACTAAATCTCTTACATCAATATTATGTGAACGCTGATTTCCCGCAATATCGTATGCGATCAATGAGAGGCGTGGTTCACAACACGTTGCAATGTAAGTGGCACGCAGCGGTTCTGTTGACCCAACCGTATAGCTATTGCGCGTTATGAGACCAGCCGGTGTTGACTGCAAACGCATGATGCCCGTCTGCCAATCTTGTGCGGTAACATCTAATGTCCAGAAGCGTTCGGCGCAATTTGAGGCGTCAGAAGCGATATATTCACATCGGCTGCCAAATGTCCAAGATACTGTCGGCGGTGTAGTGTCCTGAAATAGCAAAGGTTTATTTAATTAGAAAGCCAATCTGCTGATCATGTTTGACATATTTCCACCGTAGTTATACCTGCGCATCCGTTGTTGTAATCACTTTCAAATTAAGCGATAATGAGGCTGTTTCACCGCCATGACATGTAAATGTTATTCGATCGATGGTGCCCTGTGGTGTGCCACTGGGCACAAGTACGGTCACACTAACGCTGGCCATCTCACCCGCTCTTATGAACACACTAAGAGATAGAATTAAGTTGTCAATAATATAATATAACCCGAAGCAAATATGTATTTGGAAACATTAAACATTCGGAATAGCATCTGAAGTCATGTTTTTATTTCAAATATGGTGGAGTAGAAACTTTTAGTAAAAAAAAGTATGAACTTCCTTTAGGAAGTTTGACAATATCCTACCTTTGCGGCACGAGTCGCTGTAAGAAGCGTCGCTCATCGACCACTTGAATATTGTGGAAAACCGGCTCGGACCTCATGTTTGTCACTTCAAACTGCAGTTGTGCTATCATGCCGGGTGCTACGAGCACTTGTGAATTTAAACCCATTTCGATTTTGGTAACACCGCGTTGCAGCACATTTGCTGCTCCCGTCGTCGGTGTTGTACCTTTTCTATCGGCTGCTGTGTCCTTGTGAATTTCCACACCGGAAAATGTCTCAACCTCACTTTTTGGTGCGCTACCAATCTCGTTTGAGGTTTCATTATCTTCGGGAAATTTAATATTATCATGAGTTGGTATTGTTGCTACAGCCAGAGCGGAAGTAATACTCTGCAGTCGGCTATTACGAAAACGCGTCGGGTAGGATGCGGAGAAGCCCTCCATAAAGTAGGTATCGAAACGTTTGATCATATCGTCTGAAAATAATCGTTGGTACTATAAGAACTCAGTTTGACCTTTGATTGCAGATAAGATGCTTACATAAGAAAGTTATGAAAATTGAAACGTCTCAATGTGTGAAACTTCAATTAGGATCCCGAAAAAAGAATCAATAATTTAGGTTTATATAGCTGTGGGACCCCAAGTAGATCAATAGAATTTCAAAACTATATTTGGCTTAACAAAAATGTAACGATCCCTCAATCGTGACATAATTAAGTTTAAGATTTTGTTTTAAGAGTCAAAAACATTTCCGTTTAATTAAAAAATATTATCATTAAAAAATGAAGCTCTGTCGGCAATCGGGAACCAATCCTAGCCTTATATATTTACGAATTAATGTATTTTTATAACTCAAAAATGTGGGTAATTGTGTTATTAAATAGAACATTTTTATTGTTATACACAAATTGATTTCCCGGAGCACATTTTTATCTCTTATATTGTTCAAGTCTAGCAGTTTTAGTTAGTGAAAGAAGACTAGCATCAAGGGTGAATATGTTATCAATTCGAGAAGAAATTGGAAAATAATAATACAAATGCTTATCTCAATTTGTGTACGTATTTGTGACGCGAATTATTGAATCATTCACGTCATAATATTTATACATAAACAACTTGGAATTCACACTTTTAGTTGATATTAAGTTCTTGCGGCATAAAGACGCAGCATCCACAAGCCGCTGATATTAATTAAATTAACTATTGAGTGAATAAAAGTTAAGCTTGTGAAAACCATAAACCTACCGAGAAATAGATCTGCTTTGCGATCGGCACGCACATATACTTCATACTCGAGTTCTAGGTCGTCGGGTACCATTTTCAATTTGAATACGGTCGCCTTGCGTATTTTCGTCAGAGGTACGTAAGCATCCAAACGTTGATCATCGACACCAAGTGTCATAATGTGTGATTTGAATTTGACCAGTTTTTTGAGGTTGATATCTAAAAAAAAATAAAGAAATTTGTGAAATAAAAAAAGTTTAGAACCGTGTTCTTTAAAGTAGATTGTTGATCCTTTCAATGTGTCTCCTAAGGCTATTAATAAATGGAATATTTGAGTATATACTCACAGCCGATTCTGAATCATCAGTGTGATTCGTATGAGTGCATTATATATGTTATTAAGATTTTTGCTTTTAACCTTATCTTTTTTAACCTCAAAAGCCAATAAAAAAATATATTCTTTCATTTTGGCGTAGGTTTGTATTATATTGAAAACCAAAATTTGTTAAGCTAATAACATTTGTATTTCAAGCTCAGTTTATGAATTTAAAATTGATTTTATTTTTGGCTGAAGGCCGATGGGAATAGCAAGATTATTTTATAAGTTCTAAAAAAAGACCTTGAGCCCGAAATGAAATCAAATGTTGCTTCCAATAAAAATTTGCTTTTAAATATTTAAATACTACACAAATAAATAATATTTTATATTGAATACTTTAAAAATTAGAACTTTTCGCACAATCACTTGATTTATAAATGGAAATTGTTTCTCATGTCACTGTGATATATTGTATTTTAATATAGTTTAAAAAAATTTCATTGATATACTTACGAGTATAACATATTAAAAGATATAAAATATAAAATTAATCTTCTGCTTTTAATGTATAATTAACAAATTAAGCGATGAAGATTTATTTTGGGCAGTGCAACTAGTTTTTGTTTTAAATATTTTGACAATATCCTGAAACTCATTGTTTTGTTAATCATTTTTAAAGAAAATTAAATCCACTAATCCGGCAACACTAAACAATGGTATATCGTTTTTTTTTTCTTCTCTTATTTGTCGTATTTTGTGTACGGTCAACGGAACAGCTGATCGCTTGCTCATGCGCAGATAAATATACGAAAACAACAAGCAAAAGTGAAAACGAAAAAAAAAGTTAAGCGTTTTACGTGTGCATCGTGTGAAAATTTTTGTTTTGAAAATACAAGGAAGAAAAAAAACTAAAATCTTTCTGAACACTTAACAAACTATTGTGAAATTATAAATTTGCGTAAAACATTTTATATTCGAATACATAAAAATAGTTTTGAAGAGTGACGTCAGATTCATTAAAACAAATTTCGAAATTCATTCGGATAAATCTCAAACGACCGATTGACCGACTGACATAAGGTAATAATTAATAGATTATTAAGCAATTTCTATATTTTCTTAAAATTTGTCTACCAACACATTTAAAGGTCAACTCGGTAGTTAAATAATAAACCCGTTATTTATGCATTTTAAATATTTGCCCTTAAAGTTTTCTATTCGCGTAGTGTTTTGTTTTTTTTTTGGTATTTTTGCATATTTTTTTCCTTTGAGGTTGATTATTTGATTTTTTCATGTTGCTTCGCAACCAAACAAAAACAATATACACAAGTGCAGTTTTTGTTTTTGCTGCTGTTGTTGTTATTGTTGTTGACGTTGGTTAGTTTCGCGTAATGAGTAACATTTTGAATTTGTGGGTTGCCAACATTTTAAAAATACATTTTTGTTTGTATAGCTTTTCATATATCATATTTAATAAATTTTCAGCACAGTGCTTGTTTTTAAATATGTATATACATCTGTATATTTTATTGCATACAAATGTTGCAATATACATCTTCCGCATAGAACAATGACTGGTATAAATTATGAAGCTGTTCATTTTAAAATTAATTTCTATATTTTTGAATTAAATTTTTAAGTTCTTCATTTACATTTCATATAAAATTCAATCAAAAATAACTTGAATTTTTCAAATTGCTATACAACATGACGATAATGCGAAGGTTTTTCTTTTTTTTTTTTTTAATATCTTATTGAAATATTGAAATACCCGGTTCTTCCGGCTAAATGATTGCTGCCAGTCATCGTTTTATTTATTTATACAATTTGTGACAATTGCAATATTTATCGTTCTTTGACTTTGGACTTTGAGACTACTTAGTCGAGAGATGAGATAGTCTTGCTTTGCGAGTCGTCATAATCTGAGCTAACTGAACTACACTTTGTTGATCGTTGGTGGTTGTTTGTTGTATTTCTTTTTGTCCTATAATTGTAGATTAGGATATTCTGAAGTCTTCAATTTAGTTTCCCTTTAAACAAATTTAAAAATGTGCTCTTTCAAATGATTCGCTGTGCTGTGGTTAATTATTGAATCTAACTACAATATACACTAATTATATACGTTAGGATGACTCAAAAAACTGAAGTTGCTCCGATTTTCAAATCTCGGGTGTACAAAGTTGCGTATTGGCATCAATAGCCACTCTTTTATTAAACTATAATTGGACATCGTTTGATGGGCGAAAGGAAGGAACAATTTTGTACTTTCCTCATATTATATTTATTACACCATGGTTGCCATGATAGCTACAAAATTATTAAGGCAGCAATCGAGGTGAGTTCGCTCAATTGGCGTTCTCATTTCTAATTTCCTATCCTTATTATTCAACCATGGGTAAAATATGTTTTGCACGTATGATTTCATACCAATGTTGCATGAGTGCGTCATGTGGGTAACTTTAGAGTTTGGCTAAAGGTTTATTGTATTAAAAGAAATATTTCGTAATTGTTAGATTTCGGTAAAATTGTGTTTTTGTTAGTTTTGTGCTGTGCAGAAGACAAAGAATAAGAAAAGGAAGTAGAATATTGCAGATAGAAATGAAAAGAAGACAAACTACGAGTACTAATAAAAATACGTAATGTTGTTGTTATGTAAATAAAAAGGACATTAATGCGCGATCTTCGTTTGGGACAAAAGACAAAAGCGTCGGGTGCATCCTTATTATTATTATTTTTTTTTTTATTTAAAAGTGTTGATACACAAATTTGTGGTTAGAACAAATAAACACATAAACTAAAAACATTTAAATTTCATAGTAAAATATTTGATTTTATACCTGCTTCTTTTATTTTGTTTGATTTTCTAAACTACACAGTTATTATATATAATTAATTATTGTTTTGCTTACGACTAAACACATAATATTTTTTGTACTGTTATAAAAAATATTTTAAAAATTAACAAATTATTTTTGTTTGTTTGCAATATCATTTGTGTTTTTTTTTAAGAACACACAATTTAATATTTCAAATTAAACATTACTGTCTTTGTAAATATTTTAAATTAAAATTTATTTTCAATAAAATAAAATATTTGAAATAGAATAAATGTTTAATATTGAAATTTGTGTGATCAATAGAAAAAGAACACATTTAATATAAAAGAATACAAAACACAAATGTAGGTAAATACAATATATATACACGGGTTAATTTAATATAAATCTATATAAAATACAGCTACACACGTATATAAAGGATAGGCAATTTTTCAAAAAGGTTTAAGTCGACTTGAACGCAACTGACATGAATTTTTGCCATTACAAAGAAAAGTGTTCGAATACAACTTGAGTATTTTCAAATATCCGAATCGATTTGATTTTATTGATGAATAGTTTTTCGGTTTAGGAAAGTTTACGCTTTGTTGTTGACATCAATTAAAAAAAAACAATTCTTTTCATTCAAGTATAATATAAAAAAATTAACAAATAATTGGAGTTTGAATTGGTAATTTATTCTTTAATTGATTTATTCGAATCGTATTTAACTTTTTCAAATCTCAAAATTTTTACAACCGTCTCAAATTCTTTAAAAAAGTTTTTAATTTCCAAAAAATATTCACTTTCCGCGATTTAAAAACCTTTTTTTTCAAATTGCTATAAGATTATTTCGAAATTTGACATTTCATTTGAAGTTTTGAAAATACGAAAATATTTGCAACATTTCGAACATTTCGAACATGTTTTTTTCGTTTGTTTCCAAGTGTGCAAAAATAATAAATAAAATTGTAAAATTAAAATAAAATTTGTGTTAACTTAAACATTTAAAAAAGCTTAAAGCTATAAATTGCAGCTAGCAATTGGCTCTGGTCTGCAATAAGTGAAACTTTAGGCTTAAAGCTTAAAAACAGTGTTGCGCCTTTTGTTGTTGTTGTTTTTTTTTGTTTACCCATTTTGTTAGTACGGAGTAGCGCTACGTTACAAACATTTTTAATTTCTGCTTGATTGTTAATATTTTTTGTTGTTGTTTGTTTGTTTGGGAAAGGTTCTTAATAGAAGTTCAATTTTGATTTAGGTTTGTTTGTGCACACTAACCACCATTGGGTGTTTCCAGTGTTGCCATTCGCATGGGTGCATCGATTTTCACATGCAAACTCGAGAGTGTCGTATCGACGGGTATGTCCACTTCCTGCGAACCGCGGAACGCATCTGCGACCAGTGTGAGCTGTCAAAGAAAACCATCGGAGAGTTAGTTTATTATTTGTTTAGAGTGTTTCGCAAAATCATTAAGTAAATTGAACTAGTAAGATAACTATAATAAGTTTTAAATACTTAATCTAGCACCTTTTAAATATGTTTCTATAATAGAAGTAGGAGTTGTTATTATCCAATCGAATTTAAACTGCATATTCGCACTTAAAGTGTTGTATTATTTATTTATTGACTATTATTAAGAAAGCTAAATTTGGAATTAGACTGAGAGGTTAAAATAGTTTTTTTTCCGATTTTGCTCATCTTAGAGCATCAACTAAAGAGAATAGAATGTGAGTTTGAAAGAATAGAAACTCACATACCAAATGTTGATATCTTCCAAACTAGTTACTACGAGCGTTATGAAAGATCAAACTCAGTATACTCCACGGCTCATCCGTGCGTACGTGTGATCTAAATAACAAAAACTTTTTTCTGTATTTACAAATTGAAATTGGATATTCTTTGCATTGCGGAATTTTTTTTGTTAGTTAAGAGAAGGTGATTCCCTTCACTTTTTATTTCTTTTTGTTGTTCTTGTTGCTGTTGTTTCTGTTATTTTTGTATTTGTAGCCTAGTTTGGAACAATGCCAGTATTGTACTTGCATTTTCCGTTTTGCATTTAATTTGAGATGCACGTTAAGGGTTACCAACCGTACTGTCGGAGCCGACAAATAAAAGTGCGTATGAAATTACCGCCTTTGTACTCTGTTAGAAAACAATCTAATTCAAATTTGTGTACTTTCAGTTTTCTGCTTCACGGCATTTTAGTTTTGGTCTAAAGCATTTTTAATTGCTTTAGCTGATCTTTACGTGATTGTTTAACAGTTGTAATGCTTGAAAGTTAACAACACTTTCAATTTAGTTGCACAGTGCTTGAATTTAATACTTAAAAGCTTCACAATTTTAGAAAGTTTTCTTTAACTATTATTTTTAAAATTTTACTTTTTTTACTTTTAAAAATTTAAACATGTTTTGGAAAACTTTAAATAATCTCTGTAAAATTTTACTCAGGAATTTCATCAGAAAACGAAATTTTTATTTTTTATTTAAACGGAAAAAACAAAAAATAAGTTTAAACATTTTATGTGCTTATACAAACGATTGGTTTAAATCATGGTTGAATAATAAGATTAGGACAGTAGAAATGAAAACGAAAATAGAGCGAACTCACCTCGATTGTTGCACAAAAATTCAATTTTTAAAGAGAAAAAAAATGTGGTAGGGATGGAGAATTTATTACTATACACCATGATTTAAATCAAATCAAAGGAAAACTTAAAAATTGTACATTTGAAAAACTTTCCTTACAAAGCCGGGCACTGTGCTGCTAAGCGGTTACATTATTAAATAATTTTAAATTGACAACAAAACAAGTTAAATTGCGCGGGTTTTTATTCAAATCGTATCCATAAACTAAATGTGCACAAAAACTTGTTGCGGCTTGTTGTGATTACAATTGCCGCAGTAATTAAATGTGTGTTGTTTTTGTTTTCTGTTTTCTGTTTTTCGTTTCAGACGCTTAACGAGTTCAAGTTTTGTGTTTAATGACACTTCATTATTGTATTATGTAAAATCTTGTTCTGTAAAAATAGATTCCACTATTTGTTACGGGGTCCCTCAAGTACTCACTGTGCTGCCCTCTAACTCCTGGGAATTTTCGCTACCCACTATGTGTAAAATTTCACCGCCGGAACGTATCGCAACTTCGCCCAGAATGCCGCCTACCGCATCCTGCGTCTCATTCTCGCTCAAAGCACGCTCACCATACCAAATCAGATAGAGCTGTGGTGAATAAAATAAATAATGTATTATAAAAAAAATTGAATACATTGAATTTGTTTTTTTGCAAACCCTTATTCTCTTTTTGAGCAGCGTTATCGCCGCATCCTGCACCAATTCCGTATGTGGCGGTATTTCCGCCGTTGATATAAAAACGGCGCTGTCATAGGGCACTAACTCTGAGGCAGTTACAATGCCAATAAAGGCATTGCCGCCATCGTGCTCCTTGATGCTATTTAAACCGGCGAGAAATTGTCGCGTATTGTTAAAGTTGTACGCCGCCGGAGCACCTAAAACAATATACATATATACATTTAATAAATGGTTGAACATTTCTTCGGTTTAAAAATTTGTCATTTTTTATCTTCTAGATTTACTTTGATTTTTAATTACTTTACTTAATCATCTAATTTCTCCTATTTTTAAAGATTCTTGATCTAATCATAGTAAATTTAAGATCTTCTCTGACACCTTTCCAATACTGTTTAATGTTTGCCAAACGTGCATCTCTTCCCCTTCACTCTCGCGCTCTGTCTCTCTCTCTCTCTCTTTATCTGTCACTTAAATCTCAAACATCAATATTACCCAGACAGAGTAGCCAATGCACACTTAGTGAACACTGGCACATTTATTGCTGCACAAACTCACCCGAAGCATTTAGCGAGACCAAAACAATTTTAATATTTAAATTCGTGCGCAACGCATCACGCCACAACGCTTTCGTTTTCTCCAGCGACGCAGTAGACGGATCGACGATAACAGCTAGCGGCATGCGTATATAGGCATCTTCGATATAGTTGCGTAATTGCTCGTGTGGCAGCAGCTTGCGACGTGTGGCAATATTTTTGATTTGTTTACCCTGTTTGCTGCCAGGGCGCATTGTCGTTGTGATCGCTGATGATTCTGATAAACCTGTTGTTGTTGTTATTGTGGTTGATGTTGTCGCAGTGGTCGCTAGTGTTGTTGGCGCAACAGTTACACTTGCTGTTGTTGCCGCTGCTGGTGCTGGTCTGTCGGTTGTTGGCATCCACGCTGCGAAGCCCGGAAACGCCGCCCGCGACAACACAAAATCAGGCCGCACTGGCGGCTGTGGCTGCTGACCCCCGCCTGGTGCTGACGTCGTTCTGTGGCGCTGTTGCTCTTCTTTCATACTGAAATTATCATCATCTTCCTCCGCTGCATCGTTGGCATATTCCTCTTCGGAGCTATTTTTCTGTTGGTGATGTGGCAGCAATTGCTCTTGAGGAATTTGCTGTTGTTGTGGCAGCGATATTTGCGTCAACTGCTCCTTAAGTTTGTTGTCCTCCATTTCGTTTGCTGCTTCCGCCGCCGGCAATATCATTGCATTATCTGCTATGCTAATCGGATTGTTTTGATAGAGCTTCATTGCTAGCGGCTCTTCTGCATCCGACGATTGTTTTTGTGGCGGCATAATGATGGCTTTTTTGTTGTTCTGATGTTGATGCAATTGTGGCTCACTAACGTCATCATCATCGATATAATCATCGATAGAGGATGAGGAGTACGAAACATTTGTGTCGATCATCTCTTCCGAGGCAGCCGATACCATCGCGGGCTGCAGCGGTGCAGCTGGAAAGTTTTCCGCTTTCGCTTTTCGCACATACTCAGGTATCATTGTTGTTGCTGCTGCTGCTGTTCGCATTGTCGTCGAAGTCAGCAATGCTTCCATGCTGAGATTCTCATCGTAATTCGACTCCTCACTGCCCATACTAATGTCCATACGTTTTTCCATAGTCGCTGTCATATTCTTTTGAATGTGATTGGATTGTGCATCCGTCTTTGCGTCTAAGCGCTCCTTAGATTCAGTTTCCGCTTCTTCCTCTTCTACACTATTCCGATGATGTTCACTCGCTTCGACTTCTTGCTGCAGCACCGCTGCATCGTAGATTTGTTCATTATTACTGACCTCACTTTGACCACTGTTTGCTGCTGCTGGTGAATCATCTGGATCGCCGTAGTCTGCACTGGCGCCGATCGTGGGTAAATTCTGTACTAGCAGGCATGTGAGGATTAGCAGCACGGGTAATAGCAGTCGCGTACTTCTGCTCCCAACACGCAGGCGCGATATCTTTAATCGATTGTCGTGTGTTGTCATGTTTATGTTTAAAGAATTTTTGCTGCAAAATATTTCTATCACTCGAGTCTTTGATTTTGTGGCTTTTTAAAGGCTGCTCTCCGAGAAGTTTAGCATTTTCACTCGAATTTAGTATTGCTGAATACTCATGGACCTAAAAGAATAGAAACAAATGACAGGCCATTATTGAATTTTTGTTATTGAATTTGTATTATTAAATTAACTTGTTGTCTTTATGTGCCCTTAATAATTGTTCACAGCTACCCTACCACCCAAATCCCAATAAAAATTGCCAATCCATTGATAACCTATTAAACAATTTTTGTATTTTTCGTTTTCGTTGCAGGTAATTAAATCATTTTGCTGACAACATAAATATTAATTGAAGGGGGCGACTGACTACCAATTAAAATTTTTTTTCACTGCGTTATTTTGTGCGCTAGCTGGCTGGCTGGCTGGCTGAATGATAAGCATGGTAAGCCGATGATTGATTGATGATTGTATCAGGTGGCTTCGATATCGACAATCGAATCGCTGTGCAATTGTGTTTTTTTTGCATACTTTTTTTTGACACAGTTTTAGAAGCCGTTACATTTTTGACTTGACTTGTCTTGACAGCGGCGCATACAAGTTTTTGCGCCTGAGGTTATGTTTAGGTGTTGTAGTTGCTTTCGCAATGGAAAGTGAAATTTTTAAGTTGATTTTATTTATAAACAAAATTTTTTTTGTTGTTGTCTGTGTAGTTTGCAGTTTTGCGAACATTATTTTTTGCCAAGGCGTTAAATGCGTTTAAACAGGCGACAGAGGGTACCGAAACGTTATAAAATTGTATTATGTTTTAAAAACTTTCAGAGTTATAAGCCGTTGAACTAAAAAGAATTGCATAATTTAAACTTTTTGTATTGTTTGCGTTCTTTAAAGGCTTTAAAAGTTGTTGCAAGTTTTAAATATTCCTTACAGTTTAATTGTTGTTCAAATTCTAAGGGAAAACGATTTCGAAAGACTTAAGCGACTTTGGCGCAATATCTCGTTTTTGTATGATAAATTCAATTGCATTGCTCATACAATTTTAAAGATTTATTATTGTAAAAAACATAAATTTTTTATGTTTAAATTAAGAAAAAAAAAACGCTATCGAAATAATTGCGCTAAGCATTAAAAGACAGACGTGATTCGCTTTGCGTCAAAAATAATTATGTATGCTCAAGCAACATCAAAGTAAATAAATTAAAAACAAAAATAAAAAAAAAATAATAATAAATAAGAATTCGCTGGCTGCTTGTTGGCAAATCACGCATCAATTGTAAAATGTTCCCATGACGCCGACGCGCCGATGCGCCGGCGCAAATGTTGTAATTTTGTTGTGCACTCTACATGAAAAAAATCTGGTTTTATAATCAATTTTATTCAAAGTCACTTAACAATTTAAATAAATATTTTAATAAAAAAATCATTTCTTTTTTTAAGTATTTACCCTCGTGCACTTTTGTCATTTTCTAAACTGTATCCACATAAAATGTTTCCATACTAATTTATTTAATGCTTGGAGTTTTAAAAGCTAAGATTGACGTAGAAACGATCTAAGTAGCTTAATCTTTGTGAGAATCTCTTTCTTAATACAGGACGGCTAAAATCATTCTCCGGCATTAAGCTATCAAGAGAAGATTACATCAACTTTGTCTCAGATCTAGACTTAACTACTTTGGGTTAAGTTACTTTCCTAACATCCTTCAAAGACATTTCTAACCAAAAGGCAGCTAGTTTCTTCAAACTCGCTAAATTGTGTATTCCTAATCACTTTTTAACTTTGAAAACCTCTGTCCAATCTTGATAACACCTAGGGACTACTAAAGGTCTATGTGTGATCTCTCTTTCTTGTTAGATCAGCCAATTTAGTGCAAAAATTGCCAATAGTCTAGAACTCTGTTGACAAGCAGAATTATTATAATAATGACAGCAATATTTCACTATTTTAACGCGTTAATTTAAAAAATTATCAGCTCCAGCATTTATTCAAATTTAAATGCAAACAAGCCAAACCAAACTAAAAAGCTCTACTCAAATAAAACAAAGTGTAGCGTGACAGGGTTTGTTGTTATTTATTTATTTATGTATATATTTGTTAAAGATGACAAGACATGATGAACTGCTTCAAACTGGTCTTTGGAGAATTGAGAAAAAATAACGTAAAAAAGAAGATTTACACAAATGTCTTGAAAAGCAAAGAAAAAAGATTTTGTCAATAGAAATATTATAAATCTTTATTAAGACAAATGTCGACAGGCGAACAGGCACGCGGACTGGGCTGGGCAGAGCCGAGCAGACAGGGTGAGCTTGTATTAAAATTGGAATTGTTTGGTCAAGGCTGTTTATATTTTCGGATTATTGAGTTTTGGGAAAACTCTGCAAAAGGCACGTTAAATTTTCAAATATAACCATTTTTTTTTCAATACAGACTTGTTTGAATTAAAACTTAAAATTCGTCTGTCACAATTTGGCGCCATTTTGAAATTCAAATTTTCAGGAAGACTTAACAAACGTCTTCCTACAAATCTGAATATTTAAATGAGCCGAATTAAAACATTCGAACACATTTCATTGTCTTCTGAATTTACTGACGCACCGAAACTTTAAGAAACTATAAAACCGAACTGGTTTCGAACTGCCTTTTAAAACAAATAAACAAACGGACAAACAGACAGACAAACGGACAAATGGAATTAACAATTTTATCAAACAGATAAAGGTGTTTTTTTCATACTTTCAAATTATGCTATTAAACTAATTTCGATGCTAATGCGCGTTTAATTTGCTTAAGAATACCGATAAAAACACAAACAAATCCATTTTCAAAAGAATTCAAATTGGTTTTTTGTTGTGGTAGGTAGGTAGGAAGGTAGGTCGGTCGGTCGTTCGTTCGCTTAGTCGTTTGGCCGGTCGACGTGTCTACGTGAATTATGACGGGTTTTCAGTATTCAATGTCATGAAAAGTATTTAATTAACACCACAAACGTTATAAACTATGAATACCTACTACACTTGATAAATATCCAGTTGAAAGTGTCGGAATAGCAGAAAGCTAATTTTGGTTTATGTTAGGTTGAATCGATAAATAAGAACAAAAACCTTAAAAACAACTAAAAATTTTATAACTTAGTTCTTGTTTAATAATAAGTTTATAAACATTAATAAATTTACTGTGTCAAAATTAAAATTTGGTTCATAGTTCCGACACTCTGCCACGGAATTTCGCATCGGCTACGCAACGCGGCTTTTCGATTCAAAATATCTTACAAAGCTCGGTATCCTAAAATGTTATTGTAAATGGAAAAGTACAAAAGAGTGAGTACTTCTCATTTAAAATTTAACAATTTTTTTGGCCGCAGAACTTTCGAAGATGTTAAACAGAAATCCACGGCTGCAGTACAATCATCGCTCTGAATTGTTCATAGCTTTCGTTTACAAGTTATTTCTTTAATTTAATTAAATTAACTTACAAATGCGATTAACGATTATGTCAAAAATAAAATGTCCTAAAAAGTGCCACTCCCTTTTTTTAAATTGTTTTAATCAAAACCAAATAAATGGGCAACTGCAGGGTAAGCCAGTAAAAGTCTTGTTGCTTAAGTCTTTTGTTTTGCAATTAACAAAAACAAAAACAGAAACGAAACATTTGGCGGCAACAAAGCTCTCAAAGCACATTTCAAAACATCATTTCAATTATCAAAACAAAGCAATATTGGCCATCGCGTTTTTTGTTTTGTTTCAACAAATTAACACGTTCACAAAATGCGGCGATGGGAAAAGTACAACAAAACTCCGACCAGATCAAAACAAACTCAAAACAAATAAAAAAACAATAAACAATAAAGCATATTTTTATGCTACAAGTATACGAGTAAATGGTTAAAACAAAAAAAAACTACAGAGATTAATCAAGCCACCTGATTAACCGTCAGGCCAGTTAGTTATTCGGTACGTCAGTCAGTCCGTCCGTTCGTCCGTCCGTCAGTTAGTCCGCATGGCAAGCAACCGGCTTATTTATGCATTGACCTTGCATTTAAATATGAACAAATAAATAAAATCAAAAATTTAAATGATCAAGCGCATGCGCGCGCGCTCCTAACTAAGCTGCGGCGGCAACTGTTAAATTGGTGGTGGCCAACGGCCAACAGCGGCAGGTTTCTTTTGAGACGTTTTTTGGAAGCCACATCTTTGCTGCTAATTCATTTTAATTTATTTATAGTATTTTTAAGTTAAGGTTTTTGTGGTTGTTTTTTGTTTTTTTTTTCAAAAGTCATTTTAGTATGATTTCAAATGCGGTTTTTTGTTGTTGTTGTTGTTTAAATTAGTAGGCGGAATATTGGAAATACGATTTGTTTGTACTCGCTGACGACAGAAGCGCGTGCTGCACCAAGTTCAAATTTAACTGGCGGCGAGATTGTGCAAAGGAAATACAGAAAAAATATTTGTTGTAAATTTTTAGCTCTATTTGCTTGTGTGCATGGAAGATTCAATGCATCATTGTGGCTACTTCATATCGTATTGAATGAGGATCTATTTTAAATTTAGATTTTTTGGAAAAGTGTCTATATATTTCTCAACAGAATCTCTATTAAGCTTGATACACTTGACGATGCGATACTCCAACTTCTTCTGAAAAATACATTTGCTCGAGGTCTGCAAATTAGGCCTCCTTTGGGCGGTATTTATCGGACCACCCCAACCGTATATAGTAAATTATTAACTAACTTGTACACACTTTGAATTGATTTAATTGTTAAATACTTACAAAATGAACACATTTATGTATTTTTTATTTGGCTAACAATAATTATTGTAATTTTTTTTAATTTGTTCAACTTTTCTCACGTTATTGTTAATTTGGCTTTAAATTCGTTTTTATTTACTATTTTTTATTATTATTTCGTGATGGTTTGAAGTCAATTTAATGCACGTGCTCAATTGTGTTCACTTTGGCAAACAAACGTGTCGGAATTAAATTATTTGTAGGCTTTTAAATGCAAATTTTAAAAACTTCACAAAATATATACATATATGTATATAGTAAAATCTAATTTGTCTAACTTTAAATTTATTAACTTTAAATTGATATTTAAGATAGTTAATAAAAATTCATTAATAATAATAAATTTCGAAAAGCAAATTTCGAAGGCATCCTAAAAACGAAAGACTTAAGACAAAAACTTTGATAAAATTGCGTTTACAAATTTGCGCTTGCCCAAATTTCTTGTGCCACTTTTTCTTCTTCTTCTAAATTTCTCATGCAAACACTTTTCCAACTTTTCCTATTTTTGAAATATTCTCTTTTTAAAGCGTTCCAAGCTGGACAAAAAATGCCGATAAAGCAGATTTCATTTAAGATCTTTTAAGACACAAAGTCCAATTGTTTCATTTCGCGCTTGTTTGACTTTTATCAACAACTTTTAATATCCAAAGTTATTTATAGAAGCAATTTATAAAAGCAAAATTCGTTTTCTACCAATTCGGATCAGCAGCAATTAACAATTATTTACCCATTAAGTAGACAATTGCTAATCTCTTAAGTCAAATTTGTAAATAATTGAGTATTGAGTGTTGAAGAACATACAAAAAAAAAAAAAACAAGTTAATAAAAAGTTGAACAAAAGCCAAATTAAGAAGCATTACGTGATTGTGCCAATTCGCGAAATGATCTAACCAGTCCAAAAACAAAAATTAAAATTAAAATTTAAACAAAACGATTTTCTCTTCGCTCCAATCGAAAACAATGAAATATTAAAAATTTGTATGCACAAGTGTTAGTCTTTGGGTTACAAAAAAAAAAAATAAAAAAAATAAAATGTCCATGCCAAAAACAACAACAACAACAACATCAAAAATAAATCAACCAAATATTTATTTATTTATAAATTTAACTTTTTTGTAAACGAAAAAAATTACTTTGCCGACGCGTTGAATAATTAATATTGTAATGCTTTGTTTCTTTGTTGTTGTTGTTGTGGTTTTTGTTATTTCCGCTTATAATTTAATTAAAAAGCTATAAAATCTAATTTGAATATTACGCGCATAATTCTCATTGAGTTCTCGTTCGTTCGCTCACTCGCTCGCTCGCTCGACTCTCGCTCATATTTACAGAATTATAAATAAATTTTGCAAAATTACGCAAAAATGACAAAATAATTAAATAATTGTAAAAAAACACAGTAAATAAAAAAAATAAAAAACAACAACAACAACTTAACTGAACTGTCGAATTACAATGTCAAATTCAGTCATCGCACTTGAGTCGTGTCGCGTCAGTCTGTCTGTCTGTCCACTGCGACGTTTTGTTTATTTTTCGCGGGCAATAATTCAAGTGCAAGGTGACAAATTTGACACGCAGCATGGGCGTTTTGTTTTTTAAATGCGACAAACAAAATTAAAAGAAATACAACAAAAAAAAAAAAAACACTTTTTTTTGCTGAGTACTTAAAACAATCGTTTTTACGTTTTTGCTTACACAGCGTTTATATTTTTAAGCATTTACATTGATTTACTACGCCGATGCCTTTTGGGAGCTTGTGTTTATCATTAAAAGATGATTTTGAAAATATCGGAAATTTATTGAGAAGCGAGAACAGATACTCATGGTGTAATAAATAAAAGTAAGACGCAACAACTACAAAAACATTAAGTAAATAAAAAGAACAACGTAGTTTGTGGTAATAAAAACAAACTTCAAAATAAAGCAGAAAAAATAAGGCTGCAATCGAGGTGAGTTCGCTCAATTTGCGTTCTCATTTCTTCTCTCCTAACCTTATTATTCAACCATGCAAATACTTTAAAAAGTATATTTAAAAAATGCTAAACTAAGCACGAAAACAAATCCAGAAAATAGAAAACAGTTTTTTTACTCGTTCATTTATTTGTTGTAATTTTCTTCGGATAGAGCCAAAATCTTTTATGCTTATAATTTTTTACTTAGGTGCTTTTATGTTAACTTTAAACATTTTGGTTAATATTTTTTTACCAATTTATTGCATATCTAATTTGAACATTTTCAATCAATTTTAAAAAATTCAAAAAAAAAATAGAAAACCGTTTGTATGAAAACACTTTCGCAGTGACCGCTCGCTTTGGCAGCTTACTTTCAACTACAAATTTAACTAAAACTAAAAAAAAACTGATAATAAATTCCTCAGCTCGAAAGATCTTCAAACAATAATAAATCAACAAATAATTGAAAGCCACATTGGCTTGGCGTGTGCGTGTGTGTGTGTGTGTGTGTGCGTGTGTGTGTGTTCGTTTACTATTATTACTATTTTTTATTTTATTTTTCCATCTATTGAAACACTTTTGGCTATTCATAAATCATGTTTTTTTTTCTGTACTAATAATTTGAGCGCAATTTCAAAGTGTTTCTTTCTTCGTCGTTTTTCTACTTCTTCTTTTTCTTCTTCTTAAATTTCTGAACCACTTTCTTTTGTTGCTTGTTTCTTATTTTTTTTTTAATTATGCGTTGTTAAAGATTAATTGTACTATTCGAATGTTGAAAATAATTTTTAAAGAAATTGACAATTGAAATAATAAGGTTAGGAGAGAAGAAATGCGAACGCAAATTGAGCGAACACACCTCGATTGCTGCCTAATTTTGAAGTTTGTTTTTATGATTTTTGACCACAATCTATGTTGTTGTTTTTATTAACTTTACTGCACAAAAATTGAATTTTAAAAGAGAGAAACCATAACGTGGTGTAGAGGGAAATTTTTCTACTTTCCTCACCTTATATTTATTTCACCATAGAAATGAGTCTAGAAATTTAAACAATTTTCTCATTATTGAAAATATTTCAATAACAAATCATAAAATTCCAAGCAGTTACTCGACTAGAATCCCTTTGAGCTGGGAGCTGGTGGGGTGAGGTAATAAGGTCAAATGCATTTGCCAGTATTATAATTTACAAAATGAATGTTCAAAGCAAATATTCCACGCGAATTGGTTGGCTAATTATCAAATACGAGTAAGTAGAGGTAGCGAGCGGCGGCGGCAGTAGGCATTTCTAATTAGCACAATTCATTTGCGTCAAATCTATTCTCGGATTGGACATTAATTTGTATATGCAAACAGTATCCAAACAAACTTTAAATTTACATTTTCTTTATTTTGACTTAAATTTACAATTGAATTGAAATATCCAAAATATTTGAAGAATAAGTCACGGTTAGCCACTCTGACTAAGCGTCTTTTTGCGATTCTTAGCTATAAATTCGCTCTTTTTTGTTTGGTGGCAAACGTTTGACATTTAAACTCCTCCTCGTCTTGCCAAAAGAAAAAGCAAACAAACAAAAAATCAAAAACATTAAAATTTCGATTTTGCAAACAATAAAAAATAAAAAAGGTAAATGTCAACCAACAAAAAAATAAGAAAAAAAAAACAGAAAAAATTGTAGCCAACTTGCCTGTTTTGTCTGCTGCTTCGGCGCAGACGCAAATTGACAACTTTCTTCAAATGTATTACTTAAATTTTTTTTTGTATTTGTAACTTTGTTAAGGCGTCAAGTCAGTCAAGTCAATCTTTTAAGATATGTAAAAATTGTTGCACTCGATTTGTTGCTGTTCGCTCGCTCATTCGCTTGGCTGGTGTTGTTTTGGTTGTTGTTGTTGCTGGTTGTTGACAATTATTGCCGCGTGTAGCAGGCGGGATTGCGGTATTTTTTCGTTATTTTTTTGCAAGTTATTACAACTCAAGAAATGACAGCAGCCGCGAAGCACTTTGCATACTTTAATTTTTAATATTTTCCACTTGATTTTTATTGCAAAAAAATGTTAAAATTCGTTTTGTTTTTTCGTTGTTGTTGTATATTTTTTTGTTGAATAAATTTGTATTTATTTTGATTTAAATTTGCACTTAATGCCAGTTTGTTTGTTTGTCGCAAGTGTCGGGAGCGCGCGCGCGCAGCGCAGATGTAAAACGAAAGACTTGAGTAACGAACTTGATTTGTGTTCGTTTAAACTTTAAAGTTCTTTTGCATATTTAAACCGTTTCAAAACTTGTACGCTTTAATCAAAATAGCTTTTAGCTTTCGCGTTGAATAACTTTATTTATTTTAATCTTCTATACATTTAAATTGTTATTTCTTTCATATTTTTTTTCGCACAAACGACAAAATTATTCATTTTATTTCAATTCTTTGATCCGTGGTTGTTTTTGTTGTTTTATTAAGTCAAATTTTGAAAAATCTGCTCAAGTTTATCGGTTTGAAATTTCAGCTTCGAAAAAAGCAAAAAACGCGCGTCATGGAATTTTGCTGATCATTGAAAAAATTACGAGCGAAGAACTTACAAAAATATGAAAACAAAAACAACGAAAGAAACGAAAACGATTTGAAATGTTTCGCAGCGAGTCGGTCGAGTGAAGCTAAACAGTTGGGAAAAAGCGCACGCGTTGCCGTCAAAGTCTGGAATGAAACTGAAAGCTGAAACAGTTGAGCAGCAGCGTTGAGCGACGGAGCGAGTGGTTTTCAGCCACTCGTTTCGGCGCACAACATTTTTTCAGTTTTCGTTTTGTTCGGGCTTTTTGCAAAAACATCAACAAACGCAGCTGCTGGCAGCCGTTGCTGCTGCTGCCTGTCGGAACAGATGATTTTTCTTGCTCGCGGTTTTTTTTCGCCTGCTTTTGTTTGTCGTAGTTGTTATTGTTGTTGTTTTGTAAAGCAAATATTTACCTGCGACTTTTGTGAATTTTTTTCTGACTGGCTGACTGCCTGCCTGCCTGCGTTTGCTCAAATTTTTAACATTTAAGTTGAGTGAATTTTTATGCAAATTGCAATAACAACATGTAAATAAAAAAACCACAACAACAACAGATATGAACACTACCAAAAAGGTACTCAGTAAGTATTTCATATACCTACATAAAAATGAAAATGAAAATGAAAAAAAAAAGTCATAATGACTTTGAATTTGTCTAATTTTATGAGTTATGTTGGTACCTTTGCATTGTTTTATGCGTTCGTCTGTCCTTGGTGATCCTAATGACTTGGTATTCTATTTCGAAATATTTCAACATGGTTTGAACGATGCTCTTTAAAGATAATGTGCAAAATACAAAAAAATACGGAAAGTGTTTAGACGCCTCTAACGAATGAACTCTCCTTGAAAATCTCTTTGGAATAAAAATCCGTTTAATTTTCTTAACCGAAAACGAACGGTCCCGTTTGATTTGATTTATCAAATGAGTACACGTTGTTTTTTTTTACTCGGCGGAAAAGAACAATCGGATTATTTTACCTTAAAGAAAAACATGTTGAGTTTTATTTGGCATTTAAATATTCAAATGAATTCTTTTTCGATATATTGCTTAAGTGATTTTCGATTCGTAAGTGATTTAAGCGGGTGCTTCTGCATCATCTCAGCGTCGAAATTTAAAAATGATCAGTAAGCGTGATATAAATTAAAAATTGTACATTAAAAATAAATTCTATTAAGTAGTTTCTCAAACATATATTTTATCAAAATTCATTATCCGAGTTGAATTTGTTTTTCTTTAATTTAACATTCTGTTAAATAGTTTGAGCTGTCGCCGGTCGGGCCGCAGCTTCCACTGTTGGCTGCTTTTTTAGACTCTTTGAAATGTTAATCACAGTTGCCGCACAACGACGACGGACGAAATATGCAAGCTTTGTGCCGTCAGCTCTTCAGTTCACTCGCTCGCTCGCTCGTTTGCTCGTTCGTTCTTTTTGCGTTGTTTTCGCTGCGCGAGATTTTTTTTATAAGATTTAAGCAATCGCTTTGCGCATGCGAGCGTACAGCTGCCGCCGGGTTTCGGACGCACTGCAATGCTGTTATCTCGCCAACAACAACAACAACAGCAACAACATTAGCAGGTGTTTTTTATACGGCAGCAAAGCGCGCGCGCATAATTAAAATTTTTGTAACTCTTTTTTTTTAATATATTTTCGAACAAAAAGAGTCAAAATAAAGTAAAAAAAAACAACAACAACAACAAAATTAAAGGCGCTTGCGAGTTATTTCGAAAATGTATTCTTTTCGCTGCTTGGCCGCTGTTGACAATTTGTTGTTGGCATTTTTTTGTTCAATGATTATTGTTGCTTGCTAAACACGTTTCAATTTCAATTGAAACTGCATTCCCCTCCAATTTTCGTTTTTTTTCCTTCTGTTTCTTCTGATTCTGTCGCTAAAATTTATGCCCAAAAAGCTTTTGGAAATTTTTTAAAAGCTGATTTAATTTTGTTTTTCTTTGCACTTAATGAAATTGTTTTTAATTATTTTTTTCTTGACTAGAAAATATGTATGTTTATTTAATTAAAAAAGGGTATACAAAATCTGCCACGCCCACTTATTACGCCCTCAATTTGTATAATTTAGTGATAATATTCGATTACATTGATGATAACGTTCATAAACATTTAAAATTTTGTCTGAGTTTGCATTGGCACTGTCGACAACTTCACCAAAAGTGGGCGTAGTTGCATCAATTTAACGCCCATCACAGTAACTCAGAATCGCTAATCGCTACAACGAAAAGTACCGGCAACTATAAGCTAGTTTGCTATACAAATTAATTCTGAGCTTTATTTGGTTGGAGCCATGGTGTAATAAATATAAGTTGAGGAAAGTAGAAAAATGTCCCTCTCCAACTACTGCCTACAAAATAAGGTAGCACTCGAGGTGAGTTCGCTCAATTTGCGTTCTCATTTCTGCTTTCCTAACCTTATTATTCACCCATGGTTGGGGCATACTTTTTCATGTTTAACTAATTTCTGGTTTATACCAAATTTTAGCCTATTCTTTTGTATATTTTATAAAAAAAGTCACATTTTCTCTACGTGTATTCATATTTTGTGTTCAATTGTTAAGTATTTTTGTTTTTGCTATTGCGACTTCACCTGAGAGCTGGACAATATTACAAATGTGGTTGAACAATATCGTCCATTACGCACTTTATTGCAAAAGTGAAGTACTCAAAGCGAATGCAAACAACAACAACAAAAAAAAAAAACAGAAGAAATAATTAAAAACAAAACAATGAATACTTGGCTTGGCTTGGCTGAAGTGCGCCGAAAACTAAAAACTTCAATTAATGTCTGGTCCAATTTTTCGAAGTGCCCCAAAAGAGCCTTGAAATAATTCGCGCATTAAAAAAAAGACTCTCATAGAAAAATTTAAATTAAACAAGAAACATTTCGGATTTATTTTTCATATTTAATAATTATTTTTTGTATGTCTTTTATATTATTCTTTCGCACTAATTCATTGAGACAATTTCCATTTCTTAACGAACCGACCAAGCGAGCAAAAACGACCAAGAATTCCAAATTATTTTTCTGTTTTTGTTTTGTTTTTCGTTTGAAGTAAAACAAAAAATCTTAAAAGTAGCACACACAGCATGAACTGACAATGACACTGGCCGCCGCCGTCGCAGCCGCCGTCGTCGAAAGATGTGAGAAAAGTCAAGTTTGACGGAGTATCATGTGACAAGAAAAAAAAGAAACATTAAAAACAAAAATGTTACGTATACGCACCGAGCGACAAGGTGAGCCAATTTATACCCGCAAAACGATGAAAGATGTCTTTTCATCGTTTTGAAAAGTTGCGGATTTGTTATAATTTTTAGTATAGTATTTCCGCATTTCTGTTTATCATCGAAATGAAGAAGCCGCTAATAAAATTGTCAAGCGCTGCTTGCTGAATTTTAATCAGTTGGGGTCGTTCTATGTCGACGCGTTTTTTTTTATTGACTATTCTTATAAACCAATTTTTGAATGTGTGTGAATTTTTGTGCATTTTTTTATTTCTGCGTTTGATTCAAGATCGATTCGATTGATTATTTAATAAACAACTACTCAAGGGCTTCAGTGATCGGATTTAGTGCTGATTTTTTCATTGATGTATTTCTTCATATGCTTTTCTTGAAGTATTCCTGAAGGGAAATTTGGAAACTTAACATATTAACAATTTATAAATTTACATACATTTGTATATTATATGTTCCCTGGACTTGTCCTGTGGTGGCAAGACACAGATTTAACTACCTAGCCAGTGGGATTCTAGTTTCAAATCACAACAATTTCAAGATTTATAAATACTCATAGTTTCGAATTGAGTTTTTAGAGCAATGAGGCTGCACAAAAGATCTTTCAAGACGCAGTGCTTCTTTAGCCTTTCCTTAACAGTAATAACATTAAATGCTTGAATATGAAGTTTATTAATTTTGGATTTTTTTAAATGCGTTTTTTTCGTCTTTTTAAGCTATTAAATAACACATTTTGTTTGGCAGTTTGTGCACCCCCAGCGTTATTTCGTATTTTTCCGCCTTCTCATTTAATTATCAAATTATGTAAATGAAATTGTGCGCGTCGCATCTTACATGTGCCACATTTTTGATTGCGACAACCGAAAAAATAAAGTTATAAAAACAACAACAACAACAACAACAACAATAAAAACACAAAAGTAAAACAACAAAGTACAATTTTATTCACTCACTCACTCACTCACCTGAGTTTACGCAAATAATTAACACTTTTGGCGCTGATATAATGCAGTCGGCAATGCCGCGTTGTTTCGTTGTTATTGTGTTTTTTTTTATTTTGTGTAATTTATATTTTGGTTAAACAAAAGATGAGGCTGGAATGTGTTAATAAAATTGTGGGTCACAAAAGACGTCTCTCGCTCTCCCCACATACGAGTACGAGTAGCGGCGAACTAAGCAAAGTCTTTTGCGTATTTTCTTTTTTGCTGCACGCTTACAAACGCTTGAACCACCTTATTTGCACGGTTTTGCAATATTGCAACATTTTTATTTATTTGCTAATTTGAGACCAAAAACTTGGAGACACACACACACACATTTATTTGTAACTTTTATTATACCGAAATAACGATTTTTCGCTTATTGAGTATTCAAATTTGAATTTGCGCGCTTCATCTGTCATTACTTTTAACTCCCACTTATATCTGTAAAATTCACTTATCCTTTGAAAAGATAATTCGAAAAATTTACTTTCAACTTGAGGGCTTTATTTCGAACCGTACCTAAACCCTTTCCAAACGCGACTAACTCGCCAATGCTGTGGCGCAGTTGCTTTTTGTTAAAAATATCTTTTATTTGTTTAAGAAGCGCTTAAAACAATAAATAAATAAAAATTAACTAAAAAATAGTAACGCAAATAAGTTACACATTGTTTCATATACTCGTATGTATATAAACATAAACAATTGATACGGTAAAAGGCGTGTCCGACTGATATCTTAATGATAAGATAATATTTTGCGTGTTTTCTTTTGAAAATGCCTGGAAAATCCAAAGAAATGGCAGCACATTAAAGTTTGCGTATAAGTCGACTTCATGATTCATATCCGGCAGATACAAGTGCGCAAACATGACGACAAAATTGTTTTTCAAAATTGTGTTTCAGAA
This sequence comes from Suillia variegata, assembly GCA_949127995.1. Classification (NCBI taxonomy): domain Eukaryota; kingdom Metazoa; phylum Arthropoda; class Insecta; order Diptera; family Heleomyzidae; genus Suillia; species Suillia variegata. The sequence continues at coordinate 34,114,873 of OX421846.1, forward strand.
ATTTTGAATTTAGTTTTCAATTGTTGCGTTTTCTACTTTCGAAATTTCTTAAAATTGTTTACTTAAAACGACACACAAAATGGATACTTCCTTCCCTCAGGCATAGCATACCATAGACATACTTACAAATGATCGACACACACACTCGTATATGCACATAAGTATTGTATCACGTTATTTTGCAGGCGCAAAACAAAACAAAACACAAATTAAAGTTTGTTGCCTAAGTCTTTCGTTGTATTTTCGATGTTGGCTTATTTCAAGTGCAGCTATTTTGAGCTTCGCGCCTAAATGTCGAAAATAAAACTCATCAGCCTTTAGGCAGACAATTTTAGCGACTGCTACCGTTTTTTTTTGGCCACTTAATTATGGCATTTTATTGCTTTTGTTGTGTTAGATAGTTTTGGTAATTTTTGTGGTTTGGATTTTTGTGTGCTGAAAATAAAAAGAGCCTCTGGGTTCAATGCCAAACATTCCTAAACCCTAATAAATTGTGCGATATTATGGCTTCAGTAAAGTTTTTTTTTTAAATATATTTCTTAAAGTTTTTTTTCATTAATTTTTTTGTTGGGTTGAAAAGTGTGCTTGGCTTGCGTGCTCCGCACGAGCTAAACATTCCTGTAGCTTTTAAGTTTTAGTGTTTTTCGGCTGTCTTCTGTGGCGGCAGCTGCTGCAGCAGTGCTTTTTGTTTTTATGTGGATTTTTTTGTTGTCAGATCTCTCGTTTACGCGCAAAGATCTTGAAGATCGTTCGGTTTTGTTTACCTGCTGTGCGCGCAAATTTAAGTTTGAAGATTCCTCAAATTATATTGTTTAGCTTGAAAGGGTATTTAAGTGTGAGTTTTAGAGCGTCGTTAGAACGTTTAAAGGAATTTTCAAACAAAAGGTTTTCAAGCGATTTGTATTTGTTGTTTTTTTAGACTTTTTTAATGTCTTTCAAGCATGACATCATTGAAGGTTTAAGGTATGCATTTATTTTGTTTTTGATTTGACGGCAGCACTGAAAGTGATTGATGGGACAGAGAACAATAAACACTAAAAAAAAAGAAATAAAAGCAGAAGGGTAAAACACTTTGAAAGTAATTTAAATAAAATGCTGACAAATGCTAATTGTGAAATTTAAGAATTCTATGGAATTTTTATTTTTCAAACGATGGCGAACTTTAAAGTATTTCGTAGTTATTTATTTTGTTGTTTACAAATTTCGAGTCATGGAAGTTTCACCATATACGAGTACGAGTATGTATGTATTTCGATATTTATGAAACATATTTTTCACAAAATACCCGCACAAATTTAAATATTTGTAAAGTGTAAAATTTCAGCATAACTTTTATGACTAGCGCTGAGAAGTTGTGCCGCGGCGCTTGTCACAAACACTTGCGATTGACACCTCAAATGTGATCCATACGTTCCATTTGTAGACCATTTATCAGGCTTGTTGTAACATTTTCAGTTTCGTCGGTTTACTTTAGTCACCAACAAGGCCAAGTACTTCTCAAACAAACGCACCACCTGTCAATATTGTCATTTGAAATATTTAAACAATTTATTATTTAGCTAATATTTGCGCTATTAGATAAATATTAAATTTTAGTTTTAATACAAAAAATTCGTTTAACTGAATTGTTTGTGAATTTGGTATAGGTCGGTTTTTTTGTATGTATTTATTTTGTGACACTAAAACGTATTCTTTCTGTTGTATTTTCAACTCAAAGACATGATTAGAATACATTCCGGCGATTCGATTTACAATGCCGCAAATTAAAGTACAAAATTTTGCATTCTAAATTGAAATATCATTAAAGGTTTGGAAAGCAGTAATGAGAACGCAAATTGAGCGAATTCACCTCGATTATTTCTGCCTTATTTTGAAATTTGTTATTTTTGACAATAAACTTCGTTGTTATTTTTTATTTACTTAATGTTCTTGGAGCAACCATGGCAACTACACAACAATTTTATTTTCAAAGAGAGAAATAATTTCGAGGTAGAGAGGGAATTTTTTCTACTTATCATAGTGTTTACATAATTTATTTTTCACAGATTCGAAAATACAATCAAATGATTAAAAACGCTCTTTGACTTTCTTTAAACTCTCTGTGATATCTTTTTAGAGCCCTTCAATTCTTAGAATATCTAAAATCTTCATCCTAACTCTAGTGCATACATGTACATATATGCAATGAATTCATAACAAAAACCAAAAAAATAAATGTCAACACCCTTTAGACTTTCTATCTCCGATAAAGGCCTTCTGCGAGTTCATGTTCAAACCGCGTCAAGTCTAAATTCATAAAATTGCCATAAAACTGCTCGTCTAAATTCATAACAAAATATTTGCAAAAAATTTAAAAATTCCTCACGCATAGCGCAAAGCTGTCTCCTAATTAGACGCACTTAAAGTACTTCCTACAGTGTTTTTTCTTCTGCTGCTGGTGGCTGTCGCACCACACCACACCACATCAGACCAAGCAAACACTTGGAATACTTTTTAAAATTCTTTAAGAGCACGAGGCATGTTGCGCATAAACCATTTTTTCGGTTTATTGTTTGGCTGGCATGAACTTATGACAACGCCGCCAATTGCATGTAAATTAAATTGCCATGCAGCAATTTCGGTGGAATGTTTGTTTGGGGTTCAAATCACGTTTCAAGATCGAGGTAACTTCAACCGAAAACTTACAGCACAACAACAAAAAAATCATAACAAAAAACCAAAAACAAATCGAATTGGCGCTGCGCTGCGAAGCACGTTTTTACACAAATTTTGCAAATGCATTTTTTATGCAACTATTTTTTATCTGTTTTTTTTTTGTATAGTATAATTTTAGTGAATTTTTTTTAGTATTTGCTAAAGACTTGCTTAATCTGCATAAATGCAGTTTTAGTGAGTTTTCAGAAGGCAGCGCTAAATGTCATGACATTTTGGCGAATTTATCGACTTGTCTGCATTTGTTTCTGTCATTATGAGTGAGTGCATAAAGTAATTTTGTATTTTCTGTATTATTGCATAAATGATTTAACAATTTCTTGCATTTATTCAATAGTTGTAATAAGTAAACGCGACTTTTTATAGTAAGTAAATCAACTGCGGTCCGAATCAATAATGCAAATTAATCAAGTTGATTAATGTGTAATTACGATTGCAAATGAATTGCTCCCAAGACAATTCACGTGCACGTATAAAACAAAACCGATTGTTGGGGTTACAGAAAACGCTGCAAACGCCAAGTTTATAAACTCGTAGATTCGACTTATTGAGACGTAAGTGCATAAACTGATCAATTGCAGATTATTAAATTTGTATACTATAGGTACATAAAGTTCGATAAACGTTACAAAAGTATTTAAAATTTTAATTACATATTTTATTAATAATAAAAAGAGAAAAAATTGCTGCCTTAATAAAAATTATTTTTTGTTTGCTTTATAATACAAAATCTAAGTGAATAAAGAAAACAAGTTTTATTAAAAAGTAAAATTTTTAACTGCTGGTCTAAACTTTGAAAATCCTAAAGAAATATATGCATATATATATTAATAATATATAATATATTTATATAGGTATATATATAAATATATATATGCATATGCACATGTTGGAATTACAACATTTTGCATCCGCTTCTAAAGTCCGGTTAAAAATTGTTAACATTAAAGTCGCCACTACTATAATAAAATCTGACATTCTTCTCACTTAATACCTTCAACACTAACGATACTTTATAGTAGAATAGCCGCAGCTGAGTGCTATAAAACAGGTTAAAATATTTATAGTTTTATAGTGCAGGTCTAACTTACACCCTACTATCGAAATTGAAGCACTTTGGAGGTTTGAGAAGCTTGCATGAAAAAAGGGGATTTATAAAATGTTTTTTTTTTTTTTAATTTTCCACATTTGAAAAAGTTCAAGAACTAATTTCATGATGATGATTCAAACTCCAGACCTTATCTTTAGTCGATCATAGGCAATGAATCGTGTGGAAAACTTTAAATTTTTCTGTAGATGAGTACAGTTATCCATTTCGCCTGTAGCGCCTAAAAGTATGCTCAAAGACTTAAAAATTTATTTAAATTGATTTCGAGAAATTTTTTCCTTGACTTGGTCGACTGGATTTTTGGTACAGCACGTTAAAATTGTAAAACAAATTTATAATCTGCAAGAGATTTTTTCGCAATATCTTTTTTTTTAATATTTAACGAAGTTTCTGTGTTTCTTTTTAACATTCATGGTGTAATAATTATGAGTAGAAAACTGTCCCTCTCCAGCTCGGAATTGTTTCTCACTTTGAAAATTAAATTTTTGTGAAGTTGCCATGTAAATTAAGTAAATAAAAACAAAAACAATGTAGTTTGTTGAAATAAATCATAAAAACGAACTTCAAAATAAAGCTGAAAAATAAGAAAAATAAGAAAAATAAGGCAGCAATCGAGGTGAGTTCGCTCAAAGTGCGCTCATATTTCTATTTTACTTTAAATTTAAAAAAATACTGAAACACTTTATAAAACTTTCTGTTTATTTTAATAAATAAATGCTTAAATACAATTTTGAAGTTGATTGAATGCATGATGTACCTTCCTAAAAGTTTTTTATTAAAATAAAATCTATTAAATTTACTAGCAAATGGACGTTGATTGACTTAATAAAACGTTATAAAGATAAGCGATGCAACTTGATTGTGGAATCTTAAAGCGATTTGTATATACTTACGCTTACTTTTTAATTTCTACCGCTTGCTGACAGTTTGCCGGCAACGTTCGATAGAACCGTTGGCGAATGCCATTTTGTCTAGCGAAGAAGTTGGCTGAGAAAGAACATCATCTCATCGCATCATCATATCAGATCAAATCATATGAGTCCGTCCGGTTACGAGCACTGTTTAAGTTTTATTTTTTATATATTTAATTAAAACTTCTAATCGGTCGGTGGTAATTTGTATTCAAATTTCATTTTTATTATTTATTATTAAAAGTATTTAATTGCCACAAACAAGTTATTTGGTTTTTGCTGTTGTTGCACTTTGTTTGTTTGTTTATTTATTTATTTATTTCTCTTAACTGCGCCAATGATTACATCCGTTTGATGTGACTTGAATTTTAATTTCAGTTTTAAATGCGTAATTTAAAGTAAAAATAAAAAGAAATAATAAGTAAATTTTTTAATATCTTATTTTTATTTTCACCTCGTATGCAAATTGCTTTTTTTTTGTTGTTGTCTCTTTTTTTCAGTGTTATACAATGTACAAGTATTTTGACAACTTTATAAAAATGTCCATATAAATTATAATATTTATCATGTGATGTGCCAAATATTAATTAAATTGTTTTTTTGGATCATTATAAATTTTAAAATTTTTTTTTGACAGTAATGGATGCACTGAGAATTATATTAATCCATTATTGCTTTTTCCTTGCAGACACAACAAAATCTTTGGTTACCGTTGGCAATTCTTCGGATCACGATTCAGAAAACTTAGATGAAATCAACTTGAATACCATACCCGAAGAGTTACCACCCGCAAGGATCGACCCTAATGCCAATTCACTCTTGGAACAGAATTCTACAACGAATAACGATTCAATTTTAAGCCAAGCTGCATCTTCGTTTTCAGCGCTGCCCTCGGTGGCGTCCAGCGTCTTTTCCACATTCTCTAAGCGTATATATTCGGGTAGCTCGAGTCGCGAACAGACACCGCTAACGGAAAGTGCTAGTGGTCCTCTAGTGGACTCTAACGTGAATCCTATATCACAACTCGATATACAACCGGCATATATACAAAAGCAACAACAGCCACATCAGCAATATTCACATTTGGAGCAGACAGCTCCACCCTTTTATGCACCACAGCTGCCAATAACATCTGGAGGCAACTATTTTGAGAGGTAAGTTAGAATTGTATTGTGAGTAAGTATGTATTAAATTAACAAAATTCTTTATTAAAAAAGTGCACCCATTGCGCCACCAATACAATCAGCTCCTTTGGAACCGCCAAAATTCTATACACCCGCTGAGGTTCCGACTTTACCAACTTTGAGTGGCGCTCCTCCTTCCGCCGCTACCGCCGGTGGTCCGAATACTTATCGCCTCTCGGCCAAAAAGAAAATATACGCTCCGATTCCTGGGCTTTCGGAACAAACACAGCAAATAGCTGCCCCAATACCAGATACTTCTGCTGTCGGTGCACCTTTTGCACCCTTTAATAGCAGTGCGCAATATCAGCAAGCGCCAGCTAATCCATACGATTATTCAACATTTAGTGATCCATTTACTCAACAACAGCAGCAAACCAAGCCCGAGGAACGCAAAGGCGGTCTCTTTTCGCTTACGAATTTGGTACCTACTGGAGTTTTGCAAAATCTTTCGGGACTCGTACAAACGGCTGCTGGCACTTTAACTCAAGGCGTTTCTAAACCAGCCGAACCAGCGTATCATCCGAATCAAAGTCAACAACCAATTCCATCGGACGTTGGACAATTTGGAGGCGTCAACTATTTTGGCATACCTGATTTGCAACCATCCACTGTTGATTTTTATCCATTACCAACTGAACCGCTCAAACAGCAGGCTGCAACATCAAATAACTTTTTTCCACCACCAGCACCAATTGGAGTTTCTCCCTATCCACAGCAAACACAAAGCGGTTTACCACCACTACCAACAACTCAAACTTTTTTAAATCCAATAACGACACCTAGTGGCACAGATCTTACAACAGCTACTGGTTTGCCTGTGGCGCCACCACCAAAGGCAGGTTTTATAATACCAACTAAAGAGACATCAGCCCCTCCAACTATAGCTCAGGGTGTTGATACGAATCCTGCCGCATTCTTTCAAAATCCGCCGTCGTCTAACATATCGTCGTCATTACAACAACCGACGTTTGCTGCATCACATACAAAAACGGCTCCAACAGTTTTGGGTACAACTAATGCTCCAGAAACAAACAACATTTCAGTAGAAGCTACTCAAACTATCAGTCCGAAATCACAGCCACCAGTCTCACAGAGTACCGGGAATTATTTCACTCCAACACCAGCAGCAGTAGCTCTCTTTGATCCAACTCAGCAAATACCGGTTTCATCCCAACAAATTTCTGCAGTATCATTCTTTGATCCGACATCTAATATAACTCCATCGCCTTCAATACCTTTTTTTGACCCAACTCCACAATCTGCCGTTGGACTATCGACACCTCAAGTAGCTCTCTTTAATACAAATCAACAATCTCCTGCGGTATCTCTCTTCGATACAACTCTTCAATCTTCAGCTGCAGCTGGCATATCAGGACCTACAGCAGCTTTCTTTGATCCAAATCAACCAGCGTCCACTGGAGTCCCATCTTCTGCACTCTTTGTTCCAAATCAGCAACATACTTTTGAAAACGTTTCAACAGTTTCCACTTCACATCCACCACTTTCAGTGCTACCGCCTACAGTTGGAAGTCAACAAATTCCACCACCAACAATAAGTGGCCAGACATCATTTCGTTTGCAAAAAGGTACACGTCTCTACAAAAACCCTTTAACAAGCGCTGAGACAGCACCCACTTATGTCAGTCCATCGTTGGAACTAACGCCAGCAACAGTACATCCAAGCATTCAACAATCTGCAACGGTTTTTAATCCTTTTGCGCAGCAAGCACCATCATTCAGTGCTACAGAAAGTGTTGAACTATTTGCTCCAGGAGTAGCATCTTCTACTGATGCAATTCCATTGTTTACACCAGCTAAGAGTATAACTGATCTAACGGCTGAGTCACTAGATCACATTAAACCTGAAGAAAAGGTTAATGAGAGGTTAATTGCACCGACTGCTTTGTCATCGCCTGAATTATTTGTTAGCTCCTCAGACGAGGTTAAATTGAAAGATTTAGGAGAATTCATTACGCCAGTTGAACCCGTACTGGAACCTGCAGTAAGTAATACTGAAAAAACAACGATCACTTCTTTTGAGGCACAAACCATCGAGCCTGTATTACCGGTGAAAGAAGCACCTGAGCTCCTGAATCCCAATTCAAATAAACCGATTAGTTCAGATATTTTTGACCCATTGGAACAGACATTAGAGAAGTTATCTTTGGCACCGGCGGAAGTTAAAACAAGTCAACTTGCGGCAAATTTTTTACCACCGCCACCACACAGCTCCACGACGCTCGGATCAGCAAATCCTTATCGGCACACGCACTCCGCCAACACAGCGGAATCCGTTCATTCACCAGTTTTAGCAAACTTTTTTACGCCGTCTGCGGGTGATACCGCCACTGCTGGAGGTGATTTTAATTTCTTTGCAACGAATTCTGCTACTGTGGACTCGGCGTTAAACACTTTCACTAAAGCTTCACAACCAGCTTTTGGTAATAGCGAACACTTGTTCAGTGGTCCCCAAGAAACTGCGAACGCTTTACAACCGATTGCGGAACCGTGTCTTTTTCCATCACTTCCACCACTCAATGACATTGCGCCACCACCATTAGATCAGGAATTTCCATTACAATCAGCAGGTACAACTGAAGTTCCAGAATCGATTGCAGATTCCAATCTTGAAACTATACATCAACCAGCACCACCACCACTTGGTTTCGATAACGTAATTGGTGGCACAACTGAATGTCAACCAACGACGCAACCACCACTACCAACTGATACTAAAACTTCAGCAGAAGCAGCTCCAACTCAACCGGAACAAAATCAGCTTGAGAACATTTTTTCCGTGAATTCGTTCTCAAACTATTTTAATCAAACGTCAGCCTTGAACTTGTCAAATCAGCAACACATTAAAGTGGAACAGCAACCTTCAGATCAGAATCCACCTTTGAACTTGTCACTTAAACAACAAGTGCTGCCTCAAGAACCGCAACAGAAACTGCCCGATTCCACAACATTCTTTGATACGTTTGCACCACAAACCGCTACAGCGCCACCTGCTGCTTTGGTGAACGAAGACTTGTTTGGCAGCCTAACTACTAAACCAGAACAGCAAACTTCTGCTCAAACAGCACAATCTAACGAATATCAACGCATACAGAACTTCTTTAACAATCCACCGCCCAAGGAAAACGGTGGCGGCATTGGTGACCTTAATTACGATTTAGTGCACAGCGGTTTGAGCGTGCGAAATCTACTGCAACAGCGTTCTTTAACTCCGGCTTCGAATCTCGTCGAGCCGCCCTCGTCTTCGTGTTCGGAATTTTCCGAATTGAATAATTCTGTGGCGTCAATTCATCTGAAAGTTGCGGGATCACCATCTTCCACGGACGACAGTAAAATCCAAAACATTTCTGCAACCACTACTGCGGATCCAAACACTCAATCAAAACTAGACGCTGAGAAAGTAGACGATTCCATAAAGGTGACAACGTCAACGCCTGCTGCTCCGGAGGTTGAGCGCTACAAGGAACTACCTGACGATATCTTACATGCTTTAAGAATGGCGAACCTGTTGATTGGTGAAAAAGGTGCTGCTTCAGCACCACCAACCACAGTTGTAAGTATTAATTGAAGATATAACATCACGTAAATTATAATCCATTTGTTCGTTCTAGTCTTATACGCCAGCTATCAGACACTGGTTTTACAAACGTTTAGTGGGCACAAAACACATCTGGACACCTTTTAGTCATTATGATTCTGCACTCTTGGAAACCAGCTGGAGTGGTAATCCTTCGCCGATCAAAATCTAATTTAATCTTGGTTCGATTCTGACATTTTCCTATTTAAGTTACAGATGACACACCAAATCTTGTGGCAGTCGAAGGTGGTCGCTATGATGTCAATATTGCAGAACGCACTAAGGTGCCTGTCTACTGGGAGGCTGAGGAACCAATCGAAGTGCGTCGCTGCTCGTGGTTTTACAAGGCAAATGACTCGAAATATATTCCATACGAAGAACATACCGCAGATCTACTAGAAGTGGAATACAAACAGGCAGCTGAGAGTGGTGAATGGCATAAGAAGATTATTTTGTCTATGGGCGAGCAGGTGGTCTTTCATGGGCCGACGGTGCTAGTGCATTTCCAGCAACAACAAAATGTCGATACCTGGGGTGGCTCTTCGGTGAGTAAAAAAAGAGTTTGCATATGAGTAAGTTATAATTTGAAGACATATTAAATATAAATATATAATATAATATATTAATATAATATATTAAATATATATTTTTAGCAAACAACTACACGCCCGCGCGTAGTAAAACGTGATCTGGACGATTTCATCATCGATCAGGGAGAATCGCAACGGGTTGATCATTTGCTGTATATGGTGCATGGCATCGGTTCGGCATGTGATCTAAAAATGCGCACAGTCGAAGAAGTCGGTAAGTATTGTTACCAACTCCACTTGAAGCAGTTTAAATTCCAAAGTAATTTTTTAACGTCATCTTTCTATGCTCTTGTAGTCGACGAGTTCCGTGGCATTGCACAGCAACTGGTTGCATCGCACTATAAAAACTCGACTGAAATGGGTGTGGTTGGACGTGTCGAAGTTTTACCCATCTCATGGCATGGTCATCTGCATTCGGTCGAATTGGGCATCGATGAAAAATTGAAATCGATAACGCTTGAATCCATTCCGAAGCTTCGTAATTTTACCAATGACACACTGCTCGATGTACTCTTCTACACCAGCCCCACGTACTGTCAGAAGATTATGAATACGGTCGCTGCGGCGTTAAATGCATCCTACATTAAGTATCGAGAGCGTCATCCTGATTTTAATGGCGGCGTCTCTTTGGCCGGGCACAGTTTGGGCTCGCTGATACTTTTCGATTTGTTGTGTCATCAGAAACCGATGAAAGAGTGCGAGGAACAGAATATGGTAATACAATATTATTATATAGAGTCGAGTTAAAATTTATTTCTTTCTTCTTCCGATGATCACTTTAGGAAAATCCCGATCAACAGTTTTCGCCCTCACAAATGCCCACAGCCATTGCTGCTTTGGATACGAATCGCTTGTCATCGATCAATGAGGAAGTCGCTGCAAAACAGATCAGTTATACGATGGGTCCGGCAGGCACGGGTCAGCCCTTTATAAACTACGCCCAATTAATATTCCAGCCGAAGAAATTCTTTGCACTCGGTTCGCCCATTGGTAAGTACAAAACAAAAACAGTTAATTTTATTTAAATTACAAACTTTTTTCTTTTTCTTTCGCCTCTCGTTGCAGGCATGTTTGTGACAATACGCGGCATCGACAAACTCGGCCTGGACTTTCGTCTACCCACTTGTCCTGGCTTCTACAACATCTTCCATCCATTCGATCCGGTCGCATATCGTATCGAGGCGCTCGTTAATCCCGACATGAGCGGCATCCGACCGGTGTTGATACCGCATCACAAGGGACGCAAACGCATGCACTTGGAGCTGAAGGAGACGATGTCACGAGTCGGCGCCGATCTGAAGCAACGCTTCTTCGATACGTTCAAAACGACAATTGACAGCGTCAACTTTTTGGGTACATCGACACGCAGCAAAAAGGAGGCAGAGGAATCAATGGAAAAAGAGGTGAATAAGGTGAGAGCGCGTGTAGACTCTAAATTGATTTGTTTATTGAAATTCGGTTTTAAGGTCATCGAGATGCAAATGCAATTAGAACAGCAGCAGGATCTGTTGCAGCAAAATTCTTCGCATGCGTCGCAAACGTCGCGTCCACGTGCCGATTCCACATCGACAACACAATCGGACTCGGACGCCGTTGAAGTTGATTTTCCACTTGGCAAGCTAAACGATTCGAAACGCGTCGATTTTGTCTTGCAAGAGGCACCGCTCGAGTTTTTCAACGAGTATTTGTTTGCGTTGAGCAGTCACGTTTGTTATTGGTAAGTCCAAAAAGATCAAAATTTGGATTGATATCAATAACAACTTACAATTTCTCTCTTTTCCAGGGAATCCGAGGATACTATTCTCTTTGTGATGAAGGAAATCTACTCGGGCCTGGGCGTTAGTCCGGACAGTCAAGTGCCGCAGCAGACAATGACGATCGAGCGGCCGAGTTCGCGTAACAGCGTCTCGCAAACGCTGCTGCCGCCTACAATTTAAGCATAAATATGCGTGTAGTCTTGTCCATACGCGAAGCGTCGAAAAATATTATTATTTTAAAATATACATACAAATATATCGCTGTTAAAATAATTTTTACTTATAATGAAAAATCAAAAAATAGTTTTTTGTACTTGTTTAACTAACTTAATCTAACTAATCGTTGTTCAATTTTGTCCACTTGTAGCTAAGCTTTAGATCAAGAACACATTTTGTTGCTATTTTTGTTTAAAATATCATTTACTTTTATTTTTTACGTTTGCTATGTTTTTTTTTTACTGCAATTAAATTGTAAAAATTCAAATTATGTAAAAATACAAACGATTTACTTACAGCAATTCATTTCAGACGCTTTGGTTTAATACGATTGGTCGTTCTTTTCTTGTTTTCCGCAACAGTTGACAAAGGTATTTTATTTATTTTAAATCGGTGATTGTTAAATATATCAATTTATTAATATTTATTAACAAATTAAGGAAATCGTTAAAATCAATTACATATAATTTACATATATAAAGTTGGCTATTATAATTGTTACACTATTTTTTTATTTATATACAAAAACATTTAAGATGCATTTATGCGTACATTTCTAATTTTGTATCTTTAGGATGATACAATCGAATTATAAATATCATCTAAGCGATTTGTTAACTAAACAGAAAAATTCTCGTTAAATAATTATCTCACGTTTCTAGCTTCAAAGTCCAACCATATACTACCATCCAAATGCATTTTAATAGTTTTTGGATTCCACAAGTTATCCTTTCTAGTTTTAGGATTAACGCGAACATTAAAGTTACGCAAGATTTCAACAATGGCTGCTTTCGCTTGCGCCAAAGCAAAATTCATTCCTGCAATATAATCAAGATGTTAACTTGTCGTTATTTTTATTGTAAACCGCGAAGAGTCACAAACCCAAACACATGCGTGGCCCATCGCCAAATCCAAAGAAAACTCCATTCTCGACAAACTTCTTCACACCACCATTCTCAGGCAAAAATCGCTCCGGCTGGAATTCGTGCGGATGTGAATAGTAATTGTCGTCCATCATGAGCGAATAGACGGGCAGTGCAACGATATCACCCGTTCGCAGTTGCAAAATGCGACCATTTTTGTTCATGAGCTCAATTGGCTTCGTGCAGATCTTGTTCAAATAGTAAGCGGGTGGGAAAAATCGAATAGTTTCTGCAGACAAGAATTTATATTTCTTTATATAATTTGATTTTTTAAGAGCTATAGACAAACCGATTATGCAAGCATTCAGATACGGCAGTGCAATGAGCGTGTCGAAGTCAACAAACCCATTTCTATCCACGTGCTGCTCGAATTCGGAACGCAAATTATCTTGAATCGATGGATGACGCCCAAGCTAAAAATTGTTGTAAACTTTCATGCCGCTGTCTTATTTAAGTAAATGCGTATTTTACCATAAGCAAACAATGCTCGATAACAAGAGCTGTGTGTCCAAATCCCTTGATTAAAAATGTCATCGTATGAGTGTTCAACTGCGCAGTGGACAAATTCTCCTTCTCCTGCAACTGCAGCATGTAATCGAGAAAGTCAATGCGACTTACATGCGGATTTTGACGTCTTTGTGCCTTGCAAAAATCGATGCCGTTCTCCATGAGATACATGAAGAAGTCCTCGGTTGGTTGGGGCACTAAACGAACTTTGTAGAAACCTTTGAGAAATGGAAAGAACCAAATCAATGTTATGTAAATCATAATTGCCCTGGTGGAAGTATCGAAAACTCTTGCAACCATGTCCAAAATTGGCGTAGGCCTTTTGCCGAAACTGTCGGCGTTCAGTCCTAGAACACAATCTGTGACCACTTCGGAGGTGAATCGAAGGCAGATCTGAAGTAAATACATAAAAGGTTTATTAGATTAGTACACCTTGAAGACGATTAAATTTTCGATATATTACTTACATCCCTGCCATCGAGTCCATCCTTTGGCGGCGTTTTTATTTGCTCGCTGAGATATTCGGTCATTCTTTTGCAAACGCGATTTGTCACCGGATAAGCGTTCTTAACCTTAGGCGAAAGACAAGTTAGTAAGTTAATTAATTTCGATACTGACATGAGGCACGTGTAAGTATAGAAACCTCTTTTCAGTAGTCAACATACCCTGCCTACAGTAAGGCCGGGAATTAATTCTGCTCGCCTCGTTTCCCATTCCTTGCCAGCTTGAGCAAACATTAAGTTGCATTTCTTATCAAACTGGAATATTTTATTTGTTAAGAAATAGTGTCTAAATAAAATAGTTTGAGGTGAGGCTGAGATGTGCTTCTGTCAAAGAGACACTCATACTTGCATTTAAAGAATAAATTGAATTTCTTAATATAACACAACCATACGATGGAATAATTTTAATGTTACGTTTACGTTTATGCCTAATCGCTTTGAATCCGAGTAAATCTTCAGAATCAAAAGAATCTTAATTCGTGTCCGAATGCTCAGAGTTTTCAAAACATGTTGCTGAAGTTATACATTTTGAATTTGTCATTTGTACACCTTTGATTTTAATAATCCGCATATTTTATCAGCACATTTTAACCATTTTACCCGATGACACAAAAACGTAAACTTTTAGATTGTTGTTATCGGAGTGTAAAGTACGGTTCACGTTAAATAAAAAACAGTTTAATTGAGTTTTTTCACAAATTACAAAATTAAATTCTGCTTGAAGTTGTTTTTCGAATTCCTGCTTATCCAAAATTTTGCTTACCAAAATTCTGCTTACCACAATTGTAGAAAATAAAATTTGAGATCTTCTTGAGCTTTCTATTTTAATTTACTTTAGATTGCACTTACTGAAATAAAGGAAATGGTGTTCAAAATTCTTAAGCGATAATATGTATGGAAAAATAATAGAATTATAATATTAGGTGTACAAATAAGTTTCCGCCGTTTTGAGAAAGATGGCGTGGCACGAGGTTTACGTTGGAATTCGCAGATGGTAACCTACAGTGGCTCACAGCTTATTTCGTGCAGACGATGTCTTAATCTTTGAAAGGCTATAACTTGGAAGCTAACTAAGATTTTGGAAAAATTTAAAAGCCATTTTTTATGTTAGTATTTCTATATTTATAAAATAACTTAAATCTTTTTTTATAAAAGTATATTTAAAATATTGAGACAAAAAACTTAAAATGTAGCCAAATTCAACGCCACAGCTTAATTCGTGCATTGCACTAATACTGAAAAATAAATGTTATAAGTAATTTTTTAATATTTTGTATGACCACCCTTTTGATTTATTACATCTTTAAGCCTGTTAGTCATTGACTCCACTAATTTTTTAGTAGTATCTGGAGAGATTTTCTGCCATTCCTCCATCAGGGCATTTTTCAAATCGTTTTTGTTAGAAATATGCCGGTTCCGAATGCCATTGTCCAAAATTGACCACAAATTTTCAATAACATTTAAGTCTGGTGACTGTGCTGGTGGAGTCATAAGATGCGGGCAATTCCAAATCAACCAGGACTGCACAATTCCGGATTTATGGTTCGGGTCGTTGTCCTGGTAGAACCGAAATCCCTGTCGTATACCCAAGGTATCGGCGCTTTGAAGCAAATTGTCCTTCAGAATGCTTAGGTACATCGTCTTGTCCATGATTCCATCGATAAAAACTAATTTTCCAACTCCGGATGCGGCCATGCAGGCCCAAACCATCACGCTTCCGCCACCATGTTTCACTGTAGGCTTCAGATGCTTATTGTTCAGCTCGGTATTAGCCTTACGCCACACATATTGCATTCCATCTGAACCAAAAATATTAAATTTGGACTCGTCCGCGAAAATTACGTCGTTCCAGAAAGTACTGGGCTGGGAAACATGCTGTTTGGCGAGCTGAACAATAAGCATCTGAAGCCTACAGTGAAACATGGTGGCGGAAGCGTGATGGTTTGGGCCTGCATGGCCGCATCCGGAGTTGGAAAATTAGTTTTTATCGATGGAATCATGGACAAGACGATGTACCTAAGCATTCTGAAGGACAATTTGCTTCAAAGCGCCGATACCTTGGGTATACGACAGGGATTTCGGTTCTACCAGGACAACGACCCGAACCATAAATCCGGAATTGTGCAGTCCTGGTTGATTTGGAATTGCCCGCATCTTATGACTCCACCAGCACAGTCACCAGACTTAAATGTTATTGAAAATTTGTGGTCAATTTTGGACAATGGCATTCGGAACCGGCATATTTCTAACAAAAACGATTTGAAAAATGCCCTGATGGAGGAATGGCAGAAAATCTCTCCAGATACTACTAAAAAATTAGTGGAGTCAATGACTAACAGGCTTAAAGATGTAATAAATCAAAAGGGTGGTCATACAAAATATTAAAAAATTACTTATAACATTTATTTTTCAGTATTAGTGCAATGCACGAATTAAGCTGTGGCGTTGAATTTGGCTACATTTTAAGTTTTTTGTCTCAATATTTTAAATATACTTTTATAAAAAAAGATTTAAGTTATTTCATAAATATAGAAATACTAACATAAAAAATGGCTTATAAATTTTTCCAATATCTTAGTTAGCTTCCAAGTTATAGCCTTTCAAAGATTAAGACATCGTCTGCACGAAATAAGCTGTGAGCCACTGTACTTGAAAATTAGTTTGTTTATTCCAGAACAACATAACCTTATCATGTTATTAAGTTCGCATTAGCATCATATATTTTTCTTCATCTAAAAATGTCTCAATTTGAGCCAACTAAGTGTCATTTGCGGGAACTTTTAATTTATTTTTTTAATTTAAAAAAATCTGCTGCTGAGTCGCATCGATTGCTCGTAGAAGAATATAATGAGGATGCTTTGAGTGAGAGAACATGTCGTGAGTGGTTTCAAAAATTTAAAAAAGGTGTTTTGACATAAAAGACAAAGATCCAGTGGAAGGCCGAAAATTTACGAGGATGCAGATTTGGAGAAATTATTGGGTGAAGATTCGTCTCAAACACAAAAGCAACTTGCACTTAGTTTAGAAGTCACTCAGCAAGCAGTCTTACATCGTTTAAAATCGTTTAAATATTATTTTATTAACAAAAAACGGCGGAAACTTATTTGTACACCTAATATAATCACCAAGTAAATTTAAAAAAATTCATATTTTGTTAAGCAAAATTTTTGAATGCAAAATTTTGTTGAAGCAAAAAATTTTTTAAGCATAATAAACGTCGACCTGAAATTCAGTCCGGAGTTTCAAGTTTCACATATTGGCACTGACATAAACTCGTATTGACACTGTATTTAACTTTGAAATAAAGAACATCGAACTTTCCCAAAAATCATTCTGTCTTTATTTCATGTGATCCATACTTTATTTAACTTCGAATGAATTAATTTAAACGAATGTCTTCTTACCATTTTGGATGTTTCATTAGCTTGAAAATGTTTAAAATCTTCAACACAAATGCGATGTGCCAATGCCGGACTCGTTACAAGCAGTTGTGGAATAGCGCCGTTGTAAATTCCAACAAAATTTTCGGTTTTTTTGTATTTTCTAGAAAGGCGGAAACAATGGAACTGGAGCTATGTGATATGCAAGAATATATTCCTAAGTTATGCACACCTGTAGATGTCGTCGAGATCGTAAATGAAGTGACGTTTCTGATCCACAATACTCGAATAGTTGCCAACCAAAAACCGCGGTTTCGGCCCACTCACGCCCAGTTTCTTCCAGTGGTTAAAACTGCGTATTCTATAAAAGTAGAACAAAACCAACACAATCGACAGAAGTCCGAAAAACATTTGTAAAAATTTTTGAGAAGGTTCGATCTCGGACAGTTGAAATTATTATTTTAATTTGTATTTTACACACGGTCGCCACCTGAACTGGTCTGGAGGCGATCGTAAACTGTTGTCGAACTTATTATTTGTACAAGTGCTGATAAGCCCCAACACACAGATTAACTATGAGGTTTTTTGTTTGTGGGTTTTTGTTACGCAGTTAACCTAACCCACTGATTGTTAATTAAACTAGTAAAAGCAGCTCATGTTCCCTTCGCCATTTCAGTGACACCAAAAATGTGTTTTTTTTTAGAACATAAGTGCTACATATCTCTATGATAAGAGGGCGTTGTTCTCATTGGATCACGCCCAGTTTTCATTAGTATTTTTGTGGTTCTGCTAAAGTGCTAAATATTTAACTGGATATCTGCACTGAAACTATTTAAATAAAGTTTTGTGTTCGCATGGAAACGGGTGGTTTGTATGGCAGGGTGTGGGAGTTTCCGAAAGTTCGATCTGGTCCAACTTTTAATTTTTAAGTTTACAAACTGCAATTCCTGACAAAATTAAATTTTGAGAAAGGATCTCTCTCGATCATTTGAATGACAAACTT
The DNA here is from genome assembly GCA_949127995.1 of Suillia variegata. Classification (NCBI taxonomy): domain Eukaryota; kingdom Metazoa; phylum Arthropoda; class Insecta; order Diptera; family Heleomyzidae; genus Suillia; species Suillia variegata. Next base: position 34,133,262 of record OX421846.1, read on the forward strand.
AAATTGATCATTCAACCCGTGTTGCACCAGGCGCACAAAATATAAAGTTAGGCACAAACGAAAAAAACTAATTTCGGTTCTTTCTCTTTCTCTTTCCTTCCTTTCACACACAATTGCTTTGTTTTTGTTCGCCTTGTTCCTTGCTCTCTTGCCAATGCTTGTGCGAAGGATCTCTCTTTCTTGTAACGGAGAATAAATTTGTTAGTGAAAATATCAACAAGTGGAGTAAAACATGTTTGTAGCTAATTTCGGTTTTTTCTCTTTCTCTTTCCTTCAGATCAAATTCACACACAATTGCTTTGATTTTGTTCGCCTTGTTCTTCCTCTCTTGCCAATGCTTGTGCGAAGGATCTCTCTTTCTTGTAACGGAGAATAAATTTGTTAATGAAAATGTCAACAAGTGGAGTAAAACATGTTTGTAGTTGTTGTTGTTGTGAGTTCGAATTAAATTGTCGGCATTTCAATTTGACTGCGTGCTACTTTCTTTCTATTTATGTGCGCCTAGTATAAAAAATTGTTCAAAAATTCAACTCAAATTCTGTTTTCTTCTGCTCTGAGTATAAGCCGATAAATCCAATTTTGGAAAAAATTATTTTCTTATGGTTCTTATCCGCTCACGCCCACTAATAAATTTTTTTATATATCGCTGTTGCTCTTGAAAGTCTATAAATAAATGATTCTCTGATACAATTTGTAAATATATATATACAATATATCTATATAATTCATGCAAACAAATTTAATGCAAATATGATTCCATGCTGCATTCCAAATTTCTGGCTTCGAAATCCAACCAAATTCCACCTTGCAGATGCATTTGCAAAGTCTTCGGATCCCAGTTGTTATCCTTTCTGGTTCTTGGATTGACGCTAACATTAAAGTTCCGCAAGATTTCAACTATGGCCGCCTTTGATTGCGATAAGGCGAAATTCTTTCCTATAAAATGTGGATATTACTCCATTTTCAATTTACTACAAATTAAAAAAGACACAAACCTAGACACATGCGTGGACCATAGCCAAATCCCAAGTAAACACCATTTTCCACATATTTCTCAACTCCGCCATTCTCAGCCAAGAAACGTTCCGGTTTAAATTCCTTTGGATTCGGGTAGTAGTCTTCGTCCATCATGAGTGAGTAGACTGGTAATGCGATAATTTCACCTTTTTGCAGATGCAAAATGTGGCCATTCTTGTTAAAGAGCTCAATTGGCTCCGTGCAGATCTTGTTCGAATAGTAATCCGGTGGAAATAATCGTATAGCCTCTTTAAGAGAAAAAGAAACATTTTTTTATTTGGAACTTTGAAATTAGTTATGGACAAACCGTGTAAGCAAGCGTCTAGATACGGCAGCGCAACAAGAGCGTCAAAATCAACGACTCCATTTCTATCCACATACTCTTCGAATTCGGAACGCAGTTTATCTTGAATCGTGGGATGACGGGCCAGCTAAAAAAATATGTGAATAAGTTTCATCTTGATATCTCATTAATTTCCAGAAGGTTTACCAAAAGCAGACAATGTTCCGTAACTACAGATATATATCCAATACCCTTCATCAAAAATGAGAGCGCGTGCGACGTTATATGTGAACTGGACAAATTCTTTTTCTCCTGCAGTTGCAGCATATAGTCAAGGAAATCGGTGCGAAATAGATCGGGATTTCGTCGTCGCTGCGCTTTGCAAAACTCGACGCCATTTTCCGTTAGGTATAAGAAGAATTCCTCAGTTTCTTTGGGAACTAATCGGACCTTGTAAAAACTTTTAAGTATTGGAAGAAACCAAATCAAACAAGTATATATAAAAATCTTTCGGGAAGAAGTTTCCAAAACTGACGCAATCATATTTAGAATTGGAGTGGGTCTTTTGCCAAAACTGTCGGCATTCAAACCCAGCACACAATCTGTGACCACTTCGGAGGTATATCGAAGACAGAGCTGTGAAAAAATTATGAAATTATGTTTTATTTATACGTAACAAAAAATAAATGCTTTAGCCTTAGGCTAACTTTTGCCACTTGACTTACATCTTTGCCATCGAGTCCATTCTGTGGCGGCATTTTGATTTGCTCCTTAATGTAGTTGGTCATTCTCTTGCAGACTCGTTTCGTCACCGGGTAAACGTTCTTAACCTTGGAAAGAAGAAAACGAAATAAATATCGATCGTTTAGAATGATCGCACATATTTATAGAAACCTCTTAAAGATGTCAACATACTCTGCCTAAAGTAAGGCTGGGAAGTATTTCTGCGTATCTAGTTTTCCATTCCTGTCCAGATAGAGCGAACAGCATGTTGCAGCTATTATCAAACTATAAATATGTATTGGAAAAAACTATTAATATTGTAAGAACGCCTTTTTTATTTAAATAGAATTGGATTCCAATTGATATTTTCCACTAGTCTGGTTTAAGCAACTCGATTGTTTGTTGTTCAAGTATTTAAATTTTGTTGTTGTACATTTTAAAGACAAAGAGTGTAAATATTATTTAAGAGTGTAAATATTATTTAAGAGTTTACAATTGTTGATTAATACAAATAAACTATTGTATTACCCATTACCTGGTGGCATGTAATCGTTAACGTTTCGATTGTACTTATCAGTTCATTTTTAATCGAGACATTTTTATTTATATATATACGAGTATATACATGAATATGTATATGTATATCGACGTCTCATATGTAAAACATTGTACCTACAGAACTTGTTAAGAACAATCGCCTAAGCCATTGATTATATTTGGTAATTGATTGTTTAAGTCGCTGCCACATATAATTTAGATATCAATCTAGTAGCTCCCAGTTGGAAAAGTTTGAATAAATTTAATCTAATTATAAATTTTACGCATTACAACCGAGTTTTATCACATTTACAATTTAAACTTATCGATCGGAATTGAGGAGTTCTATTTCAAAAACCGATAAATTAATTTTTTTGATTTAGAGCTCCTCAATTATGAACTTACGACTTACAATCTCGGATACTTCATTCGCTTGGAAATGCTTGAAATCGTCGACACAAATGCGACGCGTCAATGTGGGACACGTTATTAACAGCAAAGGATGACCGCCATTGTAAATTCCAACGAAATTATCAGTTTTCTTGTATTTACTATAAAGAAAACGAGAAATCGAATGTAATGTAAGATGCACATATGTACATATATGAACACTTACCTGTAGATATCGTCAATATCGTAAATAACATGACGTTTCTGTCCAATGAAACTCGAAAAGTTGCCAACCAAAAACTGCGGTTTCGGTCCATTAACGCCCAGTTTCTTCCAGTAGTTAAATTTCCACGTCAAGTAATAATAGAATAAAGTCAATACAGCCAAGAGAAGTAAGAGAAACATTTGTGGAAATTTTCAAATTTAATAAAGATCCGACCTCGGAGAAATCTAAAAATTATTATTTTACTATATTTTGTTTTTGTTTTCGTTAGCCATCCGAACTTGTTTAAAGGTAAGCGTAAACTGTTGCCAAACTGGTTATTATCAATAAAACTTTTACTGATAAGCGTCAACTGGCGGAGAGGTTAATTTCGTTTAATTAGATATGGAATTTCTTGTATTGTAGTTTATAGTATAATGGTAAAGTCTTTCAGAAAACATGTTTCTAATATGCTCCATTGACTTTTCTGGTATTTTGATACTGAAATATAAGTTAGTAAAAAAAACAACGCCTATATTAAAAATTATGTCAGTGAATGAACTTTAGTTTGTGTTTGGCAATAAAAACTTGTTTAAAGAAAAAGTCGTCTTTAGTTGCTAATACTATGTTTATTTGATATGACTAAAATAGGATTAAGTACTTTAGTACACTAACCTGTGTACTGTAGTTTCTAGTTTTGTTCGATTACTTCCCAACGGTTAGTTTTGGGTTTCTTAAAGATTTTGTTTGCAAAAACTTCTTAAGACTAATAAGAAGCGATAAGTTTACATTTCATGCAACTGTTAGTTGATGTTAATTCTAGGTTAATTGCTAATTAAGATTGAGCGATTAAAAATGTAATCGTTGAAAGCAAAATAATCGCCGGTGAGTTTTTTTTCTTTTTTAGTTTCTAGCTTCAAAATCCAACCATATACCACCATCTAGATGCATTTGTATCGTCTTTGGATTCCAAAAGTTATCTCCTTTGGTTCTAGGATTAACGCGAACATTAAAGTTCCGCAAGATTTCAACTATGGCTGCTTTCGCTTGCGCCAAAGCAAAATTAATGCCTAAAAGTCGTTAGTATTATATATTTTTATAAAAAAAAAATATAATCACAGACCTAGACACATGCGTGGGCCATCGCCAAACCCAAAGAACACTCCATTCTCAATATATTTCTGAACTCCGCCATTCTCAGCCAAGAAACGCTCTGGTTTAAATTCCTGCGGATTCGGGTAGTAATCTTCGTCCATCATGAGTGAGTAGACTGGTAAAGCGACAATTTCGCCCTTTCGCAGATGTAAAGTGTGGCCATTCTTATTCACTAGTTCAATGGGCTCCGTGCAGATCTTGTTCGTATAGAAAGCCGGTGGAAATAATCGTATAGTCTCTTTAAGATGAAGGAAGAGTTATTTTTGTATGCTGTGAAAAGAATTACTTTTATGGACAAACCGTAAATGCAGGCGTCCAGATACGGCAGCGCAACAAGAGCGTCAAAGTCAACGACGCCATTTCTATCCACATGTCTTTCAAATTCGGAACGCAATTTATCTTGAACTGAAGGATCACGCCCAATCTAAAAATAGTATTTAATTATTAACTTAACATTTTAATTAAAGCACATCATACCATTAGCAAACAATGTTCAATAACTACAGCTATGAATCCGAAACCCTTCACCAAAAATGTCAGCGTGTGCGATGCCAACTCTGAAGATGATAAATTTTTCTTCTCTTGCAACTGCAGCATGTAGTCGAGGAAATTAATCCGATTTAGATATGGATTTTGTATTCTTTGTGCTTTGCAAAAATCGATGCCATTCTCCAAGAGATATCTGAAGAAGTCCTCCGTCTGTTTCGGTATTAAACGAGCCTTGTAGACGCGATTGATAATTGGAAAGAACCAAATTAAAGTAAAATATATTATGACTGTCTTGGATGATGTTTCGAAAATAGACACAATCATATTTAGAATTGGTGTGGGTCTCTTGCCGAAACTGTCCGCATTCAGGCCCAAAACACAATCTGTGACCACTTCGGATGTGAAGCGGAGAGTGATCTGAAAAATTAATTCAAAACAGGAAAAGTTATTCATACGAATGGAAAAGTAAAAAAATATTGGTTCCTTTGGTCCAAGCGTCTCCTAACTTACATCCTTGCCATTGAGACCATCTTTCGGCACCGCTTTTATTTGCTCTTTAATGTAATCCGTCATTCTCCTGCAAACGCGATTTGTCACCGAATACGCAGCCTTAACCTTTACAAGATACAGATACATTAATTGGAAAGCAAACAGATATTGCAATTAACTAAAGGAAGGCATTTATAGAAACCTCTTAAAGTAGTTAACATACCCTGCCTAATGTAAGGCCGGGAATTAATTCTGCACGCTTATTCGCCCATTCCTGACCAGCTAGAGCGAACATCATGTTGCATTTTTTATCAAACTGTAAGCGACATTTTAATAGTTAAATTATAATTGAAAAATATAAAAAGTATTATTGCGATCATGATCAACTAAGTTTACTATTCAAAAGACTAATGATTCTCTGGGATTATATCTAATTTTTAATATTTGACAATTGTACAACTTTGGTTGCTGGGGTCCGCTAATTTTTTGTTTGCGGTTTTATCAGTACAATTTAAGCATTACCCAGTCAGTACTCGTAACATGCAATCGTTCAGTAATAGATTGTTGTTATCAGTAAGTAAAGCCCGGTTCACTTTAAATTCAATTCAATTGCTCTCTTCTTTCGATATATCAAAATCTCGACGTCATCTTTGCTTGCAACTTTAGTTGGGGAAGACAATGCGATGCCAACATTTAATACTGGATAGTAAACTTATTTGGAGCCATTAATTTCACGTGAATCCACTAAATTTCACGTGAAAAACTAAAGTCTAAGTAATGAATTTATTTATGAATCGGCGTTTTTAAACTTTCAAATGGAGTTATAAATTATTGCGACTTACAATCTTTGAAGCTTCGTTCGCTTGGAAATGTTTGAAATCTTTAACGTAAATACGACGTGCCAAAGTGGGATTTGTTATGAGCAGCTGCGGATTACAACCACTGAAAATGCCAACGAAATTGTCCGTTTTCTTGTATTTTCTAAAAAAAAACAACCAAGAAGGTTTTGAAATGTCATCCAATTAAATTATTTAAGTACTTAACACACACACACACACACACCTGTATATATCGTCGATGTCATAAACTAAGTGACGCTTTTGTCCATATAAACTCGGAAAACTACCAACCAGAAACTGTGGCTTCGGTCCATTAACGCCCAGTTTCTTCCAGTAGTTAAAATTCCATGTTAAATAAAGATATAGAAACGCCAAAACGCCCAACAACAAAAGTCCGAAAAACATTTCACAGATTTTTGTTATATTTAAAAGAATCGCTTTCGAAGATTTGTATTTAAATATTTTAAATTTTCTTGGCTATAGGATAGCCAACTGAACTTGTTTGGAGGCGAACGTAAACTGTTAAACTGTTGATTATTATTACTAATTAATACTCGAAGCATTTCTGCTGATAAGCCTCGGTTGGCTGGCAGTTGTACTCATAGTTTCTTTTTTTATCAGGCATTATCTTTTGTGTTTTTTTTTCTCTTTTATAAAAATCGCCAATTTTCTTTCATATCACTCACAATCACAATTATTCAAAATTAAACAAATGCGAATCAGAACTTACAACAATTTACGAGTATGTATTGAAATGTTTTAGTTACATTTGAAAAATTTAAATTGTTGGTTCTTTTGGCTGCAATTGGCGACTGCTGTTGTTGTCATTGTTCTGATCTTCTGTAACTGACGGTTTTTTTCGTTCGTTAGTTTTACCGCCGGTATTTTTCGAATTTTGCTGTGTAAAATATTGATTCAAATGCAATTTGCTTCGATCGATTTGCGCAATATCGGCCTTAGAGAGCCCGTTAATGATGTTGCCAACGATGCTTACCTGAAATATAAAATAATATCAAATTCGAAATAAAATGTAAACAATAGGTGCAGAAAGTTAGCATTTCAGCCATCCATTTTTTCTTACTTTATTTGGGGCATTTGTTCTTGGGGACCCAGTAGAACTCTTTTTTGACCAAAATCCGTTTTATGACATTCGTCTTTGGCATTAAATTAAAAAAATTGTGAATTTTGTGTACTTACATCCAGTTTCGACCACATTTGTACATCTCCGAATGCATCGCTACTTAGCGCTAATTTCGCAAAGGCCTGCAGACGATCCAGTGGACAGTTTTTAATGTTACCAAGCGAAGCTGCAGCCTCCCTGCAAAATAATCTCAATAAAATATTTAATTCTAGAATATATCCGCAACTACTTAAGCGAAACAAAAGAGCTTTAGACGGTAACTGGAAGCCTTTCAGACTGAAATTCAATTGTAACAAGAATCTTAAAAACTAATTGATTTGAATTTCAGGATAATTAAAGCTTTTTTAAGTTTTATCTCTTAAATATTGTATTTGTATTGGATATACTCATATATACTTGAATGCAATCGGATGCATCGCTTGGATGTCGCTGACATTCAAATGACAGACCAGCTCGCCCATCGATATCAGATCATATTCGGAGTAGGTTTTCGGACTTTTGCCTAACCATTCGTTGCGTATTTTGTTCGCTAACAACAGACTCTGCGCGGCACTAAAGCCCTCAACTCCGTTTGACTCGCGTACGGCGCCGAAAGCTTCAACCAATTCCACCTGCTCCAGACTAATGTTGCGCAACTCTTCCTGTGGTATTGCGATGAGTGCTCGCCCGAGCTTCGTATACGCTTGTGGTGGAATATTTTCAAGGCCATCGAATGTCTATGGTGCACGAAATATACTGGGAAAATTAGTCAAGCTATTTAAACAATTATAAAATTAATATTAATTACGCTTTTAACTAAACGCCAAATATTCTCGCTGGTATTTTTGGGCAGACTCTCGCTGCTCACCTTCTCCAGACACTGTTCCAAATGCGGCCATTCGATGTACTTTATATCGACGTCTTCCAGCATGTCGTTGCAACTGTACGCTGTCACTACTGTTCTAAATGAAGGCCTGAGCAACCAACACAAAATAGCAACACTTAACCCGGTCACACTAGAACGCATTTTTGTTGTGCTACTGTGCTGAAGTCGCTGGTGCCTCGAGTGCTTTATACTCGTAGTTCTTTGAAATGCTTCTGTAGTGTAAATGTGCATTTTTGATATCTATCCGAAAGTGGGTCGGATTACTGCAACAATTTAGCTCAAAAATTTAAATTGGTTTTCAATAAATTACAACAACAAAACTGCTATTAAAATTTAATTGACATTTCTACTTTAATAACACAGAGCAACAAAAAAAAAACAACGATTTGAAAAAATGTTCCCAGTAATAATTGCAAAATCGAAATCTGGTCAAAAAATATTTATTTAATCTTAAAATATTAAGAATTGTTGTTTAATAAGACCGAATCTTTTTCAATAATTATATTTGATGATATTAAGTAAGCAACAATTTTAAAGAACAAAGTCTTTTTTAAATTGTTTCTTAACTACAAAAAATGTCATTTTGCATATTTCCTCTAATGACAATATTAACTCTCAAATAAAAGCATTTTTTTCTCACATTTTTCTTTATGCTTCATTTAATATACGAGATATATATGTATATACAAAATAATTTATATCGCATGGAGAGTTTCGCTTTCATTCAGAACGAACAAAAGCAACCCGCCGCTACGGTAACCGTTTTGAATTTCCACAATTGCCGCAGATCGTCAGGCAACCACGCCATGGCGGCGTCCTTCTGGCCATGATCGATAATCGTGCGAAATGTCAAAACTTTAACTTTATACTCGAGCGGCTTGCAGTAGGAGCCGCGCCAACACTTTTGCGGATACTCATTGGGCGATTGTTCCGTCTGACATATGGCATTAAGCAGATACCGGGGAAAGTGTTGCTGGCCCAAGTCGAGTACATCATTCTATGAAAAAAAAACATATATTATAAATTTATATGTACAGGATTAAGAGTCCACCTTAATTTTGCAATCACAGCCAATTGTGGGCGCATTGCCAGAACGCTTGACATCTTCGCCCTCCTTATTATCGAAATCACCCAACAGATCCCCATAAAAGTTCACATTATCATTATCACTATTCCTTTGGTATGAAGTTGGAAATTGTGCTGAAGCCGGTTGGAAATCCTCTCCATCTCTCAGACCGTCCATTGTAATTTTTGATTTGAAGTCGTTATTGTTGCTCCCAGCATTAACAACTTCAACAGTCTTAGCCTTTGCCGTATCCACAGCAAAAATATCACTTAACGTTTCAGTATTGTCACCCAAATTCCGGACACTTGGAGAGAAAAATTCCCTACAAATTATTGCAGTTAAAGTTAACGTTCAACGAAAAAAATGAATGGTCATCATTTTGCCAGAAGTATGAACGTACCTTTTAGGTTTACTATCAATATCCACCAACGCCGACCCTTCCAAACTCAGATTATAACGAATCGCGTTATCATCCTCACTCTGGTCTCTGCCTTCGGTTAGACTAAACATTTGATTCAGGAGCTTACTTTCGATATCATAGAATCGGCGCTTTGACCGATCCTTCATGGATGTTGGTACATTTTCTAAATACTTCTCATCGTTGTTTTTGATTTTGGTCGCTGTCGATTCGAAACTGTTGCCACTGTTGGTGGTATATCTTTTATCACCATACCGATTGTTGACCTCCAACAGGCGATTGCCGTATATTACACCGAAAAGAACTGTTATCAGTATAAACGAAGTCTAAATATTTACATAGATAGATTTAATATCATCCACTGGATCACACACAAGTAACTTTATTAATATTTTTCAATTGCTCACCCATGGCATATCGCTCCTTTTGCTGATGGCACAGTAACACTTTTGAATCTCGCCGCCATAATGTGGCGACTTTTATAGGATTTTCCTTAGCGGTGTCTCGAGCAACCAACAATCACAATCACAGGCAAGCAACAAGTGGGCGTCGTCTATTGTCTTTTTGGCGGATGTGATGGATGCTCTGATAGCATGTTAACAGCGTCTAGTTTGTCAAACAATTCAAAGAGATCGAATTACCGAAAATAAGAAGAGCGTAGAGAAAAGTGCTGCAGTAATTACTGTTACCTGTGATACATACGACAAAATTTCCTTTTTGATGCTATTTCTTAAAAAAGTAAGCAACTTTATAAACTTTATAAAAGTAATGTCGATGCTATAAACATTTTATAATCTTTTACAAAGCTTAAGAGATTGGGGCTTGGAAAATTGGATCCATTCTTTATAATACGTTCGAGCACTTCATACTTTAAGGCTTTATTTTCTTCTTTTAAAATTGACAATAATAACTTGAGAAATATAACAAAAGCTTGAAACATTACATTCAACATATACGAGTAAAAATATTTTTCCTATATTAAGTTCGTAACTTATATAAGATCGGTTTATTTTATATTTAAAGGCAAAATTTATTCGATTTGAACCATTTTAGATTATTCCGATTTAGACTATGATCAAAATCTATTTCATGAAATTTTCATGCGATTTGAAAGACAAAAATTTAAAAATTTTGTTCTGTGTATCGTCTGTCCTTTATAAAAGTGTTGTCGAGTCAGTAAAATTCTCAACTAATTAAATTTCTTTAATAATTTAAAATCACTAATCTTTTAATTTATATATATATAATTTTAGGTATATAATAATATGATATAATTTGTCAGTTGACTTAGACGAAATTTATAATAAGAATTTTTAAATTTGATCTTTTATTTGTAGTTTGTAAACTTTTGGAATAGGAAGACTTGAATGATCAGCGTTGTGTATTATGTCCGATCAATCGAGTGTGAAAAGTTTAAATAAATAAGTTGAGGTAGTCGTAGTGATTAATGTTCGTTTGTCCGTGATTTCTCTGTACAATAAGTTAACAACTCTGCTTAGAAATGATTTCACGTTAGTGGTAAAAGCATTAAGGATAAATTTATCAATGAAAGGAGTTGATGAAAATACGCTCACACGTTGGTTGAGTTTTGTTATTTGTTAAAAATTACAGGGTGCGCACATACCTCACATCTAACTGATATCAGAGATTCAAACTCAATACTAAATGCGCTAAAAATAGCGAAAATTACATTTTTTAAATATAAACAAGTAGAAAGAAAAAAGTAATAATTAAGAAGACACCGCAAGATGATAGTACAAAAATAAAAAAATAAAAGAAGAAATTACACAAAAGAATTGACCATACAAATACAACAAGAACATCGACAGAGAAACAAAAATAAAAGAAATAACATTTAAATACGCGTTGTTCACGTTCGAAAATAATATGGATGGACATTAGAAAAATTTCTAAGGCTTCCGCTGCGAACTGACAAAGTTCAAAACATACAAACACTATCCCCTAACTAATTCAGTCTAGCTAGTGCCTTCGCCTACGTCGCTGGTGGAACATATACCAGCACTACTATTTAGGATACCATATTTCAGCAGTTACAAATTTGTTCAAATTAATATTCATAAAAATATTTAAACGAAGGAGTGGCACAGAATAAGAAAAATATTCCGACTGACTTTAATCAAAAATCAAAATGGTTGAATTTCTGAAAGTTAGAAAAAATCTTCAACTGAAACGAGGAGATAAATAAACGACGTACTTGAGAAACCTTATCAATGTCGAATATATTTTATAGAAAAGAATTTTTCGAAGCTACCACAAAGAAAAAAAAAACAACAAAGTGATTGCAAAACACTTCTTAAACACTTCCGAAAGACATTCTCTGGGTGAAGCTGGCCAAATGCGGATATCATCGCTATTTGTGAGATTTTAAATAGAAACTGGATTTGAATGGAAAAAGGCACAATGAAGCGGAAACAAAGACGATACAGGTGAGTCTGTGGTTCGAGGCAGAAGGGGTTACAATTCCGTGAAAGGAAATCATTTATTTCGGCACAAGTTCATGGCAAAATACACGAAAACTCAACTGTGCGACTTTGCGAAGGATTTTCAATAAGGCAACCGAACGAACAATGCGTATTAATTACATCATGTAACGCCAGTTTACTATATATACTCGAGGATACACTATTTACCTTTAAACAGAAACACAGAAATCTATCTAAAAGAATTTATTTTACAATAAAAATGTTTCGAAATTTGTTCGGAAGCTTTTGTTCAATTTCCCAAAAACGAGTGAATTTGGTTTTCGATAACAATTTTACATAACTCTATCAGTCTATCTAAAGTTTGGATTAGTTTTTACATATTTAAATACATAAGGTTAAACCACATCAATAGAGGAAAACCATTTAAGTACTTTTCAACAAAATACTCGAAGTTATATCTTGATTTTACTTCATATAACAATGTTACAATGTTATTATCATCAAAATGCAAACCAACTTCATGCGGAATAGTCCTGATTGATCCACCAAAGTTCCACAAACTGTGCAACTCGTATTTATAATTTTAAATTTGTTTTAAATAGTGTTTTAAAGTATCAATAAAAAAAAGATATTCTCATCCTAATGGTTGCTCCAGAACATTTATGAAACTTCCTAAGTTACTAGGTTTTCGAAACGACGGCTTTATCTCGATCTCTTTTCGTAAAAACTGTGATGCAAAGCCAAAACTTTTGTGTGACGAAAATAAATATTGTATATGATATGGAATCGATATTCGCTGAGAAAGCTTGTATTATAGTAAATGCTCGATTACATCATTACACACATAAAAACATGCGTGCTTGTTAGTTGTCTAAGATAGGCCTATGTAAAAAAAAAAAGCTTCGGTATTATTCTACCTCAACTGTCACTAGTTTTATTTTATTTTTTTTTTTGTATTTTCCATGCAGTTGTTTTCTTTTTTACGTTTTCTACTTTTCACTTTTTGTTTGGATTATTTATTGGGGATTATATTGTTCTGGGTACGACCAGCAAGTACATTGAACTACATACATGCACACACCCGTGAAGACTTCAAACTATGCATACATATGTACACATGTACATGCATTTCGTACATAACAAAAAATAAAACAAATACTTCAATATGTAAAGCCAAATAATGCTACTCTAGATTTAGGAGATACAACATAATGATTTATCATATCACTAGGCATTTAAAATAATTTCTTATTGATGATAAATTATTCTAACCGTGTTTTGTATCTTTAAGATATTTATCTGCATTTAACCACTCAAACACATTTTTTACGGAGCACAAAATAATATTTCGAAAACTGTTTTGGTTTAAATTTTTCGCTCAGGTTCAGAAACATTTATGAAAAAATTAGTTTAGAGAAATATGGTGGCAATATTTGTCATGCCACAAAAAAGTATTTCAGGCTCTCTTTCGCTATAAATCCTGACGAGAGAGTAATGCAGTGAAGTAATTTAGTTTAAGTATACAATATCCTTACCAATAGAAAGAGGTGCGTTAATGTATCATTCCAGACACTCCGCTACAAATATAACGTTTCTAAATATTTTCCAGAACTACTTTTAATTCACTGCAACTGCAAGAGCTCGAGCGAGCCTTTCAGCGCACCCACTATCCTGATGTATTTTTTCGCGAGGAGCTAGCGGTACGCATCGACCTAACCGAGGCGCGTGTTCAGGTCTGGTTTCAGAATCGTCGTGCCAAATGGCGAAAACAAGAAAAGGTGGGTGATCTCAAGGACATCGACGAAGAGATCATTAACGCGCAGACCCAGTACGATGACGCCAATGTCGTAATGATCCATCAACTGGAGAATCCATTGGGTGAGTGGTGTAAGAATGCTTTCCAAACTTGACACCCACACACAATCATTTGATTACTTACCTTTTTTTGTTTGATTTTATCGCAGGTTCGGCAACATTACTACCAGATACGCCGCCACAATCCTCGAACTCGCTGGACAATGAGACGACGTCGACGACAGTAGCAAATAAAGCGCCCTTTTGTACCGGTGATCTGTCACCATCGCGTTTATCGCCGAACATATTCCTTAACTTGAATATTGATCACATGGGTTTGGAACGTGGTGGCACCGGTGTTGGCAATCTTTCAATGGAATGGTCTACATACCCGCCCACATCAATACTCTGTGCACTACCAACTGTAAATGACACAACACCCACTGTCCAGCAATGCTGTGTATCACCGCCACTGTCAACATTAGCAACAACAACAACAGGAGGAGAAGGAGGAGGAGTGACAGTAACATCTGCATCTCATCACAATGGTCATCTGGTTGGTACAAGCCAAAATCCGTCATCACTAGATCTGGATGCGACAACCACAAATTCAACTTATGACGAAATGAAATTTCTAAATGTCGATCAGTTTACGATCGATAATTTCAAAGCTGAATGTATACTCAATTTGGATCATACACTCGCCGCGCTAGATGACAACAAGTCATCATCGTCATTGTCGTTATCACATTTGCATCACATGCAACACTTAACGCAGTCGCTATCCTTCGATAGCGTTATTGTACCTCAACAGCAACATGAACACCAGCAGCAACAGCAGCAGCAGCAGCAACATCAGCAAACATCTTCGCACATATCACACGAGGAACAGCAACAACATCATCATCAGCTCTTGCAACTGCAGCAACACAATCAGCTACAAACCCCGCAACATCACTCGCACCTGCTGCATGAACATCACGACCCGCACGATCACAGTCATCATGCATTAAGTCTAGATATGCCTTCTTTCGGCTTGACATCGGCTGCTTCGTCGGTGGGTTCCAAATCGCCTTCGTCTTTGCTGATACTCGATAAGCCAATGCTACTCAATATCAGCGTGGATGGTATTAACGATCTTGTCAATGATAAATACTAAAAATGCGAGATCAATTTTGCAGTGGCTTCATGTGGTAAAAGATGTAGAGGAATAAGGGATATGAATGTTTGTGTTGAAACTGATTCCTTTCTTGAATCGAAGTGTTAACAAGCAAAAGCAGGCCAAATAAAATGTGCAAAACTCTGAAAATTGGACAATGGAAATTTAAAAATGCGATGTCATTAAAAGGATTAAATATAAACAATAGAACTAAAAAGAGTTTGTTCCAATGACTATTCCAAATACCACACATTGTATCCAGACTGCTCTTATCTTGGTCGACCTTTAAGTTGCTTGTTCATCACTTATTTCTGGAATATATTTTAAAATTTAGACTAGTTTATAAAATTGTTTAAGCATGAGAAATTTGTAATGATTTACGATTTACGTTAGAGAACGGTTGTGTACGATTTGTTTAAATAGACATATATACAAGTATGTATATATATGTATGTATGTGTTAAGTTACAAGTTAGTTTAGTTAAAATATTAATATTTAATAAAAACTTAGTCAAAATGTGTTATTTTTAATTGTATCTACAAAATTTAGATAGAAATTTTGATTGTAAATAACATTTTCAATAAAAGAATAAATTTGCACCACAGAGAAAAGGACTTTCAGTTGAATAATTTCCTTGGAAGTGGGTAGTGAGTAGTTTTTGTCCGATCTTGCCCATCTTAGAACTTAACCGCCGCTTGGACAATATACAAAATTTCATCCAGATATCTCTTAAAATACAGCTGTAGTCGTTGGGACAGACAGACGGTCATCGTTATATCGACTAAGAATGTAAAAACAAACTTAATATATCCTTCGGTACGAACTAGTACGTGGCGAAGGGTATAAAACTTATTAAAACTATTGGGAATAGTTAAAAAAATCTTTCAATAAAATTTAAGTCAAACTTTTCAAAATTTCGCAAATGTAAATAACGTTATTTAAAACCAACGAAAAATAAACCGCCAGCACCAAAAGCATTGGATGGCCAAACGCTTCTTTGAATTAAGCGATAGTAAATAATTGCCGTCAAAAAGGAGCGCCGACAAAATGAACAACAACGAAACGCTTAGAGATAAATATTCAATTTCGGACTTATTTCAAAATAGCCTGACGACATTAGAAACACTTACCGACATTTCCAGTGGCAGGCCGGAACAAATACTCCGACCACAAAACTGTCCCATCTGCTCGAATCCCAATTTTAAGAGTATTAGCGATGTACTCAATCAGGAGGCGAAACACGTACGTAAACACAAATGCCAGCCAAGCGCATGTGGTGGAACTGAAACTTGTGTGAAGGATGACGGTTATTGTGATAATCTGGAGGATGATGAACTAAATTTGACGTCCTA
This sequence comes from Suillia variegata, assembly GCA_949127995.1. Classification (NCBI taxonomy): domain Eukaryota; kingdom Metazoa; phylum Arthropoda; class Insecta; order Diptera; family Heleomyzidae; genus Suillia; species Suillia variegata. The sequence continues at coordinate 34,149,626 of OX421846.1, forward strand.
TACAGCAGCCGATGTTGTGTGTTGTCCAAATTGCGGACAGTTTCATGACACCGCCGCCATCGATGAGGATGGCCGCCATCAGGAGTGCCAATGTTCGGAGTGCTCGCCGGATAAACGATTGGATCTGTGGACGAGTACAATTTGTGAACGCGATCGAATTGCCGATCGGATAATGCGCTGTACCGGCAAGCGTCATTGTGAGTTGCTCTTCAATCGTTGCAGCACAGTCGACGAGCGCGACAAGCAAATGGTAAAACGCATCTTGGAACAGGCCGAACGACTGCAGCGCAAACGTCTTAAGCAATTGCAAAATTGTGAGCGGTTAGATCGCAAGAATGATGGCATTGAGATTTCCGGTTTGCCGGCGATCGTCAAAGAGGAATTGATTGGAGAAAACACGTGCAAGCGACGCTCGTCGTGGGTGACGTCATCGACACTGCAACAGCATCTGCAGGAGCATAAAAAGGACATCAAGAAGGTCATCGCATTCTTTCCGGACATTGAGAATTTACAGGTGATCGGCAAGCGCATGAAAATCGATGTGGCATTAAAAGGTGGTGTGGGCTATGAAGCCGAAATAAGTGTGTCAGGGACGACTGATGCTTCGGCAGTGGCGTTTGAAGTGAATGGCCACAGTGAAGCGAATGAGACAAGTAGAAGTGACGAGTTCGATCGGACAAGTAAAACGGACGAATCCGATCGCACAAGTATGAGAACTGATGAGTGGGATCAGACGAGTAAAACGAATGCCGAGGATGATGATACGGTGATGAGTAAAACAGAAATGACCGCTACTTCAGAATCTTCACGGCAGATATTGGCGCAAACGTCAACCAGCAAAATAGTCGAACAGCGGGTCGATGTGAAAGATCTTTCTGAAGGAAATGAAGATTTCCAAACTGAGGATGGAGCAACGTCAGTCAATGCTGCGAGGGAGGAAATACGCGTTGTTGTCGTTCAACAATTACAGCCAGCTTCAAATATAAAAGAGTACATTACGAGTTTGCAACAGGAACTGGACGAAAAGGAGGCACGTCTTAAGAACCTTTATACGGAAGTCGATCCAATGGTAGAGCGTGTTAAAAATCTTCAAGCGGCAAAAGATTTTTACAGAGAAGCTCAGAGTAGTAAACCAATTTCACAACCAATACTTAAACTACGACCAGAGCGACAAATGGACTCAGTGGACGTAGCTGACAAGACAGACAAAGTGGATGCAATGGTTTTCAATTCATCTGAGCAGTCGTTGGAAAAAACGACATCTGTCGAAGAACAGGGCATGGTCGTACAAGATCTGCACTTTGACAATGATGGTTCTGCGAATCACAAAGAAACTCATTTAGTTGTCGATGTCGAATATTTGCATTTGGCACCCGATATAACCATTGAGCTCAATAATAATGTGCGACAGGAAGTTGAAGAAATGCTACAGAAAGCAGGCGCCGAAAGAGCAGTGCGTCAAAAGCGCCAGCATTCACCAACTTACAAAAGTAATGGACAAGATGAGGACTCAGAGGAAGAACGCAGGAAACTACAACTTAACAAACTGTCCTCGGCACTTCATCTAATAGATCTAACAAAAGAACACTTTAAAAGCTCAAAACAAGAAAGACCAAGAGGATCGCGATCGAACAATCAGAACGCTAACTTCGATCACATGGATAATGAGGAAAAGCAAACAGAAACAGTCAATCATAAAAATTATTCATCTGCTAAAGCAACAAAAGAGGGCGCTAAAAGTAAGACAGAAAACCAAAGGGACCCACGCGGCCGTGACAGATCTTCAACGCCAATTCCAACGGATGAACGCTCCAGAATTTCTAAATATGACAGAGGAAGTCGAAAGGCATCACCTAGTCGAAATGTTTATATATCACCTGAAGCACGTGATGGTCGTGATAGAAATTCGCAGAATGCTAGAGAAAACCAGCGCTCTCGAAACAGCGATTCACCTTCTAGACAAACGGAAAAACGGCCCAAAAGAGATCATGAGAACAATACAAAAGATCTCACGAAGAAACGCGCTGACCATCAGTATTTAACAAGCGATCTAACACAAGGCATCGACAGCAGATCAATGAATTCAATGATTTTCGAGTCGTATGTCGTGGCGCCCTCAGTCAGCTCTATGGGAGGCATGCAAGACGACAGCATTGAACGAATGATTGCCAGAACGGAACGTAGAATGCTGAGCGACGACAATGCTCAGCGGATGTTAGAAAGCATCGATTTGTTAAACGCACCGGATAGTGCAGACAGCATGTTGACAAATTCTCAGGACAATAGCCGACACATGATGGGCTCTACGTCGGCCTTTGCAAAGTTATTTATGTCACGAAACGGCTATTGGGCGAGAGGTGAGCGGTAAACAAATTGAAGTCTATATTTTGACTACAATAACGGTTTTGATATTTTGAACTAACACTTTCGGTTATCAATCAGCACAAACGATTTTTCAAGTAAAAAAAAAACGATTAGTGGCTTTCTTGATCAACGAAAGTGCAAAGGACTTGCATGTAATTAAGGATCTAAAATAAACTAAACTGCCAATAAATCGTTTAAATATTAATATTGGCTTAAACTTAATTAAATTATATCAATAAACGAATTTTATAAATACTTAATCTTAAATAATAAATTAACAATACAAATGATAAGGAAACATTTAATAGACATTTGTAAGATTGATTCTGTGACCATTTCAAAAATCTATCCATGTTTAGCTTAAATTTTTTTTTTTGATTACTTAAAGTGAACAAAATCACAATCTTTCATCTTTTTTTTAACTACAAAATCGGAATACGCATAAAACCATAATAAACGATTATTTATCCTTGATAATTATATAATAAAAAAGTAATTTCCTAAGAAAAATATAACATATCCACTTTAGTTTTAGTTTTTTTATTTCATTATTTTTCTTTTGGTTTTTTTAATAAAAATATCTTCTTGTGCACAAGTATTTACAACGTACAAACGCTAAGTACTACTTATAAAACTAATTACAAACTTATCAAATTAGTACGAATAGAAAAAGAAAAACAAATCCATAACTCTCAAAACGAAAAGTAAACTTAAACGCAGCGTTTTGGCGTGAAATTAAATTGTTGAGCTTAAACTGGATTAGGAGGATTTTAAATAGTTAATATGTTTTTCGTAACGCGTTTAAATGTAAAATAGCGAATCAGTTTCATTGTCAGTTGCAAGTACAATAGAAGCCCTGGTGTGTGTGCTTTTTAATAGCCTTAATGTTTCAAGTAATTTTTGTTTTTGTTGTAAGATTTAAACATATCGAAATGAATAGTATAAAAGTATCGAATCAGATATTTCACTTATTTGTATATGTCAAATATTAACAAAATCAATTCTATTTCAAATAATGCATTAAAAAGCACAGCACACAGAACTTGTTTGTATGTCGATTACAAAACAAAAGATAAAAGAAAACTTAAACGTGTAATCTTACAACTAATAAAAGGTGGTTTTTAATATTTTTCATATAGTTTCAATGGCTTCCTACATACACAGACAACACAGAATTCAGTACCGAACGATTTACGACTTTACTATTAAAAAAAAAAGGATGAGGAGCAATTTATGGTTACCTACTTAAAACCTAAACTGTACGCTTTTATTACGTTGTTGTTGTATCTTTCGATGGTGTTTTGTGGTCCAGCGGCAAGTCTTCGACCTCATCATCGATCGCATTCAGCGTATCGTCTGCGGTGGTCATTTCGCTGGTGGTCGTTGGTGACATTGTGTTGGCGCTAGGGAGACTCGCGCCGATCGTGCTGCTACCTCCACGGCCACCCGCAAAACTAGTTCTACCATCGATATTATCGATTACGGATTGCATGGCAGTCTCAGAGGCGGGCGTTTGAGGTGTGCTGCGTGATTTTTGGGCATGCTGTGCAATCGCAAGCGACAGATCCACTTCGATGTCGGAGTCCATCTCATTATCGGAGAGGGACAGCGAAGTGCCGGTGCGTTTTATTTTGATTTGGCGTGTCTGTTATGTGGAAAAAAGAATTTCAATAAGTAGTTAAAAATTAAAGTATATAAATAGATCCGTCCATCCTCTTTTAATTTATATAGATTTCTCTACTTACTCTATTGTATGTGGATGGCTCCGAAATATAGCCATCATAGTCCTCATCCTCGCTGTAAAAGTAATTATTTTGCTCGTGCCGATTAACATACGTTTCGGGCAGTTTGCACACAATCTGCGCCAGATCGATGAACGTGTATTCGCTCAGCGAGAGATGATTGTCTTTTTTCGGTGGCTCCTTGTTGAACCATTGATTGAAGCGGCCCAAGCGACCCGCATTTGCCATAATCTCAAAGTAGTTCTTACCGAAGACATAGCCGACATCGCGGATTTCATCGAAACTGCCAAAGGCGAGCGTTTTGTACTTATCGATAGGTGGGCGTATATATTCGCAGTACTCAGAGTTTTTCACTTCCTAGAAAGGATTGATTCATGTTAAACAAATATTATTAAAAATACAAAATTAGTTAGCGATAAAATAGTACTTATTAAAAATTACAAAAGAAACTAACCTCCAATTGACGCACACACGACACATATGCCAAACGGGACTGAATGTCGGGCAAATCAGGAACTTTAACGGGCGACGTAAACGGATTCCACTTCTTGTAGAGCAGCCACCAACCGGATAAATCGTCGCCATAATTGGTGAGGTCGGTGTCATCCTGAGAGCCAACATCGATGGCGATTATATGAGCGGCGCCGAGATTATGCATAACATCGGCTAATAAATTAGTTTGAATTATTCAATAAAATTATAGTAATTAAATGTAGAGAACAGATTCAATAGGTAACTTGAAATTTCTATTTGAACTTGCTAAAAGTTCCATCTTGAAAAGCCAATTTTACAATGCAGAGGGGAATTTCTCTTCTGGATTCAAAAGCCAAAATTTAAATACAACTAAAAAGTATTGAAATTGTTTTTATTAATTTATTTAAATATTTCGAGAAGATATATAAAAAAAGTGTACATGCAAACTAAATACGAGTGTGCAGCAAAAGAAGCTAAAGTGAAGCACTCTTGAGTAGCAGCTTAAAAATAACACATTTAAAGTTTACCTCATTTAAAATCAAATTTTATTTCAATAAACTTCAAATTGTTGTTGTTTTATTATTAACTTTATATGTATGTAGTTTGTTTACCTGGAACATTGTTCGTGTAGCAACCGTCTAGCAATAAATGACCGTCTTTATAGTCACAAAAGGGCGGAAATAACCCGGCTATGGTCATGCTCGCACGTATATAGCGCCACAAATGGCCTAAACAAAACACGATCGTTAAGGACGCAATCGGCGACGGAGGAATGTTGTTGTGATTTTTTTTACGAAATTGTAATATTATCAACAAAAAAATAATTAATAATAAGAATACAAAAAAACAAAATTACATAAATATGGAAAAAGTAGGTAAAAATACAAAAGGTATGTACGAGTATGTATCAATCACAACAATAAATTTCAGATTAAAAAAAATTTTAATGAGTGTGAAAAAATAAAAACTGTGCCAAAAATAAGTTCTTTTTTTGTTTTTGTTTTTTTTTTATAATTATGTATGTATGTAGGATTTGTTGCTGTGTGAAGGTGGGCGGTACTTGTTTTGTATGTGGAAATTTTGGCATATATGTATATTTAAGCGTATATACAATATATAAATATTCAATTAAATGCCAATTCCTACAAATTTCAACACATTCTGAGTTTTTTACATTTTGCATATGACTAAATCGCGCGCGTCCAAATTTAAATAAGCTAACTAAGAATACTTTATAAAGATTCAAATAAATGAAAAGAAATAAAGAAAAACGAACTTGCCTGTATAATGCATGAAACTACATAACAGTCTAAATTGAAGCAAAAGGAAAAAGCTTTGAGGCATGCCACACTAAAACTTACCAAAAACATTTTATACAAACGAAAGAAATTTTATAAAACATAATCAAAAATAAAAATAAAAAAGTTACTGCTACAAAGTTTTACAAACAATTAAATACTCAACTCGATTTACAATGTCGTTTGATTAACTTAACTAGCTTTTAAATATCTTCATTTTTAACTTTTTAACGCACAATTATTTTTGCATATACAATTCAATGTAGTTTTTTGGTTTTCAATTAGATTTTGAATTATTTTAACTAATGGTTTGACAATTTTTTCGTAATTAATACATTTAATACATTTTTGGTTTAGTAAAAATTAAAACCATTTGCAAATTTGAATAAGTTCCAACAAAATGACTTAAGAAATTTTCATCGTAAGTACAAAAATCGAATTTTACAAATTGATTTTAATTTGTTTGGACATTCACAAGAATTAACCAGATAAAAACAAATTTTCACTTTTCAAAATTGATTAAAAAAAGTGGAGACTTTTTCATTATACAATGCGTAAGTAAAACTTTTCCTTATAAAATTTGTCAAAAACGACTTCGCTTATCGGGCTGAGTTAATGAAATTCCTCTCTGCAATGTTTAGTTTTTAATTTAATTTAGTTGTTTTTTTTTTTGTGTTTAACAAATCAAATCGTTTTAGGCGAACAATTTAAAAACCTTACCTGGCAAGTTATTTACATAGCCACCGTCCAGCAAAAGATGTCCATCTTTTGGATCGCACAATGGCGGCATATAACCGCTGAGCGACATTGATGAACGTACGAAACGCCAAAGAGATCCTGTTGAGTTATTGATTGATTGATTGATTGATTGATTGTTGGGTTGATTGGTTAAGAAGAATTCGTTTTGTGGTTTGATGAGAAATTATTGACGTGTTGACAGTTTTTTTTTAATTGATATTTTTTTTTGAATTTATTCGATGTGGTTTGTTATTTTTAATCAATGGAAAAGACGAAGAAAAAAAAGATATGTAAGCGCAGCTTGATTGGTTAAAGTAATTTTGCTTGATACTTGAGCAATAAATGCTTATGAAGAAATGTTGTGAATGGACAAACATACACACAAACAGATTTATATATGTTGGGTACGCACCACAGTCAAAAAGATTTAAAAACACAAAAACAAATTACTCGACTAAACTCTTAAGATTAAGTTGTTTAACAACTAAAACAAACATACATTTTTTAAACCGAATCGTAAGCAAAATTTCCATAGTTTTTTTAATTTATAAACAATTTTTTACGTCTAAATACCAATACCTAATTTAAAGTTAATCTTAATTTTGGTTTGTAAATAAATTTATTCATGCATTCTAAAACTTTTTAAAGTAACAAAATTATTTTTAAATAAAATTATTATATCTACAGTAAACTTAGAAAAAAAAACTGATTATTGACTGAACCAGTCCATATTCAAATTTAGAAGAGAAGTTTTGCGAGATTATAAACGATTTAGAAAATTTACGCGACAGATCAAAACAAACTTATTGAGTTATAGTAAAATAAAGTTTTGGTTTTATTTTCAAATTACGAAATTGTATTGTAGTTCTTAAACTATTTTACTATTGTACTAATTTCAATATAGAAAGTTTAAAAATTTACTAATTTAATGTTTTTTTGTTGTAGAGTAGAAATGTAAAAACCTCAGAATATGAAAATGTCTGATAAATTTCGGTGTAAATTTTTTTATTAAAAAAGCCCCGAGTTTTTGATCACTTATTTTTAACAAGTTTAATATTTAAACAAAGAAATGTAAATGAAGAAAAGTAAAGTTAACTTTCTGTGCAAAAATTTACTTGAACTTGTCAAAAATTAAGTTAAGTAGCCAAAACTCAAACATGAATTTATATCAACATTCGAAAATAGATTTCAAAACAAATTTTACTTCATAACTATTTTATTTTTTTCAAACGACTTTTAAACTATTTTCGAACTTTGATCGTAAATGAAGAAATAAATAGAGACAATTATAAAAGCTTGATTTTTTGAAACATGAACGCACGATAGTGAATTGTAAAACAAATGAAATAAACAGTGCAAAGAACTTAAGACAAGACAACAGAAGACTCACCATTGGTATGAATGCGATGACAGCTGGCCGTTATGTCAGTGGTTAGCGTAAAATACGGAATCCACAGATCCTCGATGCTGACATCGCCAAATGTGTCGTGTATGGTTTTATTGAATTCACGTCCCGAAAACATCGAAGTAATCGGATAGGTTAAGTCCAGCAATTGCAAAAACCATTTGGTCATTTTCTAAAATCAAAAATGTTATTAAAAAATGATTTTATTTAAGCATATGAAACTACCTTTGACCACTCTCGTGCTTTTTGTGTAACAGTCGTGATATTACGCTCCGAGCACCATAGTGCACCCATCAGAGCGCCAATACTCACGCCACCCACCATATCGATGGGTATGCCAGCCTCTTGTATCGCCTTCATCATTCCAATGTGCGCAGCGCCACGTGCACCACCGCCGCCAAGCACCAGTCCGATTGAGTTGCCAGTCAGCCAGCGTGCCATGCGCGAGAAGTCGGAATGCATGTTGGGCTCGGACATCAGCACGCGACTGTACAGATCATTCTGTGAAAGAAAAGTGTAATTAACATAACATTAATATAAATTTCTTTAACATATTTTCACAAAATAAACTTAACCTATCATTAAAACAATAAATTTTGAACTTACAATTCTATATTGACTCTTGCGCGTAAACATGCGTTTGGCGCATTGAATGTGATGATGTTTTGTCACCCACGGACGCACATTCAACCACTGCAGCGTGTTGGTTGGTTTTGAACTGGTCGTCTCCGGGTAAAGGAGCACCAGTTCTTTTTGTGTGCGCATGGCCAAACGATCGATTTCCCGTTCGAATTTACCCACGGCAGGCGTACGATCACCAAGGCCTACAATTAGTATTACATCCGCTTGACGCATGCACCGCTGTGTCCAGACACTAAGCGATGAATCACACTGATATAGCGTAATTATGTTGCGATCCTCTTGTTGTGCCAGCCACGAAGTCATGCGATACTCGTTGCTAGCCTCGAAAATGTGCACGCCCAACTGTTTACGCACCACTTCTGAGGTCAGGCGCAGTGTTGGTCCTAAAAATTTAAAATATAAATAAATTAGGAATTTGGAAAACTTGCATACAAAATTAAAAAAAAAAAAAATGAATCTTACCAATGGCACACAACGAATGAAACAATTCATATGTAACTGCCGTCAATGGCACTTCATCGCTGACCGGTACCAACGCTACCGTCGAATATTTATGTGTTACGGGATTAGCTTCTAGTGGCGCAGCCGAGCCGCTATGACGTGTCTGCATTGTGCCCAGAATACGATGGCTCAGCAGACTGATCAACTTTGTGACTACAATTGGATAACGCAATTTGATGGCATTGAACAGGCCTTCGGGTAATTTCGCCAATTCGGAGTCACGGACTGCCATGACGGTGGTTGTGCGACAGGTTTCTGTTATCATTTCAACAATGCCGACGAGATCGCCTTTACCGTATTCACCGACAATTTCCTTTTTGCCGCTTGAATGTGTAATGACGGAACGCATACGTCCGCTGAGCACAATGTAAGTACTATCACTAGTCTCATCCTGACGATAGACCGCACGACCAGACTCGAGGAAAATCCAGTCAAGCGCATAATCACACTGACGCACTAGCGGCGATAGGCGACGCACGACGCCGTTGGCTAAATCGAGCACTATGGCGGGACGTTCACGCATAATTCTGCGGGAAGAAGACATATTTTGGATCAAACAAAGTCATGTAAGGTAATTTAATTTAATCAAATAAAAATATTCTCACATGCAATATTGAAAAATATATTAAATTTTAATAAAATATCAAAAAAAAAATTGTTGTTTTTATTAAAAGGAACTTACTGATAAATAGACGATTTTCTAATCAACGCAATGCGACTCGGTAATTTTGTGCGAATCGTATAGGCACTGGCTTCACCGGTCAATACCGCTAAACCGCCGACAATTTCGCCGGGATGCACAAAATGTATAAACACATCCGATTTGTCGCATTTCTTGACGCGCGTAGCATCGGCGCCGGTTTGATAAACAGCCAAACCACCAGTCATTACGAACCAAATACAAATATCCTGCAACAGCAAAATAAATAATTCAGTTTGTTAAGTGTATTTAAATAATAAATGCCATAAAAAACTTTATATTACATCCGCATTTCCTTCGGTGATCAAAGTGACGCCCTGTTCTACTTCTTTCCATTCTACAAATGGCTCCAAGAACTGGCGATCGTCTTCCTTAAGGCCAAGTTCCTTGAGAAAACTATCCACGGCCGAGGCGTGAACAAGATTTTCATCGATCGCCTCGTTCGCCGCAGCCATCTCGGCGGGCGTTATTGTCGAATAACGACGTGTTGATAAGTTACCTACAGCACCGGGTGGAGCTGCCGCTGACGTTACTGATGACATCATATGCTGTGCATCGTAAGCGAGATCGACTAGCATATCAGGTGGTTGCTGCTGTTGTTGTTGCTGCTGCTGATGTTGAATTTGCGATGATAAATTGTCGGAGAGCGAATGCTGATAGTTTTCCGTCTGTGAGCGTCGGTGGACGGGTGAACTTTTTAGATTCATGCTTTGCTGCTGCGATGTAGATTGTTGGTTTTTCTTGACGCGCATGTGATTCTGCACCAGTTCTGAATTCAAACCGAGATAGTTGCGCAGCGCTGTAAAGAGTACACGCTGCAGTCGGATCATTATGACTTGGATGACGCGAATCATGATGTCGGGGTTTTCGTCGAAGACTTCTTTAAAGGCCTGTTAAGAAAGCGAGGACAAATGTTTAAGTTGAGGAGATGGTTATTATTAAAATTTCGATTAAATAAAATTAATTCGTTAATTAAAGGTTCGAAATAATAAATAAAATATTTGTATATTAATTTTACATATTAAAAAATTAAGATTTTGTTTAAATTTGTTGTTTTACTTAATTTAAAACGTCACAAAATCCGTCTCACCTGCATTGGCAGCCGTATCACAATTGACTTTTCGACCGCTTTCGCCGTTACAGTCTTGTAGTAGCTTTGATTACCCGACAGCACATCGATAAAACTTAGCAGCGACGTTACGGATTCGCCTTTCTTTACAGTTTTCAGTGACAGCGTGCTACCGTCAGCATTCGAGATGAAAACGTTCACCAGACCCGATTGTACAATGAAAACGCTATCATCGGCATCAGTGATCTTAAAGAGATAATCGCCTGGATCGAGTTGCAGCACTTCGGTATGCTTGCACAGCTTCAGAAAGATGGGCTTCTCGAAATGCCCAAAAATGCGAATACTCTGCAGCATGTAAAGGGCATCAGGCGGCACACGATCACTGCCCTCCATTGTCTCTTCGAGATATTCCGCCGGCGGTTCGACAGTGCGCAACTGCAGTGGAATATTTTCGCGTCGCAACTGAAGAATACGTTTGGCAAAGCGCATTACCGCTTTGCGTTTGCGTCCCTGGCCGCCGTACACTTGGCCCGAAACATTTTTCATTTTACGTAGCATGCGGCGACCGTAAAATAGCATCTTGTCGCGTTTACGAAAGCGCAGACCGCGCATATCACCCGCTCCAGCCGCAGCTGTGGCGGCATTTTGTGCTTCTAGCTGTGCATCGCGTAGTTTGTTGGCCAGTTGGCGTTTGTAGAAGATGTACCACGCGACAAGGATGAGCGTCAGCAAGCCAATTAAAATGTAGAGAAGGATCTGTAAATGTGAAAATAAAATTGATGAGCAAGTAAACTTGATATCAAGAAAATTTTTATATTTCCTCAAAACGATTGGATTAACGTTTTCGATTTTCTTAAACAAAAGATTATATATTTCCGAACGATGAATGTATAATTATCATTATTATTCTATTAATGTAATAAGCATTCTTTCAAACATTTGAATTTTTAATTCAAAATAAATGTGAAGCGGCAACTCATACGCAATTGTTTATTTGACTCAGCGTTTGCCGTCCGTGACGTCGCATTTGGCGCGGTTCCCACCCAACAAGTTCAACAGCGGCAGCGGCAACAACGACTACGCACTTATCGACCGACCGTACGAGCGAGCGACGCCCGCCCCTTGGCATTGTTATTGAAATTTGCATTTGTTTATTTCGAAATGCGGGCATGCATTAGACGCGGCGCAGTGTAGCGCACAGCATTTGTTATGACTTCCGCCTTGTAGATGCCGTTGCCGTTGCTGTTGCTCTCATTCTCAATAATCTAATCGTCGTCAAGTGGCATTCGAATTTCTTTAAGGCAAGCAGATATGTTATGTGTGCCTGCCTCCTCCGAGCGTAGTTGTTCTTGTTGTTGTCGTTGCCGTCACTGTCTTTTATTGTTGTTGCAAATATTGTTTACGTTTGCAATTTGTAGAAAATCGAGACTAGGCGCCAAAAGAAATTCAATAACATTTTAGATTAACCAGAAAAACAAACAAGTAAACAAACAATTAAAATGCGAAATTGCATAAAAAAAATTCAACTACAAAATTGCGCTTTTATGTGCGTTTTATTTAATAACATTGTAACTTGTCTTTTTTTAATAACGCAATTACAGAAATTAGTTCTGCGTGTTTTATTTGCGAACGTTGTTTTGTAATCAGTTTTAAACTATCGAGATTTGAATGCTTGAAAGAAATCAGCTTCTTGTGGACTCCAAACAAAAACGGTTTTCAAAAAGCGTCTTAAAGCATTTTGATTTTTGTATTTCAAAATACGTTAACAACAAAATACATTAAACTAGTGCTAAATGCATTCATGATTAATCAATCAAAGTTTATAATTTCTTGTTTAAAATATTTAACTTAATATGCATTTGCATAATTTGTCTTATAGGTTTTAAAACGCTTCAAAAATCTCCAAATAAGTTGGAATTGTAATCTAGCATCAATATTTAATATTGTCAAATAGAACTTAAATAAACTTTTTGATGTGTAATCGTGCACGTGTTTAAATTAAATTTGTATGATTCAAATGTTGCCGCTGCTGCTGCTGCTGCTGCGTCTGACGGCAATTGTTCAAATTCGTGCTCAAAATTGTTGCTTCTGGCCGGGCCGTTGGCCTTTTGGGGTTAATTAATTTATTGGATCTGAGAAGTTGTATTTTTGCTGTTCGTCGTTCGGATTTATTGAATCCATTTACTTGATTTGTTTGTTTGTTTGTTCTTGGTCTTGACGTCCGTCCCAGTTTGTCATTTGTGGAATTGCCATCGGCATATAAACTTTTCGAATTGGTTAAAGTAGTCCACCGCTGATTATTACTTATTGATGCAATAAAGATAACTTCAATTGCGGCTATTTGGTTTTTTGAGTCGCTTAACTAACTTTTTAGTATAGTAATTAAATAAGCGTGTATTTTAAGGCAATATGCTTTGAGTAAGTAAATTATTTATTTAAAATTTCGCCTTGTCATGTAAAATTGATTTAACAGATAATTAAATATTTATAAAACAATTATCATGTTATTTTTATTTATATACGAGTATAAAAGTATATATATATATATTTTTTTTTTGGTGACTGTTTTCACAGAATTTGTGTATAAATTGTCATAGCTACAATTTGCGTTGGGCAGAATCGAAACTTGAAGTAGTAAGTACTCTATTATCAAAAGAATTGTTAGTAGTCGCTCCTAAAAAGTTTCGATTCGAGCAATGAATATTTATTATGGACATGTTAAAAATAATATTTTCTGTGTTATATATTTTATTAAACTGTTAAACTGAAATGTTTATGTTAATGTGACAATATTTTACAATAGAAAATATTCGACCTAATGCTAATTTATTCAAAATTTCGGACGAAATGTTAATGTGTTTTGACACCCAGACGCAATGTTAACTAAATCGTGTATTTAATTTTTTTTTTAGAGACAATTTTATTTTTGAAATATAACAAGCAAAGAGTCCAATTTATTATTGAGAGAATTCTCAATGCGTAGTACTGAACAAATTTGTTAGATATACGAGGGTGGTCCGATAAGTACTTAGCCTCACCGCCCAATGGAGGCTTACTTTGCAGACCTCGAGAAAACGTATTTCAGACGGGTTAAAGAAGTTGGAACATCTCTGGGTCAAGTGTATCGAGCTAAAAGGAGACTCTGTTGATAAATCTTAGTGGTAACAATACAATTCCTGTAAAAATATCAACTTAAATTTAGGAACCGATTTTAGAATTGTGAAGTTTTTTTCAATAAATAACCAAATAATTATCTAAAAAGCAAATAGAATAAAAACAGAATTCATATTTAGTTTTTTTTTTATCTAATGCGTTGTTACATAAGGAACAAAGTTTGAAAAGGTGATTGGACTGAATCAATTGATTAGGTAAAAAAAGCAAATAAATAAGTAAAAGATATTTGGCAAAACCAAACAAAAAACAAAAAATAACAATTGCAGCGCAATTTCAATAAAACTAAAAATATAAGACAACAACAAAAACTATCACAAACAAACAAAAAGTAATAATAAAAACGCAAACAAGTTCTAAATTTAGTGCAAAAAAAATCATGCAAAATAAATGAATAAATAAAACTTTTAAGCAAAACAAACTAAACAACAACAAAAACGACGACGACGATGACGATGACAACGACACAAGATAACAAAACAAGGTGGCCATCAGTCCGTCCGTCCGTGTGTCGTCGTCGCACGGTCAGCAGAATTTGATTTAAACGAAGCTGAGAAATGTGGAAATATAAGAAGCGCGCCCGTCCCACTGTGGGATCGCAACATTATTTGCAATCGAAGGGAGATAGGCTTGGGAAAAGACGACACAAGACAACAGTTAGCAAAGACAGTGAAGAGGAGGGGGTGCTCGCAAGCAAATAAAATATTGAAATTCCAAGTAAATACCCGTTTATGTAAGAAATGCCGATTTATTTAAAATATTAAAAAATTATAACAAAATTCCCCTTGATGAATTGACAAAAAACATATGCGAAATCGCAAAAAAAATTCAAAACTATTCCGATAAGGCAAGCGCGGAAGAAACATGATAAGAGAGGGGCAACCTTAGTTAACTTACAAAAGCGCTGACAGCAACAAAACAAAAACAAAAAACTTTAAGAAATATTAAAATAGAACTTACCGCCGTGCGGAGCTCCAGGAAAACAAATTTACACCAAGTCTCGGAGAAAATGGAACCAAAATCCTGTGACGAGGTCTTGATGAGACCTACAATGTCCATTTTGCAATATAAAACAAAGAATATTATTTAAGTTTGCTCAAGCGTAACCAGCCCACCGCCGCGGAAAGAACTCTTTCTTATTAATCTTAATCCTTCTTCCTGTTAGTTTGTTGCACAATGTTATTTCTTTTAATCCTTTCGTTTTGCTGGTCCTTTTTTCTTCGCGAACAAGAAAGAACATTAAGACATTTTTTCCATATTTTTTCTTTTACTTTTTCTCACATCTTTTGCGCATTGCTTGTGCGGAGCAATAATAGGTTTATCATTAATTAATTAGTTTCACCACACTTTTTCAATATATTCACTATTTATTTCTTAAACAAAACTAACAAATTGGTTAATTTTATCAATATTATTTAATTATTGGATTTTCTCAGTTAAAAAAAATATTTCAATTCTGCTGCCGCGCTGCCTGCGTGCTGCTCGTGCAAACTAATTTTCGTGAATGCGAGAAAGAACTTTTCTAATAAGCAAGCAAACAGCTGATGTTTGGAAAATTTGGAAATGCGAAAACGGGAAGGAGAACTTCTAGTTGGCACAGGGTGAACTCTTGAAAACAAAAATTTATATTTTTGTGCCAGTTGCCACAGGGTTTACTTTTGAATTTTTTATTTATTTTTAACGGTTTTTAAGACAGTTTGCATGAAAGCGCGTTATCGTTACACCTTATATGATTTATATAATAAGAAGTAATTACCTTAGTTCTTTTCTTTTTCAAATAAGTAGATTTTCGTTAATTAAGTGGGAATATCTTCTATCCTTTTTACTTAAAATTACATATAAAAAATATGAAGAAAAATTCGCAAAAATTTAACAATAACTAGTAAGAAAATTATCTTCGGTTATGTCAAAGCTTAAATACCCTGCAACTTTTGAGAATAATATCTTTATTCATGTTGATCTATAATAAATGTGCTTATTATAGGAAATTTTTATATGATTATCTCATTAGTGGGCGGTGTTATTGTCCGATTACGCCTAATTAAAAAAATGAATTTATGTTGAGAATTGGAAGTCCGATTTAGCTTATCTTACAATTTTTCCGTGCCAAATAGCATCTCAAGTCGATATATTTATCATATATATATATATATATATATATATATATATATATATATATATATATATATATATATATATATATATATATATATATATATATATATATATATATATATATATATAAGGGTTTTAATCGCTCGGACAGACAGCTAGACAGACAGACGGACAGACAGATGGACATCGTTAAATCGAATCTGAATTCGACATTGATCATTTCTATAATTATGTATATTATCAATCATAATTCCTCCTTCTCATGTCTTCCTCCATATGATCAATAAGAACGAAATCTCTATATGCCCTTCGATCAGCGGGTGCAAATGGTGTAGGGTACAAAAATGAAAGAATATAATGGTGAACTATTTATTTGGAAAAAACACGCGATAACTTAATTTATTACCAAAGTCAAAAGGCGTAAAAAGAAAATCTCTTTAAAAATACTTAAGCCACAATTAACGGTAAAATATTGCAACATGCACATTGGAAAAATTTTAAAATATATATATGTATATATACTCGTATATATATGTATATATACAAAATTAAAAAGAAAAAAAGAGCACTACAAAATTTGTTTAAGCGCGACGGTGAAACTTTTTGATTTTAATTTATTTCAACAAATTAAACAAAGCGCTGCAAAATTTTTCACCAAGGAATTATTTTTACTTTACACTCTCTTTGCGATTAGCAGATCCATCCACGATCCACGATATCAACAAAATACACCGAGAGAAAAAAAAATACAAGGACGGTTTAGTTTTTTAACGGCTTTACATAGCGGTTATGCATTTTTTTCTAGATTTAAATATAAAATTTAGTAATCGATTATTCTAAATTTGTTTAAATATTTTTTTCCTAAAACTTATTTTACAAAAATAATAAAAATTGTTGCTGGAACTCTGATTTTTTAATGTTTTGCAAAACATAAATTTTTTTATATTAAAATTGTTCAAAATTCGCATATTTTATATATGTATATTACCATATTTTTTCTCTTTTTAGAATTCACTGTGTGCAGTACTATAAAAAAATAGCAAAAAGAAATGCTTGCAAAATGAAGAAGAGCCACAAAGTCCACCCATCGGGTGAATTACTGGCAAGCACGCAGCTCTGTGGCTGTCATGGATACGAAAATAAAAAATATAGATACAAAAAAAAAAATAACACTTGTGAGATTATCAGAGCATGCGCACGCGGCACATCAGCTATAAACCGGCGGCGCGCATGCGCTTCTTTGCCTGCCTGCCTGCCTGCGCCTGCAATAAAAGATCTTCTTGGTCTCGGTCGCGGTCTTGTTTAGTTTTTTATTTTTTTTTTAATTTTAGTTTTAGGCATAATTGTTTACAGTAGTTCGAGCAAATTGCATTTTAATTCAGTTAATTGCGGTTTTCTATTTACCAATTAAAAATGCACCTACTAAACTGTTTTTTTGTTGTTGTTTGTTAGTATTATACATTTTTGCTTGAAATCTTTTTTGACTAAGCTGGCGTTAAAATTATTTCGAAATAATGTTGCATTTTTAAATTATGTGCTAAAATTCAATACGAAGCATTCACTTGCAAATGGAATTTAGAAATTTTACGATTTGCAATTTCAATTCCGTTCGTTATGTAGAGCACTCCTTACTCATTCACTTACTCACACGCTCATTCGATTTGTTTGAATGTCCCTAATTGATTTTCACAATGTACTCACTCGAATTATTTGAATGAATTTGCTTGTAATATTATGAAAACTAACTCTTCTTATCTTTAGCAATTTTCTAGAGTGCTTCAAATGCATTAGCGCTGATTAATGATACCGAGGCAGGCAGGATTTGTTCCTGTTGACTCTCTTAATGTGAAAATGTCAAATTTACATTTATTAAATGGAACCCATCGATAAAGACAAATAAAATTTATTAAAACCAATCACATAGCAAGAATGAATTATTATTATTTCGCAGTTTCGTATCGATCTAAGCCGGATGTATGCTAAATGATTTCAAAGCACAATACCTAAACTAAAGCTTTCATTTTCATAAGTCTTAATTAAATTAATTAATAAAATGTCCAGAACGTATTGAAGCCCTTTAAATTTATTAAAAAAAAAAATACCCAATTAAATCATGAATCAAAAGTTGTATGCAAATATTTATAGGGGAGTTAAATACTTTCCCACAACTATTTGAAATTATTCCAACAACAAATACTCATATCGACCATGACCTTCAATTACAAATTCGGAATTCGAAAGCAGGGAGGAGCAGTTTTTTTAAATCAATAAACAAAAATCAGTGAGGGAGGAATGGAACCATACGTTTTTAAGGGTGTGTCACGTTCTTGCGCACTATTGGACTAAATTTAAAAATGCTTCTATTTCACTACAATTTAACGTATTTGTACATAGAACAAAAAAAAAACCATGCGCCATGCCATATAAAATCAATCTGGTCTTTCTTTCTTTGTCACAAATTAAAAGGCATGTGCTATAAATATTGACGGCGTTATCAGTCAGTAAAATAAAAGTGGAGGGCAATAAAAAAACTGGATAAGGGATGAAATATATACAGACACAAGTGCTTTGAGCACATCGATGACATATTGATGCCGGCTGTAGTCAACTGCTCCAATTGCAGTGTAGGAGTTAGACTATCCTGTGTTTATTTGCGGAGCGGGGCACGGGAAAAGAAAATTAGTTTGTAATGCGACTCTGCGAAAATCAATAATTTATTCGCTATCTCGAATATCAAGTAAAAATAATAAACGCTGTATTTTTTGCAGATTTAGAATGTAATTTTTCAGACAAAATGTTATCATAGGTATAGGCCAAGCTATTTTCAAACCTGTTTTAACGATAGCAAGTTGTCCTTCCCACAAAACATATTAAAATTATTACTATATAAAAAAGGACGTACACGAAGTTGATAAACTTTTCAACTGTGTCTCAATGACGTACACGACGTATAAAAAAGCAACGGAAACGCATGGATTAGATTACACATACGAAACCCAACACACATGTTTGAGTGCTGGTTTTGTTCACGAATCGCTGCTGTCGAGTCCGCAACATTTTCGAGTGCAACATGTCAAGTCCAAATCTAAAATTAAAAATTTGTTTTTTTATTGCGGTTGACCAAATTGAATTGCAAAATTGGTATGAGTTTACTTGGAAATAAGCACTTTTCCAAAAATTGTCTGAATTTTTCTATTTAATGGGTGAACTGACATCCCTGGCACTCGCGCTCAAACATGTTCGCATCATTTGGAAATGTTCGCTCGGAAGTATCTTGAGAAGACAGACACGAAGCCTCACGAACACTTTTGGAAGTGTTCGGGTTGAAGTTGGAAGATATTCCAAACTTTACAAAAGTGTTCGTTGCTTGTCTGAATTTTTGCAGAAGTAAAAGATCTGGCAAGCCGCAAACACGTCGCAAGTTGTTGTTGGAGCACTCGAACCCGCGCGGAAAGCAACCGAAAAGTTAGTTTGAAAAAAAAAACCCAACAAAAAATATTCGAGTTGGAAAAAAGGGTGTACTAAAATAGCGCCGTGAAAAACAAAAAAAAAACGAAAAAGAAACCAAATTCCAATTGGAAAAGAGCAAAGAAAAAGCCAACCAAAAAGGCCGGTGTAAAAAGTGAAAGAAAAAAACTTCAATAAAAAGGATTATTTGTAATAAACGCGAAGGCGAATTAAATAAATAAATGTAAGTTGGTTTTTTATTTACAGATACATAGAACTTTTTTTTTTTTAAAAATTAAGAAAAGGAGTAACAATTTGTGGAGAAATAAGAAAAACTTCAAGAATTTCTACAAACCGCAATAATTGTGGTCGAACGTGTCTATTTAGTGCAAATTACCTGCTTTTCTGCTGCTCCACACTTTTCTGCTTTTCTTTACTGCGCCTGCCTCTTCTTCTGGTTGCTCTACACCTGGGACGGTTGGTCGGTCGGTCAGATTCGAGATTCGCTGCATTGCTCCAGAGTCTCGTTCACTGTTCTTCGTCATCGTCAGTCGCTGCTTTTCCGTTGCTGTTGTTGCTCCAAGTTGTTGATTTGTAATTTTCTCCAACCGGCTTTTTTTGTTTTTGGCTAATTGCCTTTTCTGCTTGCCTTGGCATTGGCGTCCGTCCATCGTCGTCGTTCGTCGCCTTGAAATGTTGCTGTTGTTGCTTGCATGCGCTTCGTCGCCTCTGGGAATTTTCTATGAGGCTCTTCGCAAAAAGTTGCCACCAAAGATTTAAAATTTGTATTCTTTTTTTCTCGCAAAATTGCGTTCAAAAATTTTTAAATGTTTCCAATTAGTCTGGAAAAGGAATTTGATATGAAAAATTAAAAGTAATTGAGCAGGCTTTCAATCAAGAATTTTTAGATCTGTTATATAACAAAAATATTGTAAAAGAAAGTATAAAAGATGTTAAAGCCAAAAGTTGTCCACATTTTAACAAAATTAAAAAATGGTACAAATTTGAATTTTTTTAATGAAAATTTAATTAGCCATTATTTGAAACTAACCTAATCTAATTCACAAACATATTTTAATGCAAATTAAAATTTTCCTTTTGTAAATATCGTCAAAGTAATGTGATTTCCCATTATTCCCATTTCAATAAGATTTTCTTAGCCCCTTTATTTTAGATATAATTCGTTTATAAATAAAGGTTTCAAAATAACTAGACAAGTATAGTCCAATGGCTATTGAAGTATTTGCGCTTCTAACTAAATGGGTATAGGAAATAGTCCGATGGACTAAGTGCCTTGGTTCTATACGAGCCCACTCTCTATTCCAAACTCTAATTGTTTCTCATTTGAAATTGATAAAAAAAAAATCGAATTCTTCGACTTTTTTCTGTTTAAATATTTTGAGAAAAATTTGCGAATAATGAGTTATGAAATTTTTAAATATTTGCAAATCCAATAAACTATTAAAGGCGAGATTTACGCCACTATTCTCTATCTCCATGAGACTTTTTTTATTTTTGATCTTTTATCTATTTTAAAAAGTTTTCTCTAATTTAAAGTTTTATTCTCTTTGTTAGTGCAGAATTAATTTTTTTACTAAACAAAGAAAAACACAATTTAATGAAAGTACAAAAGCGTCTTCAGACAACAAAGCACAAAGTAAAGAGAGAACGAACAAAACCATAGAATAGGAAAACACTCGAAAGCAATAAAACAGCAGAGCACACGCCCCAAATTCACAAAACACAAACAAAAGTCCTTTTTCCTGTTGTGCTGGCAGAACATGCAGAAAGAACAGCAGATAAAACAGGAGCAATTTTAATAGATACACACACAAAACACAAAACAAAATCGTCTCCATCCATCCCGGGGGAAAATGCTGAAAAAAACAAATCAAAGGCAGACAGGCGATAACAAAACTCAGCACGTGAAAAAAATCGGGGAATAAAAATCAGACATACATATCTACATAACTAACTAACTAACTAACTAACTAATTAACATGTGCCTTCTTTAATAATGATTCCACTTTAAGAACCAACTGAATGCCTGATTCAGAAATTAAAAAATTCTCAAGTTTTTGAAATAAGTATGTATCAAACGCTATAGTTTTATGAAAAACTTTGAAATATGATCTGCAAATCGAATACTGAATAATTGACTCAAAAATCTATTAGTTCAGCATTTGAAAAATAGTTTGATGCTTGTATTTGAATTGCAATTTTCATTTAATTATTTAAACTACTATTTTTAGAATATTACAAATTTTGAATCCTTTGAATAAATTCAATACTTAATTTTGTAACTTATTCCCACATTTTTCATGAAAAAAATTGCTTGTCGTACATTAACAAAATGGATCAAATTTCGAAATACATATGAAAAGTGGATGGGAAGGTTGAACGAGTTTTTAAGTTTCCAAATGAAATTTCATGATCAATGCTGCACATGTAAGCAAAGAAGAAAAATAAATGAGCAACAACCTAAATGAAAAATAAATAAATAAAACAATTAACTGCAATGAAAACGCACTCCTAAACAATTAAAAAGAAATAATCAAACAATCGCTCGCTTGGATCGCTTTGTGTGTGTGATAAAAGATAAATAACCGGAGAAAATATAAACTAACCTAACCAACTGAAGTTGTTGTAGAAAAAAAAAAAACTCAACTGAACTAAACTGAACTAAACTAAACTAAAAGAAATGCAGTTGGACGGCTCTCGGTTTTGTCGATATGGAACGCAAACGGTATTTGCAGCATTTCAGTTCAGCATTTCGCATTTCTGCTGCAGCAGCAGCAGCACGTCAAACAATATCAAAGAAAATTACAATTTATATTTGCACGAGTCGAGTCGTGTCGTCGTTCGATTAGATGCCAAACACAAACTTCAAAGCAGTTATTTATCACTTAACTACAGATAGTTGGTAATTGTAGCAGCAGCAGCGATTTGGCTAAAAATTTAACGCACCAAAGTTGGAAACAATTACTCGTACTGGCGAGCGATGCAGAGTAATTATAGTATAAAGAGTTAAACGTACGCAATTTCAATTTTGAGTTTAATCAGTTCATAACTTGAAAGTTTTTTAAAACTTG
This sequence comes from Suillia variegata, assembly GCA_949127995.1. Lineage (NCBI taxonomy): Eukaryota > Metazoa > Arthropoda > Insecta > Diptera > Heleomyzidae > Suillia > Suillia variegata. Next base: position 34,172,384 of record OX421846.1, read on the forward strand.
GTTCTGAAGATAATCTGAGTCAAAATTAATTTAAGAATATTGATTTTTCATGACAATTAGTTCATTAAACAAAGCCGGCTTTAATTTTATTAAATAGCTTTTAAATATTCAAACAAACAATTCATAAATTTGTACATTTAAAATTTTTACAAAAATAAGAAAAATTTATTTGTTACACACAGGTTATACCTTTCTTTGGTTTAACCACCCCTGGCAAATGCAAGAAACCCACAAGTACCCACACCAGATTGTAAAATATTTAAGGTAAAAAACCACCCCCTTGCAATAATTTCCAGAACACGGAATTCATTTCTGTATTTGCTTTTCCAAATTGTGCAAATTTGGCAATGACGACGACCCTTACTGAAACAAACTTCGTGTATAATAATTGCCGACAGAGGGCTTTCAATAGTAGAACTCGAAAATTGAGCAAATAAACCCAAATATTTAATACTTTAAGAATACTCAGAAACTACCTCCTTCTAGTGTCGAATTTAAATAGCCCCGCCATAATAAATCCTGTCAAGTGACTCACGATAATGCGGCTACGACATGACGACTGCGCGACGATAAAACAATTGCCACTTTTGCGGCGTATAAATCGAAGTCGAATCGTCTGTCGTCGTCGTTGTCGTTGTCGTTCAGCGTCGTCATGAATTGAACTGAACTGAATGCTCTTCCGTTTAGCACCGGAAGTCATGCGTCCGTCAGGTAGAGAAGTCTTCACGAGACGCAAGTCGAGACTTTAGACGTGTGGTTTTATGCACCTCCTTTCAACTAAGTCGTGGTGAAGTGCAACAAGAGGTCAACGAACCCAAAAACGAACCAAGAACGCATGAATTGAACGCTTTGAAATCTTGAAATCGAATAGAAAAATCAACTTAGCGATTTGTTGCCCTTGAAAATGAAGTTGTTTGTTGTTGTTGTCTTTCTTTTATACATCCACACGCATGGTAAATATTTTCCAGCATTTTTCCTTTTGCTGCTATTTTCTATTCCATTTTCTGTACAGACAGACGACACATTTGTGTATCTTGCGTTCTGCTTCTGCTGTGTGCAGCTTCATTTCACCCGCTGCGCTGTGCGCCCCCCAATTCGCCGGCTCTTCTTCACCCGCTGTGCGTAAAGAAGAATTACTATATACCAGTCAAAGCGTGCGGGCGGTTGAGCAGGGGAGTGCCTGTCTGCTGGGCTGAATTTGATGGCGCCCGGCATTTTTTTGCGCTGCTCTTCATCATCTGCAGCCATCATGTGGAAACGCAATTTCTGAATGCAATACTTCATTTTTGCGCTGTTTTTAGTTATTTCTTTCTTTCTTTCTCTCTATTTTTATTTCATTTTTGGGTGTTGTTGGCAGTTGACACAACTTCTCTGGGATCTGCAATGAAATGAACCAAAAAAAAGATACCAAAACGTATGTCTTCCATGTGTCTGTCGCTTTATCCTTTTTGTTTGGATTTTATTTTTTGAACTTATTTCATTTGTTTTGCGAATTTTTTCTGTTTGTATTGTCGCCATATCTGAGTCATATGACGGACGGACGGGCGAACTTTGGGTGTGAACATTTTCCTCGTCCTTCTTGATTACTGGTTTCGTCGATTCCTTCTTTTTTATGCTTTAAAAACAATTTTCGTTGCACTTCAAATGTGAACGTTTTATTTTTAGTTCTTGTATATTTTTTGAAATTTCGCAAACAAAGGAAAACACCCTTTATTCATTTGTGCGAGGGCGCGCTAATTGAAAATCGATAAATTTTGAACCGAGTGACATTAACTGCAAAAAAACATAATTAAGTTTTAAATTCGTATTCAATCAAATCGAAAGTGTACAAGATTAGGAGTATTTAAACCTACTGAGAGTTGAAAAATGTCAAAATTTTCTAATGTAAAATTTAAAAGTCGATAGTGTAAAATTTAATTATTAGAAATAAACCAGGTGGACATATCGCCAGATGTGTTAGCAAAGTACCGAGGAACTTTCATTTTGTTCTACTCCTAATGAGGCTAAATTTTACAAATGAAGCTGAATTACTTTTTCCAGCGAATTCGTGAATTTTTATCACATCAAATTCCGAACGGAAAACATTCAGAGCTGTGCTGAAGAATAGAATGGAATGCATCAGGCGAGCCGAGTTTAATACCCTTTCGATTGCTGTTGTTGTTTATGTGTTATTTCATGTTGTTGTTATTTCAACTTGTGCAAGTACAACACTTTCCGCTTTAAAATATTTCTTATCCATGAAAACGTCACACAGTGAAATGAAGTTGCCCAAGTTCCGACCAACAAGCAAGTTATTTTGCTCTGGCTCAGCTCTGATCTCTTATCCATCGAAAACAGTTGGCGCTGGGAACACTTATCTTTGCATGAATGCATGTGCGCGTTGTCTGTATGCGTGCAGCAGCCATTCAACATTCAGCAACTCGAAAGATGCCCTTTGTGGCTTCAGCTTCCGATTTATATTCTCAAGATTTTGTTCGCCAGCGAGCGCGCGCGTGTTCGTTCTTTGCGATTCCACAGAAGAACCGAAGCAACAAAGCAGTTTGACGACATTCAGCGCAGCTCAATCTTGCTTCGATTTTTCATCAAAGTCGTCGTCCGTTGTCTGGACTCGCCGGCGTAGGGAGGGAGGGGTTACTGTTGGGAGAAATACATGGCAACCTGATTGCTCCTTCCGTTAATTTTATTTTATATTGCTGTAGATTTCATTTGGGTTTTTTTGTGTGTGTAATCTTAGTTTTTTCTTAAGTTTTACTGTGGTTTTTTTCTCGTTAATGTTTTATCTGCATTTAGTAATGATTCATGTTTTACGTTGTTTTTCTTTTATTTTTAGAATTTCTTGTTGGAGTGTTCAGGTTTTTTTTTCGATGGTGGTTCCTTTTTAGTATTTATATTATTTTTTTTTGGTTTGCTCCTGTTTTTGTTTGCTTTCTTCTGTTTTTTTAATGTTGTTGATGACAGAGTTTTTCCAACTTGCCCAGCAACTTGCCTTGTAACACTTTTTAAGTTTTGTCAAAGCAACTCAGCGGTGGTACAGACTTGAAATTAAACCAAAAAGCAATTTAAATGTGCCTCGAAATTAAAACGCTTGCAAATACAGCATCCATCTGTAAACGAACCGGCTTAAGTTGGCATGAAACCTGAATCGAACCAGGAAACGCTAATTAAAATTAGTATAGAATCGAATCCGAATCTATAAAAATAAATAAAATTATTTGGAAATGGAACCTATTTAGATCAGCCAATTTCACTTTACGTTGGAATTAGAACAGTAATTTTAAAATGGGTTGAAACTGGAGTCAGAATTGTTTATAATAATTTCCAATACCAAAACTTTAATCGATTTTTTTTCCTTTGGTTGATTATTTATTTGTGTTGTATAGCAGGCGGCGCGTTGTTAACTTATCTGCCATTGAAATTATCAAAATATCCGCTTCCCTTTAGGCGTCTACATTTCCATTTCGGAATATGCTTGCATGATAATTTCATTTAAATTATAATATCAAGTACTTCGTTCGTTCAATCTAAAAATAGTTTTGTTTTCCGCAGTGCACTGAACTTGCTCTGGCGCTACTGATAAAGGAGTTGTTGTGGCAATTACAAAATTAAGTAAGTTTTGATAAACGCAGTTACAGAGTTACAGCAATTAGAGTTGACAAATCCAAATTATTTTTAAATACATATTGGAAAATTATTAACAATTTACCCTAAAGTTCTTTAAAAATTTATAATGCATATAATATTCTACGAATATAAACAAAAATTATATCTAAAAGACATAAAAAGATACTTCCTAAATTCAAAGTGACACAAAATCGGATTTTTCGATCAAAGATCTGAAGTCTAAAAAATTGTTTAAATAAAAATTAAATCTATATTTAAAATATGCCACCTCTCACAATCAGGAGTCATGGAATTCATGTCTAGATTTCTTATTTCGTAGTTTAAACTACCAAGCTAATCAACTAAATCTTATAAGAGAAACTTTCCAGTGCTAAGATAATTTTGACTATAATCAAATCATTTTTCTATTTGTAATCTTTATAAAGTATTAATATAACAAAACAAAATGTTTTCAAGTAGTATCCTGTTTCTTTTGACCTACTTATAGAGTTAATCGAATTTTTAATAATTGCTTTTGTGCATATAAACTGAAATATGATTATGATTAGCAATAAATTATGCTAAAAAAAACTCATTGTTGCAAATCGACTGCAATTTCAATCGACATGTTTTCTAACACTTCAATATCCCATTCGCATTACAAATAAATTGGAATCAATTTTCTGCAGCAGTTTACAAGAAAGCAACGCAAATCGGATCATCTCCACTCTACTTGGCAAGCAAAATATCAAGTATTTAGTTAATAATTTTAATGCAATTACAAATTTGACTCCCACTTGATGGCACGGAATTGCTATCATTACCAGTAACAACAACAACAACAACAACAACAACAACAACAACAACAACCACAACTAATAACAATATTTGCTGTTAAGCAGGCAACGACGAAGCCGAAGAAGACGACGACGACCTTCAAATTGAGGTGTCAATGTAAATTATTATGCCCATTTGACTCTGCCTGCTATCAGCGCAAAGTGATCAAGTCATGTCGGAGCCAGTGCGCCACCGAGCAAGCCAGAGTTGTGCACTGATTTTTTAATTGCATTAAGTGTCAGTTTGGCACACGACAATAAAAAAAAAACTCCGTTCGTTGCGAACGAATTTCTGCGCAGCAACAACTTTAATGTTGCTGCTGATGATCATAAAGTCGATGATGTTGTTGTTGCTTGCTGTTGCTGCTCTGCAGATGCGTTTCGCCAACTTCAGGCTAAATTTCTTGTTACTGTGCTGCTCCAGCTTTAATTGAGCGGGTTTATTGTTAAAGAGAAAATGTGGTTTATTCAAAATTCTCTTTTAATTCGCTTATCACTATCGACGTCATAAAATTGTAAATTCTTTATTTGAGGCTAGACGTAATTTATGCCATCATCAAATAGGACTGTTAGGATTCGAGATAAAGTCAAAGTTAATATACTCCTAATATTATATAAGAATATTTATTTTTTTAAATAACTTATTTAACCAATTTTTCTAGTATTCCGGCGTGGCTCTATGTTAAAAATCGTCTCAAAGTGCTGCGTAGTTTTAAGTAGCTGTCGTACGTGCCATAAATCTTTTGTGTTGCAATCAACCGTTGCACTTGGTCTTCTTCTCGGTTGTTTCTTTAGTTTCAACGCTCACTCAAACGATCGCTCTGCGCGCCACATGCAAAAGAAGAAATCACTTTTTTTATGCTTATGTTGCTGTCGCTGCATCATCATCTGACGTGGTCGCGTTTGCACGTTGTCATAGATTTTCTTTATTTCTTCCAATGTGCTACAAATGACAAACAACAAAGAAGACGACGACGGACGACAGTGACAAAAACTGTGATAAATGTAGTAAAAAAGAAAACGCCGTGTAAAATCATGATCCAGTTACGAATGCACTTTTTTGTTTTTCATTTTTCTTTTTTCATGTTTTTTTTTTTTTGCATTTTCAGCTCGAAAGTTGTATTGCGAGATAAACCCATTTGGTTGTTCAACATCTCTGCTCCAACTCATTTGACATTATAGTGTCAAATGAGTCATTAGTGTAGGCCACTACTCTTTTGTTTACTATTAAACAAACTCAAAGTTTTATGGTTGGGTGTAAAAATTATGAAGTGCTTAAATTTAACATTAACATAATGTAAAAAATGCAAATTTTATTAATAAAAGACTGAAGAAGCACTGCGACCTGAAAGATCTTTTGTGCAGCCTCGTTGTCCCACAAACACAATTCTAGACTATTTATTAATCTTGTAATCGTTTTGTGCTTAGTTTTACCTATGTTATTTGAAACTAGAATCCCACTGCCTAGGTAGTTAAATTTGCGTCTTGCTGGACAAGTGCAAAGAACATGTTCAGCCGTTTCCTGCTCCTCTTGGCAGAGTCGGCATAAATTGTTTTTTACCACTCCTATTATAGACAACAATTTAATTTTACAATTTGTATATTGTATAATCCTTGGGTTCTACTCTTGAATGAACTCACTTTTATAGATGCAACTAACACGTACTTACTCTAAATATATGAATTAAACTTTTTTTATGTAATTGAATGTATTAATTCCTTTATCCACCTTAGCGTGCAATCACTTCGCCTAAATCATTTTGTGATTTTTAAATGAATATGCCCTAACACGACCTCGTGCCTGCCTGCCTGTCCGCAGGATGATAAAATAATATAATAACTCAACGGCTTTTCGCTGTCAAAGGAAAAAAAAGAGAAACAAAAAACATGAAAAACTACAATCCAAATCAATTCGTCGCACATGAATCGATGGGAGGTTGGGGATAGCGTTTATGTGAAATTGTAGAAATTACAAAATAACAGGAATTTTTAAGACTTCCAGCGCCGCCGCCGCCATTGGTTCGTATTAGATGAAACAGCTGAGTAGCTCTAACCACATATCAACAGCGTTTGAAAGCTTTACCAACATCGACTATAAACAATACAACAACAACAGAAAACTAAAAAAAAGAGGCGTTCGTTTTGTGGTACAGAGCACCAATACCAATTTTGCTGCTTTTGTTGTTGTTGTTGTGGTCGTGGTTGCAACAATTCACTATAATTTGGTGCATAATTCCGAACCATCCATAATAAATATTGCATTTTTATGAAGCAGAGAAGAAAAACAGAAGAAGAAAAAGAAAAAAAGAAAAAAACTTTGACTTTTCCATTCCATAACGTCTTTGCTTGCTTTACTTTGCTTTGCTTTGCTTTGCTTAGCCTTGCTCTGCTGTCTGCAATTATGATCCGCTGTGAGCGTACAATGCGTCTGCACTGCGCATGGAAGATGTTAAATCGGTTTGAACCCAAACGCCGATCGCGTTGTTGTTTTTGCTGCTTGCTGTTTGGCCTTATTGTTTCGCTGTATTTAAATTAAATGAAACGTTTTGCAAAAGCAAAAAGAAAAAAAATTATTTATACATTCAAAAAAGAAAAAGCAAAACAAAAAAAAAAAAAAACGCACATTTTTGTAAAGAAAATATTTTCTCGCACTTTTGTACATTGAACCCGAAGCGCAGACGCAAAAAAAAGCACCGCAATTGTTGTCCAAATACAGTTAGACAGTTCAATCAATTAAACCATCATTCCAATGTTTTTTGCTGCCTGCCGCTGTGCGATGTGATCCATCCGATGTTGTGATTCGAATCAATCCAATCAGTGAAAATCGCACATTAAGTGTGAAACTGGCGCATAAATTATAACTCAAATTGAATTGAATTGATCAAAATGTGGAATCTTTAATTGAGCTATCATCGCTCTAGGTATCGCTATGGAATCCATCGAATTATAAGTAAATATACTGAAATGGTTTTTTTTTATCATTGTATCGATAATTACAAAGACTCATTGGATGTCATTTTTAAAAGGTTTTTTTATTTAGTTATCAATTGTTTCAAATTGAGATTCTAAACAAAATGTCGGTCAACATTTTACTAATTTAGAAGATATTCATCCAAATTAGCAATTATGCTTTTCGTTCTACTGTATTTAAGATGGTTTTTATTTCATTTTAAAAATTTGTTTACATTCTTTAAGTAAGTAGTTTTTAAGATTGCAGCACTTTCTTTTGTCTTTAAAATTTAAGAACTCGTTGTTAGTTTCGGAATACTTTTTGAAGCTAAAGTTTTGATCACGGAATGAAATTATATTCATGTTGCGTTAATAAATTTAAAAAAAAAATGTTTTAAGTGCATATTTTGCAGTTTTAGTGGCATTGTAAATGATTGTTATATGCGCATATTTTGATTTTTTAGTTTGTATGAAATTCATTTTCCTACTTCTGATCAAAAGGTTAGAAAGCTTAACTTTTTTTTTGCAAAATTAATCAATTATTATATTTATAATTAATTCATTAATTGTCATTTAAATGGAGTGGAAAATACCTTTCTATTTTAAGCATGAAGTCAAAATAGAACCTGGTGTGCCTCACTCAAAACTGATCAGAAACGCACCAGTCTAGCACAGTAAGCATCTAGACAAACGCAACAAATGGGCTGTCAGAAATTAAGCCATCTTCAATTAATCACGGACAGACAGACAGATAGACGAATAGCAAACGGATGCCGTTTTCTGTTCGCTGCCGCTGGCTGCACCTACGATCGACCAGCGTTGTCGAAAACAATGCGCATTGACCGACCAACCGACCGAACGACCGCGCGCGCTTTTCTTACGAAACGTGGGAATTTAAATATCAATAATAGTTTATTTTTATTTTTATGTTTGCGTTTGTGTTTGTGTTTATGATAATTTAATTTGGCTATTGAATTCGATGGTTTGAATGAATGTGCCTATTTTTAGTCGAAATTTAACGGATTTCGCGATTTTACCGCCATAAATAAATCGAACTTTTACTTGTGCGACTTCGATCAAAAGAACTTTCCAAATATATCATCTTGTGTTTTGTTGTGTGTCTGTTGTTTCGTTTATTAACTATTATTAACTATTGTTTCATTGTTTTCTATTTTTGCGATATCTTTTAAGAAGCCACGCGCGCTGCCCTTAACCTTAATTTAACATGTTGGTGATTATACTGACGATGATAATGTTTGTGCGTTTGCGCGTTAATAACACTTAATTTCTTTGAATCATAAATAATGCTGCTACTTGGTAGTAGTTACTTTAGTTGAGTTTTGCTCCCTGTTTTTGTGTTACTGCAGCCAAGCGTGAGTCTCTTTCAAGTAGCCATGTTTGAGTTGTGTTAGCAATTATTTAAGAAAATGTTTTTAGCTTTGGTTACACGGTTCAAGAAGAATCGAATACATACAAAACTATTGCTTTGTTGAAATTTAAAAATTAATTTAATTTTCATTTCCAAAGAAGAGTTTTGACCCAGCCCAGAAAAAGCCGGTTGTTTATTTATTTTAATTTTTTTAAATCCATTCAACTTTCGATTGTCTTTGTGCGATGCAATGCGATGTAAGATTTGTTTTCTTTTTCGAATTGTTAATTTCATAAAAAACATTGAATAATTGTCCAGATTAAGAGTAAAAAACTTCAACGCTTCGTTGAATACAAAAAAAAAAAAAACAGCAAAAGCGTAACCAAACTGTGTGTCCGTCACCAAACCAAACCAACGCCAATCAAATTAAATTAAATCGCGTCTTAGCCAGGTGATGCCAAGCGAAGAAGTCACCAACCACTTTGCTGGACAACTTAATACGCTGCTACGGCTCGTTATGAAATTAATAGAGTTGTTGCGGTTTCGCAAGACCACTACATGCAAAAGTCTTCGAAAAGAAAAAGAAATGTTGTCGCTTTGTTTTCGCCGGGCACATGCGCGCGCTCTTTAAATTTACGAAGTAGTAAACAAATTGTAAAAAGCTGTTAAATAAATAAAACAACATTAAATTCAATAACAAGCCACAACATCGAATGTTTTTCTCTTCATTTTCAATTCACCAACAATCAATCTACTTTTTCTGCCACCAAGTGTAATCCGCTGGTTAACATTTCGAATTATCATTGCGACCAGTTGGTATTTTTGTAATTACATCTGCGCAGAGACGCATGCTGACTATTTTTGCAATAGCTCCTGTTGCCGCATCTTCAGCGTTTACAGCTCATTTGAAGCTGCTGCACATAGCGCTGCTTATTAGCCAAAATTATTTGCCGCAAATTGGTTGGCAATTTTAACTGTTTAAAATCGTGTGCTTGTACATTTCTGTCTTAATTTATAGCACTCTATTATTATGTATTCGGAATGGATATAAATTTGCGTTTATCTTGGTAACACTCTGCAAAAACCACAAATTTGCAAATGAGATCTCTGCGTCTCAATCTTAAGCTTAATCGTTATCATTAAAATTTGTATATGAAAAAAGAAAAGCAAAAGAAAACAAAAACTGACTAACAAGCTAGTCTATAAAATTGCTATTCTTTTGCGCTGCGCAGACAATTAAATCATTCCATTCTAGTCAAATGAAAGTCGAAGCTAAGCTGAGTTTCTGTTGGCAGAAAAAAAATCACTTCAGTTCTTTCTACTTCAACGCGTTCTCGAAGAAGAACTCGAAAGAAAATAATCGCTCCGATTAAAAGCATAAAAGAAGCACCGCAAGACGCATTGTTTCCGTGCGCTCCGCTCTGCTCTGCTCTGCTCAGCTCTGGCTCTGCTCTTCTATTTCACATTCTGCTGTCAGAGCCACGAATACCAAAGTATAGTGGTTTCCCACTTGATTACAATATTAGTACCCGGCTTTGTCGCATCTTTCATTTTTGATATTTTAGTTACAATTTGTGTAAATCTTTGAATAAACTTATCCAACTTGAATATGTTAGTTGGTTAAGTTTACTAACAAGCCCAAGTTTTATGCCTTCTCACCCGTTCTGTTCTGCCAGTTTTGTATAATTTTTCTCATTAATAAAATTTTTTGTGGGCGTGGTATATAGCTAATTTTCATCTGCAAGTCACCAAAGCATATATATCTAAAGCTGTATTAAAAAAATTGATATTTATTCAGTATAAACTATTAGACAAACGAACAAACAAACAAAAAATAGCACTGGAAAAAGATCTTTATTTTGGTTTTTATATATTGTATATTGCAGAATGCTTCTTTGAATTGGCAACCGTAGATGCGGCAAGAAATGCTTTGCTTCAGTTGACCTAACTGTTTGCCGACTATAAAGTTGGCTGTAATTCCTTGCAGCGCGAACGTTTCTTGCACGAGCTCATGGGTGTGCGCTCTAATGTAGAAATTTAGCACGCTTCGACGCTGGTTTAGTTAGCATCACAAAGTGCTGATATGGTGGCATACATTAATGTTGCGTGCGATGTGGTACAGTGTTATATACGAAGTCTGATACGGTTTAACTGATCTCGTTGTTGTATCTGGTCAGTTGGGTTTTTTCGTTTCGTTTCGTTTTGATGTTATCCTTTTTGCTTGATTGTGTGTAAATTGGATGTCTGCACATATTTATCTAATGTCGCCTTGTGACACTCGAGTAAAAGTCACGAGACATACATGAGTCACTGTTGACGTTAGCGTAAACTTGTAGATTTGTAGTTGAGCGAGCTCTTGTTAAACTTGACTTTCTATCGATTTTTCTTGGCATTTGGAGTATTTTTGATTTACGAATTTGAGATTATCTTTGGAGATGTCTTAGAATACATGCTTATGCACTTGGTACTTTGAATTTTGTTTGGTAACATTTTTTGGTTATTAATTTTACACCCAAATCATTTTTGATTTCTTTAATCTTAAAGTTTAAAGCTTTAAAAACCAGTTTTTTTTAATTTTGACTTGTACTAAAAAAATAATAAATTGAAAAGTCTCAAGTTTAAAATCGATCGATATTGACAATTTTCCCGTTTGGTGTTTATAAGATGATCTTCTTTTCTTCTTTATGTATGATAAAAGCTCTCACCTCGCATCATCTTAAAACATCATCTAAGTTGATGCACAATGTTGCTTGTATCGAATATCCACAGTTGTTGCTTGTTGACGATGAACTGTTTTATTCGACCGATTCGAATTTTTCTGTCATGTCTTATTACAAAATTGTTGCACTTTGCAAAACGGTCGATACAACATTATGGGAAGTGTAGACAGCAAATACTGTTCATTTCAACATGCTTTATCGTTAAGCGTGCTTCTAAAAGATTCTTCTATGTTGCTTGACATTTGTGAGTGTTGTCGGATATGATTTAAATTTATTAGCATCAATTTTTATTTTGTGCGTCAGAAGAATTTAAATTTTGCCTACGTTAGCAAAAGAAGTTTTTCGGCTGGAGCCAAAGCCCAGGTTAAAAGAAAAAAAAACGCCCGTGTTGCTGTTGCTGCTACACTTTTGAGCAATGCATTGCATTAATTGCTTATGTTATTCGGCCAACAACTGAACCGGCCAATCGTCTTGCTGGATGCATGATCATTATGTTGGCGATAACGATTTATAGTTGGTAATAGACGTCGTCTTTGTCCGATGAAGCTGGTTGATTACTTTTTCCAAAAAACTTGTTTTCTCAGCTGGAGTATTTTTTTTTTTTGTTTCTCTTAAAGAGTTTATTTTTCTGATAACATCGCATTTCTTTGATATATCTGCCTAACTAACAATCTGTGCGGTTTATGCTTCAAAATTCGCAATTTTTTACCCACCAGTGTTTGGTATCGGTAGTATTTAGTTTAGTCAAGTCGCTGGACAAGTTTGGTATCTCTTTTTTGTGACCAATCATTCTTCGGAGTATAAATTTCTGTACTATGCACACAAGAAATTATATTGCGATTTTTTTCCAATTAATTAACGTTTAAGTGTTGATGGTAATTTAATTGATTTGCAGAGCCGCCACAGTTGAAATACCAAAACTTTTTGTTGATTGACTGCTGTTTGTTGTCTGTCTGTCTGTTTGTCTGTCTGTTTGCCTGTTGCTACTGTTTAGCGTTAAATGTTTCTTCTTCTTCTAGTTGTTGTTGTTTTTATCTTTTTCAGGTTATCTTCGGCTTGAAAGTATTTCAAAGTAAGCGTATTTGTTATACGCTGCTGGTGCAATTGAATTAACGGTCTTGCAATGTCAATTTGTACATTTCGATCTGCTTTTAATTGGACTTTTGTTTTACTGCAAAGCGGCTTGTTCGATTGTCTTTGGGAAAACAGCAGCGGAACATTCGAAAAGAAATGCTTTTAAAATCCAACAAAAAGTACAAATTTAACAAAAACTTTTTTAAAACAGTTTTGCCAAATTTTTTTTAAATTCGCCGAGTGTACCTTTTTTCATCGTACTGTGACTTCGACTTCTAATTGCACCCTAATGAATTTTACGCTAATTAAAATGTAATTTTGACTTGTTGCATTTCGAAAGCGTGCAACTTTGTTGTCACTTGCTAGCCATACATACCGTATTTTTCTCTTTTATTTTAACGGTAAAATGCATTTTGTGCTGTTGTTGTTATAAACTTAATTAAATTACACGCTTAGCAATTTTTATGGTTTATTTATTTCTTTCATTCTTTTTATTTTTCTAAGTTCTCCATTCATACCAACAACGGTTTGTTAAAGTTAAGCTGCTGTCATCTGCTGTTGTTGTTATTATTGCTGTGCATTTTTTCGATTTTCCCTAATTTTGTGTTACTAAAGCTCTTCCGTTTTTTGTGTGTGCAGATAGCATCAAAATTTATTTACCATGACATATGATTAAGATGTGATTAAGATATGATTAAGTGGAAATGGATTCCAATCTAAGAACAGAATGTGCATTTTTTTAATTACTTCGTATTTTTTAACTTATAAACAAATTTTTAATTTTCAAAAAGTTGCTTCTTTGATGTCAGTGTTATTTAATTAACAATTTATTATAACAAGAAAGTAAATCTTAAGCACAAATATTTTCATCATAGAATATTTGAATAATTTTACTATCAAAATGCTTAATCGTTTAAAAGAATAACGATTAAAGCCAACCACACCTCAACGGAAATGACTTTATCTCAAGAGTGGCGCAGAGAGCGAGTAAACAGTTAAATCACGACAGCAGCGCGAGTTGTTAAATCGCAAGCTTCTGTCCACTACCCACAATAGTCCAGAATTTGTGCAGGATTATGAAGCGCTCCATTCGCGCTAATAACAGACAGTCAGACAGACAAAGACAAAAATATGCATATATATGTATGCATAAAATAAATATACAGAAGCATTTCTAACCACAAACCTTAAAATCCAGTATACTCCGTATTCCGGCTACAGGAAGAACGAAAAATGCGCGAAACAGTCGCATCTAAATTGTTGCGAACGGTCGGCATGAAGTAGGCCTAAATATTGCTAACGAAGCCACATGAAAAAGAAACAAAAAAATGAAAAAAATAAATAAAACACCGTAGGTCTATGTAAGCATAATGACTAAGCGACTATCATCCGTCGAGGCGAAAAAAGGCAGTAGTCGTAAATTGAAACTTCTCATAAAAACAGACAAAAACGGCTGCGCGTCAGCTATTAGCCAAAAAGAGTTGGGCCATAGAAGGCAGCAAAAGTGCTTGGCCACAACAAAGTGCTCATTGGGTGTGGATTTGCATAGTAATTAAAAATTTCGCACACTTATAAAAAAAACTAAAAGAAAAAGGGAAAAAAGAAAAGTCCAAAAGAACGAAAGACTGTGACTGTGACTGGGCGTTGGCATGGCATGGCATGGCATGGCACTGCATGAAATGAAAGCAAAAGTTGTCATTAATAAACAGGAAGATGTGGTTTGTGTCCACGCTTGAACTGCACCTTTGCGAAGGTAAACTTTAATCTGTCAATTAATGATTAACTGTGTTGGCTATTAAACACAACTGCACATAATAAACCTTTTACCTAACAATATTTACGATGTTTTTCTTGTTACTTTTCTATTCAATTGTAGTGGTTGTACATACAACAACACAAACCGATTAAAATTCGTTGGTCTCCAGTGGCTTTTATGTCTGGCATTAAAAATAATTCCGTTGTGTCTATTAAATTCGTTTAATGGTTAAATCAATGTTGCCCACCATGGTTTACATGGTTTACAAGATACCACAAAAAAGAAAGATTTCAGACAACACGCTATGTTGTTATTGTTTTTGTTTTTTTTTTATTGCAAAAGCAGCAGAAGAGGCAATGAAAACATTAAATAAATCGTAATCCTTAATATTCTGCTTTTAAAAATAAACGAAATACATATAATAGAATTATGTACATACATACATATATTGTATATATAAAAAATATTTTCATTAATCAAAACTTCATTTGCAATGCACATGTTCAATTTTTCATTAGCTGTAAAATGCATACCTAGAAACCTGAACCTGAGCGTTGAAAACGTTTTTTAGGAAATGCACAGCGTAACGACTTCTCCGAACAAACAAATCGCGTCAATCATTGCTAAAACAAGAAAAGTGAACCTTCGGGGCACCTGATACAAAAGAAAAATTGTTAAAGAAAAGTGAAAAACTTTTGCGTTTTGTAAAATATTCAATGTAATACTTTTTTTATTTTTAACAAAGTATCTTCAGATTTCCTGAACCTTGATATTTTATTTGGCAAATCTTCACTATTTAATTTATATTTCTGACTATCTGATTTCACTTAACTTGTAATTTGACTAAAATTTTTTGATTGCGAGTCATTTAAAAGTGACATTTTGCCTGTTGCCTGACGTCTTTGTAACGACAACAACAACAACAATAACCACATCTCTTAAGACAAGACAGTTGTTTGTGTTTATGTAGAGTAGTGAAGGGAAGATGACACTGCCACATTTTATTGATGATGTGGATTACTTTTCTAATAATCTAAAAACATCTTTTAAATCTGAAATGTTGTCAGCACGTTTTATAAAAATTTTGCTAACAAAATAATTTACGTGTAAAGATCAACTGTAATTAAATATGCATAAATAAGTTATGACCATTTAAAAATTGTTCGCCATCTTACCCAATAACACTCTATATTTGTATGTTGTTTTTTTTGTATGTGCACGCATGTATTTCCTGCGGCATTGAAGCAGTCTGCTTGACAAAAATCCTAAAAATAAAAAATAAAAACTGTAAAAAAAAAAGAAAACTGCATAATTGAAAAGCATTTTGCTGCTGCCGTGGTGGCGGCTTCTGCTGCTGGTTTGGTGCGTGTCTAAAATTAGCAAAATATGCATTTTTGTGCGTTGATATTCTGCTTTTCTCTGGGGCTTCTCGTGGGGTTTATTCTTCTTGGTGTGCTCTTTAGATACTGCTTCTTATGTATTCTAAGTTTAGACATGCGAAGCACGTCTTCGAGCGTGCAAACTGCCTTTTGCCACTTGCGACTTTGCGTCGGCGCACACAGTAAATTATTGACAAAAAAAATTGTAATGCTTTGGAGAAAAAAAGGGAAATGCATTTTTTGCTTATTTTAATTTTAATATATTTTTGAATTTATGGTTTTATGCATTTATTGTTTTATTTTATTTTCTTGTCTCGATGTTGCTAATTGATTTTGATAAAGTATGCTTATAAGTGAATATGCCTGTACATACATATATTTTTTGTTTAACGATAAAAGTGTGATCCTTTTCTGTAATCAACCATATACAGAGACAACATAAAAACCAATTAAAGTACGTTTGTCTTCATAAAACTAAACCAGAAGAAATTCAAATAAGTCCATTATATAAACTATTTTTGCTTTTAAATTGGTTTTATTGTTGTATTTGCAAATGAGTTTCCTTAAAACATTTCTGGCTATGTCCAAAGTGTGCTGGCATGCGTTGAAAAGGCGCGTCTCAGATTCGAAGTGATCGTTTTCAAGTTTGCTGAGTAATATGCTTAGCATTTAAAATAAAATGGTGCGTTTCTTAATTTATGTTAAAATTTATTTTCTCTTTTCTTTCCAGAACTCTAACGCACCCACACGAAACAGCTCGACAGCAGCGTATTTCTGCTTTGTACCGATATACATTTAAATAAACATCCTTTTGAGCGTTGATTTCTGCGTCTTTTGCTGCGGCATTTAAATTCGTCACCATTGCTCCCACACCAATCGTCAGTACAACAACAATGAACGGGCAGAGCTATGAGCTGAATCATACAAACAACGGCGACATCATCTCACAAAACCAACAGAAGGGTTGGTGGACCATTGGTCTAATCAATGGCCAGCATAAGTATATGACGGCCGAGACGTTCGGTTTCAAGTTAAACGCGAACGGCGCCAGTTTAAAGAAGAAGCAATTGTGGACGCTCGAGCCAGCCAATACCGGTGAAAGTACGTGTAAGAATCGATTTCGAGTATATACAAAAATTTGATTGGTTTACTTTGAATACTTCCTTAATTTGAATACTATATTTAATTATGTTTTATGACCTGCAAAATAATTTATGAAATGACTGCTAACAAACCAAACCTCACTACATTAAAAAACAAAGATTTGTTTGCTAGGAAATGAATATTCACTATAATGCAGCGAATTATAAATTCAATTTAATACAATACTCAACAAACTATAAAAATGTTGAGTTAATTACTATTCGAATTTCACTACCAAAAAGTTTTAATTTTTTGAATTATGTTGTGGTTGAATGGGGAAGACTTTTTTGTGTTGTCGCAGTGGGCAGTCAAACAGTAACTATTTTGTTTTCTCATTAAACAAAACGACACACTGTAATGTTGCATTTTTATGATTTGTTTTCTTTTTGCCGCACAAAATTCGCAAATTCGTCAATTTCGGTTGTTGCAAAATTTGTAATTCCGTAATTGACAAGAGATATTTTTCATATTATCCAGTTTGTTTTTTCATCACTAATGAATCGTATTCACGCTGAAACTCTTACGAAATAATTTGGTATGCATTTTTGTTTTGTATCTAAACTTGAACGATTTATTTTAAAACGATTTCTATTTTATTTATTGGTTTAATGCAATTTACCAAATAAAATAAAATAAAAATGGAAAATTGATTTATGACTTTCAGTGAAATTTTCACGCTTTTCGTAATCTGCAAATTAACTGCGCCGCTTAAGACAAAAATCCTATTAATGTCGTGTCGTATTATAAGCAATACAAAAAGCAGACATAAAATTCCCACAAATAAAATTAAATCAAGTTGTAGTCTTATTTTAGAACATCTGCAACAATTGTTGTCCCCCTTTCTTTCTCTTTCCGCACTGAAATGATTTATGTTGCTGCATTTATGCCAACAGCAAAACATGCACCACTCCAGTCAAATAGCTGAAAAACTAATCTTCGTCTTTGTCTGTCTGCCTTTCTGTCTGTTTGTCCATCGGTAAAACGTTGAATACACCCATTTTATTAAAAGATAAAAAAAATGAAATAATAAAAATAAGAACGTCAAACGGCAACCAAAGTAACATTTACAAAAATAAAAATGTTGCAAGTTGTGTTGTTGTTGCTGTGCAGTTTTCGATATTAATTTCCGTCGGTTAAAAGTCAGGTGCAGCAAGCAGCAAGCTGCTACCAGATACAAAATACAAGATACCGAAGCCACCGACCGAAACAACTCTTTTCCTTTATTTCTTTCTATCTTGGCACAGTGGTGGCAAACAAATTTCATAAATATTGACAATTTTTGGAAAAATTCTGGCCATAATTAAAAATAGGTTCGGACACCTGTTTCGAAAGGCGCTACCCCTTACATCACAAGATAAGTTCCTGCAACAACAATGCAAAAATAAAAGGTCGCGATTTTTCTCATGTTTTAATTTTTGAAAACAATTTTTTTCGCTCACACTCGCATCTTTGGTCGCTGATGATGGAAGTGTAGCGTTTTATATTTAAAATATTTCGATTGCCATTTTCCGACAAAAATATTCGAAAGTTATTTAAAACAACACAACTGGCAATTTTTTAAATATATTTTTTTTTTATGGAACATTTTTTTCATAGTTTTGCCACCACTGTAAATGCAACTTTTCTTTTTGCTTGGTTGGCAGCAGGAACATATCACTTCTTTTTTTCGAGATAGCTCGCTTTGCAATTGAGCAATTGCAATCGTTTGTTGTTTGTGTTGTTGCTAATATTTGCGAGCAACAATTGTGCAAACTTAAGTTTAGACCTTGTTGTTGTCATTTGTAGTTGTTGTTTGTTGCTATTGTTTTTGTCGCATGTCGCTGCCGCCTTTGAATTAGTTTCGTTGTAAGTTTTCCGTTTACATTTCGTTTGATTGCTTTTGTTGCTATTTAAAGAGAATTTTATCGCAAGAATTGTTTGCGGAAATATCGAATTTTACATAAAAAAAATGTAATTATCGTTGGTCATGGAGAAAAAAATTGAAGATCGAATGCGTTAAGGTTTATTTAATTTTTGTGAGTAAACGTTGTTAGTAAAAAAAATGTTTTCATTAGAGAATTTGGTATTTTGAATTATCAATGATCATAGTTAACTAAAGCTAACTTAATTAGCCCAATTAAATAAAACGGTCAAATGATATTTTACATTAAATGAAAAGTGGTTCTTATCTGTTTGGGTACTTATAATCAAATTCGAAATGTTTCAAATTCTGAGCTATGTCAAAACAAAAGATTCACTAAAAAATGTATATATTAATAATTGTTAATTTGATTGATACAATTATGTAAATTCAAATAATTCGTACAGGTGCAGGAAGTTTAGTTAAATATGAACCAAAAAAAAACCTACAAATAATATTCGTAATTTCCGTTTGCTGCCACACTGGAAGGTGTAATAAATTTAAGCTGAAGCAGACGTTGAGACTTTCACATAAAATACGAGCGAGGAGGTCATTTCCCTCAAAAATGTTTCTTCCCTGTCTTTTTTTTAGTCTCGAAAACATTCAAACGAATTTGAGAAATATGAACCCACGAAGCCAACTGACAGACAGACAGACATACAGAACAGAATTGCCCCGCAATTCTTTTACTCGTATGTTAATAAAGTTTGTAGAAAAAAAATCATAATTGAAAAAAATGAAAAAAAAAAAAAATTATGTGGTACATACAGAAACGAAGAATTAAGTGCGAAAAAACATAAATTTGGCGAAAAGCAATTTCATGTGAAAACAAGTAAAATAATCGCGCACTGGACGTGCTCATCTCATCTTCGTCGGTTTGTTGGGAAAAGCTTCCGCCTTCTCTTCGCTTGTCATGTTCTTTTTATATCGTTTAAAAGATCATGGGGGCTGGTCTTTAATTCAGTAGCTTAAGTCGAGGAAAAAATGTCGATGGTCCAAGAATAACATTTAAAATAAAAGCATCTTCGCTTAAGTTTAAGTTTGTGTGTCCATCACGCTTAAGCCACTAAACGGATTTTCGTAAAACCTGGTAAAATAATGAAAAAAAAGCTTGTGCTGGTACTTCGTCGATCGTCTGTTAACTTCTGCAAATTTTTGTATCTTGTAATTTCACGCCTTGTTTTAATTAAATTTTAATAGACTCATAACTGTGCATTTGAATGGAGTGGATAAGTTTGGATACACAATACAATAATTTTTTAATGAAATGCACTGAATGACCTACTCCAAATGCGCTGGCGCACTTAGAGTCGTTCGACATGAAACATCGGAGTAAGCCCAATCACTCGGCTTCAGTTCACTTTGCTTCTTTTTTACTTAGATCTCATTTCACTTTGCTACACTATAAAAATTTAGTTTGTAATAGAATAATGATTTAACATTTAAAGCACTTAAATCCAACATTGAAAATATTCAAGGTTACATTAAAGGAACCTCCCTCTTACCGCTTTCAAAATTAATGTGTAAATTTAAGTGCTAATACAAAAAATAATTGTAACCAATGAAGATCAAATTGACATTAAAAAACTAGATTTAACATTAAATAATGTAAAACTAATATGCCTTTTCGTTATTTTACGTGTTTACTTACATTCGCTTCATTCCTTTCTTTTGAATTCATATTTACTATTGTATATTCTCGCCAGTGAATGCTCTTTGAAAAGAGAATTGCTGGGTGTTAAGAAATCACTGCACCACAACGAGTGAGAAGCTTTCAATTTGTTTAACATTTATTATGATTTTTATTTTATTTTATTGTATTTTTTTGTTTGTTGCTTGCCAGAGTTGAACTGCAACGAACGGCGAAGTCCGTAGTTCGCAGTCTGCGGCGCGTCATATTTTCTGTTTTTATTACACGAGGAAGCCAATAAAAAGCCAAGTCGCTGAAGAACATAAATCTGGCATTTAAGTGTGGAAGCGTGTTCATCATCGGACTGAAATGACATGACGGCTGGTTTTTCTTCTTTTTTTTTCATTTATTTTCGCTCGCTTTTTGGCGAGTGTGTTTTGTTGTGAAGTTGGATGCGAAAGTGTCTTGTTGGTGCCAGTCGCTGAACAATTGATTTTTTCGCCATAAGGCGACAACAGTTTTTAAATGAAGCGCGCTCCTTGTTCGCTGGCAATTGGTACTTGACATGCGGCGTTAATTTGTTGGAGTATAGAAAATTGTTGTCAAATAAATATTTGATTAATTTGTTATACACTTATTTTTTTACAATTTAACATGATATTCTGAATTAGATTCCATTTTGCAATAAAAAATTGTAATCTATAATAGTTTTAATTGCAATACAATAAAATGCCAAATCTGTATCGATTGTATTCTTTTAGGTATTATTTATCTGCGATCTCATCTGAATAAATACCTTTCGGTCGACACATTCGGCAACGTACTCTGCGAGAGTGATGAACGCGACGCCGGCGCTCGGTTTCAGATCAGCATCGGTGAAGATGGCACCGGTCGTTGGGCACTTAAAAATGAATCGCGCGGTTATTTTCTTGGCGGCACGCCCGACAAACTGGTCTGCACCGCCAAAACGCCAAGCAATGGCGAATTCTGGACCGTACATTTGGCCGCTCGGCCACAGGTCAATCTGCGCTCGATTGGACGCAAACGTTTCGCGCATCTGTCTGAGTCGCAGGATGAGATTCATGTCGATGCCAATATTCCGTGGGGCGAGGACACACTCTTTACGCTCGAATTTCGCGCCGAAGAAGGCGGCCGTTATGCACTGCACACATGCAACAACAAGTGAGTGATTGCGTTTGTCGTAGTTGTAGAATTGTTAGAACTAATTTGGTTTCTTATTTTAACTTCTTTGTGTGACAGATATTTGAACGCTAATGGCAAACTGCAGGTTCTGTGCAATGAGGATTGTCTCTTCAGTGCTGAGTACCACGGCGGACACTTGGCCTTGCGTGACCGGTAAGCATACTTTGAGGACTAGTCATGTCTTACGTTTTCCGAATTGTGTATTTTAATTTTTTTTACAGTCTTGTTTTTTTCATATACAAATTTTTTAAAACTATAAAATTTTTTTTTATTTTGTCATAAAAAAAACCTGATTTAATTTCTTGTCCTTACAGACAGGGACAGTACCTCTCGCCAATTGGCTCAAAGGCCGTACTTAAGTCACGTTCCTCTACCGTAACACGCGACGAACTTTTCTCGCTGGAGGATTCATTGCCACAGGCCTCGTTTATTGCCGGTCTTAACGGTCGCTACGTCTCAGTTAAGCAGGGCGTCGACGTGACTGCCAATCAGGATGAAATTGGAGAAAACGAAACGTTCCAGCTGGAGTTCGATTGGTCCGCCCATCGTTGGGCGCTTCGCACCACACAGGACCGCTACTGGTGTCTGTCAACTGGCGGAGGCATTCAGGCCACCGGTAATCGTCGCTGTGCCGACGCATTATTCGAGTTAATTTGGCACGGTGACGGTTCGTTGTCGTTCCGCGCAAATAATGGTAAATTTTTGGCAACTAAGCGTTCGGGTCATCTGTTCGCCACCGCGGAAACTATCGAGGAGATTACCAAGTTCTATTTCTATCTGATAAATCGGTGAGATTTTCAATTCGAAATTTGAAGTGATCTTTTTTAATATCCTTTTTTCCACAGGCCAATTTTAGTACTTAAGTGCGAGCAGGGCTTTGTCGGCTATCGCACTCCGGGCAATTTAAAACTCGAATGCAATAAGGCAACCTACGAGACGATTCTTGTTGAACGTGCTCAAAAGGGTCTGGTTTACTTAAAGGCACACAGCGGCAAGTATTGGCGCATCGATGGCGATGGCATTTCCGTAGATTTGGATGCACCAGCCGATGGTTTCTACTTGGAACTGAGAGAGCCGACTAGAATTTGTATAAGGTAAGAAGAAGGAGGTTTGCTTTTTTAAATCAAATTGAAATGTACCAATTTGTATACTTGCAGATCACAGAATGGAAAATATCTCGGTGCAACCAAAAATGGTGCATTTAAGCTACTCGATGATGGCACTGACTCAGCAACACAATGGGAATTTTAAGCAATCAATTGAATTTATTTGGATAATATTTCTCTTAAGTTATTAAAGTGTGCAAACGTACATACATACATATGCAAATCATGGAGATATAAGTTTATAAAGTTACAGGATTCAGTAGCGACGAATTTGTTGTGTATGCTTCCTGAAGTAAGCAACTACTATGGATTTTTTTTAAATGAAATATAACATACCTACGCTATTTATTATTTAAAGTTTAAAACTGGAAAAGATTTACAAGCAAAAAGTATGCAAAGTTTAAGCTTAAACAAACAAACAAACAAACGAAAATAAGAAAAAATTCCACAAACCTCTGCCCAAGTAATATATATATTTTTTTATATTGAACAGAAGAAACGAAAAAAAAGGTATTTGTATTTTAAAACAAAGCCAAACAAACAACAAACAAAAAATTCGCACAATTTTACAATAAAACCGTTTGTAGCTTTTTTACATTTTTACAATTCAAATCCTGTAATTCGAGAGTATAAAAGAAGCCAACATTTAAATTTAATGAGTAACAACTGAAAGTACATTTGAATGCTTTGAAAATGCCAATTTTTGCGAGTCCTTCCGTTGCTTTTTCTCAAAAAAAGTGAGTGAAAATCTAATCTTATGTATTTTATAATAACAGAAATATTTATAAATTAACATCGTCAAAGAAAAGTTAATAGAAAAAAAAAAACACTTTTATTGAAAGAAAAGAAAGAAAGAAAAAAAAAACACATGCGATGATTTTACAGCTTTTTAGCGCATTTTTATCAGAACCTAAAAATATATGCATAGCTATTCCTATAAAATTATATAAATACACTTGATATGCGAAATGCAATAAGTCTAAGCTAAGCAATTATGTGAACTTACATACATACATACATACTGGCATGCGAACGTAAAACTTAAAATATAGCATAACAAAATCAATCGATATGTATTTGTATTATATTTTACATTAAACGTACACTTTACTTTACTGTGCGCGTACATTTAAATATTAAACAAACACAAAAAAGAGAAGAAGAAGAAGAAGAAGAAAAAATAAATTCATGCTGTTCGCTATTTTTTAATTACATAATTTAGTATACCAATACATTTGCAGCAATTGCATTTTTGCTAATTATGAACATTTTGTTATTTATTTTGCACTCTCAAGTTTTAATGATTTGTTTAATATATTCTTTCTCTCTCTCTCTCTCTCTATCTCTTTCTTTCGTTCATTTTAATTATTTTTAATAAATATCATTGCATATTTTTTTATTATTGCTGGCGCTTGATTTAAACTTATTGCAAAGAACGAATTTTTCAAATTTTGTGGTATTTTTTTAGTCGTTGCAAATTTGCGTGCAGCACTTTTGCAAACAGTTTTTAAATCTTTATTTTATTTTATTTGAAAAGAAATTAAATTATATATTATTGCAATTTTTATATTAATAATTAAAAAACAAGAAGAAATTCATATGTGAAACTAAGCGATATCATTATTAATAAATAAAAATAAATAAATATTATTATGTATTCATACTCTAAACATCGACGAATTTTTTTTTTATAGATACAGACAATCTTTTCAGTCTTTACAAAACCTAAAAATGCTTTGGGCAAAATATAACTCCAGTCTTCAGTGATTCTTGTTTTTTGAAACTTGAGAGTTTTCTCAGAATTCTCGCTTGATTCTAAACTAAAGAAGCTAATAGACGGATATGAAATCACAAAGCTTCACCAAGCAAAAAGAGCGCTATGCTACACGTATTTCGAAACAGGGTTGTCCGGTCTGCCTGTCAAATTTAACTTTTTTATAACGAGTTAAGTTTTTCTTAATGCAACCGATTGCCTGATATATTGAAAAAGAAGGGAATCCTCAATGGCGGTTAAATATTGGCAGTAATTTGCTTGGGACTTAATTTTAATTATTTTAAGATATATTTCTCATTATCATTTTTTGTTGGTTTATAAAAAACCCGTCTAAATTTTTACAACTTGTTTTTTTTTTTACTAACTGTTCTCAAAACACAGGAGAAAATAGTTGTCCTGATTTTGTAGGGCCAGGCCCCAAATGTAATTAATTTTTTATGGAAAATAAAAACAACAAATTTCTTTGATATAATATTTGAATGATATACTCGTACATACATACATAGGTATTTATATTTATTTTAGAGGTTACAAAAAAATATTGAACAACATTTTTATATTTATGCTAACAAATGCTTTTTTCCCTACTACACAGATGCGCCCATTTGAAATGAAAAGACGATGTTTTAACAAATTTGATCAACAATTACAATGAAAACTTATTGCATCGGACTTAGCGCGTGTGTGTAGAAGCTCTTCTCCTCGCCAAGACCGCGTTTGATAACGTGGGGAATAGTTTTCGGCACCATACTAAAATAATGAAATAAAAAGAAAAAATATCGTTAGAAAGTGGACTTGTCTTTGCAAGAAAAAAGAAACTTACCTAATGCAATCAATGATGGGACACACGGAGACGCAGAGTGTGCAACCGGTGCAGTCATCGGTTACGAGTGGTATATGCGTTTCAGCATCGAACTCAATAGCCTGATAGCCCGAATCGGCGCAGGTCATGTAACACTTGCCGCAATTGATGCACAAATCCTGGTAAGAACAAGTTATGTTTAATTTTTGTTGCTTAATTGGGATTAAAAAGAAAAACGTTTTGAAACTTACATCATCGATGAGTGCCACCTTTTGCAACTTATTGTCCAGACTCTTATATGTGCCAACATGTGGTAGCGCTTTGCCAATAACTTCAGCGACCTTAGGTGCTGGCTGTGGGCCGGCTGTACCATTTGTATGACCATTTGTTGTGATATCTTCGGAATGCCACATGGCGCCACGCTCTTCACGAATTGAGGCCATTTTTTCCTCGCGTTCCTTAAGATAGGGTCCGAAGAAGCCGAGGGGCTATACAAGAAATACATTAAATGTAGTTATTTTCTAATAGGACTGTTAAATTACACTGAGCTGTAAAAGTTCACTGACCTTGTTGCCCTCGCCAGTTAAATGCAGCACTGGTTTGCCCTTTTGATGCTTTGGTGTTGGCGGCGATTGTCCATCCCAAAATTGTGGGTTTTGTGGTGGCGGATTTGCACGCAAATACAAAAGTGTTTTTAAACTGGTGCAGTAATCATCGATTAGCGTGAAGTCCTGATTTTGAACGGACGAGCAAACCTGCAAAATAGTTGCGCCCGCCTGTAGGAACGACAACGCAACCTCGCCTGAATCGATGCCACCGATACCGAGTATGGGAAAACCGGGTATCTTGTTGGCAATCGAGGAAATAGCACGCAGTGCCATGGGACGCGTCGCGTTGCCAGAGACACCACCATAGGTGGTCTTTTTCTCTGTACCAACTGCTGGCCAGGGTGTAGCATCAGCTTTTAGACTCATCAGACCCTGCACTGTATTGATCGCCGAGACGCCATCGGCATTGCCGCGTTTTGCTGCCATAGCAATGGACACAATATCGGTGATATTCGGTGTTAATTTGACAAAGAAGGGAATCTTTACGGCCTTGCGTACCCACTTTGCAATGTCTTCAACCAGGACGGGATCTTGACCGCATGCCAAACCCATGCCCGATTCACCCATGCCATGAGGACAGGACAAGTTCAGCTCGAGTGCATCTGATCCACATGCTTCGGCCTTTGTGGCCAGTTCGGTCCAATCGGCCTCGTTATACGAACACATGATGCTTGCAATTACAATCTTTTCGGGAAAGTCTTTCTTCAGTTCAGCTATCGAACGGAACCAGTACTCTGCACGTTTTTCCGAGATCAACTCAATGTTCAAGAAAGCGCCCTGTTGCGGGCCATAGTTGTAGCCAGAAGTAGTACCACGTACAATACGTGGCGAAACATTCGTTACCAGATCCTTGTCCAGACCAAAGGTTTTTGTCACAACAAAGCCCCAACCCTGCTCGAAGGCACGACGAATCATGGCAGCGCTAGTCGTGGGAGGTGCGGAAGCCAGACCGAAGGGATTTTCAAACTTAATGCCACACATCTCAACAGAGATATCAACATTATCGATATCGGTATAGAAGAGTGGTAATTCAGCGGGCGTATTAATATCCAAGCCCTGCAACTGACAATGAATACCCCAAGCGGCAATCTTGCCATCGTTGACCGACTCGACTGTGGTGTCGGCTGCGCCAGCAAGATCACCACCGCAGAATACCTGCGGTAAGCTGCTTTGCAGTGTTTTCTGATTAATTGTTGGTAAATTCCATTTGTCCAGCTCAAGCGGAGCCATGGCATCAATAATTTCAGTGTTGTAGAGTCCCGAACCAAAGGCGGAAATCACAAAGTTTGCTTTTAGACGTGTTGTTTGTTCTTCATCTTCAATCCATTTGTCGTTTTCATCCTGCTCAGTGCGACAGAACTCCATGCCGGTGATCTAAGAAAAAAGGAAGAATTTAAATCAATTGGTTAATTAAGTATATCAAAACACTAACCTTATTATCCTTGACGATGACCTTACGTGGGGATAAGTATGGTAAGAATTCACATTTCTCATCGCGTGCCAGCTCCACTTCTTCGGGAACGGCGCGTATGCCTGAGCTGCCCTTGCGGAAGACAACAAACACACGTTTAGCACCACAGCGTAGCGCAGAGGTGGCGCAATCAAAGGCTGTATCGCCGGCACCCAGAACAATTACATTGCCGTAGAGCTCAGGAAGTGCCTGATTGACCTTGCAGGCGCACAGACCAGGCTTAGAGCCACCGGCAACCTTTGGCAAGAAACTCTTAGATGTATAGAAACCCATTGATTCTTCCAAACCCTTGAAAATTGGATCGAGTTTTGCTTCAGGTAAGCCAATACCTAAAAAGACAGCATCATGACCAGATGATAACAAGCCCTGTAAGAAAAGTTGCAATAGTATTAAATATTGTAATATTTAACAACATCCGCTGAATACTTACTTGCACTGTCAAGTCCTTGGTGGACAGAGAGCGATTTGTCTCAAAGACAACACCCAAATTCTTGACCAAATCAATTTCGAAATTGACCACCTCCACCGGCAAACGATATTGCGGAATTTCCGATGAACTAAGACCACCCAAATACGAGCGTTTTTCATAGATCGTAATGTCCTTGTAGCCTAAGCGTCCTAGAAAGGTGGCGCACGACAACGAAGCCGGACCGCCACCCAACAAAGCAATCTTCTTATTGGGTTGTGCCAATGGCGTCGCATTGGGTGGCACTATTTGACGTACGCCCATTTGTTTAAAGACCTCGGTTGCGTACTGCTGCAAACCGCCAATATTGATGGGACCCTCCTCGGATGCTTGTAAATTACAGCCACCGACACAGAGATCACTCGTTGGACATACCATGCCACAGGTCAAACCAAGCGGATTGTCACTAAAGATAGCCTTTGCGGCGCCATAATAATTCTTGTTGGCAATGCTCGTGATAAAGCTCTTGATATCGAGTTGAGTGGGGCACGATTTTTGGCACGGTGCATCGGCGCATTTTAAGCAACGTGCAGCTTCCTTGAGCGCACCACGTTCCGAAAGGGTTGTGTGTTTGATGTCCTCGAAGTCGTTGTTTAGCTTAGGGCCAGACTGCAAATAAACGGAATTTGTTAAGCTTTTTGTACTTTAATTAGAAGAAAATGGAACTATAATTGATCCAATAATTGATATTCAACTCACCGTACATCCACGATCAGAATTGCGTTTCCAATGTTTTTTATTGACTTTTGTCTCGGTAGTCGGCACAGCATGGCACTTGGTCTTGACGCGTGGATTCAAGCTTAAAAGGTTCTGTTAGAATAAATGTATTTCATTATAATTAAACACGTATTTGACAACTTTAAATTTATATAATAATTACCTCGATATCGGGCACTTCCTTGCTAAGCAATGCGGGGGGACTCATGGTGATGCACTTGATTTGATAACTGAAATATATAGATCAAGGCTTCCAATTGATTAATTGTGTATATGTAAACTAGTAAACCACTTATCTATAACACGAATTAGCTAATCATTATGTGTCTGCCTTTACGAACGGAAACAATTAAGCGTTTTCACTACAGCTCAACAGATTCTGCCGATAGCTAATCTAAAGTACTCTAATCTTACTCTGTGTGGTGCCACTAGCAGATAGCTAAAATCAGCTGAATTTTAGCGTTAGCCGGCTTTATAATGCTTGTGCAAATATTCCACTGCTTTCAAAATAAACAAGCTCTATTAACAGTTTATGGTTTTATGTGTTTGGGCGATATGTATGCGTATTTATATGTATGTATGTATGTATAAGTATAAACAAATATATACACGAGTTGTGTGTCAAGTGTTTCTATCGGTTCACATCTGCTAGCCTTAGATCACAAACGTGCTAACCAGTCAGACCCACCCAGTGAGTGCGTCGCCGTCGCAGTCGTCTTCGTTGTCGTTGTTTTGTGTACGTATACAAAAATTTTGGCCGATTGCCAAATACTCTTATGACATAAGTTGTTGCTGCCACTGAGGTGGGCAGTTTCTTATTTATTCATTATCAGTCAAGGTTCTCGAAAGAAGCCAAATTTTATTTTTTCGATTATTTTTTTTCGCATGACGCTCAGTGGTGCTTATGTGACGTGGTACTATATTGTGTATATGGCCACTGTTCTATATATGTTATGAATTTGTTATATATGTAGTATATGGACTGATATTGTACGACGCATAATCAGCATACAGCAACAAAACTTGTAACAATAAAAACAAATTATCTTTTTTGACCTCTTGGTCTTAAAAAAAGAGGTACGGCAAAATTATTTTCATTGATTCTGGGATAGGGCGGGCGATGAGAAAGGTGCTAAAAATTGGAGCAAATTGTATTTCGGACTAAAAGTTCATCTTATAGCAGAATTAAATATTTTTAAATCTTATCAGTAGACTTATATAAGAAATTTATTGTCAATAGATTTGTTTTGTGTTTTGTTTTGCTTTGCTTTGACATCGATTGACAAAACTTTTGTGATAATCTTCTATCATCAAATTTTGCATCATAAACTCGAATTACGCAGTTTGAAATAGAAAAAAAACGTATTACACACGTTCGCACATTAGAAGCGTCAATAAAAACAAAACGTGCGGCTCTTCTTAATTGTATGTAAGTAAAAAATATGATTAGATAAGGTCGGTCAAATACGAACTTCAGACAACTGCTCAACTAATTTTACTAAATAAAATCAATTTTTTCTTTTATCTTTCTACACAAAATTTATTAATGTTTCAGGGCAATTTTTACATCGTCCATATAAGTCCGAAACATTCATTTTTTGAACTCCAGTCCTGTACAGCAATGTGGGAAATATTTTAACTTCTCATCTTTTTTCATTTTTACATTTCACTGATTGACAAATTAGTGTTTTGCTTACACATAAGTAATGATGGAACTAATAACTAGTTTTATTCTACGAACTGGCTTCAGCGAAAAGTTAATCGAGAGTTCGACTGGTTGGTGATCTAAAATGAAATGTAACTACTCGTCTGTGTAAAAAAAGCTTAAAACTTTGTAGCAGAATTTTTTCGCGTAGTTTGATTCAATTTGTAGTATAGTCAGTAAGTCGCACAAGCCGACTTTATATACATATTAATTTTATATATGTAGTAGATAGGGTGATACAAGTAAAAGCGCGCACGCAATACAAACGTAAAAAACTATTTTATTGTTAAATTTCTGCCATGAAGAGTAAAAATTCGATCGTTAACAATTTAAATAAATTGGCCTAATTGAATGATTTAATTAAAAATAAAGTTTTGTTTTTTTTTTAATATGAAGTTGTGAATATTTTTCAAAAGTTGTTTCTCATTTAATGATTTCAAAAATGTTCTCAAACCTAAACGGAAAACGGTTTAATTTTAAAACTGGTCACCCTGTTTTTAAGTGTAGATGTGACTTTCAATTAAATCTTTTTAAGAGTTTTTAATGCCAGTTTTTTAATTATTTTTTGATTTATTAAATAATAAACAACGGCACAACGTGTTCTCCCACTTTACTTTTTTCATGCATACAATTTATTTATTATACGTTTATTTTTTTTATTGTGTATCTGCTTTAATTGAACGTTTTTCAATTCGAATTCAATCGAACTGAATTTCGGCGGTCGTTGTTATATAATTTTTGCATGGCGAGACTGCTTCCTAAACGGAGAATATCTACAACAAAAACCAACAGATAGACAACATTATCACTGTCGCAGCCAGTGTCACACCAATACACACACACACAAATGGAACGAACCTCTTATTGGGAATCTACACAAATTTAGTTTATTAAATTCTTAACGAATTTTTGTATAGTTTTTTTAAAAGATTTTTTGTATACACAAAAGCACTCGTTTTCACTTAAAACACTTTATACACCGCTGCCGAATAGGAAACGGTATTGGTCTTCACACTGGAAACGCCAACAACGAACTGAACTTGATGTGATCGCGCTGCGCCAAATGAAATCTAAAATCGTAGAATTTTTTCATCGAAATTGTTGTTGTTTCTTGTTTTTTTTTTATTGTTTTTGGTTATTTTAGCAAAAGCGCACAGAGATAGCAGATAACATACAACAGTGTCAAGTGGACTAGCCAGCCTTATCTTAAATGTATTGTATAGAGTACCTTAAACTGGAGAGCGAACGCGCCCAGCGGCCGATCAACGTTCGTTCGCTCTTTGCGAATTAGAGCAAAACAGAAAACAGCTGATTTCATAATAAAAATATTAAGTGTTGTGCTTTTTTTTCAATTCCAACCCAGCTGCAATTGAGCAAACCTGCTTAAATTTGAGATCGGCCGCTGGGCGCGTTCGCTCTCCAGTTTAAGGTACTCTATACAATACATTTAAGATAAGGCTGGCTAGTCCACTTGGCACTGTTGTATGTTATCTGCTATCTCTGTGCGCTTTTGCTAAAATAACCAACAACAATAAAAAAAACAACAACAATTTATATTTAATTTTTTTTTTATTTCTTTAATGAAATGAAAAATTTAAAAAATACGAATCGTAAAAACTAGAATTATCATCAAATTTAATTAATTGAAATATCAGTTAAAAGAAAGTGTGAATTTAACTTGCTTTTGTCTTAAACATTTTGTGTAAGGTAACAAATCAAAGATTTTACAAAAATCAACACCACAAAAAGTTTCAAATTAACATTCGCGTCCTATTGGCCCAACAGTTTCTGTTAAGTATTGACAGACCACGAGGTGGTCCGATAAGTACTTAGCTTACAAAAGAAAAGCGAAAACGTTTTCTCGAGGCCACCATCGGGCGGTAAGACTAAGTACTTATCGGACCTACCCCCTATAAAATTAATAAATTAAATGTGAATTTAAATACTTTTATTAACTTTGGAAAATATTAATCTAAAGATTTTATCTAAATTTTATCTAAATTTTATTTAAATTGTATGTGATTTTTATTTCTGAGTATATCATTGGTACATACTTATATTTAGTACATATTGTTTGACAAAACAAATAAATTTATTTGAAAAAAAAAACCTTAAAATTGTTGGTGTGACTTGGACGGACAGTTTCCACTGTTAACATTTTTTAACATTAAGTTTTGAAGCTCTACTTAAAAGAGCTTTTTGTTTATTTATGTCAAATTGTGCACAAACCTTTTACATTATATAAAAGCTCACTTGCACACAGCCAGTGGAAAATGCTTTAATCCATCGTTGACCCTTCCCCTATAAAACTCAAAGGTAAATTTAAGATTTGATTCCCAATCACTACAAAAGAAATAGATTTAAATAATTTTTTTTTAAGTTTTATATTTTACAAAAATTCACATTTTTTTTAAATTGCACTTCTCTATTTATATAACTCACATGCTACACAAACTGTCTTTGGTCTTTTATTTGTAACGCTTATCAGAAGATATTGTTAATATGACCAGAATGACATGTCCCAAAATTTTCGATTTCGCGGAAAATGAGTTTAAAAATAAATTGTTTCATACTTGTATACTACAATAATAAATTTTATTTTTGTCTTCTATGCCTAAACGGTAATGGTCCTCGGTTCTTAGTAGGGTAACCAAATACTTAAGCTCCTTACTGATGCGATGTGTTTAACATTACTGCCAATGAA
The DNA here is from genome assembly GCA_949127995.1 of Suillia variegata. Classification (NCBI taxonomy): domain Eukaryota; kingdom Metazoa; phylum Arthropoda; class Insecta; order Diptera; family Heleomyzidae; genus Suillia; species Suillia variegata. The sequence continues at coordinate 34,205,296 of OX421846.1, forward strand.
ATGTCCATTTGACCATCCGCCGCAGCATTACAACTGCCAAAAAGTCTGTCTCATATTTCAAGGTCTACCATTAAGAATGCTGAATTCATCTACCAAACGCGAAAACTACCATCGATTTAATATACCTTACAAACCTTTAAAGCACAACAGTCACGTCTAAAATAATATTATCTTAATTGTTGCGACATTTTTATACAGAGATTATTTGTTTGTTCTTCTTTACTCTTCAGCAGACAAAAAAATAAATATTGAACTCAAGCTTGTCAACTAATTCCAGAATTAAATAAAATCATTAAATCTTTCAATTCCGCAGACGTCACGAACCATCGACGATGCTAAGATTCTGATAACAACAACATGACTAGCAAAATTAAAGTTTAAGTTAGGCAACTCAGTCGGTCTAGTCTAATCTAGTTCGTTTCGACTTCAAGGAAAACCGCTTCATTAAATCGATTTAAATTCGCTTTTTTTTTGCATTGCGGCGGCATAAGCTGAAATGCACAGTTTGGATTATAAATTTTTTTGTTTGTTCTTTTTAATTTTATTTCGTTTTTAAATGAGAAAATTTTTCAAATTTTTATATTACGATATGTACAATAAAATATATATAAAATAGAATATACATAAAATAATATTATAACACACAGAGACAGAGAAAAATTACACAAGATACAAATAAATTGCGAATAATCTTTTGTGACTTAAGAGCTAAAAGTTAAGGAAGGGGGCGGGAGGGAACATTTGGTCGTCGAAAGAAAAAAAGGAAGGGGCTTTGTTTGTTTGTTGTGTTGAATTAGGTCGAGACTATGGCTTAAGAAAACGTAAATCCTGCATGACGATTGACGAAAAATGAATTCTATGCTTACACGCAAAAAGAGAAAAGAGGAAAGAGAAAAAGAAAAAAAAACGCTAAAAGAAACTTTTGGAAGAAAAAATGCTAGAAAAATTCAGCTTGCTTTATTTTTTTTGCATTAATTTTGTTTCCTAAAAGCCAAACGTCCGACTGGGCGTTTCAGTTTCGATTCCTCCTTTTGCTGTTGTTCGGATTCCTCGGCGGCAGCATCCTCAGCAGCGGGCTCGGGTTTGCCGGGCTTTGAGCTAAGCTTGCGACGGCTCACTGAAAAGGAAAATACAAATTTTAATATATTTGTTTTGGCTTTATGTAAACAAATTTATGATTTTAAATTTTAATTGTAAAAAACAAAAGACTTAAACAGCAAACTCGAGTTAAGTCAAGTTTTATCTTTCATAAATTTGTTGGATTTCTTGAAAAGTGATTCCACAATTGTCACCTTTTCGATTCATGTCTACTTACAAGCTGGATTTGCTCCCTTGAATCCCTTCGCTGGCGTTGGTGCTGGTGCCGAAGCTGCCGAATCGTTCTCTTCGCCGCCATCTTCACCACCGGTTGGTGCGGGCTTGCTCTTGGGCGCTGGCTTTTCAGCTGCAAGGAAAAAATATATTTTTTTTGTCAAATATATATAGGAAAAGTAAACCACTACCGCAACACTCACCTCTGTGTTTCTTGGCGTTCTGCTGACGTCTTTTCAGTGAGTTGAGAAAATCATCGTTAGAGCGGAATGGACGGATGACGGGTCCGATTTTCTTTGGTGGCTCGGTCGATGTTGTTGTGGTGCTCGATGAATCGCCGCCTTCGCTTTCGTCACCATATTGATTCTCTTGATTCTCATCCGCATAGTCGCCCTCTTCGCCCTCATCGTGCGCTGGTGCTGCCGTCGTTGTGGTCGTCTTTGCCGCCTTGCCTGTGGGACGACGCAAAGCAATGTTGGGACGCTTTGGAGCAGCAGCCGCCGGCGCCGCCGAATCGTCTTGTGCGAAAGTTGTGCTTAGGCAGCAGACCAGGGCGAGAATCACAAAGAGCAGGGTACTGTTGGGCGAGTGCAAAATGGAAACATTTTATTAGAATTGAAAGAAAACTCTTTTCTTTCACATGTAAATACAAAAGATTCAAACGACAAACTTTAACTTTTATATACGCAAAATTCTAAATATTTCAATGAAAATGTAAGAAAAAAATTAAAACTAAATTAACACACTTGACGCTAGACTAAAGACACTTAAAAGAATTTAATTCCTATGCGAAAAGTGTTCGTTAAACAAAAGACTAAAGCCGCAAACTCGTTTTGCTGTTAAGTAACATCTTGACCCAAGCGATTAGCATATTTGCAAATAACTTAGAATCAGTATCCGCTTTGGCCACCACTGCGTCTTTGCTCTTAATTAATTCCGCATAAGCACTTGACTGGAAATATTAGCAGAAACCAGCAAGAGTGATGCGCGTAACATCGTCTCATAACTCCGTCCGCATTTGCAATTATTAGAGATTATATAAACGTGTTTCATACAACACAACGCCACATACGCCGCACTCCTTCAACGACGCCGACCAACACGACCCATCATCGTCATGTGCTGAAGGCGAGTCGGTTAGTTAGTGGTTTTTTTTTGTGTTTAGTTAGAAAAGAAGAAGGAAAAAATATAAAAAAAAACACTTTTTAATAAAAATCGAAAATGTATTTTTTGCGGTTGGGTTGCGTCGCGGAAACCCGTTTGCCGAAATGCCAAATAATCCCAAATAATGCCAAAAGTAAATTCACTTTTTTTATTATTTTTTTATTTTGTTGTTGTGGTGGTGGTAATTTAATGGCTAAGCGCTTGTTAGGGCGTCAAGCATACAAATGACTCTGCTAACAAAAGCGACAAATAAGAAAAGAAAAGAAAAAACCAAAACCAAAACGTAATTAAGTGGACTTTTTGAAATATCGTGCCATATCGTGCCATTTCGCGCGCTGATTGACAAAGAATGATAAACGCTTTTAAATTGTTACAGTTCCTTTGTTTGTTTGTTGTTATTGTTTGTATTTTGTCCAAGCTGATGCCGTGTCCAAGTATTTAATAAGCGAGGAGGGTCGTCGAATTGAATACAAGTCGAGCATATCAGTGCACGTTTAGCGCATAAAAATGCGAAAATTAAAATATACAATACATTCAAATAAGTATATAATTGAAAGAAAGAAATACATAAAATACAGTTGCAAAAGAAATTACTTAAGCGTGGCTGCGGTGCGGTGGTGTGGAGTAGGAAGCGTTTGCAGTTTACGCAAACAAATTCGAAAATAAAACAAATAATTGGGCGGTCCACTTACTTTTGACCTTAATTCCTATCACACTGCAGTGACCCAACCAACCGCTCATAAAAAATTAAAAACAGAAAAAAATGAACAACTTTGAATTTAAATTGGATGCAATTTTATAGCTAAATCAATTAATTAATCCGCCATTCGACTTGGGAAGCGTTAACAATCTTTAATAAACACGAAAGAGTTCGACACAATTCGATTTCGTTTTCGGTTATAATTTGTAATTTATTTTAAATACAAATTCATTTTGTTAGGTGAAGAGTTTTCGTTTAAAAATTAAACTTATAATTAGGCAAAAAAGCTTAACTTTGAATTAGGACAGCAACAACAACAAAACACGTTGGCATTGCTTTTCGCCAGTTTCTTTACTTTGAGTTTAATTTATTGCAAACACAAAAGAGTTGAACAACGAACTTAAAGGTTCTTTTGTACTACTATTATTATAATTTTTATTTTTTTTGATCATGCCAAAGACTGAGCAATGCTCATTCACCCATTGGCGTAATAGCTAACATTTGTAATTTATTGCTGCATAGAATTTGCGAATGCATCGCAACTAAAAATAGCCAAAGAACGAACTAAAGTAAAGAACGCTTCGGTTGCAGCGAGTTGATTGAGCGATTGATTGCAAGTAGCATTCAAATTGCAGCGCTGCAATCGTAACGATTAATCGTTGGTGTGTGTGTGTTTGTTTTTGAGTGTGCTACTCGCTCGCTCGCTTGCTCGTTCGCTAGCTAGTTTGTATGATTTATGTATAATTTGCCGCTACTAACTGTAAATAAAAAAATTTATATAAAAAATACAAAAAAAAAAACAAAGCGGTTAGCAATTTTTATTGCAGCGGATCATGTGCAGCACATGATCGACTCGAATCGAATGGAATGGAATGAAATGAGTGAATAAATCCATTTTGAATTCCGAACAGAACTGGTTTATTTTGCATAAGCACTTGTTGCCCGCTGTCATACGTGGCGTATACGTGTTATTTTTTTCTCAATTTGTTTCTTTTATTTTTGCGAAAATGTAGTGTGGCCCACAACGTCCTTCGGTGGCAGTTGAACTTTCACTTTAAATGTGGTTTTTGTGTTGTTATTTATTTGTATAATTTTTTCCATTGATTTCTTTAGCTTAATAACTTAAATTGTATTAGAGGAAGCCGGTAGAACAAGTCGGCTGAAACAAGTTTGTCGTTTGAATCTTTTGTTTTGTATTGGTATTTACTTAAGCCTATTTAAACTATTTTTAGTTTTTCGAGATTTGTTTTTTTAACGAGATCATTGCTTGAACGAGTTTGTGGCTTAAATCTTTTGTTATGAAATTAACCTTTTTGCAGACGTTTTGTTTAATTTGCCAAAGTGCTAATTTTTGCCAATAAAGAAAACATTAAATTAATTGCATAGAATATTTAAACATCAAAAAATATACATACTTAATAAAATTAAAGTAAATTGTATAACTTTATTAAGAAATTGCTAAATTGTTTATATTTTATTAACTTATTCTGCAGTTTTTGCATTATTCTTTACAATTTCAATAATTTTTCCTCTATAGACAACTTCTCTGTAAGTCTTGTCTCATTGCAGTTTGTTGCCTCGAGTCTTTTGTTTAAATGTTAATTTTGTTTTGTTACTTTTTGTTTTTTTTTTGTTTTGGTATAATTGGCTTCATAAAAATGTCAAAGCGACACTCCCCACATCACCACATCCGCACCACCCACTGCACTACTACTGCACCGTCTTAGACCACGTTTGCGAGCATGAGCGCGCATATTGCAATGAACATGCCCTGCGGATGCACCGACGCCTGCTTTTCCCGCACCTTCTTCTATTTGCAATGCAACGCGATGACTTCAAACGTTTTATGAGTACGATTGGTGTCACGAGTTGAAAACGTGACACGTTTTCCTTCTATACATTTCATTAGTCTTGGCTGTGCACAGTTAAAATTAAGAAATTTTTAAAGAAATTACCGTACAAGCTACAAAGCAAAAAAAAAGCAAAAACAAATGTCAGCATAGAAAACCTGAAGTGGGTCTAATAACTGTTATTTAACTGCAGCTGACATGAATAGCATTTTCTGTATTTTCTTCTTTTACTTCTACAAATTCGTTGCTGCAGTCTTTTAAGTTTTATTACCATCAAGGATTGTTGTTGTTGTTTTTAATGTACTAAAATAAAGTTTAATTTGTTTGATTTGCTGTCAAGCTGTAACTGACTTGTTGTATTTGCTGCTGTCGCTTTGACCTGATAAAACAATTGAATTCCACTTCATGCGGTGCAATCGTTTAAAATTAACTGGATTAAGATTTTTCTGTTTTGTTTATCCCATTGATTCTATTAACTGACAACTGCATTTAAGTGCCAGATTAAGTGTTTAGATTTATTTACCTTCAAAAATATTTCATCATTCGCATTTCATCAGTTGCTTCGAGACTTCTAACACAATTGCTTGTAATAATCGAAAAATGCCAAAAATTCTTGTACAAGCTACAAAACCACTCGAATATAAAGAAAACTTGCATAATGCACATCAATAACAACAAAACAACATCAAAAAATGCTAATAAGAAATGATTGAAAAAATCCTGCATTAACACAAAAATCCAACCAAGCGATCGGCGGTTGCTGCTGCTGCTGCTGCCTGTGATTCTGCGATCGACATTCATAGATACTACACGATTAACATATCATTTGTGCAGCGCATGCGTGTACGTTTGTATGTACGTTTGTATGTATATATGTCTGTATGTATGTAACAGTCGAAATGGAGCCGCTAATTTATACATGGCATGGCGCGCGTTAAACTCGTAATTAATCTAACGATTTTACGCCATAAAAAAATAAAATATTTAAAAATTAAAAAAAAACGCAAAAAAACTTTAGAAACCAAAGTTTATTTCTGTTAAGCCGACGCGTTACAATGCGAACAGACCGACAGACAGACAGATCGTCGGACAGACATGCGAACAGACTGGAACATTCATTTGGCTGACTGGCTGCCGTCGAAAACAAAATAAAATGTAAATTGCGGCGCCGGCAGCAGCAGCAGCAACATCAGCAGTCATAGTAACAACATCATAGCAACAACAACAGCACAAGCAACTGCTGCTGGTGCTGGTGCTGCTGCTGCAAACGACCTTGAAACATTTTTCCACGAAAGCCAAATCAAAATTTCTTTAAATCATGTTTGAAAACAACAACCACAACACGCCAACTGTGCCGAATACTCTGAATTTAACTCAGCGCCGCAAGTTCGTTGCTTAAGTCTTTTGCGTGAAAATCACACATTTCATATTTCGCTTGGCATCGCAGATACGCTCTTGCAATTGCATTCAAATAGACTTCCCTTTTTTGAGTTGGTGTCAAGCTTCGGCGCTAAAATGTAGCGCTTGCTGCTGCCGCCTCAAAATGTTAAAGTGTCTGAAGTGCATTTTACACACGCCACACGCGCCTTGCGCGCGCTCGTGCACACGCCAATCTGCACAGAAATATGAAATTAAATTGCAAAAAATGAGTAAAGATATCTGCGAAACAGTAAAACTTCAAAAAACCAATTTTACTGGTTTGTGCTGAAATCAAGTATTTTTGCATTTTTGGATTTTTTCGGTATCGTTGTTGCTGTTATTGTTGTTGTTGTTGCTGTTGTTGTATAGTAAGACTACAGCAGTTGCCATTTGGCTGGCTCTCGGTTTGGCACTTTGCCATTTCAGCCGTTAACGTTAATTTGAATTGAGTAGTAAAGTTCAAATTAGCGTTTCTTCGTTTTGGTATATTTGGCGTTGTCTGCATGTACATGTATGTATGTATGTATGTATGTATGTATGTATGTATGTATGTATGTATGTATGTATGTATGTATGCATATAATTTTGTTATTGTTGTTGTTTTCAAGATTTAAATGTTGGAATTTTGTAATACCTTGGTAGATTATATTTGAAATATTTAGTTAAAAAATTAATTAGGTTTTGGTGTTCAATTTATTACCTCAACTTTGCACATCATTAAATGTGATGGATCGAATCACGATAATAGCTTCGGTGGACATAAGCTATTTCGAAGTAAATTATTAATTGTTTAAGAGTATACAACAAGATGTCAATTTGGAATCGAAAGAAGAAACCATTAATTTTTTTAAACAAGAATTAAACTTTGGTTGAAAACTTCAAAAGAAAACGATGAATATGAAAAGATTTTATGGAAGATCTTGTTTGGAAGATTCACTTTTAATTTGCAGCTATTACAAAATTAGTATAGACAAAAGCGGTGCCTTGCTTTTCCTGAAGCTATAAGTTATAAGATTCTAGGATTTTTAAAATCACTCAAGAGATTCTGCAAATCTCTGAACAAGCTTTCAGCTATTTAGAACAAGCACTGCAAGAGGACACTTAATAGAAAATTGAATATTCCACAAAATCTTGAGACAATGCTTGACACTTTGGCTAAACTAATATAATAATAAACTTAAAATGTCTTCTCTTTATTTAAACAAAATATAAAGAGCTAAATTATTGTTTTAAACAATTAAGTATTCGGTTTGACTTAAAGTGAATGCGAAACACAAGTACATATGTGCCTATTGCGTATTCTTGAAATCTCTACCCTTGTTTTCGGCGTCTCTGTGATTCTTCACATGTCAAAAGAATGAAGAACGAAGAACCTGTGCATGTCTAAGACCGCTTGCTCAACATCCAGTAATGACATGCTGCAACTTTTACGAAGAAATCTGCAAGTTCGCTGCTTAACTCTGGCATCAAGAATTTATATTTAATGCAACAACTTGAACTGCTCTTTTGACTAGCTGGAGTTAGATTTCGGCAGGAGCTATTACAACTCTTACCGTTAAAGTACCAGTAAGTCAGTGACTAGATATTGAGCAATTGGCCCTTACAAAATACTCGTCCAAACTCGTTGTAAAAGGAAGTTCTTTAAAATAATTTAGATATACTTTATTGCACTCACATGTTGAAGTATTTCATTTTAGGTGTGTGTGTGTGTTTGTATTTTTATAGATTTTGCAATTTCGAAAAAAATTTAACACGGACCGTAATTAATTGTCAAAGAAATTAATTGCAGTTTTTAAGTACGTTTTTTTTTGTAATGAAATGAGAAAAAAACTTTTTCTGTTTCGGTTGCGGAGCGGATTAGGCGGCGTGTGAGACCACAATCACTTCTTAATATCGACTGATGCCAGTTCGAAACGCCAGACTCAAGAAAACAATTCCGAATTGTGGCCATGCGACGCCACGAATGTGTGGTGTGGTGTGGTGTGGCTTAGCGCAGCAGCAGCGCCAGCAGCAGCAGCATTAACGGCGACAGCAACAACCAGAAATTACTTGGGCTTGTAGCCGACGCCGCCAGAGCCAACAGCAAAAATGTCAAACAAGTCAAGTCAACTGCGAGCGCAGACGGACGCACAAACACACACACGTACGTGCATACATATTTACATACATACAAATTGTTAGATTTGAAGTCCGCGCTGGTTTTATTTGAATCAATTTTATTTTAAATTGTTATTTTATTGTGTTTTTTTCTTTTTGTTTTTGTTGTTTATTTATTAAATTTATTTAATGTATTTTCAAGCATGTCTTCTTCTTCATTATTGCGATTAGTTGATAGGCGCTTTTAGCGTTGACAGACGCTTTTGCCGTTGTCTGTGGTGCAACTTGTCGCCAGCAGCGTAAGCTCAGGAAGCAGCCAAAAGCTTTGCTACAAGTTTCTTTAAACTTTTTGTTATTATTATTATTATTAGTTTTTGTTTAGTTTCTTGTTTGAGTTGGGTTTTTACGCTTGCTCTGTGGCTATGTCGCTGGCTGCATTCAGAGCGATTTCAATATCTATTTTTATTTCATTATTTATTTTTGTAATTTTTCAGTTTTGAAATACAAAATTTTTGCTTAAATTTTGTGCTAGCTACACCCGCTTATTTCATTTAATAATTTCCAATGCGGGTCTTAGCTTAGCTTAGTCTGATTTTGGCATCTTTTGGGGTGGAGGTGGATGTTGGTAAATTATGCGCAGCCTCGACCTATTCGTGTCGCTTTGATATGATGGCACCGGGCGGTACTCATCAATTTCAGCATTTAATTGTTTTTGCCATCAATCATTTTTTATTTTTTGTTTAACGCTCAATGTACATTTTAACGCGTATTTCATGAATACTTTTTACCACTTGTCTAAAATGGCAACACATGACTTTGAAATAATACTGGGTTGGTTGGCAATTTAGAGTTATTATGTTTACTTCTGTTAAGCATGTTAAATGAAGTTGTTTGAATTATAAAAGAATTGATTGAGCAGCAAAATTGTCGGCTAGAATTAACCGATTTCAGGAATTTTAAAGTTATTCATGTAATATTGAATTTTAGAAGTTCGTTGCTTAAGTCTTTTGTGTAAAAATTAGGCATTACGAATTGCAGTTCCTTATAAAATACGTATTTTAAATAGAACCAGACAAACTTTAATTTCAGTGAGTTGGTGTATTATTGCAGTATTAATTAAAAACAAATTATTTGTCAAAATGCAACTGAGCAAAATTTTATTTTGAAGTTAAGTGATTATTGAGCATTATCGCTTAATATTTTGTCATTTCAGGAATACAGTAAAGATTTTTGGGACATTATACTGCGTTCTTCAAAAGTACAAGGAAACGTACTTGTTTGTACTTTTTGTTAAATTTTATTAGTCCGTCGATTTCTAAAAAGTTAAACATTATTTAAAATTTTTGAATCTCGTTCAAAAAAATATTTTTTTAAATAACTAAAGTCAATATTGTAATGAGAGTTGAAAGACTTATTTGAAAGTCTGAACGTTAAAATGCATATTACAGTTTAATTATAATTTGGACTACATATTTATTGACTTTTTAACCCAGGCTGAGAAATGGAAATGAACACACCAAAAATAAAATGTGGAACTCAAAATAGCGACAGGTTAAAATTTCATCAACTTTCGTCAACGGGAACTGGGTGCCGGCGTTAAAGGGTTAAACTTAATTTTCACATAATACTATTAAATGAGAGAAATCACTACAATGCCGTCAAGTTTGAATCTGTAAACTTTTCCTAGATTAGAACTTGATATTTAATTCCGGTTTTATTCAAAGCATCGTGTATTTATTTCTAAGTATTTTTTTTTTATAAATGTTTATCAAAAATGTCAGAAACTTCATTTTGCATTTATGGATTCCGCTTTTAATAAAACATTTAATTAACGAATCGAGTTAACATGTCAAAATCAATAGAATAAATAAAGCGAATCGAACAATGAAGCATAATTGAGCTTAATTGGTCGCATCTAAAATAGACGCCATCATCAATATTAAACAGGCAATCTTTGCACAACAGCAACATTAACCAACAATAGCAATTCAATAGGTCAATCAAACTATTCAATCAACACGATTTGAACTAAATATTTTTTACATTTTACAAAGCTTCAACAAATTTAATGTCTTTAAGTGGCTGAAGCTGCTGCAGCGCTTCGGATCTGTGCGCATGTGCATTGCGGCCAAAATCTCTTCTTCTTTGTCGTTTTCTCGTTAGCCCGGCCTGGTCGGCCACATGCAAATCGCACCTGGCTGCTCTTTTACGTGTGAGTCGAGAGTTAGTTTAAAACAAGCAAGTTGTTGGTTGTTTGCAAATTAATAAACTTAAAAAAAGGTGTTGTAAAATTTCTCGTTTGTTGTTTTTTAATTCACTTTTTTAAATTCATTTATTAAATTTGTTTTTTTTTTTTTTATTGATAATATGTTGATAGGTTTTTGTTGTTTTTGCTGCTTTTGACGCATGAGCAAGCTATTTTGCATACCTATTACTTCAGGTTTTTTCTTCTCTTCTTTCTAGTTTTTTGTTGTTTTTTTTTTGTTTTGCTTTATTTTATGCTTTTTAGTCGAATTTGCCTAATTAGTTAGTTGGTTAGTTAGTTAGCTGGGCTAGCTAGTAGCTAGCTGAGTTGGAGCTGTTGTGCAAACGCACATTTTTAATATGTCAATGGCATTTTCTGGTTCAAGGTCAGCAACATATTACTTCATTTCAGCATTTAAGAATAGGTGTCGACATTTTATTATTTTCGTTTTTTTTTGTTTTTGTAAATTGTTTCATGTCTAAAAAGGTTTATGGCTTAAGTCTTTTGATTTAAGTTTGAGCAACTGCAAGGATCCAAAATTGATCGTTACTAATGCAAAGCACTTAATGCTGGCAAGATGGTTGGAGAAGAACAATGTGAAGTAATTTACTTTTTTAAAGTTTAAAGGAATAATACATGTCTCAGCTTTTAATCTCTAAACTCTAAATTAAAATACAAATCTTTGTTGTAGCCCACGACAAATTAAATTAAATATATAAAATCTATAATGAGCTGCCACATTTAAAAGTATCGCCTTTGTTTCAGTAGTCCCATCCTCCTACTTCCCTTAATTAAATAAAATGCATTCGTCTTTTTTTGTTTTAACTTTATTACGAGTTTTAGAAAATGTACATTTTAAATTAAAATATTGCACAAGTCACTTTATTTATATGTACCTATATATGTATGTATCATAAGTATATTTGTTATTAACATATAAAATTAAGGCATACTTATCAATCTTGCATTTACATAAATAGGTTTAATTATACTTAGATTATTCTATTATTGCGTTCTTAAAATTAATTTAAAAAATAACAAAAATTTCTGATATGAAACGTTTACGCGAGTATTTTATTTTATAATTCTCTAACATATAAAATTGTTAGTTTATCGGTTTTATGTCTCATATGTATGGTATATTAAATGATGTGTTTATGTATTATCATTTTGTTAAGTTTCATTGAAGAACATGAAGGCAGCGCTGAGATTTGTGCGGCGGCTTGATGTACTCGTATATTGAGCCAGTTAGCTCTCCGTGTCATCCAAATGGCCCAAATAAATTAGTTAACTATTGTTTGTGGCAAGCTAACGGACAAAATTGCACAGCTTAATCCTTCTCTTACCAATAACAACAAATACGTTAAAATTAAAATGAAATATTGAAAAAATTTACAATTTGTACTAAAATTAAATTCATATTTTGTTTAAGTCAAAGATTTGTTTAAAAAACTGTGAATTGAAAAATTTCGATTTTACCAAAAAATTAAAATTATTTTGGGCTAAAATTTTTCATACATTTTCACGGAGAAAATATAAAAAATATGCTCTACATAAATGTAAAGCTTTGGTTGTAATTTTACAATAAGTATTGCAGCTGAGTAGCAACAGGTTCGGACTGTATATGGCACTCGGAAATTAAGTTCATACTCCTTCAAAAATGGGACAAACGATATCGGCTATCGATTATCGTATTGAAATCATGCAACTCGTTTACTGATTAACTTTATAAAAGTGGACTCGCATTGTTTTTGCTCATAATAATTTGCATACGAGTATATGCATATTATTAATAATTGCTAGTTATTGAGATATTAGAATAAACATAAACTTGTGTCTATTAACAAAATATTTCAGGCGATAACTAAATTTTACCAGTTCATCTGACATTTGTGAAATTTGAATGAATTCAAAACTATTTTCATACGTGGTTTTTGTATTCTGAAACCGAACAATTTTTAAAAATATTTTCTTGTTTTTTATTAAACATTCGAATGTTTAAATTATCTAAAATACGCGATTGTTGTTGTTGTTATACGCGTGCGATGCGTATTTATTGTAAAGGCACACTTTAAGCTTACTAAAGTTTTTTTGATTGCTTTTTGTTCGTCTAAATCGGCTGCTTAGTTTAACTTTCCCTTTCCCTTTCATGAATGCATCCAATCATTTGCTCCGACAGTGTTAATATGTTTCAGGAATGTATAACGAGAATTAATTTGATTATAAAGAAAAGAGTTGACATTTTTTTAAATTCGTAATTGGCAATTAATAAACTTCATAAAACGTGTTTCGCTTTAAAATTATATCAGGCAACTCATATGTGATAAATTTATAGAGCAATTATTTCTAATCACTTATTTAAAAGCAATTATGTCTGCGCTCCCTTATGATCGATCACTTAAATTCTCTTATTTATGAGGAATTAGTTAAGAGACTCGTGTATGAGTTAAAAGTCATGAGCAATGTTTTCTGTGCTCTCTCTCTCTCTCTCTCTTATTAGAACTTAACAAAGCAGCACTCGTATATACGAGTATGAGTAATTAAATATTCCACACACTCTTTAAACTGACAAAAATTGTCATTTTCGAGTAGTCACAATGATTATTTCTAATCACAAGCAAAAGTGTAGTTTATTTCGTTTTCTAACTTGCTGCCAAGCAACAGTTACGCCTCTTTTTATGTTTGTTTATGGTGTTAAATGTTCAACATTTCTAATTAGAATTGTGACACCTCTGAATTTTAAGCTTGTTTGGGTTGATTTTAAATAAAGTTTTTTCTTCAAATAGATTTTTCGAGTTGATTCACTTTTGAATTATGTACATATGTATGTGCTATATACTCTCAATAAAAAGCTCATTCCTGATCAGCGATTACGCACATAAGATCAGTCAAAAATGTGCACTACTTTACAAAGAGTTTATTGAGAAATCATCGTCTTAAGTGCTGATATATTGTATGATCCATGACATACGTGTATATAATCTGAGAACACTTTCATCTACATACGTACACAAGTCTAAGCAGAACTTAAAAGTAGAACTGATCGCAAATGAAATTTGTAATAACTTTCGTTTTTATTAATTCTAAATACGTGCGGCACGAAAACGTCTTATGAAACTATTGAGAAAACGATTCGACAGTCTTAGTTGATGTTGTCGTAGTGGTTTACTATTCGTTGTTGTTGTTGTTGTAGTTGTAAATTTATTTGTTGTTCAAGTTGTTTTTGTCGTATTTGTTGTTGAATGCGACTGCAAAATATAAACGTAAAATAATTACAACATGTAAAGATCGGAAGAAGCCTTTAAAGATATTTCAATTGAGGAGGCATTCCAAGATAAAACAAAGAAATAGCCTAATGATGCGTTAGCAGGATATTTGGCGGATCTCGGCTGCAGTGAGCAAACAAATATAATAAACCAAAAAAAAATAAATAAAAAAATAACACAGTGAAAAAAGCGCATCACAAATAAAAACAAAACATTTACAATTTTTACAAATTAATTTTATTTTTTGAAATTAATAAACTAAAATTTATTAGAATTAAGTTTTTCTTTTGTAATATATATATAAATTAAAAATACACAGCAAAGAAAAAAAGGCATTTTGTTAAATAAAAAATGAATAGGAGCATATTAAAAACTATTCTCGTGAAAAATTAAAATTACAGCAATATGAAAATAAACTTTCAAGCTCAAACAAATAATATTAAAACAATAGAGAATTAAGCAAACATAAGAAACAATAATATATATATATATAGACTTCGAACTAATTGTAAATGGATTTATATTTAAGAGCTAGTCATAAACGTTAAACCTATCAAAAGAAAAGTACAAAATTAAAAGTCATGACAATTTGCCTGCTGCTTCTTTTCTCTCTTCTTTGTCGATGCAAGATTTGCTTTGTTGCAGAAGTCGCTTAACACTTTACTTTCAGTTATTAACATTAAATGCAGATACAATAACAAATAAATTTAAAAATAAAAAAAAAATTAAATGTAAATACGAATTGTTTAATTCTCTTGTTTATAGCAGCTTCGACTTTCTTTGATTAGACGCATCTTTAAATACTCTCAAATTGAATAAAATTAAAATAAAAAATATACACAAACTAAGTATAGGGCTCTTAGGGCTATGGTATATTTCATATTTAATACTTAAGACATAATAAATTGTATGCATTTATTTTGTTTGGAATTATTTGTTGCAATACATTTTCGAATTAATCGTTCTTTTCTTTAGTTAATTTGTTATCGTAATTAAAAAACACAGAATTACTTCACAATTGAGCACTCATAAGTGTAGCAGCCACATGAAAGCATTCAAATATGAGTGAATATGCGGTCATAAATATAAGAACTCACGTGAACTTCTATTAGTGAACAGTCAAAATAGAATATTCAAACACGAATACGTAAATATGAACCGCCACAAATGAGAACCGACAAACGAACGCTTATAAATGAATCGAAATACATAAGTAAACATAAGCAGGCAATCGTAGACAAGTAATCATGAATGTTCGCAGACCAATGATTGCTTTTAAATGCACACTTTCAAATTAAAACTCATCAATAAGCACTCATAAACGAACTCACTCGCAAGTGAGTAACAATCAAAAGTAACACTCACAAGTGAGCACACTTCTAAATGAAAATTTACATATGAGCTGTTCGACTGACAATTTATTTTATTGCTTTGTATAAGCGTGTTTGGGCTCTGCAATCAATCGGTAAAACGATCGCTCGATTGGCAATTCTTTTATCGTATATATATTTTTATATAAAGCGAATTTTCGGCAATCCAAAAATGTTTAATTGCATATAAATAGTTACAATTGAATTTGGATTCTAAATATTGCAAGTGTGTAGTTACTTTAAAAAATTAAATTTGGCGCTCCAAACCGAATCGAGTTTTGGCAATAATAAGGAGGGATCAAGGGGAGAATACAATGACATTACATTATATATGTATATATATAAAAAATACAGTTTACTATATTTTCGTTTCGTTTTTTTTTTCTTTCTTTTTATAATGTTAAGACTACAATTTAATGATAAACTTACAGACTATGCATTGTTTTCGATATAAAAAATAAAATAAAAAAATACATTTTGATTATTTTTTTCGATCTTCATTTTTAAATATTAATTAATAGTGGGTGAAGCAATAATAATAATATTAATAATAATGTTATATTTCTTTAAATATTAAATTAAGTAAAAATAGAAAATTAACAGTATAGTAGGTAGTAGTAGGCATTTAAAAAAGGTATTTAGTTTATCATCATCGAGTACAACAGAGTAGTTTTGTAGTATCTATGTTCATCGCATATTTTTAGTAGTATGTAAGTATGTGTGTGTGTGTGTGTTAAATTAGGTAGATATATAAAAGGTAGATATGATAATAATGATACGTTTGCAATTTGTATTAATATTTTGTTTTGTTTTGTTGATTTTTTCATTATTATTATTAATTAAATCACTGTTTTAATGACGAATTAGCTGGCAGCGTAGCTGATCTTTGTACATTAACTGCAAATGGCTTGTAATTGGAACGAGTTGATTGGCTGGATTTTGAATTTAGTTTGTAATTTGGAGCAGCAAAAAGGGGAGCAGGAGATGATGTTTTTTGTTTTTGTTTATTATGATGATGATGATGATAGGAATGTTACGAGCGTTTTCAGGCAATTGTAAAAATATTCAAATTACCAAGTCCAGCGTATGTCGTTTGATATATATGTTTGAGAGTTTACACAGAAAGCGCATGTAAGAAAAATTTTGTTAGAAAAAAAAAGAAAATAAGAAATCACAAGTTTAGAACACAAATTAATTAAATGAAAGAAATTCAAATGAGCGAAATAAATTAGTAACAAAAAGCGATAAAAAACGCTTCACGAATCTCACCTTGGTGATATTTTACTACCATCACCGGTGCTATTGTTATTCGACGTTGAGTTAGCCTTGTATCCACTCTTCTGGATACGCTTCGATAGGCGCGTCACCCACAGATTCTGTTCGTCGGGCGTGGAAGCCAACAGCAGCATTTCTCGTGCGCTGTGCGGATCGTGGTGTAGCTTACATGGCGCCAAGGGGTCATTATTATCGACATGCTCCTTGTGGATTTTATTGCGACACCTTGGTTGCGGGTGAGAGTAAAATAAAATGTTTATTTAAATTCTTTACAAATATTTTTGTTTAACGATAGTTACCTCTTGCATTCGTAGGCCGCCGGCGGCTTAAACATATGCCAAAGTGGTTTCGGACAAACCTCGCATGCGGTTGGCATGTGGTAGGTAATATGCACAAATTCGTGGCCTGATAATAATAAAGGATTAGTAGAGTTCAATTTAATCTAAAGTACTAATTTAATTCACAAGTAACATTGAATATGTGTCATTCACATTTAGCTTAAAAACATTTTATACTTGTAATTTTTTGCATAAAATATCTTTACCCTTGTGTATTATAGTGCCTGGTCGCTCCTCAGCGCTGCCGCCACGCAATACGCTAATGTCCAGCTGATTCTGTTCGTCTGGACGACGCGCCTCACCCTCGCCGGCGTAAAGCAACTGGAATATACGTGGAATTTCTTTGGCATCGGCACGAATGACATCGCCCTGAGTCACGGAGCGTACGTGAAATACTTTGCTGTATGTGTGTAGAATTTAAATGTCGGTAAAAAAAACAAATTTCAAAAGCAAATTAACAAATGTAACCGACCTTAAGTCGAGAATTAGCACGGGATCGATTGTATTCTGCTTATCGATTTCCGAATTGTAGAAAATGATTTTTCGC
Source organism: Suillia variegata (assembly GCA_949127995.1). Lineage (NCBI taxonomy): Eukaryota > Metazoa > Arthropoda > Insecta > Diptera > Heleomyzidae > Suillia > Suillia variegata. The sequence goes on from OX421846.1 coordinate 34,222,878, forward strand.
GATGAAACAATCACAAATTGACGCTTCCAGCCGTGCCGCCGTATATTCTGCTTGTTCGGTACACTCAGCCAACCCTCGAAGACCGAATCCTGCGTGAGTGAGAGCAGAGAGCAATTCTAAGAGCAATTATTACACACAAAAAACCGAAGACGAAGACGCAACGACGACAAAGAAGACAGAGAGAAGAAAGAATATTTTGTTTTGAGTTTGATGGCCGAGACAAAGTTTAACAAATAATACAAAATTCAACAATAAAGTAGTAAAGAAATAAGACGAGATCGTGCGCACATACCTGATTGTCCTCGGGATCGTTGTCGGCCGATGAGAGCGATGCGGTTTCGTTAAGTTTCGACTGAAGCTGCTCAATTTCAGTGGCCTTGCAATCGATTTCCATTTGCAGTTTTTGTTTAACCTGTGACAAAGAAAACGAATGTCTTAAAACTTATTTTGAATTTCTTAAGTGAAATTGAGAACTCACGTGACTGTCTTCGATAACTTGGCTCTGTAAGTCTTGGAATTTAAGTAGCTGCTGATTGTATTTTTCGCGCTCCTGCGACAGTTCTTGTTGCAGGCGACGCATTTCCTTCTCTTTTTTACGCAACTCGGCGGATGACCGCGCTTTGCCCTTTTGTTCTGTGGAGTTCAAAATTAAATTTTGTTTGGTTTGAAATAATTTAAAATAAAGAAATGATTTACTCTGCAAATCGGTATCGCGACGATTCATAACCTCAGCCAGCTTGTTGACAGCAACCTGCTTGAGCAGCATTTCGTTCTTCCACTTCTCCTTCAGTTTTACAATCTCCTCTTCTTTGCTGTTCCGCAGCAGTGACATTTCCTCTTGCTGCTTCTTGTTCGCCTGCGCCAACTCATCGTAATCAGCATTTCGTTGATTTAGCTTTTTGACAAAGTCAGCTTCCGCTTCTTTACCGGCGACGAGTGCCGCTTCCTTGGCGTTCAACTCGTTGCGATGCTTTGTCATAAAGTCCTTCAGCTCTAATTCCTTAATTGTTTTCTCCTTTTCGAGATCGGCGACAGTTTCTTCGGCTATAGAGCGTGCCAGCGCTTCAGAATCGGCGCGCGCCACTGCGACTTGAACTTGGTGTTTTAGCGAAACGCGTTCCTCTTTGAGATCCTGTATCTCGCGACATCTTTCCGCGATCTCTTCACGATGTTCGTTTGCTTGCGTCTTGTAAAGCCGCGAAAAGTACTGTTCTGCCTCGAGTTGATCCTGAAGTTCACGTTTGAGAAGAATCTCCTTGTTGTGAGCGTTTTTAATTGAGGCAATGTCTTCCTCGAATTTACGTTTGCCTTCGCGTAGTGAGGTTAGCTCTTTTTGGAGTTGGTTTTCTCGCGATTTTAAATGCGCCACTTCGGAGCTTTGCAACGAGAGTTCAGAGAGCAAAGTGTTCTTCTTGCTATGCTCTTGATCGAGTTGAGATTGAAGAGCGCTCACTTTTTCGGTCTCTTGACGGCATTCACCTTCGAGCTTTTGCAGGCGTTGTTGGATTTGGCGGTAGTCGACAGAGAGCATGCTCAACTGGCGTTCTTTCTCCTGTGAATTTTGATCGGACTTGATGCGTGCGGATTTCTCTTCGTTCAATTTTGATTGGAGCGCCTTGACCTATGAACGAGGGAAATTAGTTAGTAAAATTTAAATATTTATTTTTCACAACTTCTTCTTTAGAAAAGATTTAAAAATTTTTCCTACAGAGTTGTCTATTTTATTATTTACCTCTTGCAGATTGGCTTCCTCGCGTGACAACATGCGTGACTTTTCTGTCTCCTGATGCGCCTTGACCTCCTGTTGATACCGACCTTGTGCAGTCTTCAACTCAAAGTCAAGACTGGCGTTGGACTTTTCAAGATCCGAGATCTTTTCCGTAGCAATGCGATTATCCTCGTGCGCTTGTTGTTCGCGCGTCAACGCACGCTCTAAATCATTGGACATTGTTTGCAGTTTATTCTCAGATTCCTTTTGCAGCTCTTTGAGCTGTGAACGCGCATTGCGCTCTTGTGCGAGCAGGGTCTGCAGTTCTGTGACTTCTAATTGCAGCGACTCCTTTTGCGATTGCAACGATGATATGAGCGATTGCAACTGTAAAACTTGCGCCTCAAGCTCCTGCTGTGATAAGCCCAGCTCGGCGGCCTGCTTCTTTAGACGCTGCGTATGCTCCGTTTCGTTTTTGAAGTTTTCCTCCATTTCCTTCAGTTGCTTCTCGAGCGTCACGATCTTCTCGTTGTGATGCTGATTGTTGTTCATTTCACGCGTACGTATTTTCTGCTCGTTGTCGAGATTGTGCTGTGCATCTGCGAGTAGCGCTTCGGTTTTTTTGCGCTGTTCGACCTCTTGTTCGACTTTTTGCATTGCCACTTTGTAGTTGTGCTGACGTAGTGCTAGATCCTTTTCATATTCGCTGGCGATGCGTTGCAGTTCAGCTTCGCGCTTTGTAATTAATTCGATTTGTTGCCGCAGTGCTTTGTCTTGCTTTTCGAGGGTTTCCGAGTGAGAGCGTTCGCGTTCGAGCAACGCTTCGAGTCGTTTAATCTCGTTCGAATTGGACGGACGGTGGCGATGATTATGATTGGCGACGGCGTTTGTGACCGCTGCTGATTCTTTGGCCTCGGCGTCGACGGTATCGTTGTTCGAGAGCAGCTGGTAGTCGCCTGGGCAGAGATAAACAAAACAAATTAATATGCTTACTTTTAATACAAATTTTGTTGTAATCTTTTTGTAGCTAAACTCACCCGTGTATGTAAAACCGATAAAAGGCAAATGATTGCCATCGAAAGTTTTCGGCACGGGAAAGACCTCTTCCGGTGTCTCATCGCGTTCGATATCCTCGAAATTGCGCGTATCATCGTCCGAAGACAGCTCAGGCACTACAGGTGGCACACTCTCGCGTATATTCTCAAAAGTCCAAGTGTCATTCGAGAAGAACGGATGCGCCATAATCTCATCGATGCCATGACGACCCAAGCGCTGCGTACGATCGGTAAGAAAGGCACGTATGAGCGATTTTGCATTCACGCTAATTTCCACCTCGGCGGGAAAGCTCAGCGAATTCTTGTGATCCATAATTTTGCCGTAGGTGCCGACAAGCGAATCGGCATAAAATGGTGTATCGCCGACAAGCATTTCGTAGAGAAAAATGCCGACAGACCACCAATCGCATTCGCGTCCATATTCGTTATCGACGCCCTGCGACTGCAGCACCTCGGGACTGATGTAGTCGGGCGTGCCGACCGCGTTTGACGAGACGACCAGACCATTAGCGCCCATGCGCATACAGGTGCCAAAATCGGCCAACTTCAGATGGCCATTACGATCGAGCAGCATGTTGTCGGGCTTAACATCGCGATGTACAAAGCCCATATTGTGAATGGTGTCGAGAGCGAGCACCACTTCCATCGTATAAAAGATGGCCCACTTTTCGGGAATCTCATACATGGACATCAGCGAAACAATATCACCACCGGGCATATAATCCATTACCATGTACAGATATTTGTGATCTTGGAAGGCGAAATGCAACTGTACAATCCATTCGGAATTAGCGTGCGCCATAATGTGGCGCTCCTCCCAGAAGAATGCCGAATCGGGACGTTTCATCATTTCGAATTTGGACAGACGCTTCATTGCGTACACTTGGCGCGATGATTTGTGGCGCACCAGTTGCACTTCACCGAAAGCGCCGGCGCCAATTATCTTAATAAAATCGAAATCTTCGACGTTCATGCGCATCTGACAGATTTGCTTGGCAAGCGGTTTATCTGCGGAAAAGGTAAGCAAAATAAAGATAAACAAAAACAAAAACCAAAGACTAAGTTTTTAAAGTAAAATTAAATAAACTTACATTTTGAGGCATACTGATCGATGTTCTTGAGGCGCTTCAGCGATTCGTGATCGCAGTCGTTGACCAGCGCCGTGACCGTGTCCAGCAGACAGTCAACATTGCAAATGCTGTAAGGATCGCGCATTTCCTCCTCGAGCTTTTGTGCCCTAGAAAAATAATATTAAATTAAAATTAAATAAGAGACAAGTAGTGAATATTATTTTGTTTCAAATATTTTAGGTTAGTCTATATATATATATATATATATATATATATATATATATATATATATATATATATATATATATATATATATATATAGACTAAACTAAAATATTTGAAACAAAAATATATATATATATATATATATATATATATATATATATATATATATATATATATATATATATATATATATATATATATATATATATATATATATATATATATATATATATATATATATATATATATATATATATATATAAAATCGGTGTTAGTTCAGAATAATATTTTTAATAAGATTAATGTAGGTTACATTTCAAATATTTCCCAAACACCAAATCAAACATTTTCGAAGATAATGAAAAGGATTTTTAATTTTTACGAGACTTATTTCAAATATATCTAAAACATTTTCTACTTATTCATAAAGATACGAATCCAAATAAATTAAATATTGATTCATATTCGGTGGCACACAATAATTTTACTGTTGGCTATTTTAACAACGCACAACAAAAAGAAAAAAAAAAAAAACAAAAAATATATAAAATTTATGACTTGAGCTAAAACACAAATTGCAAATAAAAGCAAAGTGTTCCGGAGGTGCTGCCAAATGTACTTGAAAGCCTTAAGTAAACGTCTGACGTCACGTGGCAGCGATGCGGCATACGTCGGCCATTAGAAAAAACGTTTGTTTTGTTTACCACACAGAAAATAAACAAAATAAATAAAATTAAAAAAAAAGTACGCACACTCAAAAATTACTCAATCGAAATTCGTGCGAATTTTATTATAAATTACAACAAAATAAACACACAATTGGGATAAAATCGCTTAATTTAGCGGATGGGTTCTTACTAATAAAAAATGTTAATTAGTTATCGTAACAATTTGTTTGATTGGGTGTCATCTACGTTTTTATTTGGGTCAATTACTGATTGTTAAACACTTATTCAATTCCATTTAAATAAATTGGAATATAATTGAAAATCGAACTAGATTTCCAAACTAGAAAAAAAACCTTATCTCAAAATGACAAAATTTTAAAATCCCAAACAAATTACTCCCAACCAAAAAAAAAAAAAAAAGTATCTTTAAACTAGAATTTCGTGTTAAAATTGCTCATAAGCGTGCGATCCGGCAGATTCATTCGTTGCTTATTCTTGCTAAAGCTAAACAAATACAAATAAGCGTGAATCATTTCTGCAATAATTGCACACTTTGTTTATGCTTCTTCGCCGCTTCAGGCTGATTTTCAATTTTTGTATAGCGAAAGTTTATGATTTGCATTTGTTTACATTTTTTATAAAAAAAAAAAAAAAACAGTAAATAAATAAAAAAAATTATATAAGGTATATGTAGATAAGTGTGTGTGTGTGTGTGTATGTGTGTATATGCGAAATGTGTGCATGTGTGCGTGAAGAATACGTCGACGAGGCAGCCAGCGAGAATCAAAGCCTTGACTTTACCGCATCTTCTGATGTCGCGTCTGCGACTGCTGCCGCCGCCGCCGCCACCGCCTGCTGCTGCTGCAACTTTGATAAATTGTTTATAACAATTTTATTGTTGTTGTTTTTCTTTTTACTGTTTTCATAGTCTGCGTCTTGATACTTGTTTTTTGTTTTGTTTTTTGTTTCTCTCTCCGTTTCATTTTATTATTGTTGCATAAATATTTATCAGCAAAAAGGGGCGAGAGTTTAAAAATAACAACAACAAAATGCAAAAGTTGAATGAATTCGAAGCAGATATCCAAATCGCATCCAAATAAAATGTCAGTCAATACATACATACAGTATCACAGTGATTCATTTAAAACTTATATCATAAATTTGGCTGTGATTGCTTTCATCTTTAAACTTATTTATATGTAAATAAAAGAACTAAAACTAATTGAAAGATTAAAAGTTGAACTATTTTAACAAATACGAGTAAGTAAATAAAAAATAACTTCTTTTTATTCGCACTTTATCTGCAGCTATAATCAAGTAATTTAGTAATGAAATATGTTACAAAATACATAAACGAATCAATTTCTAAAAAAAAACTATTTTCATTTTCGGGAATTTTTGTCACCTCCTGGTACTCCCCGTTGTAGCGATTCTAAGTTACGGCGGTGGTCGTTAATTTGATCCAACCAAGCCCATTTTTGGGGAAGATGTCGACAGTGCCCATACAAACTCATATTCCGAATTTCAGATATTCGACTATTTTTACTTAATTTAATAAGTTTTGGGCTTAATAGATGGGCGTGACAATTTGTTTTTAAACCATCCTTGGCGTGTGCATAGAAACTCCCTAAAATTTCATCGCAATCGGATCAATAGTTTAGACGCGCAAAGAGTACAAAGATACATTAATTTTTATATAGATTAAATTTTATTTGACAATCTTCACAAAATCGCTCGTCAGTATAAAAATCTAGAAACATTTAGTGGCATTAACCAATCATCTTCTTAATACGAGTATATAAGAGATTAGGTCGTGGCGACACCCACTATGGAACAGCATAGTAAAAATAAATTCTGAGCATCATGTCTGATGGCGCTAAGACTAAGACAGGCTTTTATGTTAGTTTTACTTTGCTTTGTTGCAAATTATATGCGAATATTTTCATTTATGAAAGATTGTTTGGTCGCTAAATTGGGATTGGAATTACCTAAAAAATTTACTATTAAAATTTTAGTATACCATACAATTTTTAAAATCTAATTCAACGTCGAGTATTTTTCGAATCACGGTGTTGACGTGCGTACTTTCAAGGGGCGTGCTAAAAAAAAACTGTGCCAAAATGTTTGATTTTCTTTCATCGATTGACGAAAAACGAAGAATATTCACATGTGCCGCGTTAAAAATGACTTCCGCCAGCGTCACTCACTATTCGGCATCATCATCGTCATCGCAGGTAGCGAGCAGTCAAAGTAGTTCGATCGTTCGTTCGTTCGCCAGCACAAACGTTGCTGCTGCCTGCTGCTGGCTGTCATTTGTGGTCGTCGGCGTCGTTTGTCGTTAACCCAAATTGTTGCTTTAAATTTGCGAGCATTTGAGGGTGGCGGTAAATTTGCTTTGTTTTTGCATATAACCAAACCGCTGGCAACTCCGCCACTGCCACCAGCATGCAAAACGTTCTTGTTTTTGTTTTGGCTCCTTTTTGTTGTTTTATTTTTTCGTCACGAACAGCAACAACAACAGCAACAACAACGGAAAAATGTCAATAATATTTGTGGAAATTTTTTTTCCGCTTGAGTTGGCAGTTTTTATTGAAATTTTGCATGCTTGGCGCATTTTGTGTAAGGCGCGCGCGAGTTTTTCATAAACATTTTAAGAAAATTAAATTTTGTTATAAATTAGAGTAAAATGAAATAAAATACGTTTGTACGTTACGTATACATATGTGTATAGGTATTTATAAATGTTTGTATGTCACATTTTGGCTTTATTGTTGTTTTGTTTATGTTGTTCTGTTGAGTTACGTAAGCGCAGAAGGACCTGCAAACTTAATAAATTAACTCGTTTGGTTGGGTATGGTCGGGAGTGGCCAGTCAATTAATTAAGAACTCGAACTTGAAGATTTCAATAAAATCCCCTTTTCCCCTCACTCATTGTTGTTATGTAATTTTTGCTTTAAGCGCGCATGAGTAAAATTTCGCAGAAGAGCAAATTTTTGAAATTCGTCGAGAATTTTTGACCAGTTACTTGGAAAAATATTATTTAAAGCATATCGCTCAGTTTTGTGTTTTCAATATTTCTTTCACAGAATTCAGCAAAATAATACAAAACGTTGAATAGATTAAACGATTTATAAGGTTAAATTCCAAATAGTTTAACAAAACATTAATTTTATAATTAATCTTAGTTGTTTGTGATTTTAAGTGCAGTTTGATTAAATGTCAAATCTTAAATTCAATGAAATGGTTTTATTTATATTACTTTTGAAATGTTATTCCATAATATAGCTTATTAAAATAAATTTCACATAAGTTTATAATATTGATTAATTATTTAACTAAAAAAATATTTGATTTTCTATAATACATTTATATAGAAAATTGATTTTGACTAGTCGGAAAAATTATTTAATCTAAGTATAATACTAATATAGATATTGTTTATTTTAAAAACAAAGTCATCCAACCAAGCAAATCACATTTGCTAACTTAGCAAATTTTTTTTTGCCAAATGAATAACCCAGTTTTGGTAACTTAGCACACACTATTTCGATTGTGTGGAATTTGATTAATTGTAGACAATATGGAAAAATTATGAAATCAATAAATGGTCGATTAGATCTTTTAATTTTCTATAATCTTCAAACAAGTTCATTCGGTGTTTCATTTTAATATAATACTTTGTTTATATTTTCAATTGAATATTGGCGTTGAATAATTGCAAGTGAGCAACCACCTTAGCACCGCATTCCATTTTGCATTCCGCAGATAGTAAATATGTAATTTCTAACTAGCTAATTGAAACAAGCATTTGAAAGTGAGTGAGTGAGTGAGTGATTGCTCGCTCCAAATGAAAATGAACTTTGCTTCAAGATAAGCTCCGACGAAGAAGAGGCATGAAGTCATGTGGAAACATTTTCAAGAAAAATGCAAAAAAAGAAACGTAAGTTATGAATAAACAGAAATGAAAAAGGAATATAAAAAAAACCAGCGAAATAGCAAAAGTCTAGAAATGCTAAGCAAAAGAAGAGGAGACAACAAATGAAACAGCAGCAGTAAAATAAAACAAAGGAAAAAAACAAAAATCTAATTAATTACTTCCAAATGCAAACAAAGAAAATCAAGGAAAATTCTTATCAATTTTAATGAAGTTTTGTTTGGTCGTACAGACGCACACGGAGGCGCACGAATTGCACACAGGCCACATTTCTCAAGTCTCAACGAAAATTAAGCAATTCAGTCAACTTCAATTGGAGTGGCAACACATTGGCTACAATTATTACAACAACGACAATAACAACAAACAAACAATAACAGCAGCGACGACAACAATATTAGATCAAATTGAGGTGTTTGATTTGGTGTGATTTCATCATCGCAATACTCAGTCGTCAGCTTTTTTCCGTTTTTTTCTTTTGTAGACAAGCGGTAGCAGCGCAGTTATCAACTCAAAAAAAAAATATTTACAAAATTTTGAAGCGATAAAGTGAATTGTTGCACTGAACGAAATTTCTTAACATTTTGGTTCAAAGGAATATTTTGAGTGAATATTTTATCTTAAAAAAATTAAAAGTTAAAAAAAAAAACAAATGTGTTTTTATTAAAAAGATATTAACAAATTAAAAGAGAAAAAAATTAAATAATATCAGATTTGTTTAAGTCAACTTTGTCAATACTAAAAACAATTTTAAATAATAACTAGAAAAATAAAAATTTTCTTGGAATCGACAGAAAGGTGTTCATATTATTTTGATAAATGACCAAACAACTCAATCGAATCATTTACTTAAGCTTTACCTTACTGAGAGTTATTGGCCCATACCAACCCACATCAACTCCACTTAAAAGTTGTGCCAAATATTTAAATCAGAAAATGAACTTTTTTGCATATCTTATTTTAAAGCAATTGTCTGAATAAAAAGTGAGTTTAAAATGTAAACCTTTTTAAAAAAAATCATTAATTTAATATACAATTTTTACTAAATATTGCATTGAAGAACATTTTATTGATCTTAAAAATATAAAAACAAGCTCTCTATAGAAAGTTCATGAAGAATTCATTTATTCAATGAAGAACTCTTTGTAATGAAATTATTGCTTTTTAAGTTTTATTCAGTGTAAATCGAAACAACAAAATCGAAGCAGCGCAGAATAGTGCAAGCAAGTGCGAGACTAAAGCTGAAAAATTGAAGATCGAAAAATGAGTGTGTCTGTCCAAGGTGACGACGAAACAAACGACGACATGAAGCAATTAAAAAGGAGGGGAGATCAACGATTTTCAAAAATGCTGAACGGCGGCACTCGGCCAAATTAACATTAATGAAATTTTTGAAATTATCGAAAAATACTTAATACAAAGCTTTAAACTAAGCTAAAAGAGAAAACAACAACACCAACCGCTCTGATAGACTGCGATACATGGACATCGGCGGTTTTGACTTATTCAAGACGTATTTTATATTTTTTCAAATTTGAAGTAACGCTTTCAACTAACTGCTTTGATTTTGTTTAACGTCATTTTGTTTTAATTTGGTTTGGTTTGCTTTGGTTTGGCTTTATTTTATTTTATTTATATATTTCTTTCTTTCTTTGTAATATTTTATCGCTGAACAAAAAACCGTTAAATCAACATTTTTGCGGCCGTCTTTGTTTGCGGATTTTGCATCTTTTGGCTTATTTCTTTTTTAATTTATTTTGTATTTATTTTGCTGAATTTTTAAGCGCACGCAGAGTTAACTTCATTTCGAACGTTGCGTTAAAAAACCGCTAGACACGCTACGCCACGCCACTCAGTCAGCCACTCGCTCAAATCGCGTTGAATGAGTCACGTTCGACGGACGAACGCTCGCTTGCGACTGAATCTGATTTGAAACTTTTTGATGCCGGGCTCGGACGCGCGCGCACTCGCTCGTTGACATCTTTTTACAATACAAGTTACAAAGCGTTTTTCCAACGCTGAACAAAAAACACAAAAAATCAATTCGAATATAACAAAAAATTGAATAAAATGCGAATTTTAATGCGAAAATGGCAAATTTATTAAAAGAAGGCAAAGCCAGTGTCGATCGAAGCGATCGATCGAATTGCTCACGCGCGCGCTTTTAGGCCTTTGGCTTTTTGCCGCTCGCTGCTCATTTGCTCACTCGCTTGTCAGATTTTTAGTTGCAGTTCAATTGTGTTGCGTTTTTTATCATACATTTTTTTTATTTTGATTTACTTTTTCGTTTTGTTTCGATTTTTTTTGCGTTTTCTGCTAAATTTGTTAAAATTTACTTTTACAAATTTTTTGAAAATCTTAAGTTTTTGTTGTTGTTTTTGGCTTGTAATTAATTGATGCGCCGCGCGTTTTGCGTTGCGTTTTGGGCCTAATTGATTTTAACACCAAAATTAAAAGTGTCCGACTGTCGCTTTGGCGTTGATATTCGCATAAATCTTCTCTTTTTGGCAATTCACGATGCGCATTAACTGCGCATTGTAAATTGCAAAAAATAAAAATAAATTGTTGAAAAATCGCAGCAAAAAACGGTAGCAGATACGAGTTAATTAGTTGTCAAAATACTATTTTCTAGTTTAAAGTTAAAACTAGTAATAGAATTGTCTTAGGCTATGCCGAAGCTTAAATGTCCTAGGATCATGTACGAGTAAAATATTTACACCTACTCGTTTATTACATGTGCTTATTGTAGCACATTTTCTATACTGATTTATTAAAATTATGCCTATCCGATCACGCCCATTTTTGTCAGTAGTGTTGTAGACGTACCACTCGAATGCTAAGTACTCTATTTGAACTGGTTATTTGCACTACATCTATTATGATGACACATATTCGTAAACCAACTCAGAAATCAACGCGGATCGTGCATATATATTGTTATATTTACCACGCATCTTTATTGGCTTTAGAATTGTAAGATTAAACTTAATATGCTCTACGATTTATACCATACTTCACGGGTTTAAAAAAACTATTATAAATACAGTATAAAATACATTAATTTTAAAAGAAATTAAACCATTTGATTCTTTAAATGCTGCTAAATTGCACAAAGTTGCATTTGAAATTGCACACTTTTAGGCTTAATAAGAAAATCCTTTTAACTTTTTGTTTACCAATGGAGTTTTAATATCGTTGGAAAATAGTGAAACTCATTTCAACAGGGTTATAAATTTGTTTGTATACTTTAAGAGAACAAAGACGATGTATGTGTTGCCAATAAGTTTGCAATAAATGACCGTGAGTATTAAATATATTTTTTAAAATTTCCAAACATAATTCATATGTTATTGTCACAAAATGTTGCCATTAAATTTTGTTAAGTATACTAACATATGCGCCCAAGTTGTATTTATTTTTAAATTTCATTGTTCTATTCTGTAATTTTGACCCGTTTCCGCATTGACACAGACAAACAAAGATTGCAAAAGCTTGTTAATAAAATAATATTAATTCAAAAACGCAATTCTAAATAATGCATTTAAATACGTACGAGCATTTGTAATAGTTGTAGACATTAACTCACCTCCTCCGGCGCTCCTCGTCAATGACAACTGACATTATGAAATTGTTTCTGTTCTTCTTCTGCTGTTGTTGTTGTACTTGTTGTAAAGTATTCGATTACGATTAATTCCAAATCCTGTCGATATGTGCAATTAAAAAAATAATAATGAAAAAATGTCTTTAAATGTGGCGAAAATTTTGTTTCTTATTCCGGTAGAAAATTAAACTGGCTAAGCGCTGAGGACAGCAGCGCAGCTATCGACTGCGTCAGCAGCAGCAACATCAAAACAAACTGCTCCAAATCAGCAAATTTCCTTTCTCAGTGAGACAAGGAAGTGCGAAGTGAAATTTTGTTTGTCTGCGCGAAAGTTTTAAAAATCATTTAAAAATAATCCAAAGGAAAAGCTAATCTTAATGAGTACTGGCTACTGTTTGCTTAAGCGACTTGCGAGAGAATGTATCGTCCTCCGCGATTTTTTTGGCACTTTTCGTTTGTTTGGTCGGTCCCCTTAGGGGGCGAATGGCAGGCAGACAACTCCAATTAGGCGTTTATGCTTCTTTGTTGTTGTTGTTGTTTTTAGAGGAAGGAAAGAAGGGACAACGATTTTTGAATTTGTCAAAAAGTCGTGACTTTGTGTTGTTTTTGTTGTAGTTTTATTATTCTGCTCATTCACTATTTGTTGTTTTTGTTGTTGGTGTCTTTTTTGAATTTTTGACGATGTTTGAGTCTTCGTATAGCGCTCGCGCTGGCCTCTTCGTCGTCGTATGCCGCCGCTTTGGAGTGTTTTAAGTACGTTGGGTTTTGTTATTGTTGTTTTTTTTTTTTTAATATTTAAATAAATAAAAGTATCTTTTCGTTGTTGTTATTGTTGTTGTGTTTGTTACTTTTTTGCTGCTTTTCGTATGCTGTTGTTGTTTATGCTTGCTGTTGACGACGACGATTCCAGGTGAGTCGAGTCGAGTCGTTACGTTCGTTAGCCTGTCCACCCCCTGCTTTCGTCTTTTTCACGCCGTACGCGGCTTTAGTCGAAAGACGGTGTTAAATGTCGATTTTCGTTGGGGTTCAGTTCCGTTTGTGGGCAATTTTTATCTACTTTTTCTATGGAAATGAAATTTAGGCTAAAAAAGAAGAAACGAAACGAAAAGAAAAGAAAAAAGAAAACTAATTAGTTCGCAATCAAATGAATTTGAATTTATTCAAGTCATTAACACTAAATAAGCTGCGGCAGTTTGTTGAAGCGGGTTAGGTAAAGTAAAGTATGGAAAGTGTGACAAAGGGAGCGATTAAAGTGGCACAACGCAAATTGTTGTTGTTTCTTGCTTGACTTCAATGTATTTAATTCAAACAATGTTAACATCAATTTAGGAGAATCTTATTTATAGAAGGAAAAGCATTATTTTAAATCATGGTAAGCAAAAATCTTCAATTAAATAAAACAAGCATTCAAATTATTTATTTGTTAGAAATCGAAATTTGCAATAGTCCATTCGTGTTTTAAGCTCAAAAATTTGATTCACTTTGACTTCCGAAAGTGCAAAATTATTTCAGCGGCGATAAATTTAAATTAACTTAAGGTTAATTCAATTCAACAAACATTTAAATTAATACTAAAACAGTTGAACTTGAGCAAATCTAAATAAATTTCATTTGGGCGACATTGAAAATTTATTTTGTAAATCGGATTTTGAAATCTTTAGTTTTGAGCTAGTTAAAAAACTTTTATGCATTAAAAATTAAATTTTTGGAGTTGTGCCACTTTTGAAGAGAGTGTGTGATATGTGGGTCAGATGAAGACTGCCTTTAACTTGTATAACAAATATAAATGTTTAAAAAAAATTTATTTTAAGCTCATTTGTAATTTAAGAAACTATTAATTAAATTCCAGAACTTGTAAATTTAATCAAACTTGTCAATTTAACAATGCAATTTAACAGTGCTAAATTCAACCTCGGAAGCAGAATTGAATTTCATTGGCAATCAATCATTTCTAAAGATATGTTAAATTAATTCAATGACACAAACTCTGCAACTCTGGCAAGTTTAATTAAAATTTTGCAACTTTTAGTTTATAATAATGCACAAGTTTAATAAACTGGAGTGAAAATAAATTAAATAATTTTCATAATCGTAAATTAAAATCCACATTTATCGTACGTCCATGTTTAAAAAAAATGTGACAAATTCAACTAAAATGACGAAATGTTAAAATATTTGCATAAATGAAAAAAAAAAAGGTAAATAAAAATACAAGGAAAAAATTACCTGCAAAGTCAGCGAAAAGCAACGCGAAAAGAGTCGCCGCAAAGTTCGTCCGTCCAAGAGGAACAACGACAAAGACTGCGCGCGCGTGTGTGTGTGTGTGTGTGTACGACGAACGACCACGGAAAGCGGAGACGAGGAAATCTCAACACCAAGTGGTCTGGCGACGACGAACGTTGGCGGCGGCGGCAGGCAGCGATCGACGGCGACAACAACGACAATTGATTGCGACTGGAACAAGACACTATTGTGATGAGGTCACGAGACGCGCTGCGCCGAATTTACGCAAAACTACGCGTGGACATTGCTCGAAAGGAAAAATGAGGAAGGAAACCACTTGAGGATTCTCGGATACGAGTTAGCGTTTTTCCGACGCTGTTTTAAACGCGCGCGGAAGAAAAGGTTTTTTTGCACTGCAAGCCTTTCCACGGAATTTGGAATTTGAAGCTTGAAGAAAAAAAAAAACCAGCCAACAAAAGAAGCAACAATTTCGCAAACCGAAGGGAGTGAGAAACCAAAAAATCCACCTTTGCAGTTTCTCGCTGTTATTTTAATAGTTAGCTTTTTCTTTATATTATTTGTTTATAATTATTAAAACTAACCACTTTAAAAAATTTTCATTTTTTCACTTCTTAATAAAAATTAATTCGTGCCTTTTCACGTACTTTCTTCGTTTCTTTTTCGCCTTTATTTCATTTTTTATCTGCGACTCATTTTACGTTGGGGTTTGCACACGTATTTTTATTTTCGCAACTGCTCGATTGCATTTTTTTGCTTTTTTCGATTGCAAACTGTCTATTTAAATTTTATAATTTATATTAAATAAAAACTCGTATAAAAAAATAATTTTATTTGCGACAAATAAAATAAAGCAACAGCAGCGGAAAGTTCGGTTTTGAAGTTAGCTGCAGTTTGACAAAACAGAAACACTAAGGAAAGCCGAACGACAATCGTCGGCGGCGGCTAAGTGGCAAAAATCGTCGACGGCTAATCGGCTGAACCCGAAAGTTAATATTTTACTTCGGCAGCGACGACAAATCATTTCAAGCTGATTTAAAAAACTGCACTGAAAGTAAAATATAGTAACTCCATTAATTCTACTTTACTATTTGCAAAATTTTACAAAAATGGTTACATTTTGCAAATTGATTACGCTGTTAGTCGTTCGAAATAATCACAAATATAACTAAATGAAAACAACTTTAGATAATTTGACTTAAAAATTAAGCTCCAGTTAAGTAAGTTAGCATTTTTTATAAAGGAATAAGTTAAAAATTCTCATAATGTTTTAAAAAAAATTTACATAAGGAGTATAACGCTAAAATGTCTGACTGAGTACGGTAGCAATGCATTGACTTACATTGACCGGTAAAGATGTTTTATAAAAATCGTGTAGTAATATTTTGCGTTGTAATGCAATATTATATAAAAAAATAATTAATCATAGTCTTCCTACAACAATTTTTTTAATTTTCGACATAAGCTATTGAATATAACTACGTTGAAGTATTTTAATAAAATGGAACGTAATAGTCAACAAAAACTGTTGCATAGTTGACACATTCTAGTAAAAATTTTGTTAGACTGTCAATAATAAACATACAAAAAAAAAAAATATAAATTGCTGAAATGTCGATAGTTAAAAAATTATGGCATACAAAAATTTCACATGTCGTACTCCAAAGCTAAGTTGGAATGCTGTTGCAGATTAGGACAAATGTTTTAGGACAGGTGTTTTATAAAAGGTATTAATTAACAAGAGTTTTAATCTTTTATTATTGAGATATCTTTATAAATGTTGAAGTTGTAGGCATTTATAAAAAATGGGTTAATTTTTTTATATAATGGCTTAATTTTTTTGAAAAAAAGCTGTATTATGACATAAATTAAATGCAGTTAGATCATAGCTGGACCAATCACCTTTTATTTAATACATCATATGTCATACCTATCTCTTAGCAATGTGGATAAATTTCAAATAAACTGCGACTGGATCAGTATCATAACAGTTTAAGTGAGATTTTCGTTCTTTTCAGCACAGCCAACCTGTACGAAACGTTCCACAGTTTATCGGCAGAAAACTTCCAATCTTCTCCAAAAAAAATTCCACAGTTAACTGCCAAATCGTTCCGTAGTTCACAACAATTCATTCAACAATTCACTGAAACAAGTTCCACAGTTCAGCGGTCATCACTGACTCTCTTTTGAGGTAAATTTGTAAATAAAATAAAAAACCATTTAAGAATGTCATTTAAAAGGAGAAATTCAAATGTTCATTGTTCGCAGTTTCGCAGTTTCGAAGACGTACAACGACGGTCGCACCAATTGGAAGTTTTAAATTCAATTTAATACCAAAAATTCGCTAACAGTGAAAGAATAATTAACAAAAAAAATAAAAAATATAAAAAACCGACTATTAATTTCAAATATTATCGGTATCAGCGTAATAACTAAAGGAAAAGGTGCAAAAAATAAGAAGTACACATTAAATCAACAGGTAAACGTAAACAGTTTTTTTTTTCCAAAACAACGAGTGGCGAAATAAATGATTCGTGTGTGTGTGTGTGTTTCTGTTTCCACCAAATCAATCAATGTGTACAGCTTTAATTACTACAATTAAGTTAACGTGAAATTATTTGCAAAGACAGCGAAAATTGAAAACGAAAACGCAAATGAATGCAAGTCTCGATAGGCAGTTCCAGCTGGATTTATTTGCGCTTTGCAATTATCTAAATTTTATGAGTTGCTAGCTTTTGATTTTAAAAATGTAATGCAAATATTTGGCCTACAAATAAAATATCTTTAAATTACCGTTTAATGAAACTTGTGCATTTCTTCGCACTATTTTGCATGTACTCCACGTATGTGTGTATATAATTTGCGTTAAAATTGAACTCGCTTCCTATCGGAAGAAGATTGCCTTCAACCGGCACCAATAACAAAAACAACAACAAACATGCATACAAAAAAAGAACAATAATGATGGCGGCGAGGTGGCGACCCTGCACTTGGCACTTGTCTGTCTGTCTGTCCGTCCCTCTGTCGTGAACTTGCGAATTTATTGATTTTATTTATTTTATTTTCCGCATTATGTGTGTCTGCCTTTTTTTTATTTATATTTTAGCCAAGTTAGTTAACTGTAAAATGGTGGTTGCTGTTTTTGCCTTTTGGCTTTTGAAGCGGCAGGCAGGCTAGCAGGAGGTGGCCTTTTGTACGCATGACACATTCAAAGACCGGTCTTTAAAGTAGACCGTTGTCGTGGTCGTCGTCGTCGTCAAAGTTTGTTTACTTTAAAATATTTGTATTTACCTGTTTTACCTCATTTGTTTCCTTCGACTTTTTCCGTGAAACCTGCTTCAAACTTGTTTTATTCGCATTTCGCGTTAATTTCGCGTATGTGTGGTTTATTTCCACAATGATGCTGCACATTATTTAATACACACAAATTTGTTATTTTGTTGTTGTCATCTTTTTTTTCAATTTTTTTATTTGTTTATTGATTTTTGTGTTTGCTTATTTTGCTTAGAGGCCTCATTTGTGTTTTGACTAAAGTAGCTTAAATGCAAAGAACCTAGCGATGGATTTGCAAAACTGAGTAAACATTTGAAAGGTTTGTCGTTAAGTTTCAAAATGTTAAACTAATTGTAATGGAAAAAATATATTCTAAAAATCCAATATTTATTTACCAAAATTAAAAGCTTATTCGAACATTTTTGGTTTGGTTTACTTTTCAGTCAATGTAATTTATTTAGTTGGTTCTTTCAAGCCAACCGAAACGCTTCAGTTAACTCAATTTCGGTGGTGCTGCTTTTAATTTTATGTTTGTTGATGATCGAGTCTGTCTGCGTCAGAAGTGACGTCGTGGTTAATTACCGCTGCATCGCTACAAAACAAAATGTAAAAAATAAAACACTTCGTGGTCGCAGTCAGTCTATAAAACTGATTTCCAATTTCAATTAAACTGTTTGAACGTCCAATCGAATTGTGTTTGTCGCTTTAAGGCGGCACCTGTCGATATGGAATATTACTTTTAATTTTTTGTTTGCAATTTGAATTTGTCGCTTAAAGTGGACATGTGGGCTCGCTCTATTTGCCACTTGAAGTGCCATTTAGAAAAAATAAAAGTATTTTTTTTTTATTGATTTTCAAGTGTTTTAAGTTTTTAAGGTCAACAATATTTTTTTGTGTTTTTGCATTACAGCTTTTTAGATTAATCACTTTATTTCTAAATAAACCAATCACTTAATCAATTTCAATCAATTAGTTTGATTAATCAGTCAACTAACATCGACTTAAACAAATAATCAATTTTTATTATTTTTTCAAATCAATCATTTTAAAAGTTACTTTATTTATGAATTAATTTAGTTATAAGTTGTAAACATTAATTGAATTATTTTTAATCAAATCAAACGATTAATCACTTATTAATCGTTCAATCACTTATTCAAAGCTTTAATCATCATTCACTTAAATCAAATGATCAGTTGTTTCATTTGGTTAAATATCAATCAATCCTTCGAATTATTAATGAACTTTTAATATACTACTTTGTTTAATTAATTCATGAAACAATTATCATTGATGAATAGGAATAATCGAATTAAAGTTATTTGTTGTTGTTGTTTTTTATTAGTAGAATCATTCTATTCTATTCTTTATTGTATTGGCAAAAAATTCGTAATCGACGAAATTGATGTGTAATTAAGTGAGTCAATATTTTCGGTAGTTTCCAGAGTCGGTTGTACATTATTAAATTGGTTCCAAGTAATTGGTAGCTGCGCTTTGTTAACTTTTTCAAATCGGACAAATTGCGAATAATTACTTTCATGCGCACATCACGTGACAAAACGTCGGCGAAACGGCGAAAAATTACTTACTTAATTTTTTAATTTGGCCAAAGTGTTTCTCTTAATTAGAAAAGATAATAAAACGCGAGATACCATTGAAACATGTTTGAGCGTTTATATATACTTATATATGTATGTATGTATGTATATATATAATTTATATTCCTTTTTAAGACAGCTTTAGTGAAAATTATAAATTGTGTAATTACCACACAAAGTTAATAAATGCAAAAGCGTTAATTTGTTATGTCCCTTGAATGTTGCGCTGCACTGCACTGAGCTGCGCTGCGATTTATTTCGACGATAACCTGAGGTGTCAGAGTAAACACACGTTTCGCTTTTCGCGTTCTGAAAGTGCCTTTTTTTTAAGTACGAAACACTTTGTTTCCTTTCCTTTCGTTTCGTTTTTTTGTTTTTGTAATTCATTTTCAAACCTAAACGCTTGATTTGTTTTGCTTTTGAAGCCGCTTGCGAACGCTTCAAATAGCCAGTGAAACGCGAGTGTTTTCGAATAAATAACATAATTTACTATGCTCGTGTTGTTGTCTTCTGCTGTTACTGTTGTTACTGTTGTTGTTGTTGTTGTTGTTGTTGGTGTTGCTTTTTTGTTATTTTTCGCTAATCGACCTTAAACCGAATGAAGCACACGCAGATGTCACGAGTTTGTCATGCGATCAAGTTCGCCTTACTTTGCTGTATATAGAAATAAGTACATAACATTCACATGAATACGAGTATATATACAATGTGTATGTATTGAGACACTCAGAAACAAGTCTACAATAATTCAATATCGCTTAACTATAATTATGCCATAATAAAAATATTTCTCTGTTAAATAATCATGACTTTGTTTAAAGTTCATATAAAATTACTTAATAATACTATTATTTTGTATACATTTAATATTACATCGATATGCGTATGAAAATGCAAAATATTTTCGATATTGCTTTTCCTCTATTTTTATCCTTTTGTTGTATTATTATCTAACATAATTTGTTGTAATTGATACGCTGTATGCGTTCATTACATTAGGTTTGCTGTTTGCTGTTTGTTTGTTTGTTTGTTTGTTTTTTTGTTAGTGTACACAAATAAATTTCTCAATTTATTTGCGTATGTATTAAAAGACAGACCTCGTACGTTCTTTTTTGCATTAAGTCAGCATTTGGTTTTTTTAATTACATTTTCGTATTTTTAGATTTCTTCATTTATAAAATTTTTATGAGTACTTTGTTGTCTGAATTAACCAGGAAGCGAAATAAATTTAATTTTGGGCGAACTAAAATCGAATTCGGATTCGTTATTGGAACATGGAACCGGAGCGGTTATTTTTGGTTAGGTTCTGTTTCTGGAATTTTCACAGAATCACAATCAAAAAGTAAAAAGTGAATTCACTTTCACTTTGCGTTAAATAATAGTAAAAATAAAATAAATGATTTATACATTTCCGAAAAACAAATGACTTGAGTGATACAAAAATAACCAAACTCGCTATCAAGATCCTGTACGCAGGTGCTTTTAAGCATAGCTTTTCTAATTGTTTGTTACGCCTCAATATTTTTGACCATTTTTTTAGGTTTTCTTATCGTTTTTTTATTGCGTCAATAAATTTCGCCGTCGCCTGGTACAAGCCTTTTTTTGTTGAACGACCAGACTACCTACTTTTAGCCTAATCGTCATGATTATTATTTGTTCGGTTAAGTGCCAAATAAAAATTAGAGCCACGTACTCGAATGGAATTTAATGAATCCAAAATCTCAATACTATACTGCAAAAAACAAGTCTAAAACAATCAAACAAACAATATAAAGTACGAGTATACTGAGTGAGTATCATCATTATCGCAAAAGTGATAAGCAGTAATTTGAAACTAGCAAAACCAAGTTAACAAGATTGCTGACAGTAAGGCAGGCAGGCAGGCAGCCAGGCAGGCAGGCAGAGAGCGTAAAATGAAATGAGCCAATTTGACGGCGTTCCGCGATAAGTACACGAAATGAAACCTTTGAGTGAAATGTTAATAAATTCAAATGCATATCAAAAGTAAAACAAAACTTATAGTCTAACATTAAAATCTTGTAAATGTCAAATTCATTCAATATTGCCAAAATTTTTTATTTCTGATGGAAAATTACAATTTTACTTTTTGTTTATTTATTTTTATTCTTATTAAAAAAAAAATTATCATTTTATCATTTTTTAATTTTTTACTTATGGCAAGTTTTTAATTTTGTTTAGCTTAAGTAAAGGATGGAAAGTTTTTATAATCATTGATTGACTTTCAGCTAAAATTATCATTTAATCTATTCTTATCAAACAAGGTGTATCAATTTTGTTTGTTGATTGTTTGTATCAAACGAATAGTTCAATCAATTCGATATAATTTAGGGTATAAATAAATCACGTGAATTCATTTAAAATAAATTAAATATTAATCAGACTTTATCGTTTTTAATATCCGGAATATAAATATGACTTATTTATATTGCTTATATTAACCCAGACGTCTAGTCTAATTGGCGTTAATCTAATTTGTAATAAATGTACTTATCGCAGGGACGACGATTTGTTGGTCATATGTGACTGAAATAGAATCATTTATGTGTGATAAGGCCTTCAAATTTATGTGAATTTTGTATACTCACGTGATATGCGATGTGGGAACGTTCTAGAATTGTGCAAAAGATTTAAATCTTTGCGATAATTTGTTTCTTTCTTTCGTTGAATGAACTATCACAAAATTTATCGCTTTGCTAATTGGATTTAATTGCGAATATCTTTGTTATCAGTTTCCCAAAGCTGTCATGTGATGCTTTTCAATTATCTATTTTCTTTTGCCAATAATGAAATTTAAACCTTGATTAAAACCGGCAAATACCGGTAACACTTTAAGTCGTCTCCACCCTGGTAGTTTGCCATTGTGTACATGGAACGCTTCGCAATGTATACGGATCGTGCTTACATTCTGCGAAACGTTTTGTTGTTTGTGTCCCTCCTCTTTCTTCGGTTTGTCGTAAATGAAAAAGTGCGTTAATTTATTGTTTTGGTATTCGTTCCGCTCGTATTTAAAGTTCGACTTTGCACTTTCATAGCTTAGTGATGTGTCAGCGAAGTAACTAAACTTTGTCAACAAAGACAGTTTGCATGTAAGCTACACATATTGTTAAACATTTGAAGAATTTCCCTTTTCTATTTATTTTTTTTAAAGTATCTAAAATTGAAATATCGTAAAAAATTACGATATTACACAAGTTTTTATAGACGACATTTTGTATCGTAAAGGTACAAAAATTGTTAAACGACAACTTGAAACTATATCAAAATCAATAAAGTTTTCAAGGAAAATTCACCTAAAACTCTAACGGCGCCCACTGTGCAGTACTTGCTTCTCATCTACTTGTCGCAAGCGTAACCAAAAAAAAAAAAAACGAATTCAATAAAATTTTAAGTTTTATGATTTTCTAATCGAGTTCCTGTAAAAAAATCAAAAATTTCAATTCATTAAAATAAATTGAAAATAAACCAATAAAAAAATTCGCAAAAACATTTAAAAAAAATCGAAGTCTTTATATTTCTTTATAACCACAAAAGAAGAAAATGGTGGACTGCTCTTTGTGCTCCTTTCTAACTTTTCTCTTCGGCTGTCTCTGGGACCTGCTGGTCGCGGCTTTAGAATATCCGATCGTTGTGTTTTTGCTTAGTTTTTTCATTGCCATTGTCTTCATTAGCAATGTCCATGCTGCGAAATTAATTTGTGAATTTAGTTCCGCGGTTACCGGAAGTGGCGGTTCCGGTGGCAGTTGCAGTGCCGGTTGCAGTGGTCCTTGTAATTTCGATTATGGCGTTGAGCGAGGTACGTGCGCAAATTGATTGCCTCTTGTACTTTTTCCATTTTAAAGTTTATAATAAAAATTTTTAAGGCCCACACACCTGGTGCTGCTCGGAAACAAATCAATCGCCCATCAACATTGTCGACGATTATGTTCAAAAGTTTCCCATACGCGAACTGCTCACCTGGAATCATTACGATGATCTGCCCACAGGTGTTATGCTGCAGAACAACGGACACACCGGTGAGATCTCGATAGATGCTCTATTTAAATGTTTTCTAATTTTATTGTATTATTTTTTCAGTGGTATTGCGCGCCTGTTTTTCGGGCAATACGCCCACTGTTAGCGGCGCTGATCTTCTGGCCAGTTATACATTCGTCGAATTGTGCTTTCGTTGGAGTTTATTAAACACTGAGGGTTCGGAACATATGATTAATTTTCGTAAATTCCCAATGGAGTTGCAGGTTATTTTCGATTTACGATTTTAAATTTGCCTTTTGCTGTAGTTTCACTTACCGAATGTTCTTCTACACATAGGCCATGCACCGCACTGGTCCGACTGGGGAGTGCACCTCCAGTTATGATATTCTGATGATGGCATATTTTTTTGAGGTAAAATTTGCGTTCTTTAAAAATATAATATGAAGATGCTTATTTTCGTACACACAGATCTCCTCGTGTAATCCCTACCTTGAACCGATTGTACAAAATTTACATCGCATCAGGAGACCCGGTTCCAAAATCGAAATTCCACCTTTTCCGATTTCATATCTCTGCCATCAGTTTCGTACCGGTTTCTTTAGTTACGGTGGCTCGCTCACGGAACCGCCTTGCTATCAGGGTGCCGAGTGGTTTGTTTTTCCCGAGCCGCTGGCCATTAGCGAGCGGCAGCTAAATGAATTTCGGCAACTCTTCTCGAACGATGGATGCACACGCATCTTGCGTAATTCGCGTCCGGTGCAGAATTTGAACTGTTCGCGCGTTGTCAATCTGAATCAGTACAATCCTATGGAGGCCGCCTGTCAATTGGCAGAGGCGCAAGAATTGTGCGAAGACGCCTGCGAGGATGAAGAAAGCTGCTAAAAACGAACCATCATCGATCTGCTATTTCATATATTTATATATCGGCTTTTACCAATAAAATATCTATTTTTTGTATACAAAAATTCCCGAACTAATTTTTAGTAGCGCTTAGCAGCGGTTGAAGTCGGTTGGGCAGCGATCGCATCGCTGCTATTTTCAATTCATTGTCGCGCACAAAAATTGTCACGCTACTTTGTTTTTTATTTGGTCATGTGCGGCAATTTACAAACGATATTTTTTATGTAATGTTTTTATTATGCTTTAATTGAAGCAGAATTGTGTGTTTCGGATGAAATGCGCCGATAAAAATATCCGTCCGTTAAGTCGGATGTTAATCGTGTTTTGAGTGCGTCTTTTAAATGTCCAAATAGTTGTTTGTTGCAGTGAGCATACGAGTATTGTGTTTAATTAGAAGTTTGCAAAATAGAGAAATATAAATATAAATGTTGATCTTTGTCCGTCTGTCTGTCATCATTTCACGTTAACACGACATTTAAAAAGTTGCGAAAGCAAGTTAAATTATTATTTTTATATGCATTCTTTGACGTTACATTCAAACTTGTTCTTCCGAGTGCACAATTTACTGCAAAAGCTTCGCTGGCCTTCAGCACTCAGATTGCAGTATGTTAATATATGCGATAATCGCCGCGGCATCTCAACTATCTAAGAAATGTACACGACTTTCGAAAAATCGTGACAACTCGATCAACAATAAATTAATAACAATAATAAACTTATTAGGAAATTAAGCACTTGCGTAAGTGTTTCCATAAACAACCAAACCAAATCAAAACAACCAAACCAAATCAGCTGTCAATTAGTTGACATAATTAAAATCGGTTTTATGAACTGACGCAATCAGTGCCAAAAATTATCACCATTGCAGATTTTTTTGACTTTGTCAATTAATTGCGATCGGTGGTTTTTTTCCAGTCCGACCTGCATACCGAAATGTCATTTGATACTCACACGACGACGCACGCGATAAGATTGGCAAACTTTGCACTCGAATTAAAATTCGTTTATAACTGCTTTGTTTTTTTTAACAACCTTTTGCTTGTTTCGATTGTTTTAGTAGTGACGCCATAAAGTCTGATAAAAATCGCTCATATTCAGATTGAGAGGAAGAGGGAGTTGGAGGTGGTTTTACTTGGATTCTTAATTACTGATAAAGCACAAACATTTTAAAAAGTTAACTGGATTTCTAAAAAACTTCTCATTTGTTGTTCAACATTCGTGCGGGTGAGTTCAAAAAACGCGAGCTACTACTCACGTGTTTAATTCGTTTTTTTTTAATTATCAAAAAGTGAAGTTGAGCGAACAAGTTTATATGAAAGAATTGTTCAAATAAATTGCTCAACAATTAATTCAATAAAGAGTTTCAACGAAGAAGCGACAAACCGGGCGTATACGCAATCTGTAAATGTTTACTTATTTCTCAATTGTGTGTTGTTGTTTTTGTGTGTGTGTGTGTGTGTGTGTGTTAAATTTAACAAGCACTTGGTGCCATTTATTTATCAATTTGTGGTGCAACAATTGTTGAGTGTTGTGTGTATGCAAGAAAGCATCGAGCGTTATTTTTTATATCGTGTACAAAGCGAATTCCATAAAAAAACAAGAAATTGTTACTGGTTAAAAGCGAATTTTTGTAAAATCGCTGTTTGGAAAAAAAGATACGATCACATTTCCAATGTTTTTTTAAACAGAATTTTGACTCAACTGAATTTTACATTTACGGAATTTGTTTTCTCGAGAGTTTTGAAAAACTGTTCAAAGTTTTGAGTACAGGATTTTTTCATACAGAATTTTTATATCCCGTCTTATAATTCGATTCCTACAAATATTTAAAGAAAATTTAAGTATATATTTTTAATTAGTCATTTCGATTAAAATAATATATGACGATTTCGGTTAATAAATTTTATTGAGTCAATGTCAAAATCAAAGCAAAAAAAAAGCCATTATAATGCTTAAATTTTTAAAAATTGAAACGTAGAAAAGAACTTTCCACACCATTTGAACCGCAAACAAGTTTTTTAAATGATAATTTATATTTTATGATATGTTGGCAAATATATCAACGATTTTAATTGTTGTTGTTTTTATCGTAACAACCAACTGATTAAATTCCTTATTTAATTAAAGTTTTATCAGTAACTTCACTCAACTCAACTTAACTCAACTATTCTATTTTTTAGTTTGCTGTAATTTAAAACGTTTTCAAGTGCAGATGTGCATTGTTAGTTGCTGCTGCTGCTGTTGTTGTTGTTCTAACTCTAATTGTGTCCCTATGTATGAACCTCTACATTGAAAATCGATAGCTGAACGAACGTGTTGTTTTTGTTGTTATTTATAAATTTATGACTTCTGTACGAGCGTAATGTGAAATAGAAATATGAAAACAAAAAATGCTCAAGTAAACGCGACACAGTGGGACGATATTCTGCATATTATCGATAAATTTAAGTGATTGTGGCTTTGTTGACATGACTAACATTTATTCGGATTGGACATTACTCATTCGAATTTAATTACATTTAAATTGAATTTAATCGCACTAAACGTTTTTTTTTAAGTTTTTCATTAGTTCAAGAGAAACATTCAACTGAAAAAAAAGTGTTATGATCTATTTAGAATCATATACAACTTAAAATTTTGTATTTGAAATTCAACTCAGAAGTAAGTTATTTAAATTTTAAAGATTGAATCGTTTTTCCAGATTTCATTTTTATTCCGCAAAATAGAAAAGTTAATAAAAAAAATCATTTAAATATATTAACCAGAAATATGCGAATCGTTAAAAAAAAACAAACACTAACTAGAAAGGTCGTAAAAAACTACTAAATATTTTAAGTGCTTTTTATGTACAATTAATTGATTTTCGTACTGATAACTCGCTTATCTGTATATTATATACCTAATGTTTTTGTTGTTGTTTCACCGTTCGACGCACTTTTTAAAAATTTATTAGAGACAAAACTAGCGAAGGTTTTCGTCGTCCGCCTCCTCTTGTACTTAGAATAACTGGCGTCAAAGTGTAAATTTTTCTGTTTTTCAATCAATTTTCTGCCATTTTTCCTTTGACCCGCGAAACATGAAATATTAATAGTCCTAAAGAGAAAACTTCCAGCCGTTCGTATCCATCCATCCATCCATCAATTTCCTCAATTGATAAACGAGCCAGCGTTGCACATTGCCATTGCCAACAATTTCACATTGACATTGATGCGAACGGGCGCTTGAGTTGGATTGGGGAAGGTCGGTCGTCGTTGGGTTTACCTTTCAATTGAAATAGACATTAAATATAAATATAAATAAAGGCGTTTGCAGCGCAAACAACACGCAAACCTTCGCAGAATTGGTCGTCGTCTTCGGTTGACAGCAGAAGTGCATTAAAAATTCACACTAATAAAACATAAATAAAATATAAAAATTGCGTTAATTAATGCAATAAACGAAATTAATAAACAAATAAATAAACCAAACACCTTTAACTATTGAAAGAGTACTGCCAGTTGTGTTGTGGTAGTGGGTAGTACAATCCAAAAATCGTTGCTCCAAAGGACTCGTTTTCCTCTTTTGTTTTGAGTCAAAATTGCTTCGATAATAGATTTAATTATTAAAATTTAATTTAAAAAAAACCTTAATTTACTTTCTGGAATATTTCCTCAACTCATTTAAAAAAATGTTTTTTTAGCGCTACGTAAATTGTTTTGTACCCTCCTCTCAGAGCTCAAAGTTTGAGACCGTTCATATATATATCTAATAATAATCTTTGTTTACTTTCTCTCTCGTTGCAGCTATTTTCGTTAGTCTTTCATTTTGACGTGTGAGCCATAAAATTCGCCATCACGACGCAGTACGCCCAGCTTAGTGCTAAACACATTGTGTGCGTCTATAAGGTCAAGAAAAAACACCGTCGTCGCCAAACGTCGCCTAAGAAGAAAAAGACCAACAACATCACCTAAGTGCCCAAAGAGACGCCATCGATAGCAAAAGCCAAACAAAGCTCCACCGCATCACAACCAAACTACTTGATACATTCCTTGCACGTACATACCCAAATCGATTTAGCGGCGATTCAAGATGCCAGTTCAGTCACCCATCGAGATTAGCAATCGTGCTATCGAGCACATTGACGATGTCGATCCGCTCGAGTATCACGGCCACTGGGAACCTGTTGGTGTGGCACGTGTCCAAAACACCGGCACCTCAGCCGAAGTGACCTTTGCGAAGCGCGTCGAACAGCCGTTTATCTGTGGCGGTGCGCTCGAAGATAATAAGTACATATTCGAGCAGTTGCATTTCCATTGGGCCGACACTGACGATTCGGGCTGCGAGCATACACTCGAGGGCATGACATATTCGATGGAAGCGCATGCCGTGCACTACAACGCAAAGTATAAAGATTTCACTGAGGCGAAGAACAAGCCCGACGGCTTGGCGGTTGTCGCTTTCTTTATACAGGCGTGCGGAGATAAAGACTGTTCTGAATTTAACAAAATTACCGAAGGAATACGCGTCGTTC
Source organism: Suillia variegata (assembly GCA_949127995.1). NCBI lineage: Eukaryota > Metazoa > Arthropoda > Insecta > Diptera > Heleomyzidae > Suillia > Suillia variegata. Next base: position 34,251,654 of record OX421846.1, read on the forward strand.
AGAAGATAAACACAAGTGCCTCATTGGATTCAGGTGTGTGCTTTCTTTTCTTAATATACATATGTATATTTTATTTAAATCTAAGGTGTTGGATGGATATTAATTTTGTATTGCGAAATAATAATTAAAGTAAGCCTCACAAACGAAACTCTTAAATTGGGCTCAGAATTAATATCCCATATGAATGAAACAATTCCTAAAAGGTTAAGAACGCGTCACTGAACATGACGTTTTCGATTGAAATGAATGAAATTTCAAATATGAGATAAGTTTCGAACATGCGTCATTAAGGAGTTATCTCTCGCGTCATTTTGCAGTTATAAAGATTGTTATTATGTACAAAAAAACAATTATTTAAAACGCTTACTAAACTGATCGCTTCTTCATACAATAAATATAATCGAAATATAATGAAAAAAGTGCGATTGCTAATCTATTTCTCCTATGATTAGGCAAATGCTGAAATATATCTTTTCTATGTTTAACGTTTTGTTTAAATAAAAAAACTTGTTATATTTAGTAATCAATAACCTAAGTCTACACTAGGGCAGGGCATACATTTAAATCATTTTTACTAATTGTCAATCGTTTTCGCCCGCCTTCCAGCAGATTGTCTCTCCTGGATTGGACTTCAGGAGTTGAGCAAACATTACTACACCTACAAGGGTTCCTTAACGACTGCGCCTTATTTTGAGAGCGTGACTTGGATTATTTATCGCACGCCGATTTACGTTTCCAGAGATCAGGTATGTGCTTGGCATTTTTTTATATTTTTTTTTTATAAATTAAAAATGTCCTTTTTCGATTTTTTTTGCAGGTGAATGTTTTTCGAAATCTACAGTCATGTCCCAAAGACGAAACCAAAAAGATCGTTAAAAATTTCCGTGAAATTCAACGACCCGACAAGAATCCCGAGATCTTCTTTGCCCGAAACGCCCGGCCAAAGTCGAAATTATGATTTCCGAAAGCCGCGTGTTCGGTTGTGGGCAATTGCAAACGACGAATAATACCTCTAAAAAATAGTTTACATATTTATTTAACGGCAGTTAGTTTATAAAACAACACACACGTACACACACACACACACATACACACACGATACATTGCAACTCTTTCTTTTTGGGCAACTTCTCATATGCACTTTCACGTCTTATTTTGCAACTACCACTTTTTGGCCTAGATCCAATTGAATTGGCGATTAGGGCCCTTGCAATATACACACACACAATCACACCCAGAATATGCCCAAAATATGAAATATTCCCTCTCACTCACATTCACACGCAAAAGGTGCTTAGTTCTGGCAGGAACTTTGGCTGTTTTTTTATACCTATTATTACAAATTATATTGTTTATTGTGTTTTCTGAGTGTGAATTAGTTTTCCTCTCACATTAAATTAAGAGATTTATAAAATTTGTTAGTTCTTTTTTATGATTTTTAAAAAATTGTATGCTTGTTGTAGAAATTATTCATAAAATTTTTATATATTGTATTTATCGATATTGCACTTTGTGAAATGGCAGTAAAAACAAAATAAATGGAAAAATATGTTAATAAGGCTATTTAATATTTTATTGCATATTAAAATTCATTTGTCGTTTGAAAATTTATATACGACGATTAATTTTAGGACATCATACAAAGGAAAAGATAAAGAAAGGAAGGGAAGGGAAGGGAAGCAATCGGTCTGAGTTTTGGAATAGTAACAAGACAAATTAAACAAAGATTTGCTTTGAATTCGAAATTCGTGTATTAATATGCTTTAGAATTTTAAATTGTCTTAATATTTTTGATCAATTAACATATTCTTCATAAATAAAAAAAATCAAATCTATTTTTATTAAAGGGTCTGCTTAGTAGTTTTAAGGAAATTAATAAAAATATGAAGTTTGAATTAAAACCATGATTAAAAACATTTTTTTGGAATATCTCTTAAAATATTGTATGAGGAAAAGCTTTTAATTTTTCTGAATTTTCATTAATAGTTTATTAAGCCTTTAAGGCTGGAAAAATAGTTGTCGAAATACAGAAAACTATTTACTTGCTTTTTTGTATGTGAATTTGAAATTTCCCTTTTTGAAATACCACTTTTCTTTAAATAGTATAAATAATCAGTTTCCGCTTGACTGCTTTTTGTATGAGAATTGTTACCCTGATTCAAAACAATCACAACCTTTATTGTAAAAATTTGTAACACTTTTTTAATTAAAAATTTTTTTTGAAATATCATTTGACTATTTGTAAAAAACTTAAAAGAAACCAAAAAAAAAAAATGTTTTATATTTTTTAAAATACCAAAAAACGAACAAACAATAAAAACTAGCGAAAATGAATCAGCACAAAAGTCGTTCCAGTCGCAAATCGAGTTTGAAACGCAGTTCCAGCATTATACCGATGGTCAATGACTCGATCATCAATATCTTTGTGCCGCCGTCGTCCTCCTCGTCGGAGGAGTATCAACGCACGGGCATTCGGAAAGGTATGTCCATGGATCACAATCGACATCTGGTGCACGACATTATCAACAGCATGTTCGAGGAACGACGCGGCCAATGCGATGTGTCCAGTTCGCCCTGCAGCAGCATTCAATTGCGACCTTCCGAATATAGCTACGACAAGCGTCTGAAATATTGGAAGGAAGTGCTTGCAGATCGACGCATTGTCGGCATGAATATCCGGCGCAAGGTCGGCAAACATCCGGCCGAGCTGTTGTTCAATCGTCCGATCACAGTCGATGATCGTGACAAGCAGACGGTAAAACGTTTGCTGGACTATGCGGAGCGCATGAATCCACTGGTGCTGCTCGAGAAACAACAGTCTCGGCTAAAGGAATATGTCGATCCGTGCACGTGCCAGCACATCAATGAGCTACGCGAAACGCTGCCCAAGGCGGAACGCGATCGTGGCATTCAAGTCGAGATCAGCGGTCTGCCTGCCGTTACCAAAGAGGAGATCTTGGGCAATATTAAGCAACAGGGCCATGAAAAAGATTCGCTGTGGCTGAAGTCCAAGGTGTTAGAACAGCGCATCGAAGAGAAACGCGAAGACATCGAGCGCGTGATCGAGTATTATCCCGATATCGAGAATTTGCAGGTTGTCGGCGAGAGCATGATGAGGACGCATCAGATCAAGCACAATGCAGAGATTACGCTGTTGGGCGAAGAAAACATACGGTATATCTCAAGTGATTCTTCGGTATGTACGCAAGTGTGCACGGGAGAGGCGGAAAAGCCGTGCTTGATCGAGGTGGAACCGCCAGCCGAATATGGTATCAGAATCAATGATCAGGTGTGTAGGTGAATTGATTCCGTTTTAAATTCAAGTAGTCGTCTAGGCCTATAAATGGAATGAATTTAGAACTTGGTGTTTATTAGCAAAAAAAAAGTCAATAAATAAATAAAAAAATAAGTAACATGTCGTTGACGACTTAAAATCTTAAGTATTTTTATTAGGAGATTCCAAGGAATGAGTTTTTAACTATTTTCACTTGGAAAATTTGTAAAGATTTAGGAGAACACATTTTAAAACACTTAACTCTTTCCTATACCTCCCTACCCACACAGGTCTTTAAACTGATCTCCAAGCGAAGCGCCAAAAAGGTTGAGGTCGAGGTGCGCTTCCAGTGTGAACCCTTTGAAACGACGACCAAACGCGTATTGCGCCTCGAAAATGTTGGCACGAAAATACTGAACTTTGAGTGGGTGCAACGCGCCTATTACGAAAAGAACGGCACACTGCTTAAGGCGCTTGACGATGAGTTCGTCTTCAATCGCAAGGGTTTTCGACTGATAGCAGGCGAGTCACGCAACATCATTGTACAATATCAGCCGCGCAAAGTGGACATTGTCAAGGAGAAGTGGTTGCTCAAGATCGATCCACAATTTTTCTGCCGCAAACTGGATGCGGTCTCGGTTAAGTTGAGTGGCAAATGCGTACCGCCACCTGAATATGTCGCGAAGTTAAACGAGATTCAGGACACGATAATCGAAAAGTCAAACATGAAGATGATGAAGAAATTGACCACCGGTCTGGGTGATATAACGCCACTGATCAAACCAAACGAAATAATCTGTCCCTATAAGCGCACGCTGGACGAACGTGAACTCTTCGAGTTCTACAACATTGGTTATCGCTGTGATCGCTATCACGACCTAGAACTGCTGAAAGATATACACAAACGTGTAAAGCGACCGCGCGAACCTGTCTGGGATTTGAAGTTAGACTCGTTAAAGGAGTTTATTTTCCGTTTGAATGAGCCGGAACAACGTGCGCTCATTTTCAATGAGATGCTCGGCGTGCTGGAAGAGATGCGCGGCCAGCCCGAGGATATCGAGGAACGTATCGACAAGAATCCTGAACGTGAGCGTACGTGCTTTGTCTATGTGCGCGGCATTATTTCGGCGGGCATTGACGAATGGGAGGAGCTGACTTTGATTGTGGAGGAGGCTTTTCTGCGACCCGCTATCAAGGAATACCTGGCGCAGCGCATTGCTGCACAGGCCGAAGAGGAGCAGGAGGAACAGACCGTTGACGAGGAAAATACAATCGATTTGCTGCTGATGGACGAAGAGGGCATCAAGCGAAAGGTACTCAAACAGGTGCGCCACGGCAAAGCATTTCGCGATGCGCTCTACGTGCAAACGTATTCGGTGCTTTGTAATTTTGTCGAGGACATTGTTTCGGTTATTGAGAGCACCGATATTATTTGAATTGAATTTCTTTTTTGGTTTAATTAAATGTTAATTTCTGATTTGTGGTTCTAGGTGAAATTAATGGTACAATAGGTTTTTTTTTCCTCTGTCGATGGTTGCTTCTTTGGCAAAATGGTTTGCTCATTTATTTTATCACAAGATTTAACATATTTTTGAGTATGTTGCAAATATTAAAAATATAAATAAAAAAAAATATTCTTTACTAACTTAAATTTGTTTGATTAAATTTGCCTAACTTAAGTGTGTACTGGTATAGTTAATTGCCGTTGCCAACCAGGAGCGGTATTAAATTGTCCACAAACCATTCCTTTGATATTTGCAAATGATCGCCTTCTACGCCGAGAAATTGTAATTTACCATCGATATCCATTTGATGCAGTCCAGTCTGAAATTAGAAAAATTAATATTAAATTTATTTTATGAAGTTTGACTGTCAATAACTCTTGTCGTTAGCCAGAATATAGTCATGAAAAATATTTAATATTTAATAAAATTTTAAAATAATTTTAAACAAGCTTTTTGTTTGTTTGTAAACTCACATTTTCATAAACGAGACTTTTCTTTAGAGGCAGAATTTCTTTATCCTGTCCCGGTGTATAGAATTCAAACCATTGCGACTCCTTGGGCTGCACAATGGTGTCATTCAGAAACTTGACCATGACAAATCTATAAAATGATGTTTGGTTATATGAATTTAGTTAATAAAATTTATTGCAATCAATATTTTGTAAAATAATTTACTTTTCCAGTTTATTTAAATTTTCCGCATAACGTTCGTTGACAAAAACTTCATTGTTGATATCGCTTAGGAAGGTGCTCTTGGAAATGTAGTCCGACTCGTTAAGCGGATCATGCCAATAGGTGGCTTGTGTAAGCGAACGCTGAACCCATCTGAATAAAAAATTTTGCCGTGAGACTTATTTATAATACAATTAATTTGAAGATATACTCACTCTTCATACGCAGCATAATTGAGCAACTTGCGGATATACTCGCATGAAGATTTGCTCAGCGACGGACATTTGGGCAGGCCAAAAACACCCTGATGCTGGCCGCCTAACGAAATAAGCACCTTCATGGGTGGCTGTGGACAACGTTGAGCCACGGCACGTCTAAAAGAGATGACAATTTCATATCGATATTAAAATAATATAAACAACGAACGTGAATGCAAATGAACATACAAAAACTGTCCGCCCTGTGAAAAGCCAATAGCGTTATAGCCTTGCGCCAATCGCTCGTCCTTTGCCAACTGTTGGCAGACATAGTCCACCTGCCAGTCGGGATGTATGAAGAAGCCGCTCTCATAGTCAAGTATGACATTGCCACCGATTTTGAGCGATTTGACGTAGGTGTTGTTGGTGTGCTCCCGAATGAGTTTCTTAATGGAGCCCAGGCTGAAGGGAAAACAGCAAGAATCGCCTAAGCGGAATAAAAACGAAATTTAAAGCCGGCAGTACAATTGACCTTTGGATTAACTTCTTCTTACCCATTCCATGCCACATGACAACAGGTCGAATTTCCGACGCAACAAGGACTCCGCCGCAGATGGCAAAAAATGCGATTAAGAATCGTAAAGGAAACATTTTTCTGATATAAAATTTATGAATTACAAAATTGCAAACTGGATGATACGTTCTTTTGTTTATTTATTTTGTGATAAGGCATATCTGCTTTTCATTTTGCTGCAATAGTGTGGTCTCATTCTTGCATAGCAACAACTAGTTGTGAAATTCACAGTCTGCTATTCCGGTGTTGTAATTTACAACTATCTAGTTAAAAATATGCTTTACGATGGTTGAGCAAATTGCGACTTATGAGGTAATATTTCATATTATTTACAAAAAAACTATTGCCGTTTATTAAATTGTCAAATATATATAATTTTAATTTATTTATTAGCTATTTATTTGGAAAAGTGATTAAAAAGTAAACATAAATAAAAATAACAAGATAAAAATATAATACTTCAGTTCATTACGACGCATGTTGTGAAGACCGCAATTTAAGTTCCAAATTTGAATTTCAACCTATTCATTCTAACAACTGTAACTTAAAGCGTTAAGAACTTAAATGGTTATATTGTTATCTCTTTTTTTCGCACAATGGAATCAATTCTAAATACACCTAAGGAATGGTCATAGAAAATTTAAATATGAAAATGGTTAAAGAGATTTCAAATCTACATAGATCTTTTTTCTATATGATTTGTCTCAATTAATTAATATTATTATTTTCTAAATATATTTTAAAATATTGCGAATCGTCCGTATTCAAATTTGATTTTTTTCCTTGCTTTCGTTTCTTCGTTTTTGTTTTGTTTTTCTATTTACAGTTTTGCGTGATTGATAATCCTGAGCAGTACTGGAAGCTTTCTTCATTTGTCTACGTTGTATTCAATGTTAATGTAAAAGTTATTTCTCGGATTGGAATTCAATATATGTACTTAACCACTATAAACAATTTAACAAATTTTTTAAATTTTTAAATCCCTTACATACACAAATTATTGAAACAAACAATACGCTTTAACCACAATACTGAATAGGGGGGGGGGGGGGGGTTTAATTAAATAAAATTAAATAAGACAGATATGAGTCAAGCACATTTAATATTTTAATAGATACATATATCGCAAGAACTTAGACTTATCTGCTTCGATAAATAAAAAATATATATTAATAATTTTGATATAATCGGATCTTCAAAATAATAAAAATAATTTAAATTTAATTTCTACATTTATATATTTTATTATTCGTATTTTTTACTCAAATTTCACACTTCTTTTATGTACACAATTTCAGTTATATTGTCGACCACACTAAGTGGATCTAGTGAGCACCATTAGTTGCACCAATGGGTTGTTGTTGTTGCTGCTGTTGTTGTTTGTTGTTCGACGAGAAATCAATGCAGGCGCCCGATGTCAAATCGATTTCCTCTGAATCCGATCCATCCGATGAGCCTATATCTGAGCCATGCTCCAAATCGGCGACGCGTGCATCCGACATGGCCGCAATATCCAAGTGCGTGCGCAATGAATTGCTCAAATTATGTCCATGTTGGTCCTTGTACAATTTAAGTTCAGTGTAGGTTTTCTCACAACCGTTGCCGTTTATCAGTTTCTCATGTTCCTGACTAGCGGCAGCCTGACTTCCGACTCCGACTCCTTCGTTGTTATCCGTTGGTTTCTGTTGTTGCTGGTGCTGTTGGAATGCTGGATGCATCATGGTAAAGTTTTGAGCACCGCCAGCTGAATTCGCTGAGTTGCCGTCATTAATTCCGCTCGAATCATTTGTGCCATTGTGTGTATCTTTTATTTGAGGATTTGATAGATTTTCTGGAATTTGATCGTTGTGCATTGATTGGCCGCCATTTGCCATGCCGCCTGCGCCTCCGATTGAGTTCGGCATATTTACACGACTGCCTAAACAAAATTAGTGAAAATCTATAATGTTTGCTCACACACAATATAAACACAAGCCTTGAAAAAAATCCTCAGTATAAAGTTGTAAAAAGAAAGATTAGGAGAATATTTAATCGGATAATTGACGCACTGTTCGTATTTTTAAGGCTTGTATTTGTATATCGAAGTTGTATTATTTATAAGTGATTTTAGTTTGGTTTTACCTGCGGTCATAACAGGCGGTGTTCCTAGGCTTAAACATCGCATACGCCAGGCATCCTGCAGAAGTTGAAGTCGCGCCTGTTTGCGCCATTTTGCGCGGCGATTTTGAAACCAAACCTGCACGAAAGCGTAAACGAATTTCGATTATGATCTTCGATTTAATTTAATTTTCAGTTCAAAGCAATCAATTAACATTATATTTCAATTGAATAATGTGTAAATGTTACTAATGATCGAAAGACCAATCCTTAGCATGAACAAATTACGAATTAATCAGTTTAATACCTTTTTACTTATAAAAATCTGCCCAAGGTAATTATCTAATAATTTTTTTCTAATCGATTAAATATGAAAAAAGTAATAAAGTTTTAGTTGAAAATTGGAAAATCTTGTTTAAACCTTTTTAAACGGAAAACTTTCCTTGAGAATCATATTTCAAAATAATCGCCACTTTGTATACCCGTATAAGCTCGTATGAAATTTCAAGCTTATTTTTGCAGATATTAAAATATTTCGTTAGAATTTAGAATTTTTTATACCCTACACGCTCGAGCGGGCCGTGTATTACGGTTGGTCTTCCATTTGTAACGTTCTTCCATTCGATTTAACGATATGAGTCGATATTATTAGGGATATCTTCTATTCATTGGAAGTTCTCAGATATCTTAAACGAATGAAAATGACTCCCACGTCTCATTCAAACTCCACTCTGCCTATTGAAGTGGATATAAATAAAAGTAGCAAAGGTCAGAGAACACTCCTCCTAACTCAAAAACTGCTGACAAATATTTTCAATACCGGAACTTCAAGTTACATTTCTTTTTAAAATTAATTAACAAAAAGTTAAATCTATATTTAAATTATTTAAACATTAAAAATTCACTTGTATGAAGAGAATCGTTTGTAAACTACTTAAAAAACAATAAAAAATATTAAATATCTATTATTGCTATTTATAAATAAATTCAGATGGTTCTAAAGAATTCAAAAATATTTCGCAAATCAATTCGAACGCAATAATAAAATAATAAATTATTTATAAATATTTAATGACTAATATTTTTAAGCAGAAGATTCTCAAGCGGAAAATATAATTTTTGATTGGAAGCTTTTTTTTTAATTTAATAAACTCATGTCCAAATATTTTTATAAATATAATTTAAAAAACTGATATCCATCCAGTGAATTTTTTAGATTTATTTCGCGAAAGTAGAATAAATTCTCAACGATCGTTTTTTTTGGTTTTTCACAGCTTTTCGCACACACACACCTGAACGCGCGCTTCGCTGAGGCTTATTCGCAACGCAACCTCTTCGCGCAGAAACACATCCGGATAATGGGTTTTCTGAAAGAGCGCCTCCAGCTCCTGTAGTTGTTGCGGCGTGAACGTAGTACGATTACGGCGCTGCCGCCGGCGTCCGAACATATATTCCGTTAGTAAATCGCCGGGCAGCGGCGACAGAAATGGTCCTGCCATTATAATTTGTTTTTACAAAGAACTTTTTTAAACCGAGTTTTTAAAAAACTTTGAAAATTAACTGCGATTTGTAGTAGTTTATATTTCAACTGTTCCGACAAGTGAAGATGCGCAACGTTGCACGCTCGTGCAGCGACTGTGCACATCCAGCGCCGTTGTTTCGCTTTTATGGCACTATAACGGTAATAGAATCCTTGTTGGCCCTTGTTTGCGGGCTTACGACGCTGAGCGATGTGAGATAATTAGTCGCGCCCTCCCGATTGCACACGAACAATGCACAATGCCGTTACTTAACTGCCGACAATTTACGAAATTCATTTTGTTGTTGTTGTTGTTGTTGTTGTTGTTGTTGTTGTTGTCATAAAGCGCGCCTTAGTTATGCAAATCTGCTCTTTTCTCGGTTGGCACTTCCGTTCTTCGTTTTCCGGTGTCCTTCTCTCTCTTCTACGCTCATTTGTCGTCGTTGTCGTGCTCTCTTCAGTCGTTATAGGTCGTTTGCAAAGTGGTTTCATTTCTCCCTTACAAGGTTGTGACAAATGATAATTTGTTTATAATTTTTTGCGCGCATTTAATGGTGTGTGGGTGGCATGGAAAGGGATGAGCTAGAGGCAAACTGACAGACAGACAAACAGGCAGGTACACGTGGTAGTGAGTACAGGAGCGGAATTGAGTTGGTGTCCGAGGGATTTAATTAATTAATGATAGGTTTATTTAAATAATAAACCGTTAGTTAGCGGAACTTCCTGGGGAGTACCGGTAGCGATTCTGAGCTATGGCGGTGGGCGTTAAATTGGTGTGAATGGTTTCAATAAAATGAATCGAGAACGAGATAACCAAAAATAATTTATGGAACAAATTTTATTTTAATTTGGTTAGTTAAATTGTTTATTGTTTATTTTCATATTGTTTACAAGTATTTTTCAAATGAAAGTTTGAATTTTTATTTACATTTTCTAAGGCCCAACAATTGTATCGCGCCCTAAAACTGTATTCTCCACTTGATACTCTCATTTGGCGTTGCGGTGCAACAACCCCAAAGGGCTTTCAATCCGCATATTGCATTAAAAACCTAATATGAGTACGAAGAGCACAGGTGCACGCAAAACTAAGACCCAAAACTCGGAGACTCCAGCGTACGACAGATTGAGTAAGTGTGCGTGCATTGTTTTTGGATTTTTAGATTTGTTAAATTAAGACACATGCCATGCACAAAAAAAGAGAACCATCACAGTTGGGGGTGGCAACTAAAGCTGTGGATGGAGGTTTGTGAGTTGAGGACGTAATACGAACACTTAAAAAATTAAGCCACCAATGGAAACACTTCCAAAGCTAAATGCTAAATGGAAATTGGACCGACCAAACGAAACGAACGAACGGTGTAGTTTACAAAATCTGTTAGCAGCATCAACAACAACAATGGTAACAGTTGCAATGGAAATAAGGTTGCTGACGTCTGTCGCTGTTGTTGTTTGTTAGGCTGGTTTTGAAATTTGAAAAGTCGACAAAAATTTGATAGACAAATTAAAAGTTTAACGACGGAATTTCAAATAATAAGGACCAGCTTGATGCCCATGCTACTGCTACTGCTGCTGTTGTTGTTGTTGTTGTTGTTCTGAGCATGATGCCATTGTTGTACCGTAAACAAATGAAGGGATGTAATTTTCTCATTTGCACGTTTTGTTTCGTTGTTTCGTTGTTGTTGTTATCTTTGCGCTGATGGCGAAGGCAGCGCTTGCGCTAAAATTATATTTATTTATTATTTCAGCAACGGCAGCAACTGTTTGCTGCTGCTGCTGATGTTGTTGTTGTTTTTATTATTATTGTTGCTGTTGTTGTGTGCCGCAATAGGCGGAGCGGAGCGGTCGTAAATTTCGCATTTCGCCACTAAAGCCAATCATAAACGACGACGACGATGAGGACGAGGACGACGACGACGACGACGACGAGAAGAGCGCGAATGAATCCTTCATTAAAATTATGAATATTGTTTTCGTTCGTTCGTTCGCTTTTTTATTTTTTTTTTGTATGTTGTGTATTGTTCTGTTGTTGTTTTTGTTGTAGCGTTGCTGTTGCTGCTGTTCTCCATTTTTAATTTTGTAATTTGATGTTGTTTATGTTGTTGCGCGCTGCTGTTGCTGTTGTATTTGTGCAGCAGCAACATTTGCGGAACAATGGATGCCTGACGGTGGATGGCAGGGAACAGCAACTCATTAGACGCGTGTTGGTGGGCGCAGGTTTTCGTAGGCAATGGCAGCTGGAGGATTATGATTTTCAGGTACCACTGATGACTGTGTGGATGAGGGTGTTGGGTATTATTTAGTTATTAGGTGTAGGAGTCAGAGTTAGAGTGTGGAGTGGTGTGGAGTGGTATCAGACACTTAGTCCTCTTGGACCATTGTGCAGTACCCAGGATAGTGTCGGATGTAGACAGTTCAGCTTATTAAAATGGTATAGACATGAAAAATTTCAAATAACGTTTAATTAAAACTATTTTTAATTGTAACGTTACATAACGGATAAAAGTTTCACCGTTTTTCAGCATTGAGTTCAAAGATCATTTTGTCCACAGCCGTTATCTGTCAGTGTATCTATGAGAACGATTACAGGTAGTTTTAGAGATATCAAACTGGTGTGTAAGTCTTTACTTTTAGAGCGGAGGCAAGGTTTATGGCTAACTTAAACTTCTCCTGTCTCCCATATAAACTCTTCTTTTATCAGCATAAAATTAAATAAAATAGCTGATGTGGCAATAAATAGTTTAAATTAAGCGTTTAACATTCCAGTAATCATAGAACACTACTGAAAAAATATATAACGGCCTGATCAGACAAGATTAATGTACGCTACCAATAAAAACATAAAAAAGAAATATGCTACAATCATTATCACTTTTGTGGATTTACACTTAGGCATCCAATTTTTCCCTATCCAAACCTAACATAGGATGCTCCAAATGGATTGCAATTTTGGGCATAGCTGTAAATTGTTAATTATCTTAAAAATGCAAACAAAATAATTTATTTTCCGGAGTAATGGAATTGAAAAACTCCCGGAATTACGTGATTTGAATTTCGGGTTTTCAGGATTGTTAGTTGGCTTTGTTAACATATGAACACTTTTTTTTATCTATAATGGTATATGGTATTTCAGCTTAAACATAAACGAAGATAAATCTCTTAGTTTTCTGTACTCGTATTCTAATTCATCTCTTGTCAAGGTATAGCGCCCAATTCTCATACTGAAAGTTTCCCATGATAGAAGAATTATGTAATGTGTGTTAAATATTTTAATATTTGTTTGTGTTATATCTTTTACAATTGATATTACCTCCTGTAAGGTACACATACCAAAGACACCCTAAAACCAACTTAAAATAACAAAACAGAACTCATAAGCATAGAAGAGCGGATGCATCTGTGCCTTCAAGGATTTCAAAGTGGCTCCTGATTGGCAACACATCCAACACATGCCAGATTTGCAAAGCCAGATGAAGTTGATGAATTAATTCCGAATGCGGCGCGGCGGCGCCTATTCCAACAAAAATTCTGTGCACAATTCATAAAGACACCAAAATGCAACAACAACAACAACGACAACACCAAAAGGAAAAAATATAATAAAGTAAAACAGGGCGTCCCGGTTGGGTGGTTGGGGTGTACGGGCGGAGATATCAAGGACTCAAAGCGAAACAACAACAACAACAATGTTGACGGCAAAAAAGTGAAATAAAACAATAAAATTGCATGTTGTGCGGCGTTCGTTGGTGAGCGCTGAGCACCGCTCTTAATTACAATTTTTAATTAATATTTTTTTTTTATATTATAACTTTTTTTTGCACGTTTACGATTTTTTGTGTGTTTTGTTAACAAAGGCGTAAAATTTCCAGGGAGGCACATAACAATAAAAATTATAAACAAAAACCTGCAAAATATTTAATGTAAACAATAAAACGGATTTTGCTTTTGTTTCGACGCTCTCCAATGGCGACGAGCGTTGCAAAGTGGAAATACAAAAATACAATTACAGTTAGCAAAAAGGAAGCGATAGCTACGCGAGTATTTGTTTAGGTTTAACGGACGCTATAGTCAGCCCCGATGTCCTTTAAAATACAAAATAAATGCGATTTGGATTGAAGTAATTGGTGAGTATAGTGAACATTTGGATATAAAAAATAAATATATATTGTAAAATAGTTTAGATCTGATTAGAATTGATCATATCTGAAACCACAACTGAAAGGTATAAAGGTCTGGTGTTAGGATTTTTGGGACTCGGGGCCAATAAGAAATTTACATATGTATACTCGCATATGTATAAAGAAAAATGTCATCTTTATAACAAGTGATGCTTGGGACTGGAGCCTCCTTTGCCCCTCTAGCGCTGGGCCTGCAGTTACAAATAGATTTAGATTGATCCAGTTAAATCAAAGATTTTTTACATGTTTATTAGTTGAAGAAAAATAAAACAAAATTTAAAAGTAAATTATAAAAAAAGTTTAATATGATCGAACTACAAATAAAGTTAATTAACTAAAATAAATGAGGTGTCATATGAAAGTTATAAAAAATACCAAAATTCCTCGAATTCGCAAAAATCAACTAGCAGAAGGGATTTTTCTGTTTTAGGCTTGATTAAATCTGATTTATATACTTCACAAAATAAGAACAAAAATTAGATTTGGTAATTCTATTAACTGTGAAATTTTCTTTCGTTATATCTTTATTTATATCCTTTCTAAAAAAATTATCAAAAGTACGGGCTGGTATGGGCACTACCGATAACATCGCCTAAATGAACCGCAATAGCTTAGAAATTTCATGTCTTGTAATGATGATATTTGGTGTGAAGGTGTACTCGTATGATAACTGTCATACTACATAAGAGGGCGAAATTAGACAAGTGCCACGCCTATTCCCGTTCTAGTCCGGTGAATCTTGTATATTATAATGATAGAATTTATTGTAGTTTATAGTGAGCAGATCTGCCATCTGACAAAGAGTAGAAAGACCTGCGGATCGTCGGATATTATAGAAAAATTGTTTAATTAAATTAAAAAAAAATATGTTTCCAGAGAGGATACCGATCAATCAGTTCAATTGAAGTATCATATGAAAAGTATTCAGGATAAATTTTTAAATTTGCAAAAACTTTTGAAAATAATTTGTTCTAAAGTTTTTTTTTTAAAGCTCTTTTTACGGCTAAAGTCTACCAAATTAAGTTTAGCTCAACAGTTAACCAACACTGACAAAGGTTTACTCAAATCACGGAATAACGTTTTTATTTTTTAATTAATTATTTATCCAAACAAATACAAATAAAAATAAAATAAAACTAAAAACAGTTTTGCGAATTAATTAAACAAATAAATTTAAAGCCAAAAAACGTTCTTCATAAGGAGCCTTTGATAATTATTCTAATTAGCCTGATTAAAGTTGTTGCCACAAAAATTGTGAATAAAAAAAATGGAAAAAAAGAAAAATGAGAGAAAATAAAAATAAAAATGACAGCATTTCATTTCATAAAAATCATTAACTTAATTAAATTTTTTGCACTCACAAAATGCAGTCATAATCAGCAGCACCAGTTAAAAAAAAACAGAATGCAAAAAACCGGGCTACACACACACACAGGCACACAAAAGCAGTTTACGCTGAACAGCGCCACCTACAAATGGGCGGTGCGACGCGACGCGGCGGAGTGAAAAAAAAATTATTTTCATAATACTAATTGCATAGTCACAATGTCATTTTATTAAAAAAAAAACAAGAACAACAACAGCCATATTACGGCTCGGTAGGCAGTCATGCTGGCAGGCTGGCAAAAGAAGGAAGCAAGCGGTAACAGGCATCCGCAGGCAGGCAGGCATCAGCATCAGCAACATCAACATCATCTCGTCATCATCATCATTGCAGTCGTCATCATGGTTGATGCACGTCAGGAAAATGAGATGAAAATGAATTTATGGCAATGCATCCAAGCCTCTGCCTCTGCCTCTGTCTCCGCCTTCGTCGCTGCCATCGCGCGCCGCTGTAGGCTTGGCTGACACAAAAGAAAATGAGTTGAAAAAAGTAATTAAAAACTGCAAAAAAAGAAAACAGAAAATTTCGTTGTTGTTGTGTTTATTGTTGTTGTTGCTGGTGTAATAACAGCAACAACATAACACAATATGAAAACACATTACGACGCGGTGCGGAAAAAAAGGACGAAATTAAAATACTACGTTAACGTTGAAACAATGTGGCAACTCACTGGTGCCACGGAGCGCTAATTTACACCATTTTATTAGAGGCGCTTGGGTGGTGGTCGGAAGCGCACGAGGGGGTTACAATGTTGTGAGATATGCGTATTATATGCAAGTATTTGTAGCATATGAAATACATTATTCATGTTATTTTAACATTTTACAAAGTTAATATTTAAAATCTTTTAGTGGGCACCTTTGGCGAACAATTTTATACTGGTTACAATAGAAAGGGTTAAACCTGTATAAGGGTTAAGATAAGTCGGAGTATTTGTGAAGTCCAATAAAAATAATGAATGAATTACATTTTCATTCATGAATTATTTTGGAGAGCATCGATTTATTTTTTGGAATCTTTATATATAAAAGTGTATTAACGACTACCAGTTTAACCTAAATCCCGTATTGCACAACACTCTGTTACCTTAGCCACACATTAAGCCATTAGCATTACCTTAATATTGTAACAAAGTATTTAATTTCTTGTCAGAGCGTTGGAGGTTACTTACCTCAACCTAAAACAAAAAAAACTATTGCGGAATGTACTTACAAGAACGCCGCAAGTAACATCTGACTGACATCTTTATGTACGCGTCGTCCTGTCGTTCAATTTGACACTTCTGTCATTTAACATGCGTGTTCCTCTTTAGGTTGCTTTGAAGCTGTGAGATAAATTCAGAAAAATTAAATTGAGACATGGCAGTGATAATTCCACATGCGTTTGTAGAAAATTTTATTAGATCGCGCTACGGGGCCGATTGGGATAAACTTAACAAAGAACCTACCGGATTTTTCTAGGGTCCATCTAGGAGTGGACTCATGTGAATCATTATATTAATTTTTAAAAAAAAATTTTGATCCAAACTGAAGCATCTACCATAAAATAATAACTTAAAGCTTAAAGAAAGAAAGAGCCTTATAGATTACAATAGCAAACAAACGTTTAAAGAAAATCTTCAGAAGTTATCAATCAGGTGTCCATTCTCGAAATCTCGAAATTCCGGAAACCCGACGATTTGCCAATACCAAAATCCCGGCATTTATATATATGCATATCGACCAATGAATGTGAATAAGTTGAAGCGATCTAGCCATGTCTGTCTGTCTATCGAATGGCCCGTTATTATTTTTTGTTTATTCTAAACGGCCACATATCTCTTCCTATCTTTAAATTGAGCGTCTAAAATATTTTCTATTATGTATTTTTTATGTAATTTCAATACAAATATTCAATACATTCGAGTATGAATCTTAAAATTTTAAGTTCATAATTTTTATTAGAATATTTTTTTTAAAAACTTTAGCTAAATGCTCCTTCCACCCTGTTTTCCAGCCGTCATAACACGCCCACTACCGGGCCGGGTGGTTGCACCCACTCCAAGCGCATCGCATCGCCTTTTGTCCCATGTTGCAAATAAAACATGATTATTATGATTTTATTTCATTTTGCTTGGGAAAAACAAAACACAATACAACAACAAAAAATGAAATGAAATGAAACCATGCTTGGAAATGCATGGAAAAATTAAAGGCAGCGGCGGTGGTGGCGGCGGTGAAGTAGGCGGAAAAATCATTCATTGTGGCGCGTACTGCTGTTCGCTGCTTGTGTCTTTCGTTTGCGGCGGTACGGGAGGAAGCGGATGCAAGACGCCAACATAATCAGGATAACAAATGAAATCCTTCTCGACAGTTTTGCAGTTGTTTCGTTGTTGTTGCTGTTGTTGTAGTTGTTGTCAGGACTTGTCAGCACCGGCGTCAGCGTCCTTTTTACATTGTTATGCTTATTGTTGTTGTTGTTGTTGGTGCTGATGTTTGCTGTTGATGTTGTTATTGTTATTATTTTTGCCTTTATGCAATGTTTTGATTAATTTTTGCATGCCACACCATTCCATTTCATTTCAAGCGAAGGCGTCTTTGGCCACCCAGCTGGCGCACTATATTTTTCCTTGATGCTGGGCGAGAGTAGTAACGATTTGGCGTGGGTTGTCGGTGAAGAATTTGTTGTACTGGGACATGGCAGCCAACGACGCCCAGTCAGCGGCGCCTCACTTGCCATTGCAGAGAGGTGTGCAATGGTAATCACTTTGCAACTGTTGTTGTTGTTATTGCTGTTGTTGTTGTTGGTACTTCTGTGTGGGAATTTAATATTTCATTTTATCATGGTTGCAATGAATTTCTTCTCTTTTTATGGATGTTCTTGTTTGCGGTGGTGGCATCAATGGCATCACTGCTTCGTATACAGTCGAGAATGAAATTTAGAACCTATTACAAAAAAAAGGTAATATATTATGATAATATATATAGAAAAAACTAGTGTTGTAATAAATAAATCCTGTTTAAAGTTGAATGGTGCCAATTTTAAGAATGGATATTCTTGTTGAATAATTAGCCTTAAAAAGTGTTGTTGTATAAAATTTAATAACTACGAACAATTTAAATTTTAAAGAAATGTTAACTACTTGTAATCAATTATATAAAAATTTATACCTAACTGCATTTTCTGGAACCTTCCCTGAATATCCTTGAATATTGAATGTCAATTCGTGTCTCTTATTTTAATTTAAAAATCGAGAAAATAAAAAAGTATACATTCATTAAAAAAACTTTGCTTTGTCAAGATATAACATTAAATCATGTTAAACTTTTTTCACTAATAAATACTCTAAAAAAAATTCGAATTGTTATTTCAGTTAACCATTGCATTGTTTTTAACTCGTATCGCTGGTTTACCTTACAAAAATATAATTCGTAAATCAGCTGTTTTTATTTTACATACAAAAAAATTTACGCAGTTATTAGAGAATTGAAATTTGTGTTTACAAATGTGAAAGATTTAAAAAAATATACGATGATTTCAAGTCAACCTAAGTACGGCAAATATTTTCGAAAATAAAATAAATGAAACCATTGAGTGTATTAATTATTTCGGCCATTACTGTAGCGTGTGCATTTAAAATCGTTTTTGAAATCAATTCAAAAATATAGAAATTTCGCTTTTGTGCGTTTTGTGGGTTCAATTATATTGATTACATTTCGTTTCTAAAATATCACAAATGCATTTTGCAAATTTCATTTCATTTTCAATCGCACTCAATAAGCAGACAGACGGACGGACGGACGGACAGACAGATTGACAGACAGACATATGCATAGAATTTCGTTTCATCGAATTGTAATTTTATAAATTTTCATCGTTTTTTGCACTTCTTGAAAGCAAAACGCCCGTATATGAGAATTTTGCGTATTCAAATAATCTTCGAGCACTTCATTCAAATTGCAAATTCAAAAATGAAAACGTTCACACCATGGCGGAATGTGGTCGTAGATACGAGTAGCTCAATCAAGGGGAACTACAAAAAAAGTTAATAATAATAAATGAATAAATAAATATAAATTGTCGTAATTTTATCAATGTTGTACAGGATACAAAGAATTTATCAGTCACTTTTTATATAAAAGAGTTTCCAGTTCATGGGATATTATATCCACATACTCACACATGCCCAAATGCATCTGCAGAATTCATCTTCTTTGTGGGTAAAATTTTCGAAAATCATTATTTTCATATTTCGATCAGTTTGTTCGGAAACTGACCGCGATATCTTTTCGGCTCTAATAGAGTAGTGGCACATAGTTCTATCCCACCCTGTAGCTACAACCCGCTTCAAAGGGGGCTTTACACTCCTCTAAAGTCCCCTAAATGTAAATGAACAGCTGTGAATCACATTTAAAAGTTTGATAAAAGTGTGTATCTAACTTTAAGTAATTATATTAAGTATATATAGTAAATATGTACAAACAGTTTTATCGGAGCAGTGTAGGCAAGTCACGTTTAACAGCGTCAGTGCAAATGTTTGGAACTCGAAATTAACATATTCAAAATACATTAAGCGATAATACAAAAGCGAAGAATTTGATAAACAAAAATCAAAACAGTTTCGTGTTTTTAATTGAATTCTTATTTAAATGGAGAAAATCTCAAACTTCACTTTTTTAATGAAATAAGTCCGATTAGTACTTAACCTCAGCGCCCGATGTAGGCCTACTTTGCATACGTCGAGAAAATGTATTTTTCAGATGGGTTTAAGAAGTTGGAGCATCGCTGGGTCAAGTGTATTAAGCTAAAAGGAGGCTAAATAATTATCGGATCACTGTCGTACAACGAATCAGAAAAAAATTAATATTAATAAAGCCATCGATTGAAAACGGAATTTTTTTAAAAAGTTGAATTCTTCTATACTCAAAGAAAAATGCGACAGCAAATTTTAATTTGATGCTCTCTGGATATTAATTAAAAAAGCACAACGAAATAAAACTTGCTAAATCAACCGAGATCAGTGATTAGAGAAAGCCATGACCATGCCCCTGCCCCTGCGCAATAACAATGCACCAACAACAAAAGCCAGCGCAAAACTGCAAGTGAATTAAAAATCTGCACCGACGCCGCAATGCAGCGTGCCACACACGCCTTGCCATGCCTTGCCAAGCCATGTCAAGCCACAGGCGCAGGGGTGAATTCAATTGAAAAACATTTCTGTTCTGTAATTTTATTTATTTTGCTAATGCTTTTTTGTTTTTGAAATAATAATAATGGAAATTGTATTACATACAGCTAGGTCGAACTTTAAGTACTCTGCCTCATTTTTAAGTTTACTAGTTCATTACTTTTGTGGAATATTATTTGTGGGAAAATTTCATTATCGTGGCATATAGAATTTGCCGTTACTCCCAGTTATTAGTTGGTATACAGTCACCCTGTTTGCGGGTGCAAGGGGTTCAGTTTTTCTGAGATGGTAGATAATGTCGACTAACTCAAATACAATATTTTAGAAGTTGTAGAATGGTTTCATGTTGAAATTTGTTCGTTGGATCTTCTTCATATTATTTTATGACACCCGGTATTCAAACATGTACTCAATATTCATCTAAACCTATTTTTATATACCCTAAATTGACAAAGACCTCATAACGCTACAAACGAAATACCAAAGTGAAAATACACTTCAGAATGATATCGCTGTGCAGGGTATTTCAAATAAAAAAGTCAATGGCATAAAATTGCTTTTGTTGTTGTCGTGCATTGTGGACAGACAGACGACGGCGATGATTTCAATTCAGATTTGATTCGATTCGAAAACGGGGCTTTTTCTATTTTTTTGTTGTTTTTCTTTTGCGAGATGTGCACAGGTGGCCGTGCCAGGCCAGGCCAAGCCAAGCCAAGCCTGAAACGCTTTTGCTGTTTGTTGTTGTCTGATTTTGTGCGGCGACTGTTGCTCCAGAAGAACAATGATAAATTGCATGAATAAATGCCATTTCGTATTTACTTTTTGATTTTTTCGCTTTTCGTTTTTTTTTGTTTCTCTCTTGGTTTTAAAATTTTGATTAAATCAATGCATAAAAATGTAAAATTCGAAAAAAAAACTGAATGCGACTCTTTTCTTTTTCACATACGAACGGGCAAAATGGGCGTGCATTGGTTTTCAATTAATTACGCCGGGGACGGAAGCGGAACGGACGGATGGACGGAATCTCTTGTTTGTGCAAAAGTTCTGCTTTTGTAAATTACATTAATGAAGTTTCTTTTTGTTAATCGAAATGACGATTGTCGTTGTTGTTGTTGTTGTTGTTGTAATGGTAAAAGTGTGTTATTGGAGAGTACAAAAACAAAAATAAAATCATCAACAAAGATAAAAGTTCACATGCAAATTAATTTCAATTGCGAGAAATGGATTCAATTAATGTGTAACGAATAGTGGTTACTTTGCAACGAGTAATCTTATTATGGTTACTTCGCAACGAGTCATTTTATTATGTAAAAAATGATTATTACTATTTTAAAATTTACTTGTCTTTAGCCACGAATAATTATCTTACAAGTAATCGTTACTTTATCATGAGAAATGATTACTTTGTCACGAATAACTTATTTTAAATACAAATGTACTGAACAAAGTAGACGATTGAAATATTATTCAACACATTTCTTCACTGACAAATTTAAAAGAATTTGTGATTCTTGACATTTCTAGAGGTATTTTAAATTTAGTTAAATTTTGCTCTAATGGATTTACTTTTGAAATGTCTAAATTTCTTGTATGTAGTAAGATATTTGCTTAGAAAGATACTTTTGACACGAAATGCAACAACAACAACTCATTGTGATGCCTCCCCATAAATGTCATTAGTCTTTTTTTTAGTCCTGTGAGCAGATGCGATGATGAATTAAATCATTGCATAAACTGACTTGTGGCTTCTATTGTCCTTGGCAGTTGAGGGTGGTTATGGTCGCTTTTTGTTTTGTAATGAACTTTTCTAATATGTTCTGCAAACTGAAAAGGAACGTCATAGCCGGAACACCACATGTAACAAATTAACCGTCAACCGGTTCAGAAAGTAATTTTTTTTTCGAACTTCTTTGAATTTTTTGGTTACTTTATGTTGAAAAGTTGGCTTTAATTTAATAAAGCAAGAAAATATTTTATTGGTTAGTAGCCCAGTTTTTTTTTTAATAAAAATATTTTAACTTAATATCACAAATTGTCGGCGTTACAGATATAGTCTATCAATCCTTTCCAGCGCATGCCGAAATATGTTTTCCATATATCGTATCAAGTTCTTGAGCTCTGATGATGGGCGTAAAATTGATCCGACCTGTTTTTAAAATTGCACGTTAAATCGATCCAACCACACACAGTGACCATACCAACCCAGGTACCTAAACATTTTTTTAGCTCAAAACCTTTCCGAACTAAAGTAGTATGTATTACTTGTTATTGAGTAAATAAATACATTAAAGATGTTTGCTCGCTCCGGAGTATTTATTTTCTAACAATAAAATTTATCTCTAAGATTGTGCAGATTAACATTTTCGATACATTAAATATGAATTTGAATTAAAAGAAGCGCTACGAAGTACTCCGTATAAAAGGAGTAAACCTTTGTGCACACCTTTGAAATACTTCCTTTGGGAGAGCTCCTGTATCATTCCGATTTAGTTTATAGTGTATTAACCCCAAAAGTAACCAATTTGTTTTTATTATTAAAACTATCCAATGCCGTTCGTATTCAAATAACTGTAATTGAGTCCGTCTCATTACCGGGGAGCGCGCTCCGTTCTAATTTCTTCAATCGGTCTTCGTCGTCGTCGTCGTCGGTGCCTGCAAATTTTAATCTTCTACTCTATTGTTAGCCTACGAATAAAAACACTAAAAAAAAATAAATCGAAATGTGAATGTGTGAGTAATCTGGCATGTGTTAGTTTGGTTTGGTATATTAATTTTAATATGTGCGGTTCATTTTTTACTTGATTTCTTTTTTTAATTTTTACTTCACTCGTCCCTTTGTAATTTGGTATTTTATTCGCATTCATTGGACAACAATGGGCGGCCGTAATTTTAATGCTCGAAATGAATGAATACAATCAGAATTTAGAACTGCGAGTTCTTATTTTAGAATTTCAAAAATAATTTCATAATTAAAAAATAATTTAAACAAAAGGCATTTATATATATATAAGTATACGTATGTTTTGCAATTCATTATTAAAGTCGATTAATGAACATTTATATTTTGCATTAATTTAATTACTCTCACTACCAGCAACGATAATCGGTGAAATTTTTATCGATGGCGAAAGTAATTAAGCTCGTTTTGCATATAGACCTCTTGCGCTACAGTTGGTAGTTTATGGCATACACAAATTGTTTATCTAAAGTTTTACTTTGCTAAAAGACGACAATACATCACACTATAAATAAAGATACGCGTGAAGTCCGATAAGTACTTAACCTACAAAAGAAAAACGAATTTTTTGGAAAAGCGTTTATTTATTTATCAACATAGTCTCCTTTTAGCTCGATACACTTGACCCAGCGATGATCCAACTTCTTTAAACCGTATGGAAAATACGTTTTCTCGAGTAGGCCTGGTGAGACTAAGTACTCAACGTAGATTTTTCGAATTTCAAAAAATTCAAAAACCATTTTTATTTTTATTATATAAATTAGGTGGGATTCGAGTTCCAAATTATCTTGTTAAAATTAAGCCCACAACGATTACAAGTATAGTAAAAAAAGAGTTTGATATTTTCTTCAAAACATTGTACATTCGCTCCAAATTCCAAGTAGGGTGCACCAGCAAATCAAAGTGATTGGATATTTTCACTAAACTGTCACACTAGTTCACCGATTTTGTTGTTAATGTTGTTGTTGTCGTTTGTTGTCACTCGTCAACAACAATCTCTGCTGCACCACTGCTCCTCAGTGGTACACATTTCCATTTTATTTCTATTTGCGGTTTTTATTTTTTTTATATTTTTGTATGGGTCTTATCGTTCCCGCACTCGCGATATGCAGCTTGTGTCCGTCCGTCCGTCCGTACACTGTCGGCTTGAGTTTTGTTTTGTGGCGTGCTGCGACACTTTCCCGTAAAGCTTGGCTCAAATTTGAATTCAGTTCGGTTTTTGTTGTGGTCGGAATTGCATGAGCGGAACGAGCGATTTAAATTGAGTCGAGTAAGTGAAACATCGTCCGACCGTCCTCCCGTCCGCACGCTCGCTTTAACATAGAAGCTTATAAGCAGGCATTGAGCGAACCATCGAAATCGGAAGTGAATTCATTTTCGTTTGGGCTAATTCCAACAAACAGATTTCAATTATCGAAATTGTTCATTTTTAGATCACCACACACACACACACACACACGAACACACACGCAAATTAACAGCATAAGGAATAGCAGCAGCGTTGCAGCAAGCAGCCGTGGAACATGATTCGTGCGAATATTTTGCTCTACTTCGTTGCACTGATTGTATTCTCGCTTTCGCAAGCCAACGAAGAGAGGTTTCCTAACATACTTGACACTCGCACTTATGGAGAAACCGCTAATTCAAAAGTATCACTCGCTATTTCTTTGCAGCATCAAATGGATTTGCACCTCTACTGATCTTTGTCTTATCGATACGGCTTCAAATATTGGCGATGTCAAACGCTTCGAGAGTCAAAATGACTGTCGGCTCTCTTGCGGCAAGGTTCGTGTCCCGATTAACACTTGTATTCTTCCTACTCCCACTTACTCCTAATATGCATGTACATCTATATCATTACGCTAGTATGGTGGTATCTGGCCCATGCCGACGGGCAATTGCAGTATTGCTCACGATCGTGTAAATTTTGATCCGTGGAAGGTGCGTTTCAATGTGGTCGCTCCGAGTGCACCAACCTCACAGTTCCTGCACGAAACCAATCGCATTTTTGTGAGCAACATCATCAAAGAGTGTACTCGGAATTGCACGCTGGAAGGCAGCAAGCAAATATTGGTTAAGGCAACGGTCACTTCGGATAGTTTAACGCTGGACTGGACGACAGATGAATCGTATGCGATCAAAATTCGTACAACAGGTGATATAGAATATCAATATTATAAACTCCCTCGCAGTAATATTGTTTTACTAGGTTATTATTAAGTTTACTTACAATATTTTACATGTAACTGCTTTAGATACCGCTACTATGGTAGACATAAAAGCGCCGACAGTTTACGGCGCACGACATGGCTTTGAAACGTTAAGTAACTTGATAACCGGTAGCCAGGGGTAAGTTGAATTCCCATAGCTCTAGATCTTATTACATTAAGATATAAACATTTTTCTTTAGGAATGGCCTGTTACTGGTCACAGTCGCCCAAATAACAGATCGTCCGAAATTTCCACACCGTGGCCTACTCTTGGACACTGCACGCAACTACATGACACTGCGAAATATACGAAATACTCTTGACGCTATGGCTGCATCTAAACTGAATGTCTTCCATTGGCATGTTGTGGATACGCACAGTTTTCCGCTGGAGATTACACGCGTTCCTGAGATGCAACGTTATGGTGCTTACTCGGAAGCGCATGTCTATTCGAGAAACGATGCGTTGCAAATGATTAAATATGCACGCTTGCGTGGTATACGTGTACTAATCGAAATCGATGGACCATCGCATGCCGGCAATGGTTGGCAATGGGGTCCCTCAGCAGGATTGGGCAACATGGCGGTGTGCATTAACAAGACACCGTGGCGTCCGTTCTGCGTACAACCACCTTGTGGTCAGTTGAATCCGTTGAATGAGAATATGTACGCGACAATGAAGGAGATCTACGAGGACATTGCCGAATTGGGCGCACCCGAAGAAACCATTCACATGGGCGGCGATGAGGTTTACATTCCATGCTGGAATGCCACCGATGAGATAACGCGCAAAATGATCGCAACCGGTTTTGATTTGAGTTTGCAGAGCTTCTACAAGTTGTGGTCGCAATTTCATGCGCACAATCTTGAATCATGGGACGAAGTTAACCAGCGCCAACATCCGCGCGTTCATGAACCCAAATCGGTTATTTTGTGGTCGAGCCATTTGACCGATGCTGCCATTATTGAGGAATATTTGGCCAAAGAACGCTTTGTCATACAGACATGGGTCGATACGAGCAATCCCCTGACGGATGAGCTGCTGCAAAAGGGTTATCGCGTGATATTGTCTACGCGCGATGCTTGGTATTTGGATCATGGTTTCTGGGGCAGCACGAAATACTACAGCTGGTCAACGGTCTATAATAATCGCATGCCGAATAAGCCAAATGATCGTGTACTTGGCGGCGAGACTTGCATGTGGAGCGAATTTGTCGATCAGAATTCCGTTGGTGAGTGATTTGAACATGTTCGGGGATTTTCGATAGTTCTAATACAATTTGTCTTCTAAACTTTTCAGAGGCTCGTATTTGGCCGCGTGCTGGCGCCGCTGCTGAACGCCTCTGGTCGAATCCGAAAACGTCGGCACTGCAGGCGCAGAGGCGTTTCTTCCGTTATCGTGATCGTCTGATTGCGCGCGGTATTAGACCGGATGCGGTTATACCCAAGTGGTGCGTGCTGAATGAGGGACAATGTTTCTAATGGAGCGATGTAGCGGTTCTGAAAGATTTGTTTTAACCTTAATGCGACTAGTCACTTTTATTTGTCAAGTTGTTTTAGACTAAAATGACTCAAGTCGTTTTTTATGATATCGGTCTTAAAGGAGTCTTCCCAAGTTGGTTAACTTCAAGAAAAAATGTTGTTAATTAATTCGAGAGAGTCGTCATGTTAACGCTTATCATGTTATTTTTGTAGAAACAACTTATGTAATCGTGGTGTAAATGTTTTTGAAATATTTTGTGAGGACTTAAAGAAATTATATACTATACTTTACAATAAACTCATTTTTATCTTCATTATGTATACAAGACTTATTTACTAAAATTAAAAAAATGTTTAATGCAATACATGAAATTACTTAATATTTATATTTGCTATTTGCGGTTATACCGAAAATTGAATACCCTACAACAGATTATTTTTTAGCATATTTTTATGTTTAGATTAGAAGTATGCGTTGTTTCAGTCCAATTATTTAAATGGAAAGCAAAAGTTTACATGCCCAATTTTAGGTCATCTCTTAAACTGCGGCTTTTATCGCTTCGATAGGCATCAGTAAATCGATCGACATATTGACAGACCCTCGCCTCGTAATGAAAGTTATAACTAAAAGACCGAATTCAATATCCTCTACGGTCGTGCGTGTTTGTTGGTGTATGGAGTATGGGTGTAGATTATCACTAAATATTTTTATAATTTTAGGATAATCAATATTAAAACAAAGTAACAAAAATAAAATTTTTTAATGGAATATTTATGCTTTGATACTTAATGGCATGCTACATCTGTGCATATATATATATATATATATATATATATATATATATATATATATATATATATATATATATATATATATATATATATATATATATATATATATATATATATATATATATATATATATATATATATATATATATATATATATATATATATATATATATATATATATATATATATATATATATATATATATATATATATATATATAATAATAATATTGTATATACATTATTGCGTAATTTTTTTTTTTTAATTTTTTTTGTTTAAAATGTCCACTTAAAAACCAGTCAATACTGAAATGTATGGCAGTTATACATTGCGTTGTTTTCAAAAGCAAAATTCGTAAAAATTGTTAATCTGTAAAATACGTCATCTACTTAATATATCCCTGATCGATGGCATGCTTTAAAATCTGCGCTATGCGTGCACGTTTCGATGCTTCCTTGAAAGGTTTAATATTCCAGATATCTGTAAGCACCGCATTTTCAACGATTTCATCCAAATCGGCCACTTCATCGTCTTCGATTAGCGACATGGGCAACGATTCAATGCCCATGCCACAACCAAAGCGTCCAAATTGCTGTAGCTCATCGAGCAGACCCTGCCATGGCAGAACCGTTTCCGGATTGGCGCCCAAGTCGGCAATGAGCGCACAAGCGCTTTGATGGTATTCCTTAAATAAATATAAAATTTAGTGGAACATTTAAAAGGAATGAAATTAATGTTTTTTGTTTACCTTCAATAATGCATCGTAGTGTTCGTCGCGTAGCTGCTCGCTAGTGCACGAGTAAATAAAAAATGAGATGTCTAGCGCAAGTGAGGCACAACGCGACAATTGGAAATCAATAATTGTGATATCCTCTGGAGTGCCATTGGCGGTGTAGCGTGTCAGAAAATTGGGCGACCAACAGTCGCCGTGTCCGTAAACACTAAGTTTGCCTAAAAGAAAATTGATAAAATATTTTTACAAGAAATTTAAATTAACCCAACATTTTATAAATTGTTTAAAAAATTCAGTTATATCGCAACCAGCAACAATTTTAAAATTTGTTAAATTTTCAAAAGAAATTACTTTTACTGGACACCATATTAATGAGATCATCATAAAGTGGCGTCGCTTGTAGGAAATTGTTTGCAATCGTTTCGTATTTAGTGTCGGGATAAGTGGTTGCAACCGCATCTTTTGCGACTATAACGGCCAATTTAAGGAAATCCAAATACCATTTGCGATAATGCTCGGCGTAATAGGTTTCCTGTAATTAAATGCATATAATATAAATAAGAAATTAATAAAGAAAAATACAAAATTAAATTTTACCTCCAGACTTTTGGCAGCCGTTTCAAAATTTTCCGGCTCCAAAGCGTTGAGGGCCAAGGAAATGCCATGAAAACGGCCCATTGTGCGCATAGTCAACATACACTCGTCGAGCGTAATATAATCCTGCCTGGTATAAAGAAAACAGAGATTTTAGTTATTAGTATGTGAAAATTAAAAAAAATATCTTTTTTTATTCGAATACTTATAGATATAATTGATTTAAGTGATTAACTTATTAACTTAAAAAATTATTTTAGTTCTATAAATTTTTGCGTACCTGTTAGGCGAGCCATAACCCGTAAAGCTCACATCACCCAAAGCGATAAAATCGTTTTCGCCATCACAGTGCGTGGCATAGCAGATGGGATAATTGGTAAAAGGATTTTTCGGTTTGCGTCTGGTTTGGAACTCTTCCCAGGCGGGCACGACTTTCAAGTAGAAATTAATTTCGTTGCGAAAGAAATCGATGGAGCGGAAGAGCTTGCGGCGCGCCAAATTATCAGGCATAGCCTTGACAATTAAATTTACCTCCAAAGGGGAGCTGAAATTTAAACAAATAAAATGTGGGCGTATTTACAAGTTCCATTTCATATGAAAATTTTAATACTTAAATTTTTTGGGTATGTAAGGTACCGGTCAAACTAAATTTCACCGATCATCTTCGTAGAGTACGATTTTAAAATACAATAATTAAATAAATTTAAAATATACGAGTACGTACCCATTGCCCTCGTTGATGCCGTAAACGCAAAGCCGAAACACCTTG
Source organism: Suillia variegata (assembly GCA_949127995.1). Lineage (NCBI taxonomy): Eukaryota > Metazoa > Arthropoda > Insecta > Diptera > Heleomyzidae > Suillia > Suillia variegata. Next base: position 34,281,534 of record OX421846.1, read on the forward strand.
CTCAGATAAGAGTCGCCCTTTTTGAAACCTTTGCCAAACTTGAATGACGTGTGCCGGGTGCCGCCTGCCTTCTGGATAATTGCATCCAACGTGGCTTCAGTAAAATGCGAAGAAATATCGGTGAGACTCATTGCGACTGGTGACTGACGACTGTACAAATCGAATGAAGAAAAACTAGTTTTAGAATATTTCGTTCTGCAGATGAGTACGTCAGCAGAGTACTTACTAGCTTTGAATAATTAATTACGATAGTTTCGAGTGCTTTTCGTTTGCGTTTGATAAGGATTAAGTGTTGTTTGTGTTTTGATTGCACTTTAAAATCTAAATCATAAATTCGATCCCTTACCCGTTGTTTTTTTCTCTGCAAATTTTCCACTTAACTTGAATAGTTCTTTATAATTGAGCTTGATTAATGGCTATTAGACTGATATTTAGATAAGACTGATCTATTTAACAAGGTTGTATCACCCGCACAACAAAAACAACATACAACAACAACAGATAAAACTTTACTTCTTTTATATAAACTTTGACGTTGTCAACAGTAAAAACTTAAAAAACATCGAATCAGCTGGTTTAGCAACACCAACTCATAAATTAAGCTTAAGTTTAGCTCAAAAAATGTCTCCCTCTTTCCAAACTCATCCAAGAATATTTTCTATCTCTTGCCAAACCAATCCGAAATTTCGCCGTCAGCTGTTGGAGAAGCCGAATTTTGTTTGTTTACAACAAAAAAATTAACTTTAAACAAATCGAGAGTGCAACAGGTTATTTTTTTGTTTTGTTTCGTCTTTATTATAGTTATTAATTGCAAATCGGGAAATAATATAAGTAAAAAGTCTACTACACCATAAACAGAAAATGAACCGCTACACAGAGAGATCGCTGGTGGGCGAAGGCTCCTTTGGGCGCGTTTACAAAGCGACCCGCAAGGATGACGAACAAACTGTAGCCATAAAGGTCATCTCAAAGGTAGAGTCAGTTTGTTTTTATTTTGATTATACTAAATTATACTAAATTTTGTTAACTACTTGCACTATTCCTCTTACTCATAAACATCCTAGCGCGGTCGTTCCAATAAGGAATTGAAAAATTTACGTCGTGAATGTGACATACAGGCGCAACTAAAGCATCCCAACATCATTGAAATGCTCGAATCATTTGAGACGAAAAATGATTTGGTCGTGGTGACCGAATTTGCACTCATCGATTTGCATCGGTATTTGTCTCGCAATGGTGCGCTTACGGAAGAGCGAGCTCAGCGTTTAATTTGCCATCTTATTTCGGCACTCTACTATTTACACTCAAATCGTATTCTGCATCGGGATCTGAAGCCGCAGAATGTGCTGCTCAACGAAGAACTGCATGCGAAGTTGTGCGATTTTGGACTGGCGCGCAATATGACGATGGAAACGCATGTCCTGACCTCCATCAAGGGTACACCACTCTATATGGCGCCTGAACTTTTGGCGGAGCGTCCTTACGATCATCAGGCAGACTTGTGGTCGCTGGGTTGCATCGCATACGAGAGTATGACAGGCCAGCCTCCGTTTTGCGCCACATCTATTTTGCATTTGGTCAAGCTGATCAAGCATGAGGAGGTCAAGTGGCCGAGTTTTCTCAGTAGCGATTGTTGTTCGTTTTTGCAGGTAATATTTATTGCATACAAAACCATTACAAACATTTCAAATAGCTTGTTTAAATATTTGAATTGCAGGGCCTCTTGGAGAAAGATCCTTCGCTACGCATTTCGTGGGCGCAAATTCTCTGTCACCCCTTTGTTGAAGGACAACTCTTCATTGCGGGCATAAAAGCCGACAATTCACCTTTTATAAATCCACAACAAAGCAAAAAATCAAAAGCGGAGGCCAGAGAAAAGTAAGTACAATGAGAAGATTACTATTTTTTACTTATCGAATAATTTTAAATATATTTCAGTGCAAAAACTTTGGAAATCACTAAAAATTTGGCTGCTCTCAAGATGACCAACTCCTCAAACTGCAGTGCAGCCGATAATCTGACCTCGTCACGTGACAGTATCAACGCCATAGCGGCCAGCGATATCGAACAACTCGAAACGGACGTAGAGGATAATATGAATCGTGTGTCAGTGCCCTTTGCCGAACGCTCCTACAGGGGACACACTCCGGGCGGCGTGGATAGGCCTAATTTGTCACAATTGGCAGCAGCGGTCGGTGACACGCCTCTCGTCAATTCACAAACATGCTTTGTCAGTGGCAACTCAAATATGATACTCAATCACATGAACGATAATTTTCCACAGCAGGCAGCGGTTGAGACAGCCGCTGTTGATACCGGCAAACCTAAACCGCAGCTGAATTTAAATTTGAAAAAATCACGCAACAAAGACTTGGAAAAGCGTAAATTAAGTCAGAATTTGGATAATTTCTCGTTGCGTTTGGGTCAGAGCACAGAAATGCCGACACACAAAAAAGAGAAGGATAAGGATCCAAAGGTGCAGACGGCCATGAAGAATTCAACACAATCCACGGATGAGAAGCAGAGTACAGAGTGCGTTTGACATTTTCATAAAAAAACAAAATTAAATCTTGTTAATTAAATATTCCAATTAATTTTATTGGTTCTTGCAGCAACACACCACCCTGTCTACAACCCGGCTGGGACTCTTGTGACGAATCACAGAGTCCGCCCATCGAAAATGACGAATGGTTGGCGTTTCTTAATCGTTCCATACAAGAGGTACTTGACGGCGAGTTGGATTCGCTTAAGCAACACAATTTGGTGAGCTTATTAAAATTTATTTGTTAACTTCACATTAACTAAAATTTGATCCTTTATGCAGGTCAGCATTATTGTGGCTCCGCTGCGTAACTCTAAGGCCATACCCAAAGTGGTAGAAAGCGTTGCACAGTTGCTGTCACTGCCCTTTGTGCTAGGTGGCGAACCCAATAGTGTCATTGAATTGATAAAGACCGTAAGTTCAGATTCAAATGCCTTGAATTATAGTTGGTAATATTATTCTATAAACTGATTTTTTTTAATCAAGGTTTACGTCGATGTAAAGTTGGTGCCCAATTTAATGTATGCCTCTAAACTGTTGCTCTGTCAGAAGATTACCGCTACTAATGATTCAGCAGCTTCGTTGCAACAATCTCATAGCAGCCGTTCCGTTCGTACTGTCGCTGAGCTGAGCACAGAGGAAGTGCGTACCGCAACGCAACTCTACGAACTTATTTGTCATCTTGTGCATTTAAAGCAGCAATTTTTGACGCAATTTTGTGATGCTGTGGCCATATTAGCTGCGGATGAGCTGCTTATTAATTTTCTAAATCACGGTATTTATATATGAGTTGTATATATAATTTATTTAAATTTAAGAAAAACTTTTTATTAATTTGTAAAGTAAAATTAAAATTGTAGTTGCATTGTAAATTAAATACTAACTTTAACTTTGTTTGCAGATTTTAAAAACTCAAATGCGGTTCGTATTTCAAATTGTGTGCTGGCGCTCTTTTGCTGTGTCTTGCGGGAGCTGCCCGAAAATGCTGAACTGGTAGAGAAAATAATTTTTCACACAAAGCTAGACTTGGTCGCACTGTTGGAGAATAAGAACGTTCTGCTGCGGACGCGCATGTGCATGTTGATACGACTTTTGGCGCGTTTTAGTCTGCGCAGATTGCAGGGCGTTTGGTGTTTGGACGTCAAAAAAGCGATTGAATGTTTGGCCAATGACGATAACGAGGAGGTGCGCGAAGTAAGCTTATAAATTATTTGTTTCCTAGTATATATCTAATGATAATCTAATTTTAGGAAGCTGAAAGCACACTGGAAGAGTTAAGACAATTCTCATTTTATGCTTGAGATGATCGTTCTTATTGTATAAGCAATAAATGTTAGTTTAAAGTTTTTATTTTTACCTACTTATTATTAATTTCATTTAAGTTTTTATATTGTTAACAATTGCAACTTAAAAGTACAAGAATTAAAAAAAGAAAATACTCAAAGTATCGTATTCTAACCGAACAAACCGTCAATATTGTTTTGCAAAGAATCGATGAGTTCATTCATATACGTGCCGAATTTGTCAAAATTTAAAAAGTAGTCCTCGTGACAGTCCTCCTCGTACATCTCATTTAGCTTTGAAATGTCTTTCTCGGAAAGGCCTTTACGTTGACCCAAGGTAGCATTGGGATCCTGCAGAATGAACAATTAACATAGTTAAACAAAATTCGTGTGATTAATTTAAACTCAAGTAATAAATATGAAATAAAAAGAAAAAACGTTTACGAACCAGCGGCTCTATTGTCGCGCGCCCGTTTTTCGAAAATGCTTTTGGGCTGTAGTGCATAACGCTCTGATAATCATACTCTACACCAAAATTCGTAATATGCGTTCGCGCGTATTTGTTAAAATTATGTGCGTGACCGTCTTGGATATTTTCCCAGTTGATTTTTACATATTCATCGCGTTCCGTCGAACTTTGTTGGTGATAAAAGCCCAAAGCGTGCAATAGTTCGTGCACAATGACGCCATGTGTGACACACTTTGGCGTGTTCAAATTTAGAACCTTAGAAGTATATTTTTTTTATTATTAAACAAAGAAGAAATCATTTAATGAAGCTGTTAATTAATAAACCTACCTGTCCGCCTTGACGCCGTCCTACGCTGGACCAACAGCCAGAATAGTTGCCCTTAATGACGAGCCAATTTTTGTCGCCTTTTTCGTAGGGTCGAAAACGTATGCAGGTTTTTGTGTGATACTCCTTGAAGCCCTTGAGTATGGCCATTATTTGAGTTTCATCTAGTAAAAAAATGGAAAAAACGTTTTTTTTTTATAAATTGTTGTTTTAATTTAGTGCGATAGAAACAAAAGACTAAAAACACAAACTTGAAATTAAATAAATCTGAAATGTAGTTGCTGTCTGTTTTTTGTAGTAATAAATTAAACAATCTCGCTATGTAAACTCACTAAAATCACTGCTGTCAATGTAAAATGGCACCATGGCATCTGGCCAAATCAACTTCTCATTCAATAGTCCATTGCGTATCAGCTCACGATGCAGCATAATGTCGCCTTCGAATAAGCCGCAATGCTCCCAAATATTCGTATCCGTCTCAGATGTCCAATAATCAAAAGCCGGAGCTTGGAGAGCCAAATGAAATAAATTTTGTTCAAATGTTTATAAACGAATTGCGAGGCACAAAAGTAGTTACCACATACTGTTGTGCGTGCGCAACATTTGCATATTAGCACTCCAGCGTGGCGACGGCGGTATTAGCTGATTCCAGGCAGAGTGCGCTGCGATGCTTAGAATATTCACGCTCATTAGCGAAAATATTAAATAGATTCGAGTCATTTAGGAAATGTAAGTCGAAATGGTATTTTTCTATCTCTTAGAACTTGCGCGGCCGCAAACGTTCTCACCACTAAAGAAACCTCAGCCTACGACTGCACCAACTTTTATAGACTTATTGGCTTGAGCGAATGACAATCGAGCAATAAAACGAAGTTGACAAGAACCTTTCGCCAATCATTTCAATTGCGTTGGCTAATAAATGCGAGTGAGCAACAATTTACAAAGCGAATTTTACAAAAAAAGAAATGGAAAGAAAGAAAGAAGAAACAAACGCTCAGAAACTCACTCGGAGGCGTTATGTGGCGCACCATGTAATGCGTGCGTTTTTGTTGTTGTTCTTTCATTTTACGCCTGCGCAGCACTTGAATAAAACACTCAAAAATAATTTGGTTAATTTGGTTTGGCCCGTAAGCAGAACGAAAGAACAAATGACTGTCTCGAATGTTTCGACGGCGTGGAAATGGGATTTCTGGGTTATCAAAAGTGACAATGTTTGCATATGAAAATCGCGCGGTTCTGACTTAGCACGCACTAATGTGGCGACCGAAAGTGACAAACGACGGTCTTTGGAATCGATATCAATTTAAATGCTTCAACGAGAAGTAATCGTCTCGCATAGAATGTGAACAAGAAACCATTAAACACAAGAGGCGTTAATTAGATTGACGACTGCTGGACGCGACGAAGAAAGTTCTGCGCAACGCTGCAGAAGTTCTTTGAACCCATTCCGTTTTTAGGTGGTGGCGGCGCACAGTACTTGGCACTTGTGTTTTTAATAAAAAAGACAAACATGATAAAATAAAAAGCTTTTTTTATCAGTTTGCTAATAATTGCAATAATTTCAACACTTTTAAATAATTGTTCTTATTTTTCAAATATTTAAGTTGGTACTTTTAATAATACTTGCTGAAATGACAAATTTCTCATACCACCACTGGACAAACGGCAAATGTCAGAGACCTCGTGACGCAGTCGCCACTGCCACTGCCATTGCTCGCCTGCCGCTGTAGCACAATGACCCAGAGACGCCGCATGTTGCGCTGTTTGTTGCGTACGGCAGTGAAACTATCGCCGCTAGCTGGCATCTTACCTTCACCTAGATTTGGCACAGGCACAGGCATTGGCAATGCCGCGGCCAAAGTGATTTTTCTCTTTTTCTTTGCATTTTTTTGTTTCTTCAAATTTTTTGCATAGGTTTCGTGCATTAAAAAGAGGAAATTCGTTATTAACGACTTTTGCCATTACGATTTTTTTTCGGCTTTGTCAGTGCTGCTGCATGCATGAAAAGCATAGAAATTGCTGTTGGTTGGTTGCCGGTGGTGTAGCGGTGCCGTGATATAACCTAAACAGACAATAAGCCTTAGTATTGAAATGGAAGTTATTACCGAAAATTGTCCAGTCTCGATCCTCATTTCGAATTTGGAAATTTAACTGAATATAATTGGCCAACATTTTAGTTTATATTGAAGTTATCCTTGAATTGGAATTATAACTTCAATATTGTTTAAACACATTTGGTATATATTTTATTACTGTTTTTATTTGAAAAAAATTAATACATATATCCAAGGAACGAACCTTTTTTGTAGTTTTTGAGATACGGATTATGACTGGTCGCCTGGTGTGTCACAGTTTGACACACATTTTCAAATGCAGGTATTGTGAATTTAATCCTGATAATAGCAGCAGCTTTGTTTACTTGTAGTTATGTATATACAATATGTACAATACCCAAGTTTGCTGCTTATGTCTTTTGATATTAAACGAACAAAATAATACGCAGTTAAAAAATGTTAAATGTGGATTGGAAATGATTTCATAATTGCAATTGAAACTATTCCATCTGTTCCAGATTCTGAAAAATACAAAAACCTATTTTAAATAGAGTTATCATAAATAAAAATTCTAAAAAATACGAGTATGAAAATGTTTTAAAACTAGAAACCATGGCGTAATAAAAATGAGGTGAGGGAAATAGAAAATTATGTCTTTAAAATTTGTAATATTAAATTCAACTCATTAAAAAAAAATAAACTATAATTTCGCCTCTTCATTACAATAAATATGAAAAATATCCAACCTGAAAAATTGCATAAATTTGAAACAGTGAAAACACTTCGTACATTTAATGTTTCCTATTGTTTTAATTTGATTCTTGATTTGGTTCAATATTTCACCTGTTGTTCAAACTGAGTTGCTTACTTAAGTCTTTCGTTTGCGCCATGCAACAACAATAAAAACAAGCAAATCAGTAAAATGTTGCCCAGTTTAAACACTTTGTTAGTCATTAACGTTTTTCCTCATCATCATCATCAGTTACAACAACAATTCAAATTTTTAATTGAAGCACTTTGCAACGCGAGATTCACGTTGCCACGTTGCGTGCAGTCATGCAAAATACGCGAACTTTTCTCGTTGCGGTGCGGCGCGTTGCATGCATGCACGGTAAAAGCGGCAGCAATTTAAAACTAGAATTAACAATTGCCTAAGAAAATCTTTTTCTAAATGAAAACAAAACAAAAAAAATGTTTGTACAACCAGAAAAAGGAAAAAAATCACAATTGCCGCATTTTGCACATTTTCTATTTTATGCATTTTACATGCGGCACGGCGCGTGGATGTACTTTCACTGCGGTGCGCTGTGCTTGAAGATCGACCGGCGCGGCGCATTCGTGGCCAATGCCAATTTTGTGCGCTGTTGTGGCCAAGCCGAAATAAAATTGCTGCAACAAAAATAAAACAAAAACAAAAATAAAAATAAAATGAAATAAAATGGAATGGAATGCATAGAAGATCAACTGCAGCTGAGAACATTTGCAACCGGAGGCAATTTATTTTGTGAGTTGCTTGGCTGGCGCTGGGGTTTCTCCTCGTTTTTATGTTTTGCCAGCAGCAGCAGTAGTAACAGCAACAACAACAGAAACAGCGGATGCATTTGACGTCGTCGTTTCGTTTCGTTGTCGTCATCGTATCTGCGATGTACTTGATCTTTGTCGAAACTTGACACACTTTTCAACCAATTTTCAGGCAGTAAAAGAAGCTGCAGCCACAGCCACAGCCGCAGCAGCGGAAAATTTGAGGGAAATCTTTGTCAGAGTCAAGTCAAATTGCGAAGAAAGTAGTGAAAAGATTTTAATTTGCAATTTAACAAAGAAATATAAAAGCCTCGAGAAAAAAAATCACTATTCATAAATTTGACTGGCAATTGACTTCCTGTTAGACAGCCAACAAGCGATGATAATAGCAACACTTGGTAACAAATTCGATGCAAGGGAAAGCCTTACGATATTTTACGACTTATAGAAAATATTTGTTATATTAAAGATTTATTTTTGAAGTATTTTTTAATTCAAAACGAAATTGTAATTTTAAAAATTTCTGATTTTGTTAAGTTTATGCTTACCAAGTTTTTTTGGGTGTGGGATAAAATTCTTTCCAGTTTTTTTTTAAATATTGATGTTTGGGTTGACCAAAAAAAACCTAAACTTTGCCATGGTAGCCCAAAAAGAATAGAACTTAATTTAAAAAAAAATAAACTTTAGTAGAACGATTTAAAGAGGCAAAATTTCTGATATTCAAAATTTGTTTTAAAAAGTTTGTACTTATATATAGATATATATATGTATGTATACTGTATATGTATTACTTAAATTGATCATTCTTTGTTTCATAGTGTAAACTGTCTGCAACTGTCCTCAAATCGTGACTTAATCGTCCTGGCCTTCAGCAGTGCGCGCCTTCCTCGGCTAATGACCTACAAAAAAAATTGTCAGATTCGGTGAAATTTTGGGTATGTCTTCGTGTCCTAATGCCACCAAACAACACAACAAAAAAGTTGCTCGGATAGCGCAGGAATTTGGCATTGTTTGTTCGCACTAACTGTTAGCGTGAGCGAGCCGTTCCTGTTGACTTTGACAGTTTGTGTGCATTTAAAATTTTTAATTTTCGTGTTGCTCTTGTGCGGCGGTAGTGAGGTGCGCTTGAGTGGAGGTTATGTTATAAGATGATGATTTAAACGCTGATCAATTGTCGCTGAGAATAGCTGGCAGCAGCTTAGCGGAGTGTGGGAATGTGGCATTTGCACAAGATAATAATTCTAATGCTGTAAGTAAAATTCAATATCATATTTCGCTCAAGATTATTTATAAATAAATTATATAGAATAGACAGTTTTTTTTTTATATCCAACATTAATTACAACTGATCAAGTTCCCTTCACAAATCTTTCGTTTTCACATCACTACTTCGGCACTGAACACGTAGAAAAAAAAAACAATTGCTCACCAAATTCAAATGAAAATCAAATCAAGTTTGTGGCTGCAGTCTTTCGTTTCGTCTTCATTTGACTTAAAAAATTTCTCTTTACTTCCTTTTAGCGTAATTGAATTTACTAACTCAGCTTAACCATAAAAGAGTATTCATAATTTACAATATTTACAACAGAAATGTACAAAAACAACAAAAAAGCATGGCTCACGTGACACAAAACTGTCAATGCATGTCATCAGCAGCAACGGCGGCAACGGGCAGCAGACAGCAACATTAACTGAAAATGTCAATTTCAAGTGCGGCAACATTTAGACACATGTTGCTGCTGCTGGGGCTGCTCTTGTCTGCTGTCGCTTTTGCAATAACTTTTACGAATTTCATTCATGAATATTTTCTTTAGCCTGCTCCTCCCTCCAAGTGCGGCAACAATTCAATTACAAATTTCACCGCATAATCAGCAGCGGCGGCTACCGGTGTGAGCGCTTAAGAAAATTTCATGGTTAATCTAAAAAAAAATAAAAAATTTATTAATAAACAAATAAAATAATTGCATTTCACTTGACAAAGTTGATGATTATTTGGATTTGGGAAACAAAATTGAGTAACCCAAAAAATATGTTTAATAGAAACCATCACAAAGCAGCCTAAACTACATAAAATGCAAGGGAAGTTTTTTTTTTACTAAAATAAATTATTTATGTTTTAAACAATACAAATGTCCGCTGAATAAATCATTTCTGGACTTAAGTTTTCACAAATGCAATGCAGTTTGTTGCTTAAGTCTTTTGTTTGCAATGCACATTTTATCACTTTGCGCCTCGTTTGCGGCGCTCGTTTCGTCTCTTCGTATGCATACTTGAAGAAAGTAAAAATATGAAAAAACAAAACCAAAAAAAAAAACTAAAAAGAAAACACCTTGCAGCATCATTAATTTGCGGCGCATCACTTGAATGCGGCGCGCGCGCACAAAAAGAAAATGCAGAAAAACCGCAAAAATGCCGCTTTACGCACGCGCGCGTGTACATGCCTCATCGTCATCATCGTGGTCGACGTCGTCATCGTCAGCGTCGCATGGCGCTGCGTTGTGTTGTATTGCGTTGCGTTGCGTTGCGCTTGAAAACCAGTCACGTTAGTTTCCTTCCGGAATCAATTATTTTTCCGCGCATGGCGCTTCGCTTTTCACGTTCATGGCCAGCGTGTTAATATGTTAGTAGTGTGTTTTAGTTGCTTGCTGCCTTGTTTGCTGTTGTTGTTGTTGTTTGTGCACTCGCTCTGAAATTGTTGCGCTTCCTTTTTAGTTGATGCTGCTGTTGCTTGCTGGTGCGATCTTTTATTACGCATTGACATCGGCGGAGATTTTCCGAGAAATTTCTGGGGCCAATTAAAATTGGTTTAATCGGTGAAATTTTTATTTCGGTTTATTGAAGGTAAATGAAATTTCTGTTTCATCTTGCGCTGGCCGCTGCCTCCTCGGAATATGTTGCTGCCATTGGGCGAAAGTGTTGTACGCGCGAATTCTGCGCGAAAGTTGGGAAAGCGGCTTTTTTTTTTTTTTTTGAATAACATTCGGACGGTCTTCGTAACTAATTTGGCTTTGTGAATAGTTGCAAAAGAAAATTGTGCATTTTTTTTGAGACATTAAAATCTTTTTGTTTCTCTTTGTATACATACTAGACTAAAGTTTAGACAAAAGTCATATTGCCATTATAAAAATTAAAGAATCTTATTTACTTCGAATTTTTTCTGCTAAGAAGAAAATTACAACTAATAGAAATGGTCGATACCAAAAAAGTTATTTACATTATTGACATGTTATTTTTATATTCAAAATGTTGTTATTATACGAATTGATAATAAAAAGAATATATTCATGAATTTTTGAGATGGACCAAAATATAATAACAATGAAAAGGACGATGAAAATCGAAATGAAAATTGAAACCTAAAAAGGTTTCAGTAATTGAAACTAATTGTAACTAATTTGTGAACAATTTGTTAACTCATATATAAATAATTTGTGCGCCTCAGAAATGAAATTATGACAAGTTGTTGGACAAAAAACAACATTTAATTTTCTTAAAGAACATCTTTTTAAAATTCTAAAATCAAAATATGGAAAATTAGCAATGTTAAAAGTTTGTGCCCAAGAAATTGCGCGCCTAAAACAAAAGATTTAGATAGCAAACTTCTTGGCGAAATAAATCAAGAATGACTTCGTCGACAAAATGAATGCCACAAAACGTTGTACCACAATCGTCGGTGGTGCTAATTCAAAAAAAGGAAACACGAAAGAAAAAGAAAAAGAGAGAAAAAAGCAAAAAACAAAAAAAAAAAACAGAAGGAAAATGCCAGAAAAATGTAGACCAAGCGATGAAAGTCGAAATTTATGCAAAGCACTGCGATGCGATTCCAAAACGAACTGAGGTGGTGCACCGAAGTGAACCATGGAAGGCGGATGTTGTTGTTGTTGCTGTTGTTGTTGTTGTTGTTGTTGTGTGTGCACATTTCTGGGTGAGGAGTCGTTAACGTCGAAAATTCGAATGTTCTGCTTTCGCTCCGAGGTGAGTTAATGATAGTGCAGCAGCACCAACAACAACCAACAACCAACAACAACCAACATCAGCCAAAAGGAAAAGCAAAGTTTAATGCTAGACAATTTATTCTTAAATGATTGGTGCGCCGTCGTCTTCAGCTGCTGTCGCTGCGACCAAAAGAATTGTTGCAGATTTTGTTGATTTGGTGGATTGGGTGGGCGCCGCCGTCGCCGCCGCAGTCGTGGCCACTGTTGCTGCTCTAACTGCGTTTTTGTCGAAACTTTCTCCAGGCAGCTGAGGAACCTAGAAGAAACTACACAATCACACAAATAACAAACGGAGTAATGTCGTTTGGTCGGTTTGTTCTGAGCGTCTTTTGTTCTGTCATATCAAATTTGGTTTGAAGCAAAAATACGTGGAGGCAAATGAAAAAAAATACAAGAATGCATTCATTAACGCATGTATCAGCATTGTATGTGATTATGGTGTATATAGATACATAAATGTCTAGTAAATTTTTTTAAATTTATATATTGATGTTTATTGTAAGTTATTTAGTGTTATATAGTGGAATTAAAAAATTGAGATCTAAAATTGTGCAATCACAGAGCTACAAATAAGGTAGAACCATGTAAAATCAACATAAAATATTGTATAAAATTGTAAAAATAACATTTATGTTGTCAGTTAATGGTTTTGACATATTCTGCCAATATTAAACGATATTAAATTTTGGGCCAAGAGATCCCAATGTTAATTTAACACTTTTTGTCGTGTTGCAAAAAGTGTTAATTTAACAATATATCATGTTAAATTAACACTTTTTTAATTTAATTATTTCAAATAATTTTTCTTTATTATTAGAAAATCAAATAAATTAACAGAGGCACTAAGAACATCCGGGCAATCGTAACAACAACTTAAATAATATTTATTAACTGCTGTAGAAATAATAGCAAGACTAATGAAAGCAGATAAAGTTTTATATATTATTAAACTACAGCAACAAACAACAACAGAAATAGTGGCAATTATAGTTGTAACAACGATAATAGGAAGAACAACATATCAACAACAAAAATGCAAATGACATCAATACATCAAAAATATTTGTTACTATATACAAAACTTAAAATAGATGTAACATCAGCAACATCAACATCAACAGTAACAGCAACATCAGCAATTACAACAATTTACTTCACTATGTGTACAACAAAAATTTGAAGAACAATAGAAAGAATACCAGCAATTAAACAACTATCATAGTAACAATAGTATCAACAACATACGCAATATTACAACTATTACAACAATAGCAAACAATGAACTCGCGATTAATTAAACATGTACAAGCCAAATGCCAAATAATTCATATAAAAAAAAATAATAAAAATAAAAACAAAGCAGCAACATAAAAACCATCAGCAACAAGTAAGAAGCCATCGACTGCAAAACCTCTTCATCGCGGAAAATGCTGCTGCCGCGTCCGAGTGTCGCAAATCAAATGAGCGCGAAAAAAAGCGAAAAACATTAACAAAACAAACAACTGAAAATGTTGCTAACAGCATCAGCAACAACAACAACAACATAAAACAACCAAACGTGCATCCGTCACTTACTTACACACACACACACACGCATGCGCACACAAACGCGAGCTTTTCCTACCATTTTTTTTCTTCAATCTTCTTTCACTGCTTACTTTTTTTTCTTTTCTTTCGCTGCTCAATTTAACGCAACTACAACAATAACAACAACAACAATCAAAACAACAACATAACGAAGCGTGCATACGAACCAACGACCGACTGACGATGAAAACGACGGACATACTCGAATACATACACAAGCAAACAGACACACACACACACACTCGCACTCACAGTCCACGATCATCGTTTCCGATCAGCTGTCACCCAGTTCTACTTTCATAAAATATGGGTCAAATTCGGTTCGGCTCGGTTGGGGCATTGATTGCGAGTTCATCGACCGCTGCCGGCGTCGCCGTTCGTCGCTAACGATTACTTAAAGCCGGCCGCAGCAGTTGCTGTCGCCGCGAAGAGTGTTTGTAAACATTGCCGCTCCACGAAGCTGCACGAAGTCTCGGCAATCGCCACACACACACACACACACAAACGAACCAGTTGCAACTTGCAACTTTCGATCGCGAACTTCTTCTGCTCGCTCTCACGCTCCAACTCGACACACGTTTGAGCTTAGTTTGAGCGATTTTCGTTCGCTTGCGATTTTAGCTCAAACGCGTTGATTGTATGAGTTGGCGGCAGGCATGTTGGAGCTCTCCGCTTTGGCGTTCGTTCGATGGCTCCAAGCGCCAACAACGACCGATCTGTTTGCTGCTCGCACATTCTAACTTGACTCTTGCCGCCTGCCGCCGATTCGTTGTGACGGTGGTGCTGCGTTGCCGCTGCCTCAATTGCAGTTTGGCCGCTGATGCGTTCGGTGGTTCAATTTCTCGCTGCTGAGCTGGCTGCTTCTGTGGTAGAGTTCGTAAATCTAAAATAAATTTGATGTTTCGAAAATTCAAAGTGCACTTTACTTAAAGTTAAACAATTTGGTTGTTTAAATAAATTAAATACGAACAATTTCGTTAAGTTTAGTTAAGTAAAATTTTGTTTGCTAGCAGACAACAACTTAAAATTTTTAATCATCAAGTTCTATTTTATTTTTCTACTTCAAGATTATCATTTGAACTTAGAAACTATTTTATTTTGTAGATAGTTTGATAAGGGGCTTTGAAACTTCAAAGCATGGTTGAATATAATATTACACCATGCTTCAAAGATACATATGCAAATAATAAATGTTCAAATGTAGAAAAGCAGCAACATAAAGAGCGACTGCAGGAAGTGCAATTATTAAGTAGTGCATAATTGAAACAACTATCGAAAAAAGTTCCAGACCGAAAAGTCGAATTGAATGACCCAAAGTTAACTGAAAAGATTATTCCTAATGGTAACAGAGTGCTTGGAGGAGAGCGAGAAAAATAAAATAATCAATGACATAATATGTACATGCCTTAGCTTCTTATCTCTAAATAACCTCTTCTACTCCCTTACTCCTCTATCCTTTTATTACAACCTTTCCGTGGTTCAGATCAATATTGTATGCCTAAATGCTAGTAAAATCCGCTCAACTGTCTAGAGCCTAGGCCACTTGGGCTATTATTAAAAGTAAGCTTAAACAATTGAAGCTAGTTCGAAACATAAACGATTTCGTACACATACTTTGGAGAGCCAGTCTCTTTATGTAGTTTCAGTCATTTTAAAAATTAGGCAATTCATTCTAGTAAACAAAATGTTAATTTAACATGAAATAGTAGAATTCATATTTTTTTTAAGTAAAAGAGATGACAAAGTTTTTAAAGACTACAATTATTAAATTGAATCTTAAGACAGAGAAACTCTCTTGAGGTTTAACTAAGGGAATGCTTATATCTCCGCTCAAACTGAAACGTTTCTTTCTATTTATTTCTGGTATACTAATTAATTCAACAATAAATTCAAAAATTTAGTTTTCGTTTTTCTAAAACATAATATTTATTATAAAGCAAAAGAGTTGAACTTGCTTAACGTTTTGTCGGTTTTATAATCAAGCGTTCTTTTCGTAACAATTATTTCATTGATGATTCGACATTGAAACCTTTGACTAATTTTTGGTAATTATTATAAATTATTTAATTTATTACTATTATCAATTTAAAAATAAATATATATTCATTTATGTTGTTTACTAAATTTCAAGTCGCTTGAAGGTGGTTCATATAACCCAGTGAAAGACTTGATCACAGCTCTTAAGTTTAAGATTTGTGTGCGCTTGTGAGCTGCCTCTGAATGCAATTCAAGTAGACATTTTTCAGCATCTTCTGCTGCCAAATAAATATTTACCAACACAAATGAAAAAAAAAACAATAATAAAAACAACAACAACAAATGAAAAAACACGAGATGAAAAAAGACAACCACTTAAATTAAAGATTTCACCGCCGCCGCCAAAGTAGTTCAACATTTCACCAAAAAATTCTTGAACGGAGCACAAACATAAATAAATGAAAAGCACAAACAACAACACCAAAAACACCAAAATACAAAAACAAAAAACACTAAATTCGTGTTTATGTGCAATTTGCATAAAGCAACATTAAACCGAGCCAAGTCACAAAAATCCAACAACCACAACAACAAAAACAACACCAAAAATAAATAAAACTTATACAAAAAAAAGTAAAAAAATAAAAAATCCGAAAAGCTGCTGCCGCTGCAAAACATTCAAAAACCAAAAATATCATACACACACACACTCACTCTTACACACATGCACATGTGTGTATAAACACAAAGTTATGATAACAAAAATGCCAAATGTATGCCAAATCGAGTGCATTGAACCCGTGCGCAGCAAACAACGTGCGAGAGCGGCAGCGGCCGCAGCAGCAGCAGCAGCAGAAGCAGCAGAAGCAGTGACAGCGCATGAGGCAAGCAGCCAAGCAGCCAAGCAGCGAGACAGTACGAGGCGCGCAGCATAAATGCAGCGATGCGACGACGCGCATGCGCAGCACATGCATTCAATGTTGCATGCTTTTGCTTATGATGTGTGTGTGTGTGTTTGTGTTTGTGTGTTTGTGTCCGTGGCTGTGTCTGCGTCTGGGGCGCATGCAAATGAAATGCATTTTAGCGCAGAGGCGGCTCTGCCAAAGTGTATAAAAATAACTTTGCGCGCATGCGTAACTCTGAATTTGGCACATGCGCAATTCAAGACATCAGCGGACGACACCAGGATGCACTAAAAGAAACTCCAAACGAACAACAAAAACAAAAACTACAAATACAAAAAGTAATTAGGCGTCATTTGCATATAAGTAAAATGAGTAACACCGGATGTAATGAAACTTTCTTAAAGGTTTCTTTGACACTTCTCAACTACAGTCGAATAGTGAAAAGAATACCTTAAGCGGTTAAATTGACTGTTTGTAAATTTTTGACAGCGATTGAAAAATGCTTCAATAATTCAACAGGCTACAGTTAAATTTTTAAAACGATTGACATTGTAAGAAATATTGCAACAATATTTAAGAAAACTTTTTCTTATGACGATTACTTAATTTACTAACTAATGAGTTAGCAGACAAAACTGCTTAAGTCTGCCGCTAACCAATTTCCATGTAAAAATGCTTTGCACAATCTGAAAATAAACGACACTTGAATTTTTGATATGTTATTTTCGAGATATAGCGTATAAATAAAAAGCAGGTTTCTAAAAGGTACAAATATCTTGCAAACTTGAGCGATAAACTTAAGCAATATATCGCATTAAAGGTAATGCATTCTGCTATCAACTTTGGAATCACAATTCAATACATTTAACTGGTTTCATGCATTCAATTAACTGATCGAATAAGTCGTAATTATTCTTCCAAAAATCGAGAGATCATGTCAGTAAAATCACAAATTTTTTTAACATTCTTACATGTTCCAACCGATAATAAAAATATATTGGGCGATATCTGATAAACTTTACATCAAAATTTAATAGAGCAATATAAATTTGATTTAGTCGGTCTTATCTAAAATTAAGTAATATATATGTTCTATAAACATATACGAGTATTTGTAAACTAATACTTATATATATATATATATAAAAATTGTTAAAAAATTTATTTTGACTGATTGACAAACCATTATAAAAAAGATCTTTAATCCTACTTTAAGATGGAGTAATGCTAACTTATGTTAGAATTTTATTAAATCTTAGAACGCTTTTACTTAGTTTTTTTTTATTGAAAATTGTTATTTTTTTATTTGTTTAACACTGCAAGACAGTAAAAAAATAGTATTAACTAACGAAAAAAATTTAATTGATTTGATTTTTCAAGTGTGCACATTAAAAAATTCCCCTTCCGAATTACTTGAAAAATGTCAAGAAAAAAAGGCAAAACTAAAAATTACGCAGCAACAACGGAAAACTTGCTGCATACGAATTGAAGTTTATGTTGTTGCTGCCGCTGCTGCTGCTGGTACTGTTGCAGCTTATGCTGCGCCATGACGTCTGCCGCTGATGTTGCTGTTGTCGCTGCTGCTGCTGCTGGCGTTGTGAGTTCAATGACATTTCACCTACTTGTATTCAAATTCGAAAACGACAGAGCTGAAAAAAACTCAAAAAACTACAACAACATCAAACAAAGCAACAACAAATTATTGTCAGCGCCAACTCCCAACTGTGCGGTGCGGTTCTGCAGTCGCCTGCCACACTCTTTGCAGCCGCCACCACCGCCTCTGCCGCTGCCGCTGCTGCTGTCGCCGTGGCTTACAATCAGCTCAATTCGTGATCTGTGGATTCTGTGGAGTTTCTTTTTCCGTCGTTGCGTTGTCAGTTTTTTTTTTTTTTATTTTCCGTTTTTTTTGTTGATGATGTTAGCGTTCGACCGCTTTCAGAATATTGTTTTTTTTATGCTGGCGTTTGTTTTTCGATTCTTATGATTCTTATCGATCGCGATTGCAGGCCGCTGCGTTTTTTTTTTTCTTTTTGGCCGAAGAAAACGCCGTAGTTAGTTGCCAATTGCGCAGGAGGGACGCGGTTACGTGAGGAATTTTGGGTGCGCTTTATAGTTAACTTATGTATGTAAATTGTCATCGATTTGAAGCGTGTGAGAGGATGTCAAAATGTTCATTACACATTAAGTGTAATTTTAAGTTTTCCAAAACATAAATCAAAATTTGTCACTTTTAGGCCTAAAGTCTGTTAAATTGTAAATGCTTAAAGACTTTATATGCATTAAAAGCTTTTCATTTAGATCTTATACATTTTTCAAATACAATAAAAGCATTTAGAAAAGTTAGAAAAAAAGTTTGATTAGAAAACTTTTTCTTTAGATTTTGATATTACAAAATCTGTTCATATTTTATTTATAAACAATTTTGTTTGAATAAATCTTAGGTAAGCTTTTAATTTGCTAATTTCTTTTACATTTATTGTAATTTTAATTTGAATTGAAGTAAAATTTGTATTTGTAATTTTAGTTTTCTAATAGATACATATTTGATATTAGAGCAGAGCGTTTGCATTCGAGAAAAAAGTAAATAAATACATTTAAGCGTGAGCGCAGCAGAAACATCTTTCAATACGGATGCAAATCTTCGGAAGAAGTGAAAGCTCCAACCGCAAAAGTGTCATGCATCATTTGCATCATCATCATCTTCATCACCTTCTTCATCATCTTCACTATAAAATTATCAACAACAACAACAACAGCAAAAACAACAACAACAACACACCATCTGCAACTGTATCTGTAACTGTTGCGCTGCATTTGCATCTTGTCCGCATGCGCCTGCGCGCTGCACATTTAGAATTTCTAAATGAAATTTTACTACGTTTTGTGTGTTTGTATTTGTTTTTGTTTTTGCTTGTTTTTTTTTTTTGCAACATCCAATGCCATTCGCCAATGCCGAAAAGGTAGGTCATGCTTTCGCTGCTGCTGCTGTTGTTGTTCGTTGTTGCAATTGCCGCAACCGTCGCTGCAACTGCTGCGGTGTGAAAATTTGTTTTTGTGCTGTGGTGTGGATTCTTCTTCTTTTTCGATTTAAGAAAATCGTCGCTCGCCGTCGAACGAGGAAGAGAAATTTGCAATTTGTTTGTCAAATAAAAGCAACGCTCAAGTCGTTTTATGGCAAATTAGTCGCGCGATTTATTTACGATACGCAAATACCGCTTCAATTTTACGATAACATTTGACACGCTAACGCAGGCGCTCCGGCGTTGAAGTGCACTTCTGCTAAGAGTGAGTAGGTACTTCAATTTTTTTTCCCAGCATCCAAATATTTAACCAGATAGCTGTAAAGGTCTTAAAGTTTGGGAAGCTTGATTCATTTAAAAAATAAATAGTTAAAATAAAAATAATTTTGTGAACTTATAATTCTGTCGTATATATGTGGATATTTCTTCTTCTGTCCAAAACTAATTTAACAAACTTAATATTTAAAGCTTTAAAAAAATCAAAGCTTTCAAAACTTAAGCAATCAACGTACTTTTAAAGCATTTTTAAAAACATAAACTTCAAATTTCGGAAAAGTCGAAAAATCTAAAAAGGTAAAAGCTTTTTCAAACTCGAGTGATTCAAAACTTTTAGTTCGTTAAAAAGTTTTCATAAACGTAAATTGTTTTTCTAATGCATAATGAACACTTTCAAATATTTACTAAAACGGAAAATCTATAATTTTTAAATCCAATAGCTTTTTAAAAGCTACCATCAAAGTTTTTTTAATACATAATAATAAAACGAAAAATCTAAAATGTTTCTATATACAAAAGCTTATTAAAACTTGAAGTGCTTCAAGACTTTTAGCTGTTTAAACATGTGTGTCCTTTAAAGTCCCTGCAAAATGTTTAGCCTTCAAAACTCTCAAAAGCACAATACTTTATATTTTAAGCATTCAAAGCTTTAAAGCATAGTTAAAAAATTCATTAATTATTATATTTAAGCACATATCATGCATATGTATTTGTATATGCTTTTGTATAAACTTTAACAGAGAAAAAAAAACTTCTCTACGATGGTGAAACTTAAATGCCGCTTTAAATTTAAAGTTTTCATTGCGGCCGGCCCAAAGTGTTGCTGCGTTTGGGTGCTGCTCTGCTGGTTAACGCGCTTGTGTATGTGGGCCTACGGCCTACGTAGGCCGTAAAAAAGTGCCACGGTTCAGACGCGCACAGCTAAGTTTTTTTTTCGGCTTAGCTGTTCAGAATTTGCAGCGATCGTTATGAAAATTTTACGAGATGAAATTTGAGTGAGCTGGGATTTGGTACGTTTCACACTTTAGAAAGTTTTTTTTTCTTCTTCTTTTGTTTATTAAAGTTTTCTGTGGGCTGGCTTCTGGTGTTGATTGGGTTTTTTTAAATTTATTTTATTTTATCTCGTTGTCTGTGATTTTTTTGTTATCGGTTGAATAGTTTCTTTGGATCGCGGCGCGGCATGATTTGGTTAGTTGGTCACTTCGCGTTACGATGGCTTTCGTGTTGAGAAGAAGTTTGGCCCACATCAGCGCAACATTTGCACTTTTTCACGTTCGTTTAAGTCTTTTGTCTAGCTGAGTTCGAAAGCACCAAAGTTCTTTCTTCCAGCTGTGGTGACCCTTCTGAGTGCTGTGCGCGCGGTCGTTGACCGCTTGTAAACCCATTAGAAGCGACCTTTTCGCAGCGCCGTTTTTTTTTTGTATTCTTTTTTCTTTTACAAACGTGAATTTGGATTTTTGCGTTAGCAGAATAAGCCGAAATGAAGATAGGTGCAACTCAGTTTTAGCAGTTTGCTTTTTTAGAACACATTTTAAGCTTTGGCGATTTTTTTATAAAGAGAGAAATATTCTAAAATACAATTTTTATTCTATTTATTTTAAGGTGGTTTTAAAGCTTTTGAACTTTAAAGTTTCGGTTATTCTGTAGAGAGGTCCGGCAGTTTATAGATGACCAATGTAATTTGGTTGAAGAAGGTTGAAGAATACTAAAGAAAGTGTTTCAAATTGATTTAAATAAATGGATTTGAATATAAATAAAGCGTTTAACTTGGAAACAAGTTTTGAATGTTCGAATGTTGATGATACTGACATTTTTTAAAAGTTATTATATATAAAAGCTGATTCTAAATTTTGTGATTTAAAAGGTATTAAAATGTATCCTTAAGATTATATTTGTTTCCATAAATACAGGAAAATCCACAAATAATCTTTTTCATATGCTGAAGTTTTAAATTAAACAAAAATTAAAATTTACACAATCTCTGAAAGATTAAAATTTAATATTAGAGTTACAATCGAAGCTATTACGAAAACTCCAAATAGAAACCATAACCGAAAATCAACTTCGAATCATTAGCATACAACAAAAAAACACAAAAAATAAAAAAGCACAGTTTTAAAAATCGGTGACTGTGGCACTGAGTTAGTAGTGCGTTAAGTCAATGATCGCGGCGGCAGCGCGAACGACGACGAACGACACAATCGCTCAAGCGCTTTAACTGCCGCGCGGCGTCGCAGCGCACCAGCTGATTCGAGCAATGCCAACCAATTCAAATCCGCCTCGGGGGCAGCGACGACTACTGACCCCCTCCCAAGCAAGCAAGCGACCAACATAAGCAGAAGACCAACAGCAGCGACCGACCGATCGACCGAACGATCGACGGACCAAATCGTCACGTCACAATTGGCTTTCACATTGCCCAGTCCAGACCAGACCAGACCAGGCCAGACCGGGCCATGCATCGCGGGCCGACTCGAGTCGACGCATCGGCCGCATACAAACAATCAAAAATACATAAAAAAAATGGATAAAACTTCTTCTTTTTGGATTTTTTTTTTAAATGAAATTTTGGCAAACCAAGAGTTTATTGAACTTCTTAGTTTGGGTACGTTGGACGCGGCAGACAGTCAGAGTCGGAGCTAGCGCAGTCAGCGCTCGCAGACTTTCTCCAGAGTCGTCATCAATGTGCGCCGACGTTGCGGCCGCATTACCATAGCTTTTTTTGTGTCGTGTTGGATTTGTGTTTTTTTTATTTGTTCGTCGGGTAGTTGGTTCTTTTTTTTTTTGGAGAACGAAGAACTCGACGCGGAATGATGTCGACGTCAAAGTTCGCCAGCAGAAGAAAAGAGTTTGCAGCTGGCAGTTCGAGCAGCAGCGATTTTATTCTTGTTCTGGTTCTTGATCTTGTTTAATTTAGAAGCTTTCTTGATTGATGAAGTTACATTTTCAATTGCACAGTAATTGAAATACCCTTAAATCTTTTAAATAATAAGTTCATCTACTTTTAAACTGATCCTGCTATATCAAAATTGTGATAGTGAGTTGAAGATGAAGATGAACTTGATTAGATGATCATAATCTAAAACACAATCTATGAATTTTCATTCCACTTTTTTAAAGTAAGTTTATATAATTTTCTATCTTACTATCATATAGTAGTAAATGTGATCATCAGATTGATGATGGAAGAAATTTAAGTTAGTATTTAATATATAAGCTTTGATATATTATTAAAGTATATCCCAAGGGCTAATTTTTAGTTTAGCTCTCTCGGAGAATCTTTTCATATTTGATTGACATATGAAATGTAATTAAAAAAGATGTTAAATGAGTAGTTCCCCGGTTCGGAACTCTTGTAAAAGCTCGGAATTTTATGAAACAAAAAGTTTAAAATTTGGAAAAAGCAATTGAATGGAATGATACAAAGAATCTTAACAAAAGTTAGAGATGTAGAATTCAATTTTATAAACTGAGTGCTAAGGTATCGATTCTGTTACAGATTTGATTAAGTAATTCTAAATACAATATAAGGGCTGAAAAATGTACGTGTATCAGAGAAGGTCATAATAAAATCAATTTAATTTGTCGAGTGAACTATGATTAATCAGTATGATAGTATTAGTATTAAACAGGTTGGAATAAGGATACACTACTTCCATTTTAACCGACCTTCAAGGAAGCTATACTATACCATTTACTAAAATGTTTAGCATGTATCCATTATTGACTAGAAAGTACCTGAACATATATTTACTGTATGCACCAAAGTAGTTTTATAAAGTTTCCTACTGAAGGTGTTACTAATTGTTGCCTAATCCTATACTGAATGAAGTACATAAGTGCATCATTTCTCATATTTTAGCTCACATAGTTAATTGTTGTATTGTATTTTACTTTGTTTATTCATGAATAACAAACAAAAAAAGTATTAACGAGACTCGAATTCGAATTGATTGGCGCTTTTCTTATCGTTGAACAATAAAAACGCAGCAGATCCCTTCGAACGGATCCACCACGACAACCAGCAGCACCACCGACACAAGGTCGTAATAAATCGACGTTCAACGTTGAACCAACACATAAATCCGACGCAGCGTTGTTATCTGTGCGATTTTTTCATTCCGAATTTTTTTGTGTTCGGTTTTTTGCTGCAATTGAAGAGGTAATTTGACCGAGTTTTTTGAAAATCTGAAATTGATAAGATGTCAATATAAACAAAATTTATTTGCAAAGAGTTTTTACGGAAAAATTTACACTTTATTTACAGACGTTTTTGTTGTTGTTGTGTGTTATCAACGAATGCATCTGCAAACAGAAAAAGAAAAGGAAACAGACTTTGATTTTGACGCCGTCAGTTGGCAGTTGGCGCTTACACCTTTCGCGTGTCAAGATGGCGGCAAGCGTGCGCGGCCTGTCACTTTGACAGTTGTCTGCCATTTTGGTTTGTCGTTTGCGTTTGCGTTTGGGTTTGCTCATGCGAAGTGTGTTAAGTTTAAATGTATTTTTTTTTCTTTCGAATTTCATGATGGTGCAATATGTCGTTCGTCGTTGCCGGAGACACCAATCACTCAAATGTTGCTTGCGCTTGTTGTTATTGTTATTGTTGATTTTTGGCAATGCTGTTGCCGCAATCCTCACAAGCAATTCGCTTAAATTATGCAATGTGTGTGTGAGTGTGTATACATACATATGTGCTTGTGTACAGATACTTTGTCACTCAAACGCCGGCGATAATTGATTATGCGATATTGTTAACACATTTCAAACGGGCTGAGTTCGTTTCAGGGATGGTTCGAATAACATCGTTTGGTTTGTTTATTTATTTATTATGAGATATCGTATTTCGATAGAAGAAAAACTTTTATGAAAAAAATATCGAAACGAATGTATTCGATACGAAAAAAGTGACTACACAACTTTTGAATAAAGTTTGATGGAAACATTTTAATTTATTTTATTAATAAAAAAAAAAACTTTTTATATCTTTAATGGTCACAAAATATTAGGAACAAATATTTTTAAATTGTGCTGCATTTTTATTGGCATCTGGTTAAGTACTTTGTAAATGTTACCTTAAAGCTAAAATGAAAATTTTTTGAATATCGAATTAAACAAAACTTTTTAAGCTCTGGCTGGATATCGAACCCGTAATCGGAGCGTACCATATATGGACTAACTAAGCTGTTCCCCGCCACAGCTTGATTGATGATTTTGATTTTCAAAAAGGATTCGAAATACCTAACAGTTTTTTATTTAGATAAGATTACCTATAAAAATATATTACACTATTTGGTATTTTGGAATGATGTCTTTAAAAATTCTGTACATAGTTCGGTACTGTAATTTTTTTTAAGCACATCAAAACTGACTTTGAAAAAATTGTTTTTAACTTTTTATAAGTTTTTATTTGTTTATTCCATTTATGAGTCAGTCTGTGACTCTTTTAAATTCGAAATCGTTTAAACTTTTGAAATCGCATTTTTCAATATATTCAAAGAATATATTGAAAAATGCGTTTTTTGCAACCCTGGTTCCTTGATAATTATTCGCATCCCGATTTATTTTGTTGTTTTAGTTTTGTTTGACAAACAATGCGAG
Organism: Suillia variegata; assembly: GCA_949127995.1. Classification (NCBI taxonomy): domain Eukaryota; kingdom Metazoa; phylum Arthropoda; class Insecta; order Diptera; family Heleomyzidae; genus Suillia; species Suillia variegata. The sequence goes on from OX421846.1 coordinate 34,307,086, forward strand.
TGCATTACATAAGTTCGCTTAGTCTTGGATGATACTTTGGGGAAGAAAATACAAAAATAAGGAGTGCCTCCACTAAGACATGAGCTTAGAAACAACAACAAAGTTTTTTAATTTTAAAAAATATTTAACTATCCGGATACATTAAAGCGCACATGTACTGAATTTTATAAAAATTGGTTCAGGAGTCAAGACGTGATGCTATCAAAAATAAATAAATAAACAAACAAACAGACAGACAGACAGACAGATCACGTGAGTAATAAACATCTCTTAAATGCATTTTAACGAAATAGGTACAAGTATGTAAATTGCCTAAAATATGTATATTATATACCTAAGTACATATTTATTTTACTTCATATTTCGAAATTTAGGCATAAATTTATAAAATGAATATAAGCTCGTAAAAGCGCATAATTATATTAACATAACTGAATAGGCCTAACCCAGTAAAAGACAACAAGTACAACAACATATTAACGCATATCAAACAATTTAATGATGTTGGAAAAAAGTTTCGAATTTGCACGCGGCGTTACCACCCGAAGGCAATCAACTTTCATTAACATTTCTGCTTAGAAGCTATTATGGAACTTTGAACTTGGATCAAATTTTATAATCTCGATATATGATGAAACTGAAAACGGTAAACTTATATATTTAATTTTGTTTATAACTCCTGAATTAAGTGAACTTATGATATGTTATAATTTAATATAAACTGAAATTGTTTCCATATTAAAAGTGGCAGCATTGCTCAAACCATAGCAAACACTCCTCACTCAGCAGGCAAACAAGTTTCCCAAAATGTGAGGCACTGAGCGTGTACGCTTATCGACTCGAACAGCGAACAAACAAACAACTCGAAATTGTTGCTTAAATTCAAATTTCTACTTATGCAAAGTAGAAATATTGCCCAAAGACCCTAAAACCATGTCACAATCATCATAATTAGTGGCAGCGCCAGCAGCAAGTTTCGAATTATATACCCTACACTCAGTCACTTTGATAATGGAAGGGTTAACATCATAAACAAATAAAGCAAAAAATTGCATCACTATAAACGAAATTCAAAAACTCTGCTAAACTTATTTTTTAGTTCCTTTTAAAGTGTTGTTAATTTAATAAATAAAAAAATTAATATGATTTAAACAAAGTTTATGAATTGAGATATTATATCTTAAGAAAAGAGTAATAACAGAGTGTTAACATAGTATTAACATTGTTTTTAAAGAGTATTAATAGAGTATTAAATTAATATTTATTGAGCATTAACGGAGTAACAACGACGTATTAACAGTGTGTTAACAGAGCTTTGACATAGTTTTAACAGTGTAATAACAGAGTGTTAACAGAGTTATAATATTGTTTTAACAGAGTATTAGAAGAGTTTTACCAGAGTAGTAACAGAGTGTTAACATAGTTTTAACAAAGTGTTAACAGAGATATTTTAAACAGAGTATTAGCAGAGTTTTAACATAGTTTCAACAGAGTATTATATCATTGTTAACATTTCATTAAGAGAGCTCTAACATTCGCATCCTTTGTCTTTTGAGATCCTAAATTTCAGGTTGCACTTCTTTGCGATCATTATTTCATTGTACGGTATACAGAATGCGGCCTGATCTCGCCCATGAAGCACTTCAATTGGTGGTTTATTTAAAAATTTAGTTCGTAGGCATTTTTATTATGCAAATGGGGAAACACTGAATTTTTAATGTTCAACTTTTTTTTTCAATTTTGAAATTCGAGATACTACAACAAAGTCGAACATATAAACTATAAAAAAATAAATTATATTAAAATGCTGTTTCTAATCTTGCAGTTCGAGTGAAGAAACTTGCAAACTTTTTGTCTGTCTGTCTGTCTGTATGTTTGTTGTTGTTGTTATGGATTTTGTTGAGTGTTTGTTGAATAATTAACAGTCCGTTAAATAAACAACAAAAAAAAAAAAGAGTTTGTTCGTAAGCGCGTCTCAGCGATCGATCGAATACGATATTAATTTTATTTGTTTAATTTATGCATGCAACTTGTATTTGTTGTTTGTATGTTTGTATGTATTTGCGATTAGATTAAACTAAAAATGATAAATTTCGTTTTTGTAAAAAAAAACAACAACAACAACAACAATAAATCCATTTAATTTGTATGACAATGGTACGAGGCCATATTGGAGGCGCGATCGTTGATCTCTGAGTAAGTTTAGTTGGTTGGCTGGCCGGTTGGTCGGTTGGTTGGCTAGCTGGTTGGCTGGCTGGTTGACTGTTTGGTCTGTCAGCCGGCTAAAAGTATTATCTTTTTTTTTAATTTTAATTCGAATTTCACATATGAAGGGCTTTTGGCTGTTTGGCTGTTTGGCTTTTACGTAAGGCCCTTTAGCGCACTCAACAATGCGGTGAAATTTTATTTCTTTTTCGAAAACTACGCCATGTCATAATCAAATCCAGCTGATTGCTGGTTCATACGATTTTCTAACTTGTTCATGACTTAAATCAATATTTAAATATGCATTCGAAATCATGATTTGATTACTTTTGGACTCAGCTGCTCGTTAATTGGTGATTGCGGCGACTCTCGATCGAGTCGAATCGAATCGGATGCAGTGCGTGGCTTGAGTGGCCGCTGATGTTGTAATCATCGCTGACAAGAAGAAATGCGTTTCGGGCGACGTTGACCAACGTTTAGTGTTGGCACGTGACACGTGTTGCCCGTTTGGTGACCCCAGCGATTGCATGTGACTTTCGAATTTTGAAACTTTTTTTTTTTGTGGAAAAATAATGGCTGCATTTTAATCACATAATTTGAATAAGACAGGAAATTGTACAATCCAATGCGAGATCATGAACTCTTCGAAGAGAGATTAAGTTTCAACACATGTCATTTATTACGGATTAGAAATTTGAAAGTTTGCAATTCCTAGAATTATCAAAGAGCGTTTCCATCTGTTTGAAATAAAACATCCGCTCCAGCGATCGTCAATAAAAGATCGTAGCTTATTTTTGTGTGGGAACAATCTTCAAAATTTCTCGCGCAAAATATTCTCAGCAAAAAATTGAAAAATTTGCCAAAAAAAAAAGGTTACCTGGAACTACTTTTTTGTTTTCGCATTTACCATTTAATCTGTAGTGTGAACCCTTTTTTTTTGGGTACCACCGAAATTAGGTCATTTCTATTGAAAGCCAAAAACCGAATATTTAACGAGCACATATCAATTTCATTGTCATTTCCGCGGTTATTTTTAAACGAAATAATGAAAAGAAAAAAAAAACTAGGGTCGCGCTATTATTAAACAAAACCTCGAAGCTCTCATTTGACGCTTGCGTGCAGCAAGAATGCCCAACTAGACACGGTCACATGGCTTTGGTCGTACAGTATTCTATGAGAACAGTTGGTCAGAACCGCAAACCTTGAAATTAGTTCAGTAGATTTGTCATTAGGGTCATTCTAATTTCTTATTTGTCTAAAACGATATTGCCAAAAAATAAAATGAAATAACAAAAACAAATACAGGAGAAAATGACGTGTTCAAATTGATGACGGAAATTGTTAAATGCGACCGACTGTAGGAAGTCGCACACTTCTGTCTGACGGAATAACTGCCCAACGCAAGACACATCTGTCCATGGTGTATGGTCAGTACGTTGCAATTTCAGGAAATACTTTCGAAAAAGCTACAACCGCGCACAGTGGTGAATATTTCAATGAAATTGAGAAAACTTATAAATTATTATTTTTTTAATAGTCTTCATATTTTAGATTTAAATTCAGAGCTGAAAAAATCATCCCTAAATTTCAAGACATAAGTTCATAACTGATTTCGGATAGATTACATTTTCAGACTGGAAATGGCTCCTGAATTTTGTTATTGATTAAGAGATTTGGAACTAGAATCCCACTGCCACAACTATTTGCTTGAGAAGATAATTCAGTTTACAGTATCCTGTTAATAGTTCAGTGTAGAGTTTAATAAACTATCTGCTAAGCTTTAGAAAAGCGTCTACCGTGTTATGTTAACCCTTAACAATGGGAGTCTTCTCGGTTGCCGTTTGCCTGCTTGGACTCTATTTATATTATCAAACCTGGGTACTAAACCTCTGAATGACCAAGTCAAGAATTTAAAAAAAATTAACTGTTAGCGGATACTTTCCGTTGTGAACAAATCTAAAAGATATTTAAAGTATCTAGGACTAAGCAATAAAGATAGTTCGATAGTCAATCAAATATTTTTATTTATTAAAAAAATAAAACTGGATTTGGAAAAATTTCGATCGGACGTTAACGAACTCTGAGTCACTGTACGACGGCGATACTTGAAAGCCAAGAAGGAAGGAAGCATTCAGATTGGACATTCTGTTGAATTCGATTAATTAAATTTACATCTGCCGGCGATTGTTGTTGGCTTTTTCTACTTGCATTATTGTTGTAAAATAAATACTTACAAGTCGTTGACATGTCAGAGTAGCGTCGCTGCCGCCACTATTGCTTTTTCCCACAGCATCACGAGCAGCAGGCGCAGCAGCAACAGCTGCTGTTGTCCACAAAACAAAAACTTGCTGCAACTAGACTGGCTGCAGCAACTGCTCTTAATCGTTTCTGTGATTTTTTCTTCGTTTTTTTTTTGTATATCTTCAAAATATAAATTTTTAGTTTATTCAACCCGAACTTGTGCCGCAGTCACTCGATCGGTCAGTATGTTTGTCGTGTGGTGTCTCTGCGTCTGTTCGTCCACAATTGTGGCCTTCGGAACGGCAATTCTGGCGTTCAACTTTTATCCATTCGATTGTTGGAGTTTATTCAACTTCTTTGCACAACGGATTCGGATTGGGACTCGGATTCGAATTCAGATTCGTGAATTTCGAGAGATTGATGGTGTAGAAAAATCATTTGTTTTTGTTTTTGTTGTTGTTTGTTGTTTTCTTTAAATCCTGAGAATGCCAAGAAGTAGTTTATCCTGTTGAAGCGACAAGGATTATATGGGTAGGTGTAAAACAAAGAAGAGATCAAGCAGCCAGCGGCAGATGACGGGTTTAAATTTAAGTCCCCAACTGAAACTGGAGCCAATTAAAATTGTCTGTGATTAAATAAGTTCAAGAGAATATTTCATTTATATTTATTTATCACAAAATCTGAGAGATTTTTTTTTATCATTACAAGGTGAAGTAAGATTTATTTGGATAATAAGCTTACCGGAAAAATAATTCGTGATTCTAATTAGTTTGTTAGGTATAAATAAAATTATTTTCAAAGGTCTCAAGCATAGGTGGGCATCGTTAATTAAAAATTTTACTTCGTTAATCCGTGAAAAGTTAACCAAAAACTTAACTTCGTTAAATTAATTTAGTTAAATCGTTGAATTGTTAAATTGTTGAATTGCTTATGAATTTTTTCATTCAAAAAGGAAACATATCTCAGTATATCATTCGATTTGCTGCTAGTTATTTAATTTTTCGTTTCAACTAATTTTAACTAACTCGCGTTAAATATCTTCCGTTAAATTTAACGCGAGTTAACAAACTTTTTAAAAATAAGCAAAAAGTGTAACTTTGTTAATTAACTTATAACTAGTTTGTGTCCAATATCCAATTCTAGAGTCAATATAAGTATAGGCTGTGGCTCTCAAGCATCACTAAAACTGAATATTACAATTTAGTTACTTTTTAGTTGAGGTCTAAATTTATGCAGGTGTACTAACAACAACTTTTCTTAAAGGTTTTTCGGTGGATTAAATCAGTCCGGTATACCGATTATATCTGGAATAATATTTCTAAATAATTTTAATTTTTTGTAAATATTATAAAACTTCTCTCATAGTTATAGATAAGAAGTATTTTAATAATGGTAATTGATTCTTGTAAAAATATGTATCCAAAAGATTAAAGAAGCTTCAATCCGTTAATACATACGAGTATACCAGTACATAGACATAGTACCTATGTAAGTCATATAAATAACATTGTCAGCCAAAAGCAGACAAGATGCGTTGCCATTCCATTGTCACCATCTTCTTTACTATTTCGATTCATCATTTTAGGTATTTCTTCATCGTATTTCAGAGAAAGTACACGAATATATTTCTTTCGGTTTTTTATTTCCGTTTTTTCTTCCATTTTTTATTTATTATTATTAAATTTTTTTTGGATTTTTTTGAATGGCTTTTTAAGGCTTTCGACTTATTTGCTATAAAAAACATATCAGTGCAACAACAAAATAAGATAAAGTTTGCTTTAAAAACTGTCGAATGTTTCGGCAATAATTATTATATTACAACAACAACAACAAAACATTGGCGGGCGACAACAAACAAAAAGCGCCAATATGTACAAAACAGTGTTGGCACTTTTCATGCGACTCTGATTTGGGTATAGCGTAAAACAAGCGACTCTATTCAAATAGTAGGAACATATTTTTTTTTATTTTAAAGCTCAAAAATTGCAAAAGAAAATTTGGAGATATCGGCTTATGAGTTTTTGTTAGGTTTGGATTTGATGGTGTTTGAAAAAGTTCTTTGAATTGAATCCAAGTTTTAAGCGATTAAAAATGGTTTGACTATAACTGAAGACATCCATTTATATAAAAAAAAGTTAAAAGTTAAAATCGACTGCTTGACATTAGACTGGCCATCACTGATACACTGTGAGACGTTCAGCCCGGCCCTGCTTAGCCAACAAATAAACAAGCAAACCAGCGAACAAACAAACATTTGGATTCGGAGGTATTGTGCTGTGCCGCCTGCAAAGAACTTATGTAAGCTGGAAACATTTTTTTCGTTCGTTTTGAGATTTTCTCTTAACGGTCCACGGTAACCGCCATTTAGACGCACCACATAGCTCTGTGCAGCCGTCGCTGTCGTCGTCTCGTCGCCTCGACAATACATTTTAGTGCGGTACTTGAGATAATTTTTTGTTGTTTTTTTTTTGGATTTTCGGTTCGAAGGTATTTTCGAAATTTATGCCTACAAATGCGGCGGCGGCTACAATACCGTGGCACGATGCCGATGCTATGCCGCCGCCTATCGGAACGATCAATAGTTTGGGATCGCGCTCGCAGAGTAAAAGCACGGAAGTATTTCTCCTCCGCTGAGGTTGAGAGCTGAAGTGGTTCGCCGTGTCGCTTGGAATGGCGTATTTATTGTATTTATGCAACACACCGAGCTGGCACAAAACTTTCGAGCTGTTGTTGTTGTTGTTTGTATTGCAAAGAAAGGTGAAAAGGTTTGTTTTACAATTTAGCATGTCCGTTTAAACTTTAAAGTGTCTCTGCTCAGCGGTAATGCTCTGAAAGTTTTTTTTTGCAATTGGCTGATATCGTTTTGATTGAAATTCATTTGCTGAATTTTAAAAGGAAGCGAACATTTTTTAAAATCTCTTTATTTGACAGATACGGATTGATTTTGGGATACTTCGGGCGTTCTGTTTTTTATAAACAAGTTCAATCTTAAAATTTTCTGGTAATATTAAGACTTTTAACTTAAGGAAGCTTTGTCACAATAATGAAAATATTTTATATTAAAAATGATATTTTAATTCGAACGACCAATGAGGTTCTCCACTATCTCGCTTATTATCTCAAGATAAACGTTGTTGTTGTTGTTGTTTTTAATGAATTATTTTAGACTTGTTAAGCATATTTCAATGGCTTGAAATCCAAAACCGATAAATCCATAAAAATTTCATTGAGAAAAGTACAACAAATTGATTACTTTCTCCAATATAATTTCAAAAAGTATTCGCCTTTTGGTTTTTTAAATTAAAACTGAAATTTTTGAGCGATTTAAAGATTTTACATAACGATAATCTATCGATTTTTTTTTTGATGACCTTAAAAGCTTCAGGAATAAGGCTTGAAAAATATTTTTTTTATGCAAATTTTGTATGTTTCCAAAGCGATCGTAATTTTTACATTAAAAAGTGGTTAATATGATGTTAAAATGTAACGTAATTTCAACTTAAAAAAAATCAATTTTGTTCAAAATTAAATTTATCAGATACTGATTTAAATCTTCCGATCTATCTGACAATCTTAACGAACTAAATCGAAAAATTGCTAACATTAAATGCATTGTTGCTGATTGCACCAACATTTTTTGTTGTAAACAGAAATTCTCAACTTTTCTTTCGACCATTCAGTGTAAACGCAAAGATTAGTACGAAAAGTATCTCATAAGTTCTTTTAACTTGTGACTTGTAAGTATGAACAACTTTTTTTGTGATCGTTTTATCCACACTAACTTTCTAATCTAGATAATCTCTCTGCTTCTGTAAGCTAACTCTTATTTCTATGCAAGAACAACAACAACAACAACGACAACAAAAGATGTTAGAGTGCTGCTGGCTGTGTCAGTAGTAGAGAAAACCGAAACATCAAATCTTTAGCTATGATGAGATTCTCTCGACGTCGCTCCATTAACGACGCGTCCGTCGTGCAAAAGCCGCCGCCGTTGACGATTCTTGAGCGCGCGCGTTGTGTTGTGTGGAGTTCGTTGACCGCACGGCCAAGTGCTGCCGTAGTCGAACAACACGATCAATATGCCAAATATGCAACCAGGAACCAAGCAAAATAATAAAAAAATAAAAAAAACGCCAAAACTTTTATTCCGATCCGATCGATCGAAGTTGCTAACTAAAGCTGGTTATATTTCTTTTGTTTCGAGGCGTAGCGACGAAGCGTCCGTCGGTCCCGCAACGCTTGCGCAAAAACGTGAGCAAAGTGTGATACGCTGAGCCCGAAAGAATGAAATGAACTTTACGCGTACTTTAGACCGGAAAAAAACCATACAACAGATAACTGGTGTATATGAGGCATACGTAGTTATGTCTCGTAGTTAAGTACATGACGACTCTAGCAGCCGCGTTCATTAGCGTTGACGCTATTTCGAATGTGGTTCTGTCTCTCTTTTTTTTTGTGGATTGAGGAACTTTAATTTATTTTGTTTTTTTGTTTTTGGTCGTTGTCATCGTCGTCATATTGTATGATGCATACTCGCGGTTTAAACGCTTTTTACGGTTTTGTTTGTATTTTTTTCTGCTATGGATTGTTTTTTTTTTTTTTGGATTTTTTATTTAACGTCGCGTTGACTAAACTTACTCACATGGCATGGAGATCAACGAACGGACCAAAACTTTGTTTACATATGGCGGGCGCTATTTTTAGCATGGCGTTTAGATATTTTCGGCCACTCTTCCGGTAACTCACAATCACAATCAAATCAATGACCTTTTTTTGCACGCTTGGGGAATGCGAATGCGAATGTGAATCGGAATCGGAATCGAAATCGTTTGTTGTTGCTGTTGTTGGTGTTGTTGTCGAGTGTGGGCAGTAGGGGTTGACAAACTTTTTGCTGGCTGCGACTGTGATCAGCTGTTTTTTGTTGGTGTTGGTGTTGTTATGTAATCATTTTTGATATACAAAAACACAAAAACAAAAAAAAAAAACAACAAATTAAAACGTCGCGAGTTGATTGACTTTTTGCTCGTTTCGAGTATTTTTTCTTTTGTTACTGTTGATTTTTGTTGTTGTTGTTCTTGTTGTTGTTTTTATTTTAAATCGCGTCGTCGATGAAAGTTTTCGACCCTCGTAACAGCATTTTTTGGGCATGCGAAACAAGAAAGTTACGTTATGGGTCGTTGGCATTTGATCCCGCTTTTGTTGGGGTGGGTAATGGTTATTTATTAATATTATTATTATTATTTCTTCTTAACAACCACAAGAGTTGATTCATTATGTGGATTTAATTATAAAGCGAGTTAAATGATCGTTTGGATTGAATTTTGATTTTGGGTTTTTACAGGTGCATGTTTCGATTTTGGGGATTTTCATACGTTTTTTTTTCGAGGTGTGGTCGTTAGCGTTATAGCTTTACAATGTTTCGTGTGATTTTTGTGATTTGAGGAAAATCTTCTATTAAATATGTATGCACCGAAAAAACATATATCTCAATCTATGTTATATATAGTTTAATTTCTTAACCAGGAACACTTGTAGACAGACTTCAACTGAGTCGAAGTGTTTATGGTTATTTTTTAAATAAAGTTAAATAACATCAAATTTGAGCAATTCCACTTTTACCAAGTAGAGTGACATTTCCATATTTCACATTGTTCATATCGTTACTAAGTTAAATTCATTCTAAAGAGTTGAATTTTTTTATAAAGTTACTGACAGTAATTATATCATTTCAGATAATAGTTTTAAATATCCTAGAATTAATATATTAATAAGCAAAATTATTGAGATTTTTTTACCTTAATATACTAATTGAACCTTCCAGACCTAACTCTTTATACATACATATGTATGTTCCAGGTTTTAACAAAATGTATCCATTGAGATAGAGTATAGATACAATTGAAGAAAAGTTTTACTTTCATAATATGAACATATTTATAGGAAATTATTTAAGGAGATATCGAATGCATAACTAAAGTTTTACAAGTCTAAGTTTTTCCTTTTTATAAACAAATAATAAAAGTTACTATTTAGCCCTAACTATCTAACGAATAGTGTTCCGAAGTCCTCGAATCATTCAGGAACATGAACCGAAGTTTTAGTATAGATTTGACTAAGGTTCTTTGAAAGTAGCTTTTAAGTATTTAAAAGTTGTTTCAAGTTCCAGTTCAAAAGATAATGGCTATGAGAAAACTGAGTTGATCAGAATAACAAAGGTTAATTGAAGTTCACGAGAAAACATAAAAAAATATTCAAGACAAGCTGTTCAGTTCAATAAATACAAACTATGAACAGTTATTTTCAACTTATTTACAGTATCGATAAAAGTGTTAATCAGAATCAGAGTAAGTCATTATCAGTTATATATGTATATAGTAAATTCTTAAGTCAATATATCGATCTTTTCTTGATTTTTCTATAATCGACCAACTGCGATGGCGTACGTAAAACCGTTTCAAACGCTCACGACCACATTTAGGCAATATGTGTCCAAGCGAGACCAAACATAACCAACAACGCCAGCCGAAGTGGCGCTCGTGTTTTACTCGTCGTTTACTCTGCACGTTATCCGAACAAATTGTCAGTTGTTCGTGCCGACGACGGTTGCTCGATCGACGACGACGACGCTTGCGCTGTTTCGTAGTGGATGAGGTACACACCTCTGCAGTATAACTGTAGTTTTTGTAGCAATCTTACACGCACACAAACACACATAAACACGCACACACACACACACACACACACAAAGAAAGAGAGAAGGCAGCACTTTTGCAGTGGTATATGTAGGTCTACGTCCGATTTTACTTTCACTTTCAAAGGTGTACGAACTTTTGTGTTTACATGTGGTTCAAACGATTTGGCTTTGGCTCTCATTCTTTCGTTTCGTTTCGGCATGGCATGGAATGATGATGGCTCTGACTGAGACTGCTCCCATCGTTTGACTTGTGCGCCGACGCAAACGGTTTGGATTTGTTGTTTTTGTTTGTTGTTTTTTTTATAGTTAGTTTGTTGAATTGGGAATTGGGATGCGAAGCAATTGATGACTGGTCTGTTTGTGGGCAGTGTGGTGGGGGGGCAGATCGCTTTTGTGTGTTAATATGTGGTAACTCGAACGTTAAGGTGTGGTGAATAATACAGGGAAATGGGGAAATGTTGACAATGCGGCAGTATCAAGTGTGAACCAAAGTTGGACACAGAAGAAGTTACCAAAATGATTTCCTCCGATCTGATAGATTTTTTACAGCTTTGGTTTTGTCAGTTCTAAGGATCATTGGATGGAGTCAGAGATTATAGTATAAAAAAGATGGTAGTCTTGTGTATAAATAATTAATCGTCTCTTGAGTTGATTAAATACTGAATTGTATACGAGTACCTTATGTCCAGAGAGTCAAGTATCTGGCCCGGGTTGGGGATCAACAAATGGAGAAGTCGACACTGAACTCAAGACATCTCGTACACATGCTTTCAAGATTGTTTAAAATATTATGCAAAATAGTTAACTAAATTAAAACAAGCAACGATTTAAGATTCATTGTTTCAAAGGCATCATTTAACTATTTTGGTGCCTTGACAGTGACCATGTAAGCTGGACAAAATTACATAAATACCTTTGATTGTCGTCGTAAACTACAGAAAAGAAAAAAAAAAAGAAAAATCGACATTAACAAAAGAAACAAACCAATAATTGCACAAAATTGCCCATAAACAACGAGCGATAACTTCGAAAATATATCGATAGTGACTGTAAGCAAAAGTCAGCATAAACTAACAACAACAAGAACAACAACAACAACATCGACAACAACAACAACAATCTACAGTGGCGTAAATAAAGAGGGCTGTCGCGCACAACCGCAACATGAACCACTGCACCAACATAGTCGGTGGACACCACTGCCTCACTGACTGCTTGACTGCCACAAATTACAACTCAGTGTGCGCGCGCGCTCATTCATTGGTTTTAGTCGGTCGGTCATTGACCGTGCGACTGCGACGCCAGCCGCGACGTCGACTAAGACTTAATCCGCTGTTTCGATTTACGACAGACTGACTGCGCTTGGCTTCGTCGCATCGCATCGCGTTGCGTTGCGTTGCGTCGCAGCACTGGCCCAAAGTGGCTGACTGGCTGACTGGCTGGCTGACTGGCTGAGTGGCGGCGGCGGGCTTGCACAACGCCATACATTGTTGATTGCATTGGCGAATTGGCGGTCGTTTCAATGAAATAACAACAATTTGTGTGATTTTTTCAGTTTTTGGGTTTTTGTAATTTCAGAATGCCCGCACTCAGTAAGCGAGTTTGTGTGGCAGGCAACTTTACATACATACACATGTACATATGGACATGCAAATAGCTAGAGTAAAGGTGGTTTTAGAGCGGCATGACGGCGTTTGTTTTGATTTTTTGCGCATTTGGGAGGCAAGCAATGTGCTGCCGCCTGACAGATATTTGGTGGTGTAACTTATGCAATACCCATGCAGATGGCCGCTTTGGACACACCGAAAATCAAGAGGTCTTTGATCTCTCTGATGGGTTGACCAAGTTGTTGTTTGGAATGCTCTTATACGAACGCAGACAAACAAAGTCAAACGATGATGCTAAAGTGTGATATTTTCATGGAAGTCGGGTGTTATAAAGCGAGTTAAAAAGTTTAGATAAAGGAGGAATACCTAATTTTACCCTTTTAAACTATGACGGTTTCGGTGATCTGGTCTTGCGGTTTCAACTTTTCGTTAGATTTAAGCGTTTTTAAGGTAGTACCATATTCCCTACCCAGAAAACCCACGAACGTGTTCTCCGATCTCTCTATTGCGGTCATATTTTTTTGAAAGGCGTTACTCTTTTGAGGTTCGGGAAATTATGAAGCTTTATGAAATCCCTTCAAAGATCTTAACATGACTTTAATAAAACAAACCCATTAAAATATCAGCCTCGCATACTGCTGACTTCTTTGGTGCACATTCCGGAGTACATGTTGGAATTACAATCTCCGAGATTTTGCGCGCCATGAATGAAGCCCAAAAAGTTAAGTTTCGCATTACAACTTCGCGGCTTCTAATGCTGAGCTGAGCTGAGTTACCAACCTACCAACCAACCAACAACAAAAACAACAGTAACAACACTTAGTCACAAATAACAGCAACAAGTGCTGCCATCAAATGCAGTCCACAGCTAAAGTTTAGCGGCAACAACAAAAACAAAAACAACAACATCGATGACGACGACGTCAACGTCTGCGACTTGCTCGACAAGTTAGTGGCTGCGGCAGCGACTGTGACTGCTGCTGATGTTGCTGCTACTCTGCTGCAATATGGAGGCCTGTTCGCTTAAAGTCAATGAACTCACCGCGAGCCAAACAAACTGTGGCACCACTTCGTTCCAAACGTGAAACATTTGGTGTGTGCGTCCGTGTTCGTCTGTCTGTCGGTCGGTCGGTCTATCTGACTGACTGACGGTTTTTCAGTTTGTCATAGTGTTCACTTACTGAAACGACATCGACTAAAAAGCAAAAATCGCCACAGTCCCAAGAGTTGACAAATAGCGAGACCAAGCGACTGCATCAACCCACCAACCGACCAATCGACCAATCGACCGACCGACGGATTCAACGTGGTAACGTCAAACGTCTTCGTATTTGCTGGCGCTCCTCATCTTCGCATTATCAAGGCATTTTTAGTTTGGGAATGGTTGAATATAGGTAACCCACTACAAGTTGAAGTTTGTGTGGAGCGTTGGAAGCTTGTTGTTATTATGTTTGCGCAGCCTTAACAAAAACAAAAACAACAAAATAAATAAACATTGCGCGAGAAGCATTTGAATAGCGTAACAACATCGAACAAAAAGTCCATTGACTTGTTGTCTTCATGTCGAGGCGGTTAGTTGACTGGTGCTTGGCACAGTGGCCGGAAAACTGAGTGACTTAATGACTGACTTGTGCCATGGTAAAGTAGAAATGCGTACGGATTTGGATTTATTTTTGCTCTTAGCTTAGATGATTAATGTGTGGGTGTATTGTTGTTGTTTTTGTTGCTGTGGAACAGAATGCGATGAAATATGTTTTGAGTAATTTATTTAGAGAATATTTTCATCTTGTGTTTTCAACTGAGTATGGGATGCATTCGATTTAGTTGGGATGGAATGAGCTAACAACAAAAGTTCTTAGAAAGTTTTCATTGATTTGATTATATAGAAAATTCACAACTAGATTTTAGACTAGCCTAAACGATATTTTATTTATATATTTAGGTTACATATGTAATAAGCCATTGTCAAAGAAACTTGGAAGAAACGCCAATGGGCTTAAAACTAGCGATGTAATAAAGTATTGAGATGTGTTAAGGTAATGTCATGCTAATAAGTTATTTAATCTGAAAAGCAAAAGATTCTGCTTGGAATGACTTTAAGTGCTTCAAGTTACCAAAGTCAAGGATTGGAATTTTGTCGACGTTTGAAGTTGTATTAAATTAGATAATTGTTGAACTTATTGATAAATTAATATGCTTGATTTGAATTCTATTAAAGTGTACCGAATTGAAAAGATGGAATTAGTTGGAGTCTATTGTCTATAAACGAATTGAATGGAGTCCAAGAGATGCTTCTTTGTGTATTGAGTATTAACTCGAGTTAGTGTAATTTTGTATTTAATGCAACTTGCCGCAAAAGACATAATACAAAATACATAATACTAACATACATTTTGTTAATAGCGGTTAATGACCGCGCGACCGACAAACTACTACTACAACAACAATGACAACAACAACAGCTTTGCGTAAAATGTTGTCGACCCACTGAACCAACTTGTCACTGGACATACTTCATGGCGACATTTAATTTTATTAGCACGTTATATTCCACAGCAGCAACAGCAGCGGCGGTCACTAAAAATTGCAGTTGTCTGTTGGCCTGTTTGGGTAGAAGCAGCCTCAGCGGCGGCGGCGACATTTGGTGGTGCCATCTTTTTATTTTTATTTGTATTTGTATTTTTTTGTTTGCGATAATTACTTGTGCGCTGGCTGGAGCGATCACTCTTGGCGCTGGTGTAACCTTCCAACTGCAAAATCGCGCGCATGTTGCGCATGCGCAAAAACAACACAATTAAATTAATGTTAACATACTTTGTTGTTGTGGATGTCGATGCGACTGATGTTGTTGTTTATGTTTTTGACAGTAGTCGATACTCAACAACATGTCGGTCGCCTCATAATCAACGTCGCATACAACTTGACCCGCACCCAAACCCAAGTGCGATGGGTTCCACCTCTCACAATCTGGTCGTAGGTAGTCGCCAGCAAACACTCTGGCAATTTTCTCCACGAATCGGCAATTACATTTATTTTTGAGGCCAAAATTAATTACAAAACTTTTGGTTATTGTTGTTGTTGTTGGTGGCGGCGCGAGAAATGCGGAAAATTGCAAATAAAACTGACGCGAGGCACTTTGGGCCTGGTTGGACTGAAACGAGACGAGCCAAGCCGCCGCCGACACAAACGATAATGGTCGAATTGTGTTCGTCTTATTTTGGTTTTCAAAAACGAAAATTTTGTTTTTGTTTTTTTCTCGGTTACTTTCGCAAGTAATTGACATCAATTTTATGCGCAATGTTGCATGCTGCAGCTGCTGCTGTTGTTTTGGCGCTCCTGCTTCGTGCGTTGTTGTACCCTTATGGGGGCATAACTTTTATTTCGAGGCCAACATGAGGCCACGACATTTTCATGTTGTGTCGAAAATAAAAATTAAAATTGGCTAAAAATAACTCGAACTGAAAGAATCAAAAAAATGAAATGAAGAAAGAAAGAAAACCAAAGCCACACCGAAATGAAAGAAAAAAATAATAATGAACCAAGAAACAAGATCCAACATCCAAAACGAGTTGAAGTTTTCGAGTTGCGAAAACATTTCCGAGCACAGCACGAAATGATAAATTGGTGAAATGCAATTATGGCCCATTGTGCCAATGTGGAAATGGTAATTGCGTTCGTAACGGTAACTGTGTGAACATGTCTCGACCGGAGTACCTTCATCTTTTACTGCTTCAATCGTACTACATCTTGGGTGCGTGCGACTGTCTGCACGGGCGTAGCCATGCTGAAGTGGATGCCCCTTTGGCTTTGTTTATATTTTGTTGGATGATTTGAAAGAATACTCTTGGTCTTATATTTTTCTTAATTACCGGATATTAATTCCGGAATATGACAAAAGTTTTTGGCTGAAAGAAGTTTTACCATTTAAGATAAATTTGTTTGTCATATTAACCTATAAAAGTGTAGCATACATTTTATATGTTTCTATTAGAAGCGATTATTTTTCTCTTCTCCTAAAAATTTGCCATGCGTCCCCCTTCCCCGCCCTTCTATTATCCATTCTCGACATAAGTTCAACGTTGTATGCTATTCTGTCTTTGTGTAATGTTGTATAGGGAACTCGATCCTGAACTGATTTTATAAACAAAAAAAACTAGTTATGAATTGTGCCCATGTTGAAGCTTTAAATTAACATTTTTATCAAATTCGTTCCCTATAATCTCAACTATTTCTACGCCCTTGTGTATCTGTTAGTTTGCTTCTTTCTCTCTGTAGGGTGATTGATGTTTTAATTGCAGTACATGAGATATTTACGCTTAATGACACATATAGCAGGGCAAATTGATTTTGGCAGTACGGGCGCAAAATTAACATAAACTTTTATTTAAAAGCGATATGTAGGTACATGTTAAGGTGTTCAATCCAGGATTTGCGAGATCCCGAACGTTTTGTCAATACCAAAAACTTTTAAGTCTGAGATTCCGAAAGTTTGAAAATTTTTATAACAAATTTTAGATATGTTAAAAACTTTAGTACAAAATTTCGTTCTCCAATTAAGAAGTTAAATTACACATTAAATAAAAGGAAAATATTTCTCTAGAAATTGATATATTCGCTTCGGTTGGTAATAGTGGACAACATCTCCAGCTTGCCTACAATTAGCTTCATTCTATTTCTCCGCCTGAAGAATCTACAAGACAGCAAACAAAAAAGAACAATTTGTATCTTCAGGTTAGGTATTGTAATACCGCGATTTTCGAAAATATCCCAGGAATGGATGCCTTCATGGGTGTGTACGAGTATTAAGCACAAAGGTTCGCAAATCGAGAATTTTTTAAAAAGCGGAGTTTTAGGATGTTTCCACAGACGCTTGCAAATCAAACATTTGAATGCCAACCGAGCATCCTAACTTTCCATTTTGATTGCCTTAACATTTCAGAATTGTCATCACGTTGTGTCGCATTTGCGTTTTTGCTGTCGCTATTGATTTTGTATCGGCGCTCAAGGATTAGACGCGTGCGTTGCTCCGCCCGGCAGTCGTCGCACGCACGTTTGCCGTCGCCGCACTTGACATTTACATAACGAAATGCAATTGTCGCTATTGCGCTGTCACAGTGGCAGCGCCTGTCGCTGCTGCAGCTAAACTTAACAAATACAAATTGAAAACGGTTTGCGTCGTCTGGTGTCGGCGACATTGTTGCGCGACATTGAATTGTTGCGTCTGTTTGTGCCTTCGCCTTGATAGATCAGGGGAATACCGATTGATTTGAATATATTGATTCGATTTGATTTCATTTGAATTGAGACTTTATTAATTTTCAAGAACATTTTGAATATTTGTAAAATACTTGAGAGAATTTATTTATATATTTCTGGCCGGCATTTCAGACTCTAGGATCAAAATAAATTGCTCAGTTTCTCAATTTTTATAAATTGAAATGACATTCCAAAGAAATATTTTCAATGATATTTGCTTATACCAAACAAATTACATTGAATATTGAAGTTAAAATGAAAATTGATCGATTTAGAAACAAACAAAACTATTAAAAATCGTTTTTTCTTTCGGATGTGTGTCGAAACTCACGTAGCTTCAAACGTAAAATTCCGCTTCACCTTGTACACGAAACCCTGACAAAAAATCTTTGACTTTGAAAAGTTTCGGAAAATAACTTCAAAACATTTTGAGGTATCATAATTCAAACAAACAGTTCGAAAAACAATGCCCAAATACCCTTCAAAGGGCCGGCCAAATGCCATGAACTCTTACGAACTCGCTGGATTTTTCCGCATTAAAACTAAAAATACATTTTTTTGAATATATTTAGAATTTATTCATACATAAATATAATTGAAATATAATTTTTTGTTTCCATAGTTTCGACACCGCACCGCACCGCATCGAGGAGATCATTGATCTCGGCGGTAAACAAACTTACCGAAAATTTATGTTATCAAATTTTTGAAGTCGGAAACTAACGCCAGTGGATAGGCACTGCTCGAATGCTGATGATGATGATGACCCACCATTGCGGAACCTTGGAATTAGCATAAGACGTTGCTCCATATACTAAATTAAAACTAAACACATACAAATTGACTAATGCGGCGGCGGTGGCGGCGGCATTAGCGGCGACAGCGTCAGCGTATCATGTTGGCAAACAAATTTTCTGTTGACGCGATTAAGTTTGCTTTTGTTGAGTTTCTCACGCGACTTTGTTTAACATCGAAATCGGGTTAAGTCGCTCCCTCGCTCTCTTCCTCGCTGGTTCGCTCTCGCGGTTGGTTTGTTAAATTGTTTATATTTTAATAACTGCTTTAATGGGCTTATCAGTTAAATATTTTCTTTCGGAATCATGTTGCGAGGTAATCTGGACATTAAGCGCAATTAACCCTTGAACGATTTAAGTCACTAAAGTGGAAGTTAAGTTATAAAGTTTAAATTAGAAAATCGTTTATTAAATTTATTTAAATAAATAAAAAACTGTAATATATTAAAAAAGATATCCCTGATATTATTTTACATACGAGTATAAGAACTTTAAAATAGTTATTTCTCTTACAATATTTGTCTCTCTTTATTTCCGTTCGCTCTCTTTTCACGCCTAAACTTCTAGGGGATCTGAAGACTATATGAATTTTGCTTCGATTCCTTTGGAAAACTGAAATAAATTAATTGACAAAATCTTTTCGGAAGAGATGTTATTAACCCTTAAAAGGTCCTTAATATAAATCCAAACTTTATTTGCATGCAAATAATTTTTAATCACTCTAAAATTTGGGTTATCCAAATCTTGTTTTCTAATTTGTGAGCTTATTAAAAGAAGATATTTCCGTATTTTTTTCAGCAGTTTTTCGATCTCATCTGAAGTCTTTTCTTTAGAACTAAAGATACATTTTTTTTAAGTTAAATTCAAGTAAATATTTAAGGAAGCCGCCGAGACCGAAAAGAGGTTATAATGGCCACTTGATCTATATATAATTTTTTTAAGTCTATCTATTAAAGTCTTGGTAAAAATGTTTTCTATTGAACTAATATTTTTTCTGGTAATTACTTGACTTTAGTAAATAAGAAATCTTTACTTGTGTACTAATTTAGAACAAATTTTCAAATTAAAAATTCAAATGTGGGTCTACTTGCCGGGACAATTCAATGAATTGGCAATTTTTTTTTTGAAACATTTTTTTGACTGACTTAATAAATAAGAGCATCTGGCGGTATATATGTACATACTCGAATAAGTTGAAGCGCTGCTTGGGTCAATTTACACTTGTAAATATGACGCCAAGTCAAGCAGGCAGCGAGTGTCTGTAACGCTGACTATTCCATGGCGTGGCATGGCTTATCTTTTGTTTATTTCATGAATTATATTTTACAATTGCAGCACTTTTTTGTATGTTTGTTTGTTTGTTTGCTTTTTATATGTATGTGTACATATGTAACTAGTTATTTATTTCTTATTTTTGGTTGTTTTATGTGTCAAGGTAGTTTTGGTACATTTTGCTGTTCTCCGCTGTTTTTGAATGTTTTTATTATTTTGTTTCGTTTTTGAAACTCGGTCAGAGGAAATAGAAATTTGTTTATCTCATATTTTTCGGAGTTACTAAGCGCAAATAAATAATTTTAAATTTATGTTTACGTTTACGTTTACATTTACGAAATCGCATCGCATCGCTTTGTCTGCGAATGAAGACAAATTTGTTCAGCGTTTCCGTTTACTTTGACGCAAGATGATAGGGAAATTAAATCAATTTGCAATTCGCTTTCTTTGTCTCATATGTGGTACAATTAAATAAAACGGAATAAAAGGGTTGTTCGAGTACTTCCGGTGAAAGTTCGGATTAGTTACTATTTGTTCAGTAAACTTTTATAACAAAGATTGCTTTAGTTTAAATTAGTACTTATTATAATTTTGTATAAATTTACATATGTATGTGCAAAGTTACACAAAGTTACATCTACACGACATATTCATTTTATTGGATGTATCCGATGTAACTTGAACCAAAATTTCATGAACTAAAAAATATTTCAAAAGGAATTTTCAATTAAAAAATTTTTAAACAACAATAAAAATAAAATTATATAATATATGAATTGAGTATGCAATTTCATGTAGTGGGAATATACGGGTACTTTGTTTAAGTATACACATTTGAAGTGGCAATGTTTAATATTTTGTACTGAAATTCTAAACGATGTTTAAGTATAAAAACAGTTAAAGTGTAAATTTGTAATTAATGGTGTGAAAGCGTTTTCTTTACAATTACTTAATAATTTTCGTGTAAATTTACACATGTGCAAATCACTTTCTACATTTTCATATATGCAAACTTGAACACAAATGTCATTGACTTCAAACTATTAAATTGTGTAAGTTTACACATTCACAGAATATATTCGAAAAATGAACCAATAAACTTTAAACAAATTGTGTAAATACTAACACCAAGTTCCTTTTGTGTACATGAACCCCATTGCACTAGATGGCTGACAAAATCAACAGAGATTGATTGATAACAAAATAACAGCAAAGTGCACAAAATGCGTAATAACGCACAATAACTGTCAACTGCAACGAGGGACCCCACTGCGTAAATTTTGTATTTACGCAAAAAATAAAATCCCCACAAAGAACCAAATTCCAAACTGAAATTCAAAAGATGCCAAAACACGTATCAGTGTCTCTTGTTGTGTATATGTGTGTGTGTGTTTGCGTGTGTTTGTTAGTGTGTTTAACTAGTGGATGTGTTCGGCGTGCGTAATAAAAACAATTTTAAATACCTTGACATCTTTCATAGTCACTGCGAGCGTTCATTAAACCCATTCGTATACAACAACTAAAACAACACACCTACTAGGCTGGCAGCAAAGCAAAATCACACAACACCATTCCACGATGCGGATTTGCATTTGACAAATACAACGAGCGCTCTAGCTACATTTTCATTTTCGATTTCATACAATCCATAAGATTCAAATCTACACTTACAAATTTCGGTAATAATTGTTTAAAAATCTGTTAAGTTACTAGTTGTATATGAATTAGAAAGAAAAAAAACAAAAGATAAGATAAGATAAGAAATTACCTGAGGGATCGTTTATTAATCAGGATACGCTTTAAATGTATCTTTAAGATAATAATGCCAGATTAAAGATCATGAGAATTGGTTTATCGAGTTAAATAAATATCGTAAATCAATAAATTCGTCAAGCAGTTTTATTTGATGCAACAACCCTAGCGGAGTGTAGTTTCATTTTCGATGCTTCTACATAGCAAACTTGTTCCCCTCAGAAGATATGTTAAAATGTTTGATGAAAGAGCGGCAATTGAAAAATATCTGTCTCAGCAACGTTTACCGAGAATTGAACCTGAGACGTTTCGCACCAGAGACAAATGAATTAACCATCACCCTACGCTGACGACAAAACAGGCAGAAGAAGAGTTTATTATATTTATTTGTCTGGAAATTCCAAGCGACTGTAAATCTGAGATAACTATTTCACCCAAAATCCTAACATAGTAGAGTTTGGGAGTCTAAGGCTAAACTTAAAATTTTACACATAATTTCCAAATAGAAAATCTGTTAAGAAAATTACTTAACACTTCATTACCTTAACGGGCCGAAATGGACCCTGATGTTTTATCGAAAGTTTGTTTAACAATTTCAGATTTCAGTGTAAAAATACCAAAACACGCGAGAGTCGAGTGCGAAATTAGTATAAATAACAAAATTGTCTCATAATTCTGCAGCGGCAAGAAAACAGCAGCAGCGACAGTAGCGCTGCCGCTTGTGCCGCTGTAATCGCCACAGTCAGCCTCTCTATAGTAAGCTGCATGTACGAATTAACGAACGAGAGCTAACGTTCTGCATCGGAATCTGCATCTCAAGCGACGACGACGACGAAAAAACGCAAACGAATCGAGTGGCGCGCAACTCGAAGCGGTGCAGCGCGTAGTTCAATGGCTTTTGCGCCATTTTGAGATCAATGCACCTGAGCGCGAGCTGCTGCTGTCGATGCTGCCGCTGCTGATGCCGAGGCTTATGCTGCCAGTGTGGTAGCAGTTTGATTGGGTTTTTTTTGTGTGGATTTAGTGGCGGCAACAAAGTTTTCTTGTCTTTGGATTGTTTGCGAAATGTTGCGTTGCAGCAGCGGCTGTTGCGGCAACGCGCGTCACTTGTGGCGCTGCGCAGAAAACCTTGCGCATGAACGAATCCATGGACACATTCGCCGAAAAGTGCGGCAACGGCTGTTCTGCGGCTGCCGAAGATTGTTGAACTGTTGCCGCCGTCGTCGCAGCCGCCGACTGTTGACTGAATTGACGGCGGCGCTGGCGGCGGCGGCGGCGGTGCAAGTGTCGGAAATTAATAAAATGTGTGTTTATTACAAAATTGCGGTGGATTTTTGGTTTTGATTTGAGAAAAATTTTTTAAAATAAAAAAACCCGTTTTTGGGGATTTTTTGTTTCTTCTACTATTATTATTATTTGTTTTTTTTTTTTCATTCGCGAGTGGCGTGCAAATCGAGCGCATTTCATTGATGCCGACATATTCCGGCGGTAACTCGTTCTGACATTTCTATCAATGCGCGCGCGCTCGCGCTCGTTCGTTCGTTGTAGGCATGTGGCAACATTCTAATTTAAATTGCGCGCCAACTTTGTTTCAACACCTGCGATCAGATCGACGACAACGACGCTGCATGGAAATGAACGCTTGCGGCAGGCCTGATTAAATGAGTGACTGAGTTGGACTTGTGTATTCCATGCATACGAAATTGCGTTGTATTCTATTGACATATTGCCATTAATTGCATGTAGTTAGTTTGTTCTTTATACTATTTGATATAATATAAATCAATTTGATTTTGTTCTTCAGTTAAAATTAATTTGTGAATTTCATAAAAGTAAGATTTCTTCAAATCAAATTCGAAAAGGTTAGGATAGTGAGATCACACACAGACCTATGGAGGTCCTCCTTTGGATAATAACTCTGACGTTACTTTGTAGTATGCATCCATCATAAAAGTACCGGTCGTTAAACCAAAGTTTTTGATCTTTGATAATCCATTCCTGGAAAGATTCGTAATTGTGCAATGGCGACCTGGCCGAGAAATCCACATCTGGTTAAACTTGATAAAAAACACTACAAAATTTAATATTTACTAAGATATCTACCCAAACATTTGTAATGCTTCATACATGGACCTATTGGAGGATCCTTAGAAACAATCGAATGAAGTTTTAAAAATGTTAATTATTCTTTTCTAGGTTAAAATGCAAAATTCTGTGCAACGTCATTTCCAAACGCTTGTAATACCTTCTTAAACTGTCCATTTGATTCGCCACAGTTTCTATTGGATAACTTTTTTTATTTTATACATCGGTGAATCCTAAACGATACAAAATCAGTTCATCTTGTGCTCCAATGCGATGTTTTTGAAAGTTGATTTTGCATTTGGCACCAGTTCAACATTTGATTGCGACGTTCACATTTATGTAAATACAAGACAGACACGCTCGTACACTGTCGTAAGTTTAATTGAGTATGATTGATAAATGATATTGTACGTATTTTGATAGAGGGGGATTTTATTTTTTAGCTATATTCTTAACAAAACTTTTTTAACATATAAATTTGTGGACATATCGTTAATATTAATCGTAAATTCTATTTAACAGTCTTAACCATACTCTCTTTACTCTATATTAATAACAATGCAATATATTAACTTTTATGCTATTTTGTAGATCTACATATTTTTTACAGTTATTTCCATGTAACTATCTAAACAATATAATTTCATTTAGCTCCGAGTTCAAAGAATCATCCAATTTATCCAATCACGGTAGTTGCAGTGTCATTATCCTCTCATCGATCGAATTTTGGTTTCTGCGCTGCTCGAACGTATTTCGCATAAAGGATGAGCAGCAGGAGTCTCACATAACACCGGCGGCACAGAGTTTAAGTTTATTGACCACCAGCGCAAATGAAGGCTTCAGCTTTTTTGAGGTGCAAATTGCCCGCATGCTGCCTGCCTTCCTACCTACCTACCAATCTACCTGGCTGCTTGCCGCAGGTTGCCAACCATACGAAACAAAGGATAAAACAACAATAAAAAACAAGCAACAGCTAAAAATAAGACTAGTGAAGAACAGCAATGGAGCAGCAACACGATCATCGGCAACTGACTGCGCACATCGGGACGAAATTGAGAATTCTTTCTAGCAGGGAGACATTTTCGGTTCATGAAAAAGTATTATTAAATCATTGGTTTAATTAAAGATAAAAGCCAACTTAAAGTTATTTAATGTAAATGTGAATTCTATGGGAGCATGCAAGAAGAAATCCATTAGGACTGATCTTTAAAGACGTGGTGCAAAATTGTTCCATTTAAATTCAATAAATCAAATATCGGATATGTTAATATGACTTAGGATTTTTTAGTTCTTAAGTTGAATAATTAAAGACAAGATTTTTGGCCAAAACCATTTATCTTTGATATCGGCTAATCTTCAAATACATTTCGTCTCTCTTGAATTGCAGTTAAGCCCTGTGTGCGTATCGTAGAACGATTTCCGAGTGGCGATTTCGTCGTCGTTATAGAGTAGAGTTCCATGTCCTTTTCGTAGGACTTAATGTGATGAGAAGGCAATGATCTTTCGACGAAGAGGCTGCTGAACTCGTTGCGTTTCAATAACGTTCAATGATCTCTTCCCTGGACGAATAGTCGTCGACGAAGCAGCTGTAAAGTGACTGGCCTAAGAAGTCAGTGACTTAAGTTAAGGCATACGCGTGATTAGAAAAAAGAGCAACTTTGGAACGGCGGCGGCGGCGGCGTTGTCGGCTTGGGCAGGATCATTGCCCGTCGTGCGGCATACGAAACAATTGCTCAGTTCGCTGACCGACGAACATACATAAATATATACATATATATATATATATATATATATATATATATATATATATATATATATATATATATATATATATATATATATATATATATATATTTATGTATATATCGACTTTTTCTTCAACTAAGATTGGTTAATGTGCGTCTGTGTCTAACATTGCAGCCGTTTAACATCGCCATCATCGATGAGCTAGCATGTGCGCAGGATCAGTGTCTGGTATCTTGGCTCGTCGAGAAGGTTTTCCGTTCCTTTGCCTTTTGTTATGCCCGTCCTAGGCCATTGAACGAGATTTAGCACATGCAAGACGATAGCCGCTCTGATGATAGAAGGGCGGGCAAAGGCTGCGGGTGCAGGTGAATTTGCATTCCAGCTGAACTACTCTGGACTTTAATGGGTTTAGGGTCAATGAATGCGTCGATGTTTGCTGTTTAATGCCATTTAACTTCTTTGCTGTTATTTTGCTCCTTGTTTGTCAATGTGTGTGTTGCTGGCAACCACCGTTCGTTCCATGCCTCCGGTTGCATTTCGCATTTGCTGCTTCATTAAATCTAGAAGATCGCGCGCGACACTCAACAGACACTCAATTCGAAATGCTGTCCGGGCGGTCACTCACACGACGCACAGGCAGTTCCAGTCCGAGACAATAAAAAAAAACAAAGGGAAACTACAATCGTATGGCTGAGACTACGTGTTTAGTAATAATGCTGCTTCTGGTCGGTTGCCGGTGATCTGTGTTGGCCATGAACTTGGCAAAAAAAACAAAAGCTTCAAAATCTGCTGCCTGCTACTTACTTACTTATAAATCGATGCGTTCTCATTGCAGTCAGTCGATGTTGCTATGCAGCATCTTGGTTTCTAGATATTTTTAAATGGTCTAAAGTTAGTCATGGAAATAATACAACAACACAACATGGCAACGCTCGATGTGTCACTGGCCTCTCTTAGCATGCATTACTCGTATGCATGAGGATAATTTTAGGATTGGTTAACTTTTAATTTAAGTTACAAATTGTTTTCTAATCGGGGATTGATATTATTGAGTTATTCTTAGTGATTTAACCGTTAATAACTAGTTAAGGATTGCCTTGACAATCAAATGTTAATAATAGAGGAAGTATCTGTATATTGAACTAAGGAATTCTGAAGTGCTGGAGGGAAATGCTTCCTTTAAAATTATATTTTTTTTTTAATTATTCAGAAACTTTTAAAACCTTATTGACCTAATACACAGAAAGAAACAGAGATAGATTGAGTGGAAGCAGTCTTACTAGTGTTACTTAAGGTAGGTAAATGATACGTGAGAGGTAAAAGTTAAATGGTTGTGTTATGTCCTCATCTCGGATGAAATAAAGGAACATTTTTTTAATTCTCAATTTAATTTTGACTGTCTGTCTGTCCGTCTGTCTTATTGACTTTTCATCGGTATCTCTCTTTATTACTTCAGGTTAACTTAAAACTCACTTAACCGATCTTATTTAAATTTGGTCGGTATGGTCTGAGGGACCGATATTGATATAGGCTGTATAATATATTCCAACACAACTATTACGCAATATTTAAAGTAATAAATAAAGTAAGTAAATAATCATGTTAAATTTGATTAATTCTGTTTTTTAGATAAATGCGAATAGTGCCTAACCTGGAACAAATTCGAAGAAAGTGACTTTGTGATTGAATTTTTTATAACCAGCCTCAATATTTGATATACAGAATTAAATCAAAAACTAACAAAAGAAACGATTTTAAGCTATAAAAAAAAAATGTTTTCCTAAAACTTTTGTGTGTCTCTTCTTGAAATCGGAGATTGTTTAAAATCACTTTTGATTGCTTAACGTATCTTTAATTCATGATTTGCGATATTGTCCATCGAAATAAATCGGATCAATTCGTGTTGGTAATTGTGCCAGGCTGATCACATGTGAGATTGCCATATGCGTGTTGTTGTTGGTACTGGAATCGCATTAAAATTACGCGACGATCTTCAGTCATTGTTTAGGCATTCGTCGTTGTTATCTTTATCACATTTTGCTTAGGTATCTCCTTACCAAAACGGCGGAAAAATCGAAAAATCGAAAAATAAAAAGTGCTGACCAGGCATTTACAAAGAGGAATACAAAATAAAAAATATAAAGTCAAAAGTAATTGATTTGTCCTCACGACTACCACATATGCTCGTATGTATAAAGGCATATATATATATATATATGTATATCCGTGGACTACGTTATGTGTTGCTGAATTTTGATTTTTTTGATACTGTTCGGATGTCCCGCGCCGCTCCAGACTGGTTTCGCATTTTTATATATTTTCAGTGATCGAGAAGCGTTGTTGCGGATCGTACGACAGATTGTCATAAATTTTTCTGTTTATATTTTTAAAATAAAAGTCTTAAGTGTTTGTGTTATAACTAATTGTTAATGTCAAGTTTAAGTTATTGTGGAATTGGTTAATATTTAGATTGAGGTGATAATGGAACTGCTGGTAAGTATTCGATTTGTTTAGAATGCTCAGCATTCTTTTTATCTAGTAAATATCGGGTAGATCGCCAGTCAGCACAATTAAAAAGTAGTCACTACCATTCATAACAAAATATTTTCCATTCCAACTTGTCCAGACTTGTTCCTTGGAGGTTTAAGTTTCCTTACTTGTCTTCGTTTAAACTAATTTGTGATTTAAAAAATCAACTTTTGGGACCTTTTTCATTTGCATTTGCTTTTAATAGCCTTTACCTATTGCTGTATTTGTAATCTAAACCCGATAAATTCTTATAATATCCAAAGGAGCAGTTTTGATAAACTCTTATGTAACACTTCCCAATTGCGTTTCAGAGGATTAACTTTCGATCGCTCGTTTTTCAAGGCTTGCAGATCGTATAATTCCGGAAGGTCATTGTTTAGATATTCAACTGTTTCAAACAACACATCAAATTCAATTCAAATTTATTCGAGTTTCGTGTTGATTGAAAACTATTTGTTTTGTCAAACCGAATTACTTGACTTTAAATAAACCAATTGACATTTTTTTTGTCGACCGCTCCGCAAAAGTACAATCTTTCTTATGCAAACTTTGGCTCATATGGAATTTCTTATCGGTTAGATTGTCTGTCTGTCTGGTTGTACGCAAATGCAGCTGGACATGAAGAAGAAATCATTCTTTCAATATGCTTAAACAAAATATTTATTTATTTATTTATTTTTTGTGATATAACGTATTACGTTATGCGAGTTCCCTACCTTCCGCCAAGGAGTAGTATCTTTTAAATACCGAACTATTGTATTTGTCAGATACTTTACTGATTGATAAGAATGTAAGAGTTTTTAGTTAATATTTTGTTTAACAAAGTTTTAGAACGCTTAATCCATTTTTGATTTGATTTAAAGCGTTTTAATACCGTCATATCTATTTTAGAGCACTCCAAAACTTTTGAAAATGATTCACGCCAGTGCAGGAAAATGGCATTTCCGTTTCCGTTTTGCGCAATTCCTAATTCCTTTCGAACGACGCATCCTAAATACGCAGAATTTTAAAGTTTTCTATTGAATCGAATTTTTTTGTTTCCATTTGTAGTTTGCCAATTGGCTTAACTTTATCGCTCTGGTCGTAGTGTTGTTGTTGTTGTTTATCGCCATCAATGCCGCTTGTTTAAATACTCGATGCGGCAAGCAGCCGCCTGGCCCTTGGGGTCTGCCGTTGCTCGGCTACTTGACATACCTTAACCCGCGCGCGCCATACAAAACGCTGCAACAGTTGTCGTTGCGCTATGGTCCTATCTATGCGCTGCGTTTGGGTCAAGTGCGGACCGTCGTCTTGGCCGATGCGGCGCTGGTACGAGAATTTCTGCGACGCGAGGAATTTACGGCGCGCGCACCGTTGTTTGTGACGCATGGCATAATGGGCGGATATGGTGAGTTGAGTAATTTTTTTCGGATCCATTATAAATGTATACATACAGACACACACACACGTTTATAGTTTATTTGCACTCACGCTGCTAAACAAAAGATTCAAACAACAAACTCAACACATTTTGGTATCCTTTTTTTTGTATTAATTTTTTTTTGACTTAACGTTTTTGTTTTTGCAACTTTCGTTTTTTAACCCCGCCTAGGTCTCATCTGCGCCGAGGGTTCGCTGTGGAAGGACCAACGTCGGCACGCCATCGATTGGCTTAAACGTCTGGGCATGATGAAAAAATTCAGCCTGTCGCGTTCGGCACTTGAGTTGCGCATCCGCAAAGGGATCGACGAGTGTCTGCAGGTAGGCTTAGGCAAGAGGCAATGACTCATGACAGTCGCTGTCTGGCCGGGCCGGGCCGGGCCATGAATGAAACGAATTAAGTTATGCGCTGCACAAAAACCAACAAAAAAAAACCTTACCAAATAAATTGTCAAAAAAGCGAACAAAAAAGCAATTCGAAATTTGCCAAAAAAAAAAGGGAAAAAAAGTTTAACCAACAGACGGACGGTCTTATCATGCATGAAAGTGAATGTCCTTGTAGTGTCTGGACATTTTTTTTGTTGTTTTTTATTATTTATGTTTTGGAATTTATTTGTATTCCACGCAGACGGACCATAATTTATTACTTTTTTATTTTCTTTTATTTTCTTATTTTATTCGAATTATCTGCTTTTGCTTTGCTTATAAATGTTTTTTAGTGGCTACACGAAGACTCATTGAATTTGTTAGAATTGGATCCGCTGCCCGCGCTGCAGCATACCTTGGGCAACATCATGAACGATCTGGTTTTCGGTGTTACATACGCACGCGATGACGCCACTTGGCGTTATTTTCAGGCACTGCAGGAAGAAGGTCTGAAGTTAATTGGTGTCTCGGGCGTTGTCAACTTTTTGCCATTTCTAAGGTGAGTTTTTGCTTTACTATTATTAATTGTTTTCACTCATATTATGGAGTAGTCATGTCGTAAATTTATCATTACATTTCTATAAGCAATATAGAAAGTATAAGATTTCACAAGCTTCTTGAATGTTTGCTTGTTAATTTGATTTCATTAAACGAAGTACACCGAAAGCTATACTCGTATAGGAGCGCACCTGGGCGAGCTGTCTTAATTAATTTACATTTGATAAATTCTAATGGACATAGCTTTGATATATATAGTTACTTTATTACTACTTAAGTAATCATTTATTAATTATTGAAAGGAACTCTGAGGCTTCCAATAATCCATTCGTTACTCTGATTTTTATCGCTTCAGACATCTTCCCTCGAACAAGCGCTCAATTCGTTTTCTACTCGATGGCAAAGCCAAGACACATCAAATCTACGATCGCATCGTTGAGCAATGCCTGAAGCGTCTGCAAGAAAAACAATCTACCCAACCGACAATTAACGAAGAGCTGGATGAAAGCAACGTGGCAGAGAAGAACACTTGCGTCTTGGACTTCTTTCTCGAGGAACGTGAAAAACGTCGCAATTCCACAGATATCTCGGAACGACAAACTGCCGATGAGTTTTATAATCCAAATCAATTGCGTCATTTGCTCGCCGATCTATTCGGCGCAGGCGTCGATACCACTTTAACGACATTGCGCTGGTTGTTGCTGTACATGGCCAAGAATCCAAAGATTCAACAACAATTGCAAAAGGTCCAGTATCGATTAGTTTAATATATACACAACAAGCTTAATGAAAACTAAATTTGCAGCACCTTTTAAAACTGCCAGCCGATATGCTCACGCTCACCGACTTGGAGCACATCGATTATTTGCGTGCCTGTGTCTCGGAGGTGCAGCGTATACGATCGGTGGTTCCACTCGGTATACCGCACGGAGCAGTACGCGATGTTGAAGTCGCTGGTTATAGCATACCGCAGCACTGCATGATCTTGCCGCTACAGTGGGCCATACATATGGATCCGGTGACTTGGCCGTCACCGGAGGAATTTCGACCGGAGCGATTCTTAACGGCCGATGGAGAGGAGTACCAACAACCGCAGCAGTTCATACCATTCCAGACGGGTAAGTGGCAATAAGTAATTTGGTTTATTTGGGCTCATAGATACTCGGTGTTGACGTCATCGTCGTTGCAGGTAAACGTATGTGCCTAGGCGAGGAGTTGGCACGCATGTTGCTGCTTCTCTACGCTGGACAAATTTTCCGCCAGTTTAAGGTCACACTTGCGCCGGGCTATGAGGATATCGACATGGAGGGCGAGTGCGGCATAACATTGGCGCCGCCACACTTCAAAGTCGTGCTGGAGCGTTTGGATAAATAATTTCCAATACCAAATAAAGTCGTAAAAAAAATGCAATTTTTATTTTAATAAACTTGTTTAAAATAGATTTTTTATTTTTTCATTAAAAACTTAGCTTAGTGTATAAATTGCTTATTAAAGCAACAAAAAAAATTAAATATTACATAACAAACAAAACGAGTAAATGCTAAAAAAAGAAAATAAAATGGAAGAAGAAAATAAAACATATTTACAAGTAATAATCATATAGCTTAAAAATTAATTGTTGTTTTTTTTGTAGATATTTGAAACACAATTGGCACGTAGAATTACAGAGCAATTATTTATGTATGTGTGTGTGTATGTGTGTTTTTTCAATGAAAATATGTAACTGAGTAAAAAATATATATAAATGCCTAATGAGAATAACTTTAAAATCGAATGTATCTATTATATAATTTGTATGTATGTAAATGATATGTTTGTATTCTTTTGAGTTGTTGTATTTTTTGTTTTTTGTTGGGCATACAAAACTAAACCACAGATAATTATATTTAAATACAACTAATTACTTTATGTATAGTATGGAAATTGAAATTAAAATTAAAATACGCTTACGAAAATAAATCTATAAGATACAGTAAAATAATAATTGAACACAGCATCTTGGGGGTCGTAGAATAGAACTTGTTGACGCTTGATTGGTTGGTTGGTTGGTTTGTTGGGTTATGATTTGATGTGATACGTTTGTATGTGTTTGCGCTGCTCGGTGTTTGTCCGAACTATGGTTGGAGTATTGGCTAAGTCGGCGACAAAGCGACTGGCAGGCGGGCTTTCATATGTATTTCTGTATTTGTATGCATGAGTGATGGATTTAATTGTTTTTCGATTTAATGGCTTGGCTTGATTTTGTTTTTCTTTTTCTCTGCGTTTATACATTATTAAAACGCTTTTGATTTCTTAACTTATCAATTAATTGCTTAGACTCTTTTCTTGTAATTAATTTAACTACAACAATATTCTATTCTCTAAAATTTGTCAAATTCTTTGCTTAATTTTCTAGTTATGTGCTCTGCTGAGGGAATATCCCGTAAAATTTGTTGTTGTTGTTTTTTGTTGTTGTTGTATTTAGCGACTTTCGTCAGTTAGGAACAAAACCGTACTCCGGGTATTTAAACGAGAGCAACAGCGCCAAGGTTCAGTTGTGAAGAAAGGCCAAAAGACTTCGTTAAACTGCTTCAATGTCTTGTAAAAGTCTTCCAGGGTGTTTGTTTTGCGCTCCAGCAATAAACTCTTTCTCATTCGAACGCACTGAACCTCGATTTGTCTGGCTGTCTGTCTGTTGGTCTGGCAGCATCTCTTAATTAGCGCCTACATTGCGCATATGATGCGGCTCGGGAATTACGTTGTTCAACAACAATGGTCGCGGTGTTAGGCAAACCTTGAACGATTCTGGCGTAATGGTCGCACCTACATTGCCCTTCAAACTCGGTAGCGGTTGACCCTCGGGCAGTGTCATATTGAAGCAGTGCATGAAGGAGGCGAAGAACAAGAAGAGCTCCATCTTTGCGAGCGTATCACCGAGACACATGCGACGACCGACACCAAATGGAATAAAGTATTCGGGTTTGTGCACCTTGCCCTCAGAATCGATAAAACGACGTGGATTAAATTCTTCGGGCTTGTCCCAAAGATTGGGATCCATATGTATGGTATTGATGAGTGGTATAACGTGCGAGCCGGCGGGAATTTTGTAACCCTTGACTCTGATATCTCTGCAAGGAAAATAAAGAAAGCGAGATTTTGGATTAGTCAAGAATATAGAATACCAAAATGTAATCAACTGGAAATGAATGATCGTGCGCATTGTAGCTCTACTTATAATAAAATTAATAATTCAGTTCTACCTTAATAATCTATCCAAAAAATTCTATTAACTATTCTAACAAATCTCCTCGTTCGATTAAAAGTTAAATCCAACTACTTAATAAAACCCACACACAACCCGCAACCCAAAAAGTTATTCCACCTTAAAGTGCTAAAATCTTGTTTCGATACTTTTCGCAATCCACGATCAAACGAGTGAGCCGCCTCATTGCAGCAATTTGGAGAACGTGTGCCAAAGACGTGATTAGCGTGCCAAGACACAACTTACAGCCACATTACAGCCAAAGTAACCAAAGCGTTTTATTGAACTTACTACTCCAGCTATATTCAAACAAACGCTTTCAATTGTTCGAATTCATGCTACAAAAAGTCGCCGATCACATGAGATCATCGGCGTCAAAAGAATTACGACTTCGATTGGTGCAAGCGGCGATCAACCAGTCAATTGCAAAAACAGAAGAAAAACAAATCAGTTGTCAGTACTGTAAGCAGTTAGAAACCGAAAGGTGGGCAGTCATTTAGTCGGTATGTCAGTTGTCAAAAACTAACGTCAACACCTCGCAAATATATTGGCAAACGCTCTAGCAAAACAACAACAACAACAAAATAAAATAATAAAAAAATAAAGTTCCATTAGTCGTCGACACACATTCTGCAACTGGAGTTCATTACACTCGGTTTGGAGTAAGTGCGCAATTATGTTATGTTGCGCCTGCGCATTGCAGTGCTGCAAAATATCGAAGCCGGCCGGTCTAAGCCTGTTTCGATGTCGCTAGTCGGTTAGTCGGATAGTCGATATCGAATATGCTAATTGTTTGGCGGCGAGTGTGCTTTGTGGGCACACTTCTCTGTGGTCTGTGGGGGTCTGTAGTATAAATACCATAATGGTAGTAAAAATATAAATAACCAACAACAACACAGATACATACATATGTATATATATATAGAAGTGCGGTTGTTTTTGTTTTTCTTTTTAGCACGTGTAGTTGTCGCACAAAGTGGTTTTACTACGCGCCGCTGGAGGCAAGTGTAGTAAAACGAAAGATAATGGCCATTAGAAAAATAAATAAACAAAGTAATCGAAGCTCGAATGAACGGACGGACGGTCGGACGGGCAGTCGGACGGACGTGGCATTTGAAATCGAATATGTATGACAGCTCGTACTCGCCTCCAAACTGTCAACAGCCTTTAACAAATGTGTGTATTTGTGTGTGTGTGCAGCTCGTACGAGCAGTCGGCATGGAAAGACGATAGACGTTGCCTGTAAAACTGGGCCAAACTGCGACGTACCAACGACGCGCCAATCACTTTATATGAGAATCGACAAACGAACGAAGTTATGCCCACAGAGCAACAGTTTCGAACACAAACAGTCCAAATCAATTAAGATTCTTTGGCAAAAGTTTCGTTATGAGTTGACTTCACAATTCGCATCCATTAGAAACGTTGATACAATCGCTTTAGACTTAGACTACTCAAGCTGGGCATCGACGTTGTGCACTTGGATTGCACGGATCGATCGCGCGCATTAGAATCGGAGGCAAATCAACACAAAGCATGGATTTGCGCAAATAACAATGAAAACCGATGCACTGATAAGTGCTGGCTGGAGCATTGAACGGAACACATTTGGAGGCAGCCGATGGCAGCGATTTGCGCACTTTGTCAATGGGCGATAAGGAATATTGCCAAGTGTTGACATTCCAAACGATACGATTGAAACTCAATTCATATCCAACAACTTGGCAAAGTGTACATAAGCTACTCTAGATGATGATCATGTTGATCGATAATGATGAAGATCGTTTCTGTTTTGTTGTTTTGTTTGTATCAATGGAACAAACTTATGAATGAAAAATCTACACAAAACCCGCCAAGTGAATGAACTGGCTGGTCGGCCTGCCTGCCTGCCTAGATAGAGATCCCTCCCCTTCGATCCGCAGAAGTCAAACCATGCCAGACCAATAAATAAATACAAAAAACTAATAGAGGAATAAAAAAAGTATATATAATATATATATACAAATAAATAAACGGCCGCAAAAAAAAAAAAAAAAACAAAACCCGTCATTGCCATAAACTATAAAACCTGACAATTACTATGCTGCTTCGTAGGCAATGGCAATGCCAGAGCCAACCAGCGTCACAACCACATCACACAAGATCATTGCTTGCTATGCGCGTATGTAGTCGAAATGTACTCTATGTATGTGGTAATTACCTTGTTGGCGAGTGTGTTGTGGCCAGCGGCACAATGCTCGATCGTCGCATTGATTCCAAAATAGTTGATTCGGTCACTGGCAAATATGGCAGATCTTCAATCGATGGCAATCGATGACGGCCAATGACTTGATCGAGCTCCTCTTGTACGCGATGCATTTCGTCGGGATGGTGCAGCATGTACACATTAATCCAGAGCAGTGTGGTCTTGATAGTTTCCATGCCGGCCGAGAACAGATCAATGATAACTTGAACGATTTGTTCCTCTGTAAAATGTAAAAGCATGTTTGAGGAAATTAGTTACGCATTCAAATAAATAATAAATAAAAATAAAAACTAGATACAAACAAGTAAAAGACTGAGACCGAGGAGGATTGATGAAACAACCGTGCAACGATAATCTTTTAAGTTATTTGCTTGAAAACTTAGAAAACTCACCGTGATTCTTGCCATCGAACAAATCTTTGGCGCTTTTTTCATCCTTTGTCTTTTGAACTTCGACCAAATAGTGGTCCACCAGATCGCGCAAATTATCCGGATTGAAAGTCTTCTTGTGATCGTCGATGACATCCTGATAGAAGCGATGCATTTCCTTGCGATTGCATGCAATCTTGTTCTTGGCAGTCAAGATGCTCGGAATATACTGCACCGTCGGTATATAGTCGACCGTATGGATTTCGCCGAACAGACGCATACCCTCCTCGATCAGATGGTTGAAACGTCTGAATTTCGGGTCATCAATCTTGAAGCGCACCGACATCATGATGTCGCAAATAACATTACTGACGGCAACAGAAATTGCGGGCGCCATGTCCATCGGCTGACCCTCGGAAACGCGCAAATTGTGAACGAATTCGTGGATTTCGGTCTGCACGAGGGAGAAACAAAACAAAAGAAAAGAAAAGCATGAAGTCATGATGTCAAACGAGTGCTGAGTGAAGAATGGCAGCGGAAAGTTTTGAGAATGATTTGTCGGCGCGGAGGTACTTACCATGATGCGTTTTTCCATAAGCTGCTTGCCATTGCCCACATAAGTCATGCCGAATACGCGAAGTTTATCGTGCAGGAAACGACGTTGTTCCTTCCACAGTTGGCCGGTGCTGTTGATAATGCCTGCAGCAGAGAAGAGAAGAGAAAGTGATTATGGATGGATTCGAAACACGGATGTACTTATGAGATACATTTTTTATATATATGTTTTTTTTTATTGAATTAAAGAAAAAGTCGAGAAGCGGAAAACCCTTTCGATTTGTTAATCTCGATAATGCGATTACAGACTGGTTTTGTACTTAAAGCGCAAAGTGCAGGTGAAACTTTTTTAAGGTTTTTGTTGTTTTTTTACTGATCACACACGCCTCATTATGACTGAACGAAAAACAACAACAACAACAAACATATTATCAGCTTTTAATTTGTACAAGAGTCAGAGTCATTAATAAAAATCATGAATAAAAATTTTTCGTGCACAATTAAGTAAAAAAAAAGAAAGAAAACGAAAAAAAAAATGCCATTTAAAAAATTACACAATAAAAAAATTAAAAATATAAAAAAACCTTAAGGGGCGACCACACATAACAAAACGTGAACAAATACAACAACAACAGAAAATACAAAACCACTCGCAATTTCACGGCACGAACGTGTGCAAACAAAAAAAGTTTAAAAAAAGTTAAAAAAATGACAAAACAATTTCAGCAATAAAAGAAATAAAAAAAATTTAAAAGAAGAAGAAGACGTGCTAAAAAGTCGCTTGTGTGTTTTTTTTGTTGTTGTCTTTTTTCCGCTTTTTTTTGGTTTTTTTATTTGAACATTTTCGTTTAATTGAGGTAGGCTTAAAGGCGCAACGTTGCGACTTAATGACCCACTGCGATCATTTTTATTTTGCACAAAATAAAAAGTACAATTACAAAACAACCACAACAACAACAACGAAAAAAGAAGAAAAATTTATAAACAATTTTTTATTAATTGTTTGTTTGTTTTGTTTTTGTACATTTGTATAAGGCAGCAGCGTCTTGCCCTACTTTGGCAATTGCTGTCAAAAAGAAATTCCGCGGCGCACGAGCAATGGAAAAATGTCTTTATATAAACAACAACAACAACAACAATAAAAAGACAAAAAATAAAAATTAAAAAAAAACTCAACATTGACGACAATAAAAACGTGATTTGGTCAAGGAAAGAAAAATTCCGCTCGCTAAAAACGTGCGCCGCAGCGAAATATGGCAGAGTGCAGCAAATACAACCACAACAACAACGACAACAACGACAACAATAATAACAACCAACGAGCTGGTCGTTGCAAGCATCTGCAAATCAGCTTTAATTGTTTGTAAATGTTTGCAGTAAAAATTTCAGAAATTGCAGAAAATTTTGTTGACAATTGAAATGCGAATTTAGCAGAACTCGAAGAAATTTGAACGCGTCGTTTTCGACTTTTGCACTGGCGGATGCGAAAACAGTTTTCCGCTGATTTGGCCAGAATTGAAGGTGTTTGCTGTTTTGTCATAAAGTGCGATTATGACTACAAATTTAGTTAATTTAAGAAGTTATGTGTTTGTTGTTTCTTGAGAAAAATTAAGAAAGTAAATTGTATCTGAGCATTGTATCTGATGGCTAAGGAATTGACTAATGAAGTATTCAACGAATGTTTTCTGCCGTACGACAAACTTAATTTGTGATACCAAGACATGACGATGGTTTCTAAACTTTTGGTGACTATTTCCAAATGGCATTATTAAATTAATCAAATACAACTTTAAGATTCAAATTGTTTAAAATAATTTTTTTTACAAATTAAGAAATACACCGAAAAAGTTTATAAAAAAAAGTTTCACATTTTTGAATTATTCTTATAAGCTTAATTTTGATATCTATTCCCAAAAAAAGAAGCACTTTTATTTTTACTATTTAAGTTTAAATGCTTAATTAAAAAAAAAAAGTTTAAAGCAAATATTTTTATGTGCTCGAAAAACTTTTTTCAGATATTGTACTCGAAAAAGCCAGCAAAAGCAACAAATTTATTTTCTTCGCCATTTTTGAACATTTGAGATACAATTTGTAAGTGTATCTGAAAGGTCTTAAAGAATTAAAGAAATATTTTTTAATGTTTAAGCAACATTTTAAAGAATTTTTTTGTTATATTACAAAAATAAATTGAAATTTTTATTTTATTTTCGGTATTTTCAAATAAACTTTTTGCGATATCCATGAAGTTCAACTCTTTGTACCAAACGATTTTTGTTTGTATAAATGCACTTTTCATTTTTCTAGACTAAATCAAAATTTGAATATTGTCTAAATTTAAAAAACAAACATTTATATATAATTTTTTAATAAAAATTTGCTTAGAAATTAAAACTTTGAAGCAATCTTTCAGCTTCATTTAGAAAAAGTAAAAAAAAAAACTAGACTCACCGAAGCCGTTGAGTGTCTGCATGAACGGCGTATCAGGACGGCCCGTGAACTCGTCAAGCCTAAAGCATTCGCGTAATATTTGGTAATCGCTTATGACGACCGTCAGTTGGCTGCCCAGACGCGTTGAAAAAAGCGCACCGTATTCCTTGGCCAGCTCCATGAAGCGCGTGTGCTTTTCGTTGCCCATAAAGAACAGATAGCCGATCACCGGGAAGCCCCAAGGACCAGGCGGCAGCCTACGCACTTCGCGAATCAAATTGAACAGCCACTGGACGAACAGGATAAAGGACAGAATGCTGAGGAAGACGCACAGCAGGTGCCGAGTGTCTTCGGTGTTCTTGAACTGGCGCACCAGGCTTTTGATGATATACGAATCGGCGATCATTTTGGCGAGCTGATCGGAGTGTTTGTTTTTGTTTTTCTAATTGACTTCTTGAGCTTTTCAGGAATTTGTCGTTTTAATTTGCCTTTCAATCAGGACCAAAGTTCACGATTTTTTTTTTGGAATTGTCTTTAGATTATTTTGGACATATTGTTCAATTTAAAAAAAAAAATTTTTTATAAAATTTTTAACACTTTTAAATTTAAACTAAATTTAAAATTTTCAATAATTTGTCAGCGAATCTTTTTAACCTGGCTTAAAAGTCTGGCTTATTTAGTAATAATTTATAAACTTGATTATTTTTAAACAAATTGGAAATTTGTTTTTTTCTTAGAGATTTTATTAAAAACTTTGCTTTATGTGTAAAACTTAGCGAGAGCGCTCGATCAACCGGAGACGACTTCGCGTTGTGCGTTAATAGATTTCGACTAATGGCTCGTTGGTATGTCCTTGCGACTTTTATAACCGAGCCGGACAACAAACAATCAAGCAGAGCGACGAAACGCGCACACACAACAACGATCGAGCGTTCGGTCGGTCGTTTGGTCGCTCGGTCGGTCGGTCGATCGACGTCGTCGTCGTTTGTCGTTGTCGTTCTCGTTCGCAGAGTGGTTCGAGCCCGCGACTTGCCATAGGCCGAGCTCGTTCGGCTTCTGGCTGTCTGTCGACGATATACACGAGAGACAAGCTCGGCAAGTCGACGAATCGATTGAGTGCGAGTGCGAGCACAACACAAACTGCGGTTTGAGTTTAAGCGTGGTACGAAGTGTATGCGTCGCTGTTTGAACGCTTCGAATAGTTCGACGCGGTTCGTGTTTCTTTGAAAATATGCTGGCAGCGTTAATTGATAAGACAGCAGCGCGCTGCCGCTGCGTGTATTTAAACTGGGCTTTAATGGTGGGAACCAAGCATGGGAAAATTTTGCTCGCACATGTTCGCGTTGCAAATGCTAAGTCGAACTTCTTCGATGTGCGTGCGTGTGTGTGAAACAGTGTGAAGTGATAAGATTTAAATATGCTCCATTGAGATAAATTCTAAATCTGACGAGTTTGATGAGAAATCGAAATTAATTTAGATTTTTAACAATGTTAAATCAAATTATTTAAATATTGTATTAAAATTTCTTAACTTGATAATATTTAAAAAATTAAAAAAATTTAATAGATTCAAAAATTCCAGAATTTCATTCAAACATACCTACTCATATTAATGAGTACATAACATAACAAGTTTAAGCTCAGCTCGAATTGTCGCCATCGAACATTTGAGTAAGTTGCTTCGCCCCAACTTGAGCAAAACCCGAATCAATCACTCAAACTTGTGCGCGTTGTATTCAAACGAGTTTTAAGCTCAAACTTCTTCTACTTAGTTTCTTGTGTCTCTCTCTTTCTCTCTCTTCACACCTTTGAGCTTTGTGTCGCGTTCTCTGTTTATATTTTTTCTAGTGTGTTAAGAAAATCTCGCGCTCGCTTATCACTTGACACAAACAAACAGCAGCGATTCTGGCCACCGCGCGTCAAGCGGAATTCCGCTTGATACGACAGAAGAGTTGGAACGCTTTGCTCGAAGCGTTTTGCTTGGCTTGTGGGTGTTATCAGTGCTTAAGTTCGGTGTCGTGCGTTCGTGCGATTGTGTTCGAAGGCAGCGTTGCCGTTTTGATAGTTTTCTACCAATAGTTGTGGTTTTTTTTTTATAAAAATTCCGAGTTTTACTATTTTTAAACGACAGCGAGTTTTCCAACATTGTTTGAGATTACACACTCGAAACGCTGCCATCAAATCCCAGTCTTCAGTTGCAACATGTGCGAGTGCAAGAAGTTAAGCAAGATTCTAAAAAATCTGTCAATCTAAATTAGTTTGCTTTTAGACTAAATTTGGTAGGAAAATTTCGTGGCAACACTGTTCGAAGGTTGTCATTTTTGATGGGCATTAGAAGCGTCACGTTTTAGCGTTCATTGTTGTTGTAATGCATAAAACTTATATATCAAACAAATATTTAATGAAAAATAAAATTTTTAAAAAATTTTCTTTCGTTTGTTTGATTTCGTGTGCTCTCAGAAGGAAATGCGAATGCGAATTAAATGTCGCCGTGGATTCGAACTTTTATTTAAAGACTTTATTTAAATGTTGTTGTTATTGTTGTTGTTTTGTTCTTTTTGATATGCAACGCTCCAACGCGGAAGCACACAAATCAAATCAAATTTGCAACTGCTCAAAATTATTTCAAAGTGAAGACAAAAATTATGGACAAAATATTGTCTACACAAAGTGTATAACAATTTATTAAGCAGCCAACAACAACAACAACAGCAGCAACAAAAACAACAGCAAAACATTTGTTGATAACAATTTGCATTTGCGGTCAATGACACAGCCTTCATTAGGCAAAGCAACGCAACTCAAAGCAACTCAAAGCAAGACAGAATTTTGAAAAATAAAACTAAAATCTCAAAAAACAAAAAAACATTATTTTTTTGTATATATCTCCTATAGGTACATAACTATCGAATCTTGAGAAAGTGACGTCAGCGGCGCCACACTTTTGGAAGTCATTAAAATTCTCACGGCTGCGATTCGGATTTCGGATGAATTTTCTCTTCTTCTTCTTCGTATAAAAAATTGCATTTCAATGAATTCCGCTGAAGAGCTTCTTCAAATGACAACAACAAAATATCCAACATAACTGAAAGGACAAACGCTCGAAAACAACAAAAAAACTTTTTGCAGCTCCACTATGTATCGCAAGTGTTGAAACCAAAATAAGAAAAAATGTATTTCATCGAACTAACATAAATAAAAGCTAAACTCTAAAATTAAAATTTCATGGTGTGAATTAATGAAAAATAAATCAAGTTGAAATTTGAAGCGCGCAAAATTCAAAAATTCAAAATTCAAAATTTGAGAAAGTTGATTTATTTTGGCCAAAAGGCAAAATCAAATATTCGCATTTTTTTTACACTCTCAAATTATAATTAAAATGTGATAAGCGAAAATGTATTTGCCCAAATTCGATGCGCGTTGGAATAACTCACACGCTAACAGACGGACGGACGGACAGACAGGTCGGGCGTTTCAAAAAATGCAAATTTCTTCTCGTCTATTTTTTTTTTTGTTTGTTTGGGAGTTTTGCTAATAAGCGTATTTAATCGTTTTGTTTGAAGACAAAATTCCGCTTTATGTAACAGTTAAAGTAACAACAACATTTCGAATAAATTTTGCACTTTCTGCAGATTTTCTAACGCTAAACAAAGTAACAGAAAATTTTGCGTTGAATCGTATTCGACGGATCGCAGGTGTATCTGAGTTGGAAATCTTGGCCTGTGTTGTGTGTATTTGTATTTCTGTCAATCATTTTCGCGAAATGCTTTCGTTAACAATTGTTGTTGATTTTTAGTTTGATTTTGTGCACTTTACACTCTAATAGGCATATGAGTTTCGGGCAGAAGTTTGCATCTAATTACTATCGAAAATTGTCTAAATTTTAGTTTTAATGAACCATATAGCACGAGAATTAATTTCTGAACTTTAAATGCAATAGATAGATAGATAGATAGATAGATAGATAGATAGATAGATAGATAGATATATAGTTAGATAGATAGATAGATAGATAGATAGATAGATAGATAGATAGATAGATAGATAGATAGATAGATAGATAGATAGTCACATTATTTTTGTATAAAAAAAAACAAAAATACAATTCAGCTAAAGTTTTGTTTTTCTATTAATTCAAAACTATTTACTATGTACTAGTATTAAGCGTTTTTAGAATTAGTTCGAAACCATTTTGATAACAAATCGCTAAATTTAGATCTTGCAGATGCTGTTATCAACTTGAATAAGAGAATTTCACAGCTAATTAGCGACGACGATCCATTGATAAAAGCGACGACGATCAGCAGATCGCGCTGAAGAAAGAACATCGTCGCCAAAAGAGATAACTTCATATTTTGGCAATCAATTATCGCTGGCAATGTCACGAACATTCGGTTGGCAGCAGTACGCAGCAGCAACATAAGAAAGATCAAGGCTGCACGCGCGGAGACAAAGCGCTGCAACCAACAACAAAAACAAAATAACTTCATTACAAAAAAATTCAATTCTTAAATATAAATACAAAAAAAAAAAACAATTGACAAATTAAAAATGTAAAAAGCGTTTAAAGAAAGAGAAGAAGAAGAAGACAAAAATCAAATCAGAAGCTCATCAAATTAAATCTGAATTAAATTCGTCGCTCATTTGGAGAATAATTCTTTGTTCAAATCTCCAAGGTCAGCGTCAGAATTCATGTGTGTTGCATCACAAAATAAATACAACAAAAAAAGCAAAAAGCAAAAAGCAAGAACAACAACAACAAATTCGCCACTAATGACAGCGAAATATTTGACTTATTAAATTAGCAACGAATAGAATAATCACGTTACTATAGAATGTAAAACCAGTCTACTCGGCTTGTTCGCATAATTGCTGCACTTGTTTGGTTGTTGTTGTTGTTGTTGTTGTTTGGATGTTGCCGTTGTTGCGATGACGACGTCCGATGAAAGCGGGTATTCATTTTTTTTTCGCAAAATGTATTTTTAACTTAATGAGTCTTAGAACTTTTTTCATTGTTGTTGTTATTGTTGTTGGTAGTTTTTAAAAGAATTTTCGAAAATTATAAATTTTAGATACCAGTTTCACATGTTGTTGTTTTTGTTGCTTTTTTTAATGCAGTCGTTGAGTAGTCCGGCACGTTTTATTATAAATTTTTTTAGTCGCTTAATCGATTCAGTTGCGCGTAACTGAATTTTGGTATTTGCTTGTTTTTTTTTTTTGGTTAATTGAAATAACCTTGGCTATAAGTCGTTGACTTTTTTCTAATTGGGTGGGCTTGTGAAGCGACTAAGTTGTCACTTTCTAAATTGAGCATCATTTTTTTACTTTAGCTTGTTAGGATTTTGCGATCTTGTTTTTATTTTAGCCAGGTTAAAACTGGATCGAATTTCGAACAATTGAACAATTTTTTAGACAAAATATAAAAATTTATTCATTCTTCTCTTTTAGACAACTTGAAGTATGGCTATGATACTGCTCATGATTAAGGCTTTAATCGA
The DNA here is from genome assembly GCA_949127995.1 of Suillia variegata. Lineage (NCBI taxonomy): Eukaryota > Metazoa > Arthropoda > Insecta > Diptera > Heleomyzidae > Suillia > Suillia variegata. The sequence goes on from OX421846.1 coordinate 34,351,944, forward strand.
AAATTTTGTGAAACCAAGAAACCCTCAAACAAGCTAAACGCTCGCGAACAAACTGTACCCATTGCAATCGAAGCTATTTAAAATTTAAAAACAAAGAACAAAAAAAAAAGAAAAAATCAAAATTTTCCAAGAAAAAGTATCTTTCGAAACCAATAGATACCGTCTTGGCGGAAAAATAACATTTCCCGCCAAAAATTCAAACTCAAAAGTATCCACCATCAAAACACAGACAAAAGTCATTGAACTCGCTCAGTTCGCACTTAGGAAGCGTCGAGAAAAACGACGCCAACACCGGCGATAATGCACTACTAAGCGAAAGGTCACTGAACACAGGACACAGAAAACGAAACGACGCCGTCCTCTTAAGGACATGTGCACCGATAAAGATGCGGAGAAACTGACAAAAAAAAACAAGCAATCCGCCATTAGAGCAACGCAAGTCGTCACGCAACATGTTGTTGCCACACACAAGGGCAGCAAGACAGACAGATGGACAGACAGACAGACAGAAATGCCGCTGGCACAGGAAACCAATATCGTCTTTTATTTTTTGTTTAGGAATTTTCCACAAGCAACAAAGTTTGTCCTTGATTTAGTTCATTGGCCCAAATTCGAGTGCATCGAAGAAAGACCATTTTTTTTTTGCTTTTATTTTTTTTTTGGATTTTTTTTTTTGAAAAGGAACACCGACACTTGAGCAATTCCAGGAATTTAGTGAACGTGAAAGGGCAGCATTCCGATTATATCCATTGCTAACGCTTAGCCTATTTGTTGCTGATCATCGACGATTGTTTTCGATATTCGAAAAGATCATTGCACCTTTTTGAAGGCTAATGACTTCTGGCGGGAACACATATTCAGTTGCTAAAAGTAGAGGCGGCAAGTGATTTCAATATTCTAGGGGGTTCAAGCAGGTTTGGAGGGTAATGGGGCGAGGACAACGCCATGTTATGGCAGAGGATATTTAAGTGGTTTGAACGGATTATTAGGAAGATTTTATCGTTTGAAAATTATATCTACTTATACTTTTAATATATCGTAGTTTTACTAAATTTTTTTAGAAGCGTAGAATTCGTTGAATTCCTTGAACCGATACATAAATTTACAACCCTACGTTTACCTTATAAAAAAGACCTCTCTACGTCCCTGGATCCCAACCGTTTTCTTTCAGGCGACCTTTTAGGCGACCTCTTCGGACTTTTAACATTTTCACATATGCAGTTTAAAATTGATTTTTTTTTATAATAAATGAAAAAGAAAACTATTATCATAAGTTCAAGGAATTTGGCGTCGCTTTCTAAACTAAACAAACAACAACAAAAAAAGGATCTTTCCAAAAGTATCTTCTATCCTATTCGAACATTTTTTTGCTTCTGCCATTGACACATGGTACCAACCGAAAGGTTAATGACTTCTGTTTTTGAGACTTTTGTAAGTAACTGCAAGATTAGGAAAATAAATTTGTGAGACCCAAACGAGGAGTACAGTCAGTTTCAGTTTAAGTCCTAAATAAGTTAAATAGGAAGCGTTTAGAATTATTTTAAAATTACTTCAGCGTCATATTGAAAAGATTTTACTACTCGCAAAGATCATTGAGCTCCGCTCTTCAAAAGAATATCAAATTTTATTTTAAAAAATTGAGCAGTAGTGATATTGGATTTTTTTCAAAACTTCTTAGAATTTTCACCACGATTTGTGCCTTTTGGAGAACTCCTTCAATTCGCTTACATTTCTTACCTTATCAGGTCAAGGCTAAGTTTCGTTTTCTTTGATGTCGTTTCGATTTCATTTTCGCGATATCGATAAAACAAAGATCAAAGTCTACCTTTTAGCTGGCGAAATTCTTGTGAAATACCTCGACTCGGTCTTGACGGCGATTAAATCTTCGAAACGAAACGAAACGTTGATGATGACGACGATGATCATGAGGATGATGATGATGATGGCATCCGGTTCTTTGCTTTTGTTTGTTGGCATTTTTTTGTATTCCTACTTTATTAATTTCATCGCCACCGTCGCTGCCTGCCTGTCAACCTGATATCTTCCTGCATTCCGACTTTTCGTTTGTGCACCACAAATTTTTGCGTGTTGCAAAGGATTTCGGCTCAGCTTGACCATGACTAATCTTGAAACTATTTTTGGCCTTGCTTTGCGCCCAAGCCAGTTCGTGGATAATTCCCTAGAAACACGTTGTTTCACAAGAAGCAGCGTCATTGTTGCCTAAGATCGCTGTGCCACTATTTGCTGGTTACTATAGAATTGTTTTTTTGCACAGAGTTGAGTTGAAAAGGGTTTCTTCTTTACGCACAAGGAAGTGAATGACTCATGCAAGTCTTATAGGACAGTTGAATATACTTTAAGATTTAAATTATAAATTGATATTGATTATTATTTAGAATATTTTTAGTTTTAATTTGAATTTTAATATTTTTGTATGAAAAACACAATTAAAGATAAAAGATATGAACTCTCGATCAAGCAGACCTATCAAAAGAAAAGATTCAACTAAGACAGTGCTAAAAAGAAGCTCTACGCTATAAACTACTAAGAAAGTTTAAGTGATTAAAGGAAAGGATATTGTAAAAATATCTAACCACAATAGTTTAATAAGGGACATCTCTTGGTAATATAAGACAAGCTAAAGGTTTAAGTGAACTAGTTTTAAGATAAATATTTCTCTACTAATTTCTTTTTATCTGCAAGATACTATCAATCAACTATTTAAAAGAATATCAACAATTTCCAAAAAACTTTTTCACATTTTATAATCAGCGAAAAAGAAACTCTAAATACAAGATAAACAAACAAGATAAATTGATCCGTTGGCAAAAGTCTTGTTATCGCTTAAATTCGTAAATCAATCTCAAAGATATTTTTTAAACTCAGTCCATTCAATCTACAAAATTCAATTGAATCTTATCTTAAAATAAAACAATACAGTTCTAAGCCCGATCGGTCTGAAATTTATATTTCGACTTTTCACTTAGTGCAATAAGTACTTTTTTTGTTTATATATAATTTTTAGGCTGAGTTTTATAAATAACACTTTTCAATTGACATTTCAAAATGTATCTCCGTAGTACCACAACAATTCGCTTTGATCCAATAAACATAATCTAGAAATTTCAGAATACAAAATCATTTCTCTAACTTAATGCAAAGTCGAGTCAATGTACGTTTCAAGGTTCCATTAAAAAAATCATAATCATAATCACATCATGTAAATTCTTGAGTTACATTTGTAACTTCCACTTGACGAAGTTGGCAAGACAACAAATTTCCGAGTTCATTGCTACCACATTTCATTTAGTGTTTATATCTCGCCCTCCGATATACCCTCGCCGCCGGCTCATAAATAACGCTTTATAAAAATGGTAGTAAACAAATTGCGGTACACCCTCCGTCAGCCCTGCCAGAGGTCGCACCTACGAATACTCGGTATAGTAGTAGGGTAAAACCCTTTAAATTTCATTGACTGCTTGAGTCAGTGATTTTGTTATTAATTTATTTATTTGTTATTTGTTGTTGTTGTTGTTGGAACCTGTCAAACCACAACAAGTCGAGAGTTTTAGCTTTAGTCTAAAAGAATCAGCCCAGATACAAGCCACGTTTCGGGCTACACATGCTGACGCCACGCCACGGCACGGTACGCCGCATAGGGCCACCTTCCCAAGCCTAAGCACAAGTTCGAAGCCTGTCACCAAAATACAAAATACAAAATAACTACAAAACGACTACAATACAATTTTTTTTTACTACGCATTGTTTACAATCAAAAGTGATTTGTGGTTGAAATTCGCAAACCACGTGGTAAGACCGCCGACGCGTCGCCGTCGATTTTCGTTGGCGTGTGTCGGAGCCGCTTCTGTCGTATGCTGGACGAACGGATGGACGGACGGACGGACGGACAGTTAGACAAACTAACAGCCATACAGATGGACAGACAAATCGACTTGGAATGTTGTTTTCTTCTGCCGTATCGAGCGATTCTTCTGTGTTGACTGCTTAATGCAGCGTTGGCGATTTGTATTTGTTTGGCAAATTAATTTAGTTTGTTGTTGTTGTGTGTTTTTTTTAATACGGCAACTTTTTTTTTGTTTGTATCTTGTTTTCAATTTCATCAGAATGAAATCGAATTAATTCTGCGCGGTTCTACGCGTACGATCGTCGACGCGAACAAGTATTTTGATTCGGTTTATTGAACTCTTTTTAAAGAATTCAGCAAAGCTGCTTCGAGCGATTTGTATCTAGTTTGGGCAGAGTTGCCAGCACGTTGATTTATTAAAATATAAAATTCTCTTGATATGTTATAAAATTTATTGCATTGTTTTCACTTTCAAATGGACATAATTATATACAATATTTTTGTACTTATAAGAAAATTAAATATTCCATATCTCTTTGAATTTATATCTTGAATAAAGAAGTTTTTAACTATAAAATTGCTCATGTCAAACGAATGAATACGATTCGTTTTGATTAGTATTAAATGGAACAGTTTTTTCATATCATCAATTAAAAATATGTGGTTTCATATTGGATTCCAGGCATTAAAAGAACACAGATCTGGTTGATATGCTAATATATATTATCTATATCTATATATTTATATACATATTGTTATTTATATTGTATATACGCCCATCTCTTGATACCTAGATCTTATTTAATCTATATTTGTGTGAGATAAGATATCAGATAATAATTATTGGATTTTATAAATCATATATATATTGATCGATGAACATCTGGAAACTGTTTCAGTAATACATGATTCCATTTATAGTAAAATGTGATTAGAGAGAAAAAATGAGGAAAGCAATATTCACTATCTACAGATTGCTCACCATAATTATACATCTTCATATTTACATGCTTGATCAGATCTAATCAATATTCGAATCTGATCATATCGAATTTATTTTCTGTAAGTTGGTAACTGAACAAAAACCATATAAATAAGGTTTTTCAATAGAACAAAGAAATAAAATGTTCTCTAACAATAACAACAAAGTGAAGAGCATATTATTTTTACTTTTGCTTTTATTTTTATACAACAAATTTTATCAGACGGCAACTCTTTTACCAAACTTTCCATTGCGTATTTCAGCACATTCTAACCAAGCTCTGAAGGGCCCTAACCCATGCAAGAGCATATAAATTAAAATAAAATTTAATATTTCTTTTGTAATATAAAATGTACATTAAAGTTTATAAGTCAAAAGAAAATATAGAAATCGATTATAATTCTTAAACCAAACCTATAAAAAACCTATTAATTGTAATTTCTAAGCCTGATTTTCTTCGAATTTCAAAATTGAACGCTTTCCTTGAAAGCTAACAAAGAACTGCTGATAAAGAATTTTCAAAAGCTTATAGATTTTTTTTCTTTGATTGTTCAGTTTTGATTTTCGAACCCGCCAATTTAATTTACCTTTCGTTCATTCACACTGCTATCATATCACAACACCAGGAGGAGTTGCGCCAGTTTCAAGTTCAAATGTTCATTCACTTCTTTTCTACTCGTAAATAAACGTAAAAAATGCAACTTCTAAACTTATTGTTTATGTATACTTACATACTTACATACATATATATATATATATATATATATATATTTTGTTTTGTTGCAAAAATATCAACTTCAGCGCTGCGAGTTCAATGCCTGGCGGTATGATAAATTTTCACACGAATTATGTGAAAAACCGTTTTGAGCATGACAAAAGTCCAAACAAACAAACCGAACCGAACCGAAATGCTGAATTGGCAGGATTTGCTGTACTAAGACGGAAACCGAAATGTAAAAGGGCAACGGCAGAGTTAGAGTTAAAGTGAGTGAAACACGCAGTCACCGAGTGTCACTTGTTGTTTTTTAAACAAATTCACAAAAACAAATTTTTGCTGAAACTTTGAATTTTGCTTAAATTCTTATCAGTCTGGCTTGGGCGGAAATATGAATCATATGACAGAGCAAACGATTTGTTATGGTACTCGGTTTGTTGTTTTATGGAATAGGGCCGCCACTGCTCTGCGATTTTGCGTAATTTTGTTGTTTACACAAAAGTGAGTTGGGAAGATTTCAAGGCCAAAAGGACGGTCTTCCGAGATTTATTTGTGTTTTCGCTGAAATTTCATTTAACGGCCATTACTTTGCACGATTTGTTGCTATTTTTGTTAAGTCTCTTTTCAGTTGTTTTTCTAAACATTTGAACTTTTTTTCTTCATTTTTTCATTTTTTATTATTATTATTTTTTATTAAGTAATTCGAAGGTATGCTTTAAAAATGAGAATACAAAAACAAAAATGGTTTTTGGTCATTGACAGCAGCGCCACTTCAGATGGTAGCAGAAAAACACAACAAATTATTTATAATTAAAAGAATTTCGCAGAACAAACCTAAAAAAGTAATGCGTATATTTTGTTTGGCTTAAAGTGGTCGAAGACTGGCGCAGCATTTTAAATGGCCAATCACAGGTGAAGGACCTGCTATGCCTAAGACGCAGAACAATTCGTTAGATAATTAAACGTTCTGTTGGATATTTGGAAAAATATAAATAAATAAATAAAGTTGGGACAAACAAGAATTTGATATGTAAATTCGTTATATAATTTTTAAGAATTCAATAATTGTTTTTATAAAATAGTAATAATATGAAATAAATTATTAAATCTTAATAAAGTTCTCAAGAACTATTTAATCCGTGAAACGATATTAAGATGTATGCCACTGAATACATCGTTAGTCTCATATAATAAAATTGAACGAAGAACATTTTCCTAGAACATATTAACCCCCTACGACCTAATGCCCGTCAAATTTTACTATAGGTCACAAGTAGAATAGACTAAAAAGGCACTTTCATATCGCGTTGGAATCATTGTGACTCATTTTTCGTGTTGCGAAGTTTTATTTAAAGGATTCATTTTGTTGATTATTTTTGTATTTTAAGGATACTTAAAACAAGACCGTACAACACATTTTTATGCCAGCATATGTATCTGGATTTAAAATTATAAGAATACTTATATACCTTATATAAAATATTATTAACTTATTTAAATTGTTTAATGCAATTGATTTGTATTTATTCGGATTGCATTTTTCCCTTTTTATCTGCAGAAATTGAACAAAATTCATTGACGCTATGCTTCTTTATAATAGATACGTTAAAGTTAAGAGGTTTTTCAGATTGAAAGTATATAAAGATATAGTTGACCTCTGTGACATTTTGTTAATTTTTTATAAACATTTTTGCAGACTTCACATATTGTGATTTTTTATTGTTATATTACATGGGTTAAAGATTCGATGAGTTGAAAAAAAAACAACTTTTATGATCCAGACTTGACACGAGTAGATTTGAAAATTTGTTAAAAAAAATGTGATTTCTAATATGATAAATTAAGTTTCTCATTAAATAAAATATCTGCAACAATTGTGAATGCAACAACAATATCTTCGCGCTTAATGTTCTTCAACTGTTATTGTAAATATTTGCATGGAGTACGTAAAACGCTTTAAAGATGATAAACTTTGTGGTTACCCGAAATTCTATATAAGTAATTATTACCTCTTAAGGTCATTCAACTCACATCGATTTAGTCTTTTACGACAAGATAATGCAAGATAATAATGATTCTTAGAAGTCCAAGATAATTGCCGAAAATAAAACTCTGATAAGACCGATGCGAGCTATGAGAATGCAAATGTATTTACATACATAAAATTGAGTAAACACATTTTTTGTGATTTTTTTGACAAGTGATAATTCTTGTGATACTCACAAATATTTGCATAGTTTTGCATTGAATGATAATGGAAGTTAAGAAGTGATATGAATATCGTAACATTTTAACATGCATTTATGTAAACAAAAGTGTCAGTTGTGAGTTGGGTAGGTTAATGCAATAATCTCAAAAAGTATGAAAAAATTATTTAAATTATTTAATAACTTATAGCGACGCTGTGTATCTAGATAAGAACGCAGTATATGGTAGATAGTGCGAAGCTATGTCATCGAACCCGCTATTTATGACCGAGCTACCACCAGTTTGACCTTTAACTTTTTTTTATGTGCCAGTGTGATCTTAATTTCTTTTGTAAAACTATCTTGAAAATTGTATCTTTCAAGACGCTCAATGATAAATGCGTTAATGTAAGAAACCTCACCAGCCGAATATTAAACACTTACTAATGAAAGGACGCCTGCAAAAGGTCTCAATGCAACCCCAACTTTAACCCCAAGTAAAGACAAGCTCAATAGATGCTCATTAAGCTCAAAAGTTCTAAGTTGAAAATTCCCAGATAAAAAGTAAATTTCAATCCCCGAAAAGAGCATCAAGCATTAAAAAAAGAAGAAAAATACAGGGGTTCTCAAACATTATTAAGATTTATTACAAAACTATTTTCACATATATTTTTTTTATAAATACATACAAAATTTTAACCTAACATTTTTTATACTAATACGATTATCACAGATCTTTAACTAATTTAAAGGAAAGTCCAACTAAATATTTACACAGTACTCCAAATCACTCGATGACTTCGTTACTTAAACGGAACAAAAGCAAAGATCCAATCCAGAAATTGCGCCACATCCGTATAGATGAAATACTGACTGTCATGGCAGGCGGTGTTGGTGTTGGTCTGGCTCGCGTTCGTCTTCGTCTCACTATGCGGCAGTGAAGCGGACAAAGTGCCGCGCAAAAACCAGCGATTATTTTTAAAGATCATTAGACCTGCACCCGAATCGCCGGTGCAGAAACTGATCGACTTCACTGTACGCTGCTTAGTTGGAGTTGTGCCCGCACAGAAGGTGCGATTCGACGAGAGGTTACGAAAGTTTTCGTTCGCCTGGAAACAAACGTCATTCGGTAGGATTGGTACGTGCAGAATGTGGGGTATGGTGGATGCTGCCGCTTCAGGGTTTATCGAGATGTTCGGGATGACTAGATCCCAGCCGACAACAAAGCCATGTTCGCCGGCGATAATCTCTTGATTGGTTTCGCCCCGCCACATGCAAGCCGGACGGATGAACGTATTGAAGCTGTAAATATATTTTGAAAATTATTAGAATTCATAAATAAAACCTGGCCAGCTCATTTAAATATTCCCAATTCCACTCACCTCACTGGATGCTTTAGCATGATAACCGCAATATCCGCATCGTACGTTTTCAAACTGGTGTCATAGTCGGGATGTATGTAAATTTCACTGACAAGTGCCGCCAGCGACGCTTCCTCGTTCCAGTTTTTCAAATTGTATCGGCCCAAGAAGACGAGCACCTCCTCGGCCTTGTAGCGGCGACGGATCAATTTAAAACAATGCGCTGAACTGATAACAACATACGCCGAAACCAATGTACCGCTACACTGATACTCCAGCGAGGTGATATTATTGACATAAATAGCGGCCAGCCAGGGCCAGGCGCCGCGTGTAAGCGACGAAGGGCGCTTGGCATCGCTGACCGTTGAGCTATCCTTGTGGTGGCCACCTTTGCCATGGGATAACGCTTGCGTAATGCCGGCAGCTGCCATCGCTTGAAAGCGTATACGCTCGTCAATAATGCCACACATTTCATTAGCTTGCTTGAGGTGTCTGAAAAGAAATTATAAAAAGAATAAACATCCAGGACTAACAATTATCATCTTCCATATTCCAACAAAACTTTTATTGTCACGACATACTTCTCCAGGCTATCGAGTGGCAGATGTTTGGTGGCGATTTCAGTATGTGTGGGCAGCTGCTGATGCTGAAGACTATCAATATCCTTTAAGCCAACTGCAGGCGCTGGCATCCACGACGAGGACGATGACGACGAAGGAAACGTAAAAATTTCTGGCTCCAGTGGCAATGGTTCCGCTAATGGTTCCGGCTTGTCTTTCGGCATGAATGTAAATTTTCGTGTGTGCTCCAATTGAATTTGTGTCACAAAGATGCTGTGATCTGTAAGTGATAAAGTGGATTAGAATGAAATTATTACGATGATAGGAAGCCATAAAGAAGAAGCTGCAGAGGGAGAAGGAAATAGTGCCTGGCTGCCGGACAGGCAATTTACCTGCAATGCCGAAGCAAACGATGTGATTGTTTGCCGTGATTTGCAGCAGCTTTGGCGGAAAATGATTCTTTGGAAATTTGATTTTGTATAGCACCGGGGAATCGCTTAGAAATTGGCCGCGTGTGAGCAGTTCGATTTCGCCGAGGTAATTCTGTGAAACAAAAAAATTCCGATATTTACAAAATTCTCGAACAACAAAATTATTAAAAAATTTGTTCTATTAACCCGCTTGACTTACTGTTGTGGGCTTCCCACGCATTGACAGCGTCACGCGCAAGTGTAGCGCCTGTCCAAAGTCGGGATTTCGCACCGACAATAGGCCAAACCATTCGGTGCCATCGAAACGATATTGGAAAATTTTCGGACACGGACTGACGGGCATACCCTGCGTCAAAATTCGATTGATGTGCTCGAGTATGATGAAGAAAATTGTGGCCAGATGCAGCTTCATGGCGTTAAGTTCTTGTAGATTAGACGCGGCAGTGCGCTCTGCAACATTCGATAAATGTCAAGTATTTTATTTGATATTGCGGCCAGTGGAAATTTTATTCTAAACTGAAAAATTGTGAACTGATCTGCACTAGCGATGCAGATAAACTCGCGGCGCAACTCAATAGCGCGAGTGTTCGTTTTTGACTGACTCTTTGTTTTAACACTTTCTGTGTACCACTTGTGACCGCGGAGAGAAAGCAACTATGAATGAATTAGCACTGCTGGGTTTTCCGCTCTTCTTTACATCGCGAAAATGCAGATCGTTGCAGAGAAAAGTGATCATAGACGCATTAGGCGACAAAAGGGACAGTGAATTTTCAATAGACAGTACTCATTATGGTTTGAAAATTCACAAAAATTTTCATTCGAACTAAATGGTTGTCCGTTCCCTTGCATTTAGGTAGCAGGCTAAAATTCACATTTAGACCAGACGATCACTAATAATCGGTAATGAGAAGATCACATTTCAGTCTAGGTAGTAGGTGCATGGGTTCCTTTTAGTCCCTTACAAAACCGTGAGATTGAATTCTTTTGGTAATTTCAGAATTAACCCGACACAGGTACTTAACAAATTTAATATTTATTCATATGCAATTTTTTATATAATACATAATATACCTGACTTGGTGGCGATATCGCGTTAATATTATTTCACAATTAATTCATGCATAATTCCGATTTAATCACGAATTTATTAAGCTCAGACTTATACTTACGTCAAGTGGAGAATGCCTTCTTAATTGGGCGAGTCGTCTTTAACGAGATATCGAGACAAATAAACACGAATAAGTTAATGCTAACTCACGCCGGCAGATTACAATTTCAAAGTAGCCGATCGATTTAGCGATCGATCTTTCAAATGCAAATTCTCGAATATTTATTCTTAAGAAAACCGCTTAATTTTATATCTACAAGCTTTTAAATGACGGCTATCAAAAGTTATTATGGGCGTGAGAATTTTAATGAAATCGCCACAAACATTAATTGCAAAAGTCAAATCACTGTGACGATTCTGGCGTCCTATCAAAGAACGTCGCAACTCACATTTCGTAGTTAAGATGGAGCCAAACGGTTTTTTTTTCAGCATTTCACATCGAAAGGATTGTCAGGACCGTGATGACCTTCGTTGATATGAAGAATTCGTGCTCATATATAATAGTTTGAGACTTTCAGCTCTTGGATTAATTTTTTCCATCCATTAAGAGAAGGTTAGCCTCTGGAAAATATAAAATCTTCTGCTCTGGATTTCCACAACCTTTGAAGATTTTTGTTAATCTTATCATGTCCTGTCAGATGGACATGTGATAAAGACAAATGGATAGGATAAATTGATGACCACGATTTGATGTTTTTGTACAAGACTTATAGCAATCAGTTTAAAAACTGATTGCATATATATATTTTTGTTCTAGAATGATCCAGAACATTCAGATAATTTATTTGCTATGACAGGGTCCATTAGACTCACAATAGTGTCGCAGCATTTAGACTTTAGTTCGATCCCGCCAAAATAACAATTAAGAACGACAATATCACAGCAAATAAATATCCATAACTGGCATGATCCATACGCCACCACACAATCGACTCCACGATACCACGACACCACGCCGATGGCCATTCTCAATTCGCATGGTTATTCCATGTTTCGTGGTCAATGGACAGCAAATTATGTTCGGTAGTAGTAGTAGTAAATAGCGTAGAACATTCGCGCGGAGCGTGCGTGCGTGCGTAACATACGTTCGAGTATTTTCAAGTTAGGAATTTTGTTTACGACGCGTCGACCAATCGATGGACCTCACATTTGGATGATTTCACACAAGCGGTAGACGTCGCCGTCGTCGTAATCTCTTGGTAACTGGTGAACCTGTCAACGACTTTTAGCAAATTTCCGGATATATTTAGATATAAGCAGCGAGACGCGACGCAACGCGACGCGACGCGGTGGTTCTTAGGTTTTCAATGAAGTGGCGGCGCGCGGCTGCGGTTCTTTGGTTTTGGTGCTGCCTGTTTAGAATTTTTTTGCAAAGTGGAATTCGAGGAAATAGTTTCGTTTTTATTATTATGATTTTATGGTCCTATTGTTGTTGTTGCTGTTGTTGGTGTTGTTGCTGTTGCCTAAGCGGTCGAACTCAAGTGTTTATGTTTTGATTTTGAATTCAGATTTTATTTCAAGGTTACGATTATTTTCATGTCCGTTGACCTATTTGGATATTACAAATGGGCACTAATTTCGGTTACCCTACTTTTGGTCGATTGAATGTAAAGTGTTCGATTATGGACTAACTGAATTTAAAACAAATAATGCTGAAACCTTTAGAAATATTGGAAAATTTAAGAGTATCAACAAGCAAAAAAATATTCTAATAAAGTTATCTAAAGTCAAACTATTTTCATGATATGAAATTTTTTTAATACTTCGAATATTTTTGGAATAAATTGAACTACAAAAGAAATTGTTTAATGTGTGTAAAAAAATATCAATTATATTTTTAACTAATACTAACGAAAAGTATCTAACGTTCGTATAAGACCCACCTTAGGTTTTCTTACGTTTTAGAACTTATGTCATACGCCCAATAAAAAAAAAAAGTTGTTGTTTTCGCAATTTGCAAAATGTTTTGCAAATTTTTTTATTCGCAAATTAATGTGCAGAAAAATGCGCGAATTTGAATAGTTATTTGAATATGAAATGCTGGAACTTTTACAAGAATCGAATTATCAACTTTAGAAGCCGATTCGAGCCATAAAAGGCTTTTAGTAGATATTAAGAATCCGGTTCAGGGTTTATGATGTCTTTCGGAAGAATATTCTATCATTAAAAGAAGATGCTTTAAATGTTTAAGTTTTATTAAAAATTTAAAACAATAACATAATTTTTAATTTAAAATTATTTTAGCTAGAAGAACGCTTCGTGACTCTTTGTTATCTGCTAAAAATTCGCAAAACGCATTTACGTGCTCTTTCGAATATAAAACGCACTCGACTTTTTTTTTTCGTTTCGCATTCTTATCTTCGGAAGTTTGTCAATTGGGCAAAAAATTGTTATTTCATATAACTAAATAAATAATAATACATAATAACAAAAACATATTTTTTTTAATTTTGTTTCATTTTATACCCACCTTGAAACCACAACGAAGTGCATCTTATCTCATTTGTAGTTTATTTGTTCTAAACATTTGTTTTGATTCGAATTAAATGACGCATTAACGTATTATTAAAACACATTTTTATTGTTTATTGTTTATTTATTTGCAAAAAAATAGACAAAAAATTTAATTATATTAAGCGCAGCGAAAGTGATTTATTTGCAGTTGATACGCATTTGTTCGCATTTTTATGAATTCTAGGTAAACCAGATCTAACCGGTACTAAAGTATATAGTATACAAATGCTTATTGCAAGATAATGACCGATTCAGAGAATTAAAGAGAATTTATATACTACATGTACATATATGTTTACTTTGCATATATGCAGTAATAAAAAATAGTCGAATATTTTGTATACCTAATAAGACGTGAAACACAGAAGCCCAGACTCAATGGGTTTTTTCATACTTTTGAATAAATCATATTTAATTACATAGGTACAGACATAATGACGTAATGTTAAGTAAACTGTTTACAATTAAGAATACTCTAGGAAACAGAAGATGTGAACTCATTATAAAAAATTGATAACAATTCATTGAGTCCAGAACTTTATAATAAAATAATAGATATGGTTAACAGTTATTGTATAATTGTATTAATTCTTAATTACTTGATAGAAATATTCCAGGAAAACAATTATCTCTCCCGATACTAGCACAGAAAATTTGTAGTAACCCTCTTGAGCATACGAAGGTAATTTCTCGACAGGTAGATTGCACTTCTTAAACCAATAATGTGTCTGCGGTAGTGGACCCTCCCATTTGTCTTTAAATTGTGGTGTATTCGAACAGTTTGCAACCGAGTCCATTACAACAAACTTGTAAGTAGTATCCAGGAATGTTGCAATGGTCTGATTGGGAAAACTATACGGAAGTTTGAAAAATTCACCAACGCCATTTCGGCTGTAGTAAGTATTCCCAGAAATCTGTTTGAGAAAGAAAGTATCTATTAAATTATATGTGGGAATATTTTGGAAAGTGTTCACACTCACATATAAATCGTCAATTGCAGTTTTAACATCTACAAAACCGTTATAAGTTGCGTCATTCCGTCCGTCACGCTCAAGCCAAAAATTTGGTTTTAACAGATTTTCATTTGATGAATTTACGAAAATGTTGTGCAAAATACAGTTATAATTTTGCTGTAAATACATAACATATCAACTACTACATAAGTTATTCCAATAAGGCGTAAGTTTGGACCAACCTTCATGCCCTCTATATGATATATCCTTTGGAAATAAGCCAGCGATAAAAAAATTATTAATAAATTCTTCATAATTGTTTCCACGACTTTAAACTGTACTAATTTGTGCCATAGAATTCTCTGACTTTTATATTAAAATATTTGCCATTATTTATAGACATAAAAATGTTGAAGCAGTTATCTAAAATTTAATTTAAGTGCGAATTCACATGCAAAATCAAGTTTGATCAGATTGATTTCCATAATTAAAGTAGATAAAATTGTCCTCAATAATTAAAAATGATCATCTACTTTTACTTTATAAAAGTTTTGTTTATGGTTCCTGTTAGAGTTTTAGTTGTAGCTATAAAGAATAAAAAACCAAGCCATTTCGGTAAGATGACATTGGTTAGATTGAGTATTTATCTCTCGATCGTATTTATAAGCTTTAAAACAAGCATATGTTTGAACGTTTTAGCTGTCAATACATATGCATAGATGTAGTACACTCATACATATGTCGAGTTCGATATTTAAAAAAATCTCATGTTCTAGAATTTAATCTGGAAACTTTTTTGATTGCGATGCTATTGTATCTAAGTAGGTTTTGGTGTTCGTTGCTGACTCGGATTGCTTCACTTAAGCGGGTTGCAATAGCATAGATATGGATATGTGTGCCTATGCTCCACTTTCGCTGCACATTAACCCAAATTCAAAAAATTCTAGTGATGCAAGCAAAACAACGAAAAGATAAAAGTTAAGTACTTAAAATTTCAAAAGAAATGTAATGTTGAGATACTTTGTTGCTAAACAAAGTCGAGTAAATATTTTCCTCTTAATCGAAAAAAAATAAAGTGATGAGGTTTTAAGTTTTTTAAAACAGTTTATTTATTATTTTTTCATCATTATTACAACCATTTATAATACAAATTTTAATAAGAATAAGATTAATGATTATTTCGTATCTGTATTAATTGTAAATTATTTGAAAGAAAAACTCCCAAAACATATTTAATTTTTCTGACATGTGGATAATACATTTGTAGTAACCCTCCTGAACATAAGACGGAAATTTCTCAACAGGCAGAATGCACTTCTTGTACCAATAACATTTCTGCGGGAGTGGACCCTTCCATTTCCCTTTGAATTGCGGTGAATTCGAACAGTTGGCAAAGGCATCCATGAAAAATGGCTTGTAATTAACTTCTAGAAACGATCCAAAAGTCTGATTGGGAAAACTATATGGAAGTTGGAAAAAATCACCAACGCCATTTCGGCTGTAGTAAATATTCCCATAAATCTGTTCGAGAAAGAAGGAAAGAGCGTATCTATTAAATTATATTGAATTAATACATATGTAAGGACATTTCTTAGAACTCACATAGAAATCGTCAATTGCAGTTTTAATATCTATAAAACCGTTAATAGTTGCGTCATTGCGGCCATCACGTTCAAGCCAAAAACTTGAATTGATAAGATTTTCATTTGATGAATTTATGAAAATGTTGTGCATAATACAGTTAAAATTTCGCTGTAAATAATTAAAACAATACATTAACAAAAAGTTCTTCGCGTTATGCGTAAGTGTGGACAAACCTCCATGCCTTCTATATAAAAGTTCCCTCGGAAATAAGAAAACGATATAAAAATTATTAATAAATGCTTCATTACTGTTTTCTACTACTATTTTTTTTTTGTAATTCTGTGGCTTTTATATTAAAATTAATGCAGTAAAATTACAATAAAAATGTAAATGCACTTATCAGAAATTTATTTTCAGTACGGAACATTATTGCAAATTCTCACGAAGAATCGATTTGGTTTACTAGGATAATTACTCTAATTAAATTAATTCACCGACAATGACAATCAATTATCATATACTTTTACTCGATAACTGGTTTGTTTTTGCTACCGGGTAGATTTTAGTTTCAGCTGGGTTTACTTTATATTAAACCAAACTATTTAAAAACAGCTGAAAATACTTTTAGATACTGAAGAAAATCCGCTAGATAAGATTTTGGTAAGTAAGTGTCGCTCGTAGCATATTTTTAACCGTTTGAACTGTCAGAATATATGTGTTAGATATTCACATATATACGAGTATGTGTATCGGGATTGATATTTTAGAAATTCTGGTGTTCTTTAAGTTCGTTTTGAAACTTTTAAGATATCGATGCTATTGTATCTCATATGATTTTAGGTTTTGTTGGGCAATCATAGTCTGGTTTTCTTAAGCGGGTAGCAATAACATAGACATGGATATGTGTGCCTCTGCTCCAATTTCGTCGCACATTGAGCCGAATTCAAAGAATTTAGTTATACATGCAAAATAACGAAAAGGTTAACGTTAATTAACATTTGAAATGATATGTAATTCTGAGATACGTTTTTGGTAAACGTTTTAAAGTGTTTGTCGGATCAATGATTTTCGCTCTTAATCGAAAGAATGTGTTAATTTTTTTCTTAATTTTAAATTCTTGAAATGATTTAAACTTTGTTGTTTTTTTATTAATACAGTTTTTCAAAGGTAAACTAAACTTATTTTTCTAACACTTTAAGAGTTGGTAACCTTTTTGGACACTCATTCACAATAGTGCATCCGGTGAATATGAAAAGGTACTGTTCTGTGCTAAGTTAGAATTTAAAGCCCACAGAGGGCGACACTTTAGTGATAGTATTTTCCGCAAGAGGGTACTTTGTAAAAAGAAAAACCGCATTTTTCAGATACAATAAAATTTTGTTCGCATTTTGTTTCGTTTTTTGTGGGTGAGGGGTATCTATGGTTGAAACGCGGGGAAAAACAGGAAGAAGAATATGTTTTTTAATAAATAAACGGTTCCACGTTTGAAAAAAATATTCTTCTTCGCTTTTCAGACCCCCCCACCATAACCTCATCGACGAACAAATTGTGGTATTTTTTTTTAAACGGTTTTCGAAAACAAACGAGATTTTCTTTAAAGTCCAAACGGCCGTCGGTCGACTGCTTCAAGGAGGATACGAGGCGACACTGGACTGCTTCTCGAAAGAGTCGACGCGATAATGGATTATTACTAAAATGAACCGAAAATTCAACGCGCGTTCAATTTCGAAATCTCAATTCAAAATTTACATTCGAAAAGTTCGACGAAATTCCAACGAATTCGGGCGAAACCAGAATAAGGGAACAACAACAAAAATACATTAAATAAAAAACAAAATAAATTATCAAAACCATAACAAACTGGTCAAGGTCGAGTGCGGCGACAGCTATTACAATAACAACAGCAGTAACAACAACTCCAGCAATATCAGCAACAAGTATTTGTTGTCACACCTACTTAAACTCCCGTCGTCGATTACACAAGACAACATACAAAAACGTTTATTATTAAAATATATACATATATAAATCGAACGAATTTTTTTCTCTATTTCATAAATTAGTTACACTAAAATTCCATGTGACGTCCAAAGTGCAAAAATAGGCACGGTCGGCTCTCATCTAAGGTACATTTAAAAATATTTTTAACAAACGAATGAATTTTTTTTTAAATGTTACATATTTAAACTTTGAAAACTTTGTTATTATCTAAAGCAATTCTTCCAAAATAAGGCGTGGTCAATTTTGATATTTCAAGCAGACTTTGTGACATTTCTTAAATTAAAAAAAAATATGTATATCGATGATTTTAGGCGCTTGTAAATAGTTTCTAAATTCTTTCCGACTTCGATAATGTGTTCATTCTGTTCTTGAGCTGTAGCAGACCCTAAAAGATCCTGAGAATATTAAAAATATTGAAAAATGTTCTTGAATATTTGTTGTCCAGTGTAATTGTTGTTGCTAACCCAGTTTGCACTGCGAATGCAATTGAAACGGTCGCTGTCCCACTGTGCACGCGCGCACCATGTTGCATAATGATAAAAAGGCGTTTTGTGGGTGTGCACGCGACGAAAGCAGGGCGGGGTGGGGCGGTGAGAGTAGTTGTGCTGTTTTGGTTTTTGCACTTAAGTGCGTTTCTTAGATTTGCCAAAATAACTGTTGTTTTATCTGTGTAACCGTCGTCGGGTTCGCTGATGACCTTCGTCTGTCTGTTGTATCGTTAGTGCACAATAATGCTGACTCATTGTTATCGTTGACAAAATTGTTGTTGTTGTTGTTGTGAGTTGCTTTAGTTTGGATGGACAGACAGACAGACAGACAGACGAATGTACACATGTATATGTTTGTTTATTACAAAAAGTGATTTGTATCTATCGAATCGAATGGATTCGAATGGGTTGAAAAGAGTTTTTGCTCTGCATGTAAGATTTTTGTTTGTGCTCTTTTGTTGGTAATTCTTCTTTTTGTTAGTGCGAAATATTCGGTTTATAAATAACACACTTCATGCGGAATCAATTCTTAAATAATTTTTGTTATTGACATATCTGAATAGGGACTTTAAGCGATTATTAGAAACGTCTGGACCTGCATTCTTTAAGGCACAGACATAATTTTAAGTAATGGGTTAATGTTACAGTAAGCATATTGTGATTGGGTAGCAATTTGTTATATAAAAATATTCAAGATAGATAAAGCAATATTAGAAATATTATATGTATATTAAATCAGTATTTATTTAGCCATGAAGAAACTTGAAAATTCACTGCAATTCCTCATTTGTATTATTAGTGAATTATTTGAATTAAGACCTCCAGATAAAAAATACATTCATCTAACATATTTAAAGATAACTTGTAATAACCCTCCTGAAGATAAGAAGGAAATTTCTCAACAGGTGGATCGCACTTCTTCCACCAATAATACTTCTACTTGTGGTGCATTGGAACAGTTGGCAAAGGTATCCATAAAAAATGACTTGTAAGAAATTTCTAGAAACGATCTAAAAGTCTGATTGGGAAAACTATACGGAAGTTTGAAAAATTCACCAACGCCATTTCTACTGTGGTAAGTATTTCCAGAAATCTGTTTGAGAAAGAAAGTATCTATTAAATTATATGTGGGAATATTTTGGAAAGCGTTCACACTCACATAGAAATCGTCAATTGCAGTTTTAACATCTACAAAACCGTTATAAGTTGCGTCATTCCGTCCGTCACGCTCAAGCCAAAAATTTGGTTTTAACAGATTTTCATTTGATGAATTTACGAAAACGTTGTGCAAAATACAGTTATAATTTTGCTGTAAATACATAACATATCAACTACTACATAAGTTATTCCAATAAGGCGTAAGTTTGGACCAACCTTCATGCCCTCTATATAATATATCCTTTGGAAATAAGCCAGCGATATAAAAATTATTAATAAATTCTTCATAATTGTTTTCCACGACTTTAAACTGTACTAATTTGTGCCAAAGAATTCTGTGACTTTTATATTAAAATATTTGCAATTATTGTAATAAAAATGTTAATACTCTTATCTGAAATTATTTTTAAGTGCGGAACATTATTGTTAATTCTCTCGAAAAATCTATTTGGCTTATAAAGATAATTACTCTAATTTAATTAATTTAGCCACAATGACAAACAATTATCATATACTTTTACTCAATAAAAGTTGTATTTATAGTATATATAGCACACACTTCAGTTTTATGATTGAAATTAGAATAATCCAACGGGTCACTCAAAGATTCCGGACTTCGTCCGAATTTGATACTGTAGACTGAAAAACCATCTGAAGAAAAATGTGAAAAGTGATTACGGTCGACCCAAAATAGTTTTCCACAAATACAAAATATTTGCTTTTATACGTCCGCAATGTGTCCTATATCTTCCCCAAGTTAGGGTATCCATGCTTAATTCAGATAAATTTCAACCCAGATACGAGTATATATACACGTGCCAATTAATATAACACATATAAAAATATTTGTTTATATAGTATATACTTAATCAGTATCTATGGAGAAACTTGATTATGTATACTCGTCATAATACGAAAAATTTTGTCGGTTATATTGGCTATAACTCCTAACTTGTATTATAAGTAAATTATTTGCAATAAAACCTCCAAATAAACAATACATTTCTCTATCATATTGAAAGTTAACTTATAATAACCCTCCTGAAGGTACGAGGGAAATTTCTCAACCGGCAGATCGCAGTTCTTCCACCAGTAATATTTCTGCAGAAATGGACCCACCCATTTGCCTTTAAATTGCGGTGAATTCGAACAGTTGGCAACGCCATCCATAAAGAATGACTTGTAAGAATTGTCAAGAAATGATACAAAAGTCTGATTTGGAAAGCCATAAGGAAGTTTGAAAAATTCACCAACGCCATTTCTGCTGTAGTAAGAATTCGCTGAAATCTGATCGAGTAAGAGAAGAGAGCCATATATAATATTGATATTGGAATGTATTTCGTATTGCGTCATCGACACTCACAAAGTAATCTTCAATTGTAGTTTTAACATCTATAAAACCGTTTATGGTTGCTTCATTGCGTCCTTCACGTTCAAGCCAAAAATCCAATTTTATCAGATTTTCATCTGATGAATTTATGAAAATGTTATCCACGATACAGTTGAAATTTTGCTATAAATATATAACATATCAGCTATATGATATTCCTATAATGCGTAAGTTTTGACAAACCTTCTTGCCGTCTACTTGTATATGAAATTTTCCACGGAAATAAGCTAGCGATGTAATAATGATTAACAAATATTTCATTATTTTTTGCTTGACTTTGTAGTGAACTAATTTATGCCAAAGAATTGTGTGACTTTTATATTAAAAATAATGCAATTATTTTGCTATAATTAAAATGTTAATGCTCTTATCTTAAATCTTATTTTAAGTGTGAAACATTATTGAAAATTCACACGAAAGATAATTACTATAATTAGATTCAATTGCCCACAATGACTAAAAATTATCATACTCTAACTCAATAGATGATTTGTTTATGGTACTACCAATTACTACTACAATGGAGAGCACTCTGAAGTTTTAGGAAATCTCAGTAATGATTCATAAAAGAAATAATAATTTGGTTCTAGGTGTTTCAGTGTGATTTATATTCTGAAAGGTTGCACTACATATTATTTTATTGATCCTATTTTTTAGAACTTTTTGAGCTCAAAAGAAACTTTATTTTAGAACAAAATTAAGATAAGTTTTCACAGAAACCTTTCAAAACATAAGGATTATTCAAAATTAAATTTCCCCACCCTGTACTAATGCCAAAACTAAGTTGAATAACTTCTTCTAATTAGACCAAACTAAAGTCGCAAAATTAATTGTGAACCAAAATAGTTTGTCACAATTACAGAAGATGTGCTTCTGTGTTATATTTCCACACTGTGTCTTGCCCTTTCCACACTTACAGGAGGGGGGGGTGTGGTTTATGAATAATTCAGATACAAATAAATGCAGATACGAGTATAGTACGAGTATATGGATACGTGCCAATTAATACAATTGTCCTAAGAAACTTTGCACAGCATGTATGGCAAGTTGTGGGCCATGCCTGGTACCATGGACACACGACGACAGATTCGTATTAACATTTTTTTTTTGTGGTTTTTGCGTTTGTTTTGGTTAATTTTGTTTTGATTATTGTTGTTGGTATTTTGGTCAGCAACACGTCGCGACGGTTGTTGTCGTTGTCATCGTCGTCGTCTCTCGCTGGTGGCCGGTGTTCGTGAGACTTTCTTGGAATTCCGATTCAGATCATGGTCACACACATTGCGCAAAATCTCATTAAACGTACATTCAATAATTTCATTTCATTTCGATTGTTTAATTTATAATTTTAATGTTTTGTTAATTTGTTTATTTTTATATTTCATTTATACATGTTTATATATATGTATATATATTTCATGATGGCAATTGCATGTCGGTCGTTTTGTAGACATGCTCAGTCTGATTGTATGCATTTATGTCGGTTTGTATGTTTGTCTATCTATCTGTTTGTATGTTTGTTTGTTATGTGTTGTAATTCAAGAAGTAGCTGCCGTCGCTTACTGATACGGATGAAGCCGCTCTCAAATGGGTCGTTCGGCTTAACCGGCAATTGTGATTTCGTTTTCGACATGACAACGCAATTTTCGTTTATTATATGTACCTACATATGTATACATATATAGGTACAAATAAAAGTTTTGTTTTGTTATTGTTTTGTGGTTTCTCTTCGTACTCCGAAAATAGCTTGTTGAATATTTAATTAATGATATCCTAAACAATTTACTTTATTATGGTAAATTGGCTAAAATTTCATTTACAGGGTAAGTTTTTTTATCACACTTGTTTATACTTAAAATAAATTAAAAAAATATATTTGTATTTGATTTTGATCGATAAATTTAAAATTGAAATTAGATACAAAATGTTTAAGAAACTTTTATTTCTGTTAAATAGTTTCCTAGACCTTTCCTCCAAATATTATATAATAACTTAAATTAGTTGTATTAAATTGCTGTTAAAAGTTTAAACAAATGCATGGTTAAAACAAACTCAAATTTTAAAATTTACAAAACAATTTGAACTTTAAAAATTAGATATCTTAATTAAGTATTCAAACATTTTGGAATGTATCAAATAATAAATAATCAGCCCTTACGAATGAATAACTAATTCTTTAGAATCCATGCAAGAATACATATTTAAAATGCATTTTTGATCAACTACTTAACCAAAATAACCAAAATTTAAACTTCAATTCGATGGAGTCCTATTAAAATCTAGTTCACCACCGCGAGTAAGTACTCGTATGTATTGAATCCAGTTTGTCGAAAATTAGCTTAAGCTCGATCATGCTTCATGATTCATGATCCCGAGGTCAGAAACCGAACTATATAGAAACATAAAGGCACATACAAATTTTTATATTAGGACCATTAGATGTATAGAGAATATACCAATCTGGAATATTGTTTCTATAATTTTTTTTAAATTTTAATTTATTAAAATTTCTCCTTTCTTTATTTATTTATTTTTCTATATACTCGTATATATATACTACAATGTCTGATTATCCTACTTGACCTAAATTAACTGAAATCGAATTGGTAATCGTGGTATGAAAATCGTTATTGTTGTAGCAGCACATCGATTTCCGAGAACATTTTCATGCCCAAACCACGTTCTGCGGAAGGAATTTGCCGTAAGCGTTTGTTTGAAAATGTTTTATACATTTACCGATTCCGCATCATTTATGCCCAATAAGGCCCAACTCAACTCAACACGACGAAAATTACATTCTGCAGGATGTATGTATGTAATAAGTATTTCATTATGTCAAACACTTTTAGCGTACGTTTCCAGTCCGGAACATGTGGAAATACTTGTACGAGTATTTTATTGGCCTTCTTTGGACTATTTAATTTGCACAGTTCCTTACGCTTGCGATCGTTCAAAGAAGCTGCATTGTATTGTATTGTACGAGTACTTGAGCTTTAACACAATTTGTAACACAATTCAACCAGACCTACTTAAATGGGTAATGTAGGTTGATAGGTAGGCGGCTATGTAGTAGTACTATATGTAAGTACTTCAGAGATATTTACAAGTGGAAAGAAACATTCTATCATAGCAGAAATCCTCAAATCCAATTTATAAACATATAAGAGCATTTACATTATTTACTTGCAATATTGACGTGTATATGTTAGAGGGTATTTAATGTTGCATTAAATACCCTCTAAAGATACAAATAATTCTTTTATTGGATCCGTAGTTGTTGAGCTAACAAAAAATCAAATACCACTTTATAGGATTTGATAATATTTCGCCGAATCTTTTTGAGGTCATTAGATTGAGAACTTCTTACCCTCACTTCGATATTCAAGATGCAACAAGTGGAAAGTTTAATTTGTCGGATTCCAAATATTGAGATGCAATAGAATCCGTAACTGTAAGTTTATGACATAAATTTCGTAAAATTTCGTATTCATTGTTAAATAAATTGTTCAAATGACAGAGAAGATATAACAACAACTTCGGAATGGTATCCACAAAATTCAACATGTATTTATTAGATTTATTGCTTATTGCCGATTAGGTTTTTATTGCATTTTTATTGAAAAACAGTTTGATTGCAATTCATGGAATTTGCATTTAAATGAGTTGGTTTCTCTTTTTGTATGTGGTACAATATTGTGGAACTTCATCGAATCTGTTGCGTATGTAACAAGGCGGTTAAATTTTGCCAGCTATTACACGTTGTACAACACTGAAATAACAAGAGTTATAGACAGAATGTCACTGAGTGGGTGGAATTTGTGTGGAGAAGAATAAATTTCAATTTGTGGAAAATGGAGAAATTTTGTCTCCAAGGTAATGAGGTACTTTAAAGATTTGTAAGTATTTTTGTATTATTTAAAGATATTATAAATTTAATTGTTTAATAAATTAGTTCTTTAATGTCAACTACAGAACACTTTCATACTAAAGGAAGGGAATTTGGGCATTGTTAACCTAAAATTGGATGAACAAAAAATGGAAGCTTAGTCCACTGACTTAATACATAAACGATTTCTTCTAAATTGCACTTTATTAATACATTTCTAAATCTTTTTCAAGAAGTTTTAATATCAAAATTTGAATTTGATACTAAAACCTCAGACTTCAGAAAAGTTGAATTTTTTTAATGAACAAAAATCTTCATAAACTTTAAAAATAAATATTTTCTAAACCTGCTTCATGCAATTTAAAATCTTGTAAAAATATTTTAAAATTTTAGGTATCTTTAGAATTGTGACATTACATTTGCTCTAAGAGTTATTGCGAAAGTGATAGTCATACATACACTACAAGTGGTAAAGTGGATTAAGTAAAGTTGAAGAACACTTAAACCGATCAAAAAATTCATTCAATTTCGATTAATGTTGAAATTAAAGAGCAATGTTTAATAAACATATAAAAAAGAACAATGGGTGCTTCGTGAAAAAAAAACTGACGTCATGAAGAATCCATCAAATCTTTTCTTGTGTGTTTTACTAGCCCTGGAGAAATTTCCTTGCATGTTGGGAGTCGAATTAATTTAATTCGCATAAATATTGAAGACGAGAAAAAAAAACGACTTCAACAATTTGAAAAGCAAGACTAATTCAAGGACAAATCATTGTAAGGGCTGCCGGGATGTTCTGTTCGTAACTGCCGTACAAGGAAATAAATTTCAGAGGAATCAACATGCCCGCTCGGCGGATTAAGCAACTCAATTAGGTTCATTCTATGTGGTCACGTGGATTATGGATTATATTTTGCATCTATACTTTAATTTCATTTTTTTTGCAATCTATTTAAATAATTAATTGACTGGCCAATGTGCGTTAAACACGTGCTGCTCATTACCAGCTCGGATTACACGTGCCACGACGCTACACGCGCTCCACACTTGCCACTCGACAAACTTTATTTTCCAAGTAATGGAAAAGTTTTTGCAACCGCTTTCGAAATTTTTGGTTTGTTTTATTTTATTTTATTTCAGTTGTGGATTTGGTCGAACCGCTTTCACCTCTGCAGTGCTGTATCGAATTAGATTTGAGTCCTTTAGTTTTTGCCGTGGCTTGTTGATGTTGTAGCTCTTCTACTGTTGAATGCAGCAACATTTGCGGACGCTATTGATACAACTAAAAGCGTTGCCGTTGCGTCACATTGAAAGTCAACATCGAAGATTGCTGCTGGAATTGTCGTTGCCGCGATTCAATGACTTCACTTTGTTGCGCATGCAAAGTGGATAACCGCCGCCATCAGCAATTTTAGTTTGCTCTCCGATGACAGCGAAATGTTGTCTGTAAAAAATAAATCGAAAGGGTTTTTAGAGCGTTAAATGGTGCAGAAGCAACGAAAAGAAGTTTAAAAAAAGAGAAAGAAAAATAAGAGAAAAGTTCAAAATAAATGCGCATTAAACTTGGGAAAATGTGATTTGCGATATGGTTTGGATACTTTATGATGACGTCATCATTTTATTTTTTCAAAAGGACTATTTCATACAAAATAATTTTTATTTAATTGCGTATTTTGTAAAATTAATTTCCCATTCCTGTTTTGTTAATCATTTTTTTTTCTTATACCTAAACAAACATTTCTTTTTTTTATTCAAAAAGAATAGATTTGTTGCTTTGCAAAATTCGCGATTTGCCGGAAAAATGTGCGAGACTCACACACACACTCAATGTTTTTTGTTTGTTCTTATCAATTTTAAAATGAAAAATGTTATTTTTAACGGCAGACTAACATTTTCAGCAATTGCCTAAAAGTATGCTAAGTTATGCAACTTTTCGTGTGCCATAAAAAGTATGCCAAATAAAATCGAAATTTAAAGGAAACTTTTTGATAGCTCCGCGCTTGTTCATGCGAAAATTTATGACAGGAAATGCTGCATTGGGAAATTGTGCCTTATTAAAAATTGTGGCTTAATTAAACGCTTTTGTTGTTGTTTTAATTGCTTGCTATTTTTGTATGTACATACATATATTAAATTGGTTTAATAAGTTAAATAACTCTGGATATGGGCAGTTTCACATATAATTTATTTTGTTATGACATTCTTTTGAAAGGCTTTATAAATTGTATAAAAATGTAAAACAGTTCATTGAAAATTAAAAAAAGTTTTCAATTTTAAAATCGATAATTTTTTAATTTGTTTAACCCTATATTAATAAAGAGTAAATAATGTAGGACAAAATGGATATATTTATTTGTTTCTGTTACAAAGCGTTATCAAATAAAAAATGTATTTAAAATCGTTACCTAAAATTAAGATTTAAGAACTGAAGGAAAAAATGAATAAATGAAATAAAAAATTTCTTTATAGTAAGTTTTTGTTTAGGACAAATGATTTTCTGGCGGCGGTACAAATCATGCTGATTAGTGTATTGGCATACGGCGAGTTACATCCCAAGTTCGAGGCTCAGGTGACGCTAAGAAATGGAAGTAGTTATATTTCTCTTTAAGAAAAATGTCTCTGCCGTTCTCTCAATAACATTTGTCAGATCTTCTGAGATCAACAATAATGTAAAAGCTCATAAAAGCTCGACTCATACCCTTCTAGAGTAGTAGCGCCAAATATTCATTTAATTTAATTTAAAATGTTGTTGCTATAAGTTTATATACTTACGACAAACTTAAATTTTAATTTAAATAAGTAATTGTTTACGTCAAATATTAAAATATAAAAATAAATTTGTTTGACTCTTGTATACTTATATACAACTTTTATACATTTACATATATATTTAAATGCTTCCTAATGTAGTATAGCTTCCTATAATAGTGTAATAGTTCATTTGTCACAAATACAAAATTTTTTCTATCCAAATAATATATTGTATGAGAGCAATATATTAACTACATACTCGTATATGTGAAAAACAAACATTTATTTGTGACAATTATATATAAATGTTTCAATTAAACGTTTGTTTGATCTCAATAAAAAATTTTAGGTAAGAATAAAAAAAGATCAGTGGCAAGTATTTTCGAAAGTTTTAGTTGGGACAAATACATTTCTTTTCAGTGTACTTATCTGAGTTATTTCAAATACCGATTTTTTTATGGTATACAAAATAAACAACTTTTTCTAATCTGAATTTTATTTCTATAATTTAAACAAACAAAGCTTTTCTTTTGATAACATTATTTACTCGATTTGAACGCAAAAATGTTTCGCGCATTTAATCAATTTAATTTAGTCATTAAATCATGATTGACATTACCTCAGACAGACGCTGCCGACAGTTACAATAAAATTGAGGAAAAACAAAAACAAAAACAACAACAGCAACAATCGGCTACGAGTGTAGTCGCACGCTTTAAAGCCACAAATTGACTTCACATTTAATAAGCCACATTTCCGTGCGGTTAATATGCGCGCTGCGTCACTAATTGGCAACGGCGGATTTACTTAACGTAATTTTTAATTGAATGTACGCATCTCTCCGCCGTGTGTAGTAAGCCGCTTCGGCTCAGAACGGAAAGTCAGTACGAATCGAGAATCCAGATGAAATGGTTGCAATTTTAATACCGCTTGCGCTGATAGCATCCGTGCTGCTGCTCTCACTGCTGGCTTGTGCGTTGTGGCAGGCGACTCATTGGCAGCGACATGGCATACGTGCGCCACAGGGATTACCGCTCGTGGGCAATATGTTGCGCTTCTGCCTCGGTCGACGACACTACGGCGATGTTTATGAGGATATTTACAAGTGAGTCGTAGTCAAGTTAATCCTTAAAAAAATAAAGGAATACTTTATATATGACATATTCAATTTTTCATATTTCACTTAGGGCTCATTCCGATTTGCCTTGGGTCGGTATTTATCGGATCTTCAATGAACCCGCCGTGCTCGTTCGCAGTCAGGAGCTGCTTAAGGAGGTCATGATTCGAAATTTTCAGCACTTTCAGGATAATGTTTTGTGGATCGATCCACAGCGCGATCCCATAATTTGGTGTAATCCATTCGTGACGAAGGGTGAAAAGTGGCGTCAAATGCGTGCCGAAATTGTTCCCATTTTTACGCCCAATAAAGTAAGTGGAATTCGGCTACAAAACGAAAAATTATTGAGAACTTATCTTATATAACTAAGCAGAAATATTAGGATAATCATTATATACTGAGCAAATACTTTGTAGACTTATATAAAATAAAATAAATTTTTAAACTTTTATTTATTCTTTCTTTTTGCTAATTTCAAGGTTAAGTCGTCCTTTCCACACATAAAGTCAATTTGCCAAAAGCTAGAGACTCACGTTGCTGAACATATCAAGCTAGAAAACTGTTTTGAAGCGAAGGATGTGAGTATATAACTTGCTAGAAACGAGTATGTATAACTTCATTGTGATTGTATCCTATGTAGTTGAATCGATCAAATGTATCTGTAACTAAGTATTAAAGATATTTATTATATTGAAGTTTTGTCTAGTGAAAGATACTGGTTAAATTAAGTTAATGTGTTTATCTTATGTACTTACCATTTTCATGACTCAAGTAAAATGTTTGTTTTCAGCTTTTTTCGAAGTACACTTTGGACGTTGTGGCATCCGCAGCTTATGGTCTGGACGCCGAATCGTTTACAAATAACGTTTCTGATTTTACTCAACTTGTGGAGCATCTCTTTCAACCGAATTCCTTGAGTTTGGTAGAGACCATCGCTTTGTTATTCTCGCCTACACTGGGAAATCTTATAAAATATCGGTGAGTACATTCTTATGTGTTATAGATGGATTTTTTTAAAAGTTGGGTAATGCATTTTAATTAAATTGCGAAACAAAGAAATGATAAAGAAGTAGAAAACTTGAATTTATTTTGCTATAAGAAAATTCTACATAACGTATTAATGGTTATACCCTCACATTCATCTATGCAATTTAACTAATTATCTTTTTACTAAACTTTTTCTTAAATTTATTCATATCATACAATTATTCACTCATTCATTCAATCATTCATTCATTCATTTATTCATTGATTTATTCATTCATTTATTCGTTCCTTCAATAATTTATTTATTAGTTCAATGACTTGTTCACAATTTATTTCGTTTATTCTTTTAAATATTCCATATTTATTCATTCAGTAAAATATTTATTCATTTATTTACTCACTTATTCATTTTTTCATTCATTCATTAATTTATTCATTCATTAACTCTTTAATTTATAAATTCATTTGTTTATTAATATAATCATTCATTAATTTATTGAGATATTTTATTATTCATTTATTAATTAAGAATTTATATTATTTTGTTAAGTTATTCTGAAGATTTAAATTAGTTAATTAATTTATAAAATATAATGAATTTGAAATTTATAAGTCTGTCCCAGTGACATTTGCTTTTCCAATAAACCTCTTCGCAAAGCCGCTTATTTACAAAGCGGAGATTAATTTCAAACTGACACGTATTACTTTGCAGTTACGTGCCGCCGGGTGTGCAACTCTGGCTGCGCACCATTATTGGTCGTGTGCTGGACAAACGGATGTCCTCCACCTCTGCCACCTGCTCCTCCTCCTCCCCACCCAGTGATTTTGTGCAGTGGCTTATCGAGGCGAAACAAAAACAAAACGAGCCGGTTGATGCGCCGACCATTGTGGGTCATTGCAGCACTTTCCTGCTCGAGGGTTTCGAAACGTCCTCCTCTCTGATGGCCTTCGCCCTATACGAGGTAATATTAAAGTTCCCGACATAAATTCTTTTAAGTTAACCTAAAATGACTGACACGGCAATTTTGATTAATCAAACGAACGCCTTGTGTATCTCGTATCTCGCAGTATGCAACAAATCCTGCGGTACAGGCGCGTGTGTTGCAGGAAATCGACGAGGTTTTGGCGCGCTTCGAGGGAGTGCTGTGCCATGAGGCGCTGCAGGAGATGCCATATTTTGAGGCGTCCTTGTTTGGTAGTATTTTGCGATTAATACTGCCAAGAACTGCGAAAAGTTTCAATTAATTTTTTTGTTTTCGTTCGTTCAGAGACGCTGCGACTGCATCCGCCCATGTTGGCTCTACTAAAGCACTGCACAAAGCCGTTTGAGCTGCCGCCACAAAAGTCGGGCGGCCGCTCATATACCGCGCCGGAGGGCATGGTTTTTGTCATACCCGTCAAGGCGGTGCATTAGTAAGTGACACCCATTTTTTTTCTAGCTCTTCACGTTGATTGCAATTCTGATATTAATCTCATTTTTATTCGTAATTTTTTTCGACAGTGATGCGAATTTTTATCCGGAACCATTAAAATTTCAGCCGGAACGATTTCTTGCCCAGAACGAACGTCAACGTTTGGGTTGTGCTTTTCTTGGTTTTGGCGAGGGTCCACGCATGTGTCCGGGTATGCTCTGCCACCAAAAGGCAAAAGAAGGATTTGAAATATTTTATTTACATACTTTTTCCAGGCATGCGTTTTGGTCTGGCGCAAAGCAAAGCTGGCCTCGTCACGCTACTTTCCAAATATCGTGTGCATTTGGCGGATAGAGCTAAGCTGCCTTTGGAAATCGCACCTACCACTTTTTTGACCGCGACAAAGGACGGAATTTGGATTAGTTTTAAACAGCGTGAGACAATTTTGTCTTCGTCATAAATAAATCCTCTCATAGGATCAAATAAAAAATTTGAAATATAATTTCGACTGAAACAATTCAAAATTAATTTCTTCAATTTCCTGGAAAAATTTAAAACTCAATTATTTTCTGGTTTATTTTTAAATATTCAATAAAACTTTTAAAAATATTCTTATTATAAATAATTAAATCTTTCTAGGAAAACCAAACTTTCTTAGAAATAATGGTAAACACTATTGAAATTTTTACCTTGGTCTGAGTGGGTATTAAACCTCAGACGACTAAACTCGCTAACTTAAGAAGCTTCTGATAAGTTTTTGATAAGCTTTTGTTCATATTAAAACGTATCTGTATCCGGAAATTTGCTTCTAAGTATCTGACACACTTTGCGTAGGCCTTTTAATTAACTAATAAATCTAAATTTATTCAGTTCGCATCTTGGCGAAAAATTATCAAATTAGGAAATACAGCATGCCCCCCGCATGCCCCTGGAGTTGAATGTTGTCTCACGCATCTTTTTAGTTTGTGTTGATTCTGACGTGACTCCGACCATTTTCTATCAGCGAATTTTCGAAATGTCTTTGAAATATCGAAACAACCTTGACGCCGTTGTTTTGCACATCTTTCCAAGGGCAGCGACGGTTCGGAATAATTTTCGACATTATCGAGACTTGGCTTTTAAAGCACTTTGACTTTTCGTTTGACATGTCGGGTTTTGTGACATTTCGATGTTTCGTACTTCGGTCGTTTGAGTTGAGGCGAAATTAATTATTTTTGTGGCATAATTTTAGACGGCAGAAGGGTTTGCTCTACTTTTCTGAACGCTTTGTATTGCCTTGTGTCTGTCTGTCTGTTCAAATGAAAATTTGAATATGCATTAATATGCCAGCAAATAATTAGCTTATTTACGCATTTAAATAGGAAAACTTTTTGTTGGCTCATTAGCTCTATTTATAATTATTAATAAGTTAAGTTTATTCCAGTTATTGTTATAAATATTGGTAAACCGAAAAGATTTTCAAAACCAAATATTTTTGTATACAAAATTTTATAATCAGGACTTTCGACACGCGCTCTTCATTTTAAACATGAATTGTGCCTAACTCTCATTAAAGTATTTTAAGTATTAACAAATTCCGGGACCCTTAAGGACCCTCAAATAAATTAAAAAATGTAAAATTAAAAAAAAAAGAGTTTCGAAAAACTTTTTTTTGCTATTATATTATTTTTTATTTTTTTTTACTCTTAAAAAATCCCGTACTGACTCATCAAGAAACTTTTTCGAATACCTTCAAAATAAAATTAGCAACAAAGTTTAACGCGAAATTGCGCTGGCGCACAGGACTTTCCGGCACTAATTGATTTGATGTTGATAAATTACAGCGCAAGGCATTCATTAATCACTTTAAGGATGTGTGTGGGTGTGTGTAGAGTACTCCTAATAGATGCCAACAACAGCAAAAAAGACAACAAAGATAACAGCAGGAAAAATGGTTTGTAGTAAAATTAAAGTTGCAATTATTAAAGATGCGCTAAAATCATGTTTCCATGGTTGATAGCCAACAAAACGTCTAACGTGTTATTGCACTTAACGGTTAACACTCACACACACATGCCCAGTTAAACATGCATATATCTATGTATATATTTTACATCATTTTTTAATTTAGTTATATTCGGTTTGTTTAAATTTTTAAAATTGTTAACCGAAAATTGCTGCTTTGAGGCGTTTATAGTCGATTCTAGCAAACACACTCACACACTCACATACTGTACTATATTTACATACACACTTACATAAGTGTGGCAGCTTTCTAAACGAATTTTCAACTCCGCCGGTTAATTTGATTTAAAAGGATTTCGGAATATTCAATAAAAATATGAACAAAATTAGATTTTTTCTTAAAAAATGTGAAAAGGAAAAGCTTTCAAATTAATGTTCATTATTAACCTTATAATCTGCTACATAATAATCTGAAAATATAAAACGGAATGTTCGTGGTAAATTGTTAAAGGCAAAGGTAAATAGACAGAATAAATATTCATTTTAAAAAGATTTCCAAGTAGAACAGCTTTGAAACTTTATCAAAGCGAAACGTTTTTACAAAGTTATGCTACATACTTAAATTTGTTAATATTATAAACTAGAAAAAAAAAACACAATCCATAGAAATTGCATTGTTATAAAACTAAATTTTTCCCTTTAAAATTTGTTTTAGGTTTCATAACTCAGGCTAAGGTTTGCTGTGTAAATTTCAAGTGAAAACCAAGTCGCTTAAGGATAATGACTGCTTCTAATGAAACTAAAAAATAACTCATTACAAAAGCAAAAACAAAAAACGCTAATATGTTGTAAAACGACTAAAGCAAAGTAATTAGCCCTAAATCATAAGTTTAGTATTGTGCACCATTTAAGAGTAAACGCTGACGTTGTTTGGTATTTCATAGAAAAAATATGTGTTGTTTTTGTTGTACACAAGGATGTGTTTTTTTAAGAATTTTTTGATTTATTGCGATGAATTTTCTAGCTCATCTGTGAGCAGATATAATTAGAGTCAGGCTACTTCGAGATTTTGTGAGTCTAATTTTAAAGCGATCTTTTGAAGATGTTTTCCAAAAAAATAAATAATACTCCATGCTTGTGTACCTCCTCTCTTAAGTGCACATTCCGATGAAATACCAAATTTTTGGGGATTTTTCTCTTTTTCCATATTTTCATAAAAATTTCCTTATTATGAGTTTTCCCGCTTGAGTGCTTTGAGCTGATTAGGCGAACTCGTGCAGTTTAGGTAGAGGTACTTAAGCGGGAAATATTGTAATAACAATGAAATTTTAATATTTTAAATATACAAATATATACATACATATTTATACGGGTATATATATTTTTTTAAAATTGTTTCTCGAAATGTAAAAGATAAATATTCAGTTACTTTTTTGCATTCCTTGACATTTCTTTGGATTGGTCAAGATAATTGGAAATTTTAGCTGTCTAGGTCATCGAAAATATATTTTATAAAACTTAAGTGAATGCGTTTTTATGTACAAAATCTTCTTTTTTTTGTGGAAATATATATTATATGTACATATATATAATATATATTTCCACAAAAAAAAAGAAGATAAACTCTTTTTTGGAGCAATGATTTCATTTATTGCACTAAATTACAATTCCCAATAAATTTTATTTACATATATTTTTTTCTACTTGAAAGATTCTTTTGTTAAATAAAAACAATATATGTATAAAAGTAACCGTTGTTATTTTCTTATCCAGTTGACATTTGACCATTTGCACTGCTTGATTTTTGTTGCCAAACCGAAATTGAATTTTTGAATTACAGTCAACATTCGCAATTTGATCAGATTGCAATTTACAATGGTTTGCTTGTTTGTTTGTTTGTGCTGCCGTCGGGGCAAATGAGTCGACTCGCAAGTCACTTCCGCTTAGCTTATGTACGAGTATATGCACATTATGTGTGTGTGAGTGTGTGTGCGTGTGTGCAATTCAAATGACATTAACAGTTGCCATCGCACATGCTGCATTGGTACCGAACGAAGCTTGCCAAAATAATTTCCGACTCTGCTGACATTTTCAAATAAATTATTTTCTTTTGGGAAATTTGCCAGAAATTCAGCAGCGATTTAAGAGTTTGCTCCTATTTTCACTATTTTCACCACATACTGCCAAATTATCAGATACACTTTACATATTTTTGCATTCTGCTCCCATTTGACTCAAAGAACTCGGCTCCTATTCAAAGCGTTGCCACGCAAATTTATTATGCAAAATGCGAAATTTTCAATATTGGAAATTGCGATAATTTCAGAATTTATTGAAGTATTTAACGGGTTGTAGGCGAAACGGTAATGTACGGTAATGATAGTTACTTTTCATGTGGTGGTCACGAATCGTTAGCTTGGAAATTACATAATGGCCTTATGACGGTCAGTATTATGAAAGTCAGACATACAGCAGTAAAATATCGAAATATCAGTAATCTGAAATCTGACAAAAAGCAATAAGAAATTATTCACATAACTGTTGGATATTGATAACACTTGAGTCACATGACGGTCACAAAATGAAAATAATATTATTTTTAGCTTTTTTGCAAAAATGTGGTAAAAAGTAAAAACGATGGTTAAAAAAATGTGTTTTTTTTTTTATTTTCATTTGATCAAATGGCCATCATAATGTATCATAAATATTTTCAGTTATTTGTCTGTCAAAAAATCCCATGAAAGTTGAAAAATAATGAAGATAAAATGACAGCTCTCGTATGAAACTAGTTGTAGTAGTATAAAATTTGTCATTAAACGCAACGCAAGTAGTTAACTTTTATATAAAGAAACGCAACTACTTATGCAAATGTTATCTTAAGAACGTTATCAATTTTATTTCGTTTAAACTTTTCCCTTTTCTTTTCATTGTTTGTTTAAAAATTGGTTTAATAAAAATCTTTTTCTCTTACCCATACAGAAGTAGTTTTCTAGTTTTTCATTTGGGTAATGAGAAATTTTAGTATGGCAAAAGTTTTGACCACGCTCTTACCAAATTAATACTTTACATAACAATAAAAAAGCGAATGATAAATAATGATACTTACTTCATAAAAGTAGCAATTTGATGAAGTTGCTTCTCGGTTGAAAGAGGAATTCTACGAATTTGTAAGCTTCCTTTTCATTTGTTCGCTTGCCATGAGCGGTCACTTTGTTTGGCAGTCAAATTAAATTGCTAGTGCGAATATTTATAATTTCGGCGTACTTCTGCTTAGGTTGTTATTGGACTTTAATGGAAGGATACTTTTCATTTAAATATTGACTTTTTTTGAGGATAATGTTTGGGCTTTCTGTGGAAGACGTAACTCCACAGACAATTTAAGTTAATCATTTGAATTGTATACTTAAAAATGTGTAATTTCGTATTTTGCTAACTAATTTAAGTGTTGCCATTTCCACTTCAGTTTGTCTTTCTAAAGGAAGCTGACATTATTTGGTTTCTAAATAACAGCTTTGTTAGTTACGCTCGGGACTCAGAGCAATTAACTGTAGCTCATCGCAATAACTGAATTCAATTCCAACTGACAAAATGAGGAGCGTACAGTCTCGAATGCAATTATTTTGACATACAAAATGAAGACAAACATATACACTGTACATTGGAGCGATAATATTCGGTTGGACCAATTATAACTTCTTTCTTGATTGTCTTACTTGTTTGTCTGTTTCGTTGAATTTTCCTACTAACAAAATCAAAATTTATGCTGGTTGCAAAGTAGTTTTTCAGTGCCTGACTGTGGTGTCTCAAACAGTTGTCATGTGCAAAAGCGCGCCAGTCAAGAGGCTGTCACGAACTGAAACCACTCTGAAACTAGGCAACACATTCCAAGAATTTTGCCATAAAATTTGTTTATGTTTCGGATTTAGTCATTATTTCCTTTTTTGGTAAATTTCACTTTTTAGTGCACGAGAAAGAAATTTACATATGCCGAAATGTCGGCAGTTAATTTCAATATCGACTTCTAGGCGGCACACACGCTTCACACAAGGAACTCATGAATTATTTACGACACATGAAATATTTATTTTATTTTTGGTTAAATGATATTTTTCATTTATTCAAATATCATTTATCAGTATTTTGCACACACTTAAATACATGCAAACAGACACACATGCACACTGCCTTTTGATATTTCTGGTAACACGTTTTTCACGTTGGAAAACACTTCAGTTTAAATAAATTAAATTATATACATATAATACATTCAAGTGTACTGAAAGCAAATCATTCAAATATCCTTTTAGATGAATTTTTCAGCCACTCGCTTGATTTCATCTTATGAAAAATGCTTAACTCTTTTAGGAACCATTCGAGCTAAGTGATCGCGAATATTCGCATTGGCAGCTTATTAAGTTTCCAAACAAGCGTAATTTTATTACAAATTTATTCCGAAAGTCTTCACATTCCGCTGTTGAATTCTCTTTAATTGCATTCGCATTCAGTTGGAATTCTGGAAGCGGAAACAACAACAACAACAACAACAACAACAACAACATTTAGTTCCATTTGACTCAATTGTACTTGCTTGTGTCTAAGCTAGAGCAAGGCAACTGGTCAAGATGAGGATATGCCCCAAGAAACCGAATTGTTTTAAAAGTTGATGTAGTAAATTAATTAAATTTATTAAAGAGCTTAAGAAAAAAAAAACCTTTAAATAAATTAGGCAAAACCTTTGAAATTTTTTAACAAACTTCATGGTCCAAAGTTAAGCGGACGTGCTCTCGTGACTAAATTCAGCCAAAAAGTATGCAATAAAATAAATTAAATTACTTCAGAGTATTTTGGAGTACTTTTAAAATTCCACCAATTGTCAATCATGACATTAACTGTTCATATCAAAAAAAAAAAAAAAATAAGACCCCTCCTCTCTCTCTTGACCTATGAGCCACCTCAAATTACAAAGAATACTTTTAAAAGAACCTCTTTTACTTACATAGGATTACATTTCATTATGGCAAAATTAAATATAAATAAAATTTAAAATTTTATTAGAAAAAGTTATATAAAAAACTGTATACATACAATACATATACAAACTTTTCTCTTTAACACAACAAAAATATGGAAACAAGCCTTTATTAAATGCCTCTCAGATTTACGGCTTTGAAAGCCCGTTAATTTAAAATTTACGATTGTAAATTTTTTCAAAGAAGCAAGCAACGGCGGCAGACGTTGTCGCTTCTGGCTATGGATGCCAGATAGCATTAAAACAATCTTTCAAAATTATAAACATTCTTTTAATTTATGGGCTTGAAAGTGTCATAAACACTTAAAAAACTTTTAATTGCGTTTATGCCGCTGCTGTTGTTGTTCGTGTAGTATAACAACAATATGATGTGGATATGTCAACAACATGTTTGAGTACGACTACAATCAATTTGATGAACGATTTCATTAATATGCTCGTAAATAAAATAAAAATTGTTGCTAAATCCGAGCGGCAGAAGAATAAGTTTTATGAGATATAAGCTAAAAGCTTTTCTTGCAAATCAAAATAGTTAAATAGATATATGTCAAAGTTAACTTTTAGTTAAAGTTACTTTAGTTTAGCAGTTTGTTAGCAGGTTAAAATTTTTCTTAAATCATGAAATTTTAAATATCTTTCTTTAAAAGGAAAATCTTTTACTTGTGTACTTTCCAAATGACTTCCCACAAAGATTTCTTTGACTAAGTTAAAAGCTTCTTAAATATTTAAAAATCTGGAAGATATTTCTCCATGTAACTTAAATCGATTTCTGAGTGTTAATAAAATCTTATTTAAGTGTCTTTAAGAGCGTTGTGGAAAAGCAGTGAGGAAATAGGAAGCACACTTACTTTTGTATCAGAGGAGAATGAAGCCGATTGCGACCTTTGTCAATTTTTGCACAAATGTCGCACAGTTTATGACATATGCTGTGCTTTTGTGCGAAGTATACACACACACACAGACACGCACAAATGCACACTCACTTGCAAATCGCTTGTCGTCGAAAGTGTCTTGTGTGTGTCCTCATAAAGTTCTCCAACCACGTACAAATCTACTTTTTCATCATCATCATTTAGGCATGTGGTTCTGTGCTTACGTGTGCGTTTGTACGAGTATGTATGTATCGCCTTCACTCACTCACTCACTCACTCACTCACTCACTCACTCACACCGACGACGCACCACTACATTTCCTGCTGCCAGTCTTGGTTTGAGTTTTAGGAAACTTTGTCGATGCTACTTTGACTGACATTTCAGATGTAGCCAAAGTGCTTCGGTTAATTGACCTGTAATTCACCTGCTGACGATCTACGTACATGAAATATAAAACATTTAAACGTATAAATATTTTTTTGTTAGCCAAAATAATTTCTTTGGTTCGAGAGATAATCACAAAAATATTTATTAAATTTAACTATTTAGGGCAAGTATATATAAATGCTTAAATGTTTACGATTTCAGATAAAAATCTTTAAATGGTCATAACTTCTTTACAAATATTTGAAAACATCAGAATTATGAGGTTCAGTTTGGGAAAAATTCATTTAAAAAATTGTTCATTTGTAATAAGCAATTTT
Source organism: Suillia variegata (assembly GCA_949127995.1). Classification (NCBI taxonomy): domain Eukaryota; kingdom Metazoa; phylum Arthropoda; class Insecta; order Diptera; family Heleomyzidae; genus Suillia; species Suillia variegata. The sequence goes on from OX421846.1 coordinate 34,391,940, forward strand.
AAATGCCCATAACTTCTTTGGGGAGAGCAAATAAATAAACTGAAACTTAATTTGAAATCATCAAAATTAGGAAGTATGCACTAAAATTCACCAAAAAATTGATTTAGAAGTTTGGTGAAAATTCATTAAAATTTGATAAATACGTAAATTGATTTTTCGATAAAAATTGTAACTTCTTTGTCGACTATGTATGTCAGTATTTTTGCCAATTTTACTATACACTTTTTTTGATAATACACTCTTTTATCCATCCGAGTGAAGAACGATGTGGATATTTATTTCATTGAATTGTTCAATCCAGAACGAAAATTGAAGTAGCTATTTTAAAAGAGAATTACGTGAAATTTTAACCATATCCTTTGTTGAAATTCTCTAACATAGTGACGTCATTAAAAATAAAAAAAAATAACAACCCAGTTTTCTTCTCATTACGAGTATGTAAGCAATAACGAAATCCAGTTGAGTTGTTTGCTTTGGACTCAACCATCTACAGCATCAGGCGATACCAACAGACAGACAAGTTGACGAAAAGACAAAAAAGCGTAACTTGCTCATCATCCTCATCATCGTCATCATCGTCATCGTCATTGCTATCGACAATAGAAAACGAGCATCGCCACTGCGTGCTGATGAATTTCTGATGAAGAAATTCGAGCGAAGCGATTTTCGTTTTGCATCAATTTCCGTCATTCGGAGCGTTATATTTCACGCCACATCACTGGCTGAGTGACTTGAGTCGACTGTGGGCTGTCAGTCAGTCTTACTCGTCAGCGTGTCAGAGTCATTGGCATAATTTCCGTGTTTTAGTGTTTTTGGTTTTTGGCTTTTTTGCTTTAATTAAGCTAAGCGACATTTGCGGAGTTTGTTAAAAAATGTGCGCAAATTTTTTTTAGTCAAGAGCGCAAAGTGCGCTACTTGAAAAAACTGAATAGAAAAAAATATTGGGAATAAGTTTTCGAACAAAAAAAAAATTATTACTTCAAGTCAAAGTTAGTTGGAATATTTTTCGGATATTTTTGAAATAAGAATATTTAAAAATTGATTTAAAAATATGTCAACTATTTCAATCAAATTTGATTTTTTTATTGGCAATTATTGAAGAATTATTAATATTAGTTTGCATTTTGGCTCTTTCATTTTGAATGTACCATAATCTACTGATTTAGCCTACTGTGCGATATTTTTATGATAGTTGCAGACAGTGTGTGAACGTGACTTTAACGCTGTCTGAAAGATTATCACTTGTTTATATTTTTCATTTTTGTTGTTTTTGTTTTCTGCCAATTTCGCTGACATAATGCAGTTTGCACTGAAGATGACAACAATAAGAACAACAATTACAGAAAACAAACAAGAAACTTATAAAGCGAGCTTTTACGAGCGGCATCATCGGTGTCGTATGAGTGTCGGGTTTCCTTAATCCATTATTCCGTGTAAGTGCATAATATGTGGATATATAAAGTGAGATATTCGTTTAAATGCGTTTTATATTAAAAATAAATTTTTAAAACAAATTGCATATAACTCCATATTAAAAAGTTAGTAATTTGTTTATTTGTTCTTATTTGCACTTTCTCATTTACATAAGAGAGTCGGACGTCGACTGTAAGCAGAAAATAAGTAAATTTGAGAAAGTTTGATAAAATTCTATGAAAATGTGGTCGAAATTGAATATTCGTTATATATAAAATACAAATTGTAGTATATATACAGGCGCCAAATTTTTTTCTATGAAAAGCTAAAATTTTTGGCATTTTACTTTAAAGCTTTAAAGCAATTAATAAAATAAGCAAATTATATTTAAAAATTTCATTCTGTCGACAGTTCAATTATTTTTTTTTATTTTAGTTATAATACATACTTATATATATTAAATTAATGCTCATTGAAAAGGCATTTAATTACGCCTTCGATTTATCAATCAATGCAATTTTCATAGCAATTAAATTAGGAATTAAGTTTATTGCATACACCAGTTTGACAGATTTTCGCTTTATGTATACAAATTGTGATATATAAAGTACATAAGCGCGTAAATGTGGCAGTGTATACCGAATAAAAGTTATTTTAATTTACTTCTAAATTTTGCTAATATAATTCGCACACTTTTCCCATTTTGGTATTTAAATTAGCAGTGAAAAGAACTCTGCATACATTAAGGCGCAATGACATAGCATAAGCCACAATTAATTTGGCTGTCGAAATTATTTTGCATGTTGGAATTAATTAATTGCGTAAGTAATTTTCAAGGCAATTGGGAATTATAGTACAAATATGTATAAGTCATTAGAATATTAGTTAGTAATTACAGCAAAAGAGTATAGCATAATTCAAGGCGATTTAAAGCAATCGCTAAACTTATTCATTAGTTGTGCTTGTGATTTAATAAACAGAACTCAAAATAATGAAAAAAAATTTCGTTTTAGCCTTTTGCTATGCAATGCAAAATAAAAATTCAACATTATTCAAGTTTTACTGCATATTTTAAGGCATTCCGGCGGCATTCCCAAGTAAAAAGCAAATCTAATTGACAATAAAAATAACATGAATAACAAACAACGCAAAATGCTTAGCATACTTTAACGCATAGTATTTAAAACACGCGGCATACTTTTAGGCGCTATGCTCTTCCTGCAGTCATTTCAAATTAACCTTAATTCTTCGCAAACATTCTTAGTTGATTCGGATTTTTTTGTGTGTGCCGCAAAGAAAATGTCGCTTCAATACGAGCTTAGCTCAGTAATAATTTCTGATTTTTCCGTTGGCTGATTCTGAGCATTTCAAGTGGCACATTCATAAAACGCTCAAACCGCAAAAATTCTAATTTAAAATTTTCCACACTCGTGAGCGCGCAACTGAGGCGAACTACTCCCGCGCTGTGCAGAATCGCATTGTGCTCGTATGCGGAGAAAAGCGATCATAGCGGTAGTCTCAGTTTTCAGGTCACATGACGACAGAGCGCGCCTAAAAGCACACAACGTATTCTGAATGTTCTTGTGTATGTGTGTGTGTCTTTTTGTATTATTGCGGTGACTTGGTAGAAAAAAATGTCTTAGCAGTCAAGTGCAGAAAATTCTTCGGTTGCGGTTACAAAATCCCATGTCGCGTTTTTTGACATTTTGACCTTGGTACACTGGAGAAAAAACAATTAATTGTTTTAATGGATTTTTTTTCTGGTCAATTTTAATCGATTAAGGGTGGATCCATATGATACCAGTAGCTGAGGTTTAAAGTTATTAAATCAACAATTTTTTTTTATAAAGTCACATACACACACACTTTTTTTTGTGTGTGTGTATGTAAATGTGTTGTGTAAAAGGAATTGCGGCAATAACTCATTAAAATTGTTGCGTTTTTATTTTCTTATTATTTGTTGTTGTTGCCACTTTGCAATATCAACTGCGCAGCATTTTCTACTCTAAAATATTAAGTTCGTAATATATTTTTAAATATCGTCGTAGTGTGCTTTATTGTGCATACGAGTATGTGTGTATATGTAAGGGTCGTGGACTAATTCCTGGGTAACGTAATATTTTCCCAAGTGACTTGCGGCTGTTTTGAATCTCTTGCGGTGCATGAGTTAATTTTTATTTTTTATTTTCATATAATTGCACATATACATACATTCATTTGTGATTGTGTGTGTATGTGGATCTGTATGAAATTTGAATTAACATTTTTGGAAGTTTTTTTTGTCTAATGTGTAAATGGAATTCTAAGCAATATAATGTCAACTTGGCAAGGCCTTAGAGAAATTAGAGCTCAAATTGAGCGAACTCACCTCGATTTCTGATTTTTCAGTCTTGGTTTGAGGTTTGTATTTGGATGTTCGACAATAAAATAAGTTGTATTTTTTATATATACATTTACGAAAGTACTTTCTCAGTAAAATAAACAGAAAAATCTTAAATAGAAATATTTACACTTTAAATAATAAAAAATTCACCACATTCAACTGATCTTCTGATTTTAACAATTTAAAGTTACCGAATTTTTTATATTTTTGGAGCGCTAGAAAGTTTATTTTTATAGTTTTTATAAACTACAATTAATTACAGAATAATGTGGAATTTTTTCGCAAGAATAAATTAACTACTACTACGCCTCCTTATGAGCATTACAAATACAATAGAAAACTAAACTCAATATATGTATGCTATGGTCCGTGTGTGAGCGTCGTTTATAAAAATCCGTAGGAGGCTAAGACAAAGCTGAATTTAATTAAAATGTTAAAGTTAATTTGCGCGACATACTAACCGACATATATACATATACATACATATGTGTAAATAACTGTGCGCATATTTGTGGGTGTAAATAAATCTGCACGTGTGTGTGGCTGGCATCTTTGCAGCTACATTCGTTTGCCATTTCGCAAATGAATTTGTCAGATTTGTTAATTTTAATGAAAAAAAAAACAAAGCAGATTTTCCAACAACACAGACAAATGTATGACAAATTGGTAGGAGAAATGCCTTTGGCTATGCCGAAGCTCAATTACCCTTCGCCATATTAGAGACACTAAACAATTTGCTTCTTGTAGTACGTATAAATGTTATATAGATATGACTTTGAAATGATTGGGCGTTTTTCTTTTCCGACACAGAGTATGTACGTATAGTATTATCATGCCTACCATGATTTCTTATGGGAGTTACAAATGGAATAACATATTAAGTTATATGATGCAAATCCTCAGACCGACGGACAAACAAAGAAAGTCTCTTTAATATATTTTTAAAAACATGATTTATGACAGCGCTGCGAACTACCGCCTTCACCACATTTTCAGCTCGATTCATGTCTGATACTGAATACTCAAATTCCACTTTAAGTGCAGAGTTTGTCAAGCAAACAAAAGCTACGCACATGAAAAATTAAAAAAAAATATTAAAAATTGCCTTGGCAGGAGGCGCTGTCCTTTTTTTGAAACACAAATTCTGACAAGGATATATGCTAAGCGCTTTGTCGCCGAACAACAAAAGGCGTCTTGTGAAAATACTTGTTGTTGTTTGATTCTATTCAAAGAGTGGCAACAATGTATACCAACTTTAAAATTCTCTTCCACGTTCACCCTCAAACTCACACAAAACAACCGAGAAAAACAATAAATGGCGGCAATGAGAATGCCACGTGAAAATTGCTCATTTCGCACTTACCGTGGCATTGTTGTTGCTGTTGCTACTGCCCGTGCGATTGTAGCTGCTGATATATTTCCGTATCCTTGTTGCCGTTGTTTCCTCTTTCCCCCTCCGGCGGTTTTTACGACGCTTACAACTGCACTCCGCCATTGTTGAGAAAAATGCCATCGGTTCCACTTCCGCCGCCGCAAGTCAAATGCGAACGAACGGAAGTGTTGAAAATAAAAGACATTGGAGCTGGACGACGAGAGCACAGCTGCTGTAGTCAACGAATTCACCATCGCTTTTGCATGCAGAGAAAATATGGTCAAATACGTTTCTGTCATGATGGTCGGACTCATATAAGTTCGTAGCCATCGTAACCTTTGAGCATTACAAATTTGTAAACACCGAACAAGCTTTTCCGGTTTATAGTGTGATTTAGCGAAACATGTAAACAAAAAAAAAAAACAAAAAATCAGACTTAAATAAAAATCAAGATAATCAGGAGTAAAATAAGAAAAAAATAATATAATTTCTTAATAAAGTTCCTGTCAATGATTTCTTAAATCTTGAATTCTTAGGAAGCGATGGATTATTAGTAAGACTGTATACCAGGGACCGAAAATATTAGTTATTCGGAAATATTTAAAACAGAAGAGCACACAGAAGGAAATGACGTAGACAAATTTTGAATATACCATCTTGATCCTTACATCCCAGTCTTTATTAAAAGAAAATAAAATTCATGATTTAAAATAACATGACAAGGACAAGAAGAATCGTTATTTTCTGCAGTTTATTTATTTTTTCCAACCGAAATAAATGACCGAAATACAAATCAACTCTAATTTAATAATAGATGTCATTTAATATCTAACATCCATAAAATAAAGGAATAAAATGGCATGAAGTCATTTTTATTATCTAAACAAACTAGTCGCAATACTGTCTTCAATTCCTTCAGCATAGCATACCTCTCGGCTGACTCGTCTCGGCTGTGCGTGTTAAACAACAAATTAAAATAAACTAAAATTAAAGGAAATGATTAAACGAAATTGAATTAATTTAAATCAAACGATGCCGTGAGGTGTGACGTTTGTAGGGCGTCGCATGCGGCAGCTTGACTAATTAGCACGTGCCTAGCCAGTCGTATCCGTTTCTACTTTTCATGCTTTATCGCTGTTCCGCTTAAGTATGTCTGTGTATGTGTGTGTGTGCGTGAATTACTTTGCTGTTTATCTGCAGCGACGATCATTCGGACATGGAGTCCATTAATTTAATTTTCGTTTACTGGATGCTTTTTATGTGTGTGTGCATACTTGATGGCATCATATCCTGGCCACTTCATTTGAGCTTTTATTTAATACGCTTCGCTTGCAACATCATTTCTTGTTGTTATTTTTTCTGTTGTTGTTGTCCGTTCATTGCTTTGCTTTTGCTTCGCATAAAAAGGCATTTAAGTTGGGAGCTTTAATTTGCCGCTTAATGCGCTGAACTTATTTCTTTATGGACTCTTTTATGTGTGCAACGGCATTAACACTCGTGGCAACTTGTCCGAAAACTGCTGAGGAAAGATATCGAGTGAGGTGTTGGTCAGTTAACGCCGAGAAATACTCGTAAGATAAGTTTAATAACTTGAATTTATTTCGATTAATGTTTCTTAAATAGCTGCAAAAGTATTGCCTACTTACTGGCGCATATACAATATTAGGTATTTCGAAACGCAGCTCATATTTGAAATAAAGTTGCAGCAAAGTTTCAACTCTTGGAACTGGTTTCTTTTACCAAGTAAATGTCTCAAGTGTATACAACTTTCTGTCATGTCTGTCAATTGTCTGGGGTGAGTCTGGCGCTGGTTGATTATTTTCGTCTGCAACTAACAACAACTTTATATATTTTTATTTATAAATAAAACCGAAAAGTTGTTGAACTTGTGAATTATAGTGAAACAGAAATTATTAATAACAAAGAATGACAATCATAAAAGGATGACAATGCGAGTTTATTCACTTTGTAGCAAATGTTGCAAGTATTTTTACTCAATATCTCACGGAATCTATTGCGGAAAAAATTGCTATGCAAAAAATATTTTTGTTGTTGTTTAAAATCACTCAGCAGAAAATTGTTCACAGTAGCTGCGCCCCAAAGTAGACTTCACTCTAGCTGACAATGCACAAACGTGTTGTGAATCGAATGTGTTTGTGTGTGCTGCTGTGTATCTTCCATGTTTTCTTTTTTGTACCACAAAAATATTTCATCATGCACACCACTACACACAAGCACTCCAAATTCAATTTTCAATTCCCACCAGCTTTGCAATAGATTCCAGATTCACTGCGGATTTCTCGGCGATACGTTACGGAGAATTCGTTTCGCTTTGCACGCTTTTGGTTGAGATTTCAACTTTGACTTGTTTGTAAATATTTCAACGTTCAGGGGAAAAAAATATTTTATTGCAATCCTCGAGGAACCATGACGACTTTTATTCAAAAAGAAAATTTTTAAGCACCATCGCAAATAATCGCGCACGTTTTGTAAGTGTAGTGGCAAATGGAAGCGGCGCATCTGCAGCGCTTTGACTCCTTGCCGACATCAAAGAGTAAAAACGCATATTCAGGAAAAAAGTAGGATTTCATGAATTGAGCTACTCGGGAAAAATATTGTAAGCGGATTGCAATGAAACATCAAAGAACGCTGGCGATATTATCTGTCAATAGAAATATTTTTGTTACAGAGAATTGAATGGAACTCAAAAGAATTGAGTATATCGCCCATTTAAGTGGTAATATATGACTCAAAAGACGATTCCTCAATAGAAGTATGTATTTATTGTAATGATTTACACTTGTCTAATTAGTGTGCCTAAAAGTATGCCGGCAAATAAATATTTGCATTCTTCGTTTAAAAGGTCAGAGAAATTGCAACTGTGCTAAGTTCGCTCGCAGGCGTGACACTCTCGCCATGACAAAGTGTTAAAAAGGTCGACATTCGGCTTGGAGTCTTAATTGTGACAGTGTGTGTGTGAGTGTACGTGGTGTTGGTTGTTTGTTTGGAATGTTCTGTTCGTCAGCAAACAAGCTGTGCTGACAACAAAAGTCTGGCATGAATTTAGGCGCAGCTGAGTAAATTATAATTGGCGATTATTAGCAAATTAGCACTTTTATAGCTGGGCAGAATGATGATGAAATGATGATGAAATGATGATGAGAGAATCAAAGAAAAAGCCTACGTTGATGACTTCGTCATGGATACTTTTACACTATAAAACAAATAATTTGTTATTTGTTATTTAATTCATATCTAAAGAAAAGAAAAAAATTATTTAACCTGACTTTACTTTAAAATTTGTTCAAAAGAATCCATAATATAAAACAAGTTTTTAACATATATACCAAATGTTATTATAATTACATATAAAAAAATTATTTCAATCAACAACTTCGACACATTTTTGCATGTTGCTCAGTGTCGATCAGACCAAATTGTCCGTTGGTTGGCACCAACTGGCGTCCAACTTCAGCTAAGGGCGTCATGCAAACAATGCTTTAATTATTTTGTATTATTTTATAAGCGTGATTAATAGTCCAGCATGTCCTTGAATTCAGCGGCTGGCAAATTGCGTAATGACGTTTGCAGGATACGAAGTCCAGCGCCAATGATGAGATGGCGATAAGCTGCAAAAAGTCGAAGAAATAAGTAATTAAATAAAACAGTTAAAAAACTAAGTAAAAAAACAAGACAAACGAAGACAAAAACTTAGCATTGAAAAGGATTTAAATTATTTAATAAGAAAACAATGACGTCATTAAACCCGCCTCTTGTCGATGTTGCATGCGGCAGGAGCAATGCACTTTAATTTGGTTTGAGGTGTATGTGAGTGCAAAGTACCTAATTCTAAAAATCAAATCAGTATTTTAAATGGAAAATTAAGTTAGAAATAAAATCGAAAATAAAATTATAACAAACAATATGTATTCAACTTATAATTGGCATAGCATACTTTTAGGCAAAATTAATAATTATTTGTCAAATGGTTTACCAGTGTAAAGACCAAGATTTAGTTGCTTAACTAAAGTTATAATTATGATTATTAAATTCATTTTTCTGTTTATGTACTAACATATAAATTTTAAAAGTAACTTCTTTCACATTTTTCCCGATTATCGTAAGTACTGTGCCTCGCTCTTAAATTGCAATTAATTTTCTAAGCTCGCACGAAAACTTTTGCAATTTCCAGTTAACCCCCATTAAGGACACTTTCAGAGCCACTTAGCCCGGACGTAGACATAAAACAAAACGAAGAAGAAAAAACACTTTTTTATGCGCTTTCGAGCGGAGTGAAATTTTAATTTCGAAACCATTAAACTGCGTTTTTGTTTGAAACGTATTTTTAGGCGTTGCAAAACTGCCCACAACAACATTTTAATGGAACTTTCATTTAGAAAAAACACAGCACAGTACAGTATAGAAAAAAAAAAGTTGTGCCGCATGGCTGAGCACACAGCGCAGATTAGGGTGTTCAAGATTAACACGTGACAGCGAGCGTTTCCGTTGAGTTAAGTGCAGGGGGACAGTTGAATTAGAAAAAATAGAATTATGCTAAAATGCAGAGAGCAATGAAAGTGGAAGTTGTATAAATTATTAAGCATAGCTAAAGAAGCTTAAGAGCATTGTGTGCTCTATCTATTGTCATTAGTTTAAATCATATCGGGCAGCAGACATGCGGAAATTCTTTCGGGAGCATAAGTCTTGTGGTTATAAAATTTTAATTTAATTTAATTTACTAACTTTCACAAAAGTTGAACCTAAATAATGCTTTGCTGCTATTTTGTACTACTTAAAACGCTTCAAATGTGCTTTACCTTATTCTGAAGAATGTGAATAAATTTTCATTTTTCATTTTTGCTATTTTCATCCAGCAGCGACCAACTTTGAAGCGACCAATTTTTTAAATTCATCAACGTGGCTGAGTATACGTTTCTTCCGTTTTGGCCCACTGCGTTGGCGGACACGTGCTGACCGATTTTATTTTATTTTTTTTCGTATTTTGGGTCTTACTACAAACTTCGAATGTGTCAGTGAATATTTAAAAACGATTTGTAAAATTTGAAGGTATATCACGGCGTATGAGTCACATTGATTTGTTAACTTTACGGACTTTCGAGTAAATATAATAAATGTATTAAATTTTAAAGTGTAATTTTAAAGTATAATAAAATGTAAAGCTTAAAAAAAGCATAAGAAAGTGTTTGAAAGATAAATAAAAAATTTTAAGCTTTTGTTTAAACTATATAGGTATGAGTAATATTTAATATTTGGTTTGATAAAATTTTATATGACAGTTTGTAATTGAAATGTGTTTACAAAATAAGTGCTTGACAATTGTAAAGCTACACAAATTCGGAAGGCAATTAAAGAAAACAGCTGTCCACTTTTCGTGAGCAATTTCTCAGTAATCCGTGCAATAACAATGCATAAATCCGATTGTATCAATGTCAAAGTGCAGCAGAGTGTCACGTATGATACCGATTATCTAGATAGAATTACAACAACTGACAGTGACACATAGTCAGACCAACAGATGCCTCAAATGTGGACCATCCTTGATCAAGTTGAGTGGAGACGCGTAACGTGTGCGGATTAAGACTTCGTTGTAATTCAGTCGAGTGCGATAATGATTAAGTGCGAGAGGTGCGAATGAAGGCGTTAAGTACGTTTAAAGTATATACGACTAATGATAGACACACACACACACATTTCAATGCAAACACATACAAAATTATATAATATTTAGAATGGCATTGCAGTGCAAACCAAATACAAACACAAAACAAAACATTTTCTTATAGTTGAAATAACATTTGGGAGATATTAGTAGCACAAATTTTATGCGATTCGAATTTTAATATTTATTATTGTTATCTTAACTTATACGCTAGATTAAATTTAAAAGAAAACACTATGCAACAATTTACTAGTTTTAAATTTAGTGGCAGCTGCTGCGCATATTTCTATTACTTTTCCCCCACCTTTTCCCTTCTGTGCATATAAAAAGCATTTGTTCGCTTTTGTTCCATTTTAATATGCCACACTTGAAGTGCCGTACCAACAAAATTTAATTTTGACTTGCGCTCCTAAGCTGCCGCTAAGCCGCTGCGATTAGTGTCGCAATAGCGCTAGAAATGCAAATATTCTCCTCACTGCTTTTGTTGTTGTTTTGGTATTCGGTTGCGGCGGTGATGACAGCGAGCCTAATTCGATTTTTATGGAGGCGGTATCAGCAACAGCAGCGACAACAACAAAACATATTATTTAATTGAAAAAAGTAAGCATTCATATGGCCAATATGAAGAAATTGTGTTTTTTAATAAAGACGCACAGAAAGACAGCTTCAAAATTTCAGTTGATGTTTGTTTCTAAATTGGGATTTTTTGCGATGTTTAAAAAGGTTTGCTTTTAAATTAAATTATGCAGTTTTATGCCATGCCTTAATAAATTTGCGATATTCCTATAGCTTTGTTGTTTACTTATATAAATCCACACTGTACATATGGAAACAAAAAAATTTTGAAATAAAATTCTTAAAAATAACTTTAATTTCATGTGTCCTTATATAACATCATAATACTCGTATATACTCGTGATAATAAATATCACTCATACCAACCGGCAAACGAATGACTTCTTGTTGTGGTTTTATTTTTTTATTTTTCGCTGGCTTTCGGTAATTTAACCCTATTTCAACTTTAGCGCTAGTTTGCTCAACTGCCTAACGACCCGCAAAGCCATCAAACAATGCAATAAATATCACTCATACTACACATACGACACATGCCGACCAACCAACCGGAAACGAAACTTCTCACATGACCGTATTGCAAATTATTTTCACTCGAGCTGTCAACATGAAATGAAAAGTATTCGTTAAAGTTTCCGCTAGCATCCAAATGCGAACTGATAAAATTATTTGTAGTACGTTAAGGCAAAAACTTTCGTTCAGGAACAGCAGCCAAGACGTTCTCTGAGGACGGACGGAACTCAAACTTTTACAGAACCACACAGCCACAATGACTGTCAATTTTATTTATTGGTCCGGAGAAAGTTTCATGCGAATGATAAGTTCCATGTCAAATTTATTTTGGGTTGGTGGGAATGAAGATAATAAAAGGACAAGAAAAACTGTTCTTGCTTAAAGCCAAAGCTTGCAAGTTGCTGACTTTTATTTGGGCTTATATTAATTGCCTCAAACCACTCGGTAAAGTGTTTTTATGCCAAATTTTGTTTTGATTTTTTTTTTTTAATTAACGGTTTTTGATTTAAAGCCCCTCATTTGAAAATCTTTTGTTTGAATTAAAAATAAGAAATGGATAATATTCTCATCATTCATATGCATGTGACACTTATGTCAATAAAAATCATTTTCTTAGAATATTATACCTGACAGCACATTGAAGCACAATGAGCTACTTAAATTGTTTAACATATTATGTATATATATATATATGTATGTATTTATACCTATGGTAAATGCCTCGTACCAGAGAAGGTAAAAGTTCAATTACCTTCACATGTTAAGGCAAACATTTCGCACGTCTGGGAAAAGCACAGCTGGCAGGTTAATATGCGCGACAAAACTGAGTTTGTAATACTCGTACATACATATGTGCATATGCATGGTGGAACAAACATATTAGACATAGATTCTGAAAGATTTGCAATACATATGCGGTGAAAGTGTGATAAAGCAGAACATTTCAGAATTAAATTCTTGAAATAGTTGTTGAATCAAATAAAAAAAAAACAGAAAAATATTTTAGATCGAACTAATTAAAAGCTTCAATCAAAGTAATACGGTCGAATAAATGATGCATAGTAGGCGATTTTATTGTTGTATAAGTAAGCTAATTGTACGTTGCAAAATTCAATGTAACTTATACGTGTTCGTGTTCGTTTCTTGGATTCTGAAATGTATACATATATACAATATATTAATACTCGAAAATGTATTTTCAGTTGGGTGTATTTTCTTCCAGCGAATTTTAACTTGTTTACACCAACCAGCAATAATTGTATTTCAGAGAATATCTGCAACAAAAACTCCATAAAAAGGAAACTATTCATGCTGAAGGAAAATTGCATATTTTGTATAACAATATTTATTTGCATGTATGTGCATTGAAAACCCACACGAAATAAACAAAAAAATATTCATTGAAATTTGGCAACATCTGCTAAACAAAAAAAAAATTTATTCAAATGAACTTTGTATGCTAAAGGGAAATTATTTAATCTAATTAAAATTGTATTTAATATGTTTCTAATAATTTTTAAAGTAAATGCAATAAAAATAGTTTTTCATTAAAAAGATGGTTTACAATTTTCCTGTCTAATTCATCTAATTTAAATTCGTTACAAACTTTCGGTCATTTTTGTTAAATTTAATGCAATTTATTGACTATCAATGTAGACGCTGTAACTAAAATTTTTGTAAGATTTGATGTCATTAATTTACTTATGAATGTATTTCCTTTTAATATTAAATTTGTTAACCGCAATCGCTTTTCGTTTAATTCTGTATTTTTATTTGTTTCCTATATACTAATTAACTTTGTATATTTTCAATGTTCTCCTCAGCAAGCTCAACAGTACGTATACATAACAATTAACCCAATTAAAATATTGTTCGTGTCAAACTAATTCCGGTTTAATTAAAATATCACAAACTTAATTTGTTGTTTTTGGCTTTGCTAGCTTTAAGTTGTATTAAAGCTGTCACACTGTTAAAAAAATTCTCTTCGCAGCTTCCACTCAAATTATTTTCCAGTTGAATTTTCGCAATAAATAAAAAACTTGCAACTCGTATTTATGAATTTGCGAGTTCGCACATAAACTATTTTCTGTACTTTATATTTTTCTTTGCTCCATGTTGATATTTTCTGCTTTGGAAGCAGGTCATGCAAAGAAGCAGCCAACCAGGGAAATAAGCGTAAAATTCCAAACAAGCCGAATAAATAACTCAAACTTAGTTGAAATTGTTTTGCATCTGCTAGCGGAAATTTTTGCTTGCTGAACTGAAGCTGCAGTTTTGTGGTCAGCTCAAAGAGTCTTTCAGAGTGTTCTAACATTAAAATTCACCAGAATTGCTTGGCTTTGTGTGGTTAAATATGCACAATTTGCTTGGGTAACATCTCTTCAAATAATTTGTTGTCTTGAAAGAGGTAAAATTTATAAATAAAAGAATTTTCTACACCTTAAATAATGTTTTGGTACTTCATTTTAAAACTTTACTTTTATAAAAAAAATTCATGCAGAAATTGTTTCTTCAATTGCTCTCTAGCTTAAATAGTAATAACGTCCTGTAAAAATGTTTCATTTCAGAATTAACATATGATTTAATAAGAACATCTCCCTAAAATTTTCCTTTCATAAAAATAACCAGTCGAATATAGAAAATTAACATTTCCTATTCAAATGGTAATTAAGTTAGCATAACTTTAAACAATATCTCTAGAATAAATTTAATATAAAACATTTATAATGATTTGAGTATGATTAAATCAGCAACTTTAAGATTCTCCTTTTCAATTTCAATACACGTGCACATAAATAACGAAAAAAATATGCTTACAGTTCTCACCCGCAATTAATTTCACTCCGCATTGCTAATAGTTTATGCACAAATGCACGCACACCCCAAAAGTATGCTTCGATGAACAACAAAAGTATTAAATTGAATAAAATAAACTCGATCACCTTGGTCAAGGATTTCCTTCATTGTTAAACAAATTTTGAGCGAATAAATTAACAATAAAAAGAAATAATCGGCCAAAACAAACTCGCACGGGTGACTTTTGGCATCAGTTAAAAATGTACAACAATGAAGTGTGTAACTACAAAAATTTGTTTGTCTACATTTTTTATGTTCTTCTTTTCCTTTTTTTACCCCGAAGAGCTGGCCAATTTGTGTGTGTGTGTGAGAAATATTCAATAATAAATGAGTTTGCATGTCCAAAAGTATGCTAAGGAAAAAATTAAACATTTATTGCCTTAGGCAAAATGGTAACAGCAATAATAAAAATAAAATAAAAAATCAATCGAAAGTGAGTAAAGATAATATTACACTCGAAAAAGAAGAAAACTCATTGAATTTATATAATTCTAAGTTAACGTGAGGTAATGTTCATTAAATACATGTCATACTTAATTTTAAATTCAAGCAATTTGTAAATAATTAAGTCAATTATAAATAGAGACAACATGAAGTAATGAATTAGCTCAGCATATCCTTCAATAATAAAATCAAAATTTTAGACAAAAATCAATTGAATAAAAATAAAAAACTGGTTTTATTGATATGAATAATGCTAATAAACAACTTTATATGTTTATGTTCATGTTTCTGCTTTCTTTAAATAAAGCGAAACGTTTTCAAGTTTGTTGTTTAAGTCTTTTTCTTGAAAAATTAACTTACGAGATTTTATGAAGTTTAATGAAATACTTTAGTAACAGCAATAAAACCAAAACTATTTTTTTCCAACTGGTGTTGAGTCCGCATATTTATTATGATCATTATAAATTGTCTCTTATTCTAAAAATTAACTTTTTACTGCATATTTCTATAATCCTCCAATATTTTCAAAGCATGTATCTACGAAAATTTGTTTTCTGTTTTTGTTATAAAATTTCATGAGAAGTTGTTTGTCAAACGAATGTGGTTTTCTGAGTGTAAAGAGATACCTGCCATTGACATCTTCAAACTTGGCTCGATTGGAATTTCGCGAGCGGTTGCTGAGAATATTCTTAAAATTAATTTCGCAATTTTTGAACCAATATGAAATTCCTATAAATTGTATAAGGCAGAAGGTCACACACACATATCGTGTAATACACGAAATTGTACGTGGGTTGTTCGCAATATATTATTTATTTATTGTGTAAAAGAGAAATGCAGAAATGTATATAAAAAAATTTACAATTAAAAAGCTTGCGCAAATTAAAAAGAAAGCAATTGCCTTAAAAGTAGCTTTGATGTCCATGTGCCACGGGTTGTTTTAATTTTTTACTTAAAAATTTCATTGTGAAAGTTAGGTCGACTGTAGTAAGAGCGGTAAAGTGTGAATTAAAATTCCACTGAAAAGGATTTCATTACACTTTAAGTTATTAACTGATGCTGAATAAACATTTTAAAGCGGTTGAAAGCGTGTTTTTTTTTATTAATTTCAGTAATTTTATAAAAATATTTTAAAATAAAAACTGTACAAAAGTGAATTAGTATTCTTTGAAAAGGTTGTCTTTTGTAGTTTATGAAGTCCTTGTGCATGAAAAGTAACTTTAAAATGTTAAATGCAGTTTTGTCGATATCTCGATAGCTTTGAAAAATTAAAAAAACTTTTTTCTATTTCTTATTTCAATTGGTTTTTTAGCTCTATTTAAACTTTAACCCATCTGCTAATGGAATTTTTTGTTTGGTCTCCCTAAAACTCTTGTGCGGTCAGTTGTTAAGTTAGAAAGCAGCATTAGCTGCTGCTTGATGAATGCAAGTTTTTATGTCCTTTTCGCAGAATTAACTCGTTACAGCAAAAAGTATTTTGCATTAGAAATTTGTTTTTAATGAGGCCCTTTTTTTGTTTGGCAAATGATGATTTGGTGGTTGAATTTTTAACGACAAAAGAGTGCGCCAGTTGGCTACACTGTTCACTGTTATACAGGAAGTACGCACCAGCTGGTGGAAATCAACAGCCAGGATATTAAAATAATAACAATAAAGTGAGAACAGTAAACAAAAAAATAAAATGGTGAAATTTTCAACAAGTTTTTGATGTTAGTTCCTCTTTGTCTATATCTTAAATAAGCTTTAATAGCATGTGCGAAAACTAAGGAGCCGGATAACCTTAAATTAAAGACAGCGCCCAAAAGTATGCAACAAAAATTTCGTTTTTGCAGTATGTTACCTTGTCTTTCGGTGCGGTTTGCTTTTATTGCTTTTAGTATTTCCTTCTCAACCATTTCTTTTTAGGAATGTAATGCGATTAATTTGTTACATTTCTCAAGCAACTTTAAAATAGTTCTCAAACTTTTAAGAATTCGCTATTATCGGTATTGCATGCTTTTAGGTGATTTGTTGGCTTTGAGTTTTAAAAAATCGTGCAGAATATCGTTTTGGGCAGGGTCGGCTTAATTGCGCAATTTATATAGAATCCAGACAAAAATGTGATTAATTAAAAAAAAAATGGTTGGTTTGATTTTGTTTATATTTGGTGTAATATGAGAAATTAATTTGAATGGCTTAATTTTTTTGGCATACATTTCTCTATTCTTATTTTTTAATGCTGGCGGCTGATTTCACTCTTTCATGATAAAGCAGGTTAAAGGCAGCAAAGCATGAATATGTTTAACAAAAATGTTGTTGTTTTCATGTCATTCATTTATTTGTTCCCTTTATTTCGGAGTAAGTGTGCCTTCGTTTGGACACGTTCAAACTAAAGGGGCAGTGCTGCTGCTGCTGCTGCTGCTCCTGCTGTTACACAGTCGGGGAAAAGTTTTTGTTTTGTTAACAACATGTTTTGTTTATTGCTTGTTTAGGCAACTTTTCTCGGTATTAACACAATTTATGAAATCGTTGTGATTTGTGCCTTTGCAAGTCACTCTGACAGCGAACTTTTTTCTTCGCATTTTTTCCTTTTTTCAGATTATAGCTTGTGGATTTAAGTGAAAAATGCTGTTAAGAATGACCGGAAAACACATTTGCCTAATTTCATTTGAATGGAATTTATACCCGAATGAAGATTAAATTTTTATGGCATGTGCAACATGACGTATGAGTAACGTTAATATTTTTAAATATAATATGAAGCTTTGAAATTTTGGAATACCAAAAACTTAAGCTTGAAGTTTATATTTAAAACACGATTTCTATATATTAATAAATGTACAAATTGATAAATTGTTGTTTAAATGTTTTTATTTTGAAAAAACTATCTTTATTACACAAATATCCACTTATATGGTTTTAATGAAATGCAATAACTTTAAATTCCAAATAAATAAAAGCTTTTAAAGTGTAATTTAAAACAATTCACATCATTTGCTTTACATACCGTATGAGTGACATTGAATTGCATTTTTTCTGAATTTTATGGCATGCAATTTAACTCGCTCACAATTAGTTTTACTCTGAATAAATATTGTCACTGTATTCATTTCAAATTTCAAGTGTGGAGAAATTTGACACAAACAAAAAATGAATATTTTGCAGAACAAACTAAATGCGCACTTTTCAATTTAAATTTTGAATGTGGACTGCCACATACGATTTATTAATTTAAAATTTTGTTCCTCCACAGAAAACGTCCAGTGGCTTTAAAGCTTTTAATGCTTACTGTAAAATGAAATTCAACTTTGGCCGGCAGCTTACAAAGAAAAGATTTACCATTGAATCGCATCAGACTGTTATGTGGCAATCCGCCGATTTGTCTGTTTCCAGAAAGCAGTTGAAGCAGCTGTCAGTCGCCTAAGCTACCATTCAATCAACTCAGCAGCATCCCAGCCCAATAATTATGATTGACATATGTGTATACGTTGGATGAAACTTTTTGAGAGTGCAAGCCGCGCGTTGTTCTTCGACAAATTGATTTTGAAAGAAAAGTGAATCATGAAAAGTGACAGCCACGATTTACCGCCATACGAAATCCCATTCACGAACCAAAGAATTCCAACAAAACTGCTGCTGCTGATGCACTCTCTGTTGGATTTTCATAAGTTGGCAACAATGTTTTTTTGTTTTACGGCGTAAGTTGAGGAAAAGTTGGCGCAAAACTTTTCAAATTTAATCGTCAAGTGAAGGCGACTTTTAATCAGATTTGGGATTGCTTGATGCTTTATGTTATGTTTATGTATCCGTGTTTGTATAGTGAAGTTGACCAATTGCCGCTTGGCTTTGTGTGCATATTAAATTAAATGATTGAAAGCTCATTGATTAGATAAAATTGGGAAGTAGACTACTTTACCCAATCCAACGAAAAACGACGATGAAAGAGATTAATATTAATTAAGCTATCGACTTACTTTTGTGTATACAGATGAATTAGTAATTAGTCATGAAGTGGTTACTTTTGTGTTGGTTTATTTCTTCCATTTTTTACGTAAGTAGTTTACTCTTACATTTTGAGACTTTGAACAATATCTTCTACTAAGGCCTCCATTATTTTTCATTAATGAAACCATATTGGACTACCTTAGCTCTGCTGAGGCCCTTAAATTAAAATAATATTCGACACGGGACCCAAAGCAAACTTTTGAACTAAAAAATATATCGATAAAAGAATGTTAGTAAAAAAATTATTGTCAAGAGAGAAGTATAATGTTGTTTTTGTTTGTTTATATTTTGACTTTGTTATTGTTCTTGAACCATCCCTGCGTATGAGCGACAATCAGCTCTGTGACAACTTTGAGAAACGAATAAAAGTAATTATCCAGCACGGAGCAGAAACACATACAATATTTCATGTATATGTGTGTAATATTGTATGTTGTTTATATGTACATACACACACAAACACGAAAGGAAGGCAAACAAAAATTTAATAAAATATTTACACGCACGCTTAACTCTTTTCACTTTGTTTCTTCGCTGTTAATTTTTAATACTTTTACAGTCAATTTGCTTTTAAATGTTCTTCGCTTTCATTTTTGATGAAACTTCAGTTGCGTACTTTATAGCATTCGTGTACGTGTGTGTGTGCGTGTGCATGTATAAGTTTCGGCTTAAAAAAAGTCGAAACCTGCACTTCATGTGGATTTATTTACAGATAAGTGTTGCTGTTGTTGTTGTTATTTACATTTTTGTTGTTTTTTTACGTTCTTCGATAAATCGAGAAAATTCTTTATTCATGGTAAAAATTGTATTTTAACTTTTCGTGTGTATTAAACGTTGTGGCTTGTGCTTGTGTGCGAGAAAGCCTGAATAAAAGATTAAGTGGACCTACAAACAATGTTGATTACAAAGCGATTCTGATTAATGTATTTATTTATCTGAAATAATTTCTACATATTTTTTTTAAATTCTCAGTTTGACGCTTTTTTCTTAGAAATACCGAAACATTTCCAAGAAAATATTCAAACAAACCAAATCCAATAGTTGTATACCCGAAAGCTGCCGCAACAACCTTTTATGTCCGTCTTTGATGTCCTTAAACCGCAAGAAAGTTCAGTAAAAAGTGAAAATTTGCAAGCGTTTATTTTTGGAAGGACCTTGAAATGAGGCCAGTGAAAAAACAAATTTTAATTTCTATGGACAATTTAAAATTTTAAATGTTCTTGGAAATTATAGTTTCAAAATTTTTTTGAACTTTGATTTCAAAACACAATTTTTTAGTTTTAAGAAAGTTTGAAAATAAATCTTCGAATTGTTGAAAACAAATTTGCCAGTTAAATCTTCAACTTTTGTATGTGTGTTTGTTCATGTGCGTGACTTAGTGAACGCTTGCCATATTATCCTATCATATGTGATTTTTCGTTTTATGTTTGCTCTTTCCTTTATTTCACATTCTCTTATTTTTACAAAACAAAAACTTTTCGTCATTTGGTATCCATCCTCCTTTTTCTTTGCTTTGTGCAAAAGTTTTTAAGGTTCTCCTGTTTCGCTAAACTGGACACACACATGTACAGCATCTTAGGATGAACCTTTTGTTTTGAGACTTGTTTGTCTCTGTCAAAAGATATTAGCCATATTATTGTTATTAACTGTTATCAGTAGCACTTTGCTTACTTTACTGTGGCATGCAGGTCCTGATGCAGATCCAGTTTACTTATATGATGGATTTATTTATTAAAGTAATATAACTTAGTTTATAGACATTACATGAGCTAATTTTATTTATTTTATCCCTTATTATTCGCTTAACAATCGCTTTAAGTCATTTTCTCCCGATGTCATAGAATGAAAATATTTTAAAATCATTATTCCTGAAACATTATCTCTGTATATTACTAATTTATGTCCTTATAAATGTCATTTTATATAAAAATGTTAATATCTTTTAAAAGTAAACTCAATGCCTCAATAATTTCTCTAAACGTATTTTACTTCAATCGTTGCGTGGCATAATCCGGATGCGGTTTGTTGACTTTTCTGCTGAGAGCTAAGATAAACAGTTGCTCTTCTTTTACTGCCGCATCACGCCACGCCTTTTTTGCGATTGTATGCCAATTTGTTGTAGTTTCCGTTAATTTATCAGCGCCCGCAGCAGCCGTGTCAATTTCGCTTGAACTTCCTTCGCTCACATAAAAGCGTTAATGAGGCGTTTAATGCGCTGCGGTATTCCATTCATACAAAAGCGTATACATACAGACATACAAACAGACTTTAATATGCACCGATGAACGTTTGGCAAATTTCGAAGCGAATTTATGAAGTTCGTAAATAAATTTATATTGAGAATGAAGTTATAAATTAAAAAGATTTTTAAAACTAATAAAGTTATTCTCACTTTTTATAGTTTTGCTTCGATTTTACACATAAATTGTTCATATCGGATTTTACTTATATGACCTAGACGAATTAAATTTTGGACCATGACCATGAACAAATTTCTGATTTCATTGGGTTATTGGTTTGAACCTTTATACAAAACGTTTTGTTATGCTTGGAAACAACTAATTTAGTTTTAATTTAATTTCCTACATGGTAAAAGATTTTTAGCAATGCTAATTTTTTTCGTTTCTCAAAGGAATCGAAATTTTTCCACTTAAAAAACTTAGAAGAAGGTCTTTTAGAATTCTGAGTAGGGTTTTAAATGGAGACTTTCCTCGACATATTAATCAAATTATTTCAAAAGATTTTTTTTTCAGAAATGGATTTATCGTTTTCAAATTTAAAACATCGAATTTTTATGAGTTTTCGTACTTGAATTCTCTACTGAAAATTTCGATTGTTTGTCGAGTGGTTTTTGCCCTGTGTGTCTCATGAAAAAATTTCGTAATTGTTTAACTTTGGTTAACATTCTCGCGGCCCGAAATTATTTCTGTTTTTCACAATTTTATAACTCAACTTTAACCATTATTCACTTCTTTACTTTGAATTCAATTGTTTATTTCTATAATTCTATTTTAAACCTTACTCAGAAAGTAAAACAGTATTATTCGTTTGAAAACTCAGTTAACATTTTTCGAGGTTTTACTTGTTATTAAATTAATAAATTCCGATTTCTATAATTAAATATTAAAAGCACATCACAGCGAAATTCCTGGACAAGAGCGTTCAATATGAAAAGAGGAATTTCATATATACGAAAAAGTTTTAATTTGATTTACAATATTTAAATGTAAAATTAACACTAACATCGCTTTGCTTTTATGAATTTTTAATGCCACTCAACTTTTCAACTTTTGTTTGCATATGGAATGAACAATTTCAATATTAATTTAAATTTAGTGCACCCACAAAAATGTTCATTGGTCCCATTCGAACCATTCCGAAACTAAAGCCAAACTAAATCGTCAACGTTTTTTTGTTGCTGTTGTGTACTTTCCTGTTTATTTCGGACTGCCACATAATTTGGCATTGCCCTATTGTCAAATAATGTGGCAAGAAAATAGTTTAGAATTTTTCACATGCCACTCAGGCTACTAAAGCTGCAAACAGTAGAACAACAACACTAACAGTAATACAAAATATAGACTAATTCACACCACACACATTAACAGATACCGAGTGGCAGATACATTCATTTGTGTGGCATGCAAAATAACGAAACGAAAGGAGACGAGTGTCGAAACTTTTTTAAATACGTCCACGAACAAAACAATGAAAACAATTTTATTTTGGAAATTATCAACTATATTATAAAATTAAATTAGATGTATTTAAAATTTATTTCTAGTTACTATCAAATTTTATTATATACTTCTAATTAATGAGATTAAATGAAGTTCTTAAAAGTTGAAAACTGTTTGTATACGTTTGTCCATGGTTGCACATTAGAACGCCAAGGCAAATACATACACATACACACAGTGATAATGAAAACCGGAAGTTAAAGTGTAAAATACGAGCGGACTTGCTTTAATGGTCGGAAGTTGTTTTATGGCATCACAAAAATTCCAGCGGTGCCATGAAAATATTTTCAAACATTTTGTGGTCTTCTCGAGTTGGCGACAATAAGTGGCAACTTATCTGCGAATGCGAATTAACGTTTGCAAGTAGTTTGAGCAAACGACTCTCGGCATTTTGAACTACGAGTAGTTTTAGAGTCGACCAACGTCGAATGACATTCCAAGCAATTAAAAACCAATTAAAAATTAGTTTCCTCTTCACATTTTCCAAGTCTCTTCACTTTGCAAATATTGTCAATAAATTTATGTAACGCAAAAAATGAGCGTTTGTCGCAGCACTTCTATTGGCGCCAGATTTGGTTGTTTATTACCACCGGCAGGCACTCAGGCAGGCAGGAAGAGAGGCCATAAAGAAGCTGCCAAAAAATTTATCGCCAAGTAAACGTTTGCCAAATAAATTAGCGTAACGTGCGGCTTGTGTGCGTTAACGCAAACTTCTTACCCAATATGTGTGCGGAATTAATGGGCGCACGTGTCGCACCAACGCCAACCATCGACCCAAGTAATTTATCTTAAGACGACCAAGTGGCCACATCATCGCCCGCATAAGCGCCACAAATGTTGGAGGAGAATTTAGCACCGCTCCGATGGAATTTATGTGCGAATTGCATTTTAACGATCAACAATCACGAATTTGAAACGCTTAAACGCTTTTGGCTTGAAGTGTTTAACACGATTTGAAACATTCGAATGGGTTTTTAATTGTTTCGCTTTTAAATCTTTCTTCTTTTGTATTGATTGTTTATATATTTTTAATATATCAAAAATATGAATATATTCATTTTTAAGAAATGTTGACTGACTAAAAAATGTAAATTGTTAAGTTTTCTATTTTTGAATAAATTTTGTTTTTGAAGAATGTGTACTGAAGATTGTAAGGATAAAATATTGACTATGATTTGAATCCACCCTGAACAAAATATAAACTAAGGTTGGGCTCTCTCTTACCCTAATTGAAGAGCAATTTATATAATGCAAATTTTTGCATAAAGTAATTGCAAACAAATGTTTTAATTTAGAAGCACCGAAATACAACAACGACAAAGTTGGGTTTAATTTTGACACCCAATTTTCAGTTGGCGTCCATTTACATCTAAATTGGTTTCAATGACCGACAACAACAAATACTCATATTTATTTCAATATCTTGCAAACCCACTTTCGAAAAAGTTTACATACTCAGTAACAGCGCGACTTTTTTCTCTTTAAAATTTTCATTTCTTTCACAGTTCTTTTGCACATTTGCATAATTTCATAACAGTTGATAAATAAACTAAACTCCCAGCTAGAGGTTGGGTATTGTCAACAAAATATCCAAAACCACAACGCCAGGGATAAAGAGAATATCGCACCCTCAGTGCAGATCCGGAACGAAGTCATCTCGGCTCATCAAAGTCAAGTGAACAAATTAAATTATCATGAAAAGCAGAAGAAGCAACGCGCTTCCGTATAAATAAAGATTTTATGCTGATATACAAACTAACACAGACACATGTGCGCATATACACACACTTAAATAAACATTGACAGTGTCGCTGACAGCGACAAAGAGAGGAAAGAAACCAAGCCAGAGGAATTTATGCTGAGCGAAAGGATTCTTCTGTCATAGTCGTGTATATACATAAGTATTCGTATAGTACTGTAGAAGATTTAAGCTACATCGAATTATAATACTCTACATTCAACGTTTTTTTAATTTGTGAAACTTAAAAGAAGGCATGGTTAGTATGACTATAATATTGCAAGTTTATTGTGCAAAGTGCCCGCATGGTTGCCAAGATTATAGTCGTAGTTCCATCCTTGGCCATAAGGTAAAGTACCAAGATGTTAAAAACCAAACGTTTAAAAAAATTCTATATTTAAATTATTTTCCAATTATATCCGTTATTTATTATACCTTAAATACGGCATATATATATCAGTTTATATACTTTCGATATATTTATATTATAAATAAGATTAAAGATTTTGACTTTTACTTTTTCTGTATTTGAGGCGGATGTTGAAAACCAAATATGAACAGAACCCAAAAAAATAATTTAATAAAAATAAATTTACAAAAGAAAACTCACGCATTCTTTGAGATTGAATGTGTGCGTGTGTGTGTGCGCTTAAAATATTTTTCTCATTATTTTCTCATTCTTTTTTTTCTACTACTTTTGCTACTTTATGCGGTTATTCTCGGTTCACAAGGGAGCAGCATAATAGCATCTTGATGCCACTGGGCTCCTTTCGTTAAATACAAAAAATGAATGCCTCACCTTTGCCATCAGATACACAACAGAGGTGGTAAGCGAGGAATGTGCTAGGGAAAAGGCCAGAGGATACTCGTTTTGTCTTAAGCCGAAAGCTCACTCACAGGCATTGAAGCAAGACACACAGGCATTGAAGATAGAACACCCACACTTATACAAACACTCACTCATACACACACACTTACAAGAAACTAGGCGCACGACAGTGTACACGTACATTTTCAGCTGCTCCTATTTTTGCTCTCGTAGCTGACCGCCAAAAGGATACTTTAGCTGCGATGCGCTGCGCCATCGCTTGAGGCAGGCAATAAGTTATGCTTAAAAAGTGTCAAATAAAGTTTGCGTGTGTGTGTGTGCTCATGCAATGTAAATGTGTGTTCTTGTATAGTTGTATGTGTTTGTTTAAATATGTGTTTGTTTGCTTGTATAGCAAACTTTAAGAAATCAAAACAAGGCAACTTGTAAAATGCAGCGTAAAAGTGTGAACCCTTGGGCAATGCTTTCGTGTTTATCCAAGCGAGTGAAGTTTGTCATTTGAAATCTCTTCACATAAAAATATCTGGACAGAACTTTGTCGAATGTTGAAATGATTATTTTAAAAATTATTTTGAAAATTTTAAAGTCCTTTTTGTCAGTGCTGTAGAAAAGAACTATTATGACTATCAGAAAACATTAAACACTAGAAATGTTTTGTTTAGCCTTTTTTTAAAAAAGTTCTTGCTTGAAAAATTCACTAAATGAATACCAAAAAATCACTGAACTCATTCAAATAAAGTTTATACTTGTTTATAATCTCCTAAACTTTGTACAATATTTACGAATAATTTTCTAAAATATACAAAGCCTAGATCAGTCACCTTTACCCTATAAGTGAAACCGGAAAACGGTTGCGGAAGTATATTGTCAGAATGGCGCTGAAGTAAAAGAGAAGCAGACGACTGTGACGGTGTCACAAGTACACAAGAAAACAAAAACAACAACAACAACAAAATAAAGCGACGACGGGCCGTTTGTTTAACTTGCGTTTTTAATGTTCTACGTGCTTGTTATTGTTTTCGCTATTATTTTCTTTTTATTTAAATAATAAAAAAATCCATGAATAGACAGAACAAAAATAACAAAAACCTGAAAACAACAACATCAACACTTCTATGTAATAGGCAATTTGTATGCAAGCGCCCAGAATCCTTTTGGGAATTTACTTTTATTTTCACCACGTTTTCCATGCGGTTCTGTTTCAGTTTTTTGTTTGTTTTGTTTTTGTAATTTTGTGTGTCACTTGTGCGGTCCTTTTGGCCCACTTATATTTATTTGGTAATTAGAGGCAAACACAGCTGCGCAGTGTCATTTCGGTTAGATGAAAATTTTCTAAGCGTAGCGACCTCAATTCTGCTTAAGTAATTCTAACATGATTTTTTAATTAGTTTAGCTTCTGTAAACTGTTTTTTTTAAATTGTAGATTAAATCTAAAACTTAATACAATAACAAAATTTAAATTAAATAAAAAACCATTGAAATGCCAATTGAAAACTTCTTATTTAAAAAAGAATGAAATATTTATTGGTTTCTATTTAGCCGGGCTTTGTGCGTTTAGATTTAATGCATTTTAATTCAGCCACGTTCGCACACGTCCAGCTGACCCACATTTGCCATTCGGTAATAAACTTTTTAATGAATTCTTCCGACAGAGAAAAACGTTTTCACCCAACAAAACAAAACAGAACGAAACAAAACAAATGGAATTTTAAAACTTCGCTTCACTCATTTGAAAAAGCAAACACACACACACACACACTCACACACACACTCGGTGTGCCAACTAGAATAATAAACAAAGTTAATTTAAAAATAAAAAAATTAAAAATAAACAACAATAAAAAACTAGTTTTATATAAATCACGACCGCAGCCCAACTCGCACAAAGGACTCGCAACAATGAATTTGATCGCTTGGCTACGATGTCCTTCAATTTGGTAAGCGTATGCAGTTTTTTCTGCAATCGCCGCAAAATAGTAGAAACGCTTTTTCAAGTACACGCTTCTTATTATTTAACATTGGGATTAAGTGTTAAACTAACATGAAACAGTGATATTTTAACATGAATTGTAATGTAAAATTTAGCCATTTAAAAACTCAGCATATTGGAAATGATAATTGAACACTTTTTAAGGTAACGTGTCGAAGATTTTAAGGAAACCAATGTGTTAAAAAATGTTAAATTAACATTCATTCCTTTAGGTTTAACATTTTGTGTTGTTAAATAATAACAGACACATGTCTGACATCTAAAGGAAATGATTAACAAATAAAATCTCAACAACAATTGTTATTTATTATCACTAACTAACGTTAAAAACTTATTAAATTTAAAATTCTCTAAATTAATAAATTTGATTTAACTTTCTTGCCCCACTTTTCACCATGACGTCACAACCTCAAAAATGCTGCATGAACAACTTTTGAACAACTTTTGAAGTGCGTTTTTTATGAAACATTAGCTAAAGAAAACTGTTCAATTGGTAAGAAAAGGGTGGCAAGAGTAATTCGAACTGCTTAGTAGAATTTTTTGTTGCCGGAATGGGAAAGGTAAAAAGAAAAAAATTAAACTATTAAGTTCCCTCGAAATCAGGTCAAATCAAGCAGGCAAGCATGGAAAGAAACGTGGGCAAAACCGTTTTGAATAATTAATAAAAATCCGCTTGTGGCACGTGTTGCGCGGCTGCGCTCTAATTGGGCTTAAATACTTGTTCTTGTATTGGTAACCATTACAAAGCTATAAGAGATGCCATAAAAACATAAAAAAAATATCCACTTGGGTGTGGTTGCTCATGGTGGACATAAAATAATAACTGCCACGCGAATTATCGTGTTGGTAACACAATTTTGTTGTAGTGATAAGCGTTTAATCTGATTATTTTAGCTTAAGCGGGTTGTTACGAGTAGTTCACGGATTGAATTTGATTGAAAAATTACAGAAAATGTTGACGCACAATAGAAATGTTTAAGCTTCCATAGTAAGGGAACCAACTAACCAAGGCAGATTTAATATTGGAATTTTTATATTTGGTTTTTTGTTTTGTCGCGTTTTGACCTCAAGTTGAATGAACTCGCTCAAAAAAATTACTAATATACAAATTGGTCAAACGCCGAGTTAAGATTCTTAGCTTAAAGTTGGATCCGATGTTCAAGGGATCGAATTCTAGCAGAGTATCTCAATTATGTCTTAAATTTCCACATATACAATTTTTCCCTAAGCTTTAAGTATGTTTAACGTATGTCGTACTAAATTTCTTTCAAGTATAATTTCCACTTCCAAAAATGATTCTTTGAGTTTTTATAATTACCTTTAAGATGTTTTACTTTTTCTTATAGAATTTGCTTTATTTAACAGATTTTCTACAATAATTATTTTAAGAATGAGTTTTTAAATTGTCATTAATCCAACATTTAATTATATAAAATATTAAACTGTCATCTAAATCAATCAAAATGTCATTAACAGTTTCTTCTTATGCGCCATCTTATTAAGCCAGAGATAAGCGCGGAGATTTGCTAACTTGTCGCTCGATGTGCAAATTATAATTTTGCGCCAGTGCAAATTTACCAGCGCCAACTGATTTCACTCCAAGGTGGAGAACGTCTTTCTTTGCAATTTCGCATTCATTTTTATGAGCGTCTTTCGCGTTGTCAAGTGCACGCGCGGCGTCAGAAATACCGCATTTAATTGCAAGATTCCTTAACGCCTCCGTGGCCACAACTGATGCTGATGCTGAAGCTGGTACTTGGCGCTTGGTGCTGCTTGAGTTGATGGTTCTAGATTTTCGCGCTTTGCTGCATCTCAATGTGTCTCGCGACCATCTTTAATCTATTTAAAACCTTTTTCGCCCTTTACGTGCTCTTGACACGGAATATTCAGACCGTGAATTGTGTTTTCCTTTTTTTATGGACACTTTTACTTAGGATTTGTATTTGTTGTTGTTTTATTAAAGAAATATTTTCATGATTTTTTAAATACTTACATTGAAGATTTTTGGGATCTTTTTTCTGTTAAAATTTCGTTGCAAAAATGAACGAAACTCTTACTTCAAGGCAGTCAAACTTAAACTGACCACATCCATAAATATAAAAATTAAAAAGTCATTTTTTTTGTTCAGGCTGGGTATATTAAAACCCATAAAAACACATTTTTAGAATCCATGGCAATGGGTTGTTGACCTGCGCTGCAAGGCATTAGCGCGAAAAAAGCCATTAATGCGAAAAACTCGTGCAATGTAAAATAATAAAAGAGGTGGAAAGTTCAAAGTTCAAATGCCAAACTTTGCAGTTAAATGAAAAAATTGTGAAAAAGCGGATAAAAAAGTATTTTTGTCAGTATTGCAAGATTAACAAACTCTAATCTATATAGGGTTGCAAGTTAGTTTGGCCTTTGAGTGCTATAATAATTAAAACGATACAAAAGAAAATGCATGTAATTTTTTTTACTAATATCAAAAAAAAGTTAAAGAGTTAAAGTTAACTGTGCCGCAGAGGAAGTTTTTAATAAGATGAATTCGTTGGAAAATGAAAATGTGTTATTAAAATTGAGTGCAGGCAACACTGATTCAAAGAAAAATGTAAGTAAGTAGATGCAAAAATTCGAGCAATAATTGATCCATAAAATCAAGCTTGCAAGATAAATTTGTATTAAATATTGTATAAAACAACTTTTTGTAATTTACTTCTGATCTTATCACTAAAATTCAGAATTCAATTTCGAAATTTTTATTTTTAAACTTATTCAAATTTTATTTCAAGATTTATCATTTCTACATTGAGATCAAAACGGTTTTAATATATGTAGGATTAAAAATGCTTGTTTGAAAATATTTTGCTATTAAAATAAGATTGAAAATTCTTTAATTATGATTTTTAAATTTTAAATCGAAACCGCGCAATCTTAATTTGAGTAAAAACGAAACAATCTTAAACCGAGATCGATCGTCCTTAATTTCTCTTGCGATTTTTCTCTGAGTGTGAGTATCTATAAAATATTTGAAATTATAACGAATTTGTTATTGAATTTGGCCAATAAAACGATGCAAGCATGTTGCTTACACATACACATTTCGACTTCAATACCTTCTTAAAACCAAAACAAACAACAATAAAAGGAAGGCATTCCCTTTTCGTTTTTAATGAAACGCCGCCAATTATTTTGCGATTTGTCGAAGTCTCCGCGTCTGCATTTTTCGATCCATCCAAAAATAATGCGACTCGAATAAATTCCTTTAAGACAGCGTAAATCCTGCCTAAATCCGTATTTTTTGTGATTCCCAAATAGTCATCATAAGCTGGTATACACGAGCGTGCTATTTTTATAAAATAGGGATGCCAACCAATTAAAAAACAAAAAATTGTTTTCTTATCTTTAAAAATGTTATATGTTTAAACTTAAAACAAACACATTTACATACTTCACGTTTCAAAAACAGAATTGCTAGCCAAAACGGAAATGCTAGTGTAAAGGTGGAGAAATTTTTCTTAAACTAAGAATTAAAAAAAATATACAAATCGATATGTTGTCTTTTACTATTTCATGCGCGTTGGCATGCCTGGTCTTTCGCATACGCAATGTTCACACAACAATTTCGTTCGTTTCTTTCATGCCAATGTTTATTTGTTGTCATTTACAGCTCTTCGCTACCACTTCTTTATATTATTGCCCTTTGTTGTTGTAACTCTAACATGCTCGATTAACTCTTGAAATGATTATGTGGATTGTGTGCGACAATGTTGCCTACCAATTTATTCCACTTTCGGTTCTGTTTAGCACAAAAAAAGAAGAAGTTGGCATTTTCCCGCCCTTCGCACGAAAACGAAATGAAAGAAAATAAATTTTGGCAAAAATAAGCTTAAAGTGGCGTTGAAGTGTAAAAGCCAAAATGTATGCCTTAAAATTGGCCGCCTCAATGAGCCGCTCGTATAGGCATGCAGGAACGAACTCTTACTCGTACATACATATAAAATACATTTTTATATATATGCGGAAGTGGCATGTTTCGACCAAATTGGCGCTTTGATATTTCAGCATTTTCATGTGCAAGGAAAATACAAAAAAATAAAAAACTTTAAATTAAATCGTAACTCATGCGAGTCAATAAAAATATTTGCTTTTATGTTTGTTTTTTTTTTGTGGAAGGAAGCGGTTCCTTTGTCATGCAATTCAATTCAATCTTCTACTGGAACTCGGTTTTTATGGCAGCAGGTGACATTTTGTTATGGCATATAATAGGATTATTTAAAAATCCATTTAGATATCCGGCTTTGATATGGTTTGAAATGGTATTTCATTAAAGTTCTTTGCTCTCCAATTTTACAATAAATTTTGTCTTCTTGTGTATTGGCAGTGGTAAGGAAGGGCAAATGTTGCTGAAATTAAGGGATATTAATGTACAGATTTTTGTATCTTGAATCCAAATATCCAAAGCGTTCATCTCTGTCAGTATTTTTCTGGTATAAAATGCCCAAATAAATGTAGAAAATTTGTAGAATCCTTTAAAGGACAACCAACACATAAAGTAACACAATGTAAAACTAAGAAGAAAAGCGAAAA
Organism: Suillia variegata; assembly: GCA_949127995.1. NCBI lineage: Eukaryota > Metazoa > Arthropoda > Insecta > Diptera > Heleomyzidae > Suillia > Suillia variegata. The sequence goes on from OX421846.1 coordinate 34,424,021, forward strand.
TTTCAACTTTTCGAAGAACTTGTAAAGTACAATTTTAGACATTTCCAACACAAAATTCCAACTTAACTGAGGAATATTGCCATAAATCTTCAATGACAACTCAACATCACGTCGCCCAACAATAATCCGAAATACCAACAATAAATTGCAGCCATAACGATGATTATTGAAATCTCTTTCTAATGTCATTGCTATAAACAAGCGGAATTATAGAAAAAGAAACAACTAAGCAAAGGATAACAACAAAAATGTTTCAGAGCGACCTTCAGCGCAGACACACACAAGACACACAAAACATGCAAAACTAGCGTTATTGCCAATAAACTTGGCCGAAAGTGTAGCGAATCTGAGCGAAAGGGATTTTTACAATCAAACGCAATGAGAGGCAACATTGATAATGATGCCGCAAAACGCAGACATAAATCAAATCAGTTGCCCTGGGTAAGAGTGACGACGTAGCAGCGGTTCTTGCAAAAAGTAGAACATGCAAATAGATAAAACGACAGACCGTCATTCGAAATGACAACTCTTTGAATATGACAGAGACAATAACATTTTATGCTGGGTTTTCTTTTTATTACACGACGTTAAGGCATGCGAATTTGCTAATATATGCCGCGCTGCGTCTATCTTCGTTGGCGAACACCCACAATTTCTGCCGGGCAAAGACGTGTCATTGCACAATTTATATTTCAATTTCAATAAACTTGTAAATTCGCTAAACGAAATCATGCAGAAATTCTCTTGCGACCGTGCAATAATGTTGGTATTTTGCTTGTAAATGTATAAGTCAGTGTCTTTGGTGACCCAATCGGAATCATGGCATCACTGACATATTTTAATAATTATTTAGGAAATTTGTTTTATTTGTAGGTACAACTGTTTCCCATTGGGTACTAACATGTCATTTCATAGATACGAGTAAACTACAAGAATACGCATACGACATTTGTAACGGATAGTTTATGGGCGTCTTATTACAACTGTATTTGGGTGTGTGTGTCTGTGTTTAAATATGAAAAGTTCGGCATTGTGTATTAGAGTTTTTTGTTTGTGTGCAGTAAAGCAGGACCGTCCTACGCAACATTCAGCAGATTATTGCATTCATCAGTTTAACGATTGAAGTCAAACGCAGATGGCAACTATTACTTAATTTGACTAAGCAGAGTTAGACTATGGCTTAAAGGAGAAAAAGAGTTAGAACCAACAAAGCATAAAAGTAACGCAAGCTTTTATCGGGTCTAAGAATAACATACATATGTATGTGTTTGTTGTATTTTCTTTATTACGTAATTTTATTATGTGCTCAACATATTTATTCAATAAAGTGTGGGTGTTAAAAAAAAAAACGTTTGTCTTCTCTAGGGTTGGATTGGGCTGTTCCTTTTGGTTGACTCGGTTTCACGTGAGAGGCATAAATAACGCAGGATTCTTTTATTCAACATTTTAAGACAACAATGAACATTTATTTTTGCCTGGGTAAACGTTTGTTTTCTTTTTTTTTGAACTTTAAACAATTAAGCTGAACACTGAATATAAAAAAATTATGTACAAAATAGAGCGGTTGTACCGCTTATTTAGAAAGGAGAAGCCAACGAAGGTAATAAATTTTCGTAAAAAGTTGCGGGCAAAAATGGAAACAAAGTTCAACGCTTTGTAAATAAAATGAATGAAAAAAAATTTACAAGATTTACTTGAAATAAACTCCTCGTTGAATCAAAATGTATGCCAAAAAAAAGGTAGAAACTAACTCAATAAAACCCGTCAATGCAAGACCTAAAAAAAAATCAAATAAACAACTTAATTCAGATAGTAAGTACTTAATGTAAAGGAGCACCACTTGAGGCAAAAAATTAGAAAATTAGTTTTGAACATAAGTCAAGAAAAGTAAATCTTAAATATGGAAAATCAAGAAAATTCAACTTTAAAATAACAGAAAAATATTTAAAATATATTATTGATTTACTCTTTTAATTTTTTCGAGCTCACAAATTAAACGAAAATATTCCACAAAGCTTAAATTTCAAAACTGCTCGAAAGTTATCAAAAAAAAAATTATGACCAGCAAAAACTTTCGATTTCTTTGAGCTTTTGTTTTCAGTTTACAAAAAAACTAAAAAAAACTTTAAAACAACCGAAGCGCTACGAACAAAAGTTGGCGAGTGACAATTTCACTTTTGAACTTTTTATTAAGAAAATACAAAGACAATAAAAAAAGAAAACCCAAAAAAAAAAGACAAGAAACAGATACTCAAAAGTATTCCAGAAGTTCAATTATTCAATAGATTCGTATTTATTTTCAAAGTGCCAATATAAAATACGCTCAAACAAATACCTAAACAAACAAACACACACCACACACACATTCATACTTCTAACTGCACAGATAAAGGTTTGACATTTGCAACGCCATCGCCAAGTTCCAAAGCAATACGCGCGAAATTGATCCCTTTCGAAACTTGAAAGCTTCGAAGGAAGACGCCATAAAACACGTCTACGAGTACACACGGTTTGGCGCTGAACTTTTTATTTCGCTTCTTCGACTGTCAGCAGAACCTTTATCCAATAACGGAAAATTGTCCAATAGTAGTACAAGAGTGAGTACTTCTATTTCGTTGTTATAAATCGGGAAGGAGAAAGGAAACTACGATTACATGTAATAAGAAATCAATGAGTCTCTCAGGTGGTAAAGTGAAATCTGAAGAAAACCCAATTAACAGTTAAGTTGAAATAGAGAAGCTCCTCAAAATTCATGTTTCTTTTATATTTTCCGAAGATTCGCCGCGATTTATGTGATGGTTAAAAAAAGTTTGGTGGTTCCTGACGACACGCTAAGCAAATAATCCGACTTAAGTATCAGAATAAAAACAGAATGATTAAAAAAATGCTGAATTTTTGGAAAAATTTATTTTCAACAATACCGAAGAATTTTAAACCAAAAAGGGATAAATCCATAAAAAATAACGTCTTAGAATTTGAATTAAAATTAAATCCAAATTTGTATTGCTTCAAAAAAACTTCTGTCAAGTCAAATAAACTAATGAATATATTTTTTTAATAAGCTCACAAATAGCGAAAATTGATTTGGATATGAAAGTTTGCAAACAAAATTTTGAATCGGCTTTTGATATCAATGCCCAAAATTTGTTACCGGTTGAAAATAGTTAACATAAAAGTTAAGTTTGGATTCATTTTAAGGGCCTTTTAAGCTCTCGGAAAGCCCTTTTTAAAATGAGTTTTGGAACAAAAATTTTCCAGTTTAAAAATTTCATTTGCAGGTTTTTAGAATTCCGCGTAACCGCTTCACAATACGGCCACAAAATGTTAACCGATACAAAACAAGAATTAAAGAAAAAACTTTTTAAATTAGTATAAAAGCGTTGAAAGTATTTTGAAGAAAATACTCTCATTTTTCGTGGTAAGAAAAACCGAAAGAAACAAAAAAACAAAACAGAAAAATTTCAAATTTTCCGCATCATCAAACATTTTGCATGCGTGTTACTTTACTTGCTGCGGAAGTTGGGGGCGGACAAGAAAAAGGCATTTAAATGCGAACAACGAATACAAATCATTGCGAATTTGCTGAGCCCACACGTACACGCACAGGGACGTACCCAATGTGCAAATGACAAGGGATGAGGCAATTGTCTGTATAAATAAATTATTTAACATAAACGCAATTATAAAGAGTTAGATACATGATATGCAAAATGCTTTTCCCAATCGACCCAAGCACTTTTGAAACATTTTTCAAGCATACGCCCATGCACCCACAAACAAATATACTTTTAATACAGCTACATCGAATAAGGTTGAAATCACACAAAATGAATGCAAATTTTCTTAAGCCTACAGCAAACGAAAAATTGTTTGTCAAAAATAGGCAAAATTGAAAATTTGCATCCTTGTTTGTAAATTAACGAGAACATGTTTGTGGGCGTGTGGGTGTGGGTATGGAGCACAGCAGCAAGTGACAGCTAGGTGAATTTATTTCACGAATTTTACTCATTTCACGTATTGCATTGAGCAACTTTTTATCAGCTTTTTAGAATATTTTTGACTTATGGAATTATTTACATCTGGCGATTAAATCTGCTCGATTTGAAATATTTGATTAATTCCAAAGTTTAAACGCCAAGTGTTGGCCATGGCCGGCTGTAATGGTGATTTTGCAAAGCTTAAAACCAAATTAAAAAATTTAAATATTTGATGCGAACGAAATTTTTATTGCGGGCAATGGTAAGCAAAGTCTTTATTGAAATTGGCAACAGCTTGGCAACATAAATCATTTCCGCTTTAAGGTTGAATTTATAAGGGGAAATTCGAAATTATTACTATTTTTGCCACAATATTTTGAAACACTAATCGAAATTAATTCCTTAATTAGGATTAAAATAACAATGGAATGGAAGTTATATAAAATTAACAATCTTAGTACTTGTATATGCGAAGATTAAATTCAAAAATTTTAAAACAAACCTTTAAATAGTTTAGAATCTTTGTTTAAACAAGTAAAATGGAAAAAGTTTTTCCATCAATTTAATGAAGAAAAGTAAATAAATAAAATATGCATTGAAACAACCACTTGGCAGTTTCTCGCCAAGCCAATCAATGACTTCCGGCGTCTCCATACACGAGCAATAAACAACAACATTTCCGAGAAATGTTTACCGAAGTCTGTAACTCAATAAGCTTGCTCTGCCGTTGAGGGAGACTATTAATTTCTTGCGAGGAGCAAAATATATGCTACTGAAAAAAATATGAAATGCGCAAAAACGTGTCTTAAGTCAAACTTATCCGGGCTTAAGGGTTTATCAAAGTCATTGCACTGAAATGGATAAACATTCATTTAGTTTAGTTTTTTTTGCTTTTTTTTACCTTCAAGAGGATGCAAAGTTCAATGCTCTAGAAATCCAAGTCAAGTAATCGATGGGGCCACTTACGCTGCTCACCGCACACGAACCGATTAAGCAGCGCATTACCAGCGGATATTTATACAGCGGGTGTCTGTTGTTTCATATGGCTCTCGGGTGTAAGTCTGCAGAAAAGCAGGCAGCCACATGCCACAGAAATTTTTCTCGAGCTGTGCAACACTTTGTTATTTTTATTGAGCCATTTGTTGCAGATACCCCACCTATTATTTAGACTAAGCTATTGAAACTAGTGTGTGGATTTAGCTTTTAGCGTTTAAGTAGCCAACAAGTCTTCGATGGGCAAATAAAGATTTCAATCAAATACTCATTTCGGGCTATAAATCACCAGGAATGACTTTCTACAAGTTGTTTTTAAAAGAAGGAACTGTTTATTAATTTTGATCGAGTGACTAAGCAAAGGATGTATAGCTTAGAGATCCTTTACTAAAGCTTTTGATGAACCATATTCAATAATTGGTTTTATTAAAAATTCATGAATTTAAATGAATTATTTCCAGAATCGTATATAGTGGAATTTAAAGCAATGCATCTCAAAAGACCTTGGCGATAAATGATTATGACTCCGTGGTGGATTTTTTTAATCGATAAATGATTATATATGAATAAATGAACAAATGAATATATGAGTAAGTAAATAAATAAATATATCAATACATGCATAAATGAATAAATTAATAAATGAATAAATGAAAAAAGGAATAGTTGAATGAATTATTAATAAATGAATAACTGAATATGAGAACACTTGAATACTTGAATAATTAAATGAATAAATGAATGAATGAATAAATATATATATATATGAAAAAATGAATAATTGAATAATAGAATACCTGAATATGTGAATACTTGAATAATTAAATAAATGAATGAACTAATTTATAAATTAATGAATGAATAAATAAATCCATAAACTGATTAACTGATTAACTGAAAACAAATCTTTTTCTGCTCATACTTAAGCAATTGAACTAACAAAGTTTTAATGCTGCCAACATTCAGCACGACTCTTATACGACATGCTTCGACTCATGCCACACCCAAACTGATCTGACCACATTAAAGTAATGTCCTGTCAACGTTTTCTTAACGATGCCATAAAAGGAAATTAAAAGCGCAACAATTGATTCTATTATAGCGGACTAAAATGAAAAACTCACGAAAGGTGGAGAATGAAATGTGATCACATTTACATGCAAATTCATGGGCAATTTTTGTATTATTTTTTCGCTCAGCTTTTGTGGTCAAAATTTTGACCGCAACAGAATTTTATCGCCTTTTTAATGCGCTTCATTTAATGCGATTTTACATAAATTTGCGTTGACAAAGACTTTTCGTGTACTCGAATGCCGCTCGAACGCCGCGCGAGTTCAGCACGCTATGCCCTACAGTCAGCTGGTCTTTATCGCTCAAATTCTAACAAATGCAAATCTCAATAATCAACAAAAGAACCTTAACTATAGTTGAAAACTCAAAAAAAATCAAAGCCGGAGAACATATTTTGAGCATCATCTTGCAGACGACAAGCTCAATACCCGAAATTCGCACATGACTGGGCTTAAAGCATTCCAGACACCGCTCGTATCTGACTGGTATGAGCGTGTATTTGGAGAATGTTGAAGATGAAGAAAGAAAGAAATATTCATTTGACGCCATTTTTCAATGGCAGCACACACACACACACAGACACACACAAAAGCAAGTGTCAACGTTGGTTGCCCTTCTTACTTGCTCCGTTGGCGAAGCAAAACTTTTGTTGGAGTTGCTTATTTATGACTTGGCGAAATTATCATATTTTGTAATTTCTTGAGTTAGGACATTAAACTTGAGATTTGTTTTGTTGGAATTGAGGAATTATGATGCTATAGACATAAAACTGTCTAATAAAAGCATGAATTATTTAAATAAGCTCCGGAGTATTATTTTGGAAGTGTTATAAATAGCGTTAAATCACAAAGCAAATGTCCTGGAGTAGAAAGGTTATTTGAAAAAAAAAAGTCATTGCCCAGCGGACCCACTCAATTATACATATTGGATCGCTCTATAGCTCGCTGCTTGGTTTCGGAGTAAGTTCTTTAAATCTTTACCTTTTAAAACATATTTTGAAGACAAACTTACTAGAATTCGCTTATTTGGGAGCAGTCGCTGATCTATCTGACCTAAGTATTTATTTAAGTATTCGCAGTTTGAAAATAAATTCCTCATGCATGGCTGAATGAGTCGCCAGGCTACAATCAATCCATCAACAAACCGTCACATAATCCCCGACTATCCACTGACCTAAATTTCAGTGTAAAGACGTGACCACCCCCCCCGATAATGACCATTGTGTCACCATCGCCAATTTTTCACTCAAATGAAAGTAGGGGAGATTATTTCTCGCAGTAAAGGAACAAACAGAAAATTATTTTTTTCTAGAAATCGGCTTAAATTGTCACTTGCCTTATGCGAATTGTATCAGCTTGAAAAGGAACTCAATGGCGATAGATTTGCGCAACAGAGTGTCACTGGCATTTAAATCAAACTGAGTTTTTTCCAAAATAATTTGATGATTTTGCCCATAAAGCGGTTTTGATAGTGATTGCAGCTGCTACCGATGTTGATGTCAGTCGTGCCGACGTGACCACTCGTGGTGTGCTCCTCAGTACTAATGTCAATTTCTTTTGCACACATTTGTCTGCAGTTTTCAACAAGTTCAAAAGTTATTGTTTTTTATTTGTAAACATTTAAATTTGCCTAAATTCATTAATCTCGTTATTTTTATTTATACAAAAAGATTTGATTAAGTTTTATAAAATATCCTTAAAATTTCTTTTATCATTTCAATTCTGTATTAAATTTTATGATAAAAAAACAAGAGTTTTAAAAGAAATATTTGCTTTATTTACAATTTCATTTCATCCACTTAACACGAAGATTTACCGGCTTTTCGTATTAGCGTTGAAGGTCACATCGGCAGAAACAATTTCCCACATCCACTCGCATGAACGCGTCGCAATCAACTGAAGTCCGAAAAAGTTTGACACAAAACCAAAACGCAAAAAATGATTCCAGAAGCAGATAACAAAAACAAAACAAAAAACACGTTCACCTACTTGTTGTTGCTGAGGCATAAAGCTTTGCAGTACACACACAATGCAGCTGCAACAAATGTTGGAAATGTGAGTGGCCGCATGCGGCTAATAGTGGCTAAACATTGCGTTATAATTTTATGGCTAACTTAGGAATATTTGTTGAGTCGTCAACATGTTGCAGGAACAGTCTTATTTGCTTACGAACTTACTACATACATATCATATATAAGTATATATATAAATTTAAACAAAGTAAAATAGTTACATCAATTCTTAAATATTTAAAACACATTTTGTTCTTGGTTGGCAAATTTCTTTAAAAGAATTTTATCTTTTAAATAAACGCTTTATATATATTAAATTATATATGCAACATGTGGTAAGTACGTCAATACAATTTGTATGCGGCAAATTTTAATTTTATCATGGTTATTAGGGCCAAACACTTTGTGCAAAGTATTAATTTCACTTCATATTTGCAGAAAATTCATGGAGGCTGGTTTAAACTGCTGTTGTACTGTATTGTTGTATTGCAATAACAACTTCCCGGTTATACAATATATTGTATGTTTGTATGTACGAGTAGATACCACAATTATTGCTTACTGAGTTTCAATTGCATATTTATTGCAAACAATTTGATTTCAATTTATTAGATTCACATTTAAATATGTTGAATATTTTTGTGTGGTTCAATATTTTCGAATTAAATAGCCTCAAACTGTTGCGGATGTTGAGCGATTGAATCAATTTACTATTATACAATATTCAACACTACACATTGTGTGTATGTGTGTTCCTATCAATGGCCGCATTTACGTATATTGTAAAAGTACGAGTGTATTACTTTGTATGGTGCTTTAGAGTACACCCAGAAAAAAAACATTAACCAAAAATATCTACGTTAAATCAATGTAAAACCTTCAAGAAAGTCTAGCAAAATTAAAAATGTAAATATGTTAGTTACTACGGGCAATCTTATTTCATATACGCGGCTGAATGTTATTTAAAATTGATCCAACTTATTTCAAAGTTGTTTCGAGCAAATGTGGTAAATTGCCATTTGACCAGAACCAAAGTGAATATTTTATGATAAAAAATACTGCGCTTCCGCCGTCCGCCGTCAGCAGTTTCCTTTTGCTGCAAAAAAATACAAAATATATTTTTATTACATTAAATGATGTAGCAACAGTGAAAGAAGTTAAAAATAAGAGATATAGACAAAAGTTCAAGAGTAGCAAAAAAGTGTTTTCGTCATTTTTGAGCGGTTTGTGATTTTCTATGTGTGTGGCTTGTGCGACTAGACTACATTAAATGCATTTATTTGGTTTTTCTTCTGCGACTTGACATCATTTGGAGCGCAACATGCCGACTGGGCACATTAATTCTCGTTAGGAAATGAAACTCTTTAAAATCCTCCGGATGTGTGGCTGGTTTGCGACACGATGAGGGTGGGGGTGGGTAAACACAAAGATGACGGCAGCATTTATTTGTCACATACACACGCTCACATAAATCATCAAATCGCATTGCCATAATACGTATATACAAGTTATTTTTGTTTTAATACATACATATGTATTTTTTTTTGTATTCGTTTTTTTTTCGAGCGAAGTTTTTCTGCCGTGCTAATCTGCGCAATGCCGGAGAAAATGTTTACTTCGCAAATTTTCATTTTTGTATTTTTATAAATTTTTAAGGAAAAAATTAAATTTTCAGCAAATGCCTAAAAGTATGCTAAATTATGCAAATTTCGCATATGGCGCAAAAAGTGCGCTAAATATAACATTAACCAAAAATGAGATAATAAGATAACGCGTTTGTGCATGCATAAATTCATGACGGAAAAGTCTGCTATGCGAAAATATGCTTTGAAAAAATTTAATATTATCATAGACTTAATTGTATCTGTAATGTTTATCTTCAATTTGCATATCTACGGTGTTTGCCTTTTAAAATATCCGCATTTAAAAATTAAATTTGACATCTTTTCTGCATCTTATATCCGAGTAAGTTGAAGAATTATTTTTAGACCTTACAATTTATTAAAATTATAACAAAAATTCAGTCACTGATGTCACATTTCACGCAATCAATAAAATAAGAAAATAATTTAATCACGATTGACACAAGCTGGAGTTACCCGCCAGAGCACTACCACATGAAAAACAAGACCGTTAAGTGGCACTCTCGTACGCATGAGTTACCACAAATTGGCTCCACATGCAGTCGGCCACATTTTGCGTATGCGTATGTATGTAAGATCCTTGCGGTTTATATGCGCGCTGCATAATTAATTGGCAAGTTAATTTCAACTGGATGGATGCACACTGCCTGCATCTCCCCGCAAAGGAAAGGCTTCGCAGCACGTAATGTCTGGTGCATTGAAGAAGTCGAGTAAATAGTTGGCAATTGCAGTATGGAGTTATTTATGAAGGAAGGTAAAGTGTTAAACATGCGCTATTTCTTGGCTATGTTTTATACAAATTAATTTGTATTTTCAACAATGTTTATAAAAATAAAAAACATCTTAAAAAATTGATTTGTTTTACGTAAATATTCTATTTAAAATTTTTCCTCAAGCTCATATGTATATACCCATGCCGCCAGTGGATAAAGCCTTTCGGAATCGTGTTTACAATAGACAAAAGCGCGCCTAAATTTACTCAATTTACATCTTGGCAGAATCTTATCAAAATAGCAAATCCGACCTACCCCACACTAAACATTGGTGCATAACGGGAATCGTGGTGTACGAGTTGTATGACGTGTCTCGGAATTTATTGTGATTTTCACTTGACGCTTACATATTTTTTGTCGGAGAATTCTTGCGATGCCTTTGAAATTTGGTAAATTTGAATAATACAACCTTAATGCCTACCCCTCGCCTTGCTTTCGTATTTGAACATTATCGACTTGGCTTTCAGAGAACTTTAACATTAAGTTTGACATTTGACTTGACAGTTTTTGTATCATTCGAACGTTCGTTAAAGCGGAATCAATGATCTGAAGTATTTGCTCACACTTTCTTAACGCTTTTCAATAGCTTTGCATGTTCGCTTGTTTTCGTGAATATTTGAAAATCAATTGAAATACCAACAATTAATTGACATACCTTTTAGCATACTTTTAGGCATTAAACAAAATATTTGTCTTTCCTTAAGATATTAAATGTTTAACTTATTTTTCATGCTGTTCAGTTTAAAGCGTTTCTATGCTATAGTAACTAAATTCTTCTTTCGGCTGCTACCAGACTCAGACCAGAATTTGGGCATCTTAATTAAATACTTCTCGCGCTCCTAAAAAAATAATCTATTTTCGCATTTGTCATTTTGTTGCTTTTTATTTAACTCTTGATTAACATAAAACCAACATTTGAATGAATGGGTCGAGCGGAAGAGATTCTTCATCCGACGGTTTATTTCCATTGTTGCGCCTTTTAAATTTTTTTGTTTTCTTGATTAATTTCGTTCGTGTCTTTTTTCCGCTGTTGTTCTTAAATATTCTCTGTATTGAGAAATGTTTTTCAAGGACATTGCAAGCATACAAACAATTTATTTTATATTTAAATCATTTTAATCAATATCTTCGCAGAAGCTTTGGTGCATACTTTTTTATTTTTTTAAATTCTGTTTGAGGACAGCGCCTTTTCCAGCACTAATTGATTTTCAATTGATAAAACACAGCGCCTTGCATTAAATACTATTAAATGAAGACATGACGTGATAATGCCCACAACAACAAAAAACAGTAAATGGAAGTACTTAAGAAGTAAACTGAAACTTGAAATCTAACAAATTAGAAAATTTACGCAACTCTTAAGCAAATGTCTGCTATCTACGTTTAACAGTCAACGAATCGACTTATGTGTTATTGCACTTAATGGCCTAAAACACACACACATATGTACAAATATACATATTCAAGTACTTATACAGACAAACTTTTATAACCATATTTATCTAAAATATTTCAGATTTCAAGAGTTTCAACGATGAAATGTCATATTCCTCTGTTTTTTACACACGCATACTCGTACATACAGTATTTGTGTACACTTGCCCTGTATCTATGTTGGCTGTGTGTGGTAGCTCTGTAAACGGATTCTCAAGTAAGTAGGCCAAATTTATCACTTAAGCTTAAAAGGATTTACGAAAATTTAATAAAATTTCGAAGAAAATTTTAACTTTTTCATAAAATCAACTTATAATGAAATTGTTGACTCTAGTATTTTGTTCTTGTTGGCCTTAAAATGCTGCTACAATATATATGTATGTACTTATTTATGAAGAGGCACACTTACACATACATTTTAGTTTCGGTAAACAATAAGAAATTTCAATTTTATACGTTTTGTATATAAATAAGGCTTTCTTATTAATATATAAAAGAGTCGTTTAAGTTTTCTTATTATGTTCTTATTTGAATATCTGCACGTCATAATTTTCTGCTGGCTTAACTTTGGCACATGAATTCAAATGGCCCATTTCCATAGTTTTGTTCTACGCTTTTAATTTTATTGCATTGTCGTTTGCAAATTACGTGTTGCTCGGAAGACCTGTGGCAAGTCAATCCTGTTGAATGCGACCACTTCCAAAGTGATACAACTCAAAAATTGCATCCAAAATTTTAGCTCACCATCAATCGAATTCATGTTTTAAATTATATAGCAAATCGCTGCTGGTAGATTCTTATTATATTTATCTTAAGCTGTGCCAAGTTAAAATTACCGCTTACTTCGGATTTTAATTTGGTCATTTGATTTACACGCTTTTAAAGCGGTCTGTATGTGTTTGCCTAATTGCGCCAATAATGTGGCACAATATTGTTGAAGTAATGGTCACAAAATAGCGGCCAAATGATGGTAGAAGCACAGTCATGATCTATAATCAGTCTTTTCAGTATACATTTATCAAAAAGCAGTCGGAAATCAATGATCACTATTTTATCACAAGTAAAATTATCATCAGAAAAATTCGCATTTGCAATATTTTTATTTTGCCGGACCGCATTTATAATATTTGATTAATTGTTTGCAAATAAGCAGAAACAGTTTCCGTTTTGTGCAAACTATTGTAGCAATTCTTCTTTGACTGCTCATGGCAATGAAGTCCACGACAACGAATTATTTAGAGTGCTGTCAGCATTGTCAACATTTAACAAACAACAACAAAACAAAAATTAAACCCGCAACAATTCACTTCTTTAATACTTCCAGAAGTGGTACGCAAAGCTTTGTAAATTTTATCGAAGTGCTTTATAAATTTGTATTTCATTCTTTTTTTCAGCTTAATATTGTCTTTTTTCTAGCTTCTATCCGTGAATCTTTTTACTCGTACTCATTGACGGTTCTGCTTTTGGTTACATTTTCACTTTTAAAATTTGTTTATTAACTTCTTAACAAAGTTGCTAAATGATGTAATGACCATAGACCAAAAAGAAAATTGTTGGAAATTAAAAATTTCATTTTCATTGAGCTCATTTTTCTAAGAGTGTCCAAATTATTAGAACAAAAAATTAACTAAAATTTCTATCACAGGAAAATATTTATCATGGCAGCACACGCTTCCATCATTCTGAGGAATTTCATTTTAGACTGTTATTTCAATAAGGGGATACCCTCAATTTGAATGTTGATTTTATTTTGATGTGAGTAGAATTCGCTTTTGTTGCTGACGCACAGCAGACAATTAAGTGAAGCTTAAAATAAACTCTGCCGCTTGTGAATTTCAAAGGAATCTGCAAGCAAAGTCAAAGAATGAGATTGTGTGTGTGTGTGAGTGCAATTGTGGAAGTTCTTAATTGCTTTCATTTTTGTGGTCATAAAAAATACAAAACAGCCAGAAATAATTATAGTAAATTATTGAGCAAATAATTAAATTTGGCATTTTTAATTTGTCTTCCAAATGAACTGAACAACTCGTTACAACTTAATTATAATACTTTATTTAAACCCCAGGGGGATGGGGGGCTATTGCGTAAATATTTTTGTGATAGTCGGCATTATCGGATTGTTGGAAGAAATCATTATCAAAAATTATCGGCCATTTACACTATGAAACAGAAATGAAAGAAATATAATGAAGATTGAATTTTTGGTTTATATATTATTTATATATCAACAAATTAAGTTATTTATTTTTAAAATATTATAAAAAAAATGGAACTGGCGAAAACCTCAGCTTGTTTGTCTGCCCGTGCTAATTACTTAAGTGGTTATTACAACCTTTTTTTCTGATAATGTCTGAGTTAAAAACGAACTCTTCCAGTCGCATCTATTTGCGAACGCTGAGCCCAGTTGGCTTAAACAAACGCTTTTAGGTCGTCTGTCACCTGGTCGTCATCTACCTGCGATGATGTCGTTCTCTTTAGCGTCCTAGACCAATAAGCCGGGTACCCTGATTAAGTGTTCTTGTCGCCGAAATGTCGTCTGCTTGTTTATTCGCCTGTCAGCGGCGACAAAAAGATGTCAAGTACTTAAGCTGTCACAGACTGAAAAGGATAACTTTTGGATGATAATACAATATTGTTAAGTTAAAATATTTGTTAAACATTGATTGCAATACAAAAGATCACAAATGCAATTAGTAACCATCAACAAGATGAAACAGTGCCAACTGCAGTTGGATTTAATTACAACAGTTACACAAAGTCATAATCAAATCGGCAAATATAATTGAGAAAGATGCCGGCATTCATCTTTACAAAAACCGGTGCTAAAACAAAAACAAAAAACAATGAAAGGTACAAGAGCCGTCATAAATGCTCATTGCATCGTATGGCGAAGAAATTTGGCAAACAAAACCACAATCTCGATGCGCGGTAAGTTCATTTCACGCTTTGGCCTTTTCAAACCATTTCACAGAAGTTGCACCAGTCTGCGGGCAGCACAATTCAACAGTCCACAGGATCATGTGAGCTGCCAGAAGTACGTACCATAGCCACTGATTGGGTTGGCTTCTCTTTGTGTCGCATATCGTACCAAGCAACTTCGGTTTGCTGATTTCTTTTATATATATTTGAGTGAGTATATGTTGTGAATCCCACACACACACATACATACACTGAATTAAAAATAACCGAATTTCTCTTCTGTAAATTGTCTATTATCTCAATAATACGCCATGATTCCTTCGTTCTTCTTTGGCCTTTTATCCACATTCCTACTATCAGGTAAACATTGTATATCTTGTATGTGTTATTAAGATACTGGTCCCTCAAAATTGGAAATTTATCCTTTTGTCATTTACTTATTAAAATATTTCCAAATCGGGTATTAATATTTATTTATTAATCTTTCTATTATCCTCTCGCAATGCAAACCATATTTGCTCAATAGTTTCCTTAAATTAAGTATTCATTTAATTTCTACACTTAATTAAAATCATGTCCAGCTATCCCATGTGACCAAGTGAATTTGGTCACATGTTGAGTTGAGGTTTTCCTTTGATTTTCAATTGCCAAAAGGACACTTCAGCTACTCACTTCAGTACTAACAATTTTCATGTAGATATCTTCCTCTTGGTTTTGGTAATGTTCGTATAATATCCACCACAAACAAGTTTGGGTTTTGTATTGTTGTCAAATTGAAATGGTTGTTACATAGAGAAGGAAAAGAAAAATAATTTCAATTTGAATTTACAGAAACAAGTTTAAATATTGACAAGATTAATTCGAAAATTGCGATTTAAAGAAAAATGATATCGTTATCGAATCGCTAGTAAACGAATAGGTATAGTGATTCTTTAATGAATCGTAAAAGAAATAAAAGTGATAAATTTGCGAAAAGTTCGCTATTGATATCGTTAACGAATACTGAAAGCGATTAAAGCTATAAAAAAGCGATGCGATTTAAGAACGAATCTGAAATTATATCGTTAACGAACAGTGAAAGCGATACGTTAAAGTTTAATTTTTACTATAATTAAATGAATCTCATAATGAATCGAAAGAATGATTATATAACAAATCGTTTTCACGATCAGCAGCATATAAATATACAATTTTTCCAATTATTTTCCACTATTTTTATTTTTGATTAATCAATGTATTCGAAAATGTCGTGAAATGGAAAAGCACAGACGGACAGACGCACTAACGACACAAATTTCAACGTGCGCACAGTAATCGCTAATAAAACTTTTAATTGCTGTCGATGTCCTGTCCTGCTGTCGATGTTGCTGCGTTGCTGTTGGTGTTGGTGTAATAATGCGATGTGACAACAACCGCCCACAATTCGAGTTTTCTGATGTTGAAGTAAAATCAATTATCGGCAATTTAATAAAAGTTTCGAGATTACGAGAAATGTTAATTAAATTGATTTATGCGAGTGGAACCACATGTGGAACAACAGCAGCGAAAAGCAGAAAAAGAAAAGAGAAAGAAGAAGGAGCAGTAGCAGCAGCAACAAAAGCAGAAGAAGAAGAAGCAGCTGTAGCAGCAAAGTTTAACGAGACTATTTTTGCTTGTTTGATGCTCTGAAAAGGATAACAACAACAAAAATCATAAATACTTTTAATAGCGAAAAGTAAAGACAGTAAATTTATGAAGTTTGAATAGTATCTGAAAAGACTTTTGCAGATATTTTAAAAATTGTTTTCACGTTAAATTAATAAGAGTTTTTTTTAGTATATACGTATGCCATGAAAATGTCTTAATATGAAATAATAATACTAACAATTTTAAAATGGTCGCACTCATATAAACGAACAACTACAACAGTCGGTATAGTACTACGTAAATTTTGTTTAATTCCATGAAAAACCAAAAACTAATAAACCAACCAAAATGTTTATGAGAGAAACGTGAAGCGGTATGCGTGTAGCAATAATACTCAAAACTACAAAAACAACAACAAAGAACGTAACAACACTGTACAAATTACTGTTTTGAGGCAAGCATGCAACACACAATAAATTGCAGCACGTCGCACGAGTTTTGCTCTGCTGCAAACGGAATGTGGAGGAATAATAAACAATCTCCCGAAAGGACTCGCGCGGCGCGTTTTAATCAAGCTACAAAAGGAAAAAAAACATACAAACAAAGGAGACTAAGAGAAAAAACAACAAATCCAATTTCACGTCCAAATATTTCCGTATTATAAATATTTATACATATTGTGTAACACATTTCAGCGAAATATTTGTAAGTCTTATTAATATTTTGTCGTACATTTCTCTAGATTTACATGCCATCTAGACATGGTCGTCGTTGTTTGGAAGAGATAGGGGCGATTTTATTTACTCTATGAAAATTGTAAACAAAAAAATATTAAATCAATCATTAAGTATTTACTTTATTTCTAAAGAACTGCAACTTTTCCACTTTAATTGTCCAGCATTCGATACCTCAGCTTGATTGTGTGACCATCCCTAATAATTAATTAAGCTACGCCCTTGTTTTGGCATCACTTTCAACAACGCTGAACACGAAATCGTGTAATGAAGGCATTTGACAAATTTACCGGTAAAATGCGTCAACCACTCGAGTCGTTTGCATTTACACGTGCCTACTCATTCGCACCATCAGGCGACTCAGCCCGAGCGATAAGCCAACAAGGATGCAGAAGAGTACATCATGCTTATCAACGCTGACGACGCACTTCAGCCTCGCTATCATGTAATGATGAATTTCTGGTAAAGATTTCACAAATTCGCATCAACTTTCGTCTTGGTAGGCGCAATCCTTGAAGTGTGTTGTTGTTGTTGGTGTTTTCAGTGTAATTGTGCGACTGAAAGATTGCCCGTCGGCTTGTTTACCCTGCACTAGCTGTAGCTGGAGGAAAATATGCACAAAATATGAAAAAAGAAACGCAAATGAAACCGTTTGGCGCACTTCTTTGGTTGCGCGCGAACGTGAACGTGCATCGCATAAATTTTTAATATTTAAATAAACTTAATGAAGGGTGAAAATGTGAGCACACACACACAGAGGCAGAAGTTGTAGACAAAGGCGGGGCGTATAAAATCTGCTTCCTGTAGACGGAAAAATAAAAAGTAATTCAATCGCAAAAGTTCTATGGAAATATGCTGGGGATTTAATAAACACTTTAAAGTTTCTTATAAATTGCATACTTTTAGGCGTCGCTCAATAATACTTTCACTTCAATAAGTTATGCATTAAAGTTTTGTTTACAAAATATTTGCAGAGAAGCGTTGCATATTTGTAGGCGCTGACAGGTATTTGGTGAGAATTCTGTACTCGACTACGCTTTGGTGATGCTGTAGGCAGTAAATAGACGTTGCTTAAATTTAGTTTTAAATTTTTCAGTATGAACAATAAAAACTTATTTGAGTAACTGCTTTTTTTTAAATAATACTGGAAATTAAGTGAAGTTAACTAAAACACAACAAAATTTAATTGAAAAAAGAAACATTTTGATTGTTTTGTTATATACTCCAAAGAATTACTTTTACGCTCTCGTGGTAAGTTAAGACCCGGTATAAAATGTAGACTCACACCTTAACATACATTTGTATTATGTGTAATATATAGCTGAGAGGAAAGTGCTGCATACATTAAGGCGCATATTTTGCATGTTGAAATCAATTATCTAAGCCCGTTATTAGTAATGCCAAACGTTTGTTAGACATTGGAAATTAATCTGGTGTTGAAGCTAATCTATTTTGATAAAATATTGCTGCATACTTTTGGACATTCGACAATAAATTTTAATATTATACAAAGAAACACATTGGAATATTTTTTTTATGGAGCATATTAAAATAATTTACTGACTTAATGTCAAACAGTATACAAATTTTCTACTCTTTAATTTGTAGCATAGTTTTGGGCTTAAAATAAAATTGTAATTCATCGGCTTAATTTTGTTTTTCCACTAACACTTTTATAGCCTTAAAATTGTAATATAAATGAATTTCTATATTCAATAGTGTATTAATAAAAAAAACAATTGTTTTTGTTAGTCCTCACAAAAAATTAAATGAAAAGTTTTTTTTAAGCTTTAAAAAAAATGAAATGAGAATAACGCCCACCACAACAATTGTTGCAAGTTTTTGTGTGTATTCAAATACTAATCAATCATTTGTGAATCAGTTGATAAAACATTTTTTTAATTGTTTTTTCTGTTTCAAAGCATTTTTTTACAGGATTTTAATAGCAATTTTTATTTTTGCCAGTGCTAATTTATAAAAAAATAAAAATACTAATTTACAAAATGTTTACTGATTTAAACTAAATAACTGATAAAAAAAACAACAAGCAAAAATTTTTCCAATTGTATTTAATTGTTTTCAAGTAAAAACCAATCAAAAAATAACATTGAAAAAATGTATACGTTTGTACATATGTATATAAAACTCCCTTCAATTGTAATGAAATATTGAACAGACGATAAAATTGATTAAAGCGACATTTAAAGGATTGACAGTCGTCAGTGACACGTGCTGCAAAGGAAATTGCCTAAATGAAATGTGTGGGCATATCCTTTGCAGCTTGATTGTTCTCTTATCAGCCAAATGAAAATGTTGCGTAATATTTCACAGATAAATATTTGTAGTTCTAAGTCTCACACTACTTTCGGATATTTCGGCAAACACGAGAAAGTGGCAGTGAAAGCGAAAATCTTAATTAGAATGTGAAATTTCAGCGTAACTGCCTCGACATCCTTACTTACGCATTCTGATGTGTGTTTGAGTGGGTAATGTACATATGTGTGTGTCATTGTATGTGCATATTTGATATACAGAAGTGTGAATATTAGGTTACTTTGTTGCTACACTTGGTTACTATTCGGCAAATTAGTTTAACTGATTTGATTTAATAAAGCAAAACAGACAACAACAAGACGCTCACGAAATGTACAGACAGACAGAGATTTTAATCATTCACAGTTAACTTATGATGTTTAAATTCCACAAAGACGGACAAAAAATCAATGATTACAGGAAAGTAAAATTTGTAACTATAATACCAAATTTTTGTTTGTATTTTGTTATGTATACATATAAGCATTTAAATTTTGTCGCTATATCAGAAAGAAAATACAATTTAATATTAGTGAAATTGTTCTCCATATAGTAGAATAAAATATCCGAAAAGCCTATTCAAACGACACCTCACCTGCAATTTGTGACAGGGAAAAAAAGCGTTATTAAGCCAACACAACAAATAAGCCAAAGGCAAACTAACACATACAAAATTGAAACTTTCAAATGATTCATTAAAAACTTCAGAAACCTCCGCAAGAATTGCGAAATTTGTATTTTGCATAAACTTTGTCACAAAGGATTGCGCTAGTTTCGCCATAGACACACAACCAGCATAACAACAAAACCAACAACTCTACTGAATATATAAATTCAATTGTCCACTCTCGTTGGTGGTATTTGTTCATACTCCTCAATTGATTATACAAACGGAATGTACAATTTTAACATATTCTACTGAATCTATGTAGATAAAGTGAAGGTTTATTGGAAGGTCATTTTCAGATAATGGTCAGACTAAAAAAGATGATCAAGAATGAGGAGAAGTGTCTTAAATTTAGACAAAGACAAGTAATCCTTGTCGTTCCTATCTACTTCGTTTGCAATGTAGTTGTTGTTGGTTGGTCAATAGAAATAGAGCAAGAAATATATATGGATTCTGCTAAGGTTGAAAGGCGTAACATTTTTTTCAGCATTTCTTCTTTAAATTGTTTCTTCTTCTAATAAAGAGCCTGAGAAATTTCTTTTATGACGGAGTATTTTAGCTTCGGCTTTTTTTGTATATTGTGTACAACCCTTGTATGTGTATTTGTTTCAATTTAGAACGGATACAGTTTTATTTTAAACAAAAAACAAAGCAAAAAACAACAGCAAAATAAATATTGCTGCAGTAGTTGTAAAACAACAGAGCAGAACAAATTGATGGCGAAGACCATCGGCTGTCCGTTGCACATGTCCTGGTTTGTGTTTCACTTAATGTTTGCTTTCATCTACTTGACCTCTTGCTGACTTCAAACTCAAAATTTCTGAGACTTAGGGTGAGTACAAGAGGCAAATATGTGAACTCGACAAACAAAAAAATTAAATTTATTAAGTAAAAATTATAAATTGTATGGAAAATAATTTGTATATTATCGATTGGCATTAACTTTTCCGACTTCAAACTCTTTTTTTTATAACCTTTGGAATTGAAACTAAGGCCTTAATTTTGGTGAATTCAAGATATTTGTTAACATGTTTTTTTTTTAATGTTATTTGACAAAAGCAACTAAAGAAAAACTATTGAAAACAAGTAGAAAAACTAATTAATATAAATCACTTGAGGGCATGAAGTGTGACGTAATAAGTAAGTGCCTTGTCAACCGTGTCCACTCTTATTTCGTCATGCTTTATAGTTATTCTGCGTGTGTTTAATTGCGCCTAAAATGCTGCACTACTTTTCTGTTTATCTGCACTGCCGATCATTCGGACTTGAAGTTCATTAATTTAGTTCTCGCTTTCTTGGTACATTTTATGTGTGTGTGCTTGATGGCATCATATCTGGTCAATTCCTTTGCGGTTTAATTAAATGTACATCGTTTTTATGTTTTTCCTTTTTGTAATTTGACTCGCTTGTAATGAAAGGTCTCGACATTATTTTGGCGCCTAATTTACTTGCGTTTCCTTTCCTCTTTTATGATTTCGCATATGTATTACCAATTGTGGCAAATACCTCAACAAACCGGCTCTTGTCGATTAACACGAGAACATTTAAAATTGTTTTAATTCCATTTTATTTTTATTATATTTAAGTAGAATTTAAATACATTAGCCAATCTTTTTTAAATTTTTAAATACGTTTTCGCAATTTTTAAAAATAAAAATTGAATTTCTATAACAAATCTACCGAGTAATTTAAATAACCACTTACTCAATACGTTCTAAAATTCAGCGTTTCGGTAATACTTCAACCTAAAATTTATATTTTCTCGTATGTGCCAAAATCATTCAATGGAAAATTGCTTACAGTAGCTCCCAACCAGAAGCCGATTTCACTTCAGGTGATAATGCAGACACGTGTTGTCAATCGAAACCGTGTATGTGTGTGTATCTGCGTGTGAGTTTGTGTTTCCGTAACTTTGTCATTGTGTCTTTTCTATTTTCATAGCCCAAGGATATTCTAACACGCCACAACACACCGCCAATTCATACGCTCCAAATACGATTTTCAATTTCGACCAGCTTTAAAAGAGATTCGCGTTGGCTTTTACGCAAATTTCGCGGAAAATTTGTGTCATCATTTTGGTTGAGCATTCGCAGTATTTGTCCGTCGCAATTCATGTCTGAATTTTGCTTTTAATATTGCGTTTTGCGAGAATTCAACTTGAGAGGTTTCCACAGAAAACTTTTAAGTACCTTATGTAGCATATGTAGACCTGTAAGCACTTACAGACATCAAACATTTCTTTGCGCAAAAATTATGCAAAGAATTTTGTCCAAATGGCTTTTCAGAGTTTATAGTGGAACAAAAGTTTCATTTTGACAAATCAAAACTCATTCAGACTCAAGTTTTTCTCGCTGTTATCGAAAGTATGCCAGCTAGGAAATAAATATTTAAACAGCAAGTTTAGGGTCAAATGAAAAGGTTAAGGCACAATACTCTCACTCGTTTTAAGTACTTGTTAATTGGGTCAAAAATAAGAATGGTCGATCAGCAGCCTGATGTCAAGATTGTCGCTGTGTGTGGTAGTGTGTGCCATCAATGATAGCAACGAAAGCGCAGCATAACTTTAGGCGCAGCTGAGTAAATTAAAGCCGACGTTTATTTGTGAATAAAAACATTTTTTATAAAAATGTTTCTTTGAATTATTTCTTGAACTGGGCTCTTGTATGTATCGAACATATGTACCTTGTCTTCCGGTTGGCATCGACTGGTACCGCTTTGGGCGTCATGCCAACAATGCTTCCAACCCATGTATAGCCAATTATTTTATAAGCGTGATTTATAGTCTACCGTGTCCTTGAACTCAACGGGTGACATATTGCATCACACATTGTATAACGTTCAGATTATATGGTGACCTGCGTTCATTATGAGACGGAAGCATCTGGAAATGAAAGAGAAAAACGGTCAGAATAAGAAACACAAAACAAATAAATCAGTTAAAAACCGCAGTTGAACAAAGTACAGCCTTAACGACTAAATTTGTGAAACTTTTTAATTTTCAGTTAATCCCCATTAAGGACATTTTAAGTTACTTACTTCGGTCTCATGGTTTGTCTCATTTGGAAGATTAGAAATGTCCGAAAAATAAAAACCAAATAAATAAAATTTAACAATTTCTTTGCTCCTTAGTGCGGGTTAAAAATTTAGTTCGGAATCTTAAAATTAATTTCGAAACCATAAAATGCGCTTCTCTTTGAAAAGTACTTTTTAGCGCCACATTAAAATGTTAATGGAACCCTCATTAAAAAACACACAGAAAAACAAAAAGTTTTGCCGCTTTGCCGGGCAACCACGCAGGACAGAATCTCCAACTTTATTACGTGACAGCTCGTAATTATATGGCGGGGGACTTTGGTAAATAATTTTATATAAAAATTTGTTAAAATGCAAAGCATTTAATGTGCTAAATGGAAAATACCAAAAGTGTTTAGAAAAGTTTTAAACGCTTAAGAGAATTATTATTGTTATAAACCAGCGTCATTAGCTTCAATTATATCCACCTACTGACATGCGAAAAACTCGACTATAGTATAAAAACATGCGGTCAACTGACTTTAATAATTGTTTTAATTGTTTTTTGACTACAATTATGATGATTATGTACAGCTCAAACATAATTGTTCATATTTCATTAATGGTTTTCTAAATAGAACAGCCACATACTTTGATCCGACAAATATTCCCTATGTACCATAAAAAAAATACCAACAATTTGTCAAACTCATAAGCGTTAGCCGCAAAAGTTTATGCCTTAACTGCGTTGGCGGCCACGTGCTTGCAGACCGCTTCTCCCGACAGTTCAAAGCACAAATGTTGTGGGACAGACGCGTGCTGAATGCATTCAAATGTGTCAGTAAAAATTTCAAAACCATTTGCCAAAATTTGAGTTGTGTTCCGTTTAAATTAGAATTTTGTTAAAAGTTTGCAAATTTTTTAGAAATTTAAAGTGTTCATTGCAAAAACTTTAAGTGTTTTGAATTAATAAAGCCTTTAAAAGCGACAAGCTCAAAATAAACTTAAAGCTTATATCGGCGAAATAAGAAGCTTCAAAAAAGAAGAAATGTATAAAACGATTTTTTTCAGATCATTTTTCGTTAAAATGTTTTTAATAATTTTCACAACAACAAAAAACCTAAATGAGTCAATGTCAAACAACAACAACAATGTGTCGGTGATTAAGCTGTTTATCTAGATCAAATTACTAAAAGTTAAACTGACACATGGACAGATAGACAGATAGACAGATTGTGTCAAATATGCGTATGCGTACTAACACTAGAAAGTTTAATGGAGACACATTTGCGGCGCATTAAGAATTTGTTTGTGTTTAAAGAACCAAAGGAAGAGGTGCGAATGTGTGCGTTAAGTGTGTGTGTATATAATACGAATGTGAAAGACATGCGAACATATGAACACGCGAACACGCAGATACAAACCAACGCACAGACGGACGGAATTACTTAATATGCATGGTGGCATACTTGGCGTCGTGGCAGTGTGCACAAGTACGAGAACACGAGGACACGAGAACAATGGCACTTCGGTGTAATTGGAAGCACATTTGGAACACATTAGCGCAAGACACGCAGCCAGAATATAACTGTTTATTTTTTTATACAAAACATTTAAAGAACTTATATAATAACAATAAATTTCAAGAGATTCGAGTATATGCAAGTTGATACAAGTCCATAGTATAAAATTGAACAATTTTATTATTATCATGTTGTTGTTTTAATTTTGACTACATGAATTTTTGAACGACGCTGGTAGTAGTAGTAGTAGTAGTATGTATGTATTTTTGTGTTTGCATAACTTTTTCGTGTGGCAAATGCCGCCATCGCACTATTCGCCTTTGGCACATATACAAATATTTCGGATTTTCCTTGCAACATTTCCATGTGCCACTTGAACTAGCGACGTCGGAGAAGCGAAACAAATTTAATTTTGGTTTGTGCTCCTAAGCCGCGATTAGTCGCACCACGGTGCAATAAATGTAAATATTTTGACTGCTTCATGTGTTGGTTCTGAGCAGCAGGAGCCAGTATGGCCGTAAAAGTCCTGTTCTTTTTTTAATAAAATCATTAGTGGCAGCTGTGCCCAAAATTACAGTTAAACATTTTTTTGTAAATGAAATTTCCGTTTTTTAGTGAATTTTTATTGTAAATTAAAAAAGAGAAAACTTGGAAAATTGTTTTCTTTTAAATTAAATTCTCAATTTTGTGCGGCGCGCTCTTTTGTCATTGCCCACAAAAGAAACAACAATAACAATGGCATTGACGAACAACGGCAAAAACAACAAACGACTAAGAGATAACAGACTTGAAAGGAAAATGGAATTAAAAGCTTGCGCAGAAATGTTGTGCTTAATTTTGATTTCATTTACGAGTATTGGCCAACATCCGCCTCGCCTCGCCTCGACTCGCCTCGTTTGAAATTGCGATATTGTTAATTAATTTGTGAAATCTGTGCTGGTGTTTGTTACACGTATTAATGTTGTTTCATTGTGTGACGGCACGTGTGTGTCTCTTGGCTTGTTATAAGCCAAACATGTGGAAGTTTAATTGGAAAATTAAATAACAATTCTTAGTATTCAACGTATGAATACTTTGGAAAATAAAAAAAAACTGTCGCAGAAGGCGTTTTACGCCCATTATTTGCGCAAACAACCAGGTATATACCTCATACTACCCATACCAACGTACAAACAAAACTAACAACAAGCATAAAATTTAAAATTATTTTCACTTGAGCTGTCAACAAAAAATCTAAATGATTCCCTAAAGTTTCCGCTGGCAGCCAAAATCGAACTAATATCATGTCCTGCGGTCGGCTAAGGCAAAAACTTCCATTCGAATTCAAAGAAACTTCATCTTTCTAAGCAACCACAACCACAACAACTACCAAATTTATTTCATAGCATAGACACAAATTTCACAATCCTCATAAGTTTCATGAGAAATTTTATTTGGCGTAGGTATGCGTTTGTGATACCACAAAATGCGCTGAATGAAACTCGCATTTATGACAAACAAAAAACTAAACTAAATATATTCTTGTTTTAAGCCAAGTCTGGAAATTGCTGGCATTTATTTGGAACCCAAATATTTTAATATGTTTGTAGTAAATTTAACGTAATTGTAAAACTATAATTGAAACATTCTGTCGGAAAATCAGCTTTTATGAATAACTTTTCATTTAATTCCGAATTCGGAATAATTAACATAAGGAGATTATCTCCGTACTATTATTTTAGCATAAACTAAAAGCTATAAAAACGTATGTGGGCGCTAAATTGTAGCTGAGTGCCATTAAATGTTACTCATACGTAGTGTCGGTTCCATTGAAAAAACAAAAACTTTCACCTTAAGAGGAAAGTGCATTCGACAACGTGTAAACGTAAATAACTTTTTAGCAGAAAAATTCCAGTTAAAAGTTAAATAAGTTTTTTCTAGAATATAAATAAAATGTCAAAAGTGCACCAGAGTTGTATAAGTTTGAACAAGACTACACAAGGAGAATGTGTATTTCGTTAAAAGGTTACATTTACATATCTAACTTTTTTAAAGAATAATTTAATATTAATTTTAAATCAGTCAAAAGTAAACTTTTATCCATAACAAAAGTGCTCAAATATGCGGTTATATTAATTGATATGAAACCAATATTTTAAAACAGTTTATTAAATACTGCAGCACGTGTTTCGGTTTCTTTGCCATAGCCAACGGTACGTATGCGTAACATTTAATTGAAATGGAAATTGCATTTCCCGCTTTAAATAGGTCACGCGCGTTAAAACTAATTTCAAACTAATACCAGCTTTATTAAAATTGCACAAACTTTTTTTCGTGTCGACATGAAATAAATACATACATACATTCATACTCCTATATCCATATAAAACTGCAACGCTTTGATGCAACTTTTAAAAAAAATAATTTCTACAATTTGCGAGATTTCTTTTTAATTGGATTTCAATTAAATTTCTCTGATTTTTGGAATAAACAAAAAGTATACCACAAACTTTTACGCATTTATTTACAATTTTACAAGTTTGTAGCTCTTTTTTTATTTTGCAATTTTATTGCTACCGGGCTTGTGCTGGTTGGCACGAGAGATTAGCTTTATGAAAACCTTAAACAAAGTTTAAATAGTTGCAACAAAATTTGCTACAGTAATTCCGTACGATGGAAGTCAGCTCTAGCGTCTGTGTACCTGGCTACTTTTCTTTTCGTGGTATCTAGTATTTGCCTAAAGTTTTGCCAACAACTCAGACAAAGTTGTTTGGTTTTGTGATATAAAATTATTAAGATTGTTTTTAAACAAGATTTAAACTTTCCTTAAAATCACATTTTAATATAAAGATTCAAAATAAAACCTTATTCTGCCATTTGACTTTTTCATTTTGTTTGACTAAACATTTGCCATATCAAACTTAAATCTTCCATGTCCAAAAAATCATATTTCTTTACAAAAACCAGTCTAATTTTGCTAATGCTATTTTCGTGTAAAACTGGAGCTACCAAAGTTGCTAATTGCCAACTGTAAAAAGTTAGAAAATTAATTTTTGTATGTGTGCCTTCGCTCGAAAGATGCGGAAAAGTAAAACAAAGCAACTCTAAAGTTTTCTTTGGCAAATTTACAGTTTTATTTAGGGTTGCCAGCTGATAGAGATTGTCTTAGCAGAGTGTTGCACAAAAGCGCATAAAGATTTCTTAACGATTAAAACCAACGCAAGGATTTATCTAAGTTATCTGCTGATTGCAATTGTTTTGCTGTGAAGACATTTAACAAATTTTTATAAATCTATATATATTTTATCTTAACAACCTGGTCACCCAATTGTGCTTAAGCGTATACAAAATATTTATATATTAAAGTAAATACGAATTTTAATATTGTATTACAAATATAAATTTCATATTTTCACATATAACTTTACAATGTTGTACAATAATAATTTACGTTGACCTGAAATAATGCATTTAAAATGCATGAGCGATTTAAATCAATCGCTGTGCATACATTTTTGAACAATTTTTTTAATAAAATAACGAAATAATTAATTTAAAATGTACAAACAAATTTTCTTTGAAATTACAATAACAAAACCAAACTTGACTTTTTACTGAAGTGTTTCAATTCATAGTTGGGCTAATTAAGTTTATATTCAAAATACCTGAACTCAATTGCGACAACAACGACATATGACAAAGTTCTCCAATTTTGAATTAAAAATGCAGAATTTCTTTCTTTCTCCTGAATTATAGAAAGTACAAATCTTTAGCTACCATACCACCAATATCAAAAATATTTATAAACGAAGTCGAGTGAACTGGAAGAGCTGAAAAATTTGAAATCAATAACAAAGAAGTTTACGCTTTTATAAATTTAATGTTACAATAGGAATAAAGCGACAGTCTTTAGCATGTAAAACGAACATTTGCAATTAATGGGCAATAAAATATTACTTTTCGAATAGCAACAAAACAAACGATGAATTTTCTGGAGTGGCGTCAATTATGTCAAATTATTTTATGTGTAATTGATCTTTATTTTTTTTTTTGTTAAAAATTTTAACTTTCCGGATAATTTATAAATCAGTAATTAAAGTGAACTTGCGAGAAGGTCAGATTTTGTGCGGCATAAAACTTGTGCTTCTCGCTGCTGCAAAACAATTTGAAAAGCCCACACAAAATTAATTGCCTTGAATGTTAAATATCGTTGTAAAGTAAAATTCATAAAAGTTTTTCCGAAGCATGTTAAGTGCGGAAAAGTGTAAATTAAAAACCTTTTCAGATTAATTTAATCACTTATACATTTTTAAACTGTCGCTGAATGAAAACTTAATGCGGTCACTTAACATGTTAACCACATTAATGACATCATTTTTCAATTTGAGCGAGTGTCGTAAAATGCAAAGGGTCATAAGTCTCTTTCAACAAAACTAAATGGAAGAGTATAAAAAACTCAAAACTTTTAAATAAAATAAAATGATTTATACTTATTTAAATATGCACATTAATTTAAAAGTGACAAAACTTTGTGTATATACATACATCTACTAACTGTCAGCTAATATTTATATCACTCTTTAAAAATTTTTCTAGATATCCCAAATAGTTGCAATTAAATCCAATTATGTACTAATGAACTTTGCCGATTTTCTTTTGTCTTTATCGATAGAATACTTTTTTGATATCGATACAATAGTTTCATAAATTTAGTCCATGTATTGGTAAAAAAAATCTACAAAATAATTTTGTTGTTTTTGTAAATTCTTTATCATTTCAACTTTGTTGCACAGTTGCTTTGAAAAATCTAAGCATTTGAACACATTGTGCGCTCAACTGCGAAAGCTTGATAGCAAAGCAAAAGTTTGCACACAAAAAAATGTGTATGAAAATAAAAAAAAAAACGCTCTCAACTAACCGAAATGGCAAACGAAGAAGATCTGTGTTGCTGTAAATACATTTCACCCGAATAAATCGCATAAGCAGAAAGCCAACAAACCTTTCATTTCATACAACACCGTGACCCAAGCGTTGTCTGCTTTAGTTTGCTGCACCGCCTAAAAGTAGACAACGAAAGTTTCTTGTTTGCGGTGTGTTAACCGTTTTCGTTTTTTCAATGTTGTTTTGTTTTTGTTGTTTTCTTTGTGATGGTGTTATTTATTTAACTTTGAGTTCACTTGATCCCTTTCGCATCTCGAACGAAGCAGACCCAGCACCTAAAACTTATTTTTGATTAAAAATCACTCGCACTTTTGTGCATTTGCTGTCATCGTTGTTGCCTACTTTTGGGCGAACTTAAAAAAATTTAAGTCGGCTTGAGTGCGTTGAAATTTGTAACTTGAAGAATTATCCAAGGTTGCTGCTGGCTAAAGCCTGTGGCAATAAATGTGAGAAAATTGCACAATCTGCTACTAAGAGGCAAACAAAAGATAACTGAGATTAGCATACAGCATATACAAAATATATATACCCCTACCCTACCCTGACGACTGCGTTGTCATCCCATGAGCATGTGAGAAAATTTTTTTTTTGATTTTGTTTTTGTTTATCTGTTGACTTGACAAATAAATTCTGTCATTAATTCAAGTAGCTCCATTTTTGCCTAGAATTTGTTTGTTAAAAGATGTTTTTTCTCTTTTTGTTTAATTTCTGGTGACTGTTTCGCTCTCTTGTATAATACAAAAGGATTAAGGCAGCAATTGCTTTTTATTACGATTATTTATAAAAATAATTTTTTATATGTTTTTTGATGTATTGAAGAATATTTCACTGAAAATGTAAATTATATTAGAAACTTATTTTTATAATTATAACAAATATTTTGTAGAAATTATTATTTGAATTTAGTATTAATAGAAATGAATTTAATAGTCCGATATTTTTATTTTTATTGACAAACTCAATTCAAGCATAAACTAATGACAATCTGCATTTAAACTATACACACATACGATATAAATCACTTGCATATCGTGTCGTATGAGTGACATTCAATGGCAGTTTTGTGGATTTATGTTTTACAAGATAATTTTTTGCCCTTTTTTAGATTGCAATGTTTAAATAGTTTTTTTTTATCAATAAAATGCAAAAAGGTTTCAAAAAAAAATCTTATAATGTTCGTATAAAAAATTTACAAATAAAAAAGCGCCCCACTCTATTGCGTCATAGCTATCAATAAATATTGGCATTGCATTTGTTAAAAAAATTTATTTTTTTATTGAACAAAAATTGTAATAAAATATGTTGTCCATTCTATTTAAATTTGTCAAATTGTTTAAAACTTGATAAAAGACGAATGCTCATATTTTTAACGAAGTCGGTGTTTATACAAGAAGCTCATTCGAGTGACTCTCTTGTGGATCAGTTCTTCGAACTATGAAGAGGCTTTATGAGTAAATTATATATTTTTTAGAAAAGCATTTTCAATTTATGCCATTTAAGCATTTAATGCAATTTTGAATTGCATTCTTACATCCACACAATAGCACAAGCATATTGGGACTACAATACGCCTAATTTTTTAAAGCCGCTCTCGAAGAACTTGTTGCCGCCAAAATTCGCAACGCAAATTTTTTGAAAAAATAAAAAAATACAAACCATAAATTTATTAGCACCCAAAGGACGATAAACTTTTATCTTCGATCGGAAAAACATGCCAAGATGCCCTCAATAGCACACATGAGCATAAAGAACACAAAGAAGAGAAGACGCCCTCAAGTGTCTGAGTTTCTACCTAAAACCGCACAAATAACAACAAAGCAACGAGTTGAAGAAGTGAGGCGCAGACAACCCGCAGACACGGCGAACAAAGGTGCTCAAAATACTTTAAGATACACTTAGCAAAAAAATTATATATACAAACAGATTTTTAGAAAAATCTGACTTTTTAATAATTAAAAAATTTGTTAAAAAATAATTTAATTTGTTTTGTTTTAGAAGTTGTTCTTATGTTTTAAACTATTTTTTAGTTTCTAATTGAACATAAAAATTGATTCAGTATTCTTCATATATACTATCATAGTTCACACAATATATATTGTATGTTAATACAGGGTGGCACAACAGAAATCACCCTATTGGAAGATGCTCTCATTTTTGCAAATGGCCGCCAATGTCAAATCTGTTTTGACATTTGTGGACTAGACAGATACAGAATACAAGTGAATAAGCCATGGAGCGATACACTCCCCAAGAACGCGGAATAATTGTGTCTATTTTTTTGCGTAACAATTCGTCTGTGGTGTTGGCAAAAATCATAATGAGCGATGAGGCTCATTTTCACCTCAGCGGGTACGTGAACAAGCAAAATTATCGCTTCTGGGGAACCGAAAATCCGCGAGTGATGCACGAGAAACCATTACACCCGCTCAAAGTGACTGCGTGGTGCGCTGTTCACGCTGGAGGAGTCATCGGGCCGAACGCCGCGGGTCAAACGACAACAGTGGACGGTGCGCGCTATAGGGCAATGTTGACCGAATTTTTTCTGCCCGAACTGGACGAATTAGGACTGGTGGACATGTGGTTCCAACAGGACGGAGCAACAGCACACACTGCACGAACCACAACCGACATTCTGAAGGCCGGATGACTTATTTTGCGCCACCTTGTATATGTCATAAGTCATATGAGCATAAATCACACCAAATTGCAGGATTGCGTGCTTTTATGTTGGTGTTGAAATAAAAAAATCTCCAAAACGTTTATATGTATATGAGAGTGTCTGCCCTATTATCCTTTCAAGCATAATTTTTCTTGTTCATTGTCTGCCTTTTATTACTATTTTCTCGTATTATTTTTTTGTTTTTGTTTCTTTTGTGCAAAAGATTCTGCGGTTTTCTTTCTTCTCGAGCATTCGTCCTTAGACACGAAAATACATAGAAACTTGTACTACTTCTCCTTCTCCATGACGATCCTTTGTGTCCTGTGACTTGTTTGTCTTTGTCGTTGGATATTATTCTCATCAGTTTGGAGCCCTGCTTAATCATCTGCGGCATGTGTAACCTGACGCATATCCTCATATATCCTGGTAACGGTTTGACAACGTTTTTGCCGCTTTGCGAAAAAGCTTTTCTTTTAGGCCTCTGGCACCTGCAATTGTTGCTGATGGCGCACAGTACTTTGTCATATAAATAATGCATAAACAAATCAATATTTTAATTGTCATAAAATTTTTAATATATGTCAAATCCATATTTTAAACTTATCTAAACTTTTATGTGTTTCTTTTTTAATTTTCTTGGTAGTGAGACACTGTGCGCCACCGCTGAGCTCTGCCACATCGAGATACAAACAATATCAATTTAGTTTCTCGTTCCATAGTGTCCCATTTTATTTGAATTTGAATGTTTAGTTTTGTTTTGCTTCTGACATCGTTTGTCAGGATCTCGACGCGGTTTGTTGACTTTTCTGCTGAGTGCTAAGATAAATATTTGCTCGTTCTGTAACTACAACTGCTGCTGCTGCTACTTTTGCCAGTTGCTGTTTCTGCTGCTACAACTGTTGATTTTTCTTTATCTGCCACATCGCGCCATGACTTCTTGTGACTTTTGTGCCAATTTGTTATGGTTTCCGCACTTAAAGCAGAGCCCGCAGCAGCCGTGTAAATTGCGCTTAAGCTGATTTCGTTCCACGTAAAAACGGTTTTTAATGAGGCGCCTTTGTTTGTTATCGAAACAAACAAACAAATATACACAGACATACAAACAATATATTTGCAAATACGATTCTTAAATTAAACTGAAATGTTATTGCTTTTATGAAAAGAAATTACAGAGAATTAAAGAAGAAAATACACAAAGTGTCCTTATCAAAACTCTGATTTTGTTTACTTACGAATCTGGCTTACAACTGCATTAAATAATAAAATATCTCATGAAACCTAAAGTTGATTAAAAGAATTTCATCCGCAAAATAACTAAAATTATCTGTTATTTTTACATAATAATATTGGTAACATTTCATTAATTTCTTCTATCTCAACTAACCAATACAATGTTACTTACTACTTTATAATTTGAATGCATATCTAAACTGTAAAAAATGCTGGCCACAGTCAATTTAAAAACAACTGAAAAAGACAGTTAAAATTAAAAATAACTGCATAATGTAAACGTTTGAAATATTTTACATTTAATTAACAAACAAAATTTGTAAACAATGATTTAATAAATTTATGGAAAACTTTCCAAAAAAAAAAAAATAATTGTGCATAACAATTAATCTAGAGCTTTAATCAAAACCTAACGGACGAGTATTAGTCAAATTAAAAGTTCGACAGCGACAGGTCACTGAATAAAATTTCCACTTGACCTGTTTCAAATTTGCGTTTTACTGATCACTGCGCAATTTTAAACTGCAGCAACTTTTAATTGAATTTTATAAATATTGAAAATATTTCATTTTTTTTAAATTAATTATAAATTATATTCTAAATTTGAAACTTTCATTTATATTTAACCAATATTTTAATTAGATTTTAGTGCATCGCAAAAATGTTCAGTGGTTCCATTCGAAACGATGCGAAAACCGAAACCACACCTAATCACAATCGGTTTTGTTTTTGTCATTGTATGCATTTAGGCCAGGCTACCACATTGTTAGGCAATACGGCGATATGCGAAATACTCGTATAGTTTAAAAGTTGTTTCACGTCTATATGCCACTCAGGACGCTAAAGCTTCAAAATGAAACCACAACACCAACAGAAAAAAAAAACAGTTGCTATGCCCAAACACACACACACACATACACAGCTACGACCCATCTGTGGCATGCAAAATGTCAAATTTCAAACATTTTGTTGTGCTCTCGAAGTGGTCAACTCTAAAATGTCAACTGATATCTGAGTTTAGTAAAGCGGATATGTGTGGTTTAGGAGAGCGCGCCATTTGACAGTTTGAATTCGATGTGAAATCAGTTGTACTTAGATTCCATTTAAGGTAATTATCAAATCTACAATCAATTAGAATGTAAAATGTTTTCGATTTAAATTTGCACGGGTATAACATATTAATAAATTCATCAATAAGAATAGCTCAAGCGAACGCTCAAGTCGCAGTCTTTGTGTCGTTGCCAGACTTTCTTCTTTATTATTGACAATAATTCGTGCCGAAATGTATCGTCAAGTAAACCTTTGAGAAATAAATTAGAGCAATTTGCGACTGATGCTTTTGAGCATAAAAGTAAAACTCACACATATGTGAGGTATTTTTTGTACATAATGAGGTGTATATACTAAGCGAAAAGATTATCATAAACGTTTTGCGTTGATTTTAGGTGAATATTTATAATTTTAGGTTTTTTTTCTGGGAGTAAATACTCAATTTCGGCAAAAGTGGTAAATGGATTTAAGCAGGAGGTGACCATTATCAATAACCCAAGAAGTTTAACTGACTGTTTAAGTAGAATCGTTATGATTTAAAAAATTATATATATATATAAACAAAGTTCATTTCAATACAAATTAAAATTATTTAAAAATTTATTCCATGTTTGCTCAGCGTTTGCAACTTGCCAACCGGAAATCAACTTTTTCTTTTTAATGAATTTTTCAACAACAAAACGTTTTCACCCAACAACAACAATAACGAAAAACGACGAAAGAAATGGAATTCTTAATCAGCGCTGAACTCAAAACGAAAAAGTAAACTAAACTAAATATACATATACATATATACAAAAGTTATAAAAACTTAAAAAAACCACAATAATTTCATTACGTAGTCTTGGTAGTTGCCACCTCAGAACTGCAGCATGTGCAACTTTTCCAACATTTTTGCTAAGCACGAGGTGTTTTATAAGTTAACTAGCAAAAAAGGTCAGAATAGGTCAAACGGCGCATTTGAATTTGCCATTGCCAGGAGGGAAAACAACAACAACAAAATAGGCTGAAAACGATTAAATTAATTCGGAACCAGGTCAAGCCAAAGCAAGCAAACATAGAAAAGTAAGCGAATAACGCTTTGATTAATTAGCGAAAAACCGCTTGCGGCACGTGTTGATCGACTGCGCTCTAATTGGGTTAAAATGAAGTTTGCTTTTTGGCCATTTTCGAAAATATCAAGTAAAAACATCGCGACAATTTTTTTTTCTTTTCCAAACAAAAAAAGTTTCAATAAAGCTACAAAGCCAAAAGTATCAATTAGGATGCTCTTGATAGATTTCATATAAAAACTGCTGCACAAAGTGGCAACACAATTCGGCATTGGTATTAAGCGTCGAATGCGATTATTGAATTCGAATTCGGCGGGAGAGCATCATTAGTTCACAGATTGAATTGGACCATTGCAGAAAAAGCAGACGCAGAATGAAAGCATCTAACGCAAAGTACATTGAACAAACGACTGAGACTGAACTAAATTGGATGCCTCAAAAGAAGATGACTTTTTGAAGGCAAAATTACGAGCATGTGGCATTGTCGTTTTTCGGTATTTTGACCTCGAGTTGAATGAACTTAAATGGTAAAACACAATAACCAAAAATGTGAATTTTTAAAGGAAAACAAGAAATAGTGCAGATATTTTATCGAGGTGATAGTTGAAGAATGATAAATTCATTTTAAATTGAAATTTTTCTAGTTAGTTCACGAGTTATTCAACCTACTTATGCTATGCCATGGACAGTGTTAATAAACTTCAGCCGACCGTTAAGCAGTGTCGCCCAATACAATCAAATTTGGGACCTTAGCTCAATAAAAATTCATGACAAATGTAGACTACATTAAAAAATGTTAACGAGTGCGTAAAACATTTATGAACAATTACCGAAGAACCGAAAGGCTGCACTGTAACAGATAAGGTTGTAAAATATTTATTATTGAAATAAAGTCATGAAAATCTCACTAACCTTGAATTTAAGCGTATGTATAAATATTGGTGACAGCTTGAACAAATTTCTTAAAATAAAAAAATTCCATTTTAAAATTTCGCACACCCTTTAAAAGTAATCGATATGGTGCGTTGAACTTCGCTGCAAGACATGACCGCAAAATTAATCACTGCAAAATTCATCGCCACAATAAAGATGCAAAAAAAGAACTGCTGAAAAAAGAAACTTGAATTGGGTAGGTACACATGAAAAGGGTAAAAAGTTAAAAAGTGCAACATTGCAGGACACTTTTTACTAAAATTGGACAAAATAAACAGAACCTTGCAAATTGTTTACCAGTGGCAAAAGAGTTTACTTAAGCTTGTAGAGAAAGAGTTTAACAATACGAAATTGCTGGAAAATATTCAAAATTTAATTGAGGCAACACTGACGCAAACCAAAAAAAAATTACAAAGTGTTGCTAGTTATGTTTGTGCTGTCTAGGTAGAAAGGCAGCAACATTAGTGTTGCTTGTGCCAACAAAATTTAAAAAGTGCAGAAAAGGAAAAACTCTTGGACACGTTTTTATTTTGATAGCCGAGTCTATGAGCCTACAAACAAGTCTAATGAAAATTAAAAAATTTACCTTCGGCAGGATTTGCTGTGTTTGCAATGACATTTTGGCAATTTGGTTACTAATTTAAATTAACCAAAATGTTGAGACCGGCCCATTCTTCCAAGTAAAATGTGAGCTCCAGATTATAATGAGACGTGGCAATAATTTTGCAAAATACCCCGACTCCATTTTAAGTACTCAATAATGCAATATAAACAAGTTCTATTTAATCTAAATAAAGCCATGTTCCTTATTATATTTACAAGTAATCATAAAAACAAGTTGGCATGTCCGATTTTCACATACGCAATGTTCACACAACAATTTCGCTTCAATGTTATTTTGTCGTAATTTCCAATTCGTCGCTATTTCTTTGTCATATTAATGCCCTTTGTTATTGTAATTCTACAACGTTCGATTAGCTCTTAAAACGATTGTGTGTGACAATGTTGCCTACCAGTTCCAATTTCATTTTCGGCACAAAGGATTCTGGATTTCTCCTGCTGCACATAAAAGCAAAACGAAGAATTAAAGAAAACATAAATGCCTCACACGGTATTTGCCTCCAGCGTATGTGCCATGTTGAGTATGTATGTAGGAATATGTACGAGCATGTAAACGAATTCTTAAGATTGGTATTTTTCATCCACATTTCCGCATTTGGCCAATTGAAATATTTGCCGTGTTGATTTTTTTATGTTTATAACATTCTTTAAAATTACATCGTAACTCGTGCGAATCAAAATAATTTTTTGAAGGAGTTTTTCCTCCATGTAAATCAATTCAATCTTCCATTCGAGCGAAATTGTTTTATGGCATAAATTTGTTTAATGAAAATCCAATAAGAAAACTGGATTTGAAAGGGTTAAATTCATGTGATCTATTCTCTGATGTGATAATACATCTTGTAATCTCGTCAGCATAATTTATTAACTTTGATTTGACATTAAATTACTGGTCTAAGATAGTTTGATTATAATTCACAATATTGTAAAATTAAATTATATGCATTTTACATTTTAATTCCATCTTAAGTTGTTTACTTAAGTCAGAAATCCTTCATTAAATCCCAAAAATCATCAACCTTACACAACCTTTGCCTTACATTAACTCGAACTGTCTAAGCCTACCAAAAATACGAAAATATAATTGAAACACTAGTAAATGTGTTAGAACAGACTGCGGGAAAAGCACAGCAAAAATAGAGTTATTGACTACAAGCTTGGCCAGAAGAAGTGCTAATCAAAGATAAGGAATTTTCACAATCAAGCGTATTGAAAAGCAACATTGATTATGAAGGCACAAAACACGGAACGAAATCGAATCTGTTCACAGGGTATACTCGTCTGTATATGACTGAAATCAAAGCAACGTTTTTCCAAGAGCAGAACATGAAAAAATTTCAATATTTTTGTAGAAAAGAATTTTCCTTAAAAAAATGGAACTGCATGGGCTAAAAATAGTCTTTTAAGATATGCTGAGTAAAGAGAGATATTAACTATAACAAGCAGAAGAAAAATGTATAAAAATTTGTGTTTTTTGATTATCAACACGGCGACTAGAAAGATATTCGTACCACAGTGGCACTGGTTCTCTCGTTGTCTGCCCGAGACACAACCAGGATTGTCTGTCACTTACAATTTCAATAAACCAGTAAATTCACAGGGACCCAAACGAAATCATGCATAAATTGTATAATACAGTTCAGTGTCGGTGACGTTAGTCCTTTTTTGATATTAGTAAGTTACTCTAGGTACCCTGTCGGAATTATATCAAATTCTCCGGATGGATGATATATATATTAATTATTAATGAGCAATAAGAATAATAAGAGATTATATTTTTAATTTATTTATGACATTATGCATAAAATAATAATTTTGTGACTTTACTCCTATTTAATTAAAATTTTAAGTTTCTTAATTAAACATGTTATAACTAAGTATTCCAAAATTTGGATTGGACCCTAATTACATTTTAAAGACTAAACAAAATCTTAGTTGAAATATATTCCATACGACATAAGCATCAATTCCCCAAATTACAAATTCCCAATGGGTTCAAATGTTCGCTATCATCCATGTATGAACTACGAAGAATGCATCCGGCTGTTGGAACAGATAATATTGTTGGCAAGATTTATGAGCGACGTAATACATACGAGTACATCTGTGTGGGTGCGTATTTGAATATGAGAAAAACTGTCTGTGTGTTAAAGAAGAAGTTTATGTGTGCTGATTGTGTACTTTTGTTTAGCAATGATGTTCCAGGGAAAATTTAGATGGGTACTGGTAATACCATGCGGCTTCTCCTAGTTAGGAGTATCATAAAAATTTAAAATAGTTTTTTATGTCAGCAATATGTGTGTGTGTGGAAGCACTTATACATGCTTCACTGACATTTGCTAAGCGCATACTTTTTCAATAAGGTTTGGGGCAAATCAAACAAACTTTATTGTCGAAAAAAATTGAGTATGATTGAGTATGTCGGCTGAACAACGATTTGACCAAGTTAGAGTTAGAAGTTGGTTTTGCTCTAATCTAAAATTAATCGAAACTCGTAAAAACTTTATCATAAAAAAGTAATCGTTTGAGTTTTTAATAGTCAAATAAAAGAACGATTTTATTGGTTAATTTGTTCATTGATTCAAAATGAATGAACTGAAATATTTTTGTTAAAAATACGATATACATTAAATCGATTAAGAAATTGAAGATTCTTTTGAAACAAACGGTACAATATGATTAAAATGCAAATAAACAAAAAAACTACCAACAAAATATGTATTCAACAAATAAATATTCAATAGTAAAATATACGCAACTTTCAATGGATTCGCATTTAATGTTCAAAGTGTATCTATAAAATGCTCTCATACAAATTCTAAAACACACATAAATGCAAGTGAAAGTGTGTTTTTTTACTCCAGCCCAAGCCGATAACAGTTTGGGATTTGAGACGAAAGCTCCAAGGCAATCTG
The DNA here is from genome assembly GCA_949127995.1 of Suillia variegata. Classification (NCBI taxonomy): domain Eukaryota; kingdom Metazoa; phylum Arthropoda; class Insecta; order Diptera; family Heleomyzidae; genus Suillia; species Suillia variegata. The sequence continues at coordinate 34,464,097 of OX421846.1, forward strand.
TGAAATTAATCCATTTCGGAACGTCAAAGCTTCAAAGGCGACGCGAGACGCGCTTTAAAAACATTGACAGTCGATTTGCGCAGATTTTTTTCGCGCGTTTTTCCAGTTCTGTCTGTAGCGCGTGTATTGTGTAAGCTTTCCGATAAAATGTTAAATAAATAGTTTACAAATGTACAAAGCGTTTTTTTTTTTCGACTACAACGACCCGACAAAGCGCGCTGAAGTGGAAACCAACTACGATTATTTGTATGTAAAAAAAACAGGAGAGTCTCTTAGGTGCACAAGTGTTAAGCGCGTTGGAATCAAAGAAAATCGATTGAGAGTTGAGTTTAAATTAAAATAATGTTTAGAGAAACAAGTTGTTCAATGTTTTACATTTTAAAGATACATTTTAATGCAGATATAAAAATCAAAGAGGACAAAATAAAAATTTACAGTTTAATAATGAACAATTTTCGACCTTGAAAATAACTTCTTAAAGGCAAACTTTTTAAAAATTTTAAACCCCAAAGAAGAAATCGAAAATCAAGATTTAGCAAAAAGTTGAAAATTTCGATAAATTGCAATTCGATTTGTAGGCAAAGACCAAGTTAAAACGTGCGACAGTGTAACCGCTTAGCAACAAATTAAAAGCCTACAAAAGAAAAAGCAGAAATATAATTTTATTGAGTAATAAAAGCGATAAAACGCTTAGCAAAAAGTAACATTCTCGAATAGATGCGGCGGCTTTTATGTATTAAGCGTGGCATAAATATAACCACATAGAAAATTATTAAAATTCTTCTTGTCAACAAAACCAAAAATAATAAAAATTGAAACAAATAAGAAATTATAGTCGGTCCTATCGACTATTATAAATGAACCACATTGTCGCATAAGAGCAACCAGTGTTCTAAATTTCAGCTCAATATCTCTCATTTTAGGGGCTAGATTGACTCAGTTTTTGATTCTGATTAAGAATCTAACTAGCTAATTTTTCTATGTTACAAACATTTGCCCAAACACAATATTCAACGCTGAGTGGTGACAAAAATTGCCAATGTTCGACATCATCCAACATTTTGCACGTGTATAATTTAAACAGAGGCAAAGGCATTTAAATGCCAACAACGCTTGGAAATCATTGCGAAATTGTTGAGCTCACATAAACACACACATACAAATAAAGACACAAATATCCTAAAGATACGTGCACATAGGCGTGCTCAAAGTAAGCGAGGGGTCTCCATACAAATATGTTCTGATTATAAAATTGTAGACATATCCCCACTGAAATCCAGTCTACGCTCCTGTAGGCCACACAAATATTTTTAATATGATAAATCAAATAAGGCTCAAAACGAAACCGCACAAATGGAAATTGTGCGTGCCTACAGCGAAAGAAAAACACAAATTCGCTTCGGAATCAACAAGGACACGTTCATTTTGAGGGGAGGGTGCATTGAAGGCGGATTGCAATGTAGGAACATAAAAGAAAAGTCTTACCGAAAATCCATAGAAATTCGTTGAAAAATTCGCTTATTTCAACTTAAAAAAAAAGCTGGCTCTGAGCACCTTTTGCCAGTGTTTCAGTGTATTGAGTGACTGTATTGGGTGTTTACGTGTGAATGTGGTAGTATGGGTATTTTTATGTGTGTGCTGCACATGTTTTTTTTTTCAATTATTAACTTTTAGCGGTTATATAAAAATATTGTCTATTTATCTGGATGATGCTGAAGTAGTTCAATTTGCAAAGACTTATCAAATGCAGAGGATTTTTGTATTTATATTAACAATATGTATTTTATTTATATTTTTGCTTATATTGAATCCATTAAGCACATATGAACACGACTAGTTTCAGTCAAAAGATGAATCAATTTAACTTCAATTATCTGCAATCCAATTGAGAATCGAATGAAATTTTTTATTATTTACATGCTCACTCCTGCAGTAAAGCAATAGACAAAGAAGATTGTCATGTCCAAAAATTGTTCAATTACTGCCTCATGAAAGAAATGCAAATATAAATTGAAATGAATTCTTAATAAAACAGTTTGTTTATACATATTTTCTTTAAATTCCTCGAAAAATGGTAAAAATAGTTCTAATAGGAATAAATATAGATTGTCCCAATCTGAAGGCATTATCCGGATCTTATGGATTTCAATTATGTCTTAATTTTTAAAATATAAGGAAACGTATTGCAGACCTTTTAATAAAGCAAATCTTGGAAAATTTACAATCCATAGATTTACTTTACTTTTATCCAACAATTTTCGAAAAGAAACAATAATCCTTTTAGCATTTGTATAACATTTTGCTTAATTAAAGCCCGATAAATTGTTTACCGAAATATTCAAATTCAAGTTCGTTACTTGAGTTGTTTTGTAATTCTCTATGAAGAGAAAATATTTTTATGATTTGCTTTATTAAACAAGTATTTGCAGAATTTTCTTCAGTTCTTTTGCTGGAAAATTCTTGCTTGGAATTTCTACGAATTGACTGCTGACTGTTAAAATATTCAATGAATATGTATGAGAATGTATGAGAGGAAATTAAATATGCAACAGGCGGTAAATACCATTTTGTATGCACCACATTGTAATTGTATCGATGTTACTTAAGGATATTATTTTGCAGATACACTCGAGAACAAAATATTGATTTAGCACAAAACAAACAAACTTGTGCAATGCAGAATAGGTTTTATTATTTTTGTACAAAAATTCGTGAGAATTGTTGTTTTTTTGCTATGGGAAAAATATCAATTATTTAAATTGCTTAATTCAATTGCACCTTGACAACGCTCTTTTCCATTCCAGAATTTTGAGAAATTTTTAAAATATTTGATTTTTGATGAACCACAGCTGAGCATCGTTTGCTCCAATTAAGTATTATATATCTTCCTTTAAGTGATTCTTTAACTTTTTATAAATATACTAATTATTATTATAACTCGTAACCATTAAATTTTTGTAGCCTCAGAAATTTGTAAACACTTTAAAGAACTCTTAAAATTTTTTTATATGTAAAATAATATTTGAGGTAATCGAGGTATATGGCTAATAATTTTGTATTTAATTTGATCATTTACATTCACTCACTTCCATCTGTTTAAATAAATATGAATTTAAAGATTTAAAATCCGACTCAACGAATTTTTTTGAATGCCAATTGAAGTTTAACTGGCTGCTGGCGGGCGGTATACTCAAGAAATAATTCCTCGACTATTTCAATAGCAATGATAATTCAAGGATAAACCGTTTTAAGGACTACAAATTAAATATGTTGTGCAAAGAATTGTTTACAAACACACACACACACACACATTGAAAAGAACTTTGTTGGTCTCTGCTCTGCGTACAAAGTAGCTCAATTATGCAGATGCTTTGTGGCCACGTGTAGAACATTTCCGGCTTGCGATGAGTATTCACTTTATCTTTATTTGGCGAATATTTTCGGAATGTATTTGCATAATTAATTATGCTGCCAATGCGCGAGGCTACATGCGACGTCGGACACATGTGATGCCAACTTAACAGCTTGAATTTGCACACACACATAAGTACGTACACGTTCCACTAGCGCCAACTACTTCGGACGAACTTTATTCGATTTTTTTTCTATCCGATTTCTGCACCAAAGTTTATTTTTTCCTGGGATACTAACATCAAATGTCCTTAAAGATCTTAGGATCAGTTTTTTACATTAAATAATTTTGTATACTGCAGTGCATTAGCACGGAGGCTATTCATAAAATAATGAAGTGTCATAAAAGGTATAAAGTCTAGATACATTCTTAAAGCAAAGGACAAATGTTTATGGGTAAAATGCAACGGACGAAATACTTCTAAAAAGTCATAAACGTTCAAAGTTAATTTAACACAACGATGTGCTTATTAAGGAAGCGATGGACCAAAAAGCTTTCAGCTTTAAAATATTTGTATCTGCTTCACAAAAGGGTCCAACAATGACACTGACGCATGTTTATGATCGATTGGAGGTAACCGTTTCGTTATACCTGGAATTATGGTAACATTTTGTGTTTGTTTATTTGTTTTATTGAATCATACTCACCGTTGCATAGTTCCGCTTGCAATTGTTGATATTGTAGCATCTGTTGCTGGCGCAGTTAATACAATTGCAATCGTTTTTGTTGCATCCAACTGGTAACCGCCATTGCAAATAAATATGAGGAGCAACTGCGACCCAAAAGGCTGAAGTTGCAGCTGACATTGTTACTGTTTCTGCTGCTACACAATGTAATACAAAACACGACGCAGTTTCCGTTTGCTCCATGATGACTGTGAAATGTCGTCTGCAAAAAAATCGAAAATAGAAACAGAAACAGAAAATTCAAAAGAATCTCGACAGTTTCATCGTCATTTTGTGTTGGTTTGTGACCAAGGAGCATTTGTTTGGCTTGCACGACCAGAACCACAAAGTGTCGCTCTCGCTTGCCACATAAATTCTCGTTGGGAAAGGAAAGGAACGGAAAGGAAAAATAAAAAATGGATTTAATAAAAGTGCCACTAAACATGCGGAAGTGTTGTTTGTGACATGTTGTGGGTGTAAGTGTGGGTGGCGGCGGTGGCGCAAAAAGATGGCGACAACATTTATTTGTCACAAACATAAACTTGTTTGAATTAACCAAAATGCTGTGGTTCCATAAATCGTTGCGATTTTTTTTTTGTATAGTATATTTTTATTTGATGCTACGTTTCCTTTGTTGGGTGAATTTTAAAAGCAAAAATTTTATTTTCAGCGGTAGAATTAAATTTAAAGCATTCGCCGAAAAGTATGCTAACTTATGTAAATTTCGAGTATGCAGCAAAAAGTACGATAAAGAAAATGAACTTTGAAGGAATCTTTTTACTCTAATGCTTTTGATAACGCGAAAATTCTTGGCAAGGCATGTTGCTTAGAAAAATATGCTTTGGCAACAAATTGGTCTAATTAAATACAATTGTTTAAATGTTCTTTTGCCTTCGTTTTAAATCTTTGATAAACGTTTTAATGATGCCCGCACTTTTGTAGATTGTTTCCCTTATACAACTTCCAAATATTGTTAGGCCAATTGCACCAAAAAGTGTTCCAAAAATTGAAATCCTATTGCAATTTAGAAAATACAAACCAAAAAATATTTTAAATTCTGTTCACTTCTCTTTAAGCAAATATTTAATAAAAGCAAATAAAACACAAAAGCGCGCTTAAATTTATTCAGTTTGTATCCTGGTGGAAATTTCTCAATATAACATATTCCACATGCCTCAATCTGTGTCCCGAGCCGGGCAGTGGCACGATGTATCGCGCCAGCTCGGCATTTGTTGTGATTCAGATATGACGCTTACATTTTTTTGTCAAAGAATTCATGAAAATTTCTTTGAAATTCTGAGAATTTTAACATTACGTTGGAACCCTTCCCTCCCCCCTCAACCGCCTTTCGTATCGGCGCGACGTCTTGGAATATTTGTAATATTATCAAGTTGACTTTTTTTTAAAGTACTTTGACTTTTAGTTTGACATTTGACATGCCAGTTCGTTTGTTCGTTTTGTCGCTTGTGTTCAGGCGTGATTAATGATTTTTGTTTTGCATAGTATTAGGCGCAAGCAGTGATTGCCCAAATTTTCTCTCAGACGCCCTTTCGCCTATATGTCTGTGTGCATTTGTAAATATTTGAAAATACATTGAAATTCCAACATTTAATTAGCACATTTATGTATTTTTTATTAAATTATTTCAAGCATTTATTTAAAATTCAAAAATTTAATTTTCTTGCATATTTTCGTTTTTTCCCTCTATATATGTTTTTTTTTTTTCATTCTCATTTGCATATTCAAATGTGAACATTATTTTTAAATTGTTAAAAAAAACAAAAGCAAAAACCACAACTGCAAAAGAATAAAGTCAAATTAAATAATTAAATAAAGAAAATATAAAATTGGCGCCACTGCAACGAAAATTTCTTCTATCTGCACTTAACAGTGAAGGAAACGACTTACGTGCTATTGCACTTAATGGCTCAAATATACACATACGAAAATATCAACAAAGCAAATACACGAGTAGACACTTTTCTGCATACGTTAACTTTGTTTTCATATTTTTATTTCTTTATCTCGGATATTTTCACGGGTTTTATCTCTACTTTTTCTAACATTCAAACACATAAACACACACACACATACAGCTTTTGCACAACACTTTCCCTTGTGTGAGTTGCTGCGCCTTAGTGTGGCAACTCTATAAACGGATTTTCATGTATGCCAAATTTATTACCTGAGCTTAAAAGGATTTACCATGAAGAATTGCAAGTCGTTTGATGATTGCAACGCGAGTTCATCTGCATTAAAGATGAACAATATACATATATGAAACAAATTATCAGTACATTTATTCCTTATATTAAAAATGAAAACTTTTTATTCCTATAAAATTCGATATCTAAACTGAAACTTTAAATTTGAATTTTCAAGTCAACATTTAAAATTTTATCGCTTTGCTATTTGGAAATTATCTGCCGCACTAGAGACAAACACCGAATCCGTTTCATTCAGCATGTGTGCGTATGTATTTGCACTTTATTTATGTATGCATGAGTGTGAGTGCACTTGCAAATAAAAGTTGAACATTTCGGAAAATCGAAACTCCATTGCCGAAATAAAATCCGATAATGGCTTTTCTTTTTATTGTTATATTTTTATTCAGGAAGTTGGCCAAAATTCACAGCAAATCTCATTTTGGCATGCGTTTGTCTTATCGCGAATAGTTTCACACTTTTGCATACTGCTCCCGATTCGCCTCGTTATTCGGCATCTATTTAACAATAAAACTCTTATGTTAAATATAAAATAGCACACTTTAAAATTGGAATAATTTATGGATGCACAGAATCTTTGTGTGGAATTTCTTTAAATTTAGACCTTAGCTATTTGGTTTCATCTATTTTTTATCTAATACAAATTTGATCTCATCGGAGTCCACTCTAGAAGTCAGTTCCGGCTTCAAAGGAGAGATCTCTAAATTCTGGTACATATTTATTTCAGATGCAATCATCAAAGGAAATACTCAACCGAATTTCTACGTGTTTGAATGCTTCTTGGAACAGCTTTGATCGCTTTCCAAAAACTAGTTTCACTTTCAAGTTAAATAAATTTTTAAAGCTCGATGTTTTGGTCACACAACGGCCACATCATAAAATATCAAAAAATTCATACAATTGACAAAATTTATAAATTTAAAATAAATTATCTCCACTATAAATCAAAGCCAGAAAACGCGGTTAAAATATTTTAATTTTGGCAGAATTTATTTTTGCTGTAAACATTGACAACACAAACAACCACAGTTTCCGTTTCCGCTTTGCACAAACCAGCATCATTGTTATGACTGCGATTTCGACGACCAAGTCTAATTTTGAGTGCTGTCAGACAGTCTTGTCAACATTTGTCAGCAAAAAAAAAATAACACTAGGCACAAGGAACAAAACGCTTCCCAGACGGTTTGTTACAGCGACAAGCGACACTTTGTAAATATTATCTTACGAGCTTTATTCATCTCAATTTCATTTCTTCTTCATTCCATTAAAATGCGATTTTGTCTGTTCTCCTCCAAAGTCCAATTTTAACTTGCCCAATGACCGACATGAAAAATGATAGTCTGAAAAATGACGAAGAAGCTACGGCCCAGAAAGGAAATTCTTGGAATTCAAATGTTTAATTTTTGATTGGGTTCTATTTTCACTTTATTTGAACGTTAAATTAAATTAGTATCTCAAATAATTATCATGGCGGCACACAATCTTCCATCATTTCGAAGAACTTAACATTAGACTGTTATTTCAATAAGTGGATACCTTCAATTTTAATGTTGACTTCATTTTAATGCCAGTCATGTTAACTTTTATTGCAGACGCACCACAGACAATTAACTTAAGCTTAAGATGAACTTTGTGAATTGAGAAAATTCCAAGGAAAACTTAAATAGGCAATAAAAAATTAGAAACAAAAATTGCGACAAACGAATGAACTAACAAATTTAAATAATAGATTACAAATAACCGAATAAATCTTCAAAGGAAAAACCAATAAGTAGAAATATTTGTTTTATTATTTCTCTAACATAATCTTGTTTTATCAACTGGTTGCCACACAAGAAGTGGCAGTGATATGCCCGTTGCCCTGGCTGCATTAATTCTATTATGCTTCCGGCTACTATCTGCCTTAGCCACTTTTCAGCTTTGAATAACCTTCGCAAAACTTCAACTAATTGCAAATGCAAAGCGAATTAAATTTAAATCTGCAAACAAATTCAAAGCACACAAATTTCTGCTCAAATTTTTAATTGCGTTCACTTTTGTGGTCGAAAATAGAAAATGGCCAGAACAACAACAAAAGCTTCAATTATTTGGCAAATAATTTAATTGTGGCATTTGAAGTGGTCTTCCTTAATGAATTCAAAGCGTAAGCGTACAGTGCCGATCATTTATATGTTGACTGTAGAATGTTTAATTTCTATATTAAAATTTTCTTGTCCTTCTAATCGTTTATATAAATCACAAAGCCCACTTAATTTACTTCTTGTTAAGCTTAAGTTTGAACCACAAAGTAGTAACAGAAAATAGATACATATACGTATCTTAAAGATACAATTTTTGAATTTGAATATCTAAGATTTTATAAAATTTAGCACTTCAAAGTACTAACCTTATCATCTTAGACAAAGTAAGCATAGAATTATTATCGTCACAATAATGACATAACTAATCTGTTATTTTAATAATTTTTCGAATATAATATTTTACAAAATTTACATTTAATTTTTTGAAATCCAAAGAAAATTATCCTTAATGTATACCGAATACATCCATTAAAATAAATTTTATTAATTTCAATATCTGAATACTTATATCGATTACTGTATTTTTTTTTTATAATTCATGCGCATATGTATGTACATAAGTACGTATGCATTTGAGTTCCTATAAAAGAGCATCAGTTTCTGGGTCTGATTGAATGAATTGCAAGTAAATCAAAATATGCTCAAGTGCCTTTGTTGAGACCTTCAGTACCGGACACATATACAAATTTAAACACAAATACATGCTTAAGTATACTAAAAGTAAAAATCCAATAAATTTTATTTAAGAAGAACAGAACATAACTAGAAGTAAAATTGGAAAAAAAATCAAGGTAAAATTTTGTTGTTATCTCTTTTTTTCAATAGTAACATAAGTAACTAAAACCGTTAAAATAAAATGTATGTAGTTATAAATTATATTTGGTTGGTTGTTTGTTATTTTCTTAAATTATATTATTAAAAATTTATTAAGCTTTAAATGTAATATCCAAAAAAATTCGTGTATATCGGAAAAGCAATCAATAAACCAGAGTAGACGGTCATTGACTACTTTCATTTTAGAATGTTGATCAATACGCAGAAAATTATGAAATATTTGTGTAATACGTTTTTTTACAATATATTAAACATAAAGTTAATAATAAAATTCTTAGAAATAATTTTGCAACTGGCACAAAACAAACATTTGAAATATTAAACGAAACCAGTGAATGTCAGAATAAGGCGGACAGAAATGTCGCTTCATTGGGTTTCCTTGAAACCAAAATTGATGGCAACATGAAAAAATTGGCGCCGATTTGCAAGATTTAATCACCAATCGCATCGAATACAATCAAACATACAAAAATATATAAAACGGTATACGTTCACATATGTATTGCCATATTTAATAGTGACGATCAAATAAGCAACTTGTATGCAACAAATATATAACAACCAAATTTAAATTTTAAATAAATACGAGGGTGGTCCTATAAGTAATTAGCCTTACCGTCCGATAGAGGCTTCTACAAAAGACCACCCTCGTATATATAAATCTTATATTATCTGTGTTATAGTAAGACGAAGCACTTTACGTTTTTATACTTGTTGTTACTTGTTACTTTTCATCTAGTGTTAATTGACTTTACGTTTGTAAATTTTCTAAATAAAATTGTACTCTCTAAAACATATTCAATATAAAAGGTTATGATGCCCAGGTCACAAAATTAAAAAATAAAAAGTATGTCTACTCCGCAAGCACACCACATCGAGAAGCTGCGTGGCAGTGAAAATTTCGAAGACTGGAAATTCGCAGTTGAGGCGTATTTCCAAATGAGGAAATTGTGGAAAGCGGTGCTCGGAACAGAGACGAATGCGGACAAGCTCATCGATGCGCGTTCTGAGCTAATCCTGATGGTAGAAAAATCGAACTATTCACACATTAGAGACTGTGTAACGGCAAAGGATATCTGGGAAACGCTTAGCAGAATTTTTGAGGACTCTGGATTGGTAAGAAGAGTCGGTCTAATCCAGAAGTTTTGTTCGACGAAGCTTTCTGATTTCGCGAGCGTCAACGATTATGTGAACGAAGTCGCTAACAACGCGCACAAGCTTCGTGGCATCGGACTCAACGTAGACGAAGAGTGGACTGGATCAATGATGCTGGCTGGATTACCGGACGTCTATAAACCAATGATCATGGGTATACAGAGTTCTGGAGTCCAGATTACTGGTGATGCCATTAAAATGAAGCTCCTACAAGACGTGCAGGATGGCGCCACTGGTCAAGCCGCGTTTTCTGGACACAAGAAGTTCGCACAAGGCAAATCCTTGAAGGACAACAAGGTAAAGAAAGGTCCCAAGTGCTACAATTGCCAAGGTTTTGGGCATTATGCTGCTAACTGTCCCTCGAGAAGGTTCGAAGACTTAAAGAAAAAGAAAGATACAAGTTTGTTTGGTGGTTTTTCGGCACAAGCAATAAAGAAAACCGAATGGTACTTCGACTCTGGTGCTTCGGCGCATATGTGCTCTGATGTGAATATGTTTGGAGCTGGGATAAAGCCGAAAGAAGCTGAAGTTTTGGTTGCCAACAAATCAGTCATGGGCGTAGAAGGTGCTGGACCAATCAAGATGACGGCGGTTACCGGTAAGAATGCGACGTGCGATGTCGTACTTCGTGACGTTCTTCATGTGCCGGATCTATGCACAAATCTGCTGTCGGTGTCGCAAATGGTCACATACGGACACAAAGTTTGCTTCAACAGAGATGGTTGCAAAGTCACAAATGTTAAAAGTGAAGTCATCGCTACTGGTCAACGCATCAACGACATGTTTCGCCTAAATTTGGTGGAAAGAAATGCAGCTTGGTTGAGTCATCAGAAGAAGGAAAGCTCTACTTTGTGGCACAAGCGAGTTGGTCATGTGAGCAACGATGTATTCAAGAAGATGGTACAAGGCGCGGTAACTGGAATCAACTGCAGCGAAGAAAAAGACAAGTGCGTAACGTGCGTTAAAGCCAAAATAACACGTCTTCCTTTTAACGAATCTGGACGAAGAGCGACTGAAATCCTGGAGTTGATTCATTCGGATTTATGCGGGCCTATGGAGCAGAAATCCTGCAGAGGTTCGCGTTACATGTTGCTGTTTTTGGACGACTTTACCAGGAAAGTATTTTGCTATTTTCTTAAAAGTAAAGATGAAGTCGCTGAAAATTTCCTCGAGTTTAAACGTTTTGTAGAAAACCAAACTGGAAAATGCATTAAGGCGCTAAGGAGCGACAATGGCACAGAGTACTGTAACGCTAAGATGAAGAAGATTTGCTGCGATTCAGGCATTCAACATCAAACCACAGTACCATACACACCAGAACAAAATAGCATGTCTGAACGGATGAATCGGACGCTAATTGAAAAAGCGCGATGTTTGTTGATCGACGCCAGTCTAGAGAAGCGATTGTGGGCTGAGGCAGTAAATACTGCTGCTTATCTGGTCAATCGGACGCCATGCAAAGGTCTTCCAGAAGATATCACGCCAGAGGAAGCGTGGTCAGGACAGAAACCAAACTTGAAGCACCTAAAAGTTTTTGGGTGTCAAGCTGTCATTCATGTTCCGAAAGAAAAACGCAAGAAATTCGATGCTAAGGGGAAACAGGTGATCTTCGTTGGATACACTGCACATCCGCGGTCCTATCGGTTCTATGATCCTCAAAAAATGGATGTAGTCCTGAGCCGCGATGCTGTGTTTTTTGAGAAGCAGTTTTTTAACGAAATAGCTGACGATTTTAATCACTCCTATCCCACTGTCCCAATATGCGATTCAGTGGGGGAAGTGTTCGACAGTGCTCGAGAAGAACCTACACCAGAGCTGCACGAAGAAATATTGGATGACTGTGAAGAAGATTTTTTCTCCGGAGACGATGATGTAATCGTTACGTCGAATGAAGGAATCGCATATCCAATAGAAGAACCGACAATACCTCCTCTACGAAGATCGACACGGGAGAGAAAGCAAGTCGTGCGAGATGGATATGTGTCGTATGCTGCAACACAAACAGATGACCCATCTACTGTCAAACAGGCGATGGAAAGCTCAAATGCTGCTAAATGGAAAGCAGCAATGACAGATGAATTCAATTCATTAATTGAAAATGAAACCTGGGAGTTGGTGAATTTGCCAAAAGGCAAGAAGGCTATCGAATGCAAGTGGACGTTTAAGACTAAGCGTGATGCTAAAGGTAACGTGGAACGACACGAGGCACGATTAGTCGTAAAAGGATACTCGCAAAGGTACGGAATCGACTATACAGAGACGTTTTCGCCGGTCGTGCGTTATGCTTCAATTCGCTTACTATTGAGCATAGCCGTGCGATTTGATCTGGATATAGACCAGATGGACGTCGTAACAGCATTCCTCAATGGCGAGCTTGATGAAGAAATTTATATGAAATATCCAGAAGGATTTGCAGCCGAGAAGGACAAGGTTTGCAAGCTAAAGAAATCGCTTTATGGACTTAAACAGGCAAGTCGAGTCTGGAATCTAAAGTTGGATAAGACGCTGAAGAAAATTGGTTTACGTCAATCAAAAACTGAGCCGTGCATCTATTACAATACAACGGCAGATGAAATGACATACGTCGCGATTTATGTTGATGACATACTAATATTCACGAAAAATTCTGTATACAAAGAAAAAATTAAGGAACAGTTGCGGTTAAATTTTAAAATGAAGGACCTTGGAGAGGCTAGTTTTATTCTTGGCATGCGAATTACCCGCGATAGAAGGAACGGCAAACTTTGGATCGACCAAGAGCGCTACATACGAGATGTACTTGCTCGATTTAACATGGAAGACTGCAATCCAACTTCGACTCCTATCGATATAAATCAAAAATTGTCGAGGGAGCTTTCGAAAGATGAAGATATGAGCGCAGTACCATATCAAGAGGCAATCGGCAGCATCATGTACGCAGCTCAGGTGAGTCGTCCAGACTTAAGTTTTGCAGTAGGGATGTTATCCAGGTTCAACAACAATCCTGGAAAACCACATTGGACGGCCGTTAAACGTGTTCTACGTTATTTGAAGGGTTCTGTTAATTCAAAGCTTGAGTTTACGCGTGACGACAATGGAAAACTGGAAGGTTTCTGTGACGCAGACTGGGCTAGTGATATAGACGAGCGAAAATCTATCACAGGATATGTCTTTAAATATCAGGGTGGATGTATATCGTGGAATTCCAAACAACAGCCAACAGTTGCACTGTCAACTACCGAAGCAGAATACATGGCACTAGCATCAACATCGCAAGAAGCTTTATGGTTAAAGTCCTTATTTCATGAGCTGTTAAAGTTTCCTGCATATGAGCTTATCATCCATTGCGACAACAAAAGTGCAATCAATTTGTCGCAGAACAGTATGTACCATGGTCGTTCAAAACATATCGACATTAGACATCACTTTGTTCGAGATTTAGTAAACGATAAGAAACTTCAAATCAAGTACCTCAGTACTGATGATATGGCCGCCGATATTTTCACAAAGGGATTGGCACTGCATAAGCATATTCAATGCTGTAATTTAATTAATTTAAAAGGTGCTTAGTCTAGTGGGGATGTTATAGTAAGACGAAGCACTTTACGTTTTTATACTTGTTGTTACTTGTTACTTTTTATCTAGTGTTAATTGACTTTACGTTTGTAAATTTTCTAAATAAAATTGTACTCTCTAAAACATATTCAATATAAAATTCTGAAACAAATTTAAATTATTTTTTCTTTTTTTCTTAAAATTTAATTCTTTTGCTACAGCTTAACTCGCCACTGTACCATGAATATTCACGCTTTGCAAATGATGTTCGAGTATGTAAGCGTATCTGTCAAAATGTGTCGAAACAAAGGCAATAATATTAATTTATCAAGTCGTAAAATTGCAAGCGGAAACGAATAAAATCAAAGCTAATCATTTCCAGCTATAAATTTCCTTTGAAGCTTTAATCATGCCAAATTGTATACATCATTTGAGACTGTGACATTGCCTGCAATTAAAACATATCAAAATAATCAAATAAACTAATAAATTCCGATATAATGTGTGGAAGCATTTCTGATAATATGCTTCTTAAATATAATATTTACTTTCTTATATACTTTATATACAACCAAAAACTTTTGATTTTTTGATGATTCTTTTTCTTAAGAATATATAAATTCAGAGAGGAATATACTATAATATTATAGTTTAAAACAAGCTGACGCCAACAGCAGCTTGTTGTCTGCCTGCTTGTCAGCGGCGTCAAAGAGTTGTCAAGTGAAAAAGTGCGCCTGTCAAGCGGCTGTCACAAACTGAAAAAAACCCACAAAAAAACTTATCTCACGAATTTTGGCATTAAATTATTTAAAAGGCTAGTAAGAAAATTATTTTAAGCTAAGCTGAAGCTTAAGTACCCTACGTCAGTTTTAAAACAAAATCGAAGTTTACATAAAAAAATTCAAGTCGATGACTCATAAACTACGGTTGTAATCGCTTGGACAAACGGTTAATCAACTCAGAAATCATTTGTTATAACTATGAGTATATTGTCATATCGACCACATTTTCTTGTGGAATATTAAACTCAATATACCCTACGATCCGTGAATGCGCGTGTTGTAGGGTATAAATATTTTAATACGCGGTTGTTGCTCTTTTGGTTAATTTAAATTCCCAACGCATATGGGCCATATGTTGCGTTGCGTGTAAACCTCGAGACTTTTATATGCTAGAATGTTGGCAGTTAATTTGAATATCTGCTTTTAGGCGCACACGCCCCTGACAAGCAATTCATATATTATTAAAAGCACATTACATTTTTAAATGATTTTTATATAAACAATATTTTTTCATTTATTAAATTGAGTTATCTGTTAATACAAATGCAATAATTTTGCACACACACTATTTGGTCTATAAATTAGTTAAGCGAAACTCTACGAGATTTAGAAACTAATTTTTATTTTTATAAGCAACAACAAAAACAGCAGCCATTTCCGCAACTGAATAAAGACTGTTATCAACTGATAAGAATAATTTTTATGAACTTTTTTTTACCAATTTTCATTTTATTTTCATTTCAATAATTTCTGCGCTCGTGATTGACATAAAATGAAACAACGCCGCCGCAGTGACGTCACACATTTTCATGTTTTTATGAGCGCACAGTAATCGCTAATAAAACTTTTAATTGCACTTGTACTGCTGACTGCTGACGATGTTGTTGTGTTGCGTTGCTGTTGGTGACGTTGCTGTTGCTGTATAATTATGCGATGTGACAACATTCGCCCGCAATGTCCTGATGTCGAAGTAAAATCAATTATCGAACAATTTGATGAATGTTCCGAGATCACAAGCAATATTAATAAAATTGCTTGACACGACTGAAACAACATTTCGAACAGCAGAACCAACAGAAGAAGAAGAAGCTGTAGCAGAAAAGTTAAGTGACAGTTGCAGCATGTGTACTCACAGCTCACTGCTTTCAAGATAAGGTTAATAAAAAATATTGAAAAAATAAACTCTGGTATTTACTGATAAAAATCGAGAAAGCAAATTGCTCAGATATTTTATATATTCAAGTATTATGTTCAAATAAACAAGAATTGAAAAACCTCACAAGTTTTCGAACCCAAAAAAAGGCTCGCAACTGTTCGAGCTATTCGAGTTTTCGCATTTAAAGGAATCCCCTTACAGTATTTTGTTATTGAAAAAAACAACCGATTTGTGGGTTATCTTGTAAAATATTTATAGTTGATTTAAGTGCCTTGAAGTATGCTATGTTTTAAAAAAGAAAGTTTTCATACTTATTTTCAAATAAGGCTCCGTGAAGCGAACTGTAAACCTTGTCAATTTGCAAAAATGCAACTTCTTTAGTTTATAAAATATGCTGCACTTGTGTTACACTCAAGAGTACACACTCGCACACAGCCGCAAGCAGACTTAGGCTTGCAAATCGCTTGTGTGTGTTTTGTATCTATGTAATAAAGTTCTCAAATCACGTACGAATCTACTTTGTCATCATTACCATTTCAGCATTTCGTTGTGATCGTGTGTGTGCCCTCGTGAAAGTGTGTGTATGTACATGTCGTCTTCATTCAACTCATTGCTTCCTTCATATATTTACTGATGTCAGTTTAGCATGGTCAATAGCTCAATGGGTTAAGTGCATTTGACGACTGATCATGGTTGGCTTGTTTAGAACCCAGGTTCTTTTCCAACCGGAGCAATGTAAAAATTTAAATTAATCTCGCCTTTGCCTTTGTATTTGCCTTTGTATTTAGCCTTGCCAATATAAAAAATCGCTACTGTACAATTAAATTCTGAAACTTTTCTCAGCTTATGTTACTCGAATCGCTTCAGTGTTACTCTTGTTTATAACTAAGTTAGCTGCGGCACGGTTTTGGTATCACTTTTATCAACGCTGAATACGACACCGCTTGATCAAGGCATTTGCAAATTTATCAACACAAAAAAGGAAAACGTCGACAACCACTGAAGTAGTTTGAATTCCATGTACTTACGCGCCGCACCAGGCAATAATACAAGACAGACAAGCTGGCAAAGAGGCAGAAGTACATGGCTTACTCATCATCATCGTCAACATTGACAAAGGGAACCAAGCATCGCCATCGCGTGATGAATTTCTGATGACGAAATGCGAGACTAAAGCGATTCTTGTTTCGCATGCAAATTCTCATCAACTTTCATTTGTGTACTGACATACCTGACAGCATCACAGCCACAATATTCTGGTTGTTGTGTTGTTCTTGTTGTCGTTCTTGTTTTTGCGTTAATTAAACTAAGCGACAACGCAAGTCCATTGCCCGGATACGAAACAAATATTTTAGACTGGCGTTGCACAGTGCTTAGGTAAATTGCAAGTTTTGCAAAAACTTCACTAATAATTTTTGTGGAATCTGACAGACGAGCAATGCGTAGTGGACAAACATACCGAATTAAATCCACTTAGCACTAGAAAGAGGACAAAAGAAAATGGTCTTCAAACTCCACGAAAAGCGAATGTTCGTCAAGCAAAACAAAGACGGAAACTTTGTAAAATATTTGTAATTCTTTTAAAATTTTAAGCTCAACAATTTTAATATAAGTCAAGTTTTTTTTAATAGTCAAATAAAACAGATTTTTAAAAACATAAGTCCTACATTTATTTTCACAATGAACTTTCTTTTGTTAATCCACTGTGCAGCTGATGAGTCAGCGACTGTACAGGCTGCACTTGCTGGCCGTGACTTTGGCGCTGTTGAAAAGATTATCGCTTGTTTTGATGTTTTGATGTTCTCCTGTTCTTTGTGCTCATTTCGCAGGTGGTGCAACACTGTCTGCACTGATGATGAGCCATTTCCAACATAAGTGATGGTGGACAGGAATAAATGACGACGTAACCAAAGCAACACTCACGAAAACAGACACCAACACAAACTTACAAAGCATGCTTTTAGGCGCGGCATCGATTCAGTATGAACGTTGGATTCTGTTTATCCATTAGATACATTGCAAGAGTCTATGCAAAATGGAATCACTTTGAAAGAATGTAATTCTAAATCACAACAACAAAAAAAAACACATTGCTAATAATAATAAACATATACATATTTAATAATGCAATTTAAATAAACATTTTTAATTTGATATCAGTTTTTATAGTTAGTCGAAACAGCTTCCAATAATAGTCCTGGAATAATTTTTTGCTAGTAGAATCTTTATTGTATAATCACTATAATCACATACTAGCGTGCTTAGAATGATAACTCCTAAATGAGACAAGACTAAAACTAGTTGTCAAAAGTAAATTTAAAAATCGTTCTCAAGCAAATTAATTTATGTTTGTGTTTCGTGCAGATGAAAAATACGCTTAGAATTAGTCTTGATAGTCCTTGAGAGCGTGTTTTAGTTTTCAGTATATTCGGGCGGCTAAGTTTGCCAGACGGATATTTTCATCCTACAATAGTAGAGAAAACAAAAAATATAATTGGAACCGTTCGGCACTTCTCTGATGACGCGCACACAAACGTGCACGTGCATTGCATAATTTCAGGATTTAAAATAATGAAGTGTTAATAAAATAAAAGCGCACAAGCAGCAGTGGGCGGAGAAAGCTGTATATGAAATAAGCTCCTTTACACGGGAAAAAAACACTCAAGCAGCAAAAGTTTCATTAAAAATATGCTAAGGATTTAATAAACCCGCTTTTGTATATAACCAGAAAATGTTGCATACGTATACGCGCATTGAGTAATTTTAGAGAAAATCTATGAATTTACATGAAGATTTTAAACATTTTCTAAATCGTTAATATAATAAAATAATTATAATGAAATGCTAATTTAATTACTAATTAAAAATATTATAAATTTTTTTAATCACTGATTTAAAAATCCATACACACACTCAAATACATTTCCACTAGCTATAAATTACATCTAACAAAGCGTAATGCGCTCCATTAATTTATGTGCTCTGGCGCACTCGGGAGCACGTGCACCACACGCCGCAATTTAACGAGCCACAGTGCCACCGAAAATTATTTTGCATGTCGAAATCAATTATTTGTGTCGGTAATTAGAGTAGTAATGCAACTTGGGATTACAAATGTTTGTTAGTCATTTGGATTTATGCCGGCATTGCTCGTGCTTATACGTAAATTAAATATTCTGATATACAGTGGCATGCTTTTAGGCGATTTATAATTAGCGCTGTATTTTCTTTTTAACAAGTTTTCTTGTATATTTGCATTTTATTTGTATTTATGTATACTTAAATTAACTTTAAATGTATGGCATGATTGATGTGATACACTTTCAGACTTTGACGTCAATAGAAAAATTGTGTTTGTTTGTCAGTAGCGAATTTCTCGAATATTCTTGAAATAATAAAATAACGCATTATAATTCGTGTATGGTAATTACAAAGAACAAAAAGTGTGGCATACTTCAGGGAGTTCAAATTCTTTGACTTATAGTACATATGCAAAGGTTAGTTTGCTAATTAGCTTTTGTTGTAGAACAGCTAATATTTTGTTTATAATTATTCTAAAGCACATGATATTATTTAGGGCAAATACAGCAACCTCTCCGCCCTGACTTATGCTATGCATATTGAAAATTTAAACACACTTATTTAGCACAGAGAAGAGTTCAGAATGCCAGTTTCGATGTTCAGACCACT
Source organism: Suillia variegata (assembly GCA_949127995.1). Taxonomy (NCBI): domain Eukaryota; kingdom Metazoa; phylum Arthropoda; class Insecta; order Diptera; family Heleomyzidae; genus Suillia; species Suillia variegata. The sequence goes on from OX421846.1 coordinate 34,483,631, forward strand.
TGACGACATTACGCCTGAAAGTAGGCAATGCTTTTTTTATATGCAAACAACATTTTAAATTGTGATTTTATATATTACCTTGTATGATTATTTTCACTGTGTACTTGTGCTTTGTTTTTAATGTGTTAGTGTGCTTTGCCTGTAAATAAAAATGATGGCAATAGCTCATTAAAATTGAGGTGTTCGCTATGGTTAACTATTATGTTTGTTGTTGTTATTGTTGTTGGATTTTTTGCAGCTAAACTAAGCAGCTGTGTGTTTATATACTTTATTTATTTTTCTCTTTTTCTATACAATCACTTCGGGTTGTGTTGGGCGGATATGAGTGGGTGTGAAAACTGTAAAATGAAACTGTAAAATTGTCCGCAAGTGGCACGTGACATTTTCAAATCTTTCGCATTGCGTGTGCGTATTTATTACTTAGGTTTGCCGCAGTAGTTCTTTGATTAAGTGTGTGTGTGTGGGATATTTGATTAGTCATATTTTAATGTTTTCGCATTTAAACCGTTAGTACCGCTAGCACAACTGTACCTTTATTACCGGAATGTCTACTTTAAATCTATATGTTTTTATAAATCTATATTCCTGTGTATGTATATGTGTGTGATAGTTTTGCATTAACTAAGAAATTTCTGCATTATAGTAAACAATAAAATTTCTGCGTTTTTTCGAAATTTAATCAACAATTTTTAATTATCGAGCTGTTCAGAGAAAACGTTTTGCAAGCTAAAATCAGAATTTTGTTCATCAAAATATGCAGCTTAAAATTCCACATAACGGTTTATTTGTTATGCAAATTTTTTGTGTGTAGATAATATATAAATATAAACTCAGTTAAGTTCATTTCGCACGAAGCTTGGCTTCAGTAAAATTTTACATTAAAAATTCAATTACTAAAATGTTTACTGTGAAGCAGAAAAAAATGCAACAAACAAAAGAAAAATATGTTAAATAAAATAATCCTCTTTGTTTGTTTTTGTAGAAAAAGCAATTAAAAAAATTTACATTTTGTACTAATCAAACAGATTTTTATTCAGTTCGCATAAGGCACGAACAGTTTACCAAACGCCCTCGAAACTATGCTATGGAAAATATTATAGAAACTATTTATTTACTTACCAATACATGCGTCATATTCAACAAGTTTTTTCTAAAATTAAGTTTATATTTAGTTTTTAGTTTTATTATTGAAAATATCATTTAAAGTTCTTCACCGTGATCTACGTGGGATGCCAAAAAAAAATAAAACAATTCTTTTAGATACACCAAACTCTAAATACACTGTGGAGCAAATTTTAATACAACGTCTTGAGTCTTGCAAAAAATATTGTTCGCTCGTACTTTGCAACCCTTTCAGACTTTTTTTTGTCTGTCTTATAATTTACTTTCATTTCGTGTTGGCGCCATTAAAGCTCATTTTTCAACTTGCACTGTGAAATGTTTATAAAAAAAATGTTATATTTTTTATATAAAGCAAAAACATTCCTAAAGTATGGAAATGTTAAGCGGAAGATACAATTGATTGAAGCAATATTTAAGGGATTGACAGTTGTCATTGACACGTGCTGCAAAGGAAATTGCCTAAATGAAATGTGTGGGCATATCCTTTTCTTCCTTTTTGCTCGACTTTTCTCTTATCAGATTAATGAAAATGTTGCGTAGTACGTCAAATGATAAATATTTGTAGTTCCCAAACTATTTTCAAATAAATTGCTAATTGCAATTTAACTGAATTGTTAAAGCTTAGAGCAAGTGCCGCAGGATGATACCACTTACAAGTGTGTGTAAATTGTAATTTCGCAAATAGTTGTAAATAAGTTTACAATTTTGAAAATTAACTTGCCACATTAATTAATTAAAATTTGTTGTACACTTTGGAAACAACTGGTAAACAGATTCGTACATACGTATACATACAAATATACAAAAGCACATCAATACAAACATACATGCAAACAGGAATACATATATACTTATACACACATTCATACATGCAAATAAATAATTGACGCAGCCACAATTGAATTTGAAATTTTATTTATTTATTTTATTGTTATTTCGAATATTTTCTTAAAATTTCTTGAATTCTTCACAAATTGCAAAAAATATTTATAATATAAACTCTTGCACGAACTCCTTCACCTGCCACAAAGAATTGCCCTACTTGTAGAGTAGTGACACAACATAAAAAAACATGAAAATGAACAACAAATACAAAAACAAACAACTGTACTGAAAATAGAAATTCAATTGTCCTGTCTCGTTAGCACAAGTGGGTGTATTTGCTTTTCTTTTTATACTCCTCAATCGACGTTACGGAAAGGTAGATTTAATTTTTCAGCTGGTGAGGATTACACTCTTATTACTTTTACAATTATAACAATTCCGTTAGTTCGAAGTAAACTTAAACAAAATTTATAAAGTTTCATGTTTAAGAGTTGAAGCGTATTTTAACTTCGGATTGATCACAGATAAACTCTTTTTTGTCTATGTGTGGATTGGCATTGTTATGGGCAACGTGTGAGTTGCTGTGTTCCAATTTAGAGCGGAAGCTGTTTTACTTTCAATAACAACAACGACAAAAAATTGTACAAAACCAACAGCAAAACAAGTTGATGGAGATGACCACCAGCCGGCAGTTATGTCCTGTTGACGTTGCAACTAACATTTGTTTTTTATCTGCTTGACCTCTTACCGCTTGCGAAGAACTTAAACAAACTAAATCATAGTTTTAAAACTCTGGTACAGATGTTTACTTATGTGTACTTATGTGATTTCATACACATCTATTCAAAGTCACTTCAATATAGAAAATTGCTTTAGAAGTTCAGCGTTATGGTATGGCAATTGATAATTACTGCGAGCCAAACAATGTTCTTTAATTACTCTATATAATCCAGTTTTGTAGGCATATGAACAATTTAATATAAAATTCTGTGTTATACTGGACCAGGTCGGCAATTAAGACTAATTAAAACTGAATATTTCATACCCACAAAATGCATAATTGAATGATTAATTTAAAAATGTAAGTTACCATAACTGTTATTTCGCACAATTTCCTGTTAAATATGTTGATGTGTTTGTTTGCACTCGTATTTAGCACATATGGCTTTTTTCAGAAACATGCAAGTTGCTCCGATTTTTAAATCACTGATCTCAAAAGTTTTGTCTGGGACTCAATACTCAAATGAGGTTCGTCTATATCAGCTTGACTAATTAGCATTTGCTTTGCCAGCCTTCGTCATACTTTATCGCTTTTCTGAGAACGTGTATGGACGTCGTTTATGTTTGTACTTGATGGTATCCAATTCTGGTCACTTCATCAGCGTTTTATTTAATAGCGCTCGCATTAAAAGCCTCAGCATTTGAGTTGCGCACAATAATTTTGCGTTTAATGCATTTCCGTTTTGGTTAAACGTCTTTTATGAGCTGTTATATGCATTAACGTTTGTGGTATCAAGACGACCTTGTAAAACGGTCAATAGAAGAAAATGTAGATTAACGTCAGATTATAATATAAACTTAAGATAACATAAATTTAAGCTTAATAGAGCTAGGTTAATTTGCTGCAAAAGTGTTGCCTATTTTATGACGTTTATTCCAAGCAGTCTATTCTAAGTCGAGTTTTAGCTAATGTTAACTTTGACAATTGTTTTTGTTATCAAGTATATGTCTCAAGTGAGTTGAACTCTTTGACATGTCGTTCCAAAGTCAGGCGAGACTTTCTGATGTTCGTTTTAATTTTATATTTACTTTCGTATTTATTCGACTATGGAATTTGGTTTGCATTTTGATTTGTAACAACAATTTAAATAGAAAAAATGTTACGAGTACTTTTTCTTTTTGATTGCATTACAAGGAAAAGTTATTACTAGAATAGTCTTCCAGAAACTACTCCAAAAGTAAAATCATCAAAAGAAATGCATTTTTAATAGGAAGTACTTCATAGCAGGCTCTGCAGAAGGCAGTTCTACTAAAGCAAAGTCCGATTCAATTTTCAGAAATCGGTTTGAACTCAGAAAATATTTACCAAAGTGTATGTACATATATACTATAGTCAAACAACCGCACAATTAAGATTGTATGACATGCTCTGCTGCTGTGCAGACAGCAGAAAATTGTTTACAGTAACTGGCCAGCCGAAGTAAACAACATTGGAGCTGACAATGCCGGCACGCGTTTTCAATTGAATGTATGTACGTGGGTGTGTAAGTAACATACATACAACCACACGTTCCAATTTCGGGTTTCAATTTCCCTGTGGCTGTCTTGACAAATTCGTTTTGCACTCTTCTGATTAAGGTTTCAGCTACAGTTTGTCCGCAATTGATTTCACAATTATGTCGAAATCTTACTTTGTAATTTCGATTTCCCAGCATACAAACCGAGATAAAAAAAATGTTGTATGATCCACAGAAGCTGTTCGTAAATTAAATTAAAGACTAACCAAAATATTTAGAACTCTCCCAAAAGTATGTCAGCAAAAAAATATTCGCACATCACACACGCAGGGTCACGTAAGGAATTCCCGCAAGGGTTAACCGGCTTGCAGACATAAGACACTACTCACTCGCTTTGACAAAGTGTTAATTGCTATAAAAGACAAGAGAGAATGGCCGACCCGCAGCTTGATGCCATGATTGCGGCTGTGAATGGCTTTTAGGTGCTCTTTCACCAGGACACACTTTTTTCATGCGAAAAAAAGCTGCTGACATCGAATGCGTAGCATGGCTTTAGGCGTAACTGAGTGAATAATAACCAGCGATTATTTGCGAATCAACACTTTTGTCGGCGGGCTGACTGGCTGGCTGTGTATGGTGTTGGTATACGCGACTGGGTTACATTTTACACTATGAAACATAATTTTTTCGTTTTTATTAATTGTTCAATTTACCAAAGGTTAGAGAAAGCAGAATTGATGTAACAAAATAATATGATAAAATTTTATACAATATTCTGTAAGAAATTCTATATATAAATTTATAAAAATCAATGCAAATGACACCTTACATTCGTGTTGCACAGTGTCATAACAATTGCGCACACGGTCGTTACGTATTTTGTCTGCTATTTGACATCAACTGGCTGTAGACCGCCATGGGCGTGTCATGCAAACAATGCTGCCAACCCATATGAAACCAATTATTTCGTAAGCGTAATTAACAGTCTGCCATGTCTTTTAACTCAGCGGGTCACATATTGCGTAATATCGTTCAGAGTGTATGGCGACAAGCGTCGATGATAGGAAAACAACTACAACAACAACCAAAAAAGGTCAATTAAATAAATCAGTTAAAAAAAAATAGCTTACAGTGAATACAAAAGGACATAAATTTTGCAATCGGTAAATTACTCCACGACAGAAAACGCTCACACCCGGATGTCGATGTTCTTTAGTGCGAGAGCATTGAACTTGTATGCGAATTGGGTGTGGCCAGTTCAAAGTACTTCATACATTTTTTTTTAACAGATGCAACATGAACATTTTCAAATTTAAAATCGAAATTTATTACAAATTCTTAAAATTTCTGAAATTTGACTTTTCTGAATAAGTTTTTTAAATTATAATTTTTTTTCAACTCATCTCAATGTTTAAATTTTGGTGAATTTGTTTGCCTACAAAGTACTGTGCACGAGCTGTAATTTAATGTGCAATTAATTTTCAAAGCGAGCGCACAGCAAAACTTTTACAACTTTCAGTTAACCCACATTAAAAACATTTCAAGCCACTTAGCCGGATAGATAAGCCGCCGAGCACATTTTAAAGGTTAAGTTACTTTTGCATTAAAAAATACTTTAAAAATTTAACAACAAAAACAATTAAAGAATTTTTCGAAATCGTAAAAATGCTTTTTTTATGAAAAAAAAATGATTTCATTAACATTTTAATGGAACCCTCATTAAAAACAAAGAAAACACAGAAATACAAAAAGTTTTACACCTCGACTGGGTAAACCTCGCCGGGCAGAGTGTCCAACTTTGTCACGTGACAGCGCGTGTTTATTTAGCGCGGCGGGTGGGGACCTTGTAAAATAATAATACACATACACATACATATATATAATTATGGCGAAGCGCAAAAAGCACTTTATGTGCCAAATGTAAAATGCGGAAATTGTTTAGAAAACTTTTAAACGCTTTAGGGAATTATTTTTTCAAATCTAGTGCCATTTGCCGGCGGCTAACAGGCGGAAAGCTCGTTGGAAATGTATGTGTGTGTGTCGTGTAGCCATAAATGTGCTTTAATTTATTTTATGAACTTTAATGGTTGGTCTACTGCTTCTGACCACAAGACTTAAACGTTTAATTCGCCCACACACACAAGCAGTGAGTTGCTTTGTTTAGTTGTTGCTTTTTTGTAGCATTTGACACGCAACAAAGACAATTGTTTTTTTTTCAGTTCTTTGTTTTTTTCATAAATTCTTAAAAGTATCCGAGAAAAGTATCGTTTATTTTTGTTGTTTAACGAACACGTGCTGGCCATTTATTCAGAAAGTTCAAAGTGCCAGTGTAGGAAGCCACAGGCTTGGTGAAAATTTTCAAATGTGTCAATGTGAATTTAAAATTTATATACAAATTTTTAGGTGCATCATTGCTCTAAAGCTTTAAATTTACATTGAATTCAATAAACGTCTTAATAACGTTCAATAGTCTCAATGTCTCAAATGTGTCGAGAAAATAATTATTTGACTGTTGGAAGCGACAAGAAATCAGCAAGAACTTTTGTGATAAAATTGCGAAAATGATTCCATCAAAAAGTTTGAACTCGAATGTGTCAGTGTCATCCTTCAACAATGTATCGGCTCAAAAGCTATTTATCTATATTAAATTATAAAAAGTGACACTGACAAGGGAACGGAAAAGAAGCGTTGTCTAGGTATGCGTTTAGTGTGTTTATGTTATGAGCGCCATGACAGTCGAACACATGAACACAATCACACACTGACTTACTTAAAATTCATAGTGGCATTCTTGGCGGCTGTGTTATGCGCATAAATACTACAGCATGGAACAATGGCATAAATGAAGACACATTTGGAGCACATTAAAGTAAGACTCGACAGTCAGACACATTCAGAATATAATTGTTTTTTTTTTTGTGTATACTACACACTAGAAAAATTTGTATAATAAATATAAGGTGCATGGGAGCCAAAACTTAACAGTTTAGTTTATGCAAACTTTTCCAAAGAAGCAGATGTTCAAAGGTAAGGAATTTTTCGTGGCACGATAACTTCACATGGACTTGCGCGAATTTAGAAATCTTTATTTATTTATTCATATTTGCTTGTATTATTAAAATTTAATCGGCTAGCTAGTTTGCATAATTTTCCCATGTGGCAGCTGCCGCAGTTGCACGATTTTCCTTTAGTTTGCACTAAGGAGATGCGCTCAGTGTCTAAAGGTCACAAAATATGCAAATAGTTATAGAGTTTCATTTGCTTTGATATTAGACTACGGCGACGATGACAGTGTGCCAAATTAGATTTTTATATTAGCAGCAGCAGAATTTTTTTTAATATCATAAAAGAATGCGTATGTAGAGGAGTCGCCTTTTTAATTAAGTCTATGGTTGAAATTTGCAGCTGTGCGCAAAACTAGAATCTTAATAATTGTTAATGAATTTCTTTCATTTTGTAGCGAAAATGTCCTCTGATTAAAAGTAAATTTTCAATTTCATACCGTGTATTCTATAGTCAAAGCTGACAAAAGAAATGAAAATGTGAACATCAACAACAATAATGAAAGACAACAAAGAGAACAGAACAAAGCAAATAAAAGCATGCCCAAGAATTTTATATGTACCTTTAAGGCGATTTACACATAAAACATACGAACCAAAAAAATATTCCGAGTATTAATTAATTTTAAAAATCGTATGCGTTGTTATTGTTGTTGTGTTGCTGCTTCTTAAATGTGATGACTCGTGTTTTAAAGCTGGCATAGAACTGACAATAATTTAATTCTATTTAAAATGTTACGCTAGCTTCCCTAACAATCCTCAAAGTCAGCAAATACTGAGCAATAAATATCACTCATACGACCCATGCCAAAGTGTAAACAAAACTACTCACACACACACCCACACACAATTGGAACGAGAAAATAACATCAAATGAAAATGATTCCTTAAAGTTTTCTGCGGTTGGTTAAGCTTAAAACTCATATTAAACGGCAAAGAAAGGCTGATGCTCTCAGGACGAAAAGTCAAACTTAGACACGACCGCAACCACAACAACTGCCAAATTTATTTAAAGGCCAACACAAAGTTTTATGCTTCTCATAAGTTCCAAGCGAATTTAAGGATAACTCGTATTTATCCAAAAAGAAAAAAGAAAACAAACAAAATTATTATAATTTGTCTTGCTTTAAGCCAAAGTTCGCACATTGCTGACATTTATTTGACATTGAAGTAATTGCGCCAAACAACTTCCAGTATCTTATCATATTTAAAATACATTTTATTATTATATTTGATTTATAATATTTTGCCATTCAATATTTCAAACAAAGTTTGCAGCACTTTAATAAAAACGCTTGTTTTTAAATTCACATGAAAAACTCTTTCCTACTATTTGTACTCGTAGTCTTCTCCTACACATGCTTAAAAACTTTTTGAGAAAATTTACATCAGGCAAAAATGCGTTTGTAGTGGAGCATGCAGGCAAGGCTAACCGGGGAAGACAAGCTTAAGATTCTAAGTTGGCTTCATGAAGAAGTTGAACAAAGTTTAAATAGTTTCGCAGCTGCTTACGAAAATTTGCATTAAATAGCTGCACTAAAGCTGCATTTTTGTGGCTAGATCAAAGAGTTTGTCTACCTGCTTGCTAATTTTTGCTCTACTCGGAAGATGATTTTTGACTTAAGTTTTGCAAATAACTTCGACGTCAGCGTTGCTTACTTTGCGATGTCAAAATGAAACAAAAATTATAATTTGTTTATCACATTTTTGAAATATTTTTGTAGTAGAATTTATCAAAATTAAAGTTTTGTTTTTGCATTGAAGTGTTATTTGTAGAAATACTGGAAAATAATAAATTAACCTTACTCTTCCAGATTTTATAATTTCGATGTTCCAAAGGTATTCTCCATCTGACCCCATACTCCCCCAATGTATTTAAACCTTCCAATACCTTTTTCTCATTTTTAAAAGCATGAAATTTTCCTGCTTTTTTAAGCTTTTCTGCGTCCAGTTGGTAAAAGGAATCATTAGTCTCAATTTCTGATTACAAGTTCAAATGTCTTGTGCAAACAAAAAAAAAACTCTTCAGAGCTACGAAAATTTTCCATTCACAATTTCGTTAAGCGTGATTTTTCTTTTGTTAAGCAAATGAAGATTTAAAAAAAATGTATAACGATAAAATCGTGTGCAAGTTGGCAACACTCGTCACCGCTAAACAGGAAATACGCTCCAGCTGGTGCGAATGAGCAGCCAGGATATTAAAATAATATTAGAAGTATTTAAAAAAAAAATAACACAGAAAAAAACACAGAAAAAAAAGAAGAAAAAAGTAAAAAAATTTTTTACTTATATATTTTTGTATTTCCTTTTTTTCAGAAAAAAAAAGTTTAGGCTGACCAAATTGTTTTCCACGCCAGCAACTTATGATTGCAATTGATACATTTGGTAAATAACAAATAAATACAAACAAACAAAAATGGAATAACGAAAACTTTTCAAATTATTTCGAAACTTTGCAGCCACGTGTCCGACTCTTAAGCGCCTCCAAAACATTCGCCAAATTTTATTCCACTTTGGGATGGTACAAACAAAACAACAACAAAAGATGAGAAAAAGTTTTCAATATCCAATGCGTATTTTAATTAATTTTATTAGTGCGCCGGATTGAACATTTCTTTCGCATTATGGCCCCGAAATGCCTTAAAGCCAAATTCAAAATCGTCGCAAGATTTCAGCGGGCAGCGAAAGGGCAAGGCAAGTTGAAATCAATCAGCGCCGTTCGACTGAAAACAAATAAACAAACAAACAAATCAACATGTCAAACAAGTCGCGGAGGCTGTCGACTTCCAGTGATATTAAGAAACAAATGAGCGTTATTTTTAATTGAGAAAACATTTGAAGTACAAATTGGATATTTGTTTGCTTAAGTTAAAAAAATGTTTCTCGAAAATGTTCTTTGAATTTTTTCAGACAATTTCAGTAAAAACAATACGCGACTTCTATTTAATTTCATTAATTTCTTGAAAAACAAACACCAAATAGGGCAAAAAAAAGCATGAAAGGAAAGAAGAAAAGTTAACCAAGTCCAGTTGTCGTTAATAAAAATTCATTTAAATTTTATTAAATTGTACAGCGAAATGAATCATTTGCATATCGTGTCGTATGAGTGACTTTGAATGGAATTTTCTGAATTTATGGTTCACAAGATACCACACGTATTGTTTCTTTTTTCTATAATAATAGTTTTGCAACATTGCCATGTTTTTATGACCAAATTTCAACATTTATAAATTGCAAACATTTCCGAAAAAAAACACAACAAAAACAATTCTTTGTCTGCACCAAAACTGTCAAGCAAAAAAGTGCGCCACTTCATTGCTGCGAATAAATATTGACACTGCATTTATTGCAAACATTTTCATGTACATACATACATACATTGGCAAGGGGGATCGCATTTTTTCCGGGAAAACAAATTAAATGCACATTTTTCAATCAGCAGCAAAGGAAAAAGCGCAATTTTTTTCGCAGCTATTTGTGGCTATTTGATGTATTTCATACAATATTCATTGTTGGCACACAAGCAACATTGTGTTTTTTGTTTTTTCTTATTTAAACATTTAAGCGTTTTATAGTTATTAGTGTGACATTTACATGTTCACATATACTCACAAAATTAAGCACATTCACGTGTACGCTTCAAACGTTTATTAAAACTGGTATTAAAAAATTAAAATTTAAACGAGACAAATTTTGTTCATACTCACGCACAAAGTTGCCGGCCATTGGAGGGTATTGTAAATATTTATAATAAAATTAATTAATTAGATAAAAAAAACATTATGCACACGTGCACAAAGTGTTCATATGTGCATGTACAAAAAACTATTTATAAACATACTAACAAAAATGCAAATGTGTTCTGTGCTTAGTTGACGGACTTTATGCGTGCTCATTGATTCAATGGAATGAACATTCAATTTTACAACAAATTTAAGACTATCTTTTATTTGTTAAAAAACTACGCGCTTTTGGTTCTTAGGGTCAAATTAAGGAGCCTTTATGACATTTGCTTATGATATAAAGAATACTCAGAAGAACTTTTCCAGCTCAAAAAAATCTCACCTACATCTCTTTAAAGTAAATTGCAATTTGCACCCGACAAAGGAGCCATCAACGAATGTCATCGCTTGTCGAAGTTGTCCGTTGCAACGATGTGCTAATTGTTCTTTTTTTCTTAGAAAATACTGACAGCAATTGTCAGTCACTTAAGCAACCATTCCATCAACTCAGCAGCTCAATATTCTCACCACACTCCAACCTCACAACTACGCCGCAGGCACTCAATAATTATGATTGGCATAAATGCTCGCGGCCGTGCGTCGCCATTCCACAAATTATTTCAATTGATTCATTAAATGTTGAATCAATAAAACTGACAGTCACGATACGCCCCCAAACCCAGCCACAAAATCAACTACCAAATCTGGTGTTAATGCACTCCGTATTGGCTTTTATGAGTTGGCAATACTTTTTTTTACTTGTCTGCCATAAGTTGAACAAAAGTTGGCGCAAACTTTTCAAATTTAATCACCGAGTGAAGGCGATTATTAATCGAGCTCAAGGGTGCTTTAGGCAAGAGACACTGTTTATGTATATGTTTATGTGTGTCTGTGTGTGGCTATGTTTGTGTAGTGAAATTGACCATTTTCGTTGCTCGGGTTATGGTTTATCAAATCAGACAAAAGACGACCTAATCAAAAAAGGAAAGGAAAGGAAATTGATTAAACGAACTTAATCAAAATTTCGGTGGTAAATCTTAATTTTATTAAAAAAAAGTTGAAAAAGCTATTGTCACACCTTTATCAGTGATTACAAAAGCGTGTTTGCTGCTAGTTGTTTAAATAAAAAAATAAAATAAAATAATCAGTTGAAAACACTTAAAACTTAAAATAATTAAATTCTCAAAATTTTAGTTTGATATTTCATTTCAGGACTAAATCCTTTATAACTCTAACAACACTTTAATTAGCACAGAGAGCGCAATTAGCGTAATTAAAATCACAAAAAGCACGACTGCATTTGCAACTGGCGACCTTGAAAGGTAATTAGCTTTTTGTAATGGCTTGTGTTTGTTGTTGGTAGCTTTGTGATTGCAGTAATGCAATTTCAAATTTCACATTTAATTGAAGTGATTCCAATACCGTGAGATGCCAACTTTAATATTTAAATATGACAAAAGCTTTGCGATTTTTTTTTTATTAAGATTAATGTAGTTACCATTTTGTTTCTGGAAAATTAAAGTTTTTCATTTTACAATTGGCCATAAGATATTTTATCGGATTCAAGTCTTATTACCAATTAATTAAATTTGCTCTTGAGTTCGTTCAAAAGTGCATCGCAATAAATCGAAAAGTTGTTTTTTGTTCATTAATTCAATGACTGCGCAAAACAAACTGTCAAATTAAGTTAAGAGAAATCGTTCGTTCAGCGTTTCATCGATTCCATTATTTAGTCTCGTTGTCATTAACGCTCGCTATCGAGCAGCAGTCGTAATGGAAAATCAAGCGAACATTTGTTTTTGAACTTTTTCGCGCGCTCTCAGCGCAAAAATTTTATAAAATTCGAATCGATTCGAGATTCGTGACGATAGAATTAAACAGTTGTGTTCATTTGGCTAATTGTATACAATTACGGATATTTAAGATATTGTTGCTGTTGGTGTAAATTGACAAATGCACTGTACACATCCACTTCAGAAGTGACACAACTCAAAAAGTTATATTTAAATAAGCAAAATACAATTTTCTACTGATATATAAAAACAAAATGTTTAATTCAACCTAAGACATATTTTCTAAGCATTTTCTTTAAATTGATCCGTATTCCATTGTATTTGTAGTTTTAAAATTTTTTTGATTAAGCTAAAATCTTTGACAATTCGAGGAGCATTTTTTAGATACAAGTTTTTTATTTACTCGTCAAATAGTTCGAGATTAACAAGAGCGTTTTTCTCGGTTTTTATTTGCTCAGCGAATGCAGTCATCCGTCGTTCGTCGATATCTCTCTCTTTGTAGTTGTAGATTTTGATGCAATTGGAAATGTCTTTTTGCTGCTTTCTCTTTTGTTGGCCACATCCTTTGATGTGTGCATATAATTAGTATTTTTTTTTTTTTTTTTTTAAATTTCCCTTTTGTTTTCCAAACCAAATGCAAAAACTTCGTCTGGCATTTTCATCTCATAGATACTTATTTTTAGAATTGCTTGTAAACTTCAATTGTCGTTTTATCTTCGTTTGACATACATGTAATGCATGTAATTTTCAACAGAAATGTTTGCTGTTGGGTGTAAACAAAATTACATATCTCTCATAATGTTACCTTTAGCTGAATGTATTTTCAAAGACGCTTTCGCCGCCATTAAAGCCACAAATAAACGCATTTACCTCGCGTTAAGTAGATGCAAATTGCTTTTTCAAATCTTTTGCTTATCTCGCTGACTGTTTGATCTGATTTTGTACTTATTATATTATTATGTTTTGTTGTTTTTTTTTTGCTTTAATATTATTTTGTTTACAATTCTCAGAAATTATTTCGCATTCATGCGTAATGGAGCAAAATGTTAACCACACACGAACAGGCACACTCTTGCGAGGAAGACTGAAATGATTCGTATAAACTCCGGTAAGCCTTATTACCGTGGTTTTGCATATAAAGTTCATTAAACCCTTTCAGACCTATTGCTCCACACAAAAATAAAAATACAGAATATAAAAGAATTTTTTAACATATCATTAAAGTCAGGTAACTGATACAAATGAAATTAATAAGTGGGTTAAACTAACATCTTCTTTAATTATCACTCTTTAAGACTGATAATTGCATTTCTTTTCTGAGAATTGTTTCCAAATTTTATATATTTTGGCCTTATATAATTTTGAATAAATATAAAATAAAACTGCTTTAAGATAGAGTTCAATTATTAAATAACTTATTTATTTACAAAAACGCAAATTTTTCTTACATGTAATGTTCATGCCCGAAAAGGTTACATCTTTGAAATCCGCAGCCGCAGCACTTGTTGCCGTTCAAACCCGCTACCGCTTATAAATAAACAAATGCTAAATTTATTAGCGCCAAAAGGACGATAAACTTTTATGGTCGATCAGAAGAACGCGGCTTCAATTACATCACATGAGCGTAAAGAAAAATGAAAAAAAAGACGCCTAAAGTGTCTGTGTATGTGTATGTGTATGTGCTTTAAACCACAACAATAACAACAAAACATCAAATTGAAGAACCACGCTACAGACAACGCGAATAAAGGTGCTCAAAGCAAGATGAACTGAGCGAAGAACAAAATTCTCTGGAAAATATAAGAAAATTAAAAACTTTAAATTTTACAAATATGAAATTTGTTTTAATTTCCATAGAATTTTTTAGATCCAAAAGAAGTTTTTAGATTTTTTAATGTTTTTTCAGTTTCCATAAGGTTCGCAAAATATGAACATAATATTTTTCTATTTTTTTGTAATTCGATCAAATTTTGCACACTGTGCGCAGTCTGTATCAGCGCATAAATCACACCGAGTTGCCAGATTGTGTGTTTTTATATTGTTGCTAAAAAGATCTCCGAAGCTGGTGTATATAGTACATATACATGTATGCGTGTTGTGCCACACAGTGTACGCCTGCCATATTATCCCTTCAAGAAGCATTTTTCGTTTATTATCTGCTTTCCAGCACTTTATCACATTGTTGTTGTTTGTTGTTGTTGTTGTTTTTTTCAAGAGCGCTCGTTCCTTTTTGAAACTATAACAATTCAGTAAACTTAAAACTTATTTTCTTCGCTTTGTGTGTGTAAAAGTTTTCAAGCGTCTTCTTTTCCATCGCAGAAACTTTCGTCATTAGACACACACACAATAATGCACACACACTCACACATAAACATATACTCCTTACGAAGATCCTTTGTCTTGTGACATGTTGGTGTTTGCCCTTGGATATTATCCTTATCATCATTATTTCTGTTTTTTTTTTTGATTTAGTAGCAGTGGGGCGCCTTGCTTACTCGTCTGTGGCATGCGTATCCTGACGCTTATCCTGACGCAAATATCCCGGCAACCGTTTGACAGTGATTTTGACTGCTTTACTGCGAATATTATTTTTTGCTTATTTAGTTTTTAACGGCCTTTGGCAATACAAAAGATTCGCACCTGCAAATGTCGCCGCTGATGGTGCACACTGTATTGCTTTAAAATTAAATTACAAAAAAAAAACCTTTTATCTAACAGATATTGGAATGAATACATTTTAGTAAACAAACCAAATGTAATGCTGTGCTCCACCGCTGACACCGTTACGACACCATAATAAATGCAATATCAGCTTAGTTCCTTATCACGCCGCGCCTAATTTTGTTTGAATTTGAATGTTTCGCTTTTGTCAGCGTTTGGCAGGATCACGATGCGGTTTGTTGACTTTTCGGCTGAGTGCTAAGATACACATTTACTTCTGCGGTGTTGTTGTGTTTTTTCCATACTCTCTTGTGTATTTGTTATGTCAATTTCTTGCGGTCTCTGTGTACTTGAGCTGATTTGGTTTCACAGGGAAAGTTCTTTAATATGGCGTTTTACTTGGCTATTGAAGCAGACATGACACTCATATAAATACTCGTATACATACATACAAACAACATCACTGAATTTAATGGAAACGAATATTGCGCAAACTAGATTTCTTGATTAAGCTGAAATATCATATCAAAAATTCAATTAAATCAAATGATTTATTATTTCAATATTTAACATAAGTAACATATCTATCTATCTATCTATCTATCTATCTATCTATCTATCTATCTATCTATATATATATATATATATATATATATATATATATATATATATATATATATATATATATATATATATATATATATATATATATATATATATATATATATATATATATATATATATATATATATATATATATATATATATATATATATATATATATATATATATATATATATATATATATATATATATATATATATATATATATATATATATATATATATATATATATATATATATATATATATATATATATATATATATATATATATATATATATATATATATATATATATCTATCTATCTATCTATCTATATATCTATCTATCTATCTATCTATATATCTATCTATCTATCTATCTATCTATCTATCTATCTTTCTTTCTATCTATCTATCTATCTATCTATCTATCTATCTATCTATCTATCTATCTATCTATCTATTTATGTATTTATCTATCTTTATTTCTATCTTTATTTCTATCTTTCTTTCTACATTTCTTTTACAAAAAGTTCAGCTAACTAATTATCTTACACATATTTATATGCACAACAAAATCCGGTCGTGTACTATAAGCCAGTACAAAATATATTTCAGTGTACATTTAAAATTTCACTTTACCCATTAAACTTTTGCGTGTGTATTTAGCAAAATTTAAATTTTAATTACATTTAAGTGCACCGCAAAAATGTTCATTGGTCCCATTTAAACCATTCCAAAATCAAAAACGCCGAATCACCATAGTTGTTATTGTTGTTGTCATTTTATGCTTTCAAGCCGGACTGCCACATTGTCTGCGAAAAATAGTTTAGAAGCATCAAAAAGCACCACAACACTAATTCAAAACATTAGCTAAGCACACTCAAACCGATACAAAGTTGCACACACACACATGCATTTGTGTGGTATGCAGAATGTCTAAAATAATGAGGCAAAAGTGACACGAGTGCGTGTCACTTGCGTAATTACAAAAATACTCACATAACCATAAATATAGAAGCCATTCGATTGTGTAGCTTAATTTAATTAAAAAGATTCAAAAATATTGGAAAAATTATTTAAACTTACTTTAAAAACATTTTTAATTCTAATTAAGTTGCTAAGGTTCAATTTAGTATCATGAATTTGTATATGGGTGGCACTTCTACTAACGCATACGTATATGTGTAATAACAACCACAAATTAAAGTGTAAAATACGAGCGAAATTTGATCTAATGGTCAGTCGGAAATCAACTTTTGAAATATCGCAGCGTGCAAGCATCACGCCCATAAATCAACGCATATCGTAGCATATGTGTCGTTGCTATAGCTCGAGCCAATAATTTCTGCTGAAAATGTATCGGTAAACGTTTACGAAATAAATTAGCGTAACGTGCGGCTCTGCATTGCACATGCCGCATCGATAATCGTAATTTATCTCGAGCCGACTAAGTAGCCACATCAGGCTCGCTTCAGTGCCTCAAATGCTGCCTCAAAATATATGCACATAAGTTTACTTTGGCTGATTTTACGGTCAAAGGATTGGATTGTGTTAATATTTTATATTTTAATTTGTTTCACTTAAACGCTGGAAAACGAATAATAATAATAATAATAAAGAACCATTTAGCTAACTGATTTTTTTTCCGCACCTTATTTTTTTTACACCATGATAGCAATTAGCTATGCATGCTGAATTGTTCACCACTGCAACATCACCACATTTGAGATGAATTTAATTGTGGCAAACACTTTCTTTTATGTGGTCATTTACATCTAAATTGGTTTCATTGATGACCACAACAAATATTTATTTTCGCATTATGTAAACCTACTTTGAGACTCTTCATACTCAGTCACATCCCATCTTTCTGCTGCAGTAGAAGTACTTCTACTCATTTACATAATTTCATAACTGCAAATAATCGTCACACACGACCATGCCAAGAAAATTGTCAAACAAAATATTCAAAAGGCAAGAGAGAAAGAACTTCATGACCTTATTCCAGGTCCAGCACGTAGTCAACTCAGCTTATGATACTCGGTAGCTGTGCGGACAAATTGAATTATCATGCAGTGCGAAAGTGGAAGCTTCATAATATCGCATAAATATAGATTTTCCGCTGATAAAGAAACAAACACTGGCATATATGTAAATAGGAATCTGTGTATATATTGTATTAAGATATATTTACGTATGTACATACATTGACACTGCCACTGACAGTGGCATGAAGAAGAGAGACTGATGAAATTCTGCCCGAAAGGATTGACTAGAGTCACTTGTGGGTAGTTGCAGTACTTTACAAACAAATTATATATATACTTACTAATTATAAAATTTAATTATTTCGATATAAAAGATAGTTGAATTGTAAAAGGAAAAACTAGTTTTATTATTATTATTTTAAAAGATATTTAAAGTTCAGCTTGGGAAATGTTACCAATGATTATTTTACAAACTTAATCTGTAAAATGGTTGACGAATGAAAATAAATAAAATAATGATAAAATTTAGATTAAAGGATATTAAGAAGCATTCAAAAGCTACAAATGTAAAAGCGGCGGAGAGCTAGTTTGGTTTGTGCTTTTATTATTCGAGCCATTTATTATAGTTATAACAACTATAAACAATTTGTATTCAAGCGTTCTAGAATCCTTTTGAGATTTACTTTCATTTTCGCCACGTAAAGCTGAATTTTTTTTATAAATTTTGATGGCACATGAGCTTGTTGTATATTGACTTATTCGCATGAAGCGGATTGTATAATAATTATTGTCGAATTCAATAATTCAAAAAATTGCAAGCAATGCGGAATTAGCAATTTTTTGTGAACAAATACTATGAACTCAAAAAAATTGCAAATAATGCGGAACTAGCAATTTTTTGTAAACAAATAAATCGTAACCGACTTATGAATACAATCAGCTGAATATGCATAAGTAAATATGAAGAATTAGGTCAACCAATGCAGAAGCCGCGATCGATTCTCGGTCAAGCTTTTAGTTTTTATTGGCCTAGGTTAGGAGCGGGTTACGAAGAGTAAAACGTAACCGCTGGGCGTTGCCAAAGATAAGTAGGTTTCTTTAGATTTTGGTTTGGATATGAATCGCAGTCTTCAGTAGTTCGTGTTAAGTGTAGGATCTATGAGCTAGTGAGCTCTTTTATTTTAATAGTAATAAATAGTGATAAATAAAGTAAAATAAAGTAAATTCAAAAAGTGTTTTAAATCAGAATCGCGATAGGATCCTGACATCAACTCATCAACAAGGATCAACATCAATTTATTACAACATTGGCGCAGCCGGTTTTCGAACCACACAAGGGAAGTTTCCAACCACTAGACACGGTCAGTGGCAGCAGCAAGAAGGAAGGATTCCTGAAGTATACAACAAAAGGACAATAAAATGGATAAAAAATTACTGGTGAGTACGTTTTGTGTTTGTAATTAACAAAAAACCGAGCGACTGGTGGCGTTTAACGCCTGCTCACCTACGTAGGTCATTCTACTAACAAATCAAAAATTTTATCAAGGCAAATTAGGAGTTAAAATAACTATAACTCCTTTTTTGTGGGAAATTTGGGATTCAAGAAATAACAACTGTCAATCTTTAAAATATTAAATTGTTTTCCCCCACCAGTGGTAAGAAACAATTTATTTATAGTAAAGAAACAGTTATTTTTATCAAGTGATTTTCCCCCATCAGTGGTAAGAGATTCTTGATAGAATGAAATATTCCATTTGTGAGAAAATATTAATATCGTATTAATATTATTTTGTTTTATTTTTTGTGTGATTTTTATTGTGAGTTTAGTAGTGTCAGTATTTTCGTATTTTTTTTTTGCGAGTTTCTGATTTTCTTTTTAATTAAAATTGTTTGTTGGTTAACACATACTGCAACATTTACAATTTGACTTTATTTTCTTGTTTCTGTTGGAAAATTGTTTTGTAATATAAAAAGGCTTTATATTGATTGAAATTATCTCTTATTAAATAAACAGAAATTTTTGAAATAACTGTTAAATTTATGAGTGATCAAATTAATTAATGGAAGCTTTAAAATCTGAATATTTACAAGCAAAAGCAGATTTACAAAAAGAACAAGAAGAAATTGTGAGATTTGTTGACAAGTTGTGGTCACTTATCAGACATTTTAGTGAGTCAGAACAGATTTTTTTACATTTAAAGGAAAGATTGAGCGTAAGAAAATTAACAAAATTAGAAGAGGCGGATTTGGCTTTAACTGAATTATTTGAAATTTTGGATAATAAAAATTGTGTATTACACCAAGAGAGGGAGGAATTATTGAAAGAGTTAGATAGTTTTAGGAAACAGAACGTGATTTTAAAAAAGAGGTTAGACAAAAATTTAGAGGAGACACACGAATTAGAACGAGAAAACGAACACTTTAGACAGGAGATAGGTTTACCAAAGGACGTTGAATTTAAAAAGGATCTGAACATAACCAGATTAGAAGAGGCAAATAATACAATCAGCGTTTTGAATACAAAATTAATTAATCAACATAAGGAGTTTGAACGGAAATTAGCAGATTTAACTTTGAAAAATAAAATTGTACAACCAACGGACGATTCTAAAATATTCAAAATGAGTTTGGTGAGGATAGCAGAAGAGGTAAACAGGGTGGTGCCAATTTTTGATGCTTCGAGGGCACATGATTTGGCATCGGAATTACACAAATTTGCTATAAGTTGTCGTATAGTAGAAAAAGATCTAAAACCAGAAGATCACCCAGTAATGTTAGATTGTATTAAACTCAGATTGTTTGGTGAGGCATATAATCTTGTGAGGTCATTAGAGATAAAAACTTTAGATGAATTAATAAGTTTACTTAGTGGAGCGTATTCAAAAATAACCATATTGGAAGATGTTCAACAGGAGATACGGCAGGCAGTACAGTTGGAAGGAGAGGATATTTCAAGGTTTGCGAGAAGACTACGTTGTTTGTTTACTTCTGCAAAAACAATTATAGAGGATCGATATCCAGGTAGAGATTGTGATATTTTATTAGAAGAAATAAATACTTCAGTAAAATCATCATTCCGGTTAGGACTTAGAGACCCCACACTTCGACTTCATATAATGAGGTCAAGTGCAAAAACTTTAGGAGAACTAGAAATTGAAGCCAACTGCGCACAAGTAGAGTGGAAAAGATGTCATTTCGGTACGTCTTTCAATAATGAAAAATCGGTTATTAATCATATAAACTCTAAAGAGATGTCGCCAACTATAAACGCTTTTACACAGTTGGTACAACAACAGCAAGAAATAACACAGCAGTTGTATACGATGACGTCACAAAACCGACCGAGTGAAAGTGCAAATAAATATGCAACCATTTTTAGGGGAAACGAAGGATCTCAGTTGCAGCGGAATAATGAAGAAACGAAGCCAGCAACAAAAACTAATCTTTCGGAACCCCATCAATCAGTTCCAATTTGTTCATTTTGCAATAAGGCAGGTCATACACGAGCTAAGTGTTTTAGTCGAGAAAATACTCCTTATTGTAGAGAATGTGGAGAATATGGACACGACCCAGGTCCGAATTGTAGCCAAAAGAGTAGGCATCAGGAAAATCCGCATGGCGCAGGCAATGCACAGAACGTACAGCATTCAGGATACGATAATTATAGAAAAAATCAAAATTATCAACAAAATAAGAAATATGATAATAATGGAAATAAGAATAATGGTTATAATAATACTCGAAACCAAAATAGAGGCAATTATAACAATAACGGTCCGAAATTGTGTTTCTTCTGTGATAAAGAAGGACATATGAAAAGCGAATGTGCAGCCAGAAAAGCCTTCTTAGGGAAACAGGGAAACTAGATGGGGTCCGGACGTTATCACACGACCGGGATCCCCAAAATACTTTAGAAAATGACAAACGAGATAATAAATATAAAAACGAGCAAAGTCCGGTTAAGGCAACTTTGAAAACTGATGTTACGAAAAATGTTAATAAATTGATGAAAAGTAAAAAGTTAATTGAGCAGACGAAAGATGAATTAAATCTGTCTCAGGAAAACCAGGGTACAGAGATAAGTAAACAAATGAAAGATGAAGTAAATCTGGTTCAAAAGTATCAGAGTATAGAGGTCAAAGAGCAGACGAAAGACGAAGTAAATCTGGCTCGGAATAACCCAGGTACAGAGGTATATGAACAGATGAAAAATGGAGTAAATTTGTTACAAAATGATCAGAGTACGGAGGTTAATAAACAGACGAAAGACGAAGTAAATCTGGTTAAAAATAATAATGTGGAGCCCAGGACTCGGGTTCAATTGAAGAAAGTTTCATTTAAAATAAATGCCGGTAATGGCAAAAGTCGAAAAATAAAGTACGAGAAACAAAAATTAAATTCTTGCAGAATCGAGCAAAGAACAATTAAATCTGAGAAAAAGGAGAAAGTAAACCTTATTGAGTATATTAGACCAGCTGTAGGTAATTTGGTACAGTGGCCATGTAAAACTTTGTTAAATATTTTTGTAATGATGTTCGCGATCATTTATTTTTGTTCAGATATAATCTTAAATAAATGGGAAAAGTTGTTGATAAATCCTCCGTTGTATGAATTTATCAAAAATTATAATAATTGTTTGAATAATAATTTCAATACATTTTTAAAATTTTTGACTGCCAGGTTAACGCCAGCAGTGAAACAAAAATTGTATAGTAATGCAAGTGAAAGTTTTCATTCATCAACAAAAGACGTTTATGTGGAGTTACCTTGCAAAGAAGCGAAAAAGGGAAAACTCACATTACTCGTCGATTCTGGCGCTGACACTAGTTTAGTGAAAGCAAATGCCATAAATGATTTTATTGACAAGGATGAAGGTGATATAAAAGATTTGAGCGGAGCTTTTGGAGGACAGGTTACCACATCCGGCTCCATTCAGATTTGTCAATCAGATTGTTCTGATTTGATTTTTGATTTCCATGTAGTAAACTTACGGCAAGGCATACCGGCAGATGGTATACTGGGAAGGGATAACTTATGGAATAAATCGGTTATAAATACGATAACAAAAGAATTAATATTTTTTAATAAATCAGGGAGTGAAATGAAAAAATTCTCGTTGAAGAGATGGAAATCAATGAAAATATCATATTGCAATAATGAAGTAAATTTGAAATCGCGTACGGTAACGGTAGTACCGATGAAAATAAAATCGCGTACGGTAACGATAGTACCGATGAAAGTAAGAACGAAAATTTCAACTTTGGTGATCCATAAACAAGAAATATCACCAAGTGTTTATTTAGCCGAAACTTTAGTTAACAATAAAAAAGGTGTAGTTTACGCTCCAGTGCTAAATGCATCAGAGAACGACGTTGAATGGTGTAATGATTTTGAGCCAGTATTTACCGATTTCAATAAGTACAAAGAAGCGGAAGATAACAATATCATGAGCATGCATGAACTTAAAACAAGTGATCGGATAACTGAATTGTTAAGTAAATTAAATTTGGATTCAAGCCTAAATGTTGAAGAAAAAAATGCGATGGAAAATATTTGTATGGCGTATAATGATGTCTTTCATTTCGAAGGTGACATCTTGACGAGTACAAATGTGTTAAAACATTGCATCGATACTAAACAAGATCAGGCACCAATTAATCAAAAACAATACAGATTGCCACAAATGCACAGGGGAGAGATTAACAAACAAGTACAGAAATTGTTACATGATGGTATAATCTCACCGAGTATTTCGCCATGGAATTCACCACTTTTGTTGGTACCTAAGAAAAGTGGTAAAGATGGTCAGAAAAAATGGAGGTTAGTCATCGACTACAGAAAACTTAATGAAGCGACAATTAAGCAAGTTTTTCCCATTCCTAGAATAGAGGAAATTCTAGAGCAATTGGGACATAGCCGGTATTTTTCTACGCTAGATTTAGCGAGTGGCTACCATCAGGTGATGATGGATGAGGGCGACAAAGAGAAAACAGCCTTTAGCACAGGGCTTGGGCATTTCGAGTTTAATAGAATGCCATTTGGATTAACAGGGGCACCAGCCACTTTTCAAAGAATCATGAATCACATTCTTACAGGGTTACAGGGAATAGAATGTTTCGTATACCTCGATGACATAGTCATTTATGGGCGTAATTTGGAAGAGCACTCCATGAGGTTGTGTAAGGTCCTCGAAGCCTTACGGAAAAATAATTTGAAACTAAATACAGAAAAATGCAATTTTCTGCGTAGAGAGGTAGTTTATTTAGGACATAAATGTTCGGCAGAAGGAGCGCTTCCTGATCCTGCCAAGGTGGAAAGTGTGAAAAATATTCCACCACCAAGGTCTCGTAAACAAGTACAAGCTTTTTTGGGACTGGTTAATTACTACCGTAAATTTGTGCCCGTATTGGCAAAGATGGCCTTACCAATTAATAAATTGTTGAGAAAAGACGTACCGTTTAAATGGACAGAAGACTGTCAAAATTCGTTCGAAGAATTAAAAAAGGCGATAATTTCACCGCCTATATTAATATATCCTGATTTTAATGAAAAATTTTTATTAACGACAGACGCAAGTAACGAAGCGTTAGGGGCGGTTTTGTCCCAGGGAGTCGTGGGAGAAGATAGACCAATTGCATTCGCAAGTAGGGCTTTGAATGATGCTGAAAAGAGATATTCTACTATTGAAAAAGAATTTTTGGCAATAGTATGGGCTACAAAAAATTTTAGACCATATCTTTTAGGACGACATTTTGAGGTATATACCGATCATCAACCTTTGAGAGGAATAGCAAATTTAAAGGATCAAACGTCAAGATTAGCACGATTTAGACATAAACTGTCAGAGTATAATTTTGAGATAATTTATAAACCAGGCAAACGAAACCTTAATGCCGATGCATTAAGTAGAATAGTTAGAGAAAGTGATGATAATATTAAAATAGCCGCCGTAGAGACGAGGCTTCAAAAAAGAGATAGATTAGAAAAAGAGAATGAACTGGTAGAAATTGACAATACCGACGGAGAAAATAAAACGGTGCTTGACACAAGCACTGATGACAGTAGAGTTGAAAATAGTAAAATTTTAGACAGTAGAGTTGAAAATAGTAAAATTTTAGCCGAAAATATAAAAATTTTAACCGATCAAAAACAAATTGAGACAATATTAAAAGACTATCACAATTTACCTCTAGGAGGTCATCAAGGTGCATTGAGAACTTATTTGAGAATACGAGAAAAATTCCGTTGGAAAGGAATGCAAAAACAAATAAACGAATATGTTCGGAGTTGTTCAAAATGTCAGTTAAACAAGAGTTCAAAACTGACCAAAATGCCTATGGTAGTAACCGATACACCGCAACGTCCTTTTGAGAAGTTGTACATGGACATGGTAGGGCCCCTACCGGAAACAACTTCAGGCAATAAAAATATTTTGACTTTTCAAGATGACTTCTCAAAGTATATGGCATGTATTGCTATACCTGACGCGGAAGCAAGTACGGTTGCCAAAGCTTTTTACGACGAGATAGTTACTCGCCATGGCATTCCTGAAATGTTGATTACCGACAACGGTACCAATTTCATTTCGGAATTATTCTCTAACGTATGTAAAACGTTAGGAATAAAAAAGCTTCACATTACCCCGTATCATCCGCAGGCTAATGGCTCACTGGAAAGGAGTCATCGACCTTTAGCGGAATATTTAAGAAGTTTTGTTAATGAAGACGGATCAAATTGGGATCAGTGGTTGTCAGCGGCTATGCATGTGCATAATAACACACCGCATACGTCAACAAAACAATCACCTTTTCGTACACTGTATGGATTTGATATAGAAATACCAACTAATTTGAAACGGAAAAGGGATCCTGTATATAATACAGAAGACCCCGCGAAATTACTTAAATATCAAATTCAAAGGGCACATCAATTGGTGCGACAAAACCAAGAAAAGGCGAAAATTGCATCAAAAGTGCAATATGACAAAACGATAAACGAAGTAAATTTTAAAGAAGGAGATAGGGTTGTTATGAAAAACAACACCCGGAAAAACAAATTTTCTCCAATTTGGACAGGCCCATATGACGTAGTGTCGATAAAGGGACCTGTCACGACGGTGATAAAAATTAAGTCGAAACTTAAAAAAATTCACAACAATCTATTAAAACTATATCATGAATCAACTGACGGTCAGAATATCTAGACAGACGTGAATAATAAATTAGAAGTAATTATAGGATAATATTATTCTATTGATGGGTTAATAATTCAAAATTATTTCAATAATAGTAGTGGTAGCCAATATACAGTATTTAATTGAGACGAAGTATTGTCGATAAAGGGACGTTGTTTAAAATTACTTCAAAATTTAAAATTATGAGATGTTTAAAAACAATATGAAAACAAATTATTTAAAAACAAGTATGTAACATTAGAACGATTTTTTAAAATTACAGCAATTACACATAAAGTGGTAATGCTGTAAACATAATGTGTGGAGAAATAAAATATTAGTTAATATACAAATACGAAATAAATTTTTTATATTTGATTAAATGGTAAAGTAATCGATTTCAATTCTGAAAAGTTCAGCAGCACTATTAAGTAAAAAGTGCTAGCGAAAGAAGTAAACATACCCATATGTATGTATATATGTAGTTATTTAATTTTCAATGTCAAGTTCATGACTTATGCTATATAAGCAGTTTTTGTCGAGCAGAGTTTTTATTTAAAAATATAAAATGTAACAATTATAGTATACTTTTAGGGAGTAATTTATTATATTTTAACAATGATTCATAAATGGTAGAAGTTTAACAAGATACGGATAATACATGAGTAAACAGTACTAAAAGGTTAAAGTACTGGTAAAAAGGAGTAGATGGTAAATTATGTATGATTTTCTAAAAAAAAAGGTGAGTCAAAGCGCACCCAATGGGTTTTAATTTATTTAATTGCAGGTAAATATCATTGACGTTAAGATCTGCAAGCTAGATGATACCAATCATGAGAAACATGGGATGTCGACTCGCTCAAGGACTAGAGCGAGAAACTTAAATTTTGGTTTAAGCCAATAATTATAAGAAAAATACAGAGGAAAAAATATATATATAAAAAAAAGGGTGAAAAAAAAAAAAAATTTATAAGAAAAAATATATGAAATAAAAAAAAAAGAAAAGAGAAAAAGAGAAACAAAAATATATTTTATAAAGAAAAAATAAGGAAAAAAAAAAATATAATAAAAAATAAGTTAACAGAAAACAAAATTTAAAAAAAAGGGAAGAAAAAATTAATAAAAAAAAAAAAAATAATAAACAAAAGAACAATAGTTTAAAAAAAAAGAGAAGAAAAAAATATTGAATTTAAAAAAAAAATGAAAAGATATAAAATATTGAAAATATTTGTAGATAAGTTTTTTTTGATGATATATGATTTCAATTCTTAACATTAATTATAAAATGTTTGTAAATTTCGTCGATGAGAAATTTAAATAGAATGCAATTACAATGGCCACACATATGTAAATAAAAAAAAAAGAAAAGGGGGAAGGGTTAGGAACGTAAAGACGTTAGGTTAATAACGCTAGTTTTTTTTGAAATTTTAGGCTTTGTGTGAGCATTGAAGTTGCATAAAAGTTTTGCATAAGCAGAATTTTAAAATTTTTGGGATTTGTAGAAGTGTTTATTGTGAGAATAGTGAGATAATTTTTAAATGCAAGTCGATTTCGTGAGTTTCGTAAAATTTAATCAGATAATGGTTTAGGTAATTTTTTTTTATTTATATTGATTTATATTTTGTTTGTATACTATAATTTATATCGTATATTATACTATATATGTATGTCCAGAAAATTTTATTTTGACTTATTTAGTATTTTTGAGTAAAAGGTAGAAGCATTTAGTATATTGGCATGATTCGTCCGGTTCCCAGCTTGTGAATCGACGTTGGACGACTACGGAGGAAAACGTCAAATGAGAACCGAGACGACTACCCAAGCACGAGAAAACAACTGTACGAAGTTGAATACAAAGTAAACAACACTGCGAAGATAATACGAAATAAACATCATCACATACTCATTCCACTGATGTCACTTAACTACTAATGATCGTTTGTCGAATGAACTATATTGCCATCCAATTCGAATTTTTACGCATGAAGATGAATCAGAGTGTTCTTACCAATACGCACGATAGCAGCAGAGTTTCCGCCCAGAAGTAACACACGTACCGTTAATATACGTATTTATGGGGCGTTTCATCGAGAATGTACGACTTCGGTATCTAAGTTACACTGATACCTACGTTTGTGTCGCCACAGTAAGAGTCCTCGGGCAGACACCAAAGCACTATGGTTGTTCACACTAGCCTTCATCAACCTGTGCACGAGAACGAGACTACGCTCGACGGTTGTTAACGTTAATCATCAACAACCCGTGCAAGAGCAAGATTTATTACTGATGTCTTCAAGAAGAAGTTTTCAATCTGATCACAGTTCATCACCAATTTGAGAGGTAATGGTTCAACATTGGGTCACAGCATTGAAGGAAGAAAAATTATAGTTGCAGCATGGCAATGAGTTAATCCACTAGCATTAACAATAAACAGTGCTAGGCGGGTTAGTGTCATATTTATTAACGTTTGCGAAAGATGATATCGCTCAAGACTACTTGTTCCGAGATGATCACCAATAATATCACCATCACCAGAGAAGAGAAGAAAAACCCCGATGATTGCCAATTTTAAATAAATATTATTACTATAAATGTACGAAAGAGAAAGATTTTAAGAGTAAAGTAAATACCATATTTAATACATAATTTTTATTGTAACAAATTTAAATTTTCATATTTTAATATTCATATTATCGTTTTGAAATGTAAATGTATTTTTGATTTGTAAAGTATTTAAATGCAACCTAACCACTAGTTGTAGAAAAAAAAAAAATCTAGAAAGAGATTAGTTGGAAATCATTTCATGATTTCTTTTAGGGGGGTGAGGAATGTTGTATATTGACTTATTCGCATGAAGCGGATTGTATAATAATTATTGTCGAATTCAATAATTCAAAAAATTGCAAGCAATGCGGAATTAGCAATTTTTTGTGAACAAATACTATGAACTCAAAAAAATTGCAAATAATGCGGAACTAGCAATTTTTTGTAAACAAATAAATCGTAACCGACTTATGAATACAATCAGCTGAATATGCATAAGTAAATATGAAGAATTAGGTCAACCAATGCAGAAGCCGCGATCGATTCTCGGTCAAGCTTTTAGTTTTTATTGGCCTAGGTTAGGAGCGGGTTACGAAGAGTAAAACGTAACCGCTGGGCGTTGCCAAAGATAAGTAGGTTTCTTTAGATTTTGGTTTGGATATGAATCGCAGTCTTCAGTAATTCGTTTAAAGGTTTAGACATTAAAAATTCATTTAACAATATAGTGCACGAATATAAATAAACAAAGTTAAACTAAAATTAAAATAAAACTGGAGTCCGTTATTATCAACATTGAACAACGAGGTTATAGGAAGAAACAAAGTAAAAACTAAAGAAGTCCACGAGGAAGGATTTTCATTTTATTACAACAAGCTGCCATCTGGGTAGGAAATTAAATTTGTCAGAATGAGCCACTTCTGGTCAAAGAAGAAAAAGTAGAAAGAATATGAATTATGCATATATTATTATAACTGATATTTCAATTTATAAAAAAAAATCACAATAGATTTTTTAATAAATTTAATTAAACTCATTTCAAATTTATAATATTCTTTCTATCTTTGTATTCAACTGACTTTATGCATTTGGGACATACGCCATTGAAATCGCTCAGATTCGCACATGCCCAGCTGACCTACATTTCCGGTCGGAAATAAACTTTTTTAATGAATCTTTTTCCTAACACAAAAAACGATTATTTTCGCACAACAACAACATGTGTTCCACGGTACAGGTTTATAAAACAAGCACATACCCAAAGCGCCAACTAGAATAACAAAACGAAATAACTGAAAAAGCGCAAAAAAACAAGCAAACACAAAATTAACAAAACAAAAAAATCAAAGTTGGATTTGTTGAAATAACGACCGCAACTGGACTTGGATAAAATACTCGCAACAATGAATTCGATCGCTTGGCTCTGATGTCCTTCAAAGTGTCAACGCTGCAGTTTTGTGTGTAGTGGCCAAAAATAAAAACTACTTTTCAAGTAGAATCTCCTTTGAAATGGTCGTCTTCTATGAATGCTAATTTTTGGTTTTATTTCAGTTCTTAACTTTACAGTTTATTAAATTAAGTTTAAGATTTTAAACTAACCATATTTAAAGCATATAGATCTAATCAGATCTGAGCAGATCTGTCAATTGATTAGATTATTTTATATCTGGTTTAAGATCAAATCTGATAAGATATATAAACATTTGCTAAGATTCGATTATATCTTAAATCAGATCTGATCATATATAAATGATAAAATAAAGGATAAGATCAAAACCCAAATATAAACTTATTTAATGAGATCGGCACAATTAACTTATTTGATGATACTAATTCTTTTTTACAAGGGTATGCAGAAATGAAAAAATACAGGCACTGAGAGAGTTAACATAATAAATAAGTTTTAACCCGCTTTGCACAATGGCGTTGATGCCGCACAACTTGTGGCATGCGCAACATTTGAAGCGCCTTTTCAAACATAAAACATGATTTAAAAGTCAACAAGTCAACAAGCTGAATAAAAATGCCAAGAATAAGTGAAAATGCGCAGTTGAATGTACAGTTGCCAGAAGGGAGAAGCTTAAAGAAGTTGGTGGGCAACTATTAAATTTATTCGGAATCAGATCAAATCAAGCGGGCAAACATAGAAACGCCAGCGAAAACAGTTTTGTATAATTAACGAAAATTCCGTTTACGACTCGTGTAGTCCGACTGCGCTCTAATTGGGTATTAAATACTCAGCGTTGTGTGGGCTAACATCAAAAGGTTCAGTTCCAAGTAGCAGAATAATGTTTTTTAATGTTTCTTAAGTAAAGCTTTAAAAGCAATAACAACATTCAAAGAGGAAATTGTTATAGAAAAACTGCCACACAACTTGGTTAACTATGAGTATTGACTTTGGCGGGTTGCCCTCATTAGTTCGCATATTTAATTGGAAGAAAAAAACAGGCGCACAATGGAAGCACCTTTCTAGGCTACTAAACGCGAGGTTCATTTAGGAAATCCTGCTGGGATTAGACCAAATTTAGTTGCCTAAAGCGATGGAAATTTTTTTTATGTAATAATTCCAAGCATATGGCATAATTATTTTTGTTTCGTCACACATTGACCTCGAGTTGAATGAACTTAAAAGGAGACTGACAAAGCTAACAAAAAACTGGACAATTTAATAGGAATTTGTGTTGCGTACTACAGGATATTGCATGTATTTTGTCGGTGATGGAACTCCCAGCGGGATAATCAAAATTTATTATTAGCATTTAGTTTGTGTCATGTGACAGCGAAAATAATGACTTTGGAATGTTTGTTGAGAAGGCAAATGTTTGTGACATAATCGTTTGGACTTTTGTTGGATTTATTATTAACATATAAAGAATATAAATTTAACATGTGTGTGAGATGTTAACTTAAAAAAGTATCTTAAGAATTTACAATGAGTGCTCGGTATTGATCAGTCGACAGTTGGCAAGTAGGTGGTCTAGAGTTCGAGCATTGGCCGAAATATATAAGAAAACAAATTTATTTAAATACAACTTTTCAGTTGATTTTGTTGGCATAACGTAATGTATGAAGGAATACTGAATACAAATACAATTAAAATTTTAATATCTTTTATATGTTCAATGTAAAAACTCATTTCAAATCATTTATAGACGGTATTTTCTTCAGTTAAATTATCCAAATTAGTTTTGCTTCTAGGCAATCTAATTATTGTAAAGTGTGCGCCATACAAATTAATTTCTTAACTCGTCGCTAGAGTCAAAAAGTTCGCTGGGCATCTGTGCACAATTTCCACTTTTTTTTATTTTATTTTATCTCTTTTTTATTAGCGTCTTTCGCATTGTTGACTGCGCGCGCTAATTACTTAATTGCAAGATTCCTTAACGCCTTTGTGGCAGCTGCTGCTGCTTTCTCCGAAGGTCCTTGATTCTAATGCATTGCTGCATTTTAATATACAGAACGACGCTCTTAGTTCTATTTAAAAAACTGTTTCTCGTTTTGTTTTTCGATTTAAAATCTTTGCATCCATCAGCAGATCAGCAAAGCAGAGGCTTTTCACTATTTATTTAAATAATTGTTCATATCGCAGAAATGTACAAAATAAACAAAACCGTTGCAAAACGTTTACAAGTAGCGAAAACGTTTACGAAACTTAATTTTAAAAATCATTTTCTTTGCGTTTGTATCAAACAAACAAAATAATAATTTAAAATCCAACATCAAAGCAAAGAAAAGCAACAAAAATAGAATAAACGGTACGCAAAAATAGTTTAATGGACTACATACATACATATAAACTTGGCCAGAACAATTGTCAATCCGAGCTGAAACGATTTTTTCGAGTCAAGTTAAATGAAAGGGAACATTGACTATAAGACCACAAAGCAGAAATCAACTCAGTTTAAATTGTGGGCGTAAAATCGTAACAACGATTTAACAAAAAACAAAAGACAAACAGTTAGACAATCAAGGAAATAGGCAGCTACTTAAAATGACAACCCTTTGGATATGACAGTGACAATGAAAATGTTACGCTTATGATTTTTTTCAGCAGACATTAAAGCAAGCAACTCCATCGTTGCGCCAAATGAAAATGAAGACTTTAGTGGCGCCATGTGCCCTGCATTGGGAATCCTCGTTATCTGTGAAATTGCAAGACCTAGTGCAAGTATCATCCGTCTTGTAAACTTATTGATTAACTTGCAGTCACACGATATCGTATAAAAATTATATATTAAAGCCTGGCGGTCGTACAGGTTAATTCTTCGCTTATATGTATCTATTAATGTCTCTAGACACATTGTCGGAATTATATACCAAGTACTTCGGAGGGAAACTTTAATGGAACGGCAATTATAATAAATTTTACAAAGGTAATAGTTTCTCTTGGACCCTCATAATAATTTAAAGTTTTAAGATTTATCAAGTTTTTCATGCCGTATAAACGTCAATGCCCCTAGGTAAAAATACCCGTCGGGTAAAAACAAACGCTTTTGTTCATGAATAAACTATAGTACAACAAAGAAATGAATGGGTATTGGAACAGACAATGCATGTTGGCAAGATTTATGGGCGACTTAATATATATATACGAGTATAGTTATATATGTACATAGCGCATGTGCGTGTGTGCATATTTGAATATGAAAAAAAGCATTCTTTGTGGTACAGTTATAGTATACGAGTATGTTATTATATACTTTTGCTGTTCTTTTGTTTGCCGGCGACATTTATGGCCTATTTTTATGTCTAGAAATTTTTGTTGTTCTTCTATCATACTTGCACAACGCCAGAATAGCCCACGCAGCAAACGAATAGGCTGCCATTTTTTCCCCTTTTTCTATTAAAGTCAAGCGCAGATGGCAGCCATCGCTTAATTTGCCCGTTTGTTGTTTAGACCAGCACTTTAGGAAGAAAGGGCTAAAGAAGGCCAACATTCGAAACTATTTACTACGCTGCTTTGCGTGTAGTAAAACAAGAAACTGCAAGCTAAGACTGGGAAAAAAAATAGCACATGTCTCTGCTTCATTTTTTCGGAACCTCTTTTCTGTGTGGCCAGCATATTTATTATATAAATTTAAGAACGGGTAATGGTCATAACGTGTACCAACTTTGGGCTGGGTTGATGCTGCTCCTTTTTTATTACTATTTTCTTTTCGTTTGCCCGGTTTTATGTGAGCTGCATAAATGATGTCAAATTTCCGTTTTCATTGTGATTTTCATTTTTTATCTTGCAGCTTAGCGTTTTGTGTCAACAATGTGTGTGTGTGTGCGTACGGAAGAACGCATTTCTTCTAGCCTCGCTGACATTCACTACTTTTGGGTAAAGCAAACCTATTTTATTGTTAACAAAGTGTTAGTTTAAGTGCGGCAGCCAAACAAGTTGAGGATGAGTTACAAATTTTGTTTGTGCTCTAAACAAACACTAAAACTGGTCGAATACCGTAAAAATGATAGCGTAACTATTTTTATTGTATTGAATTTTAATGTTCACATGTTCACATAAAAGGCCGCGATTCTTTTAGGCCATATTTTCATTGATCCTTTAAGGCTTAAAGTGCATTGGTCTGGTGATTAAAGTATAACTAAGCTTTGTTTGGCTTGATATACCTTCGAGGGTAACAATAGTAAATGTCTTCCTTAATTTTTTGTCTTAAAGATAAGCCTTTAGAAAGCTAATTTTTGTATAAATATTTTTAAATTGTTTTGGAAAATCAAAGCTTTACACTTTAGAACAAATTATTTTTTGTTTTTATTTTGTTTCTAAATATTATATTATTTATTAAAATTCTAAAAAAATAGACTTCCTACTTTGTAATTAAATTACAAATAATTTTAAATACATTTATATAATATAAGCATCACTTGGAGCAGTTAACCAAGAAACCATATACATACATACGTATTAACAAGCAGTCAGAGTGTGCAAACTAGCTCGACCAAGCTCACCAAAACCACCAAAAATATACCAAAAAAAAATTAAAAACGTTAACAAACAATAACGCTCGAGGCATAAGAGAACCTACGAAATTTTTGCCTACAACAAAAATGTAAACATGGTAACAAGAAATAACAAGAGCAAAAAGTTTCCCTTTTAATGGAAAATAAAATCACAAACATTCGGCCACACACACTACACTGGAAAAAATATGGAATTTCAGTTAAACAATTACGAAATGAAAGAAAATTTATTGCAAATTTATTTAAACTAATATTTTTCGAAAATTATAAACAATACAAATTATAAACAATTGTTAAATATTTTTTATAGAATTTTTTATTTTATTTGTTAGTGTACAAATCGAACGAAAATATTTCTCGAAGTTAAATTTCCAATTGGCTACAGAGTAATGCGAAAAATTATTATGGCCAGAAGCAGTTTTCGTTTTGTTTTTGTTTTCAATTTGCGAAATGCAAAAAATTTGAGAGCAGCAAAACAAACCAATAAAAGTTCAAATAATAACATGAGTGACAAAATTTTTTAAATTTTCTTATTGGTGACATACGATGATGAAAAAAAGGAATAAGTAAAAAGTTGCAATGGCTTCGAAGTGCATCTTTAAAATATGCACACACTCACATGCTCATCTAAACAATTTACACACAGTTAAAGGTTTGACATTTGCTGCACAAAAGCTGCACAAGGCGAATGTGGGACATTGTGCCGCTGTGAAGCTTTCAAAGTTTCAAAGGCAGCGATGCGACCAAACATGTTCACAGTCAATTTGCGTTGAAGTTCCACTTTTCTTCTTCTATATCTGTAAACACGAGAAAAGAATTTCCTTCGATAAAATGTTAAATAAATCGTTTAAAAATGCCTTCAATTGCTTTTACGACTGCACTTGCGAAAGAGCACGCTCGAATGGAAGGCAACTGCGATTAAATGTAAATAAAATCTCTGAGAATATCTTGAGTGGTCACGTGTTAAGTGCGTAGAACTGCGAGACTAAACAAAAATCCATTGAGAGTTGGGTATAAATTGAAACAAAGTTTATACTAAAGAAGCTACTAAATTTTGAAGAGTTAAAATAGAAACTATCTTTTTGCAGATATTTTATTTTTTAATTTTGTGAAGCTGCTAAATTTTGAAATAGCTCAATTTATAAATATTTCGACTTCACCTAAATCAATCTTAAAAGTTATAAAAAGTAATTATCCAAAAGATTAAAGCCAAGTCTTCTTGAAAATTGTTGGCCCCTAAAAAACGCAACTCAAAATCAAGGCATAACGAAAAGTGGTTAAGTGCCTTTATTAACACTTCAAACTTGCCGCGTAAATCCCAGCGTTGCGCTTCATTATGTTAAAACGCGCGACAGCTGAACCGCTTCAGAAAATTATTCAATAATACCATTAAAAAAAATATATAGAAAGTAGCGTTCTTTAATAAGTAAATGCGGCGGCTTATGTGTGTGTGCGTGTTCAGCATGGCGTAAGTATTCGTGGAATTTTAAAATTATGCGTATCAACAAAACCAAAAAAATATAAATAAATAAATAAAAAATTAACAAGAAAATGTAAAGGAAAAATGCCAATTTTCAGCATCATCAAACATTTTACATGTGTGTGGTGTATCTCATTGCGGTGGGCAGGCGGTGGCAAAGGCGCACGAAAAAAAAAACTGGCATGTAAATGCCAACAACGCATGGAAATCATTGCGAAATTGTTGAGCCCCGCACATACACCCACTCACACACACACACGTTCACTCAAAAGCATACAAATACAAATTTGGAAACACGTGCACGTGCACACGGGCGTAGAAAAAGTTGGCAATGAAAATTAGGTCTATTGAAATATTATGTACAAAGGTTGGCAGTGTGAGTGCAGATATCAACACACAAACAAATTTATTTTACATATATGTGAACTACTTAAATCTATCTAAAATCGCACCCTCCTTCTAGCTGAATTCCAATCTACGCCCCTGTCCAG
This sequence comes from Suillia variegata, assembly GCA_949127995.1. NCBI lineage: Eukaryota > Metazoa > Arthropoda > Insecta > Diptera > Heleomyzidae > Suillia > Suillia variegata. The sequence continues at coordinate 34,520,294 of OX421846.1, forward strand.
CAAACAAATATTTTTAATATGATAAATCAAATAAAGCTGAAAACACGTCGAACGAATGCAAATTCTGCGTGCCTAAAGCAATAGAAAAATATGTCCAAAAAACATTAAAAAACCAACAAAAACAACCGACGAAAAATAAAATTTGCGTCCTTGTTCGTGAATCAACAAGGACAAGTTCACATAGGCAGTTGGTGTACTGCGCTGGCGGTTACAAGCACGAATGGAAAGCGTTGCTTTGAAAAGTTCACAAACAAAAAAAAACGGTTCACCGCAAAAAAACCTTTTAGCTGCCTTTCGGTGTTTTGTGACTGTATTTGGTGTTTCTGTGTAAATACACGAGTGTATGTGTATTTGTACATATGCGTGTAAGAGAGTATGTGTGCGCCACATTTTTTTTTTTTTCGTTATCGAATTATTTACTTTTGGCTGTTAAATGCGATCGTTCAAATATTTGATTAATTCAAATGGAAAATGTCAAGTTTTGGCCTCTGTCGGCTGCGATGGCGACTTTTCGATTTAATTTATTTTTAGCATTTGCTCAACTTAACATGACAAAGAAAATTTAAATAAAAATCTATTTAGTAATTTTCGGCATGAGGAGCGAATTTCAAATACAATGACTCAAAGTCCTAAGAAATTCTTGGCCAAAAGAAGTCAGTAAATGGATTGTTATGAATCACTAAAGCGTGTGCGCGGTTGTGAATGAAGTGACCATAAATCATTTAAAAATTATGTCTATCAAGCTTGTTATGCCGATTATGCATATTAAGCCTTTTATGTTGATTGTACATATTATGCCTATTATGCACATTATACCTATTACCTTATTATGCCTAGTATGCCCATTATTATGCATATTAGGCTTATTATGTCTATTATGCCTATTATATCTCTTGCGCCTCTTACGCCGATGGAGCCATGGGAGATAAAGAAATCTTTATAAATATATAATCAACATAATCTATTAATCGCATATATTGTAATATATAATTTTTTTAGGTTTCCTCCATTTCCATCAGTTTCGTTTTTCTTTGTATTTCTATTTTTTTTTTCATTTCCTTTAATGCACTTTATTATATACATTGATAATTACATTTTCTGGATATTTCGTTCTGTTTATATCTATACCAATATTTTATTTATACGAAAAATATTAAAGTATACTCCGTTAATAGGCACAAATAAATATGCAATGAAATATGCAGTCAAACAACTTTTGCACTTAGCAATTTCTCGCAGAACCAATCAATGATATCTGCCGTCTAAGCACGAGCTGTATTCAACAACTCGTATAAAGGTTTTAATAACTCAGAAAGTTGGCGTATAACTCCGACCAAACAAATTCGCTCTGTCGTCGAAGAAGACGATTTCCTCCATCCAAGGCAGATAAATAGTTTGCAAGTTGAACCACATGGAAATAAATAAATACAAAAATTGCACGTCTACACGAAACTAAACCAAGTCAAACTTAACCGGACTTAAAGGTTCATCAAAGTCGGTGCACTGTAATAGATTTACTTTCTTTTACCTGTTTTATTTTTTCTTCTTTCTTTTCTTGTGTTTCCACCTTTAATAAGTGAAAAAGTTCAACGCTTGAGGAATAAACTGCCACTTCCTTGACTTGACTTAACGCACGCCAACTTATTAAGCAGCTTTACGGACGATAATTTACACCGTGTTACCCTGCTGGTTTACTGCATTCCCGGCATACCGACTGTGTTATGTTGGGAAGCTAGCGAAAGCCAAATGGATACTCATTTTTCTCAAGCTTCGCCGCACTTTGTTACTTATATTGTGCCATTTGTTGCAGATACCAACCATTTTAATACTTACTATAGATGGCGCTTTCACTTTGTGCAGCCATTGAAATTGTTGTTCTTGTGTTTTGCAATTAAGAGGGCAACTACTTTTCTAAAGCAAAATAAATGTCGGCTATTAAGAAGTTTAATTGATATATATATATATATATATCAAAAGCCGTACTTCCTACAGGAAGTAGTCATGGGCATAAAAATAATTTAAATCTGTGATGAAATGATTGATTTCTTTTGGCTCGAATTTCTTTTGGCTCAAATTGTAAGCAGACCGTGAATGTAATAACCAAGAGACAAATGGAGTTCGAAACTATAGCCACAGAGTTATAAAACTGTATTTAAATAACAACCTCGTCAGAGTGTTTCGATTTCTTTTCTCACAAAGTCATATCCAAAAACAATAACAAAAATCAAACAAACTTTGCCCCCTCCATTGCCGACGGTTTTGAATGTTCCATGTAACATCAACTGATGCCAAGCCAAGTCTGACGTTGTGAACTCTTTAAAGAAATGTCCTGTTAACGTTTCTTAATGACGCCATGATGAGGAATTAGAAGCGCAACAATTGATTACATTACAGCAGACGCAAGTGGAAACCGAGCGAGGAGCGTGAAATGTGATTACATTTGTATGCAAATTCTTGCTTTAAAATTCCTTTCTTACTTTCAGCTCTTTGCGAAGCTTTTGACCGCAAACGAGAATTTTAACGCTTTTATTCACTTCATTTAATGCGATTTAACATAAATTTGCGTTGAGTTGCGTTGCGTTGCGTTGACAACGGTCGTTCTAACCGCTTGTTATTCTTGTATAATGGCGTTTAAGCCCTACAGTCAGCTGGTCTTAATTGTTTGCATATGCTTACTATAGACTTGGACTCAAGCAAATGCTAATCGCAACAAAGCGCCGAAATTCAACGGTGTCGGTCGCTAAGTCTGGTTGATAAGTCTGAATTGTAAGCATATTTTTAAGGGGGGCTGGCAACTTGCAGACGTCACCTCAATACCCAAGATTCGTGCATGACTGGATTTACAGCATTCACGGCGCTTGTGCATGACTGGCTGAAGCATCTTTTGGGGCGTATGCAGGCAAATGGGCAATTATTCATGAATGGCAAATGTCAGTGTTGCCCTTTTTCACTTTCTTACTATATTTGGCGAAAAACTTTTGTTGGCCGCTCGTCGCTGCTTACGAGTATTTATGACTTGGCACAATTATCATAATTTAATATTGTATTTATAACTTGAAGACTTTGAGAAGGACATTAAACTTGAGATTTGTGCTGTTAAAAGGCAGGCAGAATGATGCTGAGCATATTAAACTGTCAAAAAATGTCATTTTGTTGTCGTTGTTTATAAAGAACTTTAAAAAAAAATATTTTAATCATGTAAAACAAGCTTCAGAATTTCATTTCTTCCGACCAGCGATTGCAGCGACCTTTAAGCAACTCCGAGCAACATAACTGAAATTTTTGTTGGTGTGCACGCGATATTTCTGTGAAAGCGTCGAAATGGCTCAACAAGTTGGCAACGACCACAAACAATAAAGTTATGCTGTGGAGCAGGGAGTTACCCTTTTTGAATGATTAACGCGGAAGCGTAAAGTGGCACTACCGAAAAAATTGCCAGACTGATTATAGCCGCTGCTGCTATTGTCGTTGCGACTAGAATCTTTTTTTTACTTATACTATTTTACTTATATTATCCCAGATATAATAAACCGAATAAATAATATTCTTCCTTATACGCTCTGACCTCTGTTTAATTTTTTATGAAACCCTTCAATTTTTCCGGAAATTTTGTTGGCTATTTTCGATCTAACAATTTCAACCTTAATCTTCTTCTTCTACTTGTATTTATGAGTAACGTGAACCGAAAGAGGATAAAATTATTGTATAGCGAGTCATCGAGATTTTTTTTCGTGTTTACAAAGTTGAACTTTCTTCTTTATTTGTATTGACCGAATATGTTTGCATAACACATGGCTACATACTTGTCCAATTTCAAGCAAGGATTAACTGAAATCGAATTGACAGTCGTTGGAAACTCCACAAGCACAACAATTTCCGAGAACATTGCCATGCCATGTCATGTCCAAGTCTTGTTCTGTTATTGTCTCATAAAAAATGCAAATATGACTTGAAATAAATTGTTTATGTAATATTTCCTGAATCATCACTTATGCATAACCAGAAACTCAAAGAAAAAAATACAAAAGGGAATAAGTCTTTCATTATGCCCAGGCACAAAGTTGAACTTATTCATCGCTCGTTTCCAGACAACAACATGTTGATATTGAATTTTATCGAACTATAAAATTTATTAACTTCCTTTACTTTAACTGGTATTTGCCCTTGGCTATTTCCAACGTTTTGCAATTCACTTTAATGGATACTAACGCTGAGTTGGAAGGTTCTTCAGGGAAATGGGCAAAGAAAAATCTCAATCAAAGCACAAATCTTCGAATGTAATTTATAAATTATTGGAATATATCTCGATACTCGTTGCAAGCCTTTATTTATATTCCTGTGTAATTTTAACAATGTATTTACCAGGTACATAAATATTTTCCTTATTGAAGCCATAAGCGGGAATAATAATAAACGAAATAGAAGCAATTTTGTTGCACACTTTTCATTGCAAAATAGAAAGAACCTCCGGAATTTCGCCTCAAACTATTCCCGTAAAATGCAAATAATCCTTTTATAATTGTTGAATTTCATATTCGAATTGAAGTTATTTCATTCATATTTGAATTCTTTTGTTTTGTTAATCTCTTGGATAATTTTTTTGTTGGCTTCTTACTTGGAATTCCTATGAACTGCTGGATGTTGAAATATGTTTTCCATGGGTATTTTAAAATATGCAACAAGTGGTTAATACCATTTGTATGCGCCACATTGTATTTCTCTCGATTTTGTTAAGAATAACACTTTACAGGGCACAGTTAGTTACAAAGTATTGATTTAATACAAAGCAGACATAATTATGCCATGCAAAATTAATTTCATTACTTCTGTCCAGAATTCGTGGAAATTGGTTATTATTGCGCTTGCAAAAATATCAAAATACCCACAAATGCAATAACAACTTCCAGGGAAATACAACATGTACTTACCACAATTATTGGTTTTGTGGGTTTTTATGCCTTTTATGGAAAACATTTCGATTTTGCTTCATTAAATTTGCGTTTAAATGTGTTGAGCTTTTGTGGTTCAATATTGTTAAACTTTATAGTCCGCATGTGTTGGTAATGTCAAAAGAATGGCTTAATTTGTAACAAATAAGTTTTTATATGTTTAAATTGGATATGTGAACTAACATTAAATATATTCAAAGGAATGGTGGTTTTTCATTGAGGTTTTTATGTTGGATTATAAGATGCACTGATCTGCAATGAATACATGAGTCCAATGTGATTGTGATTTAATGCTTATTAAATATTCATTTAAACTGAACAAATCTGCCAAAATTGCAAATGTTTGTTAAATTAAGTGATGATGTAAGTCACTTATTTGTTAATACATATAATTTTTAAACTAGTTTGGTCGCTAACAATGACCTGTTGTATAAATTGTTTGCAATGGCAAACGAAAGTTTACATTCTGTATTTCTACTCGTACGTTTTTACATTATAAGGCTACCGGAAGAGTCAAACGCAGCGTTGATGTTAATTGTTGTTCTCTTGGTTTCTCTTTTGATTGTTGTCCTCTCGCCAGATCCCGGTACATGTTTTTTTTACAAGCACTTTTAATTGATTGCTTTCGTTTTCCCTTAAAGTTTCTAAACGAAAAAAGAAGTTAACGTGTTCTTTTGATCATTTTCTTCGTCGTTATTCAGTTCAATCGAGTTATAAAATGCAAACATTTTTTGCTATCGTCACACAGCAATCAGCTGTTATCGTTCGGCAGCAGCATTTGAGTTATAACGAATGAGGCTGTGAATTATTTATTTACCTAAACCTGATTTACTATTTAATATAAAACGCAAGTTAAAATATCTTAGAATTTTGTTTTAAATATTTATTTTATTAGTTTAATTGTTTTCATAACGATATTAGCAATAAAGTTTATTTCAATTACTTTTATTTAGCTTCAATAATGTACATAGTAAATTTAATAGTTTTTGTTGAATTAAGTATTCAATTTAAAATTTTTTTCCAAATGTTATTAATAAGCTTACTTTAGTTAATTATAGTACAATAGGACTTAAGCATTTAACATGATTCTGTACACTCAAAAAATGTTCACACTCAAAACTTGAAGTTAAAACATTGTAGCTCTATAAGTTGTTAATGTTGCTTAAAGTTAATTAGTTGTAAAATTGTTTAACAAATGTTTCATTTACAAAGTTTTTATTTATTTCAAGATATACACTTGTTTTTTTATAATTAAGCTTTGACTTCATGTGAGAGGCAATACTTTATATGCATTTGCTATTTAAAATCTAATAGAAACATTGACTCACACGACTCAAAATCATGAAATCTATATACAACATGGTGTAGGAAATAGTTTATTTAATTACTATATACTTAATAATTAAATTAAGTACATTACTCAATAGCAAAGTCTGAATTTTTCAAATAAACCTAATAAAAATATATCAGGCATTCGTTGTTGATGGTGATAAAAATAGCGAAAAGCCAAATTTATGATGAACCATTTTCAGTAGCGTAGTTGCGATTAGGTAATGAAGGGATTTTATAAAAATTATTTATAAGATTTTATGGTACTGCGAGTAGTTGAAAGAAATGTTTATATTGTAAAGGAGGGTAGAAATATAAATACCTACGCCACTGACCAAGTGGATTACTCTTATACATTTATTTCTTTTACCATTCAGTTGAGGAGTTTTTTATGGAAAATATTTACAATTTGTTTTGAATTGAGAGAATGGAAGAGATAACATTACACAGAAAGCTATGAAAAAGTATTTTATTTAAATTTTAAAGTCGTTCAATTACTTTAATTGTTAACGAATATTAAAACATTTTTAAGCAGAGATTATAACCGAAACGATTTTAAGAATTTAGTTTTAGCGTTCAATTCAATTCAATGAATACGACTGAACCGTTTACAACCGATTTTACTCGTACTAAGAAATTTTGAAACAGTCCGAACTAATCGATACTTGATTTCGTCTTACGCAAGTTTGATTTTTAAAACCGCTTTTGATTAAACCGAGTTAATCCCGTATTGCCTAAAAGTTATAATTTCAAGTTTGGTCACCAAAGTTTAATCGATTTCGATCTCCGATTACAAGTCTAACCTTCGTTTATACGTTTTCATTTTTTTTGCCCCCAAAAGTATCACAACCAAATCGCGCCGAGCAACATCGCCTCCTCCTCTGACGCGCATTAACCTATTAACACAATGGAAATTCCCGCCCTAATTTCACTCAATCAAACGCCCACTCGCACACCTGAGTTCACACGGAATCACAATCGCCGTTCCTGCCTCAAAGTCGCGGACTATCGAGAATCGTATTGCTCGATATTGCGCTGTTGGCCATCGTTATCGAATTACCCGCCACCGAGAGGTTTATACCGTTTTTCGAGCGTTTGCGCCAGAAACGTCCGCCACTCAATTGCAGACCCTTGAAGGTGTCCAGGAAAGCGCGCCGGAAGCCGGCATTCATAAAGCAGTACGTAATGGGATTGCAACAGCTCGACGAGTACGCGAGCAGATGGAAAAAGCTGATAGTCGTATAGTCGATGTACTCGTAGAAGGGATTGCCAATGAACATGGCCATCGTGTTGATGACATACAGCGGTGTCCAGCAGATGAAGAACTCCAGCACCAGCACGAAGAGCATTTTAACGACGCGTCTCTTGCTTTCCAGATTTTTTGTTTCATTGGATCTGTCCGCGACGCGGAAGAGATAAAATAAAAATGAGTATAAATATTAAACCGATTCGAAATGGAAACGGTTCAGTGTCCATTGCTAATCCTGGATTTATGTCACAGGATTCTAGCTTACATTTTATTACATTACACTCACCTTCGCAGCGCCGCATCGGTGATGCGTAAACTTGGCGTTGAATTCGATTTGCGTCGTTCCGCATCCGGATGTGTATGTTGCATGTGCTGCTGCTGTTGCTGCTGTTGTTGTTGTTGTTGGTGCTGCAACACCTGCTGGCGCTGTTGATGCAATTGAAAGCGCTGCTGTTGCGGCACATTGATAACTGTCATCGATGGCGAGGGTGATGCGCCGCCCAGAGTGCTCGAACTGCTGCCGCTGCCGTTGTTATTGTTGCTGCCACGATTCAGTGATTTCACCGAGGAGCTGCGCATGCAATACAAATGACCGCGTCGTCCGTCGGCCGCCGTTAGCAATTTTCGTTTGCTGCCCGATGACTGTGAAATGTCGTCTGCAAAAAAATCACAAACTTTGGTTTTACTGCGTTAAATGGTGTAAAAACAAGAAACAGAAAAGTGAAGAAGAAATCGAAATCGAAATTGAAATCGAAATTGAAATCGAAAGAAACAATTCAAAAGAAGTGAAAAAGTTTCCTCGTCATTTTGTGTTCGTTTTGTGATTTTCCATTTGTGCGACCGGGCAACAAAAACATTTGGTTACCTTCACCGACTTGACGGCATTTTAGGCGCCACATGCCACTTGCCACATAAATTATCGTTAGAAGAAATTAAATGAAAATTAAATGAAGCTCGCATCAAACTTGCGGAAGTGTGGTTCGTCTCACGGTGTGGGTGTGGAAAACAAAAATGGCGGCGGCCGCATTTATTTGTCACAGGCACACGCTCACATAAATCATCGTAGCGTAATTCCATTATTCGCATATATAATAGATTTTTTTGCTTTGTTTTTTTTTCGCATACTCGTATAAGCGAATAGTTTCCATGCCTTGCAAATTAGCGCATTGGCGAAAATACGTTTGGAAAATAATTTCATTTCATTTTCAAGCTAAAATTGTATTTTCAGCGAAAAAAAACATATTTTCTGCACTTGCCTAAAAGTATGCTAAATTATGCAAATTTTCGCATGTGCCGCTAAATTATTAAATTTCAAATTAAAAAGGAAATTTTATGATAACGCGTTTGTTGAAACCGAAAATGACGGAAAATGATGCTTTGGGAAAATGTGTTTCGACAAAAACAACAACTAATTGAATATTGTTGTTGTTTGAAGCGGTCTTTGAATATTTAAATAGTGGAAACTGGAAATCCTTTAAAATAAATCGGCGTTAATATTTGAGGAATATTCTCACTGTTCGCTGGAGATTTGATATTGATTGAAAATAATAAAAATTGCCTTGTGACCAAATAGAGACGACAGTTAAATTAATCACAAAAAAATTTTGGCTAACATTCCGCCATTTATTTCTGTCTTCTACTTCTCCTTATTTTTTGTTATTGTTCAGAGACACAAAAATACGCACGAGTAGCTGCCGGATGCGCCTGACCATTGAGTGTCACTGCAGCACTTTTCTGAAGCAGTAGAACTGCTGAGCCTTGCCACAGTCCTGGTAATATTTTCATTTGTAACACGAATTCATCTTAAGTTAACTGTAAGTTACTGCCTCGTCCTCATTAAACAAACTCTAAGCTTGTGCGCCGCGAAGTAGGCAATGAATTTGGTTGAACTCTTCAGAGGACATAAATTAATTCCAATTCACTCAGTTTTAATGAAAAAGTACAGTGTTCTATCTTTTAAATTTCTAACAAGCTTAAATCTGCAGCGCGGCTTTTTGTCAGGCGTGCGCTTTCGATGTTTCAGAAATAAAAAAAAATCACGCTGAAAATTTATTCACTTCGCATCTCGGTGGAAATTTATCAAAATACCGAATCCTGAATGTCCCAAATCGCGCATTAACGTGACACCGACGTGGTATGGTATTTCGCGCGACACGTTGTTCGTTGTGACTCTGACTAGATTCCCAACATTTGATGTCGCAGTATACTCGAAATGCCTGTGAAATGTCGAAAACCGTTACGAACTGACAATGGAATAATTTCGACATTATCGAATTGGCTTTTAGAGAACTTTGACTTTTTGTTTGACACTTGACTTGTCAGGTTTTGTGCCCGCCTGTCTGCAGTTCGTGTATACTTTCGTTTGTGTTGAAGCGTGATTAATGTTTTTTCTTTGCATAGTATAAGGCGCAAGTAGTGTTTGCCCATACTTACTGAACGTCTTCCGCTCACCCTTAATATTTTCTTCCTTTCTTTTTGTTTGTCCGTCTATCTATCTGTCTGTCTGTCTGTCGGTTTTCATGAGTTTTTGAGAATCCATTAAAATTCCAAACAATTAATTAGCGCGTTTATGTTTTTCCTTTATTTGTTTATTTAGGCGGATATTTTGTGCGTTCATTGCGCGTACTTTTGGGTTAAAATATTTCATTTATTTTGCTTGCATACTTTTGGGCATTAAACAAAATATGCGCATTCTTAAGCATTTGGAAATTTTAAGCAAACTTTAAAGCGATTGCATGTTTAAGTAACTAAATTCTTTAGCCGGCTGCTGCCACTGTCGACCCGGAAGTTGGGCAACTTAATTAAATACTTTACGCGCGCGCCTAAAAAATAGCATTTGATTTTTTTTCTTTTCTTTTGGGCATTCCTTGTTCGGCATTTTGTTATTTAACTCTTGATTTGCATAAAACGGAAATTTAAATTAATGAACCAAACGGAAGAGCATCTCTCTTGGCAGACAATTCCATTGTCCTGTCTGTCTGTTTTTTGGGGTTTTCTTGATTTTTGTTTGTGTCCTTTTTCCGCTGTCGCTTTTAAATGTTTTTAATTTTTCATCTTAATTCGCATTGAGCCATTTTACACATTTTTTTAGAGTGTGAACATTAATTTTTTCCGATTTTTGTCATGGAAACAGGGAATTGCTATTTTTGGGTGTATCCTTTTCTCGAGCAGATGTTTAAGGGCCACTGTGCAGGAATTGTTTAGCAGTCTACACAGTCAGTTGAATAGACTTTAAATTCATTAAAAAAATATTTCACAAATACAATTTTAAAGCCCATAAACATTTTTTTTTATTAATTTTAATCAATACAATCTACAGCGTTAATTAAAAATAACAATTGTATTCCACACAATCACCTGTTGATGTCTGCTCAAATAAATAGAAGTATTTTTCCGATATCGGTGCTTGTCTGAGAATCAACCTGGCACTACTGCGTCAGAGAGAGAATCTTAAGACTGTGCAAGTGAATCACAAAAAAGTAGTCTATTTTGTTCATATAAACTTTCGAAATGAGAAGCATCGAAACAACTCAGAATAACAATATTTTTTAAGTTGGAATTCTCTTTTTTTAACCACTAAATTAATCAATGGAATTAAAGTTTTCATGAAAGACATGACGTGATGACTCAAACAACAATACCAACAACAAGACCATCAACAACATCAATAATAAAATATAATAATAAAATTAAAATAAATGTCTTCACACAAATATATGAACAACTTCCGCCACTGTTATGCGAATATCCTTTATCTCCGCTTAACAGTCAACGAATCGACTTACGTGTCTATGCGTTAATGCACTTAATGGCCTACACACACAGATACACACACACAGATACACATTCGCAGACATTTATTTTTATATTCATATTTTTATTTCTTTATAGCAGAGATTAGCATTTCCACATTTCCAACGAAGGAAAAAAATGCCAGTCTTAGTCGTTTTGTCGTAGCACAAACACACAAACACAAACACACACAGCCATATACACGCAAATGTTTAAAGTCATGTGGGTATCTGTGTCTGAATTGTCTGATTTTGGCAGCTCTATAAACAGATTCTCAAGTACTCGTGTGCTAAATTTATTACTTCAGCTTATCAAAAGGACTTACGAAAATTTAATATAAGTTAGAAGCAAATTTTAAAATTGAGCTTTAGAGATAATTCTTGGTTTTAATTTTTGAGGACTATAATAAACAATATTTAAACTTTCGTTCATTTAAAAACAAAAGCAAAATTTCCTAAATTAAAACTGCGAGAATTTCTGATTTTATGAAATTTTCGTTAATGATTTTTCTAGGTTTAACATTGTGTAAATCGCGTGTATTAGGCTTAGCAGTCCCATGACGTCCACAAATCATTTTTATACTAATCCGACAACTGCCTCAGATTTTTTTAAAGCAACTGCAACTGTTTACGTTTTGTACAAACAAACAACATAATTATGATTGGGCCGCAAACAAGTCAACGACCAAGACTTGCTTTAAGTGTTCTGAGAACTGTCAGCATTTCCTGGTATTACAAATTGAAAAAGAGGAACCGGAAACAAGAAACATGCCGCGAATGTTTTGTAAACGTTTTTATTTTCAAAGCATTATTCATGTTTTTTTCTTTCTTTTACTTAAAATGTCTGATTTTTTCATCTACTTAGAGCCAACTTGGCAATAAGCAACAACTGTCAGTTTTGACTTTTGCAATGACCATTTTTCATAAGGACAAAAGTTTCGGATCCGCCTACACAAAATTAACAACAACGAAAAAGAAGCGTAAAAAATGATACTCAGTAAAAGGTTGCAATATGATTAAGTGACCGAAAAAGGAATTTGTTTCATTTCTATAGCGTTTCCTTTTTCAGAGCGTATTAAATTAAATTAGAAGCGCAAAAATTTGTCATGGTGGCACACGCGCTCGTCTACTAAACATTTCGAATGATTCAATTTAAGGCTGTTAAATTAATAAGAGAATAACTTTAATTTTAATGTTGATTTTATGCCTGTGGGTGAAGTTTGCTTGTGTGGCGAAAGTTAATATAAATTGTTTCTCCAGATTTGTATGGGCTGCATAACCTTTGGCAAAGTCGTAAATAAATATTTGAATAGTTTTCTTTTAAAGTTTAAATTAACTTTTTGTTTGTGATTACTTTCATATTATAAAATAAGCCTGTTGAAAATGTTCTTTGTTCTGTCATGTACTCATGTATGAGGCTGCTTTGTGGTGTATTCAATACAACTTAGGAATATGTTTTGCTTTCGAAAGAGACTTAGTTTTTATACGATACTCTGTACTCTTTTATGTACATATTTGTATGTATGAATGTATGTTTGGTACTTGATGTTGCATTTAATACATCCTTTAAAATACTTGCAGTTCATTCAGTCATGTTGAGGAACTAGAAATGCTCCTTTTATTAGAACTCAACTACATGCCTAAACGTGCATACATGCATACAAGTATCGGTATGTATGTATGTACAGTTTACAAGTCGGTTTAAAATACAAGATTTTACAAATATTAGAATAAAAAGCACAGTATCCGCTTCAAGTAAATGGACAATTTATTGTGTGTAGCTATATCGATACATCTTAAGGCTCAAGAAAATGAAAAATTCTTTGGATTTTAAAAATAAGTAAATATATATTAACTTTACATAACTAAAATTTAGTTATAATTATGAAAGTCAGTTTTGGTATTGATTTCATTATATTAATAATTTATCAAAACATATATGAAATGAAGCTCTTTCAGTTATTACTTGTTGCGATTAATAGAACTCGTATAAAAGTAAAGAAAAATTGCTGCATGATTTCCATTAATATAATTACAACAATGTCAACATAATTATGACCCACACGTTTGCATACGGAATTATATGGAATTAAGTTTGAATTAACTTGATAAAAATCAAATACCACAATTAAAATATTTGCCAAATAATTCTATGTATGTATGTTTGTATGTATTTACATATGCATGGAATGCTTCTGGCTATTTTTTAATGATCACCAGAAAAAGTGAACGCATTTTCACATTATCGCACAAAATTTGTGCTTTGAATTTGTTTGCAAAAATTTATCTGTAATGATTTTTGAGTTTGCTTACAATTAGTTAAATTTTTCAGAAGGTTCTTCAAAATTTTAAAATTCAGATTACGCAGTAAGCAGATAAAACTATTCAAATACCAAGTGTAAAGAGAATTTCGTTAATGTTTAATGAGAAAACAAGCAAATCAACATTTTAGACCAATAGCAAAAAAAGTTTAATTTCCTTTTATGTCCTTTCTGTGTAAATGTATTTCAAACATAAAGCAAAAATTCTCTTTATTCATTATGAAATATTTCGCTTGAATTTTAATTTGTTAATACTCACACGTAACAAAGTTAATTAATTGACTATATTAATTCACTTATCTACATTAAAATATAACAAAAGTATTCACTTATTAATACAAAAGCCTCAAATTGGATTCTTCGAAATATTTCGTACTATAGGAAAACGAGTGTGCCACCATGACAAATATTTGCGCTACAAATTTAATTTAATGCACTTTGACAAAGGAAACCCAATAAAAATGAAACATTTAATTTCTCTGAATTTGATATTCCGGAAAAACTTGGAAAACTTAATCAATTAGCAACTTTATAGAATAACAATTAAATATACAATTTTATTTTTCATTTGAAATTAAATAGCGCAAACAAAAGTTCGGTTTTAAAAAAAATATCTTCTTTGTGCAAAAAAATAGTTATAAATATTTAAACTGAAATTGTGGTTTTTTAAAAAGCATTTAAAAATTTTAGACTTTGTATATTTTTTATGAGAATAATTTAAATTCTTTAACTTATTTTAATAAAAAATTTAAAAACGTATTGTTACAATTTAAGACCAAATGCAAACTCTAAAAGCAGCGTGATGCCTGTCAGCAGCGTCAAAGTGTTGTCAAGTTAAGAAGAGCGTGCCAGTCAAGCGACTGTCGCAAACCGAAAAATCACCATCAAGGTAGGCAACGTTAATAGCAAAATTTACCATGAAACTATTTAAAAAATATTGCGTTTTTTAGGGTCTAATAAAATGTTTGGCTCTTTTGAAATTTTAGTTTAGAAAAGCGAGTGAGTACCATTTTCTCTCTTCCAAAGAAACGTTTATAATAAAAAAATTAGTTCATTCATGTCTATTTTCATGATATGCTGGAGGGTGGGGTTAAATAATAATCCCGCCCACACACACATACCAACCGCCTTGAGATAGTATCAATTAAACAATTTTCACTTTAAAGCAGTTGGAAATACTGAAACAATTCAAACGCACTTCACTCAAATCATTGTAAGACCCTTTGAGCAACATTTTCAATAGATTAGTCTCGCCCACGTTGTTTGCTTTACCGCAAACAAATTGCTTAACAACTTTTTCCGAACACCTCGAGCAGAATTCTCGAATTTTCGCAGAATTACAAAAGTTGAAAAGTTTTACAAATCAGTGCACTTTAGTGTTGAATCTTTTTCCATTAGATTCGCATCCCGTATATACTCGTATTGTAGCAACGACTGCCAAAACATTAGCAACGATTATTTCCGTTCAACAAAATTGCAGCTGCTCGTGGCTAAAACAAAGTTGGCAGCCACCATGGTTTTTTTAATTATAAATTTTCATATAAATTTTAAGCATAGTAAATTGATTAAATCTCTTTTGAAAACTTATTTGCCCTTCTTTGACAAAAGATTTTAACAAAAACAAAAGATACTCGAAAATATGATCTGTCCTACGAAACAATAAGCTCAAAAAGAATGCGTCCATGAGTTCATTTCGGCAATCCAAAACAAGATCAAAGAGCACGAATTACCACCAGAATCAATTA
Organism: Suillia variegata; assembly: GCA_949127995.1. Lineage (NCBI taxonomy): Eukaryota > Metazoa > Arthropoda > Insecta > Diptera > Heleomyzidae > Suillia > Suillia variegata. The sequence goes on from OX421846.1 coordinate 34,535,678, forward strand.
CAAGAGAAACTCCACATTTAGTAATCGACAATTGCGGGATACTTATTGCGAGAGGTGTCGACAACAAGAACAAACAAATGACAACACAACAACAACATAACAATGCACAATGCAATGTTCAAATGTTCGAACTGCTGCAATTACACTTCACGCTCGTGCGCCCCGAAAACATGTTGCACGTGTTTGCATGCAGCATTTCGCACAAGGTCAGTCGGCAGCAGCCAATAATGCATTTGGTCTGCGCGCAACATTTACCGCAGCAATTGATTGGCTTTTCTCTTTTGTGCGTCCTTGTATTATGTGGCAAGCAGCTTCGGGTTTGCGACTTTTTGATTTTTGTGCGAGTATTTTTTGAGAATACCACACATACATACGCACACACCATGGTAAAATTAACCGTAAATTTCCAGAAAATTGTTTAATGAAAATTTTCACTTTTGTCTTTCCAAATATCTCGTGTACAAACCAAAACCCTTTGAATCCTCTGGCATTGCACTCAATGCAAACCACAATTTCCCATTACTTGACTTCACTCAAATATTCATTAAATTTCCAGACTTAATTAAAATTATGTCCAGTTGTCTCATGTGACCATGTGAATTTGGCATGAGATGAGTTGAGGTACTCCTCTGATTTTCATTGTCCGAAAGGACATTTCTTTTTTTGCTCAAATTGTTTATTTTTGCATACAAGAAAACTTTAAAGAAGTGTCTAACTTATTTAACAAACTTAATTAACACAATTGGTGAAGTGTAGAAGCAAGACTTTTAGCTATTTTTACAGCTATTTAACCATATAAATCAATGGTTTGTTTTCAAAATTTATAACATATAATGAGAAAATTCTTTGAAACTGATAAAAGCAAACTCTTAATGAGTTTCACTTATAATTGCACAATTAAAAAATATTGCTTTAAGTTTTGAGTTATGGCACATACCAAATAAGCAAGGATATTCTCAAGTGACAACAACAATTTCGCGAAAATAATTTCATCACATTTTTTATATTTTGATTTTATTAATTTATGTACACGAAAGTGTTATAAAAAGTTTGAGACACCGTCACACCCTCGCACTGACGACAAACATTTTAATGAGCGCACGTAAAGCTCTCACTAGCACGTATGCTGCTGCTGATGTTGTTATTGCCATTGTTGTTGCATGTTGTTTTTATAATACTGTTGTAACGTGGTGTTGTAACATCAGACACCCGCAATATCTGATGTTGAAGTTAAATCAATTATCGACAATTTAATATAAGTTTCGTGTTTAATAAAATTGCTTTAGGCGAGTGGAACAACATGTCGAATAGCAGCAACAACAGCAGCAACAACATAAAAAAATAGCGGAATGTGTAGCAACCGTTGCTGCTCGTATGTTACTTGCTTAAAGTACTTAAAGACGAAAAATCGAGTTAGTTAACTCTTAAGCAGGCATATTATAAATTTCGAAATCTTATTTTTTTCCCGGGTTTCAAAGATATTTTTAAATCTTCTTTAAGTTCAGCTTTAAAAAAATAAAGAAGAAACAAAGTTCACACACTTAAACTTGAGTCAGAGAAGTGAAGTCGCCCACAATCTTTGTCAATTTGCACAAATGCCATTACTCAGTTTCAGTTTATGACAAATGCCGCTCTTTGGGCACAAAGCACACACACACATCGGCGCGCACGCGTACACACACTTGCAAATCGCTTGTCGTCGAACGTTTGTGTGTATATGTCCTTTGTGCCACATAAAGTTCTCAAACCACGTACGAATCTATTTTGAGGCATATATGGTCGTGCTTGTGCCCTTGCCAGTGTGTGTATTTGTGTGTCGGCTTCGCATTATTTCATTTCCTGTAGTTAAACTTCGTTAGATTCACCGGAAGTTCTGAAGGTAGTGCTTTGGAATTTTAGACTCATGCCACGATGTTGGAATGTGGTCAAAGTGATTCAAATATAGTTGGCCCATAATTTACCCGCTGACATTTTCCAAACAAGATATTTAAAAAATTTACTTTTGGAATCATAAAAAAATTATTAAATTGTTATTTTGTTCAATTCAAAATTCCTTCAAATAAAGTAAAAAAATCCAATTGGTTTAAATAAAATTTGGATACTAAAAAAAATATATATATCTTGCTTTATTTATTACCCAAAATAAAAACTGTCATACGAAAAAAATATTGCCACTTAAATTTCTCAGCGTTAAATGCTCAAATCGATATTGGGAAACTTTCTTATAATGGAGAAATCAACGCCATTGTCTTTTTTTATGGTCAATATGAAATCACTCAATCAAGGCAATTGCAAAAAAATCAACTTTCATTGGAGTCGTTTTTGATTCAACAAAACTACTCATGCTTAGCTTCAGGCAACATAGCCAGGCAAGCTGACGAGGAGGCAGAAACGCGTTCGTAATATTCATCATCTTCACCATCGTCATCGTTATCATCACCGACAAATAAAACCAAGCAGCTGCATCGCGTAATGATGAATTTCGCTGACGAAGCAATGCGCGAAAGTAGTTAAAGCGATGCTCGTCGTTTCGCATGCAAATTCGCATTAACTTTTCTCATTAAAGGCGCGAGTGCCGGTGTACGTTGAGATGTCGTTATTTGCGTCGTCATAACCGAAAGCGTCATCATCATCATCGACAAAGCATCCTTGTTTTTCTTAATGTTGTTTATTATGCTTTAATTAATCTTAATGAGAACGAAGCTTTCGATATGCGGAAAATATTTTTACCGCATTTATTGCACAGTGCACTTTGATAAATTATGGGAGAATTTTATGAAAACTTTTTTGCTTCAAAATTTCGCTTCGATTGAGTAAAGAAGTTTTTAGAAAATTAAATGAAAATGACGAGCAGCTTCATTAAACTTTTGTTTCATAATTAACTGTTCAAGTGTACTGTGCAGCGTCCATACTGGGAATGACTTTAACTCTGTTTAAGAGATTATCGCTTGTAATCGTTTTGTTCTTTTTGTAATAGTTCTTGTTGTTAAATTTTTATTATCGGCTGATGATTATTATGACGACAACAAAAATAACAACAGCACATACATACACAAATAAAACTTGTTTACGACATCGATGGCGTATGAGTGTTGGATATTGTTGTTACCGTGCATCTCATGTTGCATATTTATAGGCGAGCTATGTCATTTGTTTATTGTATTATTTTTTATTTGCAAAATTTCCATTGTTAATAATCAACGCTCGAAGATTTTTCTTTATTTATTTGCATGAATACTTTAACGTATTTATATGCTGATTAATTTATCAACTATAATTTACTGTATACGAGTTCATTTAAATAACCCGATTTAATGATGAATGCTCCGGGCATTCATTAATTGAAAAATCATGTTTAGCAGAAATCGGAATGCTCTGGGGGAACAAACAAGCAGAGCGCCACAATCACAGTTATAATGGGAAATTGTGCTTTTACTATTTGCTATTTTTATTATTGTTGTATTATTCTTTTTTAATTTAATAAAAACAGAAAAATTAATTAATGCAAGAGCACATGCCATGCCGCTTTGTTGTTTACAATTTTACACAGATTTTATATGAAAGATTGTTTTAAATAAGTATTTCAATTTAAATTATGCATTATTTAATGCATTTTTTTCAGTGTGAATATATTTAATAATAAATTTAAAACATATTTGGTTTTAAATAATTATTAAATAATGAATTTACGTATTAACATTTCCATATGCGAGCTTCATGTTTGCATAAGCGAGCAAACAACATTGACTAAACTTGGAGCTCTTGTAACTTAATCTGAAGCCTTTACTATGGGCTCAAAGTAACATTAAACTTAAAAATGCTTAGTAAGAATTAAATAGTTTTTCATTCAAAATATTTTAAACCAAAAAAACTCGCATAATGTTAAAAATATAAATTTTAAAGCTCCAAAAGTTTTCAGCAAAGTATTTCAAATCATAAATTGTCCAAAAAGTACACGAAAGCTCAACTGAGATTATATTTCGCTTTTAAATCAATAGAATTTATAATGGAAATAGAGATACCTCAAACAAAAATATTTCACAATATTTTCTGGCAGCCCTAAAAATATAAATACAAATATTGCTGCGCACACACAAACAAATATAAATAGAAAAATATGCGCACGTGTGCACTTGTTCGTACAATAATTTGTCCGCATTTTGATGACATTTCACAATAAATAACAACAATTAAGCCATTAATAATGCATAAAATGCGGCGACATTGTTGACTGCTCTCAAGCAACTTTGTCACAAATGAGCCCCCGAAAATTCAAATTATGTGGTAATTTTGTACTTTGCCAACAGGCAATAAATGCGTGTTTGTGTACACACACGCACACGCACGCACTCAATTAGGTTCCACGCGTTACCGTTTAATGAGCCACTGTGCCGCCGAAAATTATTTTGCATGTCGAAATCAATTATTTGCGTCGGTAATTACAATAGTAATGCAACTTGGAATTACAAATGTCAGTTAGTCATTTGAATTTTAGCTGGCATTGTTCGGTCATATAAATAAAATATTTTGCTAGGGAGTAGCATGCTTTTAGGCGATTGATAATATGCGATGAAATCTTGCATTAATTTTCTTTGTGAACGTTAGCACGTTTTTTGTATTTATAATTTAACTGTAATTGCCAGCGAATAAATTTAATAACATGATTAATGTGGAAAATTTTTTCGTATGACGTCATTGACAATGTTTTTGAAAACTTAGTCACTATTAGTTTTGTAATATACAATGGCCAATATATATCGTTATGATATTTTGCTTAGTTTAAAGATTTTTTTTTAAAGAAAATAACCCTATTGTTGCATACCTTTAGGCATTCGACAATGACATTAATAAAGTTTATAAGCGCAACTTTATATTCAGTTTGTAAAAAAATGTTACTCTTTATCGCTTTATCGAAGAGTGTATCGAAACGAAACACAACATAAAAAGTATTCACGTAATTTGTAAATCACTCAAAATATGTGGCATACATTCGGGCATTACGAATAATTAATTTTGACTTTTAAGTATTCTCTGCATACTTCAGAATAACGATTTAATTTGTTCTCTGCTGCATCCGTTTTCCGCCTTGAGCTATGTAAATGGAAAACACTGTTATTGTTATTTACCGCATACTTTAAGGCACTTTAAGCTAAACGAAAATATAAATGCAATATATACATAAGTTTCATTTAGAGCTAATATTATGAGCACTTAGGCGAAATTTCTAGCATACTTTAAGGTAGCATTTTTTTAAAGTGAGTCTAATTTTGTAACTTTGCTCTCCGTCTGTGTTTAATGGAATATTAATCTGACTATTTTGCAAATATTTTTAGCTCAATGAGATTTTCGGTGGTTCAAAAGAATTTCATTTAAATCATAGCCACAACCACAATTTGTTGCTTGTTCTATGGGTTGCTTTTAGGCGCTTCAAGACAGACGTTAAAAAAATCATTAAAACCTCAGAAATTTTAACTGAAAACTTTTCTCACCACTATCGAGGTACATTGAAACATCTTGTCTCCAGAGAGCAAATCATGGTGTCAGTTTCAGCTACTGACGACAGCGCGCCTAAAAGTTTTCTATTTTTCATTTAATTTTTTTATATTAATAACGCAATTTGATGAAAGTGTTTCTGTAATGAAATGCAGAAAATTTTATATTTTCGATTACAAATCTCACATGGATCATCTTGACCTCAACATGAACGCTTCAGTTTCATTATAAATAGAACACGTTTCGATTTCTATTTTATTTTCATTTTGTTAAACAATTTGAATTAAACAAAATCCTGATAATATTTTTTAAATTTAAGAATTTGCGGAAAAACATTTCAATAGCACTGAATTTTTTCAACATATTCAATAACAAATACCGCCAATCAAAAATCTGTTTTTTTTCGTTAACAAAAGGAAACCATTCATTTGTAGAAAAAATGGTTATCAAAAGAAATTTGCTAAAAATTGTTATTTTATAAATTTGATAATGCTACTTTTTTATCATATTTATTTTAAGCGGATTTACAACCCTTTTTTTGCATATTGCGAGGCTTCAATCAAATGTTGCATGGAAAAGTTTATACGCAACATTTTGACTGGCAAACACAAAAAACAAACAAACGAAAATTTAACGAATTCTATTTGCTTCTTTTAATGGAAAAATCAATTTAAAAATTTTTACTTTTTATGTATATAAAGCAATTTTAGCCTTTGCCATGTTAAGCGTCAACGATTTACTAAACTATGCAATGAAAAATGTTGTTTGCCAAATCCTTGCAATAGAACTTTACGATAGATGTTTACGATTTTTTATTTTTAGAAGAAAAATGTGCAAATATGAAACCGAAAATAAAATTGATTAAAGCAATATTTTATCAATTGACAACACGTGCAGCAAAGGAAATTGTTTTAATAAAATATATGGAAATATCCTTTCTGCTTAACTGTGCTCTTGTCAACTCATCGAGGATATTGCAACATTTTTCAAAGTTAACTATTTGTATTTACCGAACTATTTCCTTTGAATATATGAGAAATTCAAAAAAAAAGTAGTAAGAGTTTAAAATGAAAATATATTTAAAAAATAATCTCCAAAACTAGGTTATAAATATTTTAAAATAAAAACTAATTTTGATCATATACAACACTAAAATTTATATACTTTCGTTAAGCTTTAAGTTCTCAAATCGTAGATAAAAGAACTTAATTATGATACTGACCACATTTCAAAAAAAAATCTTAAATCTGCTGAAATGAAGGTATGCAAATTAGATCACAAATTATTGCGACACTATCATTTATATATGCAAATTATGCCAGTTGGTAATAAAAAGCAACGAATGCAATAACAATAACAATAAAATAAAGCAGAGCAAGCATAATTTCATACTCGTACTTATGTCCAAAAACAAAAGCAATCAAATATGTTAGTGTAGCAGGCCTAAATGTACGCAATGAAACGCACAAATGCGCACAACTTGATTTATTCAAGGAAATTGGACAGTCAGACGCATTGCATAAATGTGTACACACACACACACGCACTCACACACAAAATGCAGTGGCATGGTTACTTGAGAGAGACAATTTAAAGTTAACTTTCAGTAAATTCATTTTTAAATTTTGCAGTTTTAAATAAATCAAATTTGACTTTGCAAAACTTTGACCATTTCGAAAATCAGTTTTTTAAGTTTTGAAAAAAATTATATTCTTAATATTTTACAACTGTATAAATTATAATATTATAGTTATAAGTTATCAGCACTTAATTTAATTGTTCACACTGTTTACCTGTGCGTGTGAGTGCGCCTGTGTTTGTTCGTTTCGGTACTTGCATGCTCAATTAAAGACTAATTGAGATTTAATATCTCACAAACTCAAAATGCACTTGAATAATTAATTTAATGAAAATTTCACACTGAGTTGGTGTGTGTGTGTGTGAATGTGTTGCTCTGTTTGTATGTGTATGTCCTTTTTTCGGTTTTTGTTCTTGTTCGTGTAAGTATCTAGAATTTAAATTGTCAGCGTCGGAGTCTTAAGCCTGTGAAAAGCATCGACACTTCCTTTTGTTAGTTAAATATTTGTTTACTACAATTAAAATTTTTGCGAAATCAACAAACTATTTATTACACAATACAAAAATACAATTTAAAAAATAATTTTTTTCTGTGACTTTTGCATAGCTCACTGATTTGTCACTCCCTCCCTTATCCACCCAAAAGAGCGAATAAAAACTTTCATTCCGATTACGCCCACGGCAACATAATTCATTTGAGCTTTATCCCGCGACTCTCGTCTTTTTTATTAACATTTTCCCATTTGCATCCCAACAGGCTAATCTCCAAAACCCACACAAAACATCCGAGGAAAAAGAATAAATGACGGCAATAATAATGCCACCTGAAAATTGCCTATTTTGCACTTACCGTAACATTGTTGCTGTTGCTGTTGTTGTTGTTGTTGCTGCTGTTGTTGTCGCATGAGTTGCCGTTGCTGTCGATGCGATTGTTGCTGCTGATACACCGTTTCCGTATCCTGGTTATTGTTGCAGCCATTATTAACGCCGCCGCCGCCGCCACTCCCGCCGGCGCCGTTTACAACGCTCACCACTGCGCTGCCACCACTGCTGCGAATGCTGCCACTAGTGCCACCGCCGCCAATGCCGCGAGCCAAATGCGAACGGAAGGACATATTAAAATGAAAGCCACCGGAACTGGACGACGTTGGCATCGCCACGGTAGCCAGTGACTCACCGCCGGAGTCGCCACCTCTGCACGACTTGTTTGAACTGCTGCCGCCGAATATCATGGCGCGTTCATTTTTCATGCTCACATACAGAGTGCGCGTAATCAAGATGTAGGCGACGCAGAGCACCATCAGCGGCAGCACCAACAGAATAAGCACGAGCAAAATGTTGTACGAGCGCTCGATTGTGTCCTTGGGCCAGTGTTCGCGGCACTTGCGAAGTCCTGCAATGGACACAAACACACACAAAAATTCAAATTACATTTATAAAAAGGTAAAGCAATAAAAAATCAGGCAGTGCATAAAACGTCTTAAAGTATTCCAGTTAGGGCAGCAACTTTTCCAAGGGTGTTTCTATGCTTGTGATTCGACTAGAGCCGAATGAGATTTGACATGCACAAAAATTAAAGATTTTTAAACTGTAATGTTTCTTGAAATCAATCTAGCAATGAAATGTCAGTTTGGTTTAGAACAAAGTTAATGACAAATTATTTCAAATACATATTTGGCGCAACAACCCTAACAGAGTGTAGGCCGAGTGTATGCCGCCATGCAGTGAACATTTGTGCGCAGCATCAGATCTAATTAGCAAGCTACGCCGGCCGCGTCCGTTTTAACTTCGTCATGCTTTATCGCGATTCTGCGCAAGTTGCACGCACACAGAACTACTTTGCTCTTTATCTGCACAGTCCATACTTTGAACTTAGAGTCCATTAATTTAATTTTCTTAAACTGGATGTTGTTTATGTGTGTACTTGATGACATCATATCCTGGGCACTTCATTTGCGCTTTCATTTAATACGATTCATTTTTTCTTCCTCCTCTCTGACATAAAAGATTACACATTTTAGTAGGTGCACGCATAAATCAGCCGCTTAATGCTCTTCCATTTCCGCTAAATGTCTTTTATGGCTTTTAAAATCTATTTACGCAAGTACCCTGCAAAAGGGTCAAGAGCGGGTCTGTCGATTAACATGAGATTTATAGTTAAAACTTAAGATTCAATAAGTTTCGCTATAATAGTGCTTTCAAAATATTCAAGAAAATGTTGTCGACTTTTCGGCACTTACGAGTTAATTTATCAAGTAATTTATTTTTCAGCAGAAGATGCCATCAAAAGGACTTTAAATGCAAAACTTCAGGAATAACTTTGATAATAAAGAAACAAAAAGACAGCTCCTTTAAAATTAAGTACTTCGGAGTACTCTGGAGCACTAATTATATTAATTTTTTTTATATTAATTCCATCAAATAACAAAATAACCGCTTACACAGTCCGACAATAATGCAATGCATTACTTTGTTCTTTGTGCCAAAATCATTTAGTAGAAAATTGCTTACGTTTGCTTCCCACCGGAAGCAAACTTCACTTAAGCTGAAAATCCAGACACGTGCTGTGCATCGACTGTGTGGATATCTTTCTCCTTGTGTCTTTTCTATTTCTGGATCCCAATGATATGCCACACATTTGCACGCTCTAAATTTGATTTTCAATTCGAACCAGCTTTGCAATGGATTTGCGGTTGTTTCCACGGAATTGTTGCTGAAAATTCGAACGTTTTGCATTTTTCTGGTTTGTCTCCTAAAGGGTTTTCCATTACTAAGAGAGTCTTCTTCTTTTTTCCCTTTTATTGCTTTTCTCGAGCATCAAGCCGAGATATTTTCGAAGAAATCCTCAAAGTACTATCGCAAATAATCTGACACTTTTCATAAATGAAGGGAAAAATGGAAGCATCTGCAGAGCTCCGAGCGCTTACAGACATCAAACAGTTGTAGAATTATCTACAGAGCAGCACATTTTCATGAATTGAGCTATTCCGAATTACTCGTTAGTGTTTTAAACAATTTGTATACGACTTCAAAGGCAGCTGAGATCTTTGCCAGACAAAAGCATCAGATTTTTAGTGTGAATTTATGCCATAAGACTTGAGTCCATTGTAAACTGAATAAGTTGCATGCAACCGCACAGTGGGAAATCAAAGCTATAATTCGTTACGAATTGATTCGAAGAATAAATTCGAACATTGTAATTTATAAATTGAATAAAATTAAACTTTTTGCTTGTGTTTTAAATACCCATTTAAGTAAATATCTTATTAGATTTCAGCATTACCCTTCACCTAAAAATATGCTAAGAAAAATGTGTACAAATCAGGATTTAACTTGTTATCAAAGCTTATTCAAATAACATTTTTATTAAAAGCGGATAATCAGGCCAAAAATTATGCTACGAAATTTTTACATACTACTTTTAAATTTAAACCATCTCAAAAAAGTGCAAAATTCATTTTTTTGCGCTATTATCTAAATTCAACCTTGCAGCACGCTTCACAAAGTACGTCAGCAATTTCATTTTTGCACATCAAGTTTTAGTTTAAAGGCATTCCCACTAGATTATGTTGGCTGATAGGCATAAGATACTTTTGCCACGCTTTGACAAAGTGTTAATTGAAATGAAAAACGAACATAGCCGACCCGCAGCTTAATGTTAGACTGCGGCAGTGTGTTGTGTGGCTTTCAGGCCATGTTTGCGCACAAACAAGCTGCTGACAACGAGAGCGTATCATGACTTTGAGTGCAGGCTGAGGTAACTATAACCGGAGATTATTTGCAAATTAACACTATTGTCGGCTGACTGTGTGTGTGTGTGTGCTTATGGCGATGCCGAAAGCACTGAGGCTGTGTGGGTTTTCTTGCTAACGTAACTTCTTTACACAGTTCAACACAATTTTTTTTTACTATAACTTCAGTTTTATTTAAAAAAATATATATTTAGTTCGTCTATAGTGTACTGATTCTATTAATTCAAAGTTTGGAAGATATTTTATTTGTCTTGTAAATATTTTGGTTTTACAAAGTTCTCTAAAAAACAGATTAACATGCTGCCCAGTGTCATAACAATTGAGCGCTTGGGCGCGGTACATACCTTGTCTGCTGGTCGGCATCAACTGACTATAGACCGCTATGGGCGTCATGCAAACAATGCTCCCAACCCATATGAAACCAATTATTTTGTAAGCGTGATTAATGGTCTGCCATGTTCTCGAACTCAGCGGATGACATATGGCGTAATAACGTTCGCAGGATATGGCGACCAGCGTCCATGATGAGACGGCAACAGAAGCAGCTGCAAAAGCACAAGAAAAAGAGACAAACATGAACCATTTTAAATCATTTGACAAGCACATTAAAACCAAAATTATCTCCAGGCAACTGAAAAGGACATAAATTCTCAATCAGATAATTACTCGAACAACAAAATTCGGCCGCACCCACACGCGATGCCACTTGGCGCAAGAACAATAAACTTTAATAAGGCCTGAGGTGCGTCTCAGTGCAGAGTACTTAAAAATTACATTTTATATTATAGTAAATACTTTTAGTTTATATTTTAAATATTGAATTGGTCGATTCAATAAATAATTGAAATTATAAATAAATATTAAATTAAACAACAATTCGAAGATATACTCGTACTTTTTAAGAGTTCTCTTTCACTCGACTGAACCAAATTTCAATAGACCAAATTAATTAAAAAGTGAATATCCTGAACAAAAACTTATTTACTAACTAAATATTTTTTTCTTTGTTTATCAATATTTTAAAAGACTAGAAATCACAAGTAGTCATACCTCTCAATCATAAAGCGTTTAATAATGTTTACTTATATATTCCGTTTATATTGAAAAAGGATTTTAAAATAGTTAAATCAGCTTTTATATTTTTTGCACACAAATTAAAAGGTTTATACTTTTAAAAAAATTCCTGCTTACCTTTTTAAAGTTGGTAAATGGCTTCATTTCACTTACTTTGTGTAATTATTGCTCTTTTTTAAGTTCTATCTTTCTTATTTTTTAAAGTTCTGTATCCAACGTCAATTATGGTTTAAACTGGCGCACAAAGGAACTTTTGCAATTCTTATTTAACCTCCATTAGACAATCCGCCGAGCCCATTTCTTTGGCCAAGTCACTTTTGCAATTAGAAATGCTTTTAGAATTGAAAAAAAATGAGCTTTGATGAGAGTTTTAATTCCGAAACCATAAAAAATAAATTTCCAGCATTGCTGAAATGGCAACATTAACTTTTTAATGGAATCCTCATTAAACATAAAATTATACTAACACAGAAAAACAGAAATTTTTGCCGCTTGGCTGGGCAATCTGCGCTGGGCAGGATGTTCAACTTCATCACGCAAGATCGCGTGTTTATTTTATTTGTAAATACAAAAGTACAGTAAATGAGCAACATGAAAAATGTGGAAACTGTTTAAAACCGTTGTAAATGCTTTAGGAAATTATTCGTTATGTTTGGCGGTATAAGTTAAGATAATATCCACTAGCTAATATGTAGTGAACTTTTAAAAATTGAATTTATTTAACTGAACCCTAATAAGGGCTCTACTTCAAAGTAACTACAAAGCTTACTCGTTTGATATACGAAATTCACTTACAATTGAAAACAACATTTTTCTTATTAAAACTTACAAATATGTTCATTTTTAATTTACATATTTACAAAACTAAAAGAGCTACCAACTTTGATCCCAATGCACAACAAACAAAATCCTCCATCAATTTATCAAATACATAAACTCAACTAAAAAAAGGTATTTTTCTATTATTTGTTTGTAAAACTGCGATGGCGAACATTCATCTGACCGTATAACCAGAAAGCTTTAAGCTTGCTAAATGTATTCAAAAAGGTCAGAGAAAATTCAAAATCAATTTTATGGTACATCATTGCGTATGAGTATCATTAATTTTTGTTAAATTAGATTTTCGACAGTTTGTGCGGTAGAAAATGTGTCAAAAAGAAGTTTTTGATAATTAAAAACCGTCACAAACCCAGTAAAAAAAACTAAAACAGCTTTAAACCACTTAAGGTAACTTAGCAAACAAACATATAATTTGACTCGGTTAAAGTTTATGTCAATATAGAACTGCAACAGTATGTCGGGAGTAAAGTTGTTTATCTAGATCGAATTACTCAAAGTGACACTGACATGTGGGCGGACAGATAGACAGACATACCGCCGTGCCACAAATATGTATCCAAACTATAACAAGTTTAATGGAGACACATTTTGTGCGCCTTTTCGAATATGTCCATATTTAGGGAACTCCGTGCGAATGTGTGCGTTAAGTGCGTGTAAATTATGAGCGCAGTGGCACGCGACAACATGAACACGCACACCCACTAAATTACTTAATATTCATGGTAGCATACGTGGCGGTGTGGCAGTGTGCACAAGAACAAGAACAAGAAACCACGGCACTTCGGCGTAATTGGAAGCACATTTGGAACGCATTAGCGCAAGACACACACAGTCAAAATATTTTTTTGTTAATTCCTCTATATATAGTACATACACACACAAAGCATTGGGTATATTAAAGCACGCCAAATCTGAATAACAAACACTTGGCATATGCTTATCTTAGCCAAGGTAGCAGATGTAGAAGCGAATAATTTCATTGCGCTGTCGGAAGATAACTTCACTTGGACTTATACGAAATTGGAAGTTATTATTTATTCATTCATTTTGTTTCTTTCTTCTTCATTTTGGATGATATTAATTTTTGAACGACGCAGTTCTTTGCTTAATGTTTACGTATGGCAGCTACTGCAGACACAAATTTTAATATTGTCTTGAGCTTAGCCATAGCCGCATTATAGTATCGGCCTAAGGAAAACTAGCCGGCAACAAGGCTTATTGCGGCCCTATGCTTAGAAGCCGCGATTAGTGTCGCTGCTGCGCAATAAATGCAAATATTCTCATAGCTTAACTTGTTTTGATATTAGCCAGCAGCGACAGATATAATGAAAACCCGCAGTACCATTTGAAAGCGGTAAACAAAGTTTGCTTTAAGGCTCTAGTTTGTTGTTAATGACATTATTGTTTTGTTGCAAAAATTACTTTATTTTTAAATTCAAATTTCAATTTTGTTCCGTGCGCTTTGTTGTCATTGCCAACAAAGGATCAACAATAATTGGCATAACAACAACAAAAGATAACATAAAGAAGAAAGGAATTTAAAGCGTGTACTGAAATGTTTTCTTAACATTTGGGATGTTTATTGTCCAGTGAACGATTCGATTAAAATTGCGATATTGTCATTTAATTTGTAAAATCTGAGCTATTATTATAACTGTTGTTTCTTCGTATGTCAACACGTGTGTTTGTTTATATGTGTGTGCATGGGCTGTTGTTTTATTTATTTTCTAAGCCAAACAATACGTGGAAATTAATTTGGAAATATATCAAACAATTTAAATGTTGTCTTTTGTTTATTATTGCTAACAAAAATATAAATACTTATTATACTATTTCATTAAAAAATACAAACATTTGCAAAAAATTTCTAAACAAGCCAAATTCTAATTTTGAAATAACCTCAACATATGAAATCATAGCACATGATTATATACATAAATAATGTAGTAGTATATACTAATGCAGTAACCAAAAATTGCATTTTTATGCTTAAAGTTTTCCATTAAAGCGTCACATCATACCAATAATAAATATCACTCATGTTTGCATTATTTTTAATTTCATTGCATGGAGCTTACATCAACTCAATTCTATTTAAACTTCAGCGTACTCAGCCTAACAAGCTGCAAAGCCGTCAAACAATGCAATAAATAAAACTTACAGAACGTTTACCAAAAAGAAAGCCAACTACTCACATTACAGAATTACAAATAAATTTCACTCGAGCTGCCAACATGAAATGGAAATTTGTTTCCTAAAGTTTTCACTTTCAATCAAAAGCGAACTTTTAAAATTGTCTACGCTTGGTTAAGTCGAAAACTTTTATCAAAAGCTAAAGAAAAGGCGACGCTTGCAAGATGAAAAATCAAACTTAAACCACAGCAGCCACAACCACAACAAATGCTAATTTTATTTATGGTAAGTAAGCAAAAAAGTTGTCGATGTTAACATGCTAAAAGAATAACTCACATTTATGTCAGAAAACTCGAAAAAAAAACTGTTTCTTGCTGTAAGCCAAGTTCGCAAATTGAAGACATTTATTTGGATTTTCAGTAATTGCGCCAAACAACTTGAAAAGAAGTGTGATTTTTTATTCCGAAATCTGACCGCTGAACATTTGTTTATTCTTAAACTTAATAATACATATATATAAATATAATAAAATATACATTACAAATATTCATTAAGGTATGTACAGCAATGTCTGTTTTTTTTAATCACTTAACAAAAACATTCTCACAGCTGTTAACTAACACATGAAAGTATAATATTTAAAATATTCCAGTGCACATAACGTACCTCACTTACTCCTTTTAAGCATTACAATGTCAATTTCAAGCTAAACTTTGTTTGTAAATGTTAAATGCAAAACTTTACTTGTACCCCGAGCAGCAATTAAGCTTTGCAAAACATTTTAATGCACCACTTGCTGAGCTTTTATTTCGCATTTGGAGATTTTCACAAAATCAAAATTATTTCACTTGTATGTGTGGATGCGAGTACACATGATAATTACGGTAATTGTGCTGGAAACTTGCAATGTTACATTTAAGTAAAGTTTAACAACTTTCAACTGAGAGGACACCAATTAAGTATGGAAAAAAACGTAGCCAGGTGTGCTAATATAAAATGGAATTTATGTACGAAATAAGAAAAAACTGGAATCGCTCTATTTGATTTAATTACATTAGTTTAAAATAAATCAGGAACTCCCACTATCCATTTGATATGTACATCCAATCGATGAATTCGAATATCAGCTTTTTTTATTTTGGAGATATCCATTTCTAGTCACGACAAATTAGAAGTTGATCTACATAAATGCAAATATCTTGAAAATTATTTTAACAAGACAAAGTTTCGTTTTTAAATACAATATAATTTTTGCATATTTGTATATCTATTATTTTAATTTTTAATTTAAAGAAAAATTCTCGTTGCCCTTAGATATAACAAGCTTAGGGTCATGTCCAAATAGATAGATATGGAGACATTATTATCTATTCCAATAAATTTTAGAATTAAAACACACTTTTATAAAATATTGATAAGCTATTAAGCGAAAATAAACCGTATATAATCTTGTTCATCCGCAGTGTGTGATAAGACCTTTTTGGTTTCTGAGTTATATCCAGAAACTTTAAAGCTAATTCAATTGTTCTTTTAAAAGCAATTGTTCAACTTTACGTTTAAATATCAGCTGCGTGAACTTGATTCAGTTACATGCGGGAAAACAAATGCAATAAAAAAAGGAGAACAAAATTGTTGGTCTTAAGGGTAAAGTGCGTATGTGTGAAAGTAAAAGTCAACACTAACTCAAACGCTTTATGTTTGTGTGTTTAGAACTCAGACGAAAAAAAAAAATTTTCATCGAAATTCGGCAAGATTGAAATGAAAAACAATTTTCGCAAAAGCCAAAATGGAAAAGTTGTTTGCTCCAACAAAAACCAAAAGTGTTGGTGTTGCAATTGAGTTTTTTACGCAATGAAGGAACAATTTTACAAAATAGTTTTTAATGGTATGTCGCACATATATTAAATTCATTACTGTATATACTTTAATTTTTACTGTACATATTTATATACTCGTATGTACATGTTTCTTGTTTTCTTCACACGACAGCAGCACGTATGAGCAATTTTTTATTCATTTTATAATTGCACTTCGTACAATATAGAAGTCACGCTCATTGAAACTATTTTTTAAATCCATTTTCGGCTTTTCAACAATTGCGCAAAATTTCTATCGTAAAATATGAAAAATTTACCAAAGGCTTCCGCGCTTTGACACAACTTTCGGAATATGCTGATGGCTGCTGTCATTCGTTTATAGAAGTTTTAAAAAAAAATTTTTTACTTTCGCAATAAATAAAAAATACATAGAAAATTGTAATTTGTATTTGGAAATTCATGAGATTGGCACATGAAAAACTTTTTGTTTGCCACTTTGTGTTTTTATTTGCCTCAGGGTAAAACTTTTTGATAACATTTGCAACAAGCTAAACTGCATTTGTAATGGTGCATGGAAGGCAGACCAGGGACAAAAGCTGAACATTCCAACTTAGTCCAATCCGAACAAAGTTTGAATAGTTTCGCATTCGCTTGTGAAAATTTAAATAGTTGCACTGAAGGTGCGTCTTTGTGGCCAGCTCAAAGAGTTTGTGTACCTGCTGCTGCTTCTTTTTCTTCTTCTTCTTCTTATTATTTTATACTTATTCTTGATGGCTGATACTTGCCTTAAGTTTTAGCCAACAACTTTGCCAAAGTCGCTTGCCTTGTGATGTTCTCGTAAAATTTTCTTGGTTTGAAATATTTCTGCTAGTTTAAATTTTATCATAAATCGAAGACTTTGATTATAGAAAAATCGAAAAACAAAAATTTTACATGAAATTTTTTTAAATTATTTATTTTAGTCTTCAAATTTTTAAAACCAGTCTAATTTCGCAAATAATGTTCGGTTGTGCTTTCATTCTAAAAATGGGGAAAACGAAATTTTGTGTGCATAAAGCTTTTGTTTATTTTTGGCAAAATTCCAATCTTCTTTTGAATTGCCAGCTGATAAAGTTTGTCTAAGCTGATCATTAAACAATAGAGCACAAAGATTCCATTTACGGCTGAGCCAACGAAACGAGTTTAAACGGCTTATAACAGCTGATCTATAAATTTGTTGTATATTGTGAATTTTTGTAATCTATAAATAAGCTTAAAGCCTGATTTTTTCTGACTTATTTTACACCAAAAATAACCATTTTAATTGTTTAAATGAAATTTAAATTTATTAAAAAAATTATCACAAGTATTTAACTTTCTATATTAGTAAATATTTCTAGGAAATTTTGCACAAATGTATGTAAATAATTAATTAATTAAATGTCATTCTCATGAAAGTACACAAATTTCAGATTCAGCTGTTTATATTATTATAATTTCTTCTATGTATATGAGCAACAACAAAAACAATAATCGTGAATTGTTTAATTTCTTTGAAATCGATTTTTAATAACCATAACAGCATTTGTAATTCAAAAACGCAATGAATTTCACAGCGCACCATGAATAATTTATACTCAAATTTCCCACGCCTAAAAGTATACTCCAACGAGCAATAACAAAAGGACTAAACGTGATCGTTAATGAACTCGACTTTTGGAAATGCACGAATTTATACCAATGTGCGCCAAATAATCAAATTACCTGTTTAGCAATGTTTTTGTTGTGCTATTTTTTATCTAGTTTCAGCTATGGCAGAAATAACAACCGACAAAAAACAAACACGCTCGAGTGACCTTTTGGTCAATTCAAATTCCGATAATGAAGTGTGTAACAACAACAACAACTTTTTTCTTCTTCATCTTATGCCCAATTTGTGTGTCTGAGAGGCTTTCAATAACAAATGAGTTTGTGCTTGTGCTTCCAAAAGTATACCAAAACAAACAACATCGATGGCCCATTACAAATAGCAACAATATAAGGTACATACATACTGACATATACACCTACACACTTTTTTCGAACAAGCATACCATTAAATTTGCATGGCATAATTTTCACTCAAACAATTACATGTTAAATTTATAACGCAATTAAATTTTTGTAAATTTCTCTGTAAATGTTATAATCTTTGTTAATGGGAAATATTGTCCAGGTTTGTCGCTTAAGTCTTTTGCATGTAAAACCGACATTTGAAATTTGATCAGCAATAAAAAATTCTATTTGAATAGCAACGATATATACCTTCACTTATTTTGTATTGGTGGCAAGTATGTCAAGCTATTTTTTGAGTGATTGATTGTTAATTTTGTTTACAACTTCGATTTTATTGAATAATTATGAATCGGTTTTTAAAATAATGGATATTTTTTCTTTATTATTTGTTTTATTTTTCGTATCAGTAAAATTTTTATAATTATTATTATAGTATAAAAAATTGTGTACGTACTTTTATAGGCAGTGAAATTCAAATAATTTGTTTTCGATAGAAGTTATGTTAGCAATTGAAAAATTATGTAAATAATAAATAACAAAAATAGAAAACAGTAAAACTTTTTAAATTATTTCGAAACTTTGCAGCCACATTTTTTGTTCAAAAATCCCTTAAAGCATATCCCAAAGTTTATCCTTCTGTTCGACTATACAAATAAAACAAAAACAAACGCGTATTTTAATTAATTTTATTTGTGCGCCGGATTGAGTATTTACCTCCTATTGTGCCCCACGACATGCTGTGGATTTGGTTATTCAAAATCGAAGAAAAATGTCTGCCCAGCAGCATAAAGAAAAGTTGAAATCAATCATCAACGTCCCACTCACAACAAAAAAACAAACAAACAAACAAATCAACATTTTAAATAAGTCGCGGAGGCAGTCACTTACCAGAGACACAATGCTACAAACAAAACGTTTTCAATATTATTTCGATGCTTTTAAAATTTTTGTATGTATATTTTTCGAAACTCTGTCATAAATGTCACGACACTTGTCAATATCGATGCAATGCAGTTTAAACATTTTTTTTTTTGTAATTCATGTTTTCTTATCCTCTCTGTCATCAATATTTTGTTACACAGTGTAAAAATCTTGAATTTGAACATTTTGTGCGCTCGACTGTAAAAGTTTTGGTGGCAGAGCAAAAGTTTCCACAAAAATTAAATACGAGAGAATCGAAAAATGAACGCCCACAACTAGCCGCAACGGCTAACCAAAGAGTTTTTTTTTTCTTTAAAGCTGAAAACCGAAAATCCTGCTTTACAACAACATTACCGACGCGTCTGCTTTCGTTCGCTTTGCCGCCTGAAAGCAAGCAACGGAAAATTATTCTGTGCGTTATATTAACAATTTTTGAAGCAGTCTTTTAGATTTTTTGTCCTTTTGCTAAATTTTGCTGCTTGATCCTTTGAATGAAGTCGCGGAGGGTCTAAAACTAATTTTTGTTTTAAATCACTCGCACTTTTGAGCATTTTCTGTCTTCATGGGTGGTTGTCTGATTTTAGGTAAATTAAAATCCGATTCTTTGAATTTCAAAAACTGATTTAATCTCAGTAAAGCAAGTATGATTAAAACAGTTTATTTGATAGTATTCTCGTTTCTTTGATAACTTGTCAGCCCTATTTTTGCCCCAACTCTTTTCGTTATTTCTCTTTTTCAATACTGGCGACTGGTTTTACTCTTCTATGATAACGAAGAATTAAAGCAGATTATCTTGACATTGGTATTAACGTCCACAGTGAGAAATCTGATTCGATCTGACTCAACTTTCTAGGCATTTGTACCATGCAAAAACCTTCTGAAACTAATATCTCCAAGCTATGACAGGGCTACCTCAGCTTAGTTCTTCCACCAGAGGCATACAATTTAGTTTTTAATGTTTCCTTCAGTGTGAATGATTATGATTATAAACATACAAATTCAAGGACGTTCGAGATATAAAACTGTCAGAAAAAGTTTTCGAATTGTTAACAAAATGTTTCCTTTATTGCTTCGTTGAAATTTAACTTAGCAAGACGCTCTCAAGTCCTAATTTATTTGTTTTCTTTTTCCGATTATGACTCTGATTTAAGTGAAAAACGCTCTTGAGTCTGATAGGCTGGAAAAGACATTTGCCTAATTTTATTTGGAAAAAGATTACACCAAAATAAATACAAAAATGATTTAATAGCATGTTCAGCATGACGTATGAGTGACATAAATAAAATGTCCTTGGTTTATAAACAAAAGCTAATAAAACTGTACAATTTAATTGAACTATTTGCATATCGTGTCGTATGAGTGACATTGAATTGCATTTTTTTGAGTTTCTGGTTCACAAGATAACATGTACACAGTATTTTTTTGCTTGTATTGGTTTTAAAGCACAAACTCGTACGAAAAAACACATGGAAAACAAAAAAAAATACTTTTAATGTTTTTTTACATGAAAAATGCGCCACTTTATTACGTCACAGTATTTTATAATTGACGCGAATAAATATTGGCGCTGCCATTGGTTAAAATTGACCCACATTTAAATGGAATTTTTTTTATTGGTCTTTTTTCAATCCGAACTCGAAAGTAACAAAAAATTTAACTGTCAGAGAAGAGTATAAAAAATGCATTATTTGCTCTTTAAAAGAAAAAGTCAATTTCTTTGCAATTTTTATGCAGTTTTTATACTTCATATTAAAGTTTACTTTCAGCTTTTAAATCACAACGTACCCTCACTTACTCAAGAAAAGAACTTTCAATCTGTACTCGGGAAAAGATCCATCATCGAATGTCAACCGCTTGTCGAAGGCGTCATTGCAACGATGCGCCGATTTTTTTTTATGATTTTATTTAAGAATGCAGTGACAGCAGTTGTCAGTCATCTATGCTATCGGTTTATTAACTCAACAGCAATCAAAAACTCTGCACCAAAAGCACTCAATAATTATGATTGGCATAAATGCTTGGCAGCAAGCATAAAACTTTTTAAGAACGCAACGCAACGCCGTGCGACGTTATTCCACAAATTGATTTGTGACGAAAAAGTGAATGCCAAAAAACTGATAGCCACAATTCACTTTCTACCCAACATCTTAAGAGATTCTGTGGGTGCACTCCTTCTTGGCTTTATATAAGTATGCGAATATTTTTTTGTTATTTGCTTTGTTTTTTTGGCTGCCGTAAGTTAAACAAAAGTTGGCGAAAACTTTTCAAATTTAATCGTCGAGTGAAGGCGATTATTAATCGAGCTCAAGGGTCCTCTTGGCCACGGACAATGGATGTGTCTGTGTCGCAGTGTGTCGGTCTAGTGAAATTGACAATTTGCTGCTTGGTTTAAGGTTTAATAATTCTGATGATTGAGTGCTCATTGATTGGATACAACTTTAAAATATGCCACTTAACTCGAGCATATGGCAAGGGACCTAATCTAAAAGGAATTCCTTTTGGAAATAGAAAAAAAAATACAAAATTGAGTAGATCAACTTACGGGAATTTATAATTGTATTTTAAAAGTTAATTGAGTATCTAATTAATTTGTAGTTTGGCACTGAAAACAATAACAACACGAAAGATTCGTAAAAAAAGTAAATTATGTGAACGCTTTTATTGCAGCGCAGTAGACAGAATTAGCGAAATTAATATTGTTTGTTGCAGCAGCTGGCAGCCTTGGAGACTATTTTATACAATAAGAAGTTGTTGTTGATGTTAATGTGATTATTCCTGGAATATTCATTATAAAAATCCCACATTAATTGTAAGGAATTCCATTACAGCAAGATGCCGTATAAATACTCCACAAAGATAATTTCTGCGAAAACTTATTGAAACTTAATCCGATATCATAATATTAGGTTTGGGTTACACGATGTTTTACAGCAGCAACACTTGTTGCTGCCAACACAAGATATGCCATCACACTCGCACTACCTCATAAATCAGCATATGCTAAATTTATTACCATCAAAGGGACGATAAACTTTTATCCATCCAACAGAAAAAAAACAACAACAGCAATGAGCTCAAAAAACAACAAATAAGTAAATAAGTCTGTACCAAACACCACAACAAAAACAACAAACCGTCGAGTAGAAAAAGCAAGACGCAGAAAAGGCGTAACCAATGGAAATCACGCGCTCAAAGGTGTTCAAAACAAGATAAACTGAGCGAAAAGAGGAAGAATTTATTATTGTAAACATCAATTTTATACTTTTCAAAACAACTTAAACCTATTTATGTAACTTCAGAATTAGTTCACAATTTCCAACTGATTTAGAAAAAAACAATAAAGGATTTCCTTACAGAACTGTTAAACTGCTGAATTCACGAATGTTTTTGAGCCTCTAATAGAAGCTCGAAACTTTTCAGGTTTTTCGAGTTTTCCAGTTTTCACGTTTATGGTAGTTTCCTTAATATTTATGTTTTAATTTTTCGTAAATAGTTAAACTTCTCACAGTTTGCGCAATCTTTTCCAGAGCATTAATAGGATTAAACTAACTGATGGTGTACATTTATGTTGATGTTAAAAATTTCCGGAACGTGTAAATAAACGCGTGTGTGTTTGTGTCTTATCATCCTTTCGAGAAGCAGCATTTTTCCAGTTTATTGTCTGGTTTTTACTACTATTTTTTTTCAAGAGCGCTCGTTTCTTTTTGAAACTATGATAATCCTATTAATTTAAAACTTTTTTTCTTTTCTTTGCGCAGAAGTTTTCAAGGTCTCTCTTCTTATTTTTCTCCGCCAGACTTAAGCCGTTTGACACACACATACTCGCACACAAACATATTCTTCTTACGATAATGCTCTTTGCCTTGTGACTTGTTTGTGTAGCTTGTAAATATTGTCCTTATCATCAGTATTTCCATTTTTTCATAGAAGCATCAGTCGGACGCTTTGCTTACTCATCTGTCGAATGCGTTTCCTAACACATAACCTGATATAAAAAATGGAAACATTTTTCAAGTTCATCATAGTTATTCAAAATACTTTGAACTTTAATCGATTTTATCTCACTTGTGCAATCTTTTTTTTTTAAATAATTAAATTGAATAAAAAAAATTTCATAGTCGAGTATAGTAACTTATAATGTCACAAGTTCTCTAGTTTTTATTCCGTCATCAAACTAATAATAAATAAATTGTTAAAGTAGGATTATTTCCTAATTGCTTTTTTCAATAAATATTCTATAAGTTTTCTGAAAACATTTTATTTTTTCAATATTTGCCGATGCCAAGACCTTGTCACTTCACATCAAATACAATGTCAGCTTAGTTTATAAAGCCACCGCAGCGCACTGTGTCGCTATTGTGCCTTATTTTGCTTGAATTTAAATATTTTGCTTTTGTTATCCTTCGACAGGATCTTAACGCAATTTGTTGACTTTTCTGCTGAGTACAAAATGCTTCTTCTTTAACTACAGCTCCTGCTATCCTGCTGGTTTTTGTTTTTGTATTTGTTTTTGTTTGCCTGCCTTACGCCTTGTTACGACTTTTGTGTAAATTTGTTGCGGTGTTCGTCCGCAGCCAGCGTGCCAATTCCTCTTGAGCTGATTTCGTTCCACGTGAAATCAACCTTTAATGAGGCGCTTTATTTGCTATTGAAGCGTACGAGCATACAAACATACAAACAAATTTACAAACATATAAACTAACAAACATTTCGCAAATTCAATTCTTCAGGGGCTTAAGTACATTTAATTATTTTTGTTTTTTCATTCACATATTTTTGAAATCTTCACATTTAAAAAATTTTTCATTATATTTAAAATTTCAACAAAGCAATCAAAAATTCAATGGCCAACAAAGTTAATAAATTTAAAAATTACTATATCTTTTTGTTAGAAGAGGAGAAAGTACTTATATACTTTATAATTGGGTTGTTTATATAAAAACTTTACATATTTTCGCCTTCATCCATTTACATTTAAATTGGTTTCAATAACCGATGAGGACGATATTTATTTTTGAATTATGTGAACCCACTTCGGAACACACTTTGCTTATATTTTAGTTACATACTCAGTCACATCGTATTTTCCTGACTAAGTATTTTTACATGTTTGCATAATTTCATAACTTTTGATAAATAAACTATACCACCCGAGCAAGAGGAGGCAAATTGTCAACGAAACATCCAAAACCACAAAGCCAAATAAAATATAAAAAATAATTTCATACCCTCTTTGTGTGTCCTGTTCGCAGTCATTTCAACTCATCACAACCATTGGGAAGAATTAAATTATCATGCAAAGCGGAAGCGGAAACGGAAGCAACGCAATACCGTATAAATAAAGATTTTGTGCTGATATGGAAACTTTTGCGGACATGTAGACGTACACTGACATACACATTTACACTGTCACTAACAGCGCCAAAACATAAACAGCAAAAGGATTGTACTCTTATGGTCGTATGTGGGTAGATACAGTACTGGGCACACAATTTGGACTTGTGTGTTGCGTTCGTCTATGTCAGTGTAAAATATTTGTGACATTACTTTCACATCTTTGTCCACTTCAGTACAACCGCATTTGCTAAGTTCTCAAAGGAGCAGCCGAAACAGCTTGATATGATGGCGCCAGCGCTTTTCTTTCACAACAGTCAAAGAAATTGCCTTGGTTAATAAAAAAAAAGTCCCTCGATTTTTATCAAAATAAAAGCACACCCTCAGGTATTAAAAAGCACATTGGTATATGAGCACATCTACACAAACTAAGCACACACATACACACAGACGTATAATAGTGTGAGGTACACGTCCAGTTGCTCCTGCTGCTTATGGTACACCTGCTGTTAGAACAGAACACCGGAAGGATACTTTTGCTTCGATGCGTCCCTGCCAGGACATTAAGTAAGTTATGCTCAAACAAATGTCAACTGACATTTGGTGCGTGTGTATTTGTTTGTATATGTATTTGCGCGTTAGAAAAAACTATATGTAGTGCAATGTAAAATTCAAAATGTAGCGTAAAAGGGTTATACCTTACACTGTTTTGTAAATGTCGTATTTTATGTAAGATGAAAACTTTAGCTCTGAAAATGTTTCAAATCAAATTTGTCTTTTATGTTCTTTTTAATGTTAAAAATATAATTTTAACTGTGTCTAAAAAACGGTGCATCGCTTAAAAAATAAGTAGGTAAAAATTACTGTTTATATCTCTCTATCTTTCTTTTGTTCTTTGTACCATATGTTCTTCTTAACGATTTATCCGATTGCGATGCAATTTTTGACAATTGCTATGCTGAAATTTAATATCTGAATCGGTATTTCACTTGCGATAACTTCACCAAAAATGGGTGTGGTTGAATCAATTTAATATCTCCATATTTCGAATTAAAAAATTTTATTTTGGTTTAGAAGGTTTTTTTACTTGTTTGAATTATATTAATAAAACAAGTTTTAAGTGAATATAATTGCCCTAGCCTAAATGGGTCTCTTTTCAAGAGACAGTCATTACAACATAAGCTATCCTATAGTATATATCTATCCTATAATTAAGACCGCGAAATGGTTGCGAAAAGTCAATTTTAACAACGACGACGTAAAATAGAAACAAACGAAGGAAAAGAGAAAATAAAATGAAGGTGACAAGCGCAGAATTTGCGGTGGGCAGCTTGTTTAATTTGTATTTTTAATGTTCTACGGTTCTTGCTAAAACAAGAACAACAACAAAATAGGATAAGCAACAACAACAACAAAACTTCTTCTTAAAAGGCAACTTGTATCCAAGCACCTAGAAACCCTTTGAGATTTATTTTAATGTTCACCGCGTTTTTATGCGGTTAATTTTTCTAATTGTTGTTTTGTTCTTTTGTTGTTGTTGTCATTTTGGGTGCCACTTGTCTCAAGTGACTTGAGCTGTTCTTTTTTTCGCTCTTTTCAATTACATTCATTTGCTAATTATAAAAGTCCACATCTGCAAAGTGTCAGTTAAATTAAGTTAAAATTTCCATTTGGTAGAAATATAATTTCAAGGACAAGTGAGCACTTTCATTTTAAAAAGATTTAACACGACTTATTTATATTTGTTTTGCTATTTCTAAGTAGTGGCCACCAAGAATGAAAGTAGCTGAAAAAATTGAATTTTTAAGCGTTCCAGAGCGCCAACAAAAACAACAAAATAATGTATAAAAAAATAAATGGGTTTAGACAAATGACAACCGCAACTTAACCCAACAAAGTACAAACGACACGCAACAATGAACTTGATAGCTTGGCTCCAATGTCCTCCAAACGCTGCCAACGTTGCATTTTTGTGCAGTGGCTGCAACAATAAAATTCCGTTCATTTTTCAAATAGGATTTAATTTTTAAGTGCTTGTGCTCGTATTCCAAGAATGCTAATGTACGCTTTTATAACACTTTTAAATTTCTTTTTTAGAGCGTTTAGAGCGTCTATACAAATGGATTCAGTTTATTTATTTTATTTCTTCCAAAAATTCGATTTTTTTAAACTAATTTAAAAATCGTTATCCACTCTAATCCACGGGACTGCCACTTCACAACTACAGCAAGAACATTTTTTCACGACGAAGCTAGCAAAAAATTGAATTTGCAGTTGCCAGAAAGGATAACGAAAAATAACTAGACCGTCAACTATTCAAATTATTCGGAATCAGGGCAAGTCAATCAGACAAGCATATGGGAACAAATTGTTTCCACTTGAACCACTGGTTCTGGTAAATCAATCGTCCATAATCAAGTGAACTAAGTATTTACCACCACCATCAATTCGAATACTCTTGTTGAATTTAGTATAAAAACTACTACAAGAATAGCAGAACTGCCAAGATAATTTGGCAGCTGGAATAGGCGCCAAATCAGATTATTGACTTCGGCGGAACAGCACCATCATTGCTATTACACTCAGATTGGATTAGAATGTTACAGAAAATGCCGACGCACAACGAAACATACAAAGCGAGGTGCGCCTAAGCTGCTGAGTCTAGACTTAATTAAATACTTAAAATGAAGAAGACTCTTTAAAGGCATAATTACGTGCATATGGCATATTTTTCGTCGTTTTGCCGTATATTGACCTTAAGTTGAATGAGCTTAAATGGTGACAGCAAGCAAAAAAATAAAAATTCCCTTAGGGAGAATTCAGTGATTATTTTGTCAAGGTGAAAATCACGACATTCACACATAATGAGAATTTAATACTAGCATTTAGTTTGTGCTTGGTCAAAAGAGGAATGGAGCCTTGGTGATTTTGTTCATTAGACAATGTTTATAACATTTGGATACAATTTTTTTGTTCAATGGTTTGTGTGCGAAGTTTTAATATTATTTATTCGAGTTTATATTTGTATTATAGTATTGTTATTAAAAATATTAAGTGGTTATTAGAACACTTCTATAAAGAAATATCGTGTCAATGTATCAAATCTTGGCAACAGCGCAGCTCATCAGATAATGGATAGAGTACATGCCACCAAATATTGTTAAAAGAAAATATTTAGATTCAAGCAAAAAACCAAAAAATAAATGGTTTAAAAAATTCGAAACCATCGCAGGGGGTTACAAAACTTTTCCACTTGCCGCAAAATTTACCGCCAAAATAAAACTATAAAAAACTGAAAAAGAAAATTCGAGTTGTTGTTCAAAAGCGAAACTTTGCAGCCAAATGCACGAACATAATTTTTCGTTGTAATATTAAAAGTGCACAAATTTTTCCAATGTGTAAGTTTCATTTTTATTTTTTGCTTAAAAAGTTTAATTATATCAGAAATCAGTAAACAACAAATATCTGCTAGATGAGTATAAAAACAATAAAAAAAAATTGTAAACCAAACAATTGCACAAAATTAACAAAAGAAAAATGTGGAAAATTTTTATTTACCAGAAGCAAAAAGTTTCCTAGATTAAAGACGACAACAGAGAAGGGCGCTTAATGAGGCGAAATTAGCTGGTAAATACAAAATGCAATATAAAAAGTTAACACACAGGCAACACTGCAATAAGCCAAAACAAAAGTTTATGGGAAGAAAGACGACAAAAAGTTGCTCGTTATATTTATGCCGCCCACATGCGGCAACATTTGATTGTATGTTGCTTGTTTAAAAAAAGTTTGAAAATTGTAAAAACACAAAAACAGATTTAACACGTTTTTATGTTAATAACCACAACTACTTATATAAACTTCCATACATATTTCATTAAAAAAGGGTGGGGGGCGGGCAAATTAATTTTGTTATGGTTGGCTGAAAATGTTTAAAACAAATATTGTTTTTCTTTTAGTTTGTTTATTATTAACTTTTGCAATTTGACTTTACACATTACTAACTTATAGTACTCGGCGTTAACCGGGTTATTTTTCGTAAAGATATATGATAGGTAGATATTTAGTTAGCGGAACTTTCCTTCACACGCCTATTTCTAGTGAAGTTATCGACAGTGACCCAACAAATTAATATAGCAAATTCCAGATTTATTGTTGCAAAATAATCGAATATTTACTTCATTTCACAAATTATAGTCGTAATAAGTGGGCGTGGCAGATTGTTATTAGATCTTGGCCTTAGTCATTAACATTCCATAAATTAAGAGGAGCGACATAACCTAACCAACCTACCAACATGTTTGTTGAATCCGGCACATTCATTAAAGCAAAATCTATTTCCGCTTTTGCTTCTGACCTGAGACTGTCGCCAATTATTTAACGATTTGGTAAAATTCCTACAGCTTTTTTTTTTGTTTGCTTAGCCATAATAATGCGACATAAATAAATTCCATTTATACCGCGTAAAGCCGGCCCAAAGACAGATCCTTCTTTATAGTATTAGCCAAAATAGTCATCATAAATAATAAATTAACTACAACTATTTCGAAATCAGGGATGCTGTAGTCTTTAATATGTCACATAAGTTTAATTTTTATATAATATACCAAACTTAAACTTAACTATTAAAACAACTTAAAGAGTTTTTGAATTGTTGGGAAACAGCTCTTAAAAAATATAAAGAAAAGGTTCATAAATGTTTTCGATATTACTCGCAAGTTCGCATCCCTGATTAACGCATTCACAAATATGAACACAACAATTTCGTTTGTGTTTTTGTTTTTGTCATGCCCATGTTTATTTGTTGTAATTGCTCTTTGCTACTTCTTTGACACATTATTGCCCCCTTGTTGTTGTAACTCTGTTATACTCGATTAACTCTTAAAATGATTATGTGAATTGTGTGTGACAATGTTGCCAACCAATTCATTTAAACCACAAAAGATTCCGGGTTTGCTTCGACAAAATACGAAAACAAAACAAAAGGAATAAAATAAGGAAAAAATAAAAATAAAATAAGTTCCACCAACGAAAAGCGACGTTGAAGTTAAGCAGCAAATATGTGCGACACGAAATGTGTCCTTAAAATGTGTGCACATGTAGGAACCAACTCCTAAATAAAAATATTTTACCGATTGTTATTTTATGTCCAAATTTCCGCATTCGCTTATTGACATTTTTTTCTTTATGTCCAAAAAATCGTAACTCTTGTAAATCAATATAAATATTTGCTTTTATGTTTTTGGGACGAGGGTTTCGCTCGTCCAAGCAATTTAATTCAATCTTTTTCGGTCGAGCTTTTTGTTATGGCAGCAGGTGACACTTTTAATGGAATAAATTAGATTATTAAACAACCCAAACGAAAGAAAAGCTGATGTTGAAAACACATTTTCATTTCCGTTCTTTGCTCTTCGATTTAATAATAAATCTCGAAATCTGCTGCATTAGCAGCGGTAAAGGTAAATCCAACTAAGTTTAGTTTGGCATTAAATTAATGGCTTGAGGCAGTTAAGGCCATGTTAATGCACGTGTTCTCGATTAATTTTCGTATTGCAAATGGCTAAGTGTGGTCATGTGGTCGCAATTTAAGCGTTTATTCCGACAAGCGTTTGCAAGTAATCGGAAACTGACGGAAACGATAAAAGTAAAAACAGACTCAGTAGAGGAAAGTAGACACTTAAAAAAATATATAATGAAAAGGGACAATTTCCACATATCTAAATTTGGTCTAAATCACATTTAATTTATATCACAAGTTGCTTACTTAAATCTGAAATAACAATGATTATTGGTAGCGCTTTCAATTCTATTATTAAAAACATACAATATAATTGAAAAAGCAACATCAAAGCAAAATAAAAAAAGAACAAAATAGAATAGAATAGAAAAACTTCGACAATGTTAAAGACACATACAAAAGGAGTGCAACAATAGAGTTATTGAATATAAACTTAACCAGAAAAGTTTCACATCACAAAAAAGGTTTTTTTTAGAGTCAAACCAATTTTGATGATGAAGCCACAAAACACAAATTCAAAACAAATCAGAGAATTGGTTGAAACGTAGCAACGGTCGGGAATAAAACATGCAAATAAACAAATCGACGGACCGTCTTTCGCAATGACAACCCTTTAAGTATGATAGTGACAATAAAATTTTATGCTGGGTTTTTAGTTGAACGTCAAGGCACAAAAACTTGTATTCATAAAGTTGAAAGTGTGATTGAAAACATGTGCCACTGTGTCTACTGTCGTTACGATTTCGGCCGGGCAAATACATATGTTCCTTGTCACTATGCTGATTTCAGTACACTTGTTCATTTACTTGCACTCACACAAACCCAAACATAAATTATCTAATAAGGCCTTCCGGCTGTGCAATGTTGCCGACGAGTTTAATCCTTTGTTCATAATTGAAAATGTACAGCTACACTGTCGGAGTAGCATAAAGTACTGCGGATGTGAAATGTTTCCCTAAATGGTAAATTGGTTATTAAGTAAGAAATCATCAAACATATTCTAGTGTTATATAAATACTTTTAAGATAATTCTTTAAGTAAAATAAATAAATTAACAGCTGCGTCTATGAAAAAGTAAATTGATAAATCTATTCTAACAATTTTCCTATTGGTTAATGGATTAACTAGGAGCATCCGTGGGCATACGCTTGCTTTAGATAATTTTGTTGGCAAGATTTATGTACGACCATATTGCATGTTTTTCCACATCCAAGTACACATAGTTTGCATGCGTTTGTGTTGTTTGTATGTCGGAGACAATTATTGTCTATTCCTGTGCGTTGTGTTTTATTTATAGCAAGGATATGCCACGCAGCAACGAGTTGGCAGCTGTTTTTTGTTTAATTTCGATTAAAGTCAAGCGCCTGCGACACAGATGGCAGCCATTGCTTAATTGTCATGGGCATGGTAAGATTAGCACTCAAAGGAGAGCGGGACAAAACATATTTGTTTTTATTCGTCTATATGCAAGTGTATTCGAAACTATTTCCTACACTGACTCATAGTAGCAAGGAAGAGTAAAATAAAAATAATACAAGCTAACACCGATCTAAAAATAACACATGTCTGTGCTTTATTTTTCTAAGCCGATTTCTTTTTTTTTGCCAGCGTATTTTATTACAAAATTGTAGGCGTGGGTAATGGTAATAACGTGTGCCTTCTTTTGAGTTGGGTTGTTGCTGGCCTTTTTTGCGGTTGGCTCGGTTTTATGTGAGCTACATAAATGATGTGAATTTTCCGTTGATACCGTGCTTAACATTTTATGCCAACAATTTATGCGTCCGGCCGAATTTCTGCCAGCCTCACTTTTGTGTTCTAAACGCATATTTTTAAGTTTGTTTAAGAGCAAATATTTATTGTCAACAAAGTGTTGGTTTAAGTATAACAACAAAACAACAATTTGCCCAGATGAGTTACAAAATTATTGTGCTTTAAAACTTAAGCACAAAGCTGATCGAGTGTCGTAAAAACGCTATCAAAAATCTTATAGATACTACAAGTTGGTGTATTTTTTCATTAATGGGTTAAAATGTCATAAAAATTTGGTGATTTAACTACCTTTTACTTAGTAAACCTTTGGTGCTTATGTCAAGAAAAATCAAATGCCCTAAAGACCACTTTATTTTGCTTCAATTTTTTAAAGTTAAAAATAAGTTTTATAAAAAGTTTTATTTACAAATTCTTAGCCAATAAAATTAATGAAAAACTGATAAAAAGGACTTTATGTCTATTTAGTTGCAATTTCATTACTTTTAAGCGAGTTTTGTCTTTTTAAACAAAGAAAAAATAATAAATTTCCATCAAAAGTCGCAAGAAAAATAAACAAAGAAATGAGCAAACATTTTGTAAATAAGAATAAAAGAAAAATAAAAAATGCATAAAAGATTTACTTGAAACAAACTGCTCCAAGGACCAGTATGTAAACAAACAAAAGTCCGAAGTGTGCAAACTGGCCCTATCAGGCTCATAAAAACCACAACAACAAAAAGAAAACACTCGATAAACAATTGAATTCGACATTGTCAGTATTTGCTATAAAACGATTACCGCCCAAGGCATAAAAGAACATACTAAGTATTGTATTTTTTAACGTTAAAAATAAACATAAAAGCAAGACAAAAAAACAGTGTCGCTTTCAAAATTCAAGAAAATGTCCACTGGATACACTGAAAATAAGAAAATGTTACAACGACGAAATGACTTTCAAATAAAATTGATTTTTACATTACTTGTCATTGTTGTAAAATTCCAACATTAACAAATGTCTAATATCGTATGGAAAATTTTTGTTGGTATATTTAAAATTTTGTTCAGTGCATGATTCGAGTGAAAATATTTATCAATGCGAAAATTCCAATTTGCTACAAAGTAATGCGAAAAATGATTATGACCAGAAGCATTTTCAAGTTTCTTTTGGCTTTGTTTTCAATTTGCGAAATACACAAGATTTCGAAGCAGGAATACAAACGAATGTAAGTTAAGCTGACAAAGTGAATATCAACTTTTTTTGTTTTAAGTTTAGATTAGAAATGCCACGACGTCGTACAAAATTTTTACCTGTTATAGAAGAAGTGCAAATATTTAATGGAATCGTATTTTTTCCAAAAAATGCGCTCTCACATATACAGTGTGCACATTGTACATACCGTATTTGCTACTGTAGCTTCAAAGCAACAACCGAAATTAATTTATTTCGAAACTTCAAAGCTTCAAAGGCGTCAGACGGTCATGAAGCACGTTGACAGTCGATTTGTGCAGAATTTCTTTGTTTTTCTCTTGTCCTTAGATCCAATACAAAACAAGTCTTCCCAGTAAAATGTTAAATAAATAGTTTAAAATGTATAAAATTGCACTCCACCAACTACAAATTTCTACAAAGAGCGCTGGAGTGGATTGGAACTACCATTACACATGATACTCAGCTGCTGAGTGCGCAGAAATCTAAGTCGACAGTTCGTGTTAAAATATTTTTTTCTGAAAAATTTAAAAGTTACAAGATAAACTTCTGCTTAAATTTTTCAATTTATGTTTCATGTTTTACTCGTATGCTTAATTTCCTTTAATGTATTTTCATTTTACATAAATCCAATGGAAAAGTTAATAAAGTAATTACAGAAAAGCTTTAATAAGCTTTCAGCGTCAAGTCTTGTTGAAAACTTTAAGCCATACAGAATGCAATTCAAAATCAAGGCGTAACAACGATTTTAAATTAAACATGAAATCTGTTGGATAAATCTTTGCGCTACGCTTCATTAAAACGTTAAAACGCGCAACAGCGAAATAATTTCAAATTCACAATTTCACGACAAGGCGACAAATTACCAACAAAAATGAAACAAGCAGAAATTTATTTAAATAAAAAAGTGGAAAAACGCGTCACAGAAATTAGCATTTATTAATAAATGCGACGAAAATTTTTTTGAATCAAAAGCAAAATGAACAATGACAATTTTCAGCATCATTAAACTTTTTGCACGTGTGTAACTAATTGCGGCAGGTGGAGGCAGACGAACGAGACGTTTAATTGAAAACAACACACGCCATGCGTTGCGAAATTATTGAGCCCACGCATGCTCAAACATATGTGGAGACACGTGCATACAAGCACAAGGCCGTAGCCATTTAGAAAAACAAAGGAGCAGACTTATTGAATCAATACCTTCGAAATGCGAGTTCCATAAATCGAGAAATATTGTTTAACGAAAAAATAAAGTATTTTTATTTTATTTCAAATGTGATCCTTACCCTACCCGGCTACGCTCCTTTACGCGCACAAATAATTTAAATATTTTAAATCAAATACGGCTGGAAACACATCGAGCAAATGTAAATTCTGCGTGGCTACAGCGAAAAAGAAAATGACGGAAAAATGTCGAAATTGAAAATGTCTGCCCTTGTTCGTAAATCAATAAAGAACAAGTTCATAGGCAGAACAAGAAGAGCAGAAGATGCGAGAATGGCGATGGTATAAACGTAAAAAAACAAAAAAAAATTGTATGTAAAAGTGGTGAAAATTTGCATAATTCATTGCAAAGGAAACGATTTAAACGAGGGCACTTAACACTTTTTGGTGGTATTTCAATATTAAGTGGCTATGTTATATGCTATTGTGAGTGTATGTATATTTGTTTGTATATACATAATGTGCGCTACATTTAATATTTGTTTTTAGCTGTTTAATCCGTTTGATTTTAAAAATTTAATTAAACCAATTAAATAGCGCGATTTGGAAGCCGCCAGGAGACGAAGAATAGGAAGCTCACGCTCCGCTAGAAAGACAAAATTGTTATTACAATTATATACGCTTGATATAATTGTTTGTAGGAGACGCGAGTAAAGTATAGATTCCAGGTCGGCAGTAATCCGACGATCGGATTGTATAAAGAACAAAAATTAATTGTAGCAGACAAGGCATCGCTTTTCCAACGGCATTTTTACCAAGTCTTAATTTTTTTAATGCATCAAGAAAAGTGTTGCCATTGGTCTTGAATTTTCATCATTCTTCTTGGTACATTTTTGACCAAAACTTTCTTATAAGTTCTTGGCTTCATTCATTTGCGATGATATACAGATTAGTTTTCTTATAAAATGACTATTCAGCCCTTTAGTCAGCTGGTCTTAATTGTTTGCAAATGCCATAACTTAAGAAAAGAAAATGCAAATTCCAACAATGCGCTAAGTTTTAGCCAACAGTACAACTGTCTGTCTGTCTGTCACCATGTCTAGTCTGAATTTTAAATATATTTTGGAAGGCATCTTGCAGACAGATGACAAGCTGAATAGCCAAAATTCGCGCATGACTGGGTTAACAGCATTCATGGCGCTTTTGCATGGTTGAAGCATCTTCGGATTCATGGAGACGAATGCGTAAATATTCGTTTAAAGTCAATTTTGAATGACAGCTCACTAAGTGTCAGCGTTGGCCTTTTCTACTTTCTTATTGGTTTATTTGTGACATGGCAAAATTATCATATTTTTCATATTTAAGACTTGAAAATCTTGAGGAGAACATAAACTTGAGATTTGTGTTGTTAAAAGGAAGGTTTGGATATTTGGAATAAACAAATATTTTCCTTAATAACTTCATTTCAAAGAACATCCTAATTTATAAAGTGTACTCCTATGCATTAATTTCCCTATAATACAAATAAACTGCTGCACTCTTTAGCTTTGTATTGTCGAAGAGATATTTTAATTTTTATTGTTTAAACGTATATTTCAGCATTGTTGAATTCCGAATTCTTCTCAAATATCTCTCAAAATACTCCACTAGTAATTGTTTATTAAAAATATTTTACTAAACAATGCAAATTGCTGCATTTGCATTATTCTAAATTAAAATTCAAACGAACTGTTAAACCGGAAGAAAGGACAAATGCTTCAACAAAACATCACGTAATCCCCAACTATACATTGAACTAAATTCCAATGCAAAGACGCGAGCGACCACTGCGTCACGAGCAATTTTTATTAAAATAGAAAACAGCAAAAATAATTTCCACAATAAAAGAAATAAAACATTAACAAACAAAAACCCAAAAACATTTTTAGGAAGCGTCACTTACCCTGTGAGAATTGTATCAGCTTGCAGAGGAACTCGCCGAAAATGAAATGACGCAACAGAGTGCCGACGAGCGTTACCGGCATGCAAAGCACACCGAGCAGCATATCCGAAATGGCCAAATTCAGCAAGAACACATTCGTAATAGTGCGCATGCGGCGATTCTGCATAAGCGTCGATATGACCAAAAAATTGCCAACGAGCGCAAACAGCAGAAT
This sequence comes from Suillia variegata, assembly GCA_949127995.1. Lineage (NCBI taxonomy): Eukaryota > Metazoa > Arthropoda > Insecta > Diptera > Heleomyzidae > Suillia > Suillia variegata. The sequence goes on from OX421846.1 coordinate 34,572,448, forward strand.
GATGCTGTAGCAGGGTATTAACCAGATGGGCTGATCGGCAGTAATACGCGGTATATATGCAGTGCCAGTGCCAGCACCGACAACACCGATGGAGGAATGATTACTTATGCTGCTGCTATTGCTGATGCTGCTGCTGCTGCCGATAATGACGTTGGTCACGGACGACGATGATGGCTCCTCATTATTGATGTCAATTTCAATCGCATCGGTGGTCAAAGTCGCTGCAGTGGACGCATTGAGCTGTGTCAGTGCAAGCGAAATGATGTTACTCGATGCGGACTCCGCCGAGAAAAAACTTAATAAATCGCGATATTCCTCGGGCGAAATAGACATGTTGAGTTTTTGATTGGTTGCCGCTTGGATGTGGTCTTGCCTTTTGCACTTCCTGATTATATTTTTTTCTGTTTGTTAGTACTTAAAAGTTTAAATGTTTAAGTGGACACACAAACATGTTGATTGATTTTATCAGCTGCTCTATGAATGATTATTTTGTCCATTTCGTATTTATTAACACTTTTTAATTAATAGTCTCATGATTCGTTCATAAAATGTTGTTTAATTTGGATGCTTTTCAAAATAGTGGTCAAAATATTTTAAATTTTATGAATAACATCGAAGATGAAACGGATTCACCTGTTCATGTTAATTAATAAAAATGTATTTACTGCAAAGTGGTCTTAGCAAATATCAAATAAAATAAATATAAAAAATCTTTATAACTCATGAAAAATAAATTATTAAAATACAAGTGTAACTAAAATATCTTTCACAATATCCGATATCTCGAAGGCAGAACCACAGCCAATGGAACTTTGGTTTGCACGATCAAATTTTTCAAATGGTTTTAAAATTGCTGTTTTTTATATTTTTACAGATCAAATGAAGTTTTTCTTAATTTAGGAATTTGCCAACAATTTCCTTTTTAATCGCGGAAAAATATTTTTATTTTCAGTTGTTGTAGTTTTGCTTTTTTTAGTTTTCACAATTTTTATAGAGAAATATATTCAGAAACTTTAAGATCCGTTTTTTCCATACAAACACACACAACAATATTTTTCACATAGTAGTATAGCACACATACTTTGTCGTCGAGCAGAATCTGCAGGGAAAACAAGAGATTCCAAAAATTAATTTAAACGGACTCCAAGTGGGCTTGTCTATTATAAATATTACTGCTTTGTGTTTTATGTTAAATAAACCAAAATAAACAAATGTATTAAATTTCATATTCAGAAGAAGTAAACGTTGTTTGTTGTTTATTTCAGATTGTATATTTCGCAAACCATGACGTAATGTCAACGATGAGGAAATTGTCTGTCTGCATTGCCAAAAAAAAAGAAAACAGGACGTTTTACATTTTTAGTGAAAATTTTCGTTATTTTTCATAATTTTTTTTTGAATTGTGGAAATTTTATATATATTTTTTTTAAGTTTTTATTTCACAAACATTTTTAAAATTTTAACGTGCTTTAATATTGGCACTTCTTTAATGGTTTATTTTGAATTGAGTAAAAATAAAATAAAAATTGCATTTAGAGTTTAGAGTTGAGTGTGGACTGGTATGGGACCAAAGCACTGAGTCCTTATGGACTATTCTGATGTGTCCATAAATTTTCTTAATTTGGATATTACACTTCACTAGTAATATTTGTTTAATCTTTTATACCAGATATATGTATATTCAAATTTTTTTTATTTTTTCAAAACATATGCTTTTTTCCACCCTGCATTTTTTAGTAATTTTTTGGTTAGTTCGATTAATATTTTGTAAGAATTTATTAACATTAAATATACACTTGTATTTGTTCATATACAACAACACTGATTTCCGCTAGTTTGAAAAATTTTAATTGAAAATTTTTCGTGAGTAAAAATTTAATAATAAAATCAGGTTTATTTTATTAGAATTAAATTTTTTTTTTTAATTTACTGTTTTTTCATTATTTGCACTTAATTCAGAAACGAACACTTATTCCAATAGTTTTATTAATATTGCTGTTTGTTTTTATACAATAACAACCATTTTTTTTATATTTATAACGGAAAATTTCAAATTACCGAAAAGACTTAACGGTTTCTATCGTTTGATTTTCAATTTACACAGAAATGCTTTTTCTACCGAAGTGAAGAAATTTTTTTTTGGCAATCATCCGTTTAGCACAACCGCACACGCGAGCGCATCAAAATGAACTGAAAACTGAAAACTGAAAGCCGAAAATGGCCAAACACAAAAAAACGCAGCAGAACGCAACGAACAACGAACGAACACAGCATCCTGAAAGTGCGTGGTCGGTCGGCTCATTATCGGAAAATAAAAGAAATACTTTCGCCTCTTGTTGTCGTAGGTTGGCAGAGCTTTGCAACAAAGCGAAGTAAACAAAAACACAACAGCGCAACAAAAGCTGTCAACATTCGGAATCTGCAGCTTTTTTGTGGGCAACATGGCGTGCTATAATTTTTGTGCATAGATACTTGTTGAATCAACAGCATGTTGCAGCAACAGTTTGTTTTCAAATTAAAAACAACTTTCGAATTAAAAAAGCTATTCATGAGTTTTTTTGATTATTTAATTTAATAAAAATATTGCCTTCATATATAATAAATTGAAATAAAAAAAAACAATATTGCCTTCATTGGCAACTCAAAAGTTTTTCAGACATTTCAGTGATTTTCTCCAGGATAACTGGAGCTATTTTGGTGATGTTGGTGAAATAAGCTTACCTTTGCTCTATGACGCTTCTAAAAGAAGTGATGTACATTTATGTATATACTGCAGATAATAAAATAAATGTGTAAACAACAAACAAATTTGTATCTAAAAATTGGAATTTATTTAGCTTTCTTTGTACAATTATTTCCATTCGCAAATCCGTTTTTTAGACTATTTATTCCAGCATTTGTCATCTTCTGCTTCAGCGCCTTCGGCTTCATAATGTACGACCTGTAATAAAACTGCGAAAAGAGGACCAACATCAAAGCGTTCTGCGACACAGCGAAAACCATCGCCACGCGCGGATATACACAGTTGCCCCTTAGCAGAGGTACGACATATTGCACCAGCAAAATACAGAACTGAACCAGTTGTACTTGTGTGATGTGTTTCTTCCACCACAGCGACTGCTTCAGCTCCGGTCGCAGCGCCGACAAGAAATAATAAAAGTACATGATCGCATGGACAATCGCATTGATCATACAAAAGACCGCCATCTGGCCGCCGGGCAAATAACGTACGAACGCGAAGCTCGTCAAGCTGACCATTACGTGATGATAGACATGCAGGAACGTGATCTGATTGTGACGCTTGCGCAGCACAAAAAAGACGGTATCGAGTAAATCGCACAGCTTCACCAAGAAGAAACAATAGGCAAATTTTAATTCAAAGCGGCTAAAAGGATCGTTGCCCATTGCTGGAATCATGCAGAAGAAACTGTCGTACGGACTATCCACAAAAATGAGATGAGCGCCCTGTTGTCGTCAGAAAGAGAAAGAAAGCAGCTTGTTGATAATCTTAAAGTAGGAATGTCTCATTAGAAATGTTGTTGTTTTACCATAACGGCGAGCAACGCATTGACCAGCACTTGTATCATGTTGTAGCCGAGCAGGACCCACTTCAATTCGAAGGATTTCCGCTTGGCCATAATTTTCGGTCCAACATGCATTACAAAAACATAATAGGCGAACACCACGCCCAGCAAATGCCACACATTATTCAGTATTGGATAGTTATCGGATCGACGATCTGTAAGCGTAAATAAAAATTTGTTTAATTTAAAGCTTATAATGGAAAAGTGCTTCCACGATATTTAAAACAGAAGTCGAGGACAACTCAAGGTTTTGTTTAGTGTACTATACATAAGGAAGTAACATTGTCTTGAAAAGTACATATATGTTAATAGGAAAAATAATGTGTGTATATTTATGTAAAAGCTCAGGGCTGCCTATAAAACGCAAGCACGCCTGAATTTCACACGGCATAAAGCTCGATCGAATTAATTTTAAGGTACAAGAATTTCGATTTTTTTGCAATATACGAACTAATCGATCGACTTTATTAATAATTTATATTCTGTAATGTTTTAAATATGCGATTTTAATCGGTCGATTATTCTAATAGTTTGCACACTTTCATGTTTTAATTTTTAACGTTGCATATGTACGAGTATGTACTTTATACTAAGTTAGTTTGTTTGCTATTCCTACCGTATCCGAGTTTAACGTATTTAAAACTAGTTAACTTTCAAACTGAGTTCAATAATTACACAGGACGACGTGAAATTACTTCTTTAATCTCAAACAGTTTAATTATATTTAATTATTCTGTCACCACTTTAAAAAGTAAAATCAGTTTCTTTCAGGAACGGTTCAGCGTTCCGAACTGAAAACGTTTAATTGTTGCTTTTGGTTACACAAACAACACTTTTAGTTCAGAACAAATTCTTTTTTCAAAATTTAATCAAAATCTACTAACAAATTTCTTTCTCTGTATGAATCCTTTGGATCCACGTACCATGAAAATAGCTTCAAGGAACAAATTCGAATACTACAAAAATCATGGAATCGTGTGATTCAATTCTTGAAATTGTTATTTTGTTTATATTTTTAGTTTTTTCTTAATGTACCTCGATATGTATTATCAAATTTCCGAATATTCTGATATGTCAATCTTAAGAACTGCAACATCGTTTCGAAATCGTTTGCTAATTTAAATTTGAACCATACGCGAATACGTTTAAAATGACACTGAATTGATTTACCGTTAAGTTTTATAAAAATAAGTTTACTTAGTAGCGTTTATTTAATAGTCGGCACGCTACACCAAGTTACTACAATATATGTCTGAAATACGAAAAGTTTGCTGCCATTTGATTTAGTTTATACCTCAGCATAAGACTTTAATTTACGAAAAAAAAAACAATTGAGGTTCTCTAAATCAAGACCCGATAAATCAAAAAAAGACGGTTTTGATAAAAACACAAAAGTAATGACGTCTTTGAATGTAACTTCATAAATATACAAAGGCATGACAAAATGTGGAAGCAAAATTTAGTTCCACTGGTAAAGAAAACCGTCTATAAATTAAATGATATTTTATAGAAATGTTGCCTATTCGAATTAGTTGACTTAACCTATGTACATACAACGCAAGACAGTGTAGGGTGTCAAATAAGTTGCGTACGTTTAGTTAAAATACTTGCTTGAACATTTTTTTGCTTTTTGTTGTTGTTTATTTAATTCAATTCCATAGGTACAAATAACTACATAAATTAAATGTAATATTGTTAAAAAAAATTTGTTTTTTTGCTGTTACTTTGTTTTACACGTGCTTACGTCAAATCACACTTATGCTTCAATTACACACACACACACACGCACACACTCCAATTTGCATAAATTGCTCAGAACTGTAACCAAAATGCCAGCCAGCACAATTCGTGGCAGTCGACCAATTTACTCGGCGGAGGTAAAGACTGGTTCAACTATCCGCTGCGAGATTTATAACAACAAAGCAAATCAGTAGCACTATTATTATTACACTTCAAATATGAGAAACTTTTAATTTTTCTTTTATTACAAAGTATGTAAATTTACATTTCCAATTACTGAATGTAAATTGACAACTTCGGCAATTAACTAAGAAATCAATATATCAATTTCAATAAAATTTCAATAATATTATTAAACTTTCAATTTTGAAAAACTGCGATCTTGATTAAAGAATTCAGTTGCTGCAAATACGAATTTTTAAGCTTATCTTAAGATAAAGTAAAAACGAAAGCGTTAGTATTGTATATTTTTATTCATTTTAAATTTAAAGATTTAAAATACGAATTTAAAATCATTGCATAAAACCGTTTCGATCCTAAAATAAAAAATGTGAAATCTTAACTAGAAATAAAAATACTTGAAATTATGAAAAAAAGATTTTCGATATGAATTTTAGTCATAAAAAAACTTTCGTCGTCGAATCGGTTAAATTTAAGTTTGTTTTCTAAAATTTCGAGTGTTTTTCTCTGAGTGTAGAAGCTTCTTTAGAACCATACTAAAATGTCTGCATAGTAAAAGCTTGTATAAAAAGACGCGGATGCTGCACCTAGCTAAATACCAAAAAAAAAGTAACTAAAATAGACATAAAAACATCTTTTTTTTGAGAAGAAGTTTAATATTTTTATTTAAAATTTTGTTGTTGTTTTAGTGTTATAATACTTTGTCTAGTTTTGATTAACTTATGTACTGTTGTGTGTGTTTTGTTTGTTTGTTTGTTTGTTTGTTTGTTACACATTTGTTTGCAAATAGTGGAAATAGTTAGATTAGTTAGCTATGCAACTAATACATGCTACATACGAGTATACATCATATACATACATTTGAGGTGAGAACATATATACGCTTCTCTTAGATCTTATATAGAAAATCATAAAATTTGTATTGTTTCAAAAATAAGGTACACAGGACATTGAGATTTGGCAAGACAGAGTTGAGATTTGGTTGACAATAGTTCATACAATTCTTTAGTTATTTCTTGAAAACTTTTCTTTACCAAATTTAACAAATAAATACATTTTAGTTGTTTTTTTTTTTTTTGTTTTTTTTTTGTTATGCTTAACAAGATATATATATATATAGTAAACACTTTGAATTGGTATTATGATAAAAAAATGAAATATATTCATATATATAAATATATTTGTGTAAGTACATTTAAATACAATTTATAGTTTTGGAATAACAACAGTCTCGTAAGGTACGGAACACACGTGTACGTTTCAGGAGCAAAATAATGATCGAATAAATTCAGATCTTCTTTTTGGTTTGCTTGTGTGTGTGTGTGCGTGTGTATGTGTGTTTTTAAATATTTAATTAGACTTTGGCTATTTTAGCGCATGCTTAATAAATGTTTTGTGCGTGTGTAAATCAAATTTAGAAGATTTTAAAAATATATTTTTTGCTTAGTACGTATAGGTGTGTATATTTTTAAGTTTGTGTATAGTATAGTATATATGAAAATCGTTTATCAAATTAAGTTAAACTGCAGAGTGTACTAGATATACACGTGAGCGAGATATAAGTAAATCGTATGCGATAAACTCCATAGCAAAAACCAATTTGATAATTTTTTGTTGTTGTTTGATATATTTGGTAAATTCTCCGGTTAATTGATATGAAAGTTTTTCATTTCTTTTTTTTTCTAGGATTATTTCTACTGGGTTATTATAGTTTTGAACCCATTTCGAACAAAACTTCATACTCAAAAAACAACCCAAAAACAGAAGTTAAAATTTACTTTAATTCAACTCGTCGGCCGGGTTTTTTTTCTATATATAAGCAATATAAACATTTGAGTCTTGTAGTCGCAAAAATAAATATATGTATGTAATACTCATTTATAATGGTAAGGGTATTTTGGTTGTGTTGTTTTGTTTTGTTTTGTGTTGTACACTGTTGTATGTCTACATATTCTATATCAGATAATTGAGTTGATAACATTTTGATGTATACCTTTGGTTAATAATTTTTAAATTCTCTTTGTGTATATATAAATTTGCTATAGATCAATATAATGTTGTTTTCATCTTAAGCTATTGTGATTGTTAGGTAATTGTTTGCTCGAAATGGTTATACTTTAAGGTATGGTTTTTGTTTCGAAATGGTGTCCATGCAGGTAAGTCACATCCACCAAATCCGGAAGATTTCATAAATTGGCCTCTAAATGTATTTGTTTTTTCTTTTTCATTTTTAATTATGTTGTTTTGATTTGATCTACAATTCGACTATTTATAATGTAAACACTTTTAATAAAACTTTTCATCCGTGGAGCGGCCATCTTTTCGCTCGAGTTGCATTTGTAGCTGATGAACCAGACATCTGGCTAATTGTAGCACTGCATTGACGTTGTGACGTTCTGCCATTTCTATTAAAATAACAAAATGAAGATAAAATGTTCCATGTATTTAAATTAAACTCGTTGTAGCACACAACAAAACAAACCATTGAAAAACTTGATGACATCCATGTAATCCATGCCATTCGCTAGTATAATATCGCGATAGGTATCCAGAAAGGCCAATGCCAGAAAGAGTACAAAATGATTCGATGCAACATGTTTCGCTGCCCAAATAACCTCCCACACTTTAAAGACATCGTCATAGACCAGTTCGCGTTTAAAATCCAACAAAAACCAACGATAGCAGAAAAAGAAATTCGAAGGATCGCTATTGCCGTCCATTACCTCATACAAAGCCGGGTCCAGAATTTGTATGAGAGATCTGTGTGCAAATCAAAATATAAAATTCAATATCGAGTAAGTTATTTTTTGGAGACCCTCGAATTTACCTCATATTGGCAAAATGCATATCCATTGCACCACCCTTTTCAAAGTTGTCAATATTGAGCTCCATTAGCTTGCAAAAGCAGCTGTAGGCAAGAGATTCATCGTCGAAGAGGACGAGAAGTGGTGCTAAAAGATCACACATGCCCTGCATATATCCCACATCCAAATTGTCCCAGGCAAACCTATGGATTGGAATCAACAATGGTTATATGTAAACTTGACAATGAGCATACATTGAATATATAAATTTAAACTAGACTTAGCTTTATCATAGGTGTAACTTTTTCACATAATTTTCTAGTTACATTTCAATATAGTAAAATGATTTAACATAATTTGCAAATAAGTACACAACTTACGTGGAAATCACATTCCGCAGTTTTTCTAAATTTGCATTGGCAAAGTACCAATAATTTCGATCGCAACGCTGCACATCCTTTTCAATGCCTCGCACACTTTCTCCGAATATTTTCACAATGTCAGACTGTGAAATACAAGATCGTTTTATCTTTAAGTATACATATATACAATAATAAATTTGAACTTACTTTGATGGTGGCACTTTTTGTACTTTCGATTGAATCACCCGCCAACTTTGAATCTTGTTGTGAACCGCTACCTTTTGAAGTGCCTGCAATCTCCTGCGATGGCGAAATTGGTTGACTACCAGCCTTGGCTCCACGTTTCCAATTGGCAATATCTACCGAAACTTCAGTAATTATAACCCGACCAAAATCTTCATTTTCCGTGTGCTTCTCTTCCTCATCGGCATCCTCAACATCCTCAACTAACTGTGCTGGCAAATCATCAGCACTTAGGTACTCTGGACTAAGAACACTCTTTGGTTCAAATTCCTCAAAATCGACTAAAAATCTATTTGCAGATGGTGATGCGAATGGAACTCTCTTCGGTTGAAATTCCTCAAAATCAACCAAAAACCTATTTGCAGATGTTGATGCGATGGGATTGACATCGTCATAACCACCATTGGCAACAGTTTCATACGATGAGGTTGATTGAGGAGAACTTTTTAAACTTTGATTGGCTTTTAAAGCTGCATGAGCAAGTTTTTCTCTATCCTCAATAGTTCTAGCATTGGTAATTTTAAAATCATCGATGCCTGCATCGATTAATACTCTATTACCAAAATCTACATCGTCGTCAGAGTCGTCAGACTCTTCCGAGTCTTCCAAGTCTTCAGAGCCTTCAGAGAATTCGTCTTCTGGCGCCTCGTCAACATTTCCCGAATCTGTGCTGGTTTTCATTGCACGCGGTATTGGTGTGACTTTCAGATGGCCTGAACTTTTCACAGGTACTTGTTGTTGTTGCTCTTCTTGTTGCTCCTGCTGCTGCTGATGCTGCTGTTCTTCATCAAACTTTAAATCGCCCGATTCGGAAATATCTGATTGATTCTCAAAAACCTCGTTTTCCAATTCACCAGTATCGATATCAGCGGCACGTACGGTCTTCTCATTGCCACTAGTACTGCCGGAACTATTTCTTGCAACAGCAGCTGCATTATTCTCTCTTTCAATTTGTTTTAGAATTGCATCAACTGCCATCCACTTACTTATGGTCGTCTCATAGTTAAGTTTGCACGCGTCATCCTGTGCTTGTCGTTCCGCTGGCGTAGAACCAAAACTATTTATAAATATAAAAAATACAAATTAAAAATTTTTTAAACTTATTGCTTTATGAGATTAATTGCGTTTACCTGTAATAACCTAGTAAATATGGCCAAACTTCTTTCCTCAGTTCCGGATCTACACCACCATTGTAAACATAACGATAGAATTCCTGCTCATTAGTGATTACACCTTCCACATTCAACTGCTCCCATCTTTCTTTGGTCAAGCCCTTTTCATCTGGTAGCTCTAAAGATTTTAATCGTATGAGAATAAAAAATATAATTTAATCTACTTTTTCATTTTGTTCCTCAGTCAAAAGTTCGATGAAACCATTGTTTTAATATTATATTTACTAAACTTTAACTTATTGAGAACTCACCTTCTGGAGTTCCACGCGTATAAACGAGATCCGACAAGTGTGTGCGAACCGTTTTCAAATGCCTGTAGTAAGCTAACCAACCATAGAAAGCGCGCGAGATTATTTGTCGACGCATGGTTGAACAAACCATCTCAATGCTGGTATTTTGTGTAACCTGAGTCTGTGTATATCAAAGATTGCCAGCGGAATTACAAATGTGTTAAACCAAGACAAGCATTTTCAATTTACCAAAGGAGCTTCCTGTGTATACTGATCTATCGAGATACTCTTGCTGGAACAGTCACTGCTGCCCGTTGTTGAACAACTACTCAACTGCTTACGTCTAGGTGTGCTACGCACAAAATCCAAAATAGAATGGGTTGCAACTGAAGAGTGTATACAATTTTTTTTTCAGTTAACATGATTTCCATTATATAAGCAAAATTTACATACCGAACTCCTCATATTTACTCTTGCTAACTATGCGAAAAACATAATCGATTGGCGTCTCATCGACAGATTCCATAACTGAGGGCAATATACGCCTGCGCACACTCCTCGGAAATAGTTTGCCAATGCCACGATGTGCCCAAAGTGGTGGATCTAATTGGCCGTTTGGCAACAACCCTGTTTCTAGGCAACCAAGAAACTGTTGCATATGTCCGCCTTCAGGAAAATGTATTGGCGGACGTTGTACTCCATCCTGGCCCACCAATATGACAGTACCGCCACTATCTTCATCACGACTTTGATGACAATGAACGTAGACAATCTCATCTACGTTGATATTGAGCGCATATGCCCAGTAGGATTCCTTATCAATGTCTTCGTCAGTTTCATTATGACCGTTCATGAGTTGATTCGGTGTCCACTTAATGGTCAACGTTTGAATGTATTGATGCAGACTAAGATAGCCGGGCATGAGCTTGGTGAGATCTTTCTACAAACCCAAGTTAAAAATATTAGCAACGGTATGCAAAGAAAATAACTGTAGGCAACATACCGGCATAACATGGACATTATTTTTGCCATATAGCAAAGTGGCTTTCGAATTTTGATGCAAGGACTCGACATAATCTTTGGCAGATGTTACCGAAGCAATTGATTTAAATGCACCGATACTAGCGTCTTCGGTGCTAGTGTTGAGACTTCGTTTGAAATTGATTACAGGTGGTCTTGAGCAAGTCGATGATGATCGACGTCCTGAGCTAATGCGATGTCGTTGCACCTATAAAATTATGGATTAATTAAAAGCCTTTTAAAAGTGCACAACGCTTGTACATACCAACTCATCAGCATGTGGATCTGTCCAATAATGATCTATGGTCTTAGCACGTGTAAACTCTAGGGAACAAGTTCCTTCCAAGAGTGGAGCAAGTACCGGGCCAAAATCCGAGTCAGCAACAAATGAATCGCGATCATAATAAGTACTTGCATTAATTACAAGATGTTCGATAATTTTTTGTAGACACTTTTCATACAGGGCTAAACGAATCCACAAGAATCTTGAAATTAGAGAGAGGACACCGTTAAATGTTTTCTTCAATCACAATATCACAAGCTAATCTCTGTTGAAAGGAAACATACTTTGTCGAGGCCATCGATCCAATTGAACTTGACGCCGTGTTTACCGTAATGCTACTGGCTTTCTTTAATATAGACGGCCGATTGAAACTATCGCTGCTGGATGAAGAGCGTTTTGCGGGATCGGATGCCTCAATTTCCTGCACCTTCTTGCTGATCTGCTCAGCTTCGGGACATTGTTTAGCTATTTTGTGCAAAAGAGCGGTTGTTGATGATGTCTTGAAGAGACCCAAAGCTCGTCGTCGTATACCGTGATTTAGACATAATTCGACTGCAGCGCATAGCTCTGTCACTGAACTGCTCTCCTCATGTATGTACTTTTTAGTGACGGACTCCTCCATCAGCTGTTTGGCAACCTTTTTTACGTTCTCTATCAGACGCTTCTTGGTCTCTGCCTCTGCAAAAGGTCAAAAGTGACAACGATGAAAGATGAAATTGAGTAAACGTTAAGCACAAAATTTATGAGCATCCATCAACATAATTCGCTGACGAATGTGCGTTGCTGGGATCATATAAAAATGGTTTTTATGACTTTATTACACATATAAAGATAAAAACAAGATGATGAGTTGAAATGAAAGAAAGAAAATTAAATTGACTTGGCGTTTTTTCCTTTTTATGATTTAAATCTCATAAAATTCGATGAAAGAACCCTAGCGCGACCAGACTCCCCACGGTGTACCACCACCAACACATCGTCACCATCATCACCATCATCATCATTGCATAACAACATAATTTTACTTTACCCTCCCCGATTACTGATTGATATGGCACGAAATTAAGTTTCCATGTGCTGGATGCAACAAGTGTGGCATGTAGTTTCATTCATTCATTCAGTATTAAAATACGAATGGTGGACACACACAGCGCCGACCAACTTAATGAATTTTCAACACATTTCTTCCGTTTCCATTTCCGATTGCGTCTTGTTTCATTGGTTTCGATTTTTTTTCCTATTTATATTTTTAAGAGTGTTCCTTTCTTCCTATTATGTCCTTTCTTATATGAAGTAGGAAAGTACTTAACTTAAATATTCTATTAAAAAAAGGTTCTAGAGAAATTGTTTACCATTTCCAACAAATGTCTTCTAAACGTTAGGTTAATTTGGCATTTGGTATATTTATTTAGACTATAGACGGTTTTAGAACTCTATTTGGTAGTTATTAGAAACAAAAGACACAAATCTAATTTGTAGTTCCCAGTTCGGCAATCCAATATAAAAGAGTAACCGATTACTTATTAGTAAACACCCTAAATCCTAGCTTTTGACATGTAACTTGTCAGCTCGCTATGGCACTCATAATCGCCAGCCACACCGAGATTTAGTAAGTATTCGCAGCCTGCGGTGCTCGTCGCCACCATCGTCCGTCATCAAACACACGCACACATGCAATCCTAGCAACGAGACGTCATTTGTCTGACGCCATTTTTAGCAGAACCCCCGCCTACAATATGGAACAATGTCCTTCGATATCGACGAGTCGAAACCATGGCGTCGTCTACGTTAGCTTTGCTGGACGCCTTGACTCGAATGCATTTCATTACTTCGTGTTGATGGCGCATCATTTTTAATTAATACTTGTGCTTTTCTAAACGCTGAATTTATGCTAATAATCATGTCTACGTGTCTGCGCCATTTAATGTTTCTTAGTATCTGTATGTATATACTTTTCCTACATCAAGGCGAATTAATGACTTACTATTATTTGGATTTTTTTTAATGGGTAGTTTATCTCAACAAGTGGTGGCCACAGTGTAATTCATTATATATATTAAAAAGATTTAGGTACTAGTCCTTTGACTTAACCTATGATTTACCTATTATTTTAAACTTCTAAAATTAAATTACGTAAATATTCTATAAAATCTACTTAAGACATATCGTACATGCGACAGAGCAAGCAATCCTTGAGCTCTATCATCAAATTAAAGCGTTCTTTGTCATTGTTTGAATCTTAACTCCAGGATAAGTTATCCACGAATCTAGATAATGAAGACTTATCTCAAGTTTTCTCCTATTATAACATAGTCTTTCAATTTTAACTGTAACAATTTAGAATATGTAACATCGAAGTACTCGTATGTTATCCTGCATTAATATCAGAATATACATGTACTCCAGTCCATGCGTGCGCGTTGTGTAGGGTATAAAAATAATAGTAGGGATTTTCTAATCGCATTTTGCAATCGAGTCACTGATAAATCCACTTAATTGAATTAATTTTATTCAAATGAAGCCGAGTTCATGCAAAGTACTTTTTGTGATAAAGGTAATCTTCCGGCAAATGACACAACACAAAATGCATCAATTTCCCGGTATGGTGGCAGACGAAAATTGCCAAATCTATATATCTGAAATATATTTTTTGTTTGGCTATGACGAAGTTTTAATTCCTGACACTATAATAGAGTAAACATAAATTTAAAAAAATTTATAAAAACACACGAAAAAATCAGAGAGTCTTAAATATTGTATATATCGGGGCACTGTAGGCCTCGTTAGCTTCACCTGAAATGGAATACCCAACATAAATATAAGTATACCCAACGATCTGTTCGTGCACATGGAGTCAGGTATATAAAGTGCATCTGTGTAAAAGCAATTCGCATGAATTTATGTTAGACGTAGCTGCCTGAAGGAGCTTTTTGTAAAACCGTCCGCCCAATGCCCTTTGACCTATTGTACAGTGGCATTAACGTCATCAGCAACAGTAACAACAATTGAGCTTATATTGCAGCAACACTTACAACGCCGCAGCATCAGATGTTGTTGGTTTTGTACGACATGAACAACATTAAAAGTGGCTATTCTCTACCATTCTGTGAAAATTGTTCATTGACAACATCAAGGACTTGTTGCTACTTCCGTATATACATATGTACATAGTCATGCATAGCCTATGCCTGCCTGCCTGCCTGCCTCTTCAAGTCATTAGACGGTAATGCATTTTATTTATTAACATGTGTGGGTGGGTTGCTCGAATCAAAGGAAATATTACTACGGATAATCTTAAATCTTAAAAGTGATGCACGGCATTTAACAAGATAAATTTTGTACTCTGTAAGTGTTCCGGAGAACTTTATTTCGAAGAAGCGCTCCTTTTGATGCTTTCGTCTGAAGTACTACTTTCGAAGAATTGTTCTCAAAACTTAAGGGGTACTTTTTATATTTCTGGAAAAAACAGAATTCGCATGAAAAGTATTCTGCTAAACTTGATAATATTTTTTTTTTAATTTAAAAGAACTTAATTTTGTTCCTTTTATTTCACAAAATTCTCTACGAACTATTTTCCAAGTATCTAGCTATAAAAACGCTGTTCTTTATAATAGCTGTATAAGTAAAAGGCAAGAGATATTGCTTTGCTTTTTTGTTGTTGTTATTGTTGTTGTACAATATCGGACAATGCAGAGGCAAGTATCAGCATCAGTTTCTCGTCTTCTTCCGGTGTGGCTGTCTGACTTCGTTGGGAAGAAAAGTTCAAATTGTGTTTGCGTTAACGCTTTGTTATTTTGTTCCTACAAATCATTTCTGTATGGCAACCAGCTGCACGATATCGCTAAACTGCGTCGGGCGTTGCGTAGAAAATGCGTCTGTGAAGACGCAATACGACGGACATTCATTTCCAGTTGTTGTAACTCGATTCGGTTCCATTGGGAGTCATTTTGCACTACAAAGGAAATTAATATTTGCTCGACGCTTTTTATTGTTTTGTTAAAGTTTCACTTTTATAAATTTATAAATTTCATTCAACAATTTAATATTTTAATTTTATTTTTGTTGTGTTTTCTTAATTTTTTAAATATTAT
Source organism: Suillia variegata (assembly GCA_949127995.1). NCBI lineage: Eukaryota > Metazoa > Arthropoda > Insecta > Diptera > Heleomyzidae > Suillia > Suillia variegata. Next base: position 34,588,157 of record OX421846.1, read on the forward strand.
AACTTATTTTAATTTCCTGTATTTACTTATAGTAGTCAAAAGTACCGATTAGGACCTATTAGGTCTATGCGTGGCTTTGGCCAACCTACCCTATATTTTATTAAGCTATTTCCCCTTTCAGAGCAAACTATCAATCATACGTGTTACTAGTGGAGATTTATTAGATTTCACCTAATCTAGGATAACTTAAATAAATAAATGATATGAAAAAAAAGTTCAAGCCAATTTACTTTAAAAAATCGTTGATGGAAAATGCAAATCCAGTTCATCAATTTATTTAAATAATCATCAATAAAGATTAAGACATAAACTTTTAATGCAAAACACTTTACGGCGAAACGACAGGTTATTGCGCTGATGAAGGTTAATGGCGTCGTTTTCCAACCTAGACGCAGAAAACGAAAAATTACAACAACAAGAAAACAAAATAACCAATACACACACAAGTGGCGAAAATTTGCATACCGCGTAAACTTTTTTGTTTCGCGAAAAGCAATTGAAGTACGTTAAAATCCAATTTACCCAACACAAAAACAAATACGCAAATATAAATATATAAATATATACACAGGCACACGCTTACTCACACCTATTTGCATTTTTTATTTTTTTTTATATGCAAATTCCCATTTTACTCGTAAGTGCGAACGTCGCATTTATTACACGTGACGGCGTTGAGCGTTGAACCCTGTATTGGGCGGCCGTCCAACATTATGATGAACAACAGAAACAACCACAGCAACAAGTAGGAAATTCTTGTCGGTACCGACTAGTTTAAATGCACCACATTATTGGAATTATTTAAGAGAAGACTTTAAACTGAAAATAAATTTTATAATACAAGGTGGCGCAAAATAAGTCATCCGGCCTTCAGAATGTCGGTTGTGGCTCGTGCAGTGTGTGCTGTTGCTCCGTCCTGTTGGAACCACATGTCCACCAGTCCTAATTCGTCCAGTTCGGGCAGAAAAAACTCGGTCAACATTGCCCTATAGCGCGCACCGTCCACTGTTGTCGTTTGACAATATCTCCAATGGCTCTCAAGATATCGTGATAGCAAACATTAGTCGAATGGCTTTAAAATCTAGACAGTTCGTCTAAGAGCAAAATGTCTACAAAATTTTAGGTACTCAAGCTACTGTCGATTCCAAGGAGAAAAATTTTTTCTTTGGCCTCTAAAAGAAAAAATTGTTCTCCTTGGAATCGACAGTAGCTTGAGTACCTAAAATTTTGTAGACATTTTACTCAAAACGCTGACATTTTTTAACAGTGTGATTCGAAATTTGAAATTCAGAGTAGGACCGACGACCGATTCCCAAGCGTGTCGTCCGTCGACATGTTGGTTTTGTTGTCGTTTGTCCTAATGGAAAGAAACCATTCAACCATGCTGAAGCGAAGCATGAAAATGTTTTATGTTTTTTTTTTTTGTTTGTTTGTTTATTTATTTTGTTGTTTTTTTAATGCGGCAAATGAAAATAAACAAAATCAATGAAGAAATAAAAATGAAACGCAATTTGGCGTTAGTCTCCGTTGGCTGCCTGAGATAAGCCTTAAACGCATTTACGCCATATTTTAACTGATTGCAGGGACAGCAGACCGGCAGGCAGACAGACAGCCAGAGAAGCTTTTAGGCTTTATTGTGTTTTATTTCTGTTTATTATTGTTTGATACCGTTCAATGTCGTGATTTTGTTGATAAACGAATACATACGAATACATACTCTATTTTGTATACATATACAATATATATACAATATTTTTTTTTGTCAATGTGTTTGTTATTTTAGGCTTAGATATTTTGTCAGGACGAATGAGTTCGTGCTGTTTTAGCTCAGTTTGCATCAAATGGATTTCTTTGTTGTTAGGCGCGCGACGCGTTACGCTAATGAATCCAAATTTAGTTTAGTTCTTTTTTTTGTCGAAAACATATACAAGCGAATTCAAATTCACACACATATACACTCTTATATAAATAATCACAAATGTATTTATGTACGTGTTTGAGCGACCCAACGAAACGAGGAATTCGGCCAAGCATCAAGCGTCCTAAATATTAATAATGCCAGCATTTGTATGCTGCGTTGATATGGATTCTCTTATTAATTTTAGTAGGCAAATAGATTATGTTACCCTGCTTAGTTGGGTTTTCGGATTTTGCTTTTGTTGTTTTCTCTTATTTTACCAAGTTTAGTTTATTAAATTTCATCCTTTATAGAAAATTAAAAATACAAACTATTAATAATTTCGGCTTTGCATTAAAATTTTCGTCCATCATTTCCTCTTGGTTAGAGTAATTATAACCTACTCTTCAATGCTTGGCCTAATTGCATTAACAACCTGGTATAAGTAATTGTATGAGTTTAATTACTTTCCATAAAACCATTTTCGTGGAATAGCTAAAACAATGTTTAAATTAAACACTTCAATTTTCCCTTGCACGCGTTTAAAATAGCTTCGAAAGCCAATTAAAACTCGGGTGTTTATTTTTAGTGCACGATTTTAGGCGCGCGCCAACACACTCCGAATGTGTGGGTGCCTCGTTGTGCTTGTAGGTATTCGTGTGCACCTTTGAAGCTAAATGATGTCAAATCGAATAATCTGACCATGAAACTATTTTTGGAAAAGCCTAAAACATAATTCCAGCAAATGCTTTCAGTGGACTAAAAACAAACAAAAAAACAAAAAATATAAGCAACAAAGTTAATCGAATTTATTTCTGGATGACAACGAAAAAAAAACAAATGGAAATTTTTCCTAATACGCCAGAAATTCAAATGACTGTCGAAAGCTTCTAGTAAAGATTTTAGCGCTTACATCAAAGGTTCAAAGAAAAAGAAGATAAAAGCAAAAAGCAAAAAGCATAACTAACCGAAAAAAAACGTTTTTATTTTTTTGACTTTGCACGGAAGTGTACTTTCGCCACCATATGCATGGATTGACAAACGGATGGATTGTCAATAAATGCACGACTAATAAATGGTTGATATATGAAACGGGCACAAATAGCGTAAATAGAGCAAACGGCAACTGGCGAATATGATAACGACACAAGCAAAAAAATTGTCTGCAGAGAAGAAGCCATGACGAATGGTTACGTTTATTCAAATATCCACAGTAGCGCCGGTACACTGAACAAATAAATTTAAAACAAATTTTTAGATAGGTTATCGTAGTTGGCCGAAGCCACATAAAGACCTACAAGGTCACTAGAAAGTATTATAGAGATGTTCTAAGGATATTCCTTTTCATCGTTCTCCTGACATTTCCTGAGCCCAACGTTATCAGTAAGTTTTAGGTTCAAAGCGTGAGATAATACCTTGCAGCGACTTGTCAGTACGCCGCCTATTATTAAGCAGTCCTTACGATCGAACCACGTAATTATTATCTTTCCATAACTAAACTTTTGAAAATTATCTAAATTGTTTTCGACACAAACTCATACATTTTATTTGTATGTTTTCTTTCAGTGCTGTGCAAATGAGAAATATTTCAAATCGTCAGCGTTGTTGCGAATGCTTTCGAATGTGTTGCATACTTTTTACGAGTTTCGCTCGTGTAGAATCTGTATGTGAGATTATCGCTGTGTGCGTATGCTTGTGTAAATATATCAAACCACTTGTTAGTCACGCACGCAACAACAACAAGAACAACAACAAAAAACAACAACAAAAATGGAAAAACACACAAACCTAAACTCAAACCAATTACGCAGTTTGGCGCCGTCAAAGCTGCCAAGAGAAAGATAAAGACAAAAACAAAAAGAAAAAGTAAACGAAAATCGGGATAGAAAAAATGTTCGAAGGAAATTTGCAAATGAGATGTGGTTCTGGCAACAACAACAACAATAACAATAGCAAACTAAAGCAACAGGAGCAACAGCCAACAAATTGCTTCTTTTTTTTGCTGTTACACTTTTAAACGCTAAATAACTGTATTTTACCATAAGGTAGGTTACAATTTGTATCCGCTACACCACGAACATGCATACATTGTAGAGACATATCACTTGGGCTCGTCATTTGGAACGCCCATTTGAAGGCGTGGTAGATATGAGAAAATATAAATGAACAGCTTCGTTTTTTGCTCGATTTTGTTCGAGATGTTTTTAATTAAAAGAGAGATTATCATGAAAGCAATATAAAAATATATGAAAAAATTTTTAAAAAATTTTGACTGTTTTGTGACCTCAGGGCATTTGAGTTTTGCCATAGCCAAAGATATTTTACAAACTCTGTTTGACTTACCATTTTTTACTTTTGCTGAGTCATAAAATGAGTTTGTTAGCATAAAACTCAGCTTCATATGCGTGAGACAACATAAATGTGTGTATGTACATGTGTTTAAATAAGTGAATGTGTACATGTATGGGTTTTTCTTTATTTGTGTGCGTAATATAAAATTCAAAATTGGATTTTTGCGCGGAGATTGAAGAAATTTAAGACGTTATTTGTTAAGAGTGAAATTCATATTTTTTATTTTAGGTTGAAATCAATATTGATTCAGAAATGCAAATTTGCATTACTCACGTTACAGTTTGCAAAATTTAATACTGTTCTTTATTATCCAATAAAAGTTAGATTTTTAGATATACTCATATGAACTTTGTGTATGTTTCATGCGCTGAATTTGCTCGATAAATTTATAAGTAAGTACCTAGTAAACTATTTAATATGTCAATTAAAAACAGCTGATTAACGAGGCATAAAGTTGTAAGTTAAAGGGGAATACTTGGCAAATAGAAGTTTAATTAGTATTGCTATTATAAATTGTGAACGTATTAAAAATATGTTATACCCTAAAAGTATGCACAGAATTCTTGGTAATAAGTAAAAATGACATTATTTGAAGTTCATAAATAAAATGGTTACAAGTTTCTATCTGACATTATCTGCTTATACCGTAAGATTAGAATGAAGCTTTTCGATCTTGACTTCGAATGTCCCGATTTTAAAATCATTATAGTTAAAAATTTTTTTTCTTTATACTCGTAAATGTTTCGTTAGTTCTTTAATTCAGATCTAGTAGCCAAATAACAAAGAACCCTAAAAGCCAATAGAATAAAAGATTGCACAGTAAGTTTGATAATTTCTTATAACGGAAAACTTTCATATTTATTTAAATTAGCATTTTTCTGAAAAAAACCATTGTCAATATTTTGCAACTGCAGCAAAATCAAATAAATCAAAATAACATAAACAAACGCCCACATGCAACAAAACAAACAGACAGAAAATACACGCGCTTCATGTTCCATTGAGGAAAATTATCCGAAATGAAAAGCGCGACGTAGACAAAGCAGACAGCAAATGAAAAGCCTAAAGTGTGGAAATCAGCAGAGCGCGAAGAGGGAAGCAATCAATGCAGGCACCTGCTAACAACTTTTTAATTACGCCTTAACGATATGAAACGATAGTGGGCGTTGCACGTTCGAGTTATGACAAATGTGGAAATGGTATTTGCTAGCAAAAAGTGCACTGGAAAAAACAAAAACAATACTAAACGACAGAGACGCATTTTAATTTTATATTAAATTGTTATTAACATTTTGTGAGAGAATCTAAATTTATATTTTATTACCAAATTAAGTTTTGTTCATTTCCAACTTCGACTTTCCACATCTACCAAAAAAATACTTATATATGAATGTACTTTACTATCTAAATGTCAATGATAGTATTGTATTTACAACAACAAAAAATTATCTATAAGATAAATTTAATTATTGACACTAATTGACCACAGACACCAAAAATAACGTGGGGTACATTGCTCAATATCGTATCTCTTTTATTAACACTAAAAGAGATACGAATTCTGAATGATAACCTACGATATGTTGCTGATGAAAGCGTTTGACAATAAAATATATCTAATGGAAATGTTAATATTTAACTTCAAACAAAAACGAATACAAATACTTACAAAACTGTTAAAATTGGGCTATAGTCGGAATTCAGAGATAAAAAAATTAATAAATGAATTTACAAAAAAAAATTGTAATACATTTTTTTCCGTTTTTTGCTGCTCCAACAAAATTAACGGGCCCGGTTTAACTATTTCTATTTTACATTCGGTTTGCTTCTTTTTATGTGTACGTATGTATGTCTGCGATTCGATTTTGCAGAAGCATAAGCAGTCCGTCCTACTGACATAGAAGCCGAACAACGAAAGTGGGCGTATGTACACAAACCGACGGACACGTTTAGGAAAAATATATAAAAATAAATACGAAAACAAAAAATGGATAAGTAAAGAAAATGTTGGCAAAAAAAGAGGCTTTCCATTTCGATATAACTTCCTGTGCGCAAACAAGCAGACAAGTAAACCGCAAAAGTATGATAAGAAAGTGTTTGAAAAAATCTTTAAAAAAAATAGCAAAATGTTTGATAAAAAAAGGTGGTAAGAAGAAGTTGGTAAAGGTAAGAGAAAGTGTCGTAAATCTTGAAAGGCAACTTACCGTTCATTTTGCTCGTTTCTTTGCGGTGTTCCTTTTTCGTGGCTTCGGCTTTCCCTTTTTTGTTTTTGTGCGCTAGCAGCAGCACTTAACCACCTCAACTTGGTCCAACTTAGTATACCAAAAAAAAGAAAGGAATTCCTTGTGGTTTTCCGGTTTTTTCTTAGAGTTTTCGATTTTCAAGCGAAAATAATCAATTCTTTGTTTTTGTTTTTGTTTTAATTTTTATAGTTTACTTCTGATTTTTTAATTTAATTTTTTGTTTAAAACATTTTATTTAATTCACTTGCAAACTCTGCACTGAATATTAAGTTTTAGGCTCAGCCTAAATGTATACTATGCAAAATGGCAAGTCCTAGTCCAGTACCACTGGCACACACAGTTGAAAGCGTCTAGAGAGCAAACAGGTCCGCATTCGGGCAACGCAAAAGAAGAACTGACGTGTGCGTGTGCCAGCAGCAGTGCGTAAATTGGATGGCGACCGAAAACTCGCAATTTAATCAGGGCTGCAGATGTTCACTTCTTATATTAATATAAAATCCAAAATTTTAGAAAAATTAAGTATTTTATGATATGTTAAAAAATGATCGGTAGAAATTTGTTTTGGTTTTTATAAGTTTTTTAAAATATAATGAATAAAATAAATTTACAATGTTTGATTTTTATTTGCCCCAAAAAGTATGCAATGAAAAATCTAAGAAAAAAGTGCTGCCAAGTTTATTTATTGAAACGAAAATGGTGTGAGAAGGAGACGCCACTGAACGAATGTGGTGGATTGAAGGATAGACCGACCGAACGAATTTAGTGGAAAGGAGAGACGACGCATTCTTGTCATTCCTATTCTGTGCTGCCATGTGGAAGTATTTAAAATTTTTTGGACGATTTTTTAATGGTTGTGACGTTTGGACGATTTTGGGTTACAAAATGACGTTTTTTGAAGACTGAATCCCCAAACACAAAGCATTATTGCTTTGAGTTGTAAGTGTACTCGTAGACTTTTGTTTTTGAAATGGGCGGCATTTTGTATGGGCGATAATATCAAGTATTTCCCCGGGCGCATATGTATTTAATTATTTTTTTATATATAATTACATTTTTTTCCTATTCTTTACGATTTTTCCGGTCAAGAACCTGGCAACACTGTTCCTATTCCTTATAATAGTGTGGGAAAGATAACTAATTCGAAAGTGTAACTTACATTCCCAAATCTCGTATCGTTTTTAAAACGAAACATTTTTAATTTCTTATAAAGTTTGTAAATTTAAATTCAATATGTGGATTTAATTAAAATGAGAAGTAATAACGACTCATTAAAAACATGGAGAAGACTTTGTGCTTACCATTTTGAAGAACGCCAAATGCAGACCATTAACGGGTTTCGTTTGTTTATAATTATACGCTCGTCATGATGTTGTTGTAGGCAAACGATACATACGAATTTCGCAGCCGAAATTTTGTTGACAGCAGGCGCACAAGATGGAACGAGAGCTTTGGTATTTAGTTTAAAAAAAACCGCAAGATTTGCGAGAACCAAGACGAGACGTTTATGTGGGATCAATTTACTCGCTTTCGCTACCATGGTTTAGTCTAAAATTCGCTATCTCCGCCCCAAAATAAAAGCCAAATATTTTCATTAGAAACATGTATACATATATTTTCATTTATTATTATTAATTTTCAATTTTTTTTTATATTTTCTGGTTGTATTCTGCTATAAATATTTGTTCATTGTATTCAATATATAAGTTTTTTTGTCTTTTCTTTTTTGTATAGATTTTCATAAAACAAAATTTAGTTATGTAGGTATTTTAAATGATTTTAGACTATGTTCGATTCTTGTCCATACTGTAAAAAAGTTTCCAGTTGAATTAAAAATTGCAACAAATTTCAATAACAATGTATAAAGGTAAAAAACAACAAAAACAATAACAGAAGAAAAGAAATGTTAGATTAAAGATTTGTATCCATTAATATGAAACGTAGAAAATGTGTTTATAACTGCTTAACAAGCTAACAGAAAAGTGAGTTATACTGCTTTTTTGTTGTATGTAAAATTGGTTTTTTGTTTAATTTTGGTTTTTTTTTTGAAACATTTTAGTTCTGTTTGAAACATTTACTAATTTTTGTTTATAACTTTTGGTTGTTTGTTTTTTCTTTAATTCTTCACATTTTTGTATATGTATACTGTATAATGTAATTTTGCACATAGAGGCTCCTCAACATATAATATCCTTCATTACGATCTGTTTTTGTTGTGTGTATAGTTGTTAGTTTTAGTATAAATATCTACATTTATACTATGTATGTATGCTAACTTGGTATGTAAATATGTTTTAAGTTTTCTTTTTTTTTAATTGCATGTGTAAAAAGCAACAGAGGTACACAATATTCAATCAAACAATAACAATTTTTTTTATAATTATTTTTTGTTTTGTTTTTTTTTTTTCAAATATTTTATTTAAGTGTATAATTAACATTTGGTTTTTCTTTTATTTCGTTATACGCTAATTCGTATAACGGACAAAATCAAACAATGTTGGAACTACTAGTAAATAGTTTTTTTTTTGTTATGTTTTTGTAAGTGTACAAGTACAGTGAAGCACAAAATCAATCAGACGCATTAAATAAACTGAAGATTCTGAATATTGAATGCATCAAAGGTGTCGAATATAAATAAATATAAAAATAAATAATTAAATAAATAAGTAAATAAATATTTGGCAGGCTGTAGGCCGAACACAAAAATTTGTTCAATTGAAAAATGCATTTTATTTTGTCTACCAGTCCGGGGATCATTTTCGATAAAGATTTGTTCGTCGATTGATTTTTTTTTAGAAAGTGAATTTTTGATGATTTAAGTATTGTAAAAAAATGGTTTTCTTGAGAAGGAAAATTTTATAATTATAACAAGTATCATATTATATTTGTTTCTGATAAATTTGATGTTTTGTTTTGTAAAGATTTTTGAGAAATATTTTGTTTGTTTTCTTAAAGTTTGCTAAAATCTGAAGCTTTAGGCACTTTTGTTAAAGTTAGTCACTGAAACCCGCATATTGAAAGAAACCTAAAGTTGATGAAACATTTTTTGTATAAAAACGTGTTTGATGTGGTAGTAGACATTTGTTATAATTGAGAAGAATATACCGTACAGAAAATAACTTATACTTTCATGATACTATTTCAAAGTATCCAGATATTACAAATTTATCTCGAAACTATTAAAACCGTGAACAAAATAAACGTTTGTACCGGTTAAAATTTTAATGAAACCATACACTTAGAAACAAATTAAAATTGTGTGAACTAGCTCATAAGGTGTGCTGACAAAATAAGCCAATTTTTTACGCATTTTCACAACTGTGCAAATTTTAATAATTGCAATGTTGTATGGAAGAAGGTCAAAATTGTCCTTTGATATCTCCAAAATCAAGTTTATATTTTTATTTAATTTATCCTATACTTCAAAATTTATTGAGTTCTAGAGCTATCTTAAGAAACCGCAATCGACACATTCACGCTAATATTGAATTTATTGCTGTACGATTTTTTTTTGTGCTCACTGTAGTTTGTATGAGTGTGTGTATGTTGGTTTGTGTATAAGATGATGACTTAACCCAATTTTTAAGAAGTCTTTCCATTGACTTGTATGTGGTTTTAATCAGGTAACTTTTTCTAGTTTTGTTTCGTTTTTTGGTTTTTCGTTATTTATATATATTTTTGTTTTTTGTATATAAAAATTCCAATCCCAGCCGTTACAAAAATGCTTATTTCAAATTTGAATTGCAATCGTTTTTGGGTACTTGGATGTTTTTTTTATTTTGTTATTTGTGTCTGAGTCTACACTGTGTGCCTTAATGTTGATATGCGTACTACTACGTTTTAGCTGTTTACTTTTAATATATATGTATATAATTTTGTTGTTGTTGCTTGTGATCTGCTACTTTACACTTTTCTACTACTTATTTCACTACTAAACTGAGTATTCACTTGTCTTGGTGATAGGGTAATTAATTTTTAAACCCATTTTGTTTTCTAAAAAGATAGTTTCGTGATTTGCTAACCATGTAGAAAAAGGACTGACATGCTTTCGTGGTTTATAAGTCAACTGCAGAGATGTTGGTTATTTAAAAAAAATACCTTCAACCAGTAAGAAGTATTTTTATTGATGATTAAAAAAAGTCAACCACTCATTTTATCTTGAAGGGCCTTAAATTATAAATGTAGCATTTTGGAGAAATTGTGATATTTTGTTTAGTAACATTTGTTTTTTTTTTAAGTTTTCTTCAACCGAACTTTTCACATTTTGTAGAGTGCACATATCTCCTAAATTTGGTATACAATTTTGCGACTTTGCTTAAAAGTGCTGAAAGTTAAACTACAAAATGCTCAACTACTTGTTTTTGTTGTTTGTTTTAGTTACTAGTGGTGCTTAACATAATTCACCAGATATAATTTAGGGTGTTGTGTTGGTTTTGTATATTTTTGCTTTAAAACCTACTTTTTATTTGTTTTCAATTATTGTCTGCAATTGTAGAACAAGACTTCTCGACAATTGCAACACTGATTGCACGTCGTGATGCTCTGCCATTTCTGTAAAATAAATAATCTCATTTAATTATTGAAAATTTTTCACAACCTGTATCCAAACAAACCATTGAAAAACTTAATGACATCAGTGAAATCCATGGCATTCGCTAGTATAATATCGCGATAGGTCACCAGCAATCCCAAAGCCAAAAAGAGCACAAAATGACTAGATGCCACATGTTTGGCAGCCCAAATTATCTCCCACGTTGCAAAGACATCGTCGTAGACCAGCTCACGCTTAAAGTCCAACAAAAACCAGCGATAACAAAAGTAGAAATGTGAATAATCGCTGCAGGAATCCATTATGTCATACATCATTGGGTCCAGAATTTGTATAAGTGATCTGTGATCAAGTAAAATATTATTCTCAAAATCGAGAAGGGTATTTTTTTTTGTATATTCTTACCTCATATTTGCAAAATGCATGTCCATTGCGCCACCATTCGGAAAGTTTTCAACCATACGCTCCATTAGCTTGCAAAAACAACAATAGCTCATAACTTCATCGTCGAAGATGACGAGAATCGGTGCTAACAGATCACACATGCCCTGCATATAGCCGACATCCTTGTGCTGCCAGACCCACCTGAAAAAATTTCGCAAAATATTTATTGATATATATATACATATGTAAATTTCGTTTTAAATTTAACAAATTCGAAGTGGGTCGAAATTACGCTAAAAGTTTTAAATAAACCTTTTAATTTATACTTAACATAGTTTAATATTTAATAATAAACTCACGTTGTTATAATATTTCTCACTTTGTCCAAATTGTCATTAGCAAAATACCAATAGTTACGATCGCAACGCACCACATCCTTCTCAATTCGTTCCATATTATCACCCAAGTCTTCTAGCTCCTCAACCTACAAGTAAATAGAAAATATAAATATTAATAGTTCAGGTTTAAGAAAGCAATGCTTAAGTGGATCTCTTACGGTATAAACTCCACCATTCGAACTCGCCGGTGATACGCAAGCTGATTTGGGCTCTTGTAGAGCATCCAACGAAGCCACAATAGTAATATCATCATTCATGGGCGACATGAGACTGGTCTTGCGTGATATGGCGTCATTGGTTTCATCGTCGCAGCTTTGCAACATATCCAATGAGACAGCCTCGGTTATGATAACAGCATGTGTGGGTTTAATTTCCTTATCATCAACAGCAACAGCAACATCACCAACAACTTCTTCTGCTGTACTGCGCACATCATCAACGCTATGAAACTTAGTTAGGGGCTGGGACGCTTCGGATGTCTCCCCCATATCCGCAAACTCATTGCCTACGGTCTCGTAAGATGACGTCGATGGTGAGCTCTTAATGCTCATCAGAAGTACACCATTGTTGTCGGGTGTAAGACCAGCTTCCGATTCGAAATCAGCAAAGCAATTCTCTTGCAGCGAAAGCGCTTCCATGCCATTAACGTTTTCAAACTCTAATGAAATTGGCTCTTTTCGCAACTCAAGAGTATCTCCGTCATCAGCTGTGGCTTTTCGAGCATCTTCCTTCTCTTCGTCATCTTCGTCAACATCTTTAATAACATCTTCTGCGGCATCTTCCTCGCCACCTATTAAATCATCAGTAGTGCTCTGCTTTTTCTCGCGCTCATTTAAGTTAGACTCCTCATTTTTCAATTGACTAACGTTGTCCGTTTGAAATGTATTATCGTTGTCGTGTTCAGGATCTGACATATCAGAGAAACCATGATCATCGAAAACTTCGTTGTCCATATCATCACCATCAATTTCGTTCTGACGAGAAACATGATTCCCATCTCCATCTGCAGTGGGGATATTGCCTCTTTGGGCTGCTAACTTTTCCGCTTCTTCTCTAGCGGCCACATCCCTTTGGTGTTGTCGTAGTATTGCCTCGCAAGCAAGCCACTCACTCATAGTTGTCTCGTAGTAATGTTTGCTGACATCATCGTGCTTAGCACGTTCTTCGGGCGTAGTACCAAAACTATGACAAAAGCACTACAGTAAAGCAGCGGAAAACGGTTGGGAAAGAAAAAACACAACAAACCTATAATGTCCCAGCAGATAGGGCCAAACTTCTTTCCGTAGTTGCGGATCTACGCCACCAAAGTAAACTAAACGAAAGACTTCACTCTCACAAGAAATTACGCCATCTACATGCATCTCTTCCCATTTTTTTTCCGTTAGTCCTTCTTCGCTTGCTTCCACTGAAAAATATTTAGAATCAATAATATTCAATGTAAACCTTTTCAAACTTACAATCTGGTGTTATACGCCCATTTACCAGGCCTGATAAATGCGTGCGTACCGTGGACAAGTGTCTGCAATAAGCCAACCATCCATAGAAAGCACGTGATATAATCTGACGCCGCATAGTCGAACAGACCAACTCAATACTGGCCGTCTGATTGGCTGGATCCTATAGTTAAGGATTATTTTTACAATTTCTCTATCAACATTTAAACATTTTATGTATCAATCTTAAAGAAAATTACATATGTATGATATAAAATTCAAAACTTTTACATATGTATCTATTCATACCTGAGGTGTGTCTGCTGCAATTTGATCGATTGAAATACTTTTACTCGAACAGTCGCTGCTGCCTGTAGTCGAACAGCTGCCCAAATGTCTGCGGCGTGGGCTAGAACGTCCCTGTTCAAGTACGGGATGAGTTGCCACTAAAAAAAAACAATAACGAATTATTATCACTTTAACAGTACTTATATAATATGTTGACTCTTACAAAACTCTTCATGGTGACTTTTGCTCACAACACGGAAGACATAATCTATTGGTGTTTCATCGGTGGATTCCATAACTGAGGGTAAGACACGTCGTCTTACACTTTTTGGCCAGGGAAAGCTCTTGCCAATGCCACGTTGTGACCACAGCGGCGGATCAAGCGCACCATGCGGCAGCAAACCATTTTCTAGACAGCCAAGGAACGTTTGCATATGATCGCCTTCAGGAAAATGTATGGGTGGACGTTGTACACCATCCTGGCCAACCAGAACTATAGTGCCGCCGGTGTCCGCGCCTGCATTCTGATGACAGTGCACGTAGACAATCTCATCGAAATTGATATTAAGCGCATATGACCAATAAAAACTTTTATCGCTGCCATCGCCATCATTGCAACTGTTCATTAGTTGATTAGGCGTCCATTTGATAGTCAAAGATTGAACATTTTGATGGAGACTGAGGTAACCTGGCATCGGCTCGCTAATATCTTTCTGTAAAGTTAATAATTGAAAATGTTAGATTTTAGGAAACACAAATATAAATTGGAATTGAATTCAATTGAACTAACCGGCAATACTAGCACATTATTCTTGCCATAAATTAGTTGGGCTCTCGAGTTCTGATGTAATGACTCGACATAATCTTTAGCAACACTTAATGGCGAGCTTATCTTAAAAGAGCCGCTGCTGGTATCCTCAGAGCTTGTATGCAGACTGCGTTTAAAATTGATAACGGGACGACTAGAAGTTGGTGGCGTCCGATTACCCGAACTAATGCGATGACGTTGAACCTATAATTGTAAAAATATTAGTATTTAATCTGGCGAAATTTTAATACGAATGCCGTTAAACTCACTAGCTCATCCGCATGCGGATCCGAAAAATAATTATCAACGGTCTTGGCGCGCGTATACTCCAAAGCACACGGTCCTTCTAACAAAGTTTTCAAAATAGAACCAGTTTCGGCATCGGCAACCAAAGCATCACGATCATAGTAACTGCTGGCATTCGTCACTAAATACTCGATTATCTTTGAAAGACGTTTCTCATAAAGTGACAAGCGTATCCACAAATATCTAATGAGTAAAACGAGCTTGGTTTAATATATATCCGAATTAAATGGACACCGGTAAGCCTGTAATACTCACTTGACAATTGGCCCAGTCGCAGTTGGAACACCAGATGTTGCTAAGTTGATAGTAGTAATAGAACTGCTGCTTCCTTTACTCAACAACTTGGGTTTAATGATGCTGTCACTGCTCGAGGACGAACGTTTGCTGGCGGCAATAATTTGGCTTTCATTGGCCAGCTCAACCTCGTGCAAACGTCTACTGATGTAGTCAGCTTCTGGACATGTTTTTGCGATCTTCTGTATCAACGCCGTCGTGGAGGATGTCTTAAAGAGACCAAGCGCACGTCGACGCAGACCATTACTGAGGCATGCTTCAACCGCACCGCAAAATGATGTCACCGAACTGCTTTCCTCATGCACATACTTCTTGCAGACAGACTCTTCCATTAGCTGTTTCGCTTCCTTCTTGACAGTGGCAATCAGGCGCTGCTTTAGCTCGGCATCTGTTGTTGTTTAACAATGGATTGTAAACCAAATTAAAAGTATTAAAAGTAGATGGAAATTAAAAGCAACACCACCCGCTGTTGTTCGTGTCCATACATAAGGAAAATCTAATTTAATTACAGATTAAATATACATCCTGTCTGTCTGTCTGTCTGTCTGTCGGTTTAGGGTACATTTCGCATACATAACATGTATATATACTTCCTATTTAAAACTGCCTCAGTTCGTTTTAACGACTAAAAATCCTGCATCAATGTCACTGTGTGCGATTTATGCAAAATGTATATACATGCTTACATACATATCAATCTTAATCCGTTCGTAATGGAATTTAAGCCCCAGAAACACTTAAGCCATTGACAAAGTATCAAAACTGATCTGAAGAATGGGTGGTGTGGTGTGAGTAGTCAATTCGAAAACATTAACCCATATCAATCATTGCCATCTTCCGGTTACGACAACATACGCATTCGCTTACGCATACCACGCCACAATAATAATTAAAAACACTGGCGAGGATAGATGACGGGAGATGACTGGTGACATTGGCGTTCGTTTTAATGCAGTTAGTTAGGGATTGAGTCGGAAGCAAAGTAGAAAGCGATACGAGATGATGTTATGAGTTAAGGTTTTGTTGTGTGTTTGATATTTGGTTGATTGAATAGTTGGTTAGAGGAAAAGTTAAATTACAGAATGAATATTTAAGACCTTGCCAATTAAAATTAAATTTTCAGTCTACTAAAACCACACAATTAACTTAATTGAGTTAATTATTGGTTTTCGAAGTCGATGGTCCGTTGTATAATAAGTTGTACAAGGAGACTGACTAATAGAAGCATCCACAATCAAAAAAAAATTATTAAATTGCGCTCTTTTTGCAAAGAGTAACGACTTTGTTGCTTGGATTTTAAAACTACAAATTCTTGTTTTCCTGTATATGCCAACTGATAGCAGCACTTCGACGTTTCCGTCTATTCGTGTCAGCTTATATTTGCTACTGTGAAAACCTGGTATAAATAACATGAATATGACATGATTAATAGCAAATAATGGTGTCAGTTTCTTATTCAAACTTCCTATTACTTTGCCTCGAGTGTGCATATTTGATGCTGCTTTCAGCATTACTTCAATATTCGTCCGTTCATTTATTCCGAGCATGCCTTGTCCACAAAATCCAGTCAATATGTCACAACAGAAATTCAAGGGCTGCGTTAAAACTTTTCCAATTAATCACATAACTTGAGAAAAAAAGAAAGAAGGAAAACTGGTTCAAACTTTTTCTTGTACTTGTTGTTGTTGATGTTGTTCTTGGTTTTGTCGTTCTTTGCCCAATGAATTCAAGTTTGAAAAGTATGCTGCCGAAGTATGTAAGGATACAAAAGGATAAAAGAGCAAATTGTTTGTGTATGTGGCGTATGGTGCGTGAAAGCAAATCGGTAGAGATGTATTATACCAATACCAAACCAAAAACGTGTACAAGTACAAAATAATTATCATCAGTGCAGAACAACCTTGACTTTCAAGTTTCCAAAGTTGTTAAACTTCCTTGAATTTTAACCCATGCAACACTGCTGCTGCTGCTGCATAAACTGAATCACTCTCCCACAGCCGCCCATCCACCCACAGCCAGACTCCTCGCGACCGAGTACAGACAATGCAACACTGATTGTGCCGTCGTAACTGGACCCACCCCATATATTTCTCCACCAGCTCTAACAGCACACTCTGCCTCAAGAAGCCAACAGCTGATACGCAGGCAAAAAAACACTCAGTCAGTCAGTCAGACTGCATGTTATTTTGTGCTTTCTCTCGGCCGGACGACTGTTTTTGTTTTTATTTTTGTTGTTGTTATTGTGATTTTCTCACTTCTCTTTTGTTTGTCCTTCTGTTTATAGTATGTACGTTTGTTTGTGTGTGTTTCTATTTGTGATAGTATTTATCGTTGATTTTCGATTTGCGATTTGCGCTCTCTGCGCTCTGTGCGCCATATTGGAAGCAACAATAAAGCAAAATACCGTTAAATTATCGTTAGTTGCAGGGCTGCCTTCATAACATTTTCTTTTCTAAACATTCTGAAATGGGTGTACCTAAACAAAATATAATTAAAATAGAGAGAAAATATCTGTGAAGACAGAATGGAATTTTGAAGCTGATTATCTGTTTTTTTTCCCGTTTTACACTAGGCAATTTTAACACACCGGGTTACCGTAAAGCAAATTTTCTTAGCAATTACAATTCTCATCTTCTGCCAACTTCACGTTTGAAAAATACAATTGCGAACCAAAACTAATTCCAGTTACAGGCGAAAGTCCACCCTTTCTAACCCTCTCTCTTCCACAAACTCTTTATTTGTGCAAATTTAATTCCCTACTGTGAAAGCGTGAGATAAATACATTTTTATGTTTACTTTAAAGTTTGACCTTAAGTAAAATATTTAAATCGAGTTAAGGGAAAAAGAAAACTTATTCACATCCTGCCATCCCTGCATACCGTTGAAATACCGTTAACAATGTTTGTGACAGATTCTGTTAGTATACACACACACACACACACACAACAATGCAATCAAATCATAGAAATGAAGGTTAAGATTTTCCGTATTTTTTCCAATTTTCTTTTTAC
The DNA here is from genome assembly GCA_949127995.1 of Suillia variegata. Lineage (NCBI taxonomy): Eukaryota > Metazoa > Arthropoda > Insecta > Diptera > Heleomyzidae > Suillia > Suillia variegata. The sequence goes on from OX421846.1 coordinate 34,606,117, forward strand.
TCTGCTCTGCTATTTTTTACAACAAAAATAACAACTAAAACCACACCAATAACAACAACACCAAACAAGGTTACAAATGCTTTCGAACCGACCGAGTGAGTGTGTAAACACGAACTTGATTTTTTATTTTTTTTTTTTTTTTTTGAACCTTAAGTCACGGCAGCACCCAAGCAGCAACACCCGCCTCACGCTACATGCTAACGCGATATCCCTTTGGGCACCACAATACTCACCACCAGAATCGCCGCCGCCTCCGAAACTTTGCAGCATATTCATGATGTATCAAATTAAATGGTTAACGGTGTACTTAAGCAATTTTTGCGTATAACTTTGCCAATTTCGTTTATGCGTCCGTCCCTTTTCTTTTCAGGTGGGTGGGTGGGTTGTAATTTTTCAAAACATCTGCAGTCGTTTCTTTTGTTTATTTTTATTTATGCGTAGTTTTTTTTTAATCCTCGAAAAAAATTTGTTAATTTTGCTGGAAAAAAAATGGAATTTTCCTATATGTAAAAAAAATTGTATTCGTTGTATTTGTACTTTTCACTTTTTTCCGCAAAAATTTTCTCAGATTTTTTTTCTTCTTCTTCTGCTCGGGTGTAAAAAAAAGTTCTTTCTTCCTTTTTCACATTTTTTCCTGCTGCTTTTTTCTGTATTTGGTGTGTGTACCGTAACTGTGTATGTCACTTTTGGTACAACAACAATGATAGCCAATATATGAAACCCCTGTGTTTGTTGTTGTGTGTATAAAAATGTTTGTTTGGTGTTCTTGTCCGTGCGTTTTGCGATTTTGATTTTCCGTGTTTCGTATTCGCTCGCCAGCAGCTTCGGTTGTATACTGAAACTGACTTGGCAAAAATTGTGAAGAGAAACCGTTAGTTAGCATTACCGCTGTCGCTGTGCTCCGTATCGTTTCGTTTGTTTTGTTGTGTTCTGTTTGTTGCCGTTGCTTTTGTTTTGGCTTGGAAATCGGTTGGAATCAGTGTTGGGGCTTTTGTGCAGGGTTGTTAACGCATTAGAATTGTCTCTTCCTCTTACTGACAGCCAAACAACAGTGATTGACTCGAGGACTTTTTACATGTACCGACCTCAACGGAGGGTGCAGCCTAGTCAAGTGCAGAATTTAAAAAATGTCAACGTATTTCTTCGATATCCCGATTTCTTTAATATACTTTTTAGTTTTTGAAATTCACCGACTACAGCTCTCATTCCCTTCCGTTAAATCCGTTACTGCCCGATTATCTCAAAAAGTATGTAGATTGAGCTCAGCGAACGAGTCTAATTTGAGCAATTTTTAAACCCTTGCTTAAAAGTATCGGAAACGGAAGCAGCTGAAAGAAAGATTTCGTTTTTTTATTTCAACGCTAGGGGGCACTCTAATTCGAAATACAAAGCAAAGAACAAAACCATCAAGCTCAAAATTCCTTGTCGCAATCATCAACGACTCTAGCGGGGAATTTCAAAACTTACGCATAATGCAACTTTTTCAAAAGCTCAAATACAAATTTGGAAGTGTTTGGACTTACTGTTTTTCCAATTTCTGAGCTTACAACAAATTCTCTCGCTGCAACTTTTGTACTCTTTGCAACTTTTTCAAAAAAAGTTGCAAAATTTTGAGGATTCGCGAAAAGCCCGAAAATTTTGCAACTTTTTTTGAAAAAGTTGCAAAGAGTACAAAAGTTACAGCGAGAGAAATTTGGAAAATTTGGAAGACGAAAAAGAGAAGAGAAAAACAACTTTTTTCAAAAGCTCAAATAAAAGTATGGAAGTGTTTGGACTTGCTGTTTATTTTCCAATTTCAGAGCTTACAAATTTGACTGTTCGTTTTCATTCGTTGTCAAGTTTTGAACGGAAGTAGAAGTGTTTTTGTGTGCGCTCCGGCAATTCAGTAAATTAAATAAAGCTCTCATTTCAAGAACACTATTTTATGTTCTTTTCGACATTTATTAACAAATTCACCGAAAAGATCAAATTCACAGTAAGTTTATTTAAACCAAAAAAAATCAAATTACAAAATGTTCTTTGAAAAAATTGTAGCGGAAGTTTGCAAATTTAGTAAAATTCAGAGCAAAAGTTCCTTCCGGGTTAAAGAAAAAATTCACGCGGCGGCACTGTTTTTGTGGTTGCGGTAGTCTCGCAAAAAACTTTTTAAATGCCAAATTTATTTATATATATATATCAAATCCAAAAATGCGGTTTTTGATTAAAATATATTTTCTCCAAATAATTATTAAATATTATTTGCCAAGTCGCTCCCCTCGAGCCTGTATTTTCTTTGTGCCACGAAAACCCTAAAATAAATTAGTACACAATATTAAAGCATCCCTCATCGAAATTTGTAGAACAAAATTAAAATCGCCGTTTTAAGTGCTATCTTTCCGCACCCCCTTGCCAACATTTTGCCCTTCTTTCCTTGTTGCTTATTCTTCTTTGTCGGCATTTTGTCTTCTATTATTTAACGCTTTTTTCATCTTGGTTTTTTTTTTCATTTCACACACAAATCGAGACAAAAAAATACAACTCGTTTTACTTAATTTTTGTCTTGCATGATTGATTTCGCGCGCTCGGCACAGAGACACGATTTTGTGAATTTTTCACCGGCTGTGTCTGTGCCGGTTGGTTCCGTCTCTCGTGGTCGGTCACATTCGCAATTGTTGCTGAACGCTGAACTCCGATAGCTCGCCTCACCTCTTTTCCCACCATTGCGTAACAGAAAAATAAATGTAATCGGTTTGGCTATGCTTTGGTGGCAACGGCGATTGGCGAAAGTGGCGATGCTTGACACAGACGTTATAAGTTAACGCTTAGCAATTGTAATAGTCTGTCTGCTGTTGACTCTTTCATGTGAATTTATTTTTTTGCAATGTCACTTACATCCGCCACTTTCCGAATCATTGATTGACTCACTTTGAAGAGTATTAACGGTTTGGGACTTAAACGATTATTCTCCCACAAACTTTGATGAGAAAAATTAAGCAGACATTTTCGCAATAACTTGTTTTATCTACCCTTTAAAAATTTAAATTTTAACTTAAAATTGAACCCAAATTTAAAATAATTTTAAAGATATATTTTCTAGCTTGCTAACAATATTTTTTGTTTTTTTTTTCTCATCAGATGCCCCAATTACAAAAGCCTGCACCCCACTTCCAAGGTACCGCCGTCTCCAAGGGTGCCTTTAAGGATATCTCCCTAAGCGACTACAAGGGCAAATATGTTGTTCTCTTCTTCTACCCGCTTGACTTTACCTTCGTCTGCCCCACCGAGATTATTGCGTTCTCCGATCGTGCAGTCGAATTCCGAAACATTGGCTGCGAATTGATTGGCTGCTCTACCGACAGCCAGTTCACGCATTTGGCCTGGATCAATACGCCTCGCAAACAGGGCGGACTCGGCGAAATGGACATTCCACTGCTCGCTGACAAATCGATGAAAATTGCACGCGACTACGGAATTTTGGACGAAGAGACCGGTATTCCCTTCCGCGGCCTGTACATCATCGATCGCAATCAGATATTGCGTCAGATGACCATTAACGATTTGCCAGTAGGTCGCAGCGTTGATGAGGTTTTGCGTCTTGTGCAAGCTTTCCAATTCACCGATGAACACGGTGAGGTCTGCCCAGCTAACTGGAAGCCCGGTCAGAAGACCATGGTAGCTGATCCCAAGAAGTCGAAGGACTACTTTGCGGCTGCTTCGTAAATGTGCTTGCTGCAAAGAAAAATCAAAAAGCAGGCGGAAATGTTTGCTCAATCGAAAAGAAAAATCGTATTACCAACTCTGGCAGTTACAAAAAAACCAACTAAACTAGAATTTGATTCGAATGAACTATTATTTAAAGTATATAGAAAACCACACTCTTACCCCACACATTAATACACACATACACATTTATGAATAGTAGTGAAGCCGTTGGCGAAATGAGGCCCCTCTCTCTTATAGCATTACTTAGCACATAGTTTTATATCGTTTATGAATTAGATTTGAGTGTTTCTTTCGTTTTGAACATTCAACATGATACAAACCATTTTTGTAAGCTATTTATTTCATTCTCTTTGGTTTGGTAAATTCTTTGTATCGTGGATTTGAACTCAAAAATGATCTTTTGAAATGAACGCGTTTTTTGTAAGCATAAAAGCAATGTTAAGTAGAACTCCCAGCGAGAAGAAACACAATAAATATAATGTATCAATCACCGATTAGGCATTTGTAAGAAGGCTCTGTTCTGTACGCCGTGCTTCTGAAATTTTAAAATTGGATGTGCAGCAATAAAAACATACAAATGCAAAAAAAACAAATAAAATCGGCTTTCTTTCTTGTTATATGTTCTCTAGGAATTAAATTTTAACATGCAACTTTACAGAACTTGTATACAACTTCGGGCTTAAACAAGTCGTTTAAGTGACATGAAATATATTTTTACAAGTTTTTTACCATCTGATAAATTTAATAATTTTAATTCTTTTAAAACTTTTTTTAACAATTTCATAATGTGTTTGGTTAGGATCTTCTTTTGATTGAACTGAAACGTTTTACTCCTTTTTAATTGACAGCTTTTATTAAGTCAAACACGTGTTCTGTCTGATAAGCGACGTCAACGACAACAGATTTTGAAATTGTTTTTTTATCGCGTCTAGTCGCTATGCTGATAAATCCGCTTAATCACAAGCATTTACTCATTCATTAAATTTTTTACGTTTTACAGTGGCTAGTGGAAAAGTAGTGTAAGCCATTATGAACACATATTTCCATTTGTTTTGCTAAATGTGATTTACGTCACTTTTGCAATCAACATGGCAGATTCGTCTTATGCTTGATTTCATGTTCGCACGTAATTCGGCGTGATAAGCATTTTTTCTTGTCTAAGAAAATTGCGAAATCGTTTTATGTATATTTGCATTTCTATTAGTCAGTCTAGTATTTTTTATTTTGTTTGGTTTTTATTTAACTTATCGCATAATTTAATTGCGTTCAGCTGTTTTAAGTGTGGCACAGTGCCCCACACGCAGTTGCGGTATTTTTAATTTTTATTTTTTTTCAAATTTCCTGTTTCGCATTTTCAATTTCAATGTGAAGTGCAAAAAACTTGCTTGCCCGACACCATGTGCTCTGACGATGCAATGCACTCCACCAAGTGGGGGCTGGGCTTGCACTTTTATGGGAAACCGGTTTTTCTTTTACCGCTTGTTGCCAGCGCTAATACTCGAATTTATCTACACCGCAAGATACGGAGCTGGTAGCTAGCGGCAGAAATTTTATTTAATACTTGAACGCGAACGGACGATCGGTCGGTGGATGGATACCTGTGAATTTAGAAGTTTATATGTGCACGATATATTCCGCTGTGGCATTACTTAGGAAGTTTTAAATAGTTCATTCATGTAATGTTATTATAAAACTTCAATTGCCTCAACATTAAGTTAAACATTTTTTATTTTATAAAAACCAATTTGAATAGAATGCACAGAAATTGTATCTATCGAATGAGGTGTCAAATTAAGAGTGATGAATTGCTTTAAGTGGATTTTATGATGCAAACTTTCTAAACCGTTTATTTAAGCTTTCGAAATAACTCTTTTAAAAAACATTTTTTCAAGACTAAATTCAATTCGGTTTAAACTGAACCTGCGAATATTTCAATAGAATAGAAAGTCTTTTATTACCACAATTAAATAAAAACTTTTTGCGAAACGGAAAGCATCGAGTTTTGATTAAAAACTCTTAAATTGTAGATAACCTTTTAACCAACTCCAGCCACCGCCTCTGCTTTATTTTCTAAAATGAATTAATTGCCGCTGCTGTTCCAAGTACTCGTACTTTCGCACAACTTATTCTAATAGCTGCGATTTTTTATTTATTTATCTTTCTGCTGCCGTTGCTGCTGCTGCAGTCATATTCAATTGTAATTGCGAAATATAAGAAAGGAATATTACTCATTTGGCATTTCAACAAATAAACGCTAATTGTCTTCAGCTTTAGAACGGCGTCTGTATTTGCGTTTAAAGGCGCTTTTTCTGCTTATCTTCATTGAAAATAGAAAAATAAAAAAAAAAACGAAATATTTTGCTGAATCATTTTAATCTGTTTTTATATTCTTAATTATTTTTCTGTTTGTGTACTTAAAATTAAATGTGCTGACTATGCTACAATGTGTAAAATCAATATGTGGATTGATAATGTTAACAACAAAAAACCACTACTACTACTACATATTTACATGTTTTTCGACAAATTTAGATGACTATCTGTTAGTAGACCATAATATCCTTACTATTGACAAAAATATAACAACACCAAAAAGGCGTTTCCAAGCTGTGGTAAAAATCGCGACAGATGTCGGTCTAATAGAAATGCAATTAATTCCATTAGTTTAATCAAAAATGATCAGTTAGTTGCCAATCGCGAAAACCAACCAATTTGCTTGAAAGCCCCGATTATTATCAAACAGCCACTTTGATCCGGGCATAAGCTGACTGATAAGACTTTTGTTTGGTTGTAAATATATATTTCTTTTTTTTACGTATTTCCGACAGATACACATCGCTCATCGAATCATGCAGCCGTGAATTGGAATTGCAATCAAAATGTCATTAAAAGTGGAACATGGACATGTAGCCCAGAATAATAGAAAACAAAATTGTTTAACTAACATGAAATTGAAGAGCTTTTAAATAGAAAATCAATTTATCGTTATAAAAAAATGTAGAGCTAAATCAATTTTAGATTAGTCCCCACATGAACGCATATCCCACTCACTTCTAACAGTTTATGTAAACGCTTAAAACGTTTCAAATTTTAATTCTTAAAGCTTAAAAGGTCCTTAATATTTAAGTTTTTCCTTTATAAACGCTCAAAGTTGAATATTATAAAAGTAAAACCAAAGTTTACACGTACATTCAAAATTAATTTTGATTTTTTTTTTTAATTCAAATTAAATATTAATTATTTTTTTAATTTTTTTATAAATGTATTCAGTTAGCTGACTAACATAGATAGTCGCTTTTCAATTAAAACCCAAATTGTGATTCAGAATTTGTGATAAATTTAGCAATTTATTTATAAATATGTAAAATAATTGAATCCTGAAAATAAAAAACAAATTTTGTAAGCGTTGAAATTATCGCGTTAAAGTGAGCAATTAATTTTAAAGATACTTATGATATTTAGTTCCACATACCCACACCATCATTTGTTGAAAGTGGCTCTAAGTGACATTCATTTCTTATCTCGCTGAACACATTAACTTAAATTGTTAAATAATTTCTATAAGTAATGACAATAATTCAAAAATGCTAATTTTAGTCGCTTTGTTTATGTATGATGACGACGGCGACAGCAGAAAGTGACGTGCAGTGAGCAAAGTGCCATTTGAACGACACCAGCCATATTGATTTTAAACTAGTTCAACGCGGTTCTTTTTTATAACCGTCTGCAAAATTTGAAAACTAAAAACAATAAACATAAAAAATGGCGCATGCAATCGGTCGGTATACTATATAAAAAAATTAATCACATTTAAAATGCTCGCCACTTGTCGATAAGCATTGCGGAAAGACATTCGTTCATTTAGTTTTTATTGGAAAATTAGAATGTCGTATGAGGAGCGCAAAGGAACTTCGCGTGATAACCCTGAAAATCAACGATTTTCACTGATAACGATTCTAATACTTTAATGACTTGCAACAGGGAAGATTGCCCTAAAGAGATTAGTAATATTTTCTTATCTTATTACAAACATAGATAAAATGTTAAAAAAAAAATTGCCCAAGCAGAATTTTTAAGAGCGCATACATAAATTTTTTAATTCAAATAAATAATTTATTCAAAATGGAGATTTATTTGAAAACACCTGCTGCTAAATATCAGCTATAATAGCTGCTTCAATTAACTTTACATAATTTTACAAGACCTCTTGCCCTTTGTCTTCTTTAAAGCACATTTTGCAAACATCATCTTGACTTGTAACAAGTTAACTTCGCGTAGTTGTATTTGCTTCTCTTGCCATTACTTTTTATAAAGTGTTTGATTGATATCATAAGTTCATGATGAATCACGTTTGGAGTTGTGGGTACAACAAGCCTAAATAGCAGATATCGCTGATAGCTGACATGAAACTCAAGTCTCGTTCAGTTATTTATGTAATTTTCGCATGCAAAATAGACATTCACTTTCGTGAGTGTTGACGAAGCATTTGCAAAGTAAGTGTGCGTGAGAAATAAAAAACCAATAAAACTAAGACATATCTCGTTAAAATAACCTATAAACTCTACAATTATTTACATCTTCGGAGTATTACTATTATAATAAAAAAAATAAATTATACAAATTAAAAATAGTATAAATCTTGCTCAAATGGGTTTAATAGTCATAAAACAAGTTAGAAATCATAGCCAATCGACTTATATAAAAATGCAACACATAATTTTATTGAAAACCAAAATAGTTTCCTTTAGAATGCTTGTATAACAAATAAAAACCATTTGAAGTTACAAAAGCAGCAAATTAATATGTATGTATGAACCAACCCAATGTTTCCAATTCTTTTCATTTTTGTCCTTTTTTTATACAAATCTTTATCAGTACATCGCAAGCATAACAATCGTTCCGAAGATAACGTGATAACAAGAAAAAATAATCTTTGTCTATATATTGCATTTTGAGTGTGTAACAATCTTCTACCCAAAACAATATGCACCACTAAATGGTGTAAAATGTTTCCCACAATTGAAGGTAACTTTCATTGCATACTTTATGGCATTATATTTATATTTTATGTCGCATCAAAATGAAGAACAAACTATTGCGGAACTACATAGGAAGCCATCATCTGTCGTAAGAATTGACAGTTGCAGTTTCGACTAATGATTCGTTTCTTATAACAGCCAATTCTCTAGTTTTTAAACATATTTTGATTTTTGAAAATGGTAAAAATCTAGTTCTTTATATAAAAAACCAAACAAAAAAAAAATGGATTTTATGTTTAAACGCGTTTCATCTATCGCCTAAATTCATTACATACGCACGGGAACAACTGTATGTTCCATACAAGTTCTTCTTAACATATCTAAGAGATAAACTATAAATTAAACAAATAACTATATATTAAAAAAAATATCTTCTTTAATTAGATTTAAGCTGCGCTTCTACTTTCAATAAATTTAATTTTAAAGAGAATTTCATTTTATAGTGAAACTCTAAAACAAAAAAAATCTTAGAATTTGAAGTTTAAGTCATTTGTTGCAAAAACAAAATAAACTACAGACACTTTTTAAGAACTTGTAAATTTATTTAATTTTTCTAGAAATTGTAATTTTTTGTTTGGTTTTGTAACGTTGGAAATTTTGTCAAAATACCTAAATTCAACTCGACGCTTTTAAAAATATGCTACCCTAGCCTCAAACTTATCTACCTACCTAATGTTATCATTTAATATTAAAAAATATTGCAAATTAAAATTTTTCTTCCATCCTTTATTCTATCCATCAATTGCTTAATTTTAAGCAATCATCTTTTTTGTTTTGTTTATGCTTTTTTATAATAATATAAAAAAAATGTTTTGTCCATTGGTTTTTTGTTTTGGAAAACATATCGCCGCGGTTCTACAAAAACAAATCAAATTTGTTTAGAAAAAGAATCCAAGGATCTTGCCTCCCAAATGTTTCCGTCTGGCCTCCTCGTGATCCATGATACCGCCGGAGGTGGTCAACACGACATAGCCGAACTGACGAGAGGGCAACAGATTGTTGGTCCACTTCTCGATGTCGTTGATTGGGACATCGAAACGGGGCGAGATGACGCCGCACTTGTTCAGACGACCGGTTAGGTTGACAACGATCTTGCCGGAACGATGATCGTCGACAATTTCGAATTCGCCGATGTAGCCGTGCTTCATCATGACGGTCAGGAATTTGATGATGACCTTGGAGCAGGGGCGGAGCAGCACTTGACGCTTGCCGCGCTTCTCGGCGTTATTAATGCATTTCAAGGCATCGGCCAATACGTTCATACGCACCATGGCTGTAAGTAGGAAAACAAATTTAAATGTAATAAACAATTTTTTACAATGTATATATAGAAAAATATTCGCACTTGCAGAAAATGTAAAAAGTTTGCGTTGAGTAGTTTAAAGTCGCTTTGAGGTTTATAAAAACCAAATTTATAAACCTTATATTTAACGACGACTGAAGAATAATAAAACACTGCCGACACTTTTAGACAAATGCAAAATATATTCATGTTGTTTTGATGCTTACTTTCGCGTTCTAAAAACACTCAAAATTGCGAACAAAAAAATTTAATTTTTTTGAGAATTACTCGCAAATACACCCGTGCCTGACTACGTATTAAAAGGAACTAAAAACTATCCAAATCTCACATTACTTTAAAAAAAAAAAAAAACGAAACATTGGCAGGTAGTAATTATGGAATATGCAGTTTCTCCGATTATTTTACACGAATACTAAATTGGGGTACATTTTGGGTTTTTGCGTTAATCTGTTTCCTTTTGTCAATACCTAAAGCAATAAACCAAGATTTTTCGAGTTTTGAAAATTTTAAATCACAAGATAACACGTTTAAACGGTTTACAGAAAACAGGTATTTGCCATATGATCTATAAAATTTTCGAACAGTTTTGTGATTTTCAAAAGTATTATTAAAAGTTTGTGACAGGTCATATGACAAATACATATAGTGTAATGTCATCTTATAAATTTACAAATTTCACTTAAAAAATTTGCTGTTTTTTATTAGTACAGAAAACTGTTAACTATATTAGTAAGATGAATGTTAACCAAATTTAAATGAATAAACTAAATGATATCAACATATATATTGTTTGTTATCAAAAAACTAGCTCAGTGTAAATTGTTTAGATTTGTCAATAGTCAAAAAAATGTAAACAAATTTTTTGTACTAAACTCTTCTAAAATTTAAATTTTTTTTTAAATAAAAATGTATTACAAGTTTGAATTTATAGAAAGACGATTTTAATATCAGGTAAAAGTTAGATCTTGTTTTAATAGTAACCCTAAATTTTTGTTTAAAATTTGTTTTCTGAAGTTATCCACAAAACTAACACGAGGGCCGTAATATCAAAAAGATTTAATGAAGCACATTTTAAAGTTAAAACTTAAAGATTAGTTGAATACAAATTTGGACAGCAAATTTTAGTCGTTTCTTCTATGACATATTAAAATTTAAGGTTTTCATTAAACATTTTTAACTTTAGCTCAAAGGATTTATAAGGAAAGTCTAAACAGTATTAACATTTGCACACCTTTACATATAAATTGTTAACTTAAAACCTTATTCTGGTAGACTATATCTGACTCTTGCTACTGCTTTCGTTTTGGGTACATTAATATGAATTTAAAAATCGGAACAATTGAAGAAAAAAAAAACGGTCCGGTCCTTTAAGAGACTGTTTAACCCTGTCCCTTAATCAAGCAAGAATTTCAGCAGTCAACGCAGATTCCTGTTTAAAGTCTTTGAAAGTATTGCGTCCAAACAATTTTTTTAATGATTAATGAAAATGCCCCATCCCATTTACAATAAAATTTAAACATAGTGTACTTTGGAAAATATTCACAGAGGCTTTGGAAGTTCGGGTCAGTAGTAAACAATTTAAGAACGGCCGTAAATGTCACTTAACCAAAAAAAAAAACTGTTCACATATTTCAAATCTAAATTTTCCCCACGACTAAATCAATGCGAGTCCACAGCACGTCAACACGAACATTTGACAACTGCAATTCGCGCAATGCGTGTGACCCCTACCAAAAAGCCGCTTGGTTGGTGTCAACCCAAAATACAACAATAAAAACTCGGACTGCGTTCCTTGCCAGAGTTTTAACGTAATTTTTTTCACAGATGCGTAGACTAATAATCAAAAGATTCTTTCGTTGTCCACATTTTGTGGCTTCCTTCCCAAGTGCAAACATTTGAGTTTTCTGTTTGCCCAATACCGACTATTTCGAAGCTTCACAAACCACTCAACCAAAATCGCAAACTTTTCACATTTCTTCAGCGTTTTTCCACGAAATTCATGTCGCCGTCGCTTCAGCAATGCCTGCTGCGTTGTTTACTTTGATATTTCGTTAAATTTCAGTTAATTTTCACAAAGATTACCTAGGATTTAATTTGTGAATATTTTGGACAAATTCACACGAACGCGAACGTATCGAAAAAGAGGAAGTCCATTTTGCTGCAGTTGCCAGTACTGCTTTTTGACAGTTCTCTGCTGTCAAAAGTAAGTGGCGCCATCTGCACGTGAACTTAAGTTCGCTTTGGCAGTGTCAAAACTGTATTGAAATAATAATTTTTGATGAAGATGCCGTCACATCATTAAAATTGTAACTATGTAAATTACGCAGTCAGTAACTATGTTTGTAGAGGTGCGTTTACATTATAGCTTCACTTGTACAACTGAAACTGCAAGAGAGCATTCATATAGAAATCGTGTAAGAAGAAAAGAAACAACTCTAGCAAACTATTTATAATCCTTAACTGACAGGGTTTAGTATTAATAATTTGTGCTATCTTCCTCTTCGATTTAAAGATAGTTTACAGTTTATCTCTTCCAGTTGCTTTTGTTAAAATGAAGTCAAGCTGTAATGTAAACTTATACACGATTCAATACTTTAATTATTAGATAAGTAATTAGTAGCTTGTAGAAGCCGTGGTTTCTCGAGTCTAAAAAATTAATTTCCGTTTTTATTAAATCTTCCAGACGTAGTAGTAGTAAGAAGGAATATTAGAGAGAGAGAAATAGTTAAACAAAAAAAACTGCTCAACATTTTCATGATTTTTCTATTTTTCTTCTTTATTTAAAATTTACTCAGTCGATTTCGTATCGTTTTTAAAACGTTATCGATATTTTTTCTACAACGTGTGAAAGAAGTTGGAGCATCGCTGGGTTAAGTGTATCGAGCTAAGAGGCTAAGAGACAACGTTGCGAAATAAATAACCACTTCTCCAGAATTTTCGTTTTTCTTTTGTAGGCTAAGTACTTATCGGACCACCCTCGTACATTTGGTGCTCTTAGTACAATTGATTATTTATAATTTGTTTATTAAAACTTTATTATTCGAAAATATTTCTGAAGTTTTGTTTTCATGTTACACAATTAAATTTAAAACTATTATTATATTATTATAATATTTTATAATGATTATTGCATAATTACAAAAACAAAGACAGAGAGAAAAAAGATATTTTACACAACTTTAAGCAAGTATTTAAAACGTTTAATAAATTAAATTAGCATAAATGATTTTTAGAATTGCAAATTTGCTGCACAAACAAAAAGTATTAATAATATTAATAATATAAACAGAAAACAAACAAAAATCAATTTGTGCGAAACTTTTGTATTACAAATAATTGCAAAAACTCGTTTACATCTTTAAATTTAAATATAAAATATAAAAAAACATTTTTTGAACATTTATTATTATAATTTTGTTTAAGTTTACACATAGAGATAAAAAAACACACGCATATTTCTAGTGATGTATTTATGTATGTATGTATATATGTAAATTTGTTTTGTTATTGTTGCATTTAAATCATATTTTCATTTTATTCGATGACTGAATTCCACTGACCGCGCCAGTGGCGTCTTGGTGCGTCCTTGGTGGGGGTTGTGAGTGAGGCGGGGGGAGGGGGGGGTCATGAGCCAAAGGTAATCGGCGGCACGTCTGTCTGACTAAATTGACTAACGAATGGCGCCGCTCTTGTACTCCAAGTAGAGGAAGTACGTGCCCGCAGCATAGGCCAAAAAGTTGAATAGGCCAAAAACGCCAGCGGCAATATTCGATCCGTAGCCCTGTTAATTAAAACAACAAATTAATAAATAATTTTTTTTATAAATTCTGTATATATATCATGGATGTGAACACAAATTGAGCGAACTCACCTCGTTTTCTGTCATATTTTGAAGTTAGTTTTTTTATTTTTGACACAAAACTACGTTGTTGTTTTTATTAACTTGATAAATTTGTTGCAACCATGGCAACTGTACAACAATTAAATTTTCAAAGAGAGAACAAATATCGAGGTGGAGAGGAACAATTTTATACTTTATTCACCTTATATTTTTTACACCATGATACATATACATAAGTAGTTACTATATACAAATACTTACATAGGAAAATGGTAATGAGGACCACTTCGCCAACTGCACGACAAAAGCGATAAAGTACAGGATGGATGCGATGCCCGTATTGATAAGTTCCTGCAAAATAAAGTTAAAAACGTGTTAGTATTAATTTTTTGTTTATAACTTTAAAATTTAGATATGTCAAAAAGGTTAAAAAGAAAAAGAATTCGAACCCTCGACATTCAAGTTAGAAGCCAATGACCTAACGAACAATGCCACTTAGCTAGTCTAAAAGTGTGAGTATTGAAAAATTTAAATTATATCACGTTAATGTCAAATTTGCAATTTATCGTATTAAAACAGTATCAAAAAATAAATTAACTTATTTTAAAATATCTTGGCAACATTTTTGTTTTTCTGTGTAAAGTGTCGCAGATCAAAAGTCTAAATCAAGCTAGCCTTGTCATCGGCAACTAAAAATATAATCTAATTCGGAACACTTGTTGGGAGGCACTTTGTTTGGGGCCTGCATTTATCATTCATTCAGAATGTGCAATTTCACAGCTGGCGGCGAGACATAATTGCAGGCAGAACTAAAAAATCTAACGAACGGCACACGAAAAAATGCAAGAACCATGGAAACCGGTTCGAAACCCGCGCGCACACAAAAACGAAAACAAACGTACTCAAAAATGTTGGAATTGGAATTGCGGTAGAGGTGCCTGCCTCCGCACTTTGCGCATGACTGTGTGCGTCGTCTATTAACTACCAACATTTAATTGTGGCTTAAACGATAAAACTGTTAGTTTTACCTACTTTTTTTTTGTTGTTGTTTCTTTTTCGATTTGAGGTTTTTGTAAACATAAATTGACAAAGTTCTTGGCTTTTACAAGAGCAACGAGCAGGGCCGTAATCAGGCACAAATTCGTATGCCAAAGGAATTCAATAAATTATTATTATTGTCATTGAAATAATATTTATAATAGATATAAACGTTTGTGCCAAACGACCAACATACCGAAAAGATCCAATTGATGGCCACGTTCAGCGCCTCGCGTATGCCCAGCAAATAGGCGAAAATCCATAAAAGCGTCGCAATGAATGCAACGACCACGACAAACAGGAAGAAGGACGTTGCTCCAATGAAGGCGGGAGAGGCACAGGCCATGCAGATTATGCCGAGAATCTGTGAGACAAATTTTTTTTAAAAGTTAATATAAATTTTAAAAATTTTTATATAAAATATCAGTTGACTAAAACTTTTGTAAAATGTTTACTTCCTTTTTGCGCATCTAGGATGAGTTTTGCAGTCGTTGCCCAATATTAATACTATTCAAAAGTTGGTCTCAGTGGGTTCTCAAAAACTTATTTCTAATTTCAATGTCTTAAAATCTTCAGTTACTAGACTCCTACTTAAAATGTTTGGTTGACTAATAGGAGAGCGAGGCTCAATACATTTCCTTTTTAATAAATGGAAATGTTACCAATATGTTTGTCCTAATTTAAAATAAAACTCTCAAACTGGGTCCTGAACAAGGTCGTAGCCAGTGAGGGATTTAGTGGTTCAAACCCATCAGAAGATATCCAATACAATTTTGTTTTACTAAATTTGTATATGTAGATGTAAATTTAGAACAAAAGTTCCCCCAGAAAAAATCCTGACTTCGGCCTTGGTCCTAAACGCTTTCTTATAGCATGTTTATTTTAATTGGAAAGAAACTACTTTTAAGTATGTATATACAAGTACATGTATAAGTTTAATAAAATTAATTATTATGAACTGTTAATTTGGTATTAGTAAATAATTAAAAAAAGTATATACATATGTACATACATAAATGAATTAGTTCTAAATTAAATATTCTTGTTAGTTATTTAATTCTACCTTTTAAAAATCAAACTAGATCTTAGACGTTTCTTTATTTAAATTTTATTACTAGAATACAGTTTGCGCTTGCTTAAAAAATACTTTTTTTTTAAATTAATTTAAACCAGAAAGAAAAAACTCGACTCAATCTTTTTTAACAAAAAAAAATATTTCAGAAAGTTTTATCTTTGCTTATTTTTTGAACATGTAAAGTTGGGTTTGTAAATTTGTTGTCTTGCTGTGAATAATGCTATTGAAGAGTGTGACCAGAGAAGGATCATCCTAGCAGTCGATCAAAAGTCTAACGAGTTGAGCCGCCTCTGTGCTCCATGTAAAGAAAGAATGTGCCCGCAGCATAGGCCAAAAAGTTGAATAGACCAAAGACACCGGCCGCCATATTTGATCCATAGCCCTGCAAATGAAGATGAATAGGTTGGAATATTTTAATAAAAAGTTTTAGTTTTAATTTGTCATCTAAGTATTACGTAATAGTTCTTGCCGGTCCAACAGGCCAACTGAACGATGAAGGCGATAAAGTATAAGATCGCGCTGACGCCTGTATTGATGAACTCCTGTAAACAAAAAATTAATCGATTTATTCAATATATTTCGAAATCTGCTTTCGGTTATGAAGATTTATTTTAATAAATTTGTATATTAAAAAAATAAAAATTTTACTGTGATTTTTATATATTTTATTTTTTTGACTATAAATTGATTTTTGAAACACGTTCATAAAGCTAACCGATTACTACGGTACTTTAAACGGTTTCATATATAAGTACAAATAATCACTTCCAATTTCCAATCAAGTCGGAATCAAAGAAATATAAAACTCACCGTAAACATCCAATTAATCGAAATAGTGAGCGCCTCACGCAGTCCGATTAGATAAACGATAATCCACAGAAGTGTCGCTATAAATGCAGTTACCACCACAAACAGGAAAAAGGACGTAGCTCCGATGTAGGCGGGCGAGGCACAGGCCATACAGATTATGCCAATAATCTGTAAACATAAGTTTGGAAGAGTGCTTTAGTTGGTTCTAACTCAATAGCTGCGTTGAGTTTGGTGATTTATTACCAATATTCTAATAAACGGGATTTGCACGGACTGATTAAAACAACTCTGATAAAACACAAAACACATAAGAGACATAACGACATACGACGACGACATATACGAAACACGACACGCAATAAACTTGAAATGAAAATCAACTTAAACGCAAACCAACATTTTAACCGATATAATACAATAAAAATGCTTACAATAAAACAATTTGAACTTAACTTAAATAATTTTGCATCTATTCTGCATATCCATAAAACTGAAATAATTGATTACGCCAAGAACGGAGGCGGCTGGAGAGGCATTCTGAAAGGGCCTATGACCGATATCGGCGAAATACTATGATAAAGTAGACACATCGCCCATGCTTCCTTTACCAAAACTTTATTGTCCAATTATTTTACAATATTTAGTTAATACATTTTACAGAAGTTTATACAATAATAGGTTAAACATATTTTTTTGTTAATTAATGCTCTGAAAAAATTGTGGATATTAAAATATTATTTGTTTGCTTGTTCCTTATCAAACGGAAATTCCTCTAAATCCTTAATTTGGTAAAGAGACAAATTTTTAATACTAGGTTCGTCATTTTTTTGGGAACTTTGCTTGCACTGGAAATAGAGTCCCAACGCGCCTATTGCATATGCCACAAAGGCAAACAGTCCAAAGAAGCCAGCCGTTATATTCAATTCATAAGTCTGCAAGTAGGAAAACAATTTTAATAATAATTAATATCGGGAATTAAGCTGAATATTAAAAAATTAAAATCTTCATTTACAAACATTTAATACTTACGTAGGCATATATCATATTGAACCATTCGACCAATTGAGTAATAGATGCGATCAGGTATAAAATAGCGATAATAATCGTAATGTAGAACTCCTGCGAAAGTACATACATATGTAAAAATCCAATGAGTTATAAAATACTTTTTATGTTGATAACTTGTATTGAAATGTTCATCTAGATGAAATATTCAATAGGTTGACATTAAAGCCAAAAATGGTTTTTCCTAAGTTCAAAAATTCATTATATGGATAAAAAGTTCAAATAAAGTTCATTGTTATGAAGTGTGGGAATCCCAGTTTTGGTCCCTATGTACAAGCATTTGAATAAACAAGTTAAATCTTTTAAATTTTTGAAGCCTCTTAGAAATTTGGAATCCAAAAAAAAAATTTATATTAATGTTTTAGCATACATTTTAAAATTGAATGTTTGAATTTGTATTTTAATTAATTTCTTTACTTTGTTTTGTTTTCAATAATTAAGTGGACGGACTTGCATATAACAAACAAGGTACATACCATCCAAATCCATGTAAAGGTTACGCTTTTCTCGCCTGAATTCAGCAATAAATTGAACGTGATCTTAAATTTACGCGACAAATTCAGCAAATAGACGAAGATTAACAGGACCGTCACAATGAACGATATTATAGCGACACTCAGTAGAAATTCCGTGAATCCGTTATAGTATGGCTTAGCACAGGCCATGCAGACTATTCCAAAAATCTGTAATCACAATTGGAGAAGCATTTTAACATACATATCGCAAACAACAAGTTTGACGATTTGTTACCAATACGAGTACTGAACGGCTTTTAAAATATGTTTCTCACACGACGCTGATTGATGTAACTCACAAAACACATAAGCGACATGATAAGACATCATATACAAAATACATCATACACAATTAAGATAGACGCAATTGAAAATTTTAACCGACATGATCAAAATGATTACAAAAAGTACAGAACATATGAGATAGAATACATATCTCCCATTTCATAATAATATTTTGATTTCTTTACTTAGTTTTCTAACCGCTTGAGGATCGGTCCAGGGACTTTCTGTGTCGAAGCCCAATGCACTAAATATAACGCTTCGCCGCCATCAAAAAAATACAAAAAATAAATCTCATACTTAACAGAATTAAAAGCAATATTATTTTTATTAATAAAAATTTTAGTGAAACCTTTATTGTATAGAATTTATAAAAGAAAAAGTTTACACATCTTTAAAATGGGTTAATAAAAGTTCAAACATTTTTAATATAGTTAAATCTTTAAAATACAAATATTAAAACTTTGCTGTTGTTGTTTTCTTGTCGAAAGATTATTCCAAATTCGCCACTTAAGAAACGAAAAATTTTGAAATATTTTCCTTCACATAAGCTTGAAGTCATGTGATTAGTCTAACTCGACTAACGGATGGAACCGTCCTTGTACTGGAAATATAATCCCAACGCGCCTATAGTGTATGCCACAAAGGTCAACAGACCAAACAGACCGGCCGCTACATTCGATCCTTTACCCTGCAAGTAAGAAATAGTTTTTCAGGTTCATAAATAATGTATAAATGAAAGGAAATACTTACGTATGTATCGGCTGGTAACTTGAACCAATCGACCAACTGTATAATAGATGCGATCAGATAGAAAAGAGCGTTGATGCCCGTATTGTAGCACTCCTACAAAATTATTAACATTAAGTGATTGATGAGATATTTTTTATCTTATTAAAGGAACACATTTTAATGGGTACAGTTTAATGTAAGTACAAAAGACATACCGTCAAAATCCAATTTAGGGTCACACTGAACTTTTCGCGTAAATTCAGCAGATAGGCGAAGCTCCACAGTACCGTCGCAATGAACGATATTGCGGTGACAAACAAGAAGAAAGACGACGCTCCAATGTAGGCGGGCGAGGCACAGGCCATGCAAATAATTCCGACAATCTGTAAGCAGAAATTTACATGAGGCACATGTGGTTAACGCTTGTGATTAGAAAACGGACTTTATGCTATCTTACGAATCGCCTTCAATTGATGACCAGCACAGTTAGCACAGTAAAAAACACATCACACAAAAACAGAAGCGAAATGAGTAGACGTCACGTAACTAAATTTGGGAAGCAAATGCTTAAAAAGGAAACATAGTGAAACATTTTCTCCAACCTTGGATACATGTTTAATTCTCAGCACCGTTTGTCATTTGATACCAAACACTTTTTCCAATGTTTTCGATTAACTTAAGTATAAGTTTGAGAATTATAAGTTATTTAATTTGATAAAAGCTTTAAAATCTAAAAATTCGAATAGATCACAATTAATTGTAATCACATCTTTAATATTATAAACATCTTCGTGTATATGCGTTTGTTTGTGTGTGTGCGTATGTATATGATGCTTTTGTGTGAGCAAGCTCACCTGTTGACATCAAAACCAAAACAACTCTCGCCTAACTTGTCTTGTTTACATTTGGCGGGTTTTGAGCAGCAGCAGCAGCAACAGCAGCAGTCGTCGGTCATGTTGACGTCACACCTGTTGCACGGCGCATTATTTCATTTGGTGTTGTTGTTTTAAACTTATTTATTTTCAGTTGTTTATTAGAGAAACAATTCCTTCATTGTTTATCCAATTCATTTGCAATTTATATTTATCATTTTAGCATTTGTTATTTATTTCGTATTTTTATTTTTAAATTTCGCGCTATACCTCCTGCGGTTTTTTTGTTGTTTTTTTTTGTCTTAAATAATTACTACGAATGATGACTGCATTTCGTTGAGAACTGGTTTTGCAAAACTGTCAGTCGGCAGTCAGCCTACTTCTGGATTATTAGTCATAAATTAAAAAAAAATGCATTTTGAATCGGTCTAACGAGAAGAATAGAAACCGCTTTTTCATTCACCGAAATGCGGTTATGCACGATTTTCGCCACAAGATGTTCTCATGCAGTTGGGCATGCTAATGTGTATGTTAATATTGTCTGTATGTATATTTAAAAAAATAATAAAATGACCTTTTTATTTATTGGAGTTCAGTTTTGCACATTTTAAAGCATCTTAGGTATTTGCACTTACAGCGTCATTTTGTAACTCGATCGGGCGACAACACGAACGATCAGTGTGTAGGCGAAATTATTTGGATGCGAGATTTCGTAATTTGTTTATTAACGTTTGTAATATTTAACGTTTTAACGTAACAAGAACGATATCAAGTATCAGCAAAATACTGCGAAAATTTGTTGGGTTAATGGTTTATATCTGTTTGCAGTAGTCGATTTAGAAACGAAGTACACACGAACGATAAGTCTTTTAAACGAAACACAGCTTCTTTCGAGTTACAAAATATCGAAGATTATTTAATATAAGCTTTAAAATATTTTATATAGAACCATATGATTAGATTTAATTAAGCAAAAATATTTAAAAACTTGTCATTAGTATTAAGTCAGGTCATTTTGTTCTAATTGATGCGCAGATTTGATGCAAAAAATATTAAATATATTGTTTTATTAGTTGTTGAAGTACAAATTTCAAATATTTAAATTGCATTTTTTTTTTGACGCGTCTGTTATTTCAAGTTTTTTTTTCATTATTTTTGCAAAAATATTTTTGACCTCATTTGAATGAAATCTCCTACGCGCACATTACTTGTACATACGGTTTACATTTTTTCACTAAAGCTCCGAAAGAGTCTGCTGATTTTTTTGTTTCTATCAAAAGTCGTGAAAAATAATAAGCACTAATTATCATTCAAGTTTAGGTAAAAAAAACAAAAACAAAAACCAACACGGTCGACGAGTTTGGAAGTCTTCAAGCTGAACTAACACACATCTGGCTTGGCTTGGCTTGGCTTAGCTTCGCTTGGTACTCGTAATTGTTTTTTAACGCGGAGTTAATTTATTTATTAAGTTACGTTTTGCATTTCCCACAGATTATGGTAATGTCAACAACAACAACAATAACAACAATAACAAACATCATTTTATGCTTTCTGATTCTGTAGGCTTCTTCTTCTGTGGAAACGCATTCAGTACGCAAATTAGTGTTGAGCAATTTCGATTGGATTGTGAAAATGTAAGTTTAATAAAAACGAAAGTTTCCGCTTCGAAAGCAATTGGAGAAGAACTGTTTTAATATAATATAAAGTACTCACAAACACACACCCACTTCAAAAGTGGCACAACTCAAAACATGAAATTTTTCGAAAACGAAGAACATTTAATTTTAGCTTACATATTTTTTTATGAAATAAGTAAATTCAGATCAGTAAGAAAAAATGCTCAAGGCATGCGGCATAGGTTGAATATAAGAAGTTTGTTCTCATAATTCAGCAGAAAAATTAACTCGTTAAGTTGTGCCATTCTTGATTAAATAACTAGCCAAAATTGATCATTGGCTTGTTTAACAAAAACAAAAACCTCATTGTCTGCGATGGCGTAATTTATGACCAACGCAATAAAATCAAGATTTATAAAAACTCTACAAATTGGAGACAAAACCATTTATATGCAAATAATAATTAAAATTAAAATTTTATTGAAAGTATTTTTTAAAGCTAATCACAAAAACAAAACAAAAAACAACACAAAAAAAACGTTTGTTGTGATGACGTTATGCTGCAAACATCTTTTCGATACCAGATAGAATAACTCAAATATTTGCTAAATATCCGAACACGCTAGAAAGATAGTTTTTTTTTCTTTTTTTTGCTAATAAAAATTCAACGTTTTTGTATCCACGAGTTACGCGCTCCGAATATGCTAATTGACCACTGCGACGCGTGGTAGAAACTCGTTTCTGGGCTCTTGTATTCGTCTGTTTGCGTATCTGACGATCTGGCCCAAAAACTGTTACAAAAGAACAGTAAAACAATAAAGATAATAAACCCAAAAGTCAGCAACAAGTGGTCACCTTTGTGGGCAGCTATGCTAATAGATTGGAATGCGTACAGCAACAACAACAACAATACAAATATAGTAAATACCAACGACTACTGACTGGGTTAAAGATACAAGATACAAGATACTGCGATGCTGACTTGCAGTTCTTTTGCTTTTTCTCTTGTCATCTCTATTTAGACATAGTTTTTCTTTTTCTTTTCTTTTTTTTAGGAAATAAAAGCGCAAGTACAATTAAAAAAAATACATTAATAAATTTGTAATGCTTAATTGAGATGTTCAGTGCAAGAGTAAGTTAACTCGTGTGAGCTAGTTTTCTGTATAAATTACTATTGACAACTTTTGTTTATTGATTTATTTACTTAAGATTTAAAAAGTCCAAAATTTTAACTTTTAACTGTGACTAATGGATTTTAGTTATCTCTTTCATCGATTTTTAACAAGTATGCTCATATATAGAAGTTGTTCAAAGAAAGTTCCACTCATGGCAATTATTCGTTTTAAGGTGTTTAATCTTATCACTTCTTCTTTGCATTCGGCCAAGCACTGATAACCGATTTCAACAGTTAAAAGGCTTAAAACAGTTAAACACTTTTTGGTGTTATTCGCCAAAAGTGTCGAAAGCTATTCTGGTTGACTCATTCATTTGGCGATTAGCACAAAGCGTCTTATCTAAACAACTGGCAACTTTTGTAATGGTCTTCAAAGCTTTGCAGTCAGGCGTCGTTAGTCGCTGATAAGCGAATGGGAAGTACACAAAGGCCAGCCAGACACTACTGCGGAGAAGAAAAAACATCAGAAGAACTCACACATGTCGTATGAGTAATATTTACTTGAAAAGACATTCCCTTTTTCGTCACAATTCAAATGAGTTTTGATATTAAGCATTTTGCTTACCAAATTTAAAGCATAAAATTGAATGATTCATTAGGCAGAAGAGTCCTTTAAGCTTACATTCCGATAAAAAAAAATGAAAGGCATTAATATAGATTTTGAGACTTTATTTTACTTGTACAATTTATCTTCTTATAAACAAAAATGTCGTTTATTAAAAAAATCATGTCTAATGTTATGTTAATTTTTATGCCCTGTAGGATATCCGGAAAAGGTACATATCTTAAATTTATTGCCTGTTGTAATAAAACTGTCATTCACCCTTTTTCGGCATGACTTAACAATATCGGAAAATGTACTTTACTATAATTTCAATAAACATTAAATTACTTTGCTCCACAGCGAGCGTTTGGACGAGTGCAAACACTCCGCACGCATGCGTAACGAACGCAATCAATTTCCAATTTCAATTTCAAGACTTTATCGATTTATGTAAGCTAGTGAAGAGTGACACAGACTGTACGGACAGGACAGAATAGGACAGTGAGTGTGACTGTGAGTTTGGGTAGGTTTTCTTTCTGCTTCCGTTTTTCCGCATTCGAATCTTTTAACTTTTCCATTTACTTATTTTCATTATAACTTTTCGAACGTTTTGGTCTACTACTCAAGCAGTTTGTTTGCCTATACTCGCGTAGTCTGTGGTAATTTGAGCGCAGTTGCTTTGGCTGTGCAAATGAAAATAGAGTTTCCCTTTTGTTCAGTTTTTTCTCTTTAACTAACAATGTCAGTTATTTTTATAGGGCCTCTTTGCACTTGAAGTTAAGTCAATAAAACCGGCTGCGCGCGCATGACCATTCAAGCGTAGCGGCAGCAACATTTGCTTTCGAGCGAAATGTTGACAATAAAGCAAAGACAACATTTTGTCGTTTGTATGAATCAAAAAGGAGATGAGTTAAATGTAAGTTTAAAAAATACATCACTTTTATTTAAATATTTTTAGTATATACAGAAAAAAAAACAATTCCACTTTTGACAGATATTTTTAAATTTTAACGACTTTCGATGTGCACGCAACAGGAAATTTCGGTTTTTGTCGTATATTTTATATGTACATGAAATTGCCCATAAAAAATCGACAGAATTTACAAAGACATTTACTATGTATGTATGTATGTATGTATGTATGTATGTATGTATGTATGTATGTATGTATGTATGTATTCGTATGTGTGTAGAAAATTGCAGGAAAATCAAAATTGCCGTCAACTGGCAAATTGCCAGAATCACCATAAAAAATTCTTTGTAGCGAAAAATGAATATCGACAGCAAGATTCGAAAACAACATAAGTCAATATTTTTTTTAAAACTCGTTGCTCTTTCATAAAATCTTTTATAAAATCTACAAAAAATACAAATTATTATATATGTATGTACATATTTAATAAAAATCCGTCTTCATTAATATTATCATACCATAAAAAAATGTTAGCAAAATTAAATATTACCGCGAAGTCTTACAAATTTTGCTTAATAAGTTTTTACATTAATAAAGAAGTCAGAACATTATTGGACTTAGATGGTTTTCACATTTTACCATTCATAATTTTTGTTGCTATTTTGTACGTAAGTATGTACAAATGAACAAGTGTTTCTTGATGTAAAATTAAAACAGACATCGGGTTTATTATTTTTGTCTAACTAAGAAAAAAATCACGGTGCGTTTAAAAAAAAAGGTACAATGAGTAACAGCAAAAATCATACAACAGCAGAAGCAACAAAGTGCCTACATGGCACATTTACACAACACCGGCAACGAGCAAAACCAACGTCATTGAACTCTGCGGCGATTCATCGGATTCATCAGAGATGTGCAGTTTTTCAATTAATATGCAAATTGCGAGCCATCATCTTCGCTTGTGCTACATTTGT
This sequence comes from Suillia variegata, assembly GCA_949127995.1. NCBI lineage: Eukaryota > Metazoa > Arthropoda > Insecta > Diptera > Heleomyzidae > Suillia > Suillia variegata. The sequence continues at coordinate 34,631,612 of OX421846.1, forward strand.
ACTAACTATGTAAAACAATTGCACACACATACACATACACGAACACAATTTTCTATTGAGAAAAAAAAAACAAGTCAGTCAGTCAGGCCGACGAAATAATTTCGACAAATTTTCAAGTTGGAGTGGCAGTAATTTTCCATGAATGCAATCTGCGCATATTAATTAAAAAAACAACAACAAACATTAATTATGGTTAGTTCCAAGTAAGGCAGACACACGCAGGTGTGGTTGTTGTTGTTGGAGGAGGATGAAGAGGAAGAGGAGGCTTTCTCATTTCACCTATTGTTTTGTAGGTTCTTCTGGTATTTATTTACACGACTGCCATAATGAAAGTTTTTAAAAACGATGATAAAGAAAACTTAACAAATTTCAAACCAAAAACAAAACGGAAAATTTGACGCGTTGGTGCAGTCAACTGTCGAGAAATGAGGTCAAAAAATACATAAAAAATACTTCTTTTTTTTTTTGTTGTTTTTTCTGTGGGTTTTGTAGTTTTTCGTTTGTTTTGTTTTGGTTTTGAAGTTAAAATTGTTTTGTCGTTGTCTTGTGCTTCTCAATGCGGCGGCGAGTTGACACAAAACGACAGTTGGTTGGTGCATACTTTCTAGCCAATTGACGATAGTTCAATGCTGCCATCGAAGTTGTCAATCGAAAATGTTTGTTTAATAAAAGAAGTTGACATTCTTATGACTCTCTTTTAAAAGAATTTTTTATAATATCTAACATAACGTTTCTTGGAACATGAAGTGAATAATACATAATAATAAATTTTACATGATAACAAAGACTGACAACAGGGCCTGAGTAATTTGATTGTTTAGGTACCTACAATTCTAAATCAGGCGAAGGACACAAAAAGATCCCAACATCTGGAAAACATTTTCTTGAACTAGGGAAAATTAAAATTTCTAAACGTCGGACTAAAGAATTACAGGATTATTTGTTATATAGCCCGAAGCGTTAGTTTCGTTTTAAAGATTCATCGTTTGTACTTTTAAAGTTTCTAACTCGGTTACTACAGCCAAACGATAACAGCTGATAACTTAATTATCCAAAAATTAAAATGTCAATAAAAATTTAAATTGTCGTATGTACATTAATTAAAAATAGCTTCCTCTCGAACTAAAACATAAAATATTCTGTCAGAAATTCGAATAGGAAAAAAGTGCAAAATTACATCATCAAACTTGTTAATTTCCACACATTAAAGCAGCCGGCAGGCAAACAAGTACCGCACAAACGTCGTGGCGGCACCCGCGCGCAGTTGTAGAACAATTTTCTTGAGAAAAGAAATCAAATAAATTGGGTACATACCGCGCGATGCTCCTATTATAAAATAGAGCAAAATTAGCCAGCGTAACCAAATAGTGTTTTGTGGGTCATGCATCATCAACGACGCGCTTCATTCTACCGACTATAGTGAAAATGCAATCTTGTGTTTGCACTCACATACACCGAACTACACAACATACAAAAACTTAGAAATAGAAGATGATGATGAAAAAAAAACCACCCACTTAATATGCGATTACTGCGTCCACAAGTATACTCTAAATACTTTGTATACCTACGATTGTCGAAGAGCATCGCATGGAACTCGTTTGCATGCATTGCAAAACAAACAAACAAAACCGAAAAGGCTGACGACATCATCTTTCAGCTTTGTTATGACTGACGCGACTTACGCGACCGAATGACTGGCTGACTGGCCGACTGACTAACTGACTAACTGACTGGCTGACTAACTGGACGACCATACTTTTCTTACGAGCATATTGACAGTGATCCGCATTTCAATTTGGTTGCGTTGATGATGCAAAAGTCGCCTCGTTTATGGCTCACACAAATTGTCGCTTCAGCCGTTTTCTATTTAAACTTTTCAATGAGATGATTTCTTCTTCTTCTTCTTCTTCTTCTTTTTCAGAATAAATAAGCATATTTTTGGTTCTGATTTTGGAGTGTGTTACTTTTTACATTTAAATGCAAACAACAAAACTAAATGTGTGTATGGGTGCATGTGTGCATGTTGAAATTAATTGTTTCAAGGTTTTTAAAAATTGAATTGTTTCAAGGTTGTTAAATTCGTTTTGTTTTTGACCCGGTCGTGTTACCTGCAATACACACAAATAATTTGGTTCCAAAGTGACATCATTTCATTGTGTTGCAGTCATTAAGTCATAGAATAACTAAGAACATATTTAGCATCTTTAATTCGATTTTTTTTAAAAGTACTCAAGATGTGCTTAGATTAATTCACTTCATTGTTAATTAAAAAAAATTCGTTTTTATACTTCCCTCTTCTAAAATCCGACTGAAATTCGAGCACCAACAATCAGAAATTTGTCCGTTTTGAATCCGAGTCAGATTTCAGAACGGGAGAGATTTTGCTTAGCACGTTCTCATTGAAATATTTAATCCTGTGTTAAACCTCACAAAACGATTTTCCTTTTAATTTTGTTGGCTTTTTAAAAAATGATTAATTATTCGTTAAAAAGTATTTTCGGTTTTGAAATGAAATACTTGTTTATAGTATACCCTACAATGCTTCGGTTTCCAATTGCGCGCGTATCTTTGAAATACCTCACAGCGTTAAGGTATGAACCAAATAAAAGTCACTTTTCATCAACTGGCGTTCACTCTTTAATAGATTCATGTTGTTTTTCTTGTTTTAGCAACAACAACAACAATAACAACAAAAGCAACAAACGTTGCAATGTCTTCTCATACATTTCAGCAGCATAAATTGCCATAATTTAGCTTCATTTGCTGTATTCGGATTTAAACTTGTTTGTTTTTTTATTTATTTATTTATCTGTGAATGAATGAAAGCGAAATTTAAAAGTAAACAAAAAGTTGATTGATTTAAACTTGATCGGATTGATAGATGAATAGCTGCAAGCGTAAGCGTCTCTACAATCCAGAGTTGCTTAGCTTTCGCATGATAACGCTTCAGAGTTAAAGAGAATTTTCGTTTTCACGCTTCAGAGTTAGTTAACCTACAGGCCAAATGCGTGAGTTGACATCAGAATTTCGTTGTGTCTGAAGTGTCAGCGAAAATGCTTTATTAGCTGCTTCAGTAAAAAAAATGTGAAAATAATTCAAATTAAAATTAATTTTAACAAAGAAATTCTGAAATATTTTTTCTTTCATTTTTGTTAATTTGGTCTGGCCAACAATAGAAACTGATAAAACACACACACTCGCACACACATACAATTCTTGACTACAATATAATCTATTAGCGTATTTATCTACAAAATACCGATAAGATTGTTTCTATAACCCCAGCACAAGCACCTGAGTGGTATTAATAATTTTTGTTTTTATTGCCGAAAGGGTTAAACAAAAAGCTGCAGTAATTATTGATAAGAATGGAAAAGTATTGGAAAAGCAGCTGCACGAACTTTCAAATTAGGTTAAGTTAAAATTTGTAAACGAAATATTTCCAATAGAATATTGAGCTCAAGCCGATAGGATTTATCAATGATAAAAAAATGGTATAGACACGCCCAGCAACAGTTGAAATTGAAAAACTTCAAAAAAAGTTAGATCGAAAGTTAATGTAGAACAAATACTGAAAAGTTTCTTTTCTTAAATTGACATTAAAAAGAATGTAATTTTTTTTTCAAATTAAGTAATTTTCATATTTCGACTGTTGTTTTTATTTTCTCGTTGTTGTTGTTGTTTTTATGTTTAAAAAAAGTTTTTCAAACTTGCATACTTTATTCTATCGATTTGTACTCGCACTAAGTATACCCTTCTACACGCAAAGGCGTTCATGAATACTTTATGCGTTTCCGAAGAGTGGCCATTTGCCAGTCATTATCTACCGCGGCTAGCCACTCTAACTGTCCATTTGAATAATTACACATATTGACAGGCAAAACGTGTCCTTCCATCGTTTGATATTGTGGCCCATTTCACTGACAAGTAGTCATAGTAAAATGAAAGTCATCAATAAAAGTCGTTAAGTAAAAGTAAATAGAGCTGCTTTAATCAATTTGGAATTCACATAAAATGTTCCAAAAGTATATGTGAAAATTTATTTAAATTAATTACAGGATTTTAAATAATCCAAACAAAGTTTTTGAATATGTAGTTTCGCTTTGTTATTTCAATAATCCTGACAAAATCTTATGAACTTGAATATAATCCGATGGTTTGCGCAACCAACATTTTCCCAATGATATTAGGAATCCATTCAATGAACTAATGAACTGATCACCAGTTTATGGTGGCTTTTGATTTAGTCAACAAACGATCATTCAAATCGAATATTAAATAACATGGAATTCTAATTTATAGATATGTAGTTTCTGACACTAGCCGAGCGCAACCCACATAAGAATCTTTTAAACTTACGCTAGCTATGCTAAAATAAACATAAAAATTTAAATATTTTTTTAACTAATAGAAATATCAAAGTAAACGCACGCCCGCCATAAAACAAAAAGATGAAACAACGCCTAATAATAAATCGTCTTCTATACGATTATATTGTTGAGGGGCAACATTTACGCACGGCAGCGCCATTGTTCACAGCTGCGGGTTGCCGTCATTATCGTTCATGGCTGAAACAAGATGATTCTCTCTTTTTTCACGCCGAAGCGTATTCGCTGTGAATAGCATAAATAATGCCCATTGACATGGCAAATAAACACAGAAATTTGAAATTGGCAATTGCCACAATTAAAGCCATTTTTTAGGCATTTAAGCGATCTCCAATTTGCATAATCAGCAATTTGGTTAATCTTTACGAGTATTTCGGTTTCAAGCTGGAGCGGGAAATATTCGCAGACGACTTGGTAGTAGTAGTAGTATTTTTTGTTCTCCAACTGTTTGAGTTGTGATCTTCCCAGTCACTCAGTCAGTCAGTCAGTCGGTCACTGGTCGTTTCCCAAAAAAGTTTCGATTTCATTTTTGATTTCTTGTGTTTATTAAACGCTCCACACGCTGAAAAGCTTAATTATTTGTTGTTTTGTTTGTTTCTTTCCTTGTTTCTAGACTGTGGCTAAGCATAGTGGGAGGTTGGAAATAATTTCTTTCTGTATAAATATAGACAGCAATTGTTTATTTCCAGAAGGAAATTCGAGAAGGCGATTTTTTGTTATTTAATTGCATTAAATGTGAAATTGTGGCTATTAGTTGATTGATAATATACATATATACTTAAGTATATACATTCAAGTAAATTATCCTTAGAAGAGAATTACAGCTTACAAATAAAATGGACAGCTGCAACAGCGAACTACTTTCTGTTTTAAAGGTAATCAATGAATAGTCCAAATGTGGTATTATAATAGCAGGTATTAGTCATGCTAGAATGATTCATGTAGAACATCTGATTAGAGATAAGCAATAATTAGCAAAATATTGTAGATGATTTATATATACGATATGTACATATATATAGCAACTATTGCAATTATTGTTTAGAAACTATAAAATAGAATGGGAATTCAATCTAGAATTTACAACAACGTTTAGAAACTTGTGATTACGCTTAACAAATATCTAGATTGCTCATAGATTACTTTGAATATTATAGCCCGTTATAACCCGATTTCACCACTGCAAAATATAAATTGTGAAATCGGTTAATAAAAGTTAATTCTCTAAAGAAAGGTTTATATTTTAATTATGTTAAAATTTAAATTATAAATAAATGAAATTTAAATATATAAATACCGACTTAATCAGAGAAAATATTGTATATAGGAGAACAAAAGTCACTCCGTATAATTGATATTTGATTTGAATTGACTTTCGTTTTTACTAGTGCCAATGTAAATGTTGTTACAACAAATCTTATGTTTACCTAACATATGGTATGTACGTATATTATTTACTTAGTTGGTACCTTTATTTATTTACCTTAGATAAAATTAATATAATCAATGTAAGGGTATACGTAATTTTTCGTTGCTTGTCGTAAAATCTGGAGACAAAAATAAACCGCGTTAACGTTGGCAACACTCAAAATGTGTAGCACATGATTTTGATCCCACGATAAACGTTTTGAGTTTTTTTTTTGTCCAACAACTTTTAATTTCTTTCGCCATATTGCGAGCAGAAATAAAAACTCAGACAGTTTAAATTATAAATACCATTTATACTTGTTTATAAGACACCATTTAAGCCTTTTACAAATGGATAGACAAATACAAAAACTATTTTTATAACACACAAATATATTGGAATGGCTGCGACATAAAGCTATCAAGTCGAAAATGACACTTTTACAGAAACCGTATTTCAAAGGTTCCACACTTAACCGCGTTAGGAATGTAAACCATAGTAATTTATTTCAGATCCGAGTTACGGGCTGAAAAACGATTTGACTTACTTATTAAATTTCGTTTAACAAATCTTACCCCTTCTTATAAAGCTCCACATTCTAAATTTTGACCTATTTAAAATTTGTTTGAGGGAATAAATATTTATAACTATAAATTTAATAGAACTACAAATATATAAATTTAATAACTATAACTTCTTAACTTATTAAGACATCACAAAAAGGTAAAAATGTATTTTATAAGCTTGGACAAGAACAAAACATTAAAAAGCAATAAATCCAATCAAATAAAAAAAAGATCTAGTTAAATTTAATTCGCACAAAAAAATTCATTGATAACGCCACCTCCCACAAAATCAGGTGAGTACAAAACAGGCCCAAACGCTATCGACATATTTTCTTCATTTTTTTCTTTTTTATAAGCGTCACATTTTACCCACAGTTTAGAAGAAACAAACAAAAATAGTAACTTACGAATTGCACAAGTTTGATAATGCCGGGCACAGTCGTAAAGTATCCAATATTAATTGTCAGCGCGCTGAGGCCACCGCCTGCGCCACCCACCGGCGGTGCGGCGGTTTGTGTCGTCTGGGTGCGTTCCACGGTCACAACGGTTTCCACCATTTTGTTTAATTTATATTTTTTATTATTTTCCTGCTACAAAGTTCACTATTTTCGAGTCGAAATTATTTCGAGCAAGTTTCGAAATACTGAAAAACTTTTATTTGGACTTTAGAAAAAACACTGTGCTGCTGCTTTTAAAAATTGGTTTTCAATATGGCGACCAATATGGAGGACCGACTGAATTACTTGCTGCTTGTCTAACGGTTTCTGTTGTTGTCGTTGTCGTTTGTTGCTGCTGTCCCACGCAACGTTCAAATAAATTTAATAATGAAAAATTTTACTAAATAAATATTTTCTGAATCACTTTTCTTTATTTCTACGCGCTAGTATTGAAATTTTCAGTTTCAAAAATTTTCACCAGCAAAAAGTGCCAAAGAGAAGGAAACGATCTTTATCAAACGAACGCGATATTATAACTAAAATATTTCGCGGTCTGGTCTTGTTGTCGGCGGTGGTCGTCAGTTTGTGACTGCGACTGTTTGTGAATTTGTTGGTGTTGATGTAATTTTTTTTACTCATTGTTGTTTGTGTTGTTAGCCATATTGTTGTTGTTTGTATTGTGGTTGTTGTTATAAAAAACGTTACCCAGCAAGCACAGTTTAAACGTTTGAAAAAATGTATATACTCAAAGTTAATATTAAATGTTATATCAAATTATTTAAAATTCACAAATTTAATAATCTGGCAGGGACGAAAAAACGAATCAGACAAAAACAATTTATGGAAAATTTAACAAGTTGGACTTGATAAAGATAAGAAGCACGCCATAGGAGTGACTTGGACTTTAAAACATCCTCCGTATTTCAATTTGGCTTAAATAAAATAATAATTTAAATAACATTTACTTTATATACTTTTCACATAAAACTTAAAATTCTAATTAAAAATTGATTTGAGAATTATAGCGTGAAATCAATTTGAGAATAAATAATTGGGATTAAACTCTAATTTCTGTTGAGGAAGCTGTGATTTTCAAATAGTGTCCCAAATTTTTTGGCATTTGATATCAAAACAATATCAAACCTCAATTTTTGCTGGGTGTGTTGTTCTGTTGGATTGTTGTGTTTGTGTTGAGTTTCGTGTCGAAAGAGCGAGAGAACCATCGAAGAGCTTTTCTCTGACTTCCCACTTTCAGGTTGAACTGGTTCTTCTCGGCTGAATTTGTGTTGTCATTGTTGTTGTTTTGTTCTTATTTCATAGGTTTGTTTGGCTAATTTCCGTTTTGACTTGTGTATATTCGAAAGAAAAAAACTATATTTTCAATAGGCTTGGAATTTAAAATTAAAAACTTGAGGCAAAACTCGCTCACTAAAGTAAAAATTGACATTGCATTTTTAGGTGGAAGGCTGCATTTCCGACCTATGCACCATCGAAATCTTCAAATCAAGGTAAAATTTCAAAGGAGCGTGGTCATTTCTTTTTACATAAATATGTATGTATGTATGAAGAGGTCCTATTTTTAGTATAATCTTTTGAAATTTGTAAAAAATAACTTAAAGTGCTCTTTTAATTTTTCAGTTAGCTAATATTCAAGCTTGTTTAGTAAACAAAGTTAGTAGAAATCTACTTTGTCGCCCAAGTCATATGAGTCCATATTTTTATCAAGTTGTACGAGTACACCTGCCTGCTTTGTAGAGTTCTCGTTCTCGCGTGCTCAATTGCGCCTTCGCATTTTAACTCTCGGCATTTTTCCACACCAAAGAAACTCATTCTCTGTTGGAATATTTATTTTGCCTCACAGCGGCGACGATCACTGATTGTGTGGATTGGATGGACTGTGTGTGCCTGGCAAATAGAGACACGAAAACCTATTCTGACTGTACAGAATCGTAAGCACTTTTTTTCATTATAATTTTATTAATTTTTAGTCGGTCGGTGTTATTACTTGGTTAAAACAACAACAAAGAGGGGACACACGCACATATATGTACTTGTATATATATATACATGTAAGAATGTTTTTAGGAGTATGTGTATTTGTGTGTGGGAAACAATAGCAGCGGTGTTTCGCTATTATTTCCCCCCTGATATAAAATTCACCGATAGAACCAAAAGAAAGTGTGGCCCTACAAACAAATCGAAACTTAAACATATTAAAAAAACGTAATAGAATTAATTAATAATTATTTTTTGTTTGAATTGTTTACTACAGTTAAAAATAACCTCATACCCTCCAACTTTTTGTTGTTTGTTGGGGTCGCACAACTCGCCTAAGCATTCTTTTAATAATTCATTTATATGTTTTATGCATTCTTTCGTGTCTGTCTGCCCAAAGCATTTTGAAACTACTCTCCATCCACCACCTCCACCACTCCCGCAATCGACCAACATCGACAAGTGAAAAATCAGTGTGTATGTGCGTGTCGTAGTGGTCGCACTTTGTGGCACACATTTTTCTTGTTCTATCCACAGAAAACAATAACAACAATACACAATATCAATATACGCGAATTTAAGAACGCGGCAGTTGTTGTTTATATTAAGCCATGCAACAAGTTGTTGTTGTTGTTTTTGTTGTTGCGGCTTCACAGTTGAACGTCGTCGAGTGAGCGCGCGTTTGTGTCTCGTCGATGTAGGCGCATAAAGAGAGCAAAATTCGTTTTAGTAATGGTAATGATTGAGAAAGCGCAATTTTTTAAGAGCATCGATCAGTTTCTTCAGAAAGATTTGTACTCTTAAACTTAATTAAAATGGGATGTTTAAAGTGGTGGCTGGGCGGGCTGGGCTGGTGTCATAAACTCAATTAGAGCTTAAACGTTTTGAGTTTTGTTTTGGTGCCACATCCTAACTGCCGTTTATTATCGACTTTTCCAGGAGCTCGAGGCCTTCAAAGTTGATACTCGGAAAATAAGTTAAGATGTTTTGCGGATTCATCGTGTTCATTATTTATTCTTAAAAAATTCATTTGATTTTTTTCATTCAAAATTTGGTTCACAGGGGCACTCTGGAAGTACGTACTTTTTTGTAATGAAGTACTCCGGAGCGCTTCTATATAAAAGTTCCGCTAACTAATTATCTTACATATTTATTTCCAAAACTTAACCCGGGCAACGTCAGGTATTAAAAGCCTATAAAATATAAAAAAAAAAAATAGAATAATGAATAATTACAAATAATTTACTATGACCTTTATTTTAAATTTTTTTTTTATTATATATAATTTTTTTATTTTTTATTTAATTTTCCTTTAGAAGGATGTAAACACATAGTTTAGTTGTTGTTGTTGTTGTTTTTCTTTATATTTTTCGGGTGTAGCTTTTAGTTAGTACTAATTTTTTTTTCTTTTTTTTATAATTTCCTTTCAGAAAAGAGCATTTTGAAGTTTGCATTTTTTTAGAGGTTTACTTTTGCAGTTATCGACGTGACGCACTTTCAATTTGATAAGGTTAGCGATTCTCTCAAACGTATAAATATATAAATTAGCTCTTATTTTTTTTTACATTTTACAAGCGTTGAATTTGAAACAAAATTTGTTAAAATTATTATTTTGGAAACATGAAAAAGCCAATTTGCCATTTGTGTGATATTTCATTTTGAATTCAATATCTTTACTTAGTTAAAGTTAAGCGCAAATATTTAAAATTAAATACTTATTTTGATTATGATGAAGGACCCTTCCAGGCGCTCCGTTTTTTATTTTTTGAAAATTAGTTTAGGAGTTATTTTGTTATTAAAAACACATTTTTTTTAGTTAAAAATAATACAAAATGTTGCGCGTTTTTACTGTCCAAGCGAATGTTTTACATACTTTTTCGATCTCAAATGATTTCAGTTTGAAAATATTTCTTTTATTAATATTAAAAATATTTCAGTTTTTCTTAACTCGTTCATGGGAAACGACGGCGCTCCCGTCTGTCGCTCGTGGGGATATTTTACTTGTATTGGATTTTTATTGCATGCGCTACAGATGCGCGAACTTTTCATATCAATGCCCACTTTTTCGAGTCGAATTGAGACGAGAGTCGTCGTCGTCTGCCCGTGGTCTGCGCGGTTTCTTCTCATTTTCTGCTTTAGTATAAATTAATAATACACTTAACATTAAATTAGTTAACGTTTCTTTTTTTGTTTCTTTTTTTATTTAAATAGTAACTAAAATTGATAAAATTGAAGCGCAGAATTCCTTGCGAGAGATTTTGCGTTGTTGAGTTTTGGCTGAGAAAATAAAATTGTTGTGTGAGGAGCTTCTTGAGTGAGTTGCTTTTACATATATTAAGAAATGTCTTTATCTCATCACCTGCATTTGAAGTTCGCTCGCTTTCTCATGCTTTTTCTATTTGTTAGATTTATAAACGTTTAAGTGGGGCTGCGTGACAAATGTAATATTTCAATTTTTAAACAAATAGATTCTAAAACTTTTTTAACATTTAAAAAAACTTTAAATGTGTTTTTATTTTCACTTTTGGAAACCAAACACTTTGAATATTAAACGACATTTCATTACATAAAACCTTTCTTCAAAGCGCGGATGTCAAAAAATATAATTAAGCGTTCGCAAAACTTAAGCTTTACACATATTAAGTAAGCGTATTTTTTAAACAAATTTTATTACTTTTGCACTTTGAGATTAAAGTTATTTTTTTAGTAAGCATACGATAAGCTTTGAATTTTTTTAACCCTCTCAGTTAAAAGTTACAGACCGCCTTTAGCTCAAAACGAAATAAGCTTTTATGCTTAAAATATCATTAGATAAACGACTCAGGAGGTTTAATTAAAAATTTGTTTATATTAAAAACCAGAAATCTTTGAAAATTTAATCAAGCAATTTGCCAAACTATTAAATTAGTCGCACAGCCCTAACTTAAGTTTTACATTTACATAGTGTACGCTTAACTTTGAGCAAAATTAAAACCATTTTAATATAGTTAAAGTAAATAAATTAAAAAAATATAAAAAGGCAATGTCAGCTGACACACATTCAAATGAAAACCCCTTTTCCATCGTATCGTATCAAGCTTAAAACTTATCCCCAAAATATTATGTAAAAATTTTTACTTGCAGTGTTCTTTTTTTGTTTTTTTGTTTTTAATAATATACAGTTTAATAACTTAATAATTGCGTTAATAAATTTATTACATAAATTATTAAAACTATTATTATTGATTCTTATTATGTTGTTGTTGTTTGCTTTTTTAGGGAAAAGAATTTTTGATAGTTACATATTTTTAAACTTAAAGCAAGCCAAGGTTCTTTTTTTTTTTTGGAATTATTTTGTTGTTTTTACGAAGTTTTTGCAAATTTATATTTTTTTTTCTTCAATATTTTACTGAGTTAATTAAGATGAAGGGAAGTGCCTGTTTTAATTCGTTTCGGTAAATATTTGACGTCGTATTTAAACGGAGCATAGGTTTACCTCAACTTGGGTTTCAGTTGTTGTGTTTGTTTGCTAGTGCCATTCTAATTCATTTTTCTCTTTTTTCGATTGATCGATTTACTCGATCTATCGTATCGCCTTTTCGCTTTCTTTCATCCTCATCGCTTTCTACTTCTCTTTTTTTTAACATTCACTTTGTGAGAAATCCATTTCCTTTTTCACGCTTCTCGCCAAGCGATCTAATTCTGCGGCGGCATCGGTGCGTACCGCCAACTTATCGGGTGTCATGACGCCGCCTCCACCGCTAATGTCGGTGCCGTTGGTACGTGGCGACGACATTGCATTGGGTGGCGTACCAGGTGAACCGGATTTTTTGTGCAACAGCGAGTTGAAGAAATTAGCGAGCACACCCTCGCCGCCGGGCGTGGCTGGATTCAGTTTGGCGTCCATCTGAAGCGAGGAAAATCAGTGTTAATTAAGAAAATATTAACAATTCAAATTAAATGAATGCTAACCTTTTTCGGTGAGCCTTGTCCAGCCGAGCCGGGTGTGCGTGGTGCTACCTTTTGACCGCCCTGGGAGCGCAATGGCGATTCGCCGCGCACCTGACCGCCCTGTTTGAGGATTTCCTGTTGTCGCGCCAAGAACGCTTGTTCGTCTTCTGTTTGCACTTCGGCTTCCCGATTTGAAACAGTCTATTTTAAAAGTGGAAAACAAGTTTATTAAATATTGAATTGCTTTTTAAATGTTTGACATACTTTTCTTGATGGCGGTGCCGATATTATATCCGTGTAGTAGTCCTCAGCTTTACATGAATGCATATTCTCGTATAAAATACTAATCTTCTTTAAGCTGTCCCAACCCGCAGGACTGTTGAAAATAAATTATAAAAATATAAAAAAATATTTAAAGATTTATGCTTTTCAATAAAACTAAATCGAAAAATTTACATTAACACCGCATCCTTTTCAACGACTAGCGCCGGCGTTCGGAATGGTAGATCGTAAATTCGATGTGTCAAATATTTATAGAGGAGATCACAGTTTTTGTCTTCTTTAACACTTGTGTAAAAAAGTGATGTGCCATGCTGCAGACAGAATCGTCGTATCCATTGCTGAATAAAATCGAAATGTTCATCTCGGTAATCGTATTCTTTTTCCAGTGTGGTCATGTAGTCTGTCTGTAAAACAGATACAATTTATTAAGACTTTAAAGAGTTATAAAAAACGACATGTGGAAACAAACCTTTGTGACCACAACTACAATATCCAAGCCTAAATTGTTGAGCAGCGCACCATCGGTGAGTGGCAACAAATCATCATCGTCGATAGAATTATTTCGCATCGTGCGTTTCACCGGCGAACCAGGATCTAGATCGTCGCCGACCTCGCAATAACTCTGCCACGATGTAATCAAACGTTGTCGTGCCTCTTGCTTCTCTTCCGGTTCGAGTTTGAGACTCTCAATATGATCGAATAGAACTTTAATCCAATGATTTAGTTGCTCGAGCCAACCCCATGGTGTGGTCATCGAGACTGTGAGTATGATGAGGGTGTGTGCATAGTTCGTTTCGTTTAGGGCATAATGCATGAGATTTGTGTGTCCTGGATCACCATCCAGAACCCAAACTCCTAATCGTGTCATGTCTGCAAGAGATAATAATATTAACTGACATGTAAAAGAAATTTTTCTGTTAAGTTTAATTTAAAATGCAAAATCCCAAACTTACCATCTCTGTACTCGTCCTTAACATCAATATACGCATACTCCAGCCCGGAACCCTTCTTCGGATCCTCGACTCCCTGCAGTTTGGCAATGAGCGTCGTCTTGCCGGTGGCATTATCGCCTAATACTAGTACAGATTTGTTTGATGGAAGTTTTGTGCTGCCTTGTTTTTGTACCTCTCCCAAAATTGCAGACCTGCAAAGAAGAAACACAAGAGAAACAAAACAAACAAATTAACATAAAAATAAATCAAATGCATTTAATAAAAATTAAATATTTAGTCGACTGATCACTTGCTGCAAGTGTCTAATTTGCATATTTTAAACGTGTTGCCCAATTAAGTCATCAAGTAGCTAGCTATAGCACAATTACACAGTTACAATTCTCGATTAAGCTTTGCAATAGCAAGCTGCAGAGGAGTAGGCTGTACACAGCGACAGCGACATGGTCAATGAGGCAGCATTACTAATTCGAAATTTGCATGTCGCCTACATTATTCAGAAAAGTCAATTCCAATGAATACTCACATCCAACGAAATGTAAAAAAGTTGACGACGACTAAAAGAAATAAAACACTTCAATTAAATTATTTATTACCCACATGAAAATCGTTGTTCAGTTCAGCTTTTAATTTTGTGATTTAAATTTGTACAAAATTAATTTATTTGCTCTTTTTTTATATTTTTTGTTGCCTACATTTCGGCACGACTAAAAAGTAAGTTTTACCAAAAAACAAGAAAAACATGATTTTATATTTTTATGTTTATAATTAAAATAACAAAATTTATTTGTCTACTATAAAAATTTTGTTAAAAAATAACTTCTGCTATAAATATTTAAAAAATACTAATACTGAGTCGAAACTAACGAGAAAACTCTTTTTTTTACTTCACAATAAATGCAATTACCTTAATTGCATGTGAAAAGGCCAACATAAAATAACAATAACAAAACAATTTAAAAATGGCTAATAAAAGTTCAATAAATCAGCAATTCGGCACACTTACTCCTTCGACATCAATTGAAAAATGTTTTCAATGGAAAATTCCCTCATCGCACAACAATACAATTGCTATACTGGACACGCACGCAGGACACTTTTGCACTTCACGAATTTGTTGAAAAATATCAATTAACTTGATTAAAAATTTAATTTGTATCATTGAATTTTAGTTTTGACTGTCATATCATCCTCAGGAATTGTCTGTGGCGAGTTAACTTTTATGTTATATGAAGACCATTTGAATTTGTAGCTTTGTGGCTCGACAGTCTTGACATGCAAATAGGACACAATTGAATTGGCGTTGTTGGGAAATTAGCTTCTAGCAGCAGCAGCAGCAGCAGCAGCAACGTCGATTAAAAAATCCCCGTTTGAATAATAAAAACTTCTATCTTCGTGCATGTAATGATACTTTTACCATTATTACTCATTCACTCATTCATTCATTCCAATTGAAAAGGGTAGTTTTGCCAGTAGGTAACCATTTGATTTGAAACAGAAAAGACCTGCGGCACGTATTGATTTTCAACAAAGGTGTTTTCTTTTTAAGTCTATAAAAACACGAACGTGCTTGCGAAAACAGTAGCGTGTAATAATTTGTAAAATTTTAAAGATAACAAAATGTAATTAATAAAAACTATTTTGTATCCGGATATTAAATGTGTTTAACATTCAATCCGATGCAGTTTTCTAAAATTTATTTAAAAAAAACGAAACCCATTTCCATTAGAGCCCAAAAATACAGAGATTCTTAAAAAACATAAAAATAGTTTTAAATGTATTTATAAATAACATTTTTGTTTTGTTTATTTTTATGGTTTTCGGCAGATATACATTTTTTTGAAAACGCCACTGCTCGACATGCAGCAAACTTTGCATTGGACAGTGAGTGGGGCAGGCGTCGCTCTGCTATCGTCGTTTCGTTATCCTATCGCACTCTTTTACACATTAGTACAACCAACTCGATTTGGCGGCGGGAAAGGTGCAACACCCCGTGCGCTGGTTGGCATGGTGCACGAATGGCCCAAACGAAAATAATTTCCGTCCGGAAAAAACGGAGCCATTGTTCGCGCGACTACAAACTTGACAGGATATATTAAACTATCATTAAAATAAGATTGATGAAAATTTAAATAAATGCTGATTTAATAAAATTCAGATTCCATATTAATTTTGAAACTATTGCGCGATATGAGTACGCGTTTGCTTAAGCGACGCTCACGCAGCGAATCGCGAAATATTCAACTAAACGAAAAAGGATCTTCCATGCAGGACAAACGCGACATTCATTTGGCGAAGTTGAAAAACGAGTCGACAGCAGTGGTGGCAAAACTACAGCAGACCCAAACGCATTTAAATCAATTGAATCATAATTTGGACCTGACCGTTGCAGCAGCGGGCATGTTTGGAATGGGACGTCGCAAGACTTCAGCGGAACTAATTAGTGAGGCTAAGACAATGTTACTAGATAGCGGCGGAACGCGGAATGGCGCCGCAAATCATGCTGCAATGGGTAGACGATTGGAAGGTGGGTTTGGGTAGTGTCAGAACAATTTTTATATTTGAAATAAAAGCTTATTTCGCATATTTTTGAAAATTGCCATATATTTTTTTTTTTGTTACATCTTATACAAAAAAAAATTTCACGTTTATTTAGGCACAAATTGCATTTTTTTCTGGTAATTTGCTTTAAGTATGATTTCGATTATATTTTGCGCACTTTTTTACTCTTCCAGTGGGTGGTGTCCGTTTAGTCAGTACACGAAGGCCGATAACTCCACGTGAAACCGGACGCGCACTGTACGGCAAAGTTGCTCTGGCCGGAAGACCACCGAGCGCATTCTCGTAAGTAGATTCGCAAATAGTTTTTTATTTACTTCGAGAAAATTACAACTTTTTTACTCTTCTATTCTGAATCAAACTGGAATTAAATTATTGCACAGTATGCGTTATTTGCAAAATGAGAGCAATCGCACGCCGATGACGCCTGCCGCATTGGAGCCCATCATACGTGGCAGCAGTAAAGCAATTTGTGCCAATATTGAGGGTGGTAAGCAGCTGGAAGAATTGGAAACACCATCACCGCAGCTGTCACAGCGTGTTGCACGTCGCTCGCACTCGCTCGAATCGCGTTATGAATTCCATGAAATCGCTGGAGTCGGAGGAAATAATATCGTGGGCGTGCAAACAACAAAAGCAGCGCCGCCACGGAAATTACCCGCACTGGAAATGAAGGGTGTTCAGGCACCATTAGTGGGTAAATTCCGAAAATTATTTAAATCGTATGGAATACCAAAGTATACATTCATTTTATTTCAGCAAAAGACAGTGTTAACAAGGAACAAGTTGATAATGTGGACTTCAATGTGCGTCGTTCAAGGACAGCACGCACACATCACACCCACTCATTGGATTTAAATGTCGCCGAGTCGCTTTCTTCGACGACAACGACTGATAAGTCCATGATAAATCTGTTAACATCGCGCAAACTGCTGCGTCGCAACTATGATTTGCTAGCGCAGTCCAGCACAGAAAAATTGATAGAGCTGTTGAAAGAGCATGCGGGTCTCAAGGAGTGCGGCGATGAGATGGTTAACCATGTTAACTCGGTGGGTTTTTGTTTTCAAACTAAAAAAGTTTATCGAACATTTTAATGCATTCTATAATTTTAGATTTTGGTGGAACTTTATGAACGCGTGCGCAAGCATGAGAAGAGCTTCAAACGTGGTTTTATTCTGGGCGGTCTCTACGGTTTAGTCGAGTGTTCTTCTGCGAAAATTTTATTAGCCGTTGCCAGAGTAGTCTTAGCGGTACGTTTAATTATAAAAAGCTTGAAACTTTAAGTAAATTAAAGTTAATATCCCAACACCTTTTCAGCTTCGCGTTACCGGCAGCAATTTAACCGGTGCTTGCAAACTCATCTTTAAAGTGTCGCGCAACGAACAAAACGATCTTCTTTTTCACGACAATGACCTGCTCGAGTTGCTGATCGATGGTTTGGGACGCGCCAGCCCGCTTGATGATCCCGAGGCCTGCATATACGGCTACGGTTCAATACGTTTTTTGACCAGCAGCACCGGACAAGAACGCGCAGAGGCGTCTGCTATTAAAGACGTGAATAAAAACTGGTCTGAATGTCTCGAATTGCCGCGCAAGCCTGCAACTGCACCACCCGGTGCGGGCAGCAATAAAGCTGCCGCATTTGAGCAATTGCAACGTGAACGCTTTCAAAAGCTGAGCAAACAAAACTCGCTGGTCGATCGTTTAGCTCGACACGGTGCCGTCGAATTAATGGTTTTGCATTTACAAATTCTAAATGAAGTGGGTGCAACAAAAAAACTGTCGGGACCACCCATGCACTCACTTTACCAGCTTTCGGCTGCATTACGCGCTCTGGCCGATGTACGGCAGACTTCATATTCATTTGAACAGG
The DNA here is from genome assembly GCA_949127995.1 of Suillia variegata. Taxonomy (NCBI): domain Eukaryota; kingdom Metazoa; phylum Arthropoda; class Insecta; order Diptera; family Heleomyzidae; genus Suillia; species Suillia variegata. The sequence continues at coordinate 34,650,003 of OX421846.1, forward strand.
ATCTTGATTCGGTACAACGCCGACGGACGTCAAGCGATGCAAATATACAGTTGGAGCTGGCATGTCCGCAATTGATACGCGCCGCTGAAGTTTCTATTGGAGAATTAGAGGTGCAAGCAAATATTGTACGGACACTGAGGTGAGTGAAAGATATCGTTTAAATTATAGTATAAATAACTATTTAAAAATACAACATGCGAAATAATTATAAATAAATCATTTTTTTTATTTTCAGCGTTCTGTCTGAGGACAACGATTGTTGTTCCGTTTTGGTCAACTACACAGCGCGCATAGCTATGCTTCTAGGACCGTGCTGTGAGATTTTTAGCGGTTCTGCAGAGAAGTTGCTTTCACTTTTCAGTCGATTGGGTTATATACTCGGCAATATACTGGCAAAATACGACAGTGCTCGCGTACAGGTAACTTTTAAACATTCCGGGCTGGTATTGTACTCAGTCCATTAGACTATTGTTCTTTAAATAAAATCCAAATGAATTCTGTTTGTAAATTACAGTTCTATCATAACGATGTGGCGATGGAGTGTCTACTCAATGTCTTGGAACTCTGCTCACAGGAGCCTTTAACTTTGCACAATGCACAGGGCGATACAGTGATCGATGTACTCATCAAGATGATTCGCGTTGTGGCAAATATGAGCGTTAGCTCGGAGGTGGGCTTTGGCCTGGGCAATGCACGTGCACTGGGCGCAATGTTGTTGAATCTGCTGAATGTCAGTAATCATGCAAAACCATTGAAAATGGTAAGAAGACTGTTTAAGGAAAATTTAAATATAATACTTAATATGTATTGAAAAACACTTGTTTTCAGAAATCGGAACTACAAGAATTAACCCACGCAACGTTAGGAGCCCTACACAATCTCTGCTTCTACCAAGATAAGAATACGACGCCCGCACAAGTTATAGATGCCAAGGGTTCGCTGCAGAGCATACTCTCAGACTTGGCCACGGCACTTTGTTTGACACTACGCACAAGCAAGGATGATGTGTCGACGCAAGTGGAAACAGCACGCGTGCTGGGAAATCTAACTAGGAATGAGAAGGCGCGCAAATACTTTTGTCGCGCAGGCGGACTGCCTTTGATAGTGCAATATTTGGCACACAATCCAGAAGTTCCTCAGGATTATGATCTTAAAGCCTGCATCATTGGAGTGTTAGTTAATTTGCTCGGCGACTGGGAGAATCGTGCGCCGTTCATGCAACTCGGTGGAGCAGATTTATTGCGTGCATTGCTCAGAGATGCATTGCAGCAGGCCGATTGGTTTTTGGCCTCCATCATATGCCAAGCATTTTGGAATCTACTCATCGATACGCAGAGTTCAACAAATGATAACTACTCGGAGCGAGTGCTGGATGATATTTGTGATTTGTTGGCGGACTACTTAGACGAGGAACGTCTCTTCGAAGGCTGCCCGGACGCGGATATGCTGTGGGAGAATTTTGCTGTGGTTGCAACAGATTTGCTGGAGCGCATACAAACAAATTACGACAAGGAAGACGATGGCGAGGAAACAGCGGCGGCTTCAACGTATTCACTTGAGGCAAGCGATAATGAAAACGACGATGAGGATGACGTTTACATTGAGGAAATGTAAATTTGTTTTTGATGGAAAATGTATCAATACGAAGAAAAAATAAATTTCGTCGCTGTTAAGTAAAACGTTAAATCTGTTGTGGTATTTTCTTAGTTAAAAGGTCTAAACCCAGTTGCGAACGCATAAATTTATAATTTAGCAAAACGAGTCTTCTTGGGTTCATTCATAGCTTTTAGGTTTCGTTTAGTTCAATAACGCGATGACAGCATCGACCGATTTTGAGAAATATTTGTCATTGGCTCTGCACGCTCTTTTACCTAATACACTCAAAAAAAATAATTATCTAAAATACATTTATTTATGCATTTTATATTTTTTATTATTACAATATATTAAAACAACTTTAAACAAACATTAAAAATAACATTTCACGTCAATGTTAAATTAAAATTCCTATCGAGCTTTTTTTATTTAAGTTTCAAACATTTTTCAATGTAAAATTTATATTACTTTCTTAATAACTGGATTATATTATTAGTTGATAATTTACATTAATTAGTTTGAAATTATTTATATTTTGGATGCATCAATTTTTGTGAATTTCTTATTTCGTATTTTTTTGGATGTACTATGTTTCGATTTTGCTTCGATACAGCTGTGAACAATAATAACAAAACGCGCTTTAATATACTCTTTTCTTAGCTCTTGTGCCCCCACCTCTTTCGATATGCGTCGTTCCCACAGATTTTGTATTTGAAAAATAACTACGCAAACAGAATAAAAAATTTCAAGTTAAAGCGAATTCCTCTATGATACCTAAATTGTATTTTGCTTATGGCTTGCAGGGACGTGGAGTCTGACAGATATTTAAATGATTCATAGAATTCAATTCAAGTCAAGCCAACAAATAAATTTAGATAGGTTTTGTTTTATTCATTTTATAAATTTTTGTTTGTAAAATAAATTTGTATTAACCGCTTTACAACGCTTTACAAAGGCTCTAATGGAAATAATCAATTATTTTTTTAAATGATAATGATATGTGAACAAAGTTTATTTCTACTTTAAAAAATCGGCAACAATTTTAATAAAAAAATTTTTGATAGAAATTCGATAAGCAGAAAAATTTTTATATTTAATTTAAATTTTACACACTATCGAAAAAAACAAATCAACATTTTTGATAAAACTGAAATGAACCTAAAGCAAATCACAAGTTTCCATTCAACTGAATTAACCAAATATTTACATTTTCAATATAATTTCTGCTGTCTGCTTCTAATCATAATCAGAGTAAATCATCAGTGCAAAAACTAAATATAAAACAAAATACAATATAAAAAAATAAAAACAGTTTATGACAAGAAAATAAATGGCACAAATTCACAACAAATCAAGCAAAGAGAGAAGAAATGGAAATAGAAAAAGAAGAATTAAAACGAGACGAGGAAAGCACGAAATGAATAAATTTCGGAGAAATCAGCTGCGGCACACAAACACAAAGACACGCACATATCTTCCGCTAGACCAAAAATGTGGAAGGTGGCGGCAGTGCGGTTAGGAACTAACGCGAACTATAAAAGCAATAGACAAAAAAAATCACCTTAAAAAAATTGGCAATGCCAAAAACGATGTGAAAGGTAGAAATGGAAAAAGTTTAAACGTAAGCTAAGATGACACATCACAGCAACAGCAACAACAACGACAAACGTAGCCACAATAGTAATGTGCATAAAATATGAAAATATTTGGTATATCAAAATAACAGAAGATTTAGCTTCAAACGCGACAGGCGTGCGTTGCTGAGCGATTTCAACTATTTTTATTGCATTTCATTTAAACGCCCTCAACGAGAAAAACAAATAAAAACACAAGTCGCAGCGACAAGTGAAGGTTGGATAACGATACGGTTAAGGGAGGGAGAAACTAAAATGCCATTTTCCTTATACATTTGTATATACCGATAAAACCAATGCTTAAAAATCAAAAACTGATTTAATAAATTACGAATTTGTGAGTTTTGGCTAATTTGTTTGACTTGTCATGAATGCATTTCAAATGATTTGAATGGCGAAATGTTTTTAAATATTTAGTTGATCCATTGTTTGGGATATAGATTTTTAAATCCAATACAAATTTAAACTTAATTACCGTATTTTTAAAAGAAATCCCCTAAAATGGAAAAACAAATCAAAACTTAATCGCACTGTGCACTTGTCACATTTAAATAAGCAACATGCGACTAGAACCAACATATGCTACACTTTCAAAATCCATTAATGCAATGCATGATTCATTGCATTTGCTTGCCAACACAATTTTTTTGTTTCGTTGCCTCCTGCAAAACACTTTCATTTATCCACTTACCATAAGTTCTCCTTTTCAGCGGATGCGGGATCCTTCTTTTTCGTCGTGAAGGATGATGTCAGCGCGTTGTTGATGCTACTGCCATTCATCTGCGTTCCCATGTCCAGCGCCATGATGATGTTGATGATGAATATCGACCAAAAGATGTGCGTTCAGTTCGGCGCACTGAAGCGGCGGCGTAAATCCGAAAGACGCAAATCCCAAGTGCAAAAAAACGAATTATCTACCACCAAATCAGACCACGGAAACAAGTCACGATTTGGAATTCTTGTGTGAAGACAATTCCACTAGAAAAGGGCAGCGACAGGCACAATGGTCCAAACGAAGGGAACGAAAAAATCGCAAAGGCAAACGAAACGAACAAACGGCACACAAACAAAGCAAAGACGCAAATATAATCCAAAAGGCGTTGTGCTCCTCTGATGCGTTGCCCCAGTCGGCTCTTTGGCTTTGTGCTGCCTTTCGTTACTGGTTACTAGCTTATTTGCTTGATTTTTCTTTCTTTTTGTTGGTAGTTGATGAATCGGTTTTTTGCGATTTACTTTGTGCCTTCTTCGTTTCGGTTTTTTTCCCCACTGCTCTTTCTTTGCTCGTTTTCAAGTCCAATTGGAAAAGTATTCAGTTTTTTTTTGTCTTATATATTTTTCAACTTTTCTTTGCGTTTTTCTGACAATTTTCAATGAGCACGAATTGTTTTTGTAATGCGAATTCGCTTCGAATGCAATTTTTCGTTTGGAATTGTTGGATGTTGAATAATTTTCACGCACAATGGGAAGAGAAAAAACTTGCAATGATCGAATCGACGAAACGACTGCGAAGAGAGAAACGAAAAATGTTCGTGTTGGCTAAGCAGAGCTGCCACATGCGTTATTTTGTAACAGTCAATGGGAAATTCTTTCCTCATCGAAGGAAATTTGTAAAAACTTCTCCATACATTGAATATTTTAATATCGTGAAACTATTAGTCACTATAATTAAAAATAATAGATTTTACCTTAAATTTTATAAAATTAAAAATAAGTTTGAATTCAAAGTATTTCCTGATATCGAAAATAATGACATGTGGCAACCGTAGTGCTACTTCTACCGTTAGCTCTTTTACTCCCAATATTAACGAATTAGTCCACGCAATCCGTTTTACTCGCTCTAACACTTTTACTTAAGACTGGTTTTTAATCACAAATTACAGACACAACCACTTCTACATATTAAATCAAAATCGTTCAAAAATAATATCACGTAACATTTTGATGAATTAAATAGCATTCTGTAAAACGATTCGAACAAAGCTGTCGATCTTTTGAAATCAGAATCGATATTTAAAAATTTGAAATCGAAAATTGATCATCGATTTAAAGATTCTCCTAATCCTCTTTGCTGAATGCTTATATGGGACATATCTACAACCTAACTATCTTTTCCAATATGAATTTTCGCCATGAAATAATTTTTGAATAAAAAAAACATTTGAAATTTATTCGAAATGTGTTCAGTGATTTCTTTTGATACCAAATACTATGGTTGATAGATTTTTTCATAAGAACAATTTAATTAATCGACAGATTACCCAAAAAAAAAATTTACATTTTCTTCCTACGAGTTTTCCTTTACCCTCCAAAGTTAGATTAGAAATTTCTTTTACAGGAATGTTTGGTATAATTTTTAATTTTAAATTACAATGATCAATATAGTATTTTACTTTGCACAATTTAATTATTATTTTTTTCAATATATATATATATGGGCAATTTATAATATGTGTAATAATTTGCTATTTATATTGTTTAGTATGTCAACAAGTGAATATTTCGTGTGTATGACAATTGCCTGGCTTTGAAATATTAAAACACATACACAAGGGCAGAGGGCGTGGCGAGAACAACAAAAGAAGAAACAACAACAATTACAATAAATTAGCTTATGACATGTTTTTGAAAAACCATAAACCAATAAATCAAATCAAAATCAAATATTCAAAATATACAATACTATCCCGCGGCCCGCATAAATACCAAATCAGAGGCTCGAACATAAACTTGAATTCAGTAAAGGAGGCGAAGAGGTGAAGTGATAGTGGGAGAATTAAGGAGTAACAATACATATGGTGTGTCAAATGTGCTTTTGACTTTTTGAACGTCTGTCGGCTTAGAAAATCGGAATATAATTATCGATTTTCGCGCGATGCTTCTGCGCCACACACTCGGCTATCCAGACAATGTTGCGGCACTCCTGCTCCTTCAGCTTCAGATAAGCGTAGAAAACACCAAAGTGGAACTGCTGCAAGAAGGCGTACACGTTCAGCTTGACCTCGTGCTCGAAGAACTTGTCCTCGAGTGTCTTGTCGCCAGGATTGGTACCGGAGCCATCGAAGAGCGCAGCATACTCTGCGTAATATTCGGCAACGGTCTTCACTTGCTCGTAGTCGTCGGCGCGCGCCAAAGCGGCCAAACCATCGGGATGCATCTTGCCGCAGCGGGGATATAGTTTGGCACGATCGTCCTTGGACAACTCAGTGCCGAAAGAATTGATCGTGATGATGATAGCACGACGATCGGCTTCGAACTGAAAGTGGAAAACAAATTTAAAATAAATTTAAACTTTTTTTTTAATTGAAAAAAAAAACTCACAGCTAGAATTTCGCACATCACATCTGCGGTGGAATCGCCCATGTTCTTGCAGAACTCATAGAACGCCTCCAAATAGGCCTTGTACAGCGTATTACGAATGATCTCAATATTCATCTCGTCCAAATCCTGCTCAGAAATGCAATCCACAAAGAAGGGAGCCAGCGGCGTATCGACCAACACCGCATTGTACAGCTCAGCGGGTGTGGCCGCGACATGAATAGCCTCCATCTGCTCGAAACTGCCGAGGGGATGGCACTTCGGGATCAACTCTGAAATGGGACGCTGATGCAGCGTGCCCGTAATGAGCAAAATGATATTGTCGATCATGTAGCCGTACGTGATGAAGTCAAGGAAGCTGGCCAACGGTTCGACGGCATGATTGCGCAAATGCTGGAACTCAATGACGAGCTTCTCGCGCAGCTTGTCATCGATGACGGACACCGAAAGCGGTGACGGTTCGTTAGCGAGAAAACTGCCGTAGTCGGTGCCTTGAAGGTGGAGTTTCAGATCTGAAAATGGAGTAGTTTTAAATAACATATTTTTTGAAGTAAATAAATTAGAGATTCCATTTAAAGCTTAAATATGTTTTAATGAATGTAAGCACACATTTTGACAATACATTCTTAATGTTAGTTCATTATGTGTTTATTAAAATGAAGTTCCAACTACTCGGATTTCTGAGCTTTATTAAATAATTTTAAAGTATTTTTGCTATTTTAATATATTTACTTGTATAATTTGCAATTTTTAGAATATTTCAAATTCGAATAATTTTTAAATATGATTAGGAATATTAAAAGTTAATATTCAAAAGTTGTTTTTTAATAATTTTTATTTTTTTTCGGAGACTTGGTTCTTTTAATACGGTTACGGCCTTCAACATACAAAAGGGAAATCAATTTTTTAAGATTTCAATCTTCTTGAATTTTAACGAAATTTAAAACTTTCATTATAATTATAAAGCTTTAGTTTTATAAATGTTTTAATAAGCGAAATTTTTAAGTTAAATCGCATAAAAATTTGCAATCGGAGAAAAACAAAAAAAGAATTAAATCAGAATCAATCACAAGACAGTGGCCCGACTTGTGTCTCACTCTAACACACTAGAAACGCATCAGTATGACTCTTTTACACGCACTCTTTTTCGCTGGGTACACATACACAGGGCGACACGACTGCCGTCCGTCTTCTTTGTGTGTGTCACATGACCACACCAGTCCAACAAGAAAAAATTCAATTCTCTTTGGATAAATTAGAAAATGTCTGATAAGGATTTCGACTCATGCACGCCCACTCACCTTCCAGCGTCTCGCACTGCACCAGATTCAAGTAATCCGACTGCTTAAGAATGCCACACTTGAAGCCACGGCAAAGGCCCTCCAAATAGCCACCATCAATGTTGAACATAAATCCCGACATTTTTTCTACTGCGTTTTTTCTGTACTTTGCTTTAGTTAGCTTTTAAAGAAACGATTCTAAGCGAAGTTACTTCGAAATGTTGTTCAGAAGTTTAGTGGGTGTTCGTACAAATTTTTACGCTGGACTTTTCTCTGGGATGCAGTACAAAAAAGAATTTTCCCCTAAGGAAGAAAATAACTTTTTTCGCTGATTTCTACTTTTTAATCGACCGAAGTGAAGAAATGTCATATGACTGCCAAGGTTGCCAGTGTGTTGGATTTTCGCGTGAAGTTGGTTGTGATAAGAGACACCAGCAAGTCGTACGTTTTCCAAATAATTTCTTAACGGTAAAATGTTTTTTTTTCATTCAAAGTTGTATTGACGTGTTGAAAACGGGAAAAAGTTTTCGATCCGCATAAATTTGTTTATAAAATAGTGGATACATAACTTTACACATTAATCATTCCCTATTGATGCTGGTTTCATCAACAAAAGGTAAATTTTATATATTTTTAATGAAATTTTTGGTTTTTGATTCTGAATATATTCGATTCATATATTTTTTTTGAAAAGAGGTAGATTTTTTGTTTAATTTTACTAAAAGTGCACTAGTCCTGCTGCTGTTCTTCTTTCAATTTAGCCACATTAATAATAGGCCGATGTATGATATATCAGAATGAGAGGTAATTGAAGAAGCTATGATTTCAAAAGATCTATTCTGTTTGATAACATGGTCTTTCTTCGAGAAATTAGCCCATTAATTTGTAAAATGTTAACATTAAATACAAACCTATAACTTAAAATTATGTTTCTTAAATTTTGACCTGTTATTATCTCAGCTTTAAAGAAAGTAAACTTGCCAAAAGATCGGACCAAAACTACTAACCCCTCCCATACAAACCACCCCTTTTCAGCAAAAAAAAACTCAATTTAAGCAAATATTAAACCTTTCTTGACCTTTTTAATTTTCCCGAGAGTTATCGCCGGCTATGTGAAATTTCACTAAAATTAAAACGAGTTATAAAAATATTTTAATAATATATTTTTTATTTCAAATACAATTTCTAAACCTTTTTCCTTTCAGCTTACAAATTTTTTTTTATTTTTTTTTTCAATTTTCTTGTTTTCCCTTTCTTCTCAATTGAATTCGCTAATTTCACTTTTTTTATTTTAATTTAAATGTTTTTTATGTTTATTTAATTTGAATTTTTTGATATAGCAACTTTTTTTTTCTTTGAAGTATATAATTTTTACATAATTATTTTCTTGTTTTCTTTTATTTGTATTTGTAATTGGAATTAGTTGCTTTGAGTATAAATATATATATATATATATTTTTTAAATATTTTGTTCAAATTTATTTAATTTTTAAATACATACAAAAACTATTTTTTTTTGTGTTTTCTTTTAATTTCATTTTGTTTTTTTTATCTATTTGGAATATTGGACACAAAATATTTGAGAATCTTTCGGATTAATTTAAATTCTGGTTAATATTGAATAAGTAATATTGGTATCGTTTAAACGGGTTTAGAAATTTGGTTTGTAGAGTTTTTCTATTTCTGGAGAAATCGAATGTTTTGCAAAATATTTATTAAAACTAATTGTTCTAATATATTTAAATTTTTTTTATTATTTTTCATTTTTAGTATTTTTTAATGAAATCAAATGAAACGGATTTGTTAAATTTAACAATTAAAAAAACCGATATTAATTTTTTAAACATTTTGAAAATCGAATTTTTACTTTCGACATAAAATTTCATTTTTATGTATTTAATTTTTTTTTTAATTAAAATACAGATTTCTTTTTTTGTAAGTCTGCATTTTTTTAAAACATTTCGGTACAATGAATTGAATTTTGATAAAAATTTTGTTGTTTTAATATTTAAATTTCTAAAACGAGAATTTCCAAATTGTAAATTTTCAAAATTTTTACTTTCATGCTGGACTTTCAAAACTTTGTCATTTTAAAATTAAAAATTTTTCTTTATCTGAGTTAAGAAAATTTTTGGAACTAAAATTTAAAAAAGTTCTCAATGAAATTTTTTTTAATTTAAAAAACAGAAATTTATGTTCCAATAAATTTGCCTACAATTTTTCAGTTTTTGTTAAAATCTATTTTAAAATAATATTTTTCAATTATTCCAAAATCGTTTCGAAAATGTTCCCTAAACTGCGAAAAAGAAGAAGAGCGTTTTTCGGCAGTGCGTAGTGAGTGAGTTTTTGTTTTCTGTTGTTGTTGTTGTATTGTTATAAACGTGAGTTCTGAGTTGAATTGTTAATAAAAGTATTTAATTTTAATAGTTTATATAATTTTTGAATACACAATTTTAATTTCATTGACTATTTTTGTTTACGAATCACATTTTTTAATTTGTTTTGTTATTTTTTCAAGATTTATTTTAACATTTAGATCGTTGTTATTTTTAATTTATTAAATATTTTTGGTGAATTTTTATTTGATTTTTTCAACACAAGATTTAAAAAATTTTAAATTTTTTAAAATTCCGAATTTCGAAGTAAAATTATAAAATTTTGACTTTTGTTCAAATTTAAAAAAAAAAATTTTAATAAATTTTTAAATATAATAAAACTTTATAAACAAATTTTTTTTTTAAATTCATTTTTGATTTAAAATATTTTTTAAGTTTAATTTAATTAAAAATACATAACCTGAAAAATTAATTATTCATTTAGGAATTTTAATTAAGCATTTATAAAATTAGAACATCAACCGAAATTTTAATAAATTACAATTTTTTTTAACTCTTAATTTATATTTATATAATTTTTTAATTTCTAATTTTAGTGTCGAAATTAATGTTTGTCTAAAATCGTTTGTTAAAAATATTTTTTGTGTCTTTGCAAATGTTTCTAATGAGGAAGTTTGTCTCCCGTTTTCCAAAACAATTTCGATTGTGTTAAGTTTTTTTTGAATTCTTCAAAAACATTTTTCTTTAACAATTTCAATATTTAAGAGGTTTTCAAAATTTGCGTGTTCCACTTTTCAATTCATTCGTTGGGATAGATCGATCGATCAACCGATCGATTGATCGATAGAGATAGATCGATAGATAAGCTTGTGCAGGTGTGGTTCTGAGTTGTCTGAGTTGTGGCTTGACTGTGGGTTATTTATTTATTTATTTTCGAGTATTTGTTGTATTAGGGGAAAGTTGAGTTATTTTGATAAATGTGGTCGTGGTCTCTCTTTCGATTTCGATTACGGTTACGGTTTTTGTTTAAATATTTCCAGTTTCACATATCTAAAATGTAATTCTATATATTTTATTTATTAGCTTTTTTGTTTCTTATTTTTTTTTTTTTGGTTTTGCAAAAAGCGTTTGAAATAAGCCAAAACAAAATGATTTGATTTTGGTGTAGCAAAATAGTTTTAAATTTAACGCTTAGACGCAAATAACAACTAACAAAAAAGCTTGTTTTTTTATTATTATATTTTAATTGTATTTTATTAAATTTAATTGTTTATATAAAAAGCCTACACATAAATTTGACTAAGCAACCCTGTACGATGAATGTAAATGTGTAAAAAGTGAAATGTTAGTAAATAGTTTTACTTATGTATGTTTAATGCAAATATGTATGAATGTATGTATGTATACTAAATTCATGATTACGATTGATTTTTAGATACAGCAAGCAAACTAAATTTCCTCCACATGTAACTATGCTTATCTATGAGATTGAGTTCTTTGTGAGCATACATTTTTAATAAATACAAATACAAATTAATTTAAACGATTTGATAAATAATTCAATGTCAAAATCAAAAATTAAACAATGCAATTCTTTCAAAGCCTAAAAGTATGCAGTTGTTTTGTGCAACAACATTTTTAAGAGACGTTGATGCAGTTGATTTGCTGAATGGAAATTTATTTTCAATTCACTTTGATTTTTGCTAACTAAATTTCAGGGGATTAAATCCAACATTTTAAAAGGTGAAGTCAGCTAGATTTGGTTTAATTCGAATACGAATGTCTGGAAATATTTGAAATAATTCTAATATTGGTTAATAGTTTTCAGCATTCGATTAAATTTGAATTTAGTTTTTAATATCTAAAAAGGTCCACTTACCGATTTTGTCATGTCAAATTTAAGTACTAAATTTTAGTACACATTTTTAAAAGCAATTAGAATTAAATTTTTGTTGCTAACTTTAAATACCAATTTGAAGATACAATTTTTAGCACGATATTTAATTTTTGTAAATTTAAACTTGATTTCAGTTTTAGTACAAACTGAATGTGCTATGATGAACGGTGTTTTTTATCTACATATATGTAAGTAAATATGTATGCATATAAAAAATGTTGCCAGTTTCCACTCAATCCGAAATGAAAAAAATAATCTTTACCTTTTTATCAAATATTTAACACTCAAAATATAATTTTTTTGGGATTTTTTTTCAAAAATTGTTGCATACTTTTAGGCTAAAAGTTGAAATAAATTTCTGAAGTAGATATTTAAAATTAAATTTTGCACTAAATAAACAATTCTTTTACACCCAAAAAATTAAATTTCCATAAATTTTTTCTTCGCAGTTTATATTTGAAAGTTTCACTTAATTCAGTAAAAGTTCAAAATCACAAATTGACTTCGTGAATCAATTTTCCTCTAGCATAAATTTCAAAAAAAAAATAGTATAATCAAACGCCAATTAAAACTCAAAATAATGAAAAAAAAAACAAAATGGATTTTATAATAAAATGTATTTTTTATTTGATGTTTCTTTAATTGCGGTTTCGATCGATACCTATACATAGAATAAATTCAACATTTAAAGAAAAAAAAAAAAAAATCTGTGGCTTAGCATTTTCGAATGTTCTCGATTCAGAAGTTATGCACATACTTTAAATTAAATATACTTTCGAAGAAAGTGGGCGTGGTCAACAGTATTCGAAAAGAAAGTAGTTAATCGGTAGATAGATAGAAAGATAGTTAGATATTAAGTGTAAAAGTAGTATTAATTGGAATTACACAAACAATTGCATTAACACATTTTTCCAAAAGTGATTTTTAAAACTTAAACTAACAAAAAAAAGGTAAAATATATTCGAGTTTGGTTTACAAAATAAAAGAAAGAGTATCAAACGAAAAAAGTTAAAAAATGACAGGATCTATAATCGTACGTATTACGCTATGGACGTATAAAACTTGACTTTAAACATTATATTTTATTTTATTTTATTTCCTTCTTGCAAATTATTGTTATACACAAGTCACAAAGTAAAAAAAGAGTTTGTTATAAAATTAAAAAGACAAATTAAAAGTTTACAGTAAAAAATTATTGGTAAAAATCTTACAATGTACAAGTGTGTATGTGTGTGTGTGTGTGTGTTAGCTTGCCGTACATTATATATATAGTATATGTAGTTACTTTTAAATGTTTTTCTTTTCTTTTTTTATATATTTATCAACTAAATTGTTTAAAATTAAACTAATTATTTTGTAATTTGTAGCATTTTTAATATTTATACGTACTATGTATGTATGTGTGTATGTGTGTAAAGTATTTATTCTTTAACTTGTTTGTTTTTTTACACGGCAAATTACATAGTTTGATACATGTATGTATGTATGTATGTAAATTTACGCAAATATTTAGTAAATTGAAAATTTGTATTTTTCAAAAGTAAAAATTTAATGAAAGAAAGAATGAGAAAATAAACTTTTCTTCAATTTCCATACAAGAGAATATCAAACAAAGAAATCGAATAAAGAAAATTTCGTTAGCTGAACACATTTTTTTGTTTTGTTTTTGTTTTTTTCTGTTAAGCAGTTTGCCAACGTACGCGAGTTTAAAATGTTTATGTCTTCCATTGACCAATTTGATTTTACAAAATATGTGGAGAACATTTCCATTTATTTTCCATTTAAAAAGGCAAAAAAAAAGAAGAAGTTAACATTCATTAGCACAGTTAAAAGGCAAAGCAAAAACGGAAAAATTACATTGTTATAAGCGATTGTTTTGTTGCTTGTTATTTGTTATACAAAATTATTCAATACATTTTTTATACATGTGACAATTTTACATAAAGATTTGCACGCAAATTGTGTTAGGTTGCAGGTTGTTGTGGGCGTGGTTGGGCGTTAAGTATTAGGTAAAAGCGGTTCGACTTTTTCTTTAAATAGTACCCAACACTGAGATTCTAATTAAATTCATATTTCCAAGTGCTTAAAATGTAAAAAAAGTGTTTTAAGGTCGTGTTAAAAAATGTTTTCCTTTGAAAATTTCGACTTTTCGCAAGTGCTGCATACATTTAGGCGCGTTACACACGATGTTAATCTTTACGGTAAACTGTTGCCGATCGCCGACAAAACAAACAAAAGCATAAACAGGCAATAAATATTTTTTGTTTTGTTTTTTTTTGTTGTATATAATTTATAAGTATATAATTTGTTTTTAATTAACTTTAGAAAAGGCTTCATTTGTTTATTTTGTGTTTTCCTTTAGGAATTTTTTAGCAAAAAGCAAAATTAAATTCTTTAAATTTCACACACTCAAATTTGTAGTACATAAATATCAATTAGCATAAGCAATTACTTATTTATTTGGGGGGAGGGGGCGTTTTCCTTAAAACTTCTTTTTAAATTCAATTTTAAAAATGTTCGTTAGTTGCGCTTTAAATTTCTTTTTTTTTTAACTGAGTTTTGCGCGTATTTTAAAAATTCTAATTCTTAAAATTTCAAATTTCGCGCACTCTTTCAGTTTACAATCGCTTTGCTTGTTTTAGTTTTGTTCGCTTTGAACTCTGCTGCTGTTGTTGTTGTTGTGGTTATGGATGTGGGAAGGGGGGCGGGGCGAATCATTCTTAAACATAAGTGGCAACTGCCGCCGTTGCATTGGAGCTGCCTTGTGATGTTGTAGGCGCAGCTGGTGGCGCCGTTGGTGTCTGATGTGGATTGGCCGGTTGTGGACTGACGGGCGGCTGCAGCTTGCCGGGCACATATTGTCCGATAAACGAACCGTCCTCGGTGAATTGACCTGTGCGATTAAAAAGAGCAAAATAAATGATTTTAGCATGAAGTTGTCAGTTAGTTAAAATAGTTTATAAACGTTTTTTGGGGGAAGTTAGTCAAGTCCAACACCAACAAATTTTATGAGTTGATTGAGTTAGTGATATTGTATTAACATATAGTTTTAGTTGATTTAATCATGAATTGGTTAGGCATAAAGTGATTTAACAATATTAATTAATGAATTTACCACAATATAAGTTTTTTATTTTAAAAACAAAAATACATGTCGTTGACGACTTATTCTTGTTTTCTTTAAAATACTCACATAACGAGTTAAATAATTTAATGGACATGTTTTGGGAATGGTTTCGTATGAGACATCTTTTTTCATATAGAATATTGTTGAAAATAATTGGAGTTATGTCGTTAACGATTTACATAACAAACATTATTAAAAAAAAAATAGTTTTATACAAAATTGGTTTTAAAAAATCCAAAATATGGAACCACGTGTCTTTAAACAAATGTCTTCCACAGGTATAATAAAGTTTAAAAAAGTTAATTTAATACGAATATTCAAAGAACAAACAGTCGGTTTCAACAATTTTGTCTTTTCCGTTCGGTATTTTAAAAACCGAATTTTGTTTTCCCGTGTTTAAGAGTGCATAATTTCGGAATTGAAATTTGGTAGAATTTACCAAACGCCATCATTCCCTTTTTTATATATTAGTAAGGCTTAATAATACTGTGAGTGGATTAAAAGCACATAAGTATGAGTATATAATTTCGAAATCAAATTGTGCGTAGGGTTTAGAAAATAAGTAAATAATAACCTAAAACTAGTTAAATAAAGAAAAAAAGAAAAACATAATTTGTAAGACTATAAATGATTAATTGTTTAGTGTTAGAGTTTTCCAAAATAATTTAAAATACAAAATAAAAGAAAAATTAAAAGAAAAAAACCAATTCTCGATATACTTGAAAAAATAAGCGAACATGCTACAAAATACAATTCCAAAGAGAAAAATTAAATATAAATCTATAATTAAACTTGAAAATAAACACTACCTTGCGGGGGTATTTAACAAAATGAAGAATTCGAATTTAAAAGTAGATTATCAAAACGAAAAAAGTCGATGTTTGCGAATGTGAATTTCAAAATGGCATCTTCTGCCGCCGCATCATATCCGCTTCCGTTGATCGTTTTGTTGATAGATCGTAAAATAAAACTAAGTCTAGCGAATTGTTTAAACGTCTACGTTAGCTGCTGCTGGCATATAGTACGAAATACGATTTTGTTTGGTTTTTACGAATTTTTATCATTTTTTTGTTGTTTTTTTTTTCTTTTTCAATAATATTTTTTTATGGTTTTCATTTTAATACGAGGAGGTACATTTAACTTATTTACGTTGTTAAATTTACATTTTATTACAAAGAAAAAACTAAAAACGTAAAAATACATTAAAAAACTATATTTATATATAAAAAAAGACATTAAATACTACAAAAACACAAAAAAATAAACAAATTAAAAAAAAATAAAAAAATTTAATCAAAAAAAAAAATACACGCGCACACACAGCAATTTTCCTCAACTTTGATTTTTGTGTTATTTCCAGAAAATCTTTTTCGTTTGCTCATTTTTAGACTGCTCAGGTCGTCGGTCTTCTCTTTTTTCTTCTTCTCTAATTTAAAATTATTGATTCGAAAGTTTGCAATAATTGTTGTTGCTTTTATTATTGTTGTTGTTGGCAGTTTAGCGCTTTGATTCAATTGCAGTTGTTGGTTTTTATTTGTAGTAGTTGTTGTGTTGGTGATTGTTAAATCAAAGTCCCTTGCGTCCATATTGGCCAATAAATGAGCCGTCTTCGTTCAAGCCTAAATTGTTGGAGTTGGTGTGATTGTTGTTGTTGTCGTGTTTTTTTTTATTTATTTTGTGGTTGATGAATTTGTTGTGTAAAAAAGAATGTGTACGAAAATAAAATTAAAGAAACAAACAATTAATCATAAAAACAAACAATAAAAGAAAAACACAAAAATAACAAGGGTAAATAAATATGTAGTATGGTGTAAATGAATAAAGTGCAACAAAGATTAAACAATTTAACGAAACTTTAATTTTAGCCAATTAAACTCAACAAATTTAATAAAACAACAAAATAATAAACAGAACAATTACGATAAATCGAAACAGATTTTCTAATTTAAGTTTAGATTTTTTTTGTTTGCATGATTGTGAAAATGAGCTTTGATTGTTATGTTTGGCAGTGAAACAACATGACTTTTTTGATTAATTATCTTTTCAAAATTTATAAAAGCTTTATGTAAAAGCTCATTTTTAAATGTTGTATGTAAAGCTATTAAAAATTCTCATATCTTTTAAAAGCTACAACTATTTTAAAGCTCATACTTCTATCAAAAAAGCTTTTTGTAATTTGTTGTTTAAAAGAAAACACTTTTTTCCTTTAAAGTATAATTACAGCTTTTATGATTTTTATTGTTTAAAGTTTTTGTTTATACAAGTGCAATAGTTAAATGAGGAATTTAAAAAGCAATGATTTGAAAAAATATCTTAAGATTTGAAATGCATTTACTTTTGATTTTACAATAACATTCAAAAGGCATTAACAAATTTAAAGTCGACTTAAAGCTTCTCTAAAAGCCATTTTGTATAGAATGTATGTGGTTTCAAAATGTATAAAAAGCTAATAATGATAGCTTTTTTTATTCGGTGTTAAGTTTTATGTGTAGAAATAAATACTTAAACGATTTGTCAACATGAAGCTTTCAAATTCCTTAAGTTTAAAAAATGTGAAAAACTTTGGTTTAAGAACTGAAAAGCATTGACAGCTCTATTTGAACGACAAAGATTTCAATTTTCGAAATATTTTTAGCATAACTTTGGCAGTTTTACGTGTTTATGAAAAGCTTTGTTAGAAAACGCTGAAAGTACTTTTTAAACAAAGCTTTTTTCAGAAAGCAAAAACAAAACTGATTAATTAAATTAAAACAAAAGAAATTAAGAAAAAAAAATCATGCAGTGTCAAGCGCATTTGACGGCGTCTTTACCTTCGACTCAAAAATGGTTAAAACGATTTTATTTCTTAATATTTCTAACGTTTGAGGCCACTCGTTAGCACCTCATCAAGTTGCTCCAGCAACGGTGGCAACTTTTCGACGGCAACGCGACGCATGGCTGCGCTCATTTTCAACATCGCGCAACAAAACACAAAATCGAAAAATAAAAAATTTCAAATAAAATTTAAAATAAAAAAAATTCAAATAATATTTTAAAATAAAAAATTTCAAATAAAATTTATTAAAATACAAAACAAAAAAAAATTTAATTTTCAAAATAAAAATTTGACTTTCTGGCGCACATTTTAAATACCTAAAACATAAATTTGCAAAATAAATTAAAACTAAAGCGCAAACTCACCGGTATCGCCATCACCATACTCGGCCATCGAGTCGGTATCGCTTTCCACGCCGGGCTTATTAGCGGAACTGACGGATTGGCGACCAGCGCTCTTATTGTCCAAACTATAACGAAATGAAAAATAATTATTGAGATGCGTTTCTAAAAAGCAATTAAGAAAAACTTACGGCTGCGAGTATTCGTGGAAACCGCCCTCGTCCGGGTAGTCACGTCGGCCATTCGCCAATTCGCGATCGTGCACATCGTACTTGCCGCCGCGATTGCGTCGTATAATACAAATAATAATGAATAGGATGATGATGAAGGCGAGCGCCAGCATCATGCCGATGAACCAGCCGGCATTCGCAACATTCTCGTTGGGCACCTTGATGGGCCCTTCGGAGCCGTTCGTTTCGATAAGACGCGTTGCGCTCTCGGTATACTGTTGACCGTCGACGGACACGACACGGAACTCGTATTCGGCTTCGGGTTTAAGTCCGGCCACTTCCTGATAGTCTTTGTCCATTACATCGGGCATTTGTTTCCATCCGGTTTCACCCTTAATCCTGGAAAAAGAATATCAGAAATCGTGAACGAAATTAATCAAATGAATTGAAGTAATTAATCCAGACGACTTACCTGTACTTGGTGAAGAAGTGCGTGCCCGCATGACCCTCTGTGTTGGGCAACCAGTTAATGCGGTACTTAGCCAAGCCGTTGTCGCTAGGCAGCTCTTCCCAGGCAAAAGCAGGCACTAGAGGCTTCTGTGAATCTTGTGAAGCCAGTGTGCGCTTTTCAATAAAGTGTCTATTTGTGTGGACGAAAAAACAAATAAAATATAAAATATATAAACAAAAATATTTATATAAAACAATATTAAGACTCACTCTGTGCCCTCGCCCATTTTCGTGGTAGCCGTGATCGAGATTCGGTACTTTGTGTCCGGCTTAAGGCCGGCCATTTTCTGACGATTAATACGTGGATCGTTGATCTCAGCATTATATTCGCGACGTTCGCCCACATAGCTGCCCTTTACCTCCTCGTAGTAGATTTTGTAGCCGGTAAGCTTGCCGTTCGAATTCAGAGGTTTCTTCCATGTCAACAGGAACGCAGATGAACCCAGTGGATAGGCTTCGAGTGATTGTACGGGTGATGGTACGCCTTCGGGCGTATCGAAATCAATAACAGCACTGGCTGGACCATTAAAGCGTCCATTGTACGCAAGCACACGTGCAAAGTTCTTCGAATCGGGTTTGAATTGCGTGACGAGCACCTGATTTGAATCACCCTTGACGTGTATTTCACGCAGTGCTTCTTCACCTTCGCTATCGGTCCAGGTTTGGATTTTGTAGCCCTTGAAGTGGCCACGCACCGATGTGACATTGACGGGATTCCAGTTGAGTATGGCGTTTGTGGCGCTAGTCACTTGGGTCATGCTGAAATTCGTTGGCGCTTCCAGAGGACGATCTTCGCCCGAGTAACCGGTAATTTCCTCGGCGGCAACATTAGACTCACCGTATTGATTGATAGCGACCACCTTGATTAGATATTTAACAAATGTCGGCTGATCCGTAACTACAATATTGTTCTGATGCCAATCGTAAATGTCCTTATTTTCCCATGCGGCGGCGGGTATATCACGTTTCCACGATACACGATATTGGAAGTTTGGCGCGTTGTGTTCAATCTCTGGCATTGGTGTCCATGTAATCACCAGGTTAGTGGGTTCAGTACCCTGACCGACAACATGCTCTGGATTCTTGAAGGGTACAGACGGTTGCGTTGTACACGAATCACTGTGGCCTGATGGCGGCGAGGGTCCAATCTTATTGTAGGCAATTACACGGAACGTGTAGTTGGCCCATGGCGACATGTCGATGACAAAGGAAAAGTCCGTAGATGGTACCTTCTCGTAGGCAATATCCCATGAGGCAGGAGTAAACGAGGTATTAAATTGAATGGTGTAATGAAGAATTGGCGAGCGATTGTCGCCTTGTGGTTCCCAGCTAATCTCGGCCTTATCGGCCTTGCATGCGATACTCTTCAGATGTGGTGCATTTGGAACGTCCTGCACAATCAAATTCGCCTTGGCGGAAGCCTCATCAAGTTGGGTACGCGCAACGCATGTATACTCGCCCGAGTCCAATTCAATAGTCTTGGCAATTGTCAGCGAATTGTCGTTAGTCTTGACAAAGCGTGCCTCAGACTCAAAGTCAATGGCCTGTCCATCTTTCCACCACTCAATTTCGAGGTCGAGTGTGTCGTCATGCGCTTCGTTGCAACGGAATGTCGCCGACTGGCCTGCGGCAACTTCGTAGTTTTGTGGTTCCTGTGTAATGCGTGTGTGTTCCTTGACGATCAGCGAACCATTTGCAGTTTTGCTGCCAAATTTGTTCTCCGCATAGCAAGTGTAATCGCCAGCATCGCCAAAGCCGACCTGTTGAATTTCCAAATCTCCATTGGCCAATACCGTAAAACGTCCACCGGTCAATTCCAAACCATTGTGTATCCATTTGACCAATGGCTTTGGTGCGCCGAAGACGCGGCAACGCATCGTTACATTTTTGCCGTCAACAGTGGCCTCTTTGCGTGGTGCTTCTTGGATCTCTGGCGGCAGGGCCAACACATTCAAATAGACATCCTTGTAGACATAACCCAGCGAATTGGTGGCGTTACAACCGTAATTGCCTGTATCGGATTTTACCAAATCGCGTAAAATGATGCGACTGTTTTCAACGATGCGACGTGGATTTGAGGGCGCCTGCGAAATCGGTTTGCCATTGTGGATCCATTGAATGGTTGGCTCGGGATTACCGAGTGCCTCACAACGGAACTCAACAGTTTCATCTTCGGCAGCATTTTTAATCTCGGGCTCGACGGTGAAGTAGGGAGTCGCTAAAATTTGTAGGTTGATCGAATAGGATTGTGCATTACCGACACCGTTCGAAGTGTCGCAAGTGTAGGAACCAGCATCGTCAAAGTTTGCATGTCGTATGACCAGCGATTTGCCGTAGTGACCCTGTGTTATTCGATCGCTCCATTGTATGCTTTGGCCGTCTTTTTTCCAGACCGTTTGCGGTAGCGGCGTACCACCATAAATACAATACATTTCGAGTCGTTTACCACGATGCGCTACTTCGTTCTTACGAGTGACATATTGACGCTTAGGCGGATGCTTGTTTTGTGATGCCGAAATTCCAGTTTGTTTGACATCGAGCAACACTCGATTACCGATTTTGTACTCATTACGGAAGACTGAAGTCGCCGAACAGGCATAATAGAAATCATCGGACGCATCTTCACGTGTCACGTTCGTAAACCAGAGTGTACCCTCGGGGTCGAGTGTCATGCGTGAGTTATTGATCGATTTGATGGTTCCTTCGACGGATTGCTGTATCAGCCAGTTGACGGTCGGCTTGGGCCAGCCATCGGGTGCCTCGCATTGTAGCGAGAAGGGTTCACCTTCGTTGGCTTCTACTGTTTTGGACGCATCATCCTTGAATGAGTTCAACTCAGCCTTGCGTACGAAGACGGAATTCGAGGTTGCAATACCGAATTCATTCTCAGCGAAACATTGATATTGGCCGAGATCCTCATCCTTGGGCGATGTAATGACGAGCGTACCGCGGCCTGGTTGCTGCAGCATGCGGTTATCGTAGGCCTGCCAATCGAACTTTTTGCCGTTCTTCACCCATCGGTAACTATAGAGAAGAAAGATAAAAAAAGTAAGATTTTTGAATTAGTAAGCTTCATAATAAATAAATACGGTGAATTTAAATTCTATTAATTTGAATCCTTTTCATTCTCGAAAAAATGGTTTAACAGGACCTTTTAATGTAATGTAATTAAATTCAATTTTATTTAAATTCAAAAATAATCGTACAAGCGATTAAACCTAAACAATCCAAAAGAAAAACTTTTCCATATCAAAGAGCTGCCGCCATAAAAGTTTCGATTTTGATTTTCCAAGTGTTTAATTGTAACCTTTGACTGCATGCGTCGGCATAACTTTGGCATTTCATTATGCCGACATTAAAACGTGGGTAACTCAAACGAAATGTAAACAGAAAACCTGGTATAATTGTAACTGATTGTTCATTGTCCATTCATGCCTCGTTCGTGCTCTCCTCGGCTCTTTGAAATAAAACATCGAATGGGGTTTTGACGTTACATGCTAATTCCATTCCGCACAAGGTTAGGTTGGGGATGTGGACTATTGAATTTGATTTTCAGTTTGATGTGGGTTTATATTGGAAAGTGTGTACATAAGTGCGTAAGGGTTTCGTTTGTTTGTTTGTTTGTTTGTTTTACAAGTGCCCAGTAGACTTTAGAATTCGTAACCTGCTGAGTTGGTTGTGTTTTAATTTATGCGTATTTGATTTTGGCTTTGAGTCTCACACTTGGGTTATTTTATACAGTGTTAGTTTAATTCGGAAGTAACTGAAATGACAAAAGGTAAAAACTTTCCTTTGTTGGTTCATTACACAAAGTTACGTGAGAAAAGGAATAGGAAGTCCTATACCAATGATTCTGCTACAAGCAGTTCTCTTAATTTAAGCAGCGTCTAATTTAAAGGTTCATTAACCTAAAAAGTTTGACATTATACAGAGACGACTTGCATAACTCTTACAACACTTTAAAACAATTTAGTCGACGGTTGACCTTTTTGTGACTCCATATACAATCGAATACGAGCAAGTTTGTGTTTACAGACAGCAATTGAAATACTTTCCCGTGGCCGTATTTCTTATACATATACTCGTACATATCATTTGTCTGACAACTAAGTGCACAGACATAGTTCCAGGCCAATTTAGCAACGGAATAAATATTTGAAATTCCCTCGCCATTTGGAACAATTTAGCAATGGACAACGAAGACAGTCATCAGAAAGATGCTGAGACTTGTACCTACGCTAAAGACAACTTAATTAATTATTCAAGTTCTGTGCTCGAAGTTTTAAGTTAGCAATTGTACAAGATGATTATGATGATGATGACGATTACTATGACGATGTGCTTTTTTGTCTCAAATGTAATTGCTCTGAAGTTAAAGAAAAACAAACAAAAAAAGAACTGCCATAATTCTTACGATTATGCAAAAAATAATTTTGTACTACTCAAGCAGGAAATGTGGTTCTTAACGATGTGGCAAAGTGCTGGACAGAAAGTTGTTTGTACTCATTTAAATTAATTAAGGAAATGATTCAAAGAGATGATGGACTTGTGCACAAATCATCATAAAGGAATTACACAAGTAATTTGCAAAAATGTTAGCCAATCTCAATTAAATGTGACAGACACTTTGAAACATTTGATTTTAATAAGAAGCGGTTCAAAGTGGTTCAAAAAGCGATTTAAATATATTCCACAATAAAGCTGTTCCTTTTGGACATCGCTGACTTAATACGGAATTAAAAAAAAAAAATGTCCACTAATTAATTCATATTTTTACGCATATTAAAAAAAAAACAAATTAATGACAAAATAAAAAACTTTAAACAAGCAGTACCAAACATGACGCCATGCAGTCCAGCTCAATGTCTGTCTCCGTTCTTGTTTACATTTAATCCTTTTATGAAACAACACTCCAGAAATATGTTCATAATTTTGTACCTAACCAGAGCACGTACACACAAGCGACAACACGGACTCAACAGTTTCCAACTTTCCTAAGGAATGGGAGGAATATTTGCATTTAATAACAATTTCTCACACCATGACGACATTATTTTTTTCGTAAAAACAAGCAAACAAAGTGGTTTCCCCTCCTCACTTAACTTCAGTCGGTAAGAGGAAAACAATATGGCGTCGTCGAATCAGCTGTTGGCGGGCAAAACTCTAACGGAATGCATGAGGAAATATAGACAGACCATACATACATACCTTAAGTGTAGACAGAAAAAACAACAGAGACTACAAGAAGCTCCCTCAGAATTCGTAATGTTAAGATATGCCCCACTGGGGAATGAGGTATGTAGGTGCGCTGGTTGAGTGCTGCCAACCTTATGTAATCAAACATTTGCTCAGGATCGTCGGAATATTAAATCGACATTATGAGGAACGTGAGGCTTAGAAGATGCGAAGTATGAGTATAAAAATAGCAAACGAAAGTGATTCTGTTTATAAATACAAGAGTTATTCTAATATTTAAGAACGTATCTTATCTGCTCATCCACTTGGAATTCAATCAGAATTAATTGAAATATTCACTTCAAATAATAATACTAAAGATTTAAATTTAAAAAATTCGGCTTTAAGGTAATTAAAGAGCTTTTGATCCATTACCAGGTTGAAACAAAAGACACCATCGGGTATCATGTTTCAAAGTGTTTTTCGCTGACGGACGACGTTGACCGCAAATCAGTATTTCGCCAGTCACAATCATCAGACTTGGATGTCATAAAATATTAAAAAAACAAAAACGTTCCGTTTCGTTCTCTTTGTCTGCCCAAAGAAACCAAAAGTGCAACAACGCCGGTGGTTACAAAATCACAAATTCAAAATAGAGAATGGTGCGTTGGGCACTCTACTACTCGGTCGTCGTCGTCGCCTGCTTATTTCCATTCCAAAAACAAAAGCGTCATAAATAATTTAGCAAGTAGAACAATGGCAACAGCGACGACGACGTTGCCTGAACTAGACGCTATGACGAAATTTCGAAAACACAATTTGACACGCGACACGTGTTTCCCCCTTTTAAGGCGTGAGCGAACGAGCGAGCGAGCAAGCAGAGCACCACAACGGAACGGCACAGAACAGAACAAGCAACACTGCTCGCCGCTGGCCGAGACTGTTTTTTTAGATTAACTCGAGCGGCGGACGCCATGTTGATGTATTTACGAGTACTCGCACTCACACTCAAGATGAACAAAGCATTACAAACAAAAAAAACGCTGGCTTCATGGTTCACGGATTAAATGACGCACCGTTTGGACTGAGCAAGCGACGGACGAGACTTTGGCTTAAATAATGTTGCAAATGAATTGTTCCCATTCGGGGCGGGCAATACAAGTAGGGTGGGGGGAGTAAATTCCTAACCACATGCACACACTTTTCGATTTTTTTGTTTTGTTTTAATGTTTCGAATAACAAAAGTGAGTGATAATGGAGGGCAGATAACTGAGTCGAGAAGAGTAAATTAAGTTTTAGTTTTATTTTCGATTTGACGTTTTAGGGCTGCCAGGTTTTTTTTTTACAATAATATTAAATAGAGGGCGTAATTTGTTGTTTTTTCGAGTAGAAATATAAAATGCTAAAGTGTCGGTATAATAACTCTTCCTTTTTTTTGCATTTTGACACGTTGATAAGGGCGTCACGTGACCGAACGTTGGTCGCAGCCGCCATACTTCGTCAAACTGCAGCCAACAACATTTTCGATTTGAAAGAAAAGTCAGCAATAATATTTTGACTTGCGAAACACTTGCAGGATTTGTAGACTTTTATATTTCAAGCGTACTTTGGATAATTTAAAAAAGGAATTTCGTGATGCTTGACTCTTTTGTAGTCTTGATTGACGCGCTTAAGAAATTGGCTTAATTTGATGGTTAAAATCAGAAACGTGTCTTTTTTTCATGAACAATATGTCTTTAGATATATAGCAACTTTCTAAGTGACGAAAATTTTAAAATAAAAGCAGTATTCATGTAAACTCGTAACTATCGTATTTTTGTATACTAAAACATTTGAAAAAAAAAAAAATAAAAACAGCTGATTTACGAGGTATATGCTTGTAAGATAAACGTGTTATAAGAGGCAAAAACGAGCTGAAAGGAGTACTAATAATGTTAAAACAAAGTGGTCAACTGTTTAAACTGATTAAAACGAATTATTAAATCCAAAAACTCGTCTAAAACAACTCAAAAAAAAAACATACGAGCAGCCGGAACTACCAAATATAAAAGTAAATGAAATGAATAGGACTTGCGTTTAAACTTTAAAAAATGTCTAAGAATATAAATCGGAAAATAATAAAATCATACGAACAGAAACAGAGCAGCACCCGCCCATTTGTGCCGAAAGTTCACAAGACACAAGGAACTTTATATCTGGGGGTCATGACATCATGGCAGTGGAAGCACAATTACCATTTTTATGAGGGCTATGCGCCACTTTGAACTAGCGTCGAAAGGAAACATGAAATGCATTTCATTTTGGCGGCTAAATGTGTGCAGAGAAAACTTTTCCGGGAGAAGAGTCTGGCTAAGGATTAGGGTGCAGTGTAGTAAACAGGCACTTAAAGTTTATGCTAGACGAATTTTATGGGTGTGTGGGCGGGAAAGAAGGAAATAAGGAAAACAACAAACAAAAAGTGTTGCCTGCAGTTATTAAGTTTAAGCCGGATTCATTCCATTTTTATAGGTTTTCCGGTATAGTAAATCACTGGACATGTTTTTGTGTGGTCTTAATGAGAAATAAATAAATTTAAGCAAAACTTCAAATGCACGAGGCAGGAACTATAACAAAAAGTAAATGTTTTCCTATATCCTAGTAGGGAAACTGAAGTTCCATTGACTTCTAACCCTGTCGTAGCACAAAGCACAAACTATGATGACTCATTTTTGTTTTGACTTTTAAACAAAGTGGCCGGCAGCCTTTAATGGCAATAAGCTGGCATTTATTGTGAATGCTACTGTTGCTGTTGTAGTCGTTTTTGTAATGATTGTTGTTTTTGTTAAACGTACGGTGTTTGTATGCCGCAGCATATTGTCAAAGTTTTTCTCTAAACATAAACGAGAGCAAAAACAAACAAAAAATGTTTCAAATTTCAGTGACATTTTGCCATATTTACTACTGCTGTTGCCTGCTGCTGCTGTCGCCGACGACGACGACAACAACACAAGTCGCTCCCTTTTTTTGCCGTCTAAGCCAACCGACAAAAAACAACAAAACAAAAGGATTTTTTTTTTGTTTGTTAGAAGTTATTTTTTCTTTAAAGAGTACTTAAGACAAACAAACTCTGCGACGGATGGCGGGGAGCTGTAAAAGCAAGCGATCAAACTTATGACAACAAAAGACGTACGTGGTTGCAGTGTTTCCTCTAATGGCGAATCAAAACTATAACAAAGGGCGCAAAAGCTCGAAAGTTCAGCAGCAAAATGTTCCCGGTAATGTTGAAGGCATTGCTGACATGTCCATTGAACAGTAACGACAATTTAATGAATTTAAGCTTACTTCGAATGCATTTTGGAAAAATGAGTTTAATATGAGCTTTTTACAAAATTTTTCACGGCAAGTTGTTACTCTCATAAGATTTACCAAAAGCATTCCGAGCGGACTACAGTCGCAAATCTTTTCTGTTGAAAAATAACTTCTTGTCATTAAAAATCGAACCTGGAACATTCCGCGTCGAGGATCGCACTACGCTACCACATATCTGTCTATATAGAAAAAAAATGTTTTCGAAACTCATTTGTACGTCTCTTAGCTTTTACTACCCATTTTTTTTTATTTTATAAAAATATAAATAAAATCTATTGTTTTTCTTTTAAAAATGTATAATCAATCAAAGGATTAAATAATTTTAAATTTTTTCATGTTATAAAGAATTAACATTCCTACTGGGAACATGGAAACAGTGATATGTCTGATTTCCAGAATTCTTCAGGCATGTGTGTCTATGCCGGAAGTGGTTGTTGGCAGACATTTTTCCTTTTTCTGTCTAAAACAGGAGATGGAGTGGATGTGTATAGAAAAAACAAGAAGAAGCAGAAGAAGAGAATAAAAAAACCGTAATGACGATAAAAAGCTTTTATCGAATTTGAATTTATTTACATAAGAGAATAAGTGATGAAGTCTGAAGAGTTGGAGTCATCATCATAACGCGTTGCGGAGTTGAGTTACAAACAAAAGAAGGTCAACAAAAGTGTGATCAAGTCTGCAGACGGAGCCACATCAGGGTTGCAAACACGTTTTAATACGAATTTAAAATAATGTGAGAGTGGACCTGAGTTGACGTTTAACTTAATATTGTCTTCTGGGAGGACACTTCTTATGTCATTTAGAAAAATCCAAAATAATAAACCAAATATATAAAGAAATTCAATAAATAAAAAAGACAGACAGGCAGACAAACTCAATTGATTGAATGTCAACTCGAAGGCGACTGCTTCCATCCGTCACAACAAACTCACATGTCATTTGTTTGTCTACTCGAACTCTGGGCAACTCAGCCACGTTGCCTTCATTTTATGCTTCGTCAATTTTATTCCGGACTAAAGAAAAGATTTGCAATTTTCTTCGTTTTTGTATGTTGAGCAAATGGTGCAATGCACCTTTTTGTTTTTGTTTTTTCTTTTTGCAAAAGTGATTTTCCGTAATTTCGTACGAATTTATTTTTATTTTATGCGACAAGCTTGGCAAGTTTTTGCAGTTTTTGGCAGCAAACGTTGCATGACATTGTTGCCACTTTTTGATATTTTTTATTTTTGTTAAGCAAATGTTTTTTTTTACTGCCAGCCATGAATGATGGCAGAGTAGAAAACTGTTTCGTGTCATTTGATCGTTAAAAACATGATTAAAAGGTGAATAGGCACAAATACTTTTGGGCGTTTCCAAAATGAATTGAAACTAAAGTTTTGCATTGTCGTTGCCGACTACACTACCAAAAAATGAAAAAACGAAAAAAGCCAAGGAGGAAGTTCTAAATGAAGGCTAAATTAAAGCGAACGAAATGTAAGTCAATGGCCTTTTGTAGGTTTGTGGGTGTTTCGTTATGTAAAAAGGCGCATGATTTATGAGCGGCATTTGTTTGCCGCTTGAACGAGGACAACATTTTTATTAATTAAGGAAGTTCCGTCGTCCTTAGCACAGCACAAAAAAAATTAAATGAATAGCTTGTGTGTGTGTGTGACATGGTAAATTAAATCAAATGTCCAACGATTTAATATACATTTGGTAGAAAAATTATAATTGTTTTTGCATATTTTTAGAATGTTTGCATGTATAAATGCATATTTTGCAGTTTGGTGACACATTTTTTCGAGTTTAAGTGCATGAATTTCCTTACCCTAATCAATAATTATGTGACATGTTAATTATAAAATTGTATAACTAACATAACAATTTTAAGTAGTTTAAATGGTGAACGAAACGTATTGTTTTATTTATTGCAACTATTTGAAATACCTCAATTTGTCACACCCTCGACAGTTTCTCCAATGACATCCAAATTAAACTTGAATAATTCTAATCGAATAAATTTATCCCGACGTTGATTCTCCTCACTACAATTGAAATTGAATTAAGATTTACATTTCTAATGATTTTATTAATCCGTGGCTTAATTCAATTATGCCCTTTGCCGCGGCGGCTTGCGGCGATTGCGATGACGTTTGTTGCTGCTGGCACTTGTGCGCTCAATTAATTAAACAATCCATGGCAAATTTCATTTGTGGACAAGCAGAGCGGGCAAAATATCACCAATTCGAAAGTCAATGCTCAATGCAGGCAGTCAATCAGTCATTTAGAAATTATGCTGGCACTCGGTCGGTTGGTCGGTCGGTTGCACGCCCGCCTAATTTCCCGACACAGTTCAACACGCAATTACAAAGCCTAGTGGTGACTCCAGCTCGAGCTGAGCACTGGGATAGATGGTCTGACTGACTGACTGTCGAAGTACAACTACCATGAAATAGTTGCATAATTCGTTTGACTCAAAGTTCGAATATAAACTTGGGAACTTTTCTATATCCCAAATGCATTTGGAACAGTTCAGTTTGGTTGGCTTACAATTTCGTTTGCGTTTAATGAAGTGTGGATAGCTTAATTGGACTCTCATTAAAAAGTTGAGAGATGATTTCCCAAGATTATTTTGTTGATTTTTTTATGTGCATTGCATCAGCTGCAGCCAGAACCAAAAAGTTTATCGACTATTTTATTGGAATTCATAATTATAATAAAAAATTACGAAATTCAGTTTTAACAAAGGCGAGTGGAATTGTAGTTTGCAATTATAATGAAAATTCTCAATTTTTTTTTATATAGGGGTTGATATATAAAATATTAGGTGGTAGTTCTTCTGAAGTTCTCACATGAAACAACAATTTTTGGAAATAGCGTATCAACGTTTTCTTTTGTTCCTATTCAAATAAATTTTTTCCGTCCCTCAACTTTTTTATTCCAGTTCTATCCTATGGATTGTTTTGGTTCTATGCCAGCCTTCCCTTAACTCAAAATACTCTTTTTTTATTATAATAATCCAATCAGAAAGGATCTCAAATTTTTTTAAATTATACTTTGCACAAAAAATTTTAATTCTCAAAAGGATTGTGCCTTGGATAGGTTTTGTAACTACTGTGGACACTGTTTAAGTCAAAAGGAATTAATATTTTCTTTTGAACCAAAGCGTCAGTTTCAAACGTAAAATTATGTTAAGTAGTTTAACAAACTTTCGATGAACTCATGTGTAGCTTTGCACCTCACCACAACCGGAAGTAAATAGTTTTCAGTTACTGCTTAGCTTATGAGCCGAGTATGACGTGATCCGCTTTTGCAGCACATGCAATCAACCAAGAACCAAACCAACGCCACCTAAGACCAACCTAAATATTTAGACGAGAACTTTGCACCAGAGGTTCTTCACCTTTTCAAACTGAAAACTGCCATCACATTTAGCGTTCATTGTGGTCGACAAGCGACAGCGGCAAATAATTTTCCGCTTGCGTGTTACTGATGAGCCCAGGAGATTTTGCGATTGTAAACCTGGGCGTAAATTTAAAAAAAAAAAAACAACAAAAAAACAGCAGAAGAAACACTTTCAGGCGACTTCATCGCTTTGCATATCCTAGACACAAAACCGTCAGCAGGGAATTTTCGCAAAAACCCTGTTGCCAAGGGGGAGGGGGAAAAGGGAGTGTGTTTGTAAAGCGGGTGTTGTAGGGTTAAAGGAAATGGATGGAGGTATTTTCAACTAATGCAACATGGTGATAATGACGATGACGACGCCGCCACCGACGCACCACAAATGACTTTTAGTGTGAAATTTGTGGCCCACTTCTGGCAAAACCACAAATGCAAATATGCGAGTGTATGTGTGTGTTTTAATGTGTTTGAAATACACTCGAAAACATTTTGCTGCATTTAAAGCTGTGTACTTCGAAAAACATAAGTTAATGTTAAATTTACTACATCACTAATATTAAATTGATTGCTTTTAATTTATCGCTCATCAATTTTAAACAACCTATTTCATAATGTTTTTTCTTGGGTGTACACTCGTACACATATGTACATATGTGTATGCGAGGCGGCGTGTGTATTTGTGTAGTGGTGCGGTGCGGTGCGGCGGCGCCCCTTTTCCTAATGGCATTTAATGCTGGAATTGAAATTAGAATTTCCATTTACACATTTTTACGACGTTGGAATTTGGTGTCGCTCGTTCGCTGTCGTCGGTCGTTGTCCTTTCTTTCACATGTGACATTTTAGGACACGCAAATTCTTTTTGTTTTTACTTTTGTTTCTGTAACCCTCATTTTGCGTGGTTTAAGCTGGATGGATTTCCAGGATTTCTTACATACTTTTCGGTAGCTCATAACATGCAAATGTGTTTATAATTTTATTGCCAGCAATGGAGATTACATCCACTGAGTGATTCATACGAGTGAGTCCGTGTGTAGTCATTATTTTAATGCTTCAAAAATTGTTTTTTTTTTACATTTTATGACATAATTTTCTATTAGGCTAAATTGAGTGATAAATGTTACACGCTTGCCAACGAGAGTCATACTCAGGAACGTGTTATTTGGAGAATTGTTTTTATTGCTTGCATATAAAATTACACTTTTATTTAATTAAAAAAAAAACATAATTTAAAATGATTTCAAATTTATGAATTTTTGTATCAAATTCTCCACTAGAGTTCAAAAATCAAAGATACAGATTTTATATAATTTTTTGGAAAGGATCAAGATTTAACTTGGCAGCCCATTAAAAAGACAAGGGAGAAATATTTTGAAAAAATTAAAATCTTGTTTTTCAATACCGAAGTCACACATTCAGTTGAAAAATAAACTTTATAACGTCAACAATATTTATTTTTTTAATATTGTTTTAAGGTACTATAAATTTTTGCGCCAGTGTGAGGGAACCTTAAATGTACTTTTAAATAATCGCCGTTTTAGCTCTTAACCCTTTTTAATGCGTAATAATCATTTTAATTTTTATCGCAAGTAAAGCCAAAAAAGGAACCGTAAAGAGCGACGATTAAAATACAAAACAAAACTCCAATGCCAGAAATCACGCACGCACAAATTTCGTGCCACCTGCTATAAGCCAACTTTTATTTTTTTTGTTCAGTCTCAATCCTATGAATTTCTAATTTCCGCAGGCAATTTACGAAACGAAAAAAAAACTTTTCTTTTTCATCACGATTTTTGTTGTTTCTTGTTGTTGTTTTCCTCTTTTTGTATTAACGTATTCGGTATTTGGGGCTGTTGTCAGAGTGTTTGTGTCATGTGCCTTAATTGCCTTGAAAACGGAAGTGGAGTGGAGCGCGTACAATTTCCACGTTTTATTTAACGATATCAGATATTTACAACGGATAGTACTGATGGATACCAAGCAAACAAACCAACAAACAAACATAGTTCGAGAGTACATATGCAGCTAGAATTATGAATGGCTTTGGCCGTTATTTGAGCCAAGGTTTTTTGGGGTCGTCGTCGTCATCGTCAGAGTTGCTGTCAACACGGCTAGAATTAGGTACTTACCTAAAAGAAGAAAAAGAAAGAGAAGAAAAAAAATCGATTAATATTACTGACAATTCTATTAAAGTTTACTTTAACAATTTAACACTAAGCAAAAAATTAAAATAATGTAAAAATACGATAATATTAATTATTATATAAAAATATATTTTCTAATTTTATTTAAGTTCTCGAATTAAAAAATAATTTTACATTAAGAGCACGTAAATAAAACACTGAATGTTGTTAAATTTACAAGTGGTCCTTAAAACTTGGCGTCAAACTGCTTTAAATTACTCCTTAAAATATTTATAAAAATTATGAACAGCTTTAGGTGACTTTTTTATTTTTTGAAGTGTACTTAAAATACAAAAGGGGATGTTTTAAGCGAAAAATGAAGACTGACGCAACAGTTATGGAAGACGGTAAAAATAATTACAGTTACGTTAATTAATTCGCACATAATCAGAGTAAAGTCTGCTGGAGACAGTGATTTATTGCTCTATAAAGGACTAATGGAACATTTTAAGCAAACTTCAAGAGGCTAGAAATACATACATATTGCACATACATACATACACACATACAAAAAAGAAACGTTGATGCATCCACGTGATATTACGCGAGAATAAAAAGCTCTAAGGGAATCCATCGTGCATATAAAACCTAATTCCATGTCATAAATTATAAATGCACAATATTCAAAGGATCTACTCCTTTTTCTTTTTTCTTACTCGGCTTTACTACTATACTCCGGTTTTGTTAATAAAACACTGGAAAATAAGTAGTAAAAGTTGAAATTCGCGACGCAGGCGGACAGGCAAGAGTAAGTATGAAATAAAACCAACGGCAAACAAACACGCAGAGGATAAAACGCAAGGATAAACAAGAAACAAACAAACAAAGGATAAAGAAAAAGAACTTTAATTGAAAAAAAGAAACAAATAAAAAAAAGTAAAGAGTAACTGTAAAAAGGAGTACCAGGTGAAGATTATGCACGTTGGACAGAAATGGTAGTAAAAATATGGTAGTACATACACATGCAAACCGCTGGGTGTGTCTTAGTCATAATAAAGTCATTTAATAAAATGCTGAACTTTAAGTAAAATTGTCATATCTGAAAAATAAGCTATGAAGAGAAGCGCTCTGAAAGAAATCCTCCCGATGCAAGCATTGTCGCATATAATAAACGGAGAACACCGAAAAGTAGAAAAATAATTTTTCAGCACAAAAGTATGCAAGGAAAAAATATAATTTTATCTTTTCTACGAAAGTAGCCATGGAGTACACTTCCATAATTTGCACACGGTTCACTCTATTAATTCAGGAGCTTTCAATTAAAATTAAATGCGCCCACAAATTAAATCACCCCTACTCTACGCTTTCTTGTGATAAACTGCTTTTGGGAAATTAAAAATGATTGCCAAATCACTACCAATGACTAAATCGTACTTTATAGTTTTCGAAACTGCATAGAAAAGTCATTAATTTCAATTTGTGGCATAATAGACGCTGTCGTCGCTATCGCCGCCATGGCAAGTATTGAAATGTCAGGGTGAAATTATATCGACTAAGGTAAATGCTGACTCAGTAGAGAAATAATGTTGCAAGCGATTTTGGGTACATATTACTATACAATCGTAGTCAGTGGCAGACTGGCAGAGCATATCCTGCCTGACTTCCCGGCTGACTGGCCTTTTGAGCTTTTTGAACCCGGTACGAAACAATGCAACTCTGCGTTATACAAAATCCGCAAAAGCTCAACGAGCACAGCCGATTACGACTCGAGTCAAGTGGCTTGAAGAACAACAACAGCAACAACAATACAAACAACAAAAGTGGGTAGGTGTATGATTGCAAAGGTGAGTAGGAGGTCAGGTAAGGCCAAGCGAAAGAAAAAAAAACAAAAGAAAATGTGGGCGGCTGCAGTTAGTCCTCAGCAATGAGTCATCGCCGACGCTACGACGTGCTGCAGGAGGAATACAAACAAAAACGTAACGCGAATGAATGCGAAATTATGCGGGACGGATTAAGGTGAAAAGCCTTAATGAATGTTGGATGACGGAGCGAAAGCAAACTAAAAAGAAGATATGCAAAATAAGGAGTAAAGAAGAAGTTAAAACAGGAATAAAAAGAAAGAAGTAAACAAAAATTAAAATAAAAAAGAAATATAAAAAATGGAATCAAAGTGTAAAAGAGAAAAAATGAATAAGAAGAAAATTAAAAAAGAAAATAAAATTGTTGAAAAACCTCGAAGGAGGAGATTAAAAACACTGAAAGACAAGATGTGTGAATGTGTGTCGCTTCGCATACACGTAAACGCAACCGATGCATGGCAACAAGGACGAAATCCGTAAGTAGCAGTAGAAGAAAGAATAACCCAGGATAACAAGCGTTAATGGCGAAAATATGAGAAAAGTGAAGTTTCATATTGTGGCTGAGATTTATCTACGCGTTTTAATGGAGTTGAGTTGTTTTTCTTGTTTTTTTTTTGTTCAGTTCCTCCTGCACGTTTGTTGGTTTGCTTTATAAAATACGGCGCCAGCAGCGAAATTTCAAGGGTTGCGGATTTTAAATTCCAGCAGCAGACATCAATTGGGAGCATGTTGTGCTGCAGCAGCGAGTTACGAGGAATTCTCGCAGAAAGCTATAAAGCACAGCGTTGAGGCTATGGACATACTCGTACAGACGGACGGGCAGCATAGGAATTTGGCAAGCGGTGTACGAGATGAGTTTAGCAAAACATTTGTTCGACAACATGTTCTGTCGAATTGGCTTTGCTCTGTGCGTGTGTGTGTGTGTGTTTGTATGTATATAAATGAATGCTTTAATGTGTCTATGCATATGCGGATGTGTTTGCTTTTGTGTGTGTACATTAAAAAGGAAATCGATAAAATCTGTTGGCAGGCAGCATAAAAGGAATAAATGCCGCTTGATGGCGCTTTTATGATTTTGAATATAAAAAGGTGTAAGTATGTACTTATGTATGTATATATTATTTAACCGACGTTTAAATAATTTAAATTTTAAGGTTTTATAATGTTAGACGAAAGTTTTAAAACAAATCCTTTGACAATCAGAATATTATTACAACAATTTTAAATTGCATAAATTGACTTCTAAAATTTTGTACGTATATTAAACTTTTAAACTATTAAATATAACATTTTAATTATTAAAACTTGTGCGGTGCACAAAAAGTTCTCCAATTCGAACAGCTTAAAAAGGTATTACGCATGTATTATGGAACTCAACAAAGAGCACACAAATCCGACAGTGTCCAAAAAAAAACACACCTTTATAGTGTTATTAAAAAGTAAAGTGCAACAATTAGTTTGTGAACTTGGGAGAGGGTTGAAAACTTTTGACATTCATTGAGATAATTGAGATAAAAAGTTATTTTGACAATGAAAAGGCAAAGCTGGAAATTAGTTAATAACATTATTTCACTTTAGTTTCAGGATTTTGAATACTGTAAAAACTTTACGAGTTATCACTAGGAAAATGAATTTTAGACGCGAAAATATTGAAAATATGAAATCCTAAAATATGGCATTAAAACTTGCGAAATATGCACTTAAAAACTTTTTTATTTTAAAATAATTTACTAACAAAACAGATGGAAATCTTATATAATTTTATAATGCAAAATAAATTTCTAGAAAATCATCAAAAATTTTAAAAAAGTCAAGTCTAAATCAAATATTTTCCAAAAATATGTCAAAAATGCATTTATTGAAATATATGTAAAAATATGCACTAACGATTGAATGTCATTTTTATAGGAGATTCTTGATATCGTAGATTTTGTGGAACAGTTAATGAATTTTGTTTAACGCTTAAACAACCAAAATTATGTTTTAACGGTTCACAAAAATATGAGATTATTGCAAAATTGTAAATAACAATATTTAGCAAAAGAAATTCTGTATTCTAGCTTTAATTAGCTTTAGCCTGCTTTCTATTCGAATAGCAGAACAACACTTCGGACAAAAAAAAGAATAAGGCCACAAAAGAGGTTAATTGCAACGCGTGAACACAACAAAAACAAAAACAAACAAAAAAGAAAATCACAGAAAAATGACAAAAAGCAATGAAGGACGGACGATTCGGGAACATAGAAAAGACATGAACGACTGAAAACACTCGAAGAGGCGTCAAATTGCACAAGAGCAGTGAATGACTCCGAAAGACTCTGGCGACAAGAAAACGAAAAATCAAAAGAAAAAAGAAAATTTAATATAAGACTTAAATCGCGGCGGCGGCGGTGTCGGCGATGGCGGCACAGGCTCGGTTAAGCTTTAAAGAAACAGATAAGTACATACAGGCCAAAAACAGCGAACCGTTAAGTTATTATGGCGGTATTTTGAATTTAAATTGCGCAGAGACAGGCACACAGGTGTGCAGACACTCAGACGGCAGACGGACAAATATACATTTAAACAGGTAAAGGTAAGTTAAGGTAAGGTACCTTACAGTGACTGTATCAAAGCAAGAAGCAAAAACACCTTTACAAAAATAGTAACGTACGTTACGACGTCGTGCTACATAAAACAGGAACGTGAGTAACGTTCTCAAATAACAAAACCAACAACAACAAAGTAGATATATGTAACAGTGCAATAAGGCGGTCATTCTGACAGTTGAACGTTGTGGTAGAAAAAAAAATAAACTGACAACTTAAGCCAAAGAAAACCAATTTAAGGGTGTCTAAAAAATACGAGCTCACGTGCAAATATCAATTTGAAAAATGCATATTTTGACGAAAAAACAACAAATAAACAAACGAACAAAAAAAAACCAATGACAGGTGCTTTGGCACTTGCATAAAAGTGGGTTATGTGACACTATTAAACAACGACGCATTTCCGGTTTACTTATATACGTTCTAAAAAAATAAAAATCGTTCAGAAAGTCACAGTGCGTCAAATATTGATTGATATGAAATATCGATTTGTTTCGTTTATGATGGAAACATGTCAAAAATAAACAAGAAACCAAAAATGCGTCATCGCAGCCGGCTGACGACTTCCTTAAAAAGGGGGAAGAAATGCACTCTCATTTCTCAAAGGAAAAGCACAAGAAATTCCCACTTCCGTTTGCCGGAAATGTGTCTATTTTCTTTTGCGACAAGACAAGACGAAGACGAAACGACCTCCGCTCCAAGTAGCACGAAATTCGATTGATTCAAATTATTAACAAAAAAATACGAAAACGCAAAATCAACTAAAAATTGATTTTAATGTTTATGTACTACGGCGCCATAAATCCCCTTTCCCCTACTATCAAAATAAAGCATTTTCTAATTGGACTGCAGCTACGCCCAAACCTTTTTCTCTTCGGCGTGTGGAGGGCGGGTGTCGTATTGCATTACTTTCGCTTCGCTTGCTTTTTAATAAGAAATTCGCCCAGCGGCGGCAGACAAATTTCGCAACAGAGTGTATGCTGGTGGGTTCGTTGGGGGAGGGGGCTGTGCTTTTTTGTTGAATGATTTTGATGTGTGTGTGTGTGTGCGTGTGTTTGTGTGAGTGCGTGCTTATCGTTATTTTGCATTTCTGCACGAACGCATTTTGGCGAGACAAACTTTTGCGCAGTGTCGGCATTTTTATTGTTGTGTCATTTTTGAATATCCCGAAAATGGGAAGGAAACTTTTTTCGACTGAGCTGAGCAAAAAAAAAAGAAAAAGCAAGATAATACAAAAACAAAATAAATTTACGATGTTAGAAGGAATTCAGAAAATCAATTTGTTGATTAAAAATAAAGACAATCAATCATTCAATTTTTGTTCGTTCATTATTCACGTTCACGGCTTTTAACAAATTTTCAACACTCCGTCATTATCGCAGATAAAAAAAACTTTGGCTTACCAACCCCTTTCCACCGTTCAGCATTAAGGAATAATTTTTTTAAATGGTTAATAATAAATTTAAAACAAGAATTCATTGAATCCAGTGATTAATAAACAGCCCAGGCCAATTACGAAAAGTAAAAGAGAATTCTTAAGATTAAAGCAAAATTCTAAAAATGACAGAAGTTAAATTTTAATATCAATTTAACATTAAAATGAACATTTGTAATTTCAATATAAATAGAACGTAATTATTTTAATACTACTAATATTTTTTGTTGGTAGTAATGTTCCCTTTTGCAATATGTTCGCTACTGCCGCGAGACAAATGCTCACCACCTGATGACGTTTCGTCCATAGTTCAGAGTCAATCGGATGTGGCGCCAGTCATTAGCTTTCGTGAATAATTGAGCATGGTGCACACATACAGCCGCAGCTACAATCATGACAACAATAACACAAACTAAAACAACAATAAAACAAAGGATTCACATGAGTAGAGAGGAGTTTAACACAAACAACAACAAACAACAGTCTTGGGCATATTATCATGCATTAATCAAATCGACAACAGAGCGGAGCGAATGATAACAACAAGAAATGGTGACTAATAGTCACTGCCAAGAATAACAACAACATACACAGACAACAGCTGCGTCCAACGTACACACACGAAAGACAAAACAAGGACGAAACAGGATTCATTCGCCAGGGAAAAACTAGGAGCCAAAATAGCCAAAACAAAACGCAACCACACAACCGAGACACAAAAACAAACAAACAAAATCAATAAAATACGGCAAAGTCTCTTAATGGACGTTGCCGCTCAAATTACCACCGTAGGGCGGGTCTGGGAGGCTGGTCCTGCATAATTAAAGAGCGTCGTCGTCTACAGTGGCGAGCAAATACAAAAAAAAATAAAACTAAAACAAATAAAGAAAAAATCGTAAACTGATATAAATGAAGAAACGAAAGCGAATGCGAAAGCGAGTAAACCCACGCTTGGCAATTTGATTGACATTGACTAGCGAGGCGCCATTTAATTTAAACAAAATTGTGAAAAAATTTGAAAGATTTCGAGTATGGCAAATGGCGAAAACTTAATATTTCAAGTGCACTTCTGAGCTTTTTTCCAATTGATTGCTTTCCTCTGCGCTGTCCAGAAAGCAGACACTTTAATTGCTTTCGATTTGGTAAAAGTAAAAGCATTTTGGAAGTTTTCTATTTTTAATATAAATTTATTTCCTCCGTCAGAGACAGCAGCACGAGGAGAAATATGAAGGAAACAAAACGTAAAGAAATTACTTTGCTTTGTCGTAAGCTAAACCACAGCTGAGAAAAATCGAAAAAAAACAATTTGTTTGTGTTTAGCCTCCCTCAAGTATCGAACAAATGAAAGCAACATTTATTTATAATAACGACAAAAAGCGAATGAAGAATGACGATGATGTCTGCTGTGTGTGTGTGCGTTGGAGAGAACTTAAGTAGAAGGTCAAATAAATAAATATAAAAAACGAAAGACAGATTTTAAAGAATTTAAAAATGAATAAATGCAGAATAATTTTTAATTTTCGTCTGACTCAAAAATAAATCAATCCAAAAGTATTCCTATTACAACAAAACAAAAATTAAAAACAATTAATAACTTCAGACTTATTTTTTATCAACAAAAAGAAAATTTATTTATAAATAAATGCTCAATGAATCTCGTCTGCCACGATGCGTTAAAATGGTTAAAAAAAATCCAAAGGAAATCATAAAATGTTAAAAATAAATTCACATTAAAGAATTTAATTGCTCTGCTCAATAAAATACAACAAACAAAAATTAAATTAAATAATGGCAATTGCTTGCGATTGTGTGCGTTTGCCGGCAGCTTTTAAATGTGTGTGTTTGTGTAATGTATGCCGCCACGGCAAGCAAACAAAGGCAGCAGCAAACATTAAAAACAAATACACAAAACGCGCAAAAAACGCAAATAAAACAATAACAAGAACAAAAACAACAACAACAAACGCAAACTATGACAACAGCAACAAATATTAAATAAACTTGTTCCACTCACAAATGACAAATCGAGAAAATGACAAATTCAATGACATCATTCCGAGTTGGCCATACTCGAAAGATTCGCTTTGGATTTGATTATGCGATTGAAGGAGACACACGCCCGTCGCTTAATGCAAGAACAAAGGCTCTCTCGATAGAAAAACAAAAACTAAAACGAGTATTGAAATATTTTTTGTTTGACAGTCTGACAAACTGTCAAAAATGAAGTGATATTCTTTTTGTAAGTGTTTTTTTTTTGAGCATGCCAGGATTTATGCGACTCTTTCAGCATGAAAATCACCCACTCGGTAAATTTCATTTATGACGTACTCGTATGTCTGCAATACACTTGAACTCCTTTTAGTGCGGATTTTTTTGCACGGATTACTTTTTAATGTGATTTTACGCAGTTTCATTTAACGACAAAAAAAAGGAGATCATTTATATGACTAAAATTTGGCTACAGAAAATGCCGACTGGGCGATACTCCGAAATAAGTCGCACGTCAAATGGCAACACTGCTGGAAATTGTCGCGGTTGAAAGCAATCAACATCAAAATCGAGCAGCGAACGTGCTCAACGACGAAGAATTTAATTTTGTATTTCATTTTCATTTTTTATTTATGCGTAATTACCTTTCCACCATAATTATATGCATTATTTAACACGAGCGCTTTTAATTACTTTTGCTCGTGAGCTGCGGTGAGCTGTGCTGCTCCTGCTGCATTTCTTGTCATACAACATTAAATTCACATTTTATAGCGATCGAATGCGACGACTGCGAATGCGTATTCCGATTATTTGCATATCGATTTACATATATACTCGTATACATACATATGTGTATGGGAAAAATACTCGTAGATATGCAGATTTCGAAACGAAATTGACATTTGGCCGCTGCGGTCAGGAGTTCAATTAAACATCATGACTGATTTATTTGTTTATTTTTCCATTCTGCCGCCAAATAAATAAAAAATTTCAAAGTATGAAATACTTTTTTAAATTTGTAATTTATTTTGATAGAAATAAAAACTTTATTCAAGGCTTTTGTCTAAGAAAATGTAATTTTGTCTTAACAATGACTTCAGTCTTAACCAAACCCGTTTTTTGTTGTTGTTTGTTGTGTTTTAAAACTCCGATGAGGGCGGAAGATTACGAAAAAAAAAAACGTGTTTTTTGTTGTATAATTATCGTTTGCTTTTTTTTTTAATCAACCTATTCAAATCAAATCTTTCCGGTTGGATATGCTGAATTTTGTAATAGGCTGCGAAGTGTATAATTGAGAAAAGTTTGTTGAATTTTAACTGGTATACAAGTATGTATCAAAAAAAATGGAGATAATTTTAGTGTTGTTAAATAGGTTGAAATTTTTTTTGGAAGTTTTTGAAAATATGATTTCATTTTTTGTTATACCCTACACCACGCACAAGCATGGATCGTTAGGTAAATTCAGTTTGTACTTTCATACGTGGTAGATATTACAATATATAATACGAAAGTTTATATATATAAATGATATCCGTAAGTTTGTTTTGAAGTTCATGATATATCAATCTGAAATTTGATATGAGAACTTGTTCTTTTCAAGCAAAGGTTAAGTTTTGAGATAAGCAAGATCGATCAAATATAACTTTCGTCTTTTTAGTTTGTTCGAATTCTTAAGAGATCAGATCAGAAATATGAAACAAAACAATTTAAAATATCACTCAATGTAAAATTAACATTTTATGCCATGTTAAAATAACAATAAAGTATTTTTTTTTTGTATATATCACCGCAGTGATATCAGCATGAAACATGTCAAATTGTTCAACTTCTAAAAGGGAAATTTAATTTATAAATGAACTTAAATGAAGTTTACTCATTTCAAAAGAAATAAAATCGATTAAGCTGGGAGCCATAAATATATATACAGATGTATGTGTGTACGTGCCATAAACGTTGATTGAAATCCATAATTAAAAGTAACTACCAAAGTGGTTATAGCTAAAAATTAAATACAGCGGCAGAATGAATCAAGCCGACTCGAAGCGCAAACGACTTGCATTGTGTGTGATTCCATAATGAAAAGCAAAAACTAATAAGAACAATTCGATTCCTGAAGATGAGTCAGCCAGCCGCAAGAGGAGCTCTTATGGCATTCTCACATACATATGTACAATCATAAATTAATGATTCAATGCTAAAGTCAATTAAAAATGTTTGTGAAAAATTTTTTTTAAATATTTTAGACAATTAACGAAGAAGTTTTCACTTTCAATAATTAATACAAAATACAAAAACAACAATTAAAAAAAAAACTTCACATTTGACATTTGCGCAAAATTATC
This sequence comes from Suillia variegata, assembly GCA_949127995.1. NCBI lineage: Eukaryota > Metazoa > Arthropoda > Insecta > Diptera > Heleomyzidae > Suillia > Suillia variegata. The sequence continues at coordinate 34,693,261 of OX421846.1, forward strand.
AAAATTTAAGGAATTTCAAGCATTTAACAGACAACAAACAAATGATGTCATTAAAGTTAAAAGGTATGAGCGACATTTTTTAAATGAACAAAATGTACCGAAAAAAGGCTTAAAATTATGCAAAAGCACAAAAGGCGTAAATTTTGTACAACAAAAAAATAACAAAAAAAGTATTTATAAAGCAACCCAATTAGAGTGAAATTTTCGCACATTTTTATGCAAATTAACGCCAAAGTCACTTGGCAATTCCGGACGCAAAATGCGACAGAAGAGACAGGAGTGACAGCAAAAAGGAAAAAAAATATATATACTCGTAAGTATGCACTTATATATGCAAATACAAAAAAAAAATACCACCGCACAGAATTAACAAATTGTATTCCCTAAAATATTTCCCCCTCATGTCAAATATATGTCCCTGTGTGTGTGCGAGTGTTAAATGCGAAAATGAATGACAGAAGTCGCCGACATTGTCATTTAATTGGGAAATTTACAAATTTTAAATTTATCAATTTAATAAATTGAATTTTTTGGAAGAGTACAAAAAATAACAACAATAAATTTAACATACTCTGCAGTATTAAGCTATTTGAATAAGAAATCTTAAAGTTACCAAACAACGTTACAACAATTTTGTGAATACCCCAAAATGTTGGCAAGCAAAAGCGACAAATATGCATTTGCATATTTGGCGTTGTTCTTGAATTGGATTCCTCGTTGGCCCACAATGAGGCGGCTGGGCAGACGGATGACTCTAAAGGAACGACAACTTTGTCGTTTTCTGTGTTGCATGAAGAGTTTTTTGAAAGACAAAACCAAAAACAGAATTTTCCATGAGTGACATTTGGCGCCACATCATGTTGCCAGGAATTTGAATTAATTGCACTTGAATAAAGTGTGGAAAAGCATAGAACCATAAAGTTAAAAAAGAAAATATGTTACTCATGTTAATAAATAACCGCAGAATCGCTATTTAAAAGGGTTTAAAAGAGTTTAAAGGCCTAAGTATTCGAAAGAGTTTAAAATCGAGTTGAAACTATTTTTATTAATATTTAAATGAGTTGCAAAAGTTTCAATTGTATCGTGAAAAACGAAGAAAGGAATATCCCGCTCGGCAAGTTTCATTCCTTAAATATGTCTGTAACATATATCAGATACATAACTAATATATTGCAGATACATTTCTGAAATATTGTAGAAACATCAAATGTCTTTAACGTTACTCAAAGCTTTTAGTAACAAAACTGGAATATTAATTCGAAAAACGAAAATGTCCGCAATTTGTAATTTTCTGATAGTCTTTCATTTTTCATAAGTCATTTCCAATAATTTAGAAATTAAAAAAATACATTCACACAAGTTTCACTTCTGTTGAAAAAATTTAATATTTCACTAAAATGTTTCTTAATTGTAAAATTGAATTGAAAAATTGAATTTATTTAAAACTGTTTGCGAAATATGTCAGTAGCACTTCACTGTAATATTTCTGCACTACTCCACTACCAATTCAAATGCAACACAACAATGCAATATATCTGAAATATTGCAGCAACATTGCAATATTATATTTCGTTTGCAATATTTCTGTATACTTATTCAGTATAAATAACTAAAATTTTTGTTATTTGACATACCGACAGGGAGGGGCAAACATGATTTTCAACGGAATACCAGACCTATTTAAAAATAGGTTAGAACTAGGCCAACGCCCCAAACGAAAATGTATGACGACATATAAACACAAACACAAATACACGCGCAAATACAGAAACAGCGCGGAATGGCGTTTTCTCACCCGTCGAACGCAACACTCAAAGGCAGACATTTTTATTTGTCTTCTTCTTCTTCATCTTCTCAATTCAAGAATTAGGAAAACCAAAAGCAAATAATAATAATACAATAATAATATTTTTATGGGAAAAAAAGAGTACAACAAACCCCAAAAGAAACAAACGGACGAATGAACGAACGAACTTAGCAGAATTGAAATTAATTGAAATTAATCATCGGGGCGGTTAGTTGGCAACTCTGTACAGCAAAGGCAACAACAACAATAACAAATCTTACAACAGATCACAACACTGTCGGCGAAATAAAACTGTAAATATTTACACAGTGAAAGGAAGTCGACAGCTCTACGGCTGAGACCGTAAAAGTTTGAAAATTGCAATAAATTGCAACGAAAATTCAAACACAAAAAACACAACAAATGCAACAAAAACAACAAATCGTAAATAGTAAATTTTTGTTTAGAATTTATTTTGCGCTCTGTAATTTAAGAGCGTCAATGGCGCTGCACACTCAACGAGATGACGCGCACACACACACACACACAGTTACCCACAAATGACACACATCTACAACAATGTGTGGTTTACTTGTGTGTGCCTGTATCTGTGCTGCATTCATAATTGCACGTTTGTGAATTATTTTTAGAGAGATTCACTTCGATGGAGCAGTCAGCCAACACAAACAAAATTAAGAATACGAAGAAAATTAAATGAAAAATAATAACAAAAAAACTACAAACAAAAAAATGTCAGCAATAAAATGCGATCTTCCGATTTGACCTTGTTGGAAGTGTGTCGTTGCTATTGCCCCGCTGCCGATTCGCCCGCGCCGCACCGCCGCATCTTGAGTGTGATTTGTGCGATTTTTACGAGTTGGAAAAAAGTTGAGAAAATGTGAAGAAGAAAAAAATATAAATAAATGCGGTTGTCTGTTTTGTTTTTGTTTTTTTTTTTTTTTTTTTTTTTTTGAATAAAGCAACTCTTCTTTATTACAACCGGAAATGTGTACTAAAAGCTTTATCAAATAATTTGAAACAATGACAAATCAAAGATAAAACAACAAATTAAGTTCTTATTTATATTATCAACAATATTGGAGGCCATGATAGATAATTGGAAAATAATTATTGATGCTAAAAACTTTATTTTTTTACAAAAAAATTTAAATTCATAAGAAAAGCAAAAGGAAAACGTTTACTTATTTTGTGATTAAATTTAAGCCAAATGATGGAATTTAAAATAAAGGTTCTTGTAACTCTTTGTCACTGTAAAAGAATTTTAGGCCACAACAAAATGACCAAGTAGTAAAAATGTGTAGTAGTAATAAAAATTTGTAGTAGTAGGTGTAAAAATGTACACTAAAACTTAGATTCTTAATACAACCCAGAAGAGGATTTTTCTTTTTTTATCTCTTAGTCCTTGTCGATTTTGCATAAGGCTTACAATTATTCGACCTTTTAGAAAAAACCAAATATCGGACATGAATATTCGATAATTTTCGAAACGATTTTTATTTTTGTTTTTTATAAAGCTTGATTCCGAAAAAAACTCATTCGCTTGATAATGCATTTTAAAAACAACGATGCAAAAGTATTCAACTAAGTAAACTTTGTCGATTGTTATAATAAATTATTCGATATTTCGAATTATTCGAGTAAAAATACCCGGTTTTGAAATATGATTTATTAAATTTTTTAATTTATTAAAACCAAACGGTTAACCGAAGAAAAAACCCAATTTTGCACTAACTTCTTTGATTTCTGTCAACAACAATTTTGCTAATCAAAAATTTCATATTTTTGAAATGCTTTTTAAACGTGGATTTTGTTTTTCAATATTATTACCATAATAATTTTGCCGAACTAATGTTATATCCACAGATTCAAACAATAGCTTTAATTTAAATTACTAAATTCCTCTTCATCTTCGACAACAAAGTTGGCTAACGCGATAACTCGTTCAACTAAATCGCATGATTAATCATCATAATCGATAAAAACAGAAGGAGAAAAAACAGAAAAACAACACGAATCAAAAATAATCACGATCAGAACCGCACCCGTAGTATCGGGTACTCGCTCTCGCATTGAGCCATATAATTTATGAAATCGTTGATAATTTTTACTCAGTTAGTTAAACAGCAACAAGTTGATCTCTCTCCGTTTTATTATTATTCACAATCTTGAAATCGCGCGTTGCACTATAATTTTCAATTTAGAAAATTGCAGCACAGAATGAAAAGCGGCAGCGCCGCGGCGTTATGTAATCGAAACCATTGCAACAACAACAGCAACACTATTAAACCGGGTAAACAAAAACAACAAAAAAACACAAGCAAATTTTATGAATAGTTAAATGGCTGGCTACTGTACTAAGGCCAGATAGAAATTGCATCCGATTGCGGATTGATAATGCGTTGCAACGTTTAGCATCCACCAGCGTCGAATGAAACCGCAAAAACCACAGAATTTCGGTGTAGACACAAAAATGCGCTGACTGTGAAAACTTTTTGGAAAATGAAAAAGGGGAAAAATGAAGGGAAAATTGAAAAATTCATATTACACTATCGAAGGACGAGACCTGGCATTGCACTCCAAAACGAAGCAATTTCATTCATGTCGGATTCATAGTTCGAGCACGCAAAAGGGAACAGAACTGAGCAGACTCCCCAGTGCAATGGACGCGACAGTGTTGCTTCTTTATTTTATTTTTAAAATGTTGTCTAATGCAATATGGAATAACAGCTGCGAGCAGCGACAGGATGCCAGGTGGAGGTGGTTGTGAATGTGGGTGGGATGGGATGGGGTGTTGTGTTCTGTAAAAGTTCGTTAACATTTTATGTGCTTTTACAAATGCAATTCCATGTGCAAGGAAGGGGAAAATGTGACGCGTCATGAATATCGCGGGCGGGCTTTTAGTCATCATCATCATCATCGTTGGCTTTTATATGAAATGCCGGAAAAAGTTTTTTAACGAGAGAGAGAGAGAAATAAAATAAAATCAAGTAAAATGCGTTTAGCGTAAAGTAAACAGTTTAAGTTTAAAACTTTTATTAAGATTTATTGTTTCAACTGAAGCGATAAACAACGTTCAAGGAATACAAAATTTAATATATAAAAAGTCGCCTTTTACACTAAGCAATTTCAGTGGCAAGCAATTTGTCGAGTCTCTTTTGAGTCATGCCGGGCAACATAAATTAATGTATCTTAGCAATTAAAGTACATCTGTATTTTTTCTGACACGCGTACATTAAATAATATGAATAAAATGAGCAACCAACTTCACGCACTTTTTAAAAACTCAATTGCCAGTACAGACGAGCTTGTGTCCCTCTACTCACCCCTTCGCTCCCTTTCCCAAACACTCGAATGTAGTTGAGAAAATTGAATTGCTTAGTGTAAAAGGGGACTAAGTACTATTATTATTATTATTATTATAAAGGAAGTAATAATTTCAAAATGATTCATCTTAATATAACAATTTCTGTTCAATATTTTTTAACCGATTTCTACTATGATAAAAAATAATAAAGGTAATTCTGCAAACAACTGATTCGCTACCTAGCGAGCTAGATGTATCTTTTGTTGTATCTCGCAACATCCGCCGCTATTCAAGGAAATTAAGTCTAATGAACTATGCGAACGGCAAAATGTGTCGTTGTCGTCGTCGTCGTAGTCGCTGTCTTCGTCATCATTGTCTTCCTGAAACTGAACCAAGACGAGAAAGAGTGCGACGAGAAGACGAAAACATGCCCACCAACTGACATTGACTAATGGAAATTGATACGGAGCAGACACGAGACATATTTTGCGCAAAGCGCGAATCTCTGCTAATCGCAAACGAAAAACGTTTCAAATTGTCGGAAATTGTGTTCATTCGATATTTGAGGTCGACTGTTAAACAGCGAAATTTTACGGTGTATACACAGTAAAAACAAATCATGTAAAATTAACATGAAATTGAAATTTAAAAAAAAAATAGTTTTAATATAATTAATTTTGTTCAATTTAAATTGTGTTAGACAAAGGTTTAAAACTAACTTAACTTTAGTTTTATGTTAAATTAAAATTAAAAAATTTTTTAATTCTCTGTGTAGTTAAGCATACAATAAAGAGACCTTTGCGACATGCTCCAAACGAATAAACCACAACTTCAGCCTGATCAAAATAAATTGGGGGAAATTAATCTTGACACTGGACAAAAGTAGACAAAGTGGATATTTCGTGTTTAAGTTTTGCATAAATTTCGAAAATGAAAGAACAAAAAAAAAAAGGTTTCACGAAACATTTACAGTCGGTCGTGTTCAAATGTACACACGCGAATACAGAAATATCTCAAGTAAACATTAAACTAAATGTCAGTTTTATGCTGTCATTTGGAAGTGCCATGCTGTCATCTTGGTGCGGCCATATTGCGGCGGGAATTGTAGCACTTACTCGTACAGCAAGCAAGAGAGAAAATTACGTAATTTTCTGTGACTTCATTTTGACGTTTATGCGCGCGAACGGGCCGAAACGCGTGCTCTTTTGTTGTCTGTACACAGCTCAACGGCGACGCCAGTAAAAGATATCACAACGCCGCGAAAAATATACAATACATAAAACTATCTTCTGGCTGACTGGGTTGGGTTGAGCTTGGAACGGCTTTGCATAAAGACAAGAAAAAAAGAAAAAGCTGTTCTTGCCACAGCAGCATCAAGTGTATTAACAGTGAGCAGAGCTGAGCGAGCGAGCAAGTGTGAATCCACGATGAAAGAAGCCGGTTTTACTGGTTGGTCTGTGAATTCACAGTTTTATGTCGAGCGATTTCGTAATGCTTACTTCAGAAAAACATTTTTTTTTTGTTATTTATTTTTATTAAATGACCGTGACTCTGAAAATTTATCGTTATATGTGACGTTATGATAGTTGCAAATATGTATATAAGTTGTTTGTACTCGGAGAACTTACGATAACAAATTGGGCGTTAACATCATCATTTTGTATCTCTAAAAGACTTATCGTTCGTGTATTTAAAGTTTCTAACTCTATTACTGCGACCAAACGATAACAGCTGATTGTTAGATTGCCGATACCGTGAATTTTTAAATTTTCTAAGTCGATTAGTCGTTGGAAACACGAAAACGGAATGCCAAAAGTAGATGAATACTTATTTGTTGTCATTTTGAATGTTTTAATAAATCAAAAACAAAAAAGAAAATGAAAATATATTTTAGTAGTAACTAAAATAATTGTTTTATGTTATGTTTTAGCATATTGATGGCACACTTGGCGAACATGAATCTGTCGAGTTGTGAGAGGAAAAGAGATAAACTATTATTAACACAAAATGGTTTTGCAATGGTGTGTTGACATTTGCTGTCGTTTTGATTATGTTAAAACGTACAAATTACAAACGAAAACAAGAAAATTACAAAATCTCTGACGGTTTCGCTTGCACACGACTCGTTCGTGTGGCCTCTCGTTCGAAATACAAAATGACGATGTAAATTTTTGGTTAACTGTTTAAAAATGTTTTCGGGAAGAATGTATATTTTTTTTTTTGGATTCTCGACGTAGTTCATTAAATGAATTCGGCATAATTTAGTGAAACTATTTCTGGGATTACCCAAAAACAAAAAAGTTTTATTAATCACTTCAATGTTTTGAGCACTTCCAACCTTATTGCCAAGTTCCCACAATTAAACTGTCTTTCTGTCTATTCCTGTGCCTATATGTTTGTCTGGGGCTCCGCGTCTGTCCTGTCTATCCAAATGCCACTTGTTTGCTGCTGTTGCTGAAAATGCCATGGGTGCTTGCTGCTGCTGACTGGCTGGCTTGTTTCTCTTTTTTTTCTTTTTCTACTTACTCGTGACTTAATCACAAGTGCAATAAAATAATAATCAGCAGGAAATAGCAGACACTTGAACAATCTGCGATCGTAGCACAGCCAAGTAACAAGGAAAACTCTTAACGACCATTAAAGGAACACTTGCCACACTCATTCCCTCCACCCGCAACTGTTTAGCTACCACTGTAACGAAGAAATGAGCCGCTGCTGCATCTTTGTCAAGTGGCAAGATGCAGCATAAGCAAATGCCGCATCTGTTGAAATTTTAAATTTTCATTTTTTTATTTTCGATTTTTTTTGTATTTGTATACTATCAGACACAAATACGACGGCTGTAGTAAAAGTAAACTGACAGTAAACCCGCCTAAGTACCTTACGAGTATGCCGCAATTTGAATGAGTGCGATTGATTTGTGAATGAGATCAGCATCTTGAAAATTAAAAATGCAACTTTCAAGTTTAAGGTCAAGTGATTATAAGAAGAAATAAATAAACAACCAAAAATGAACATAAGACAAAAATTAGCAAAAGAGCAAAAATAATAATTGGCAATGCATGACATTTCAGTAAACTTTCTCACAAAAAAAAAAAAAAACAACATTTTGCAAAATAATTTATCATAATTTTTGTATAATTTATCAAAATGATTTGACAGCAAATTTAATTTGTTTTCATAGTTTCATATAACATGAGCGCTCCCCGCTTGCAATTCGAGCGCGCAAAATTTATTTGAAAAGTTATTCGAAACCTATCAACAAGATGAAGAAACTTTGTTGATGGTAAGCGAAGGAGAAGGAGGAGGAGGAGATGTGGTCGGTCTTATCGATCAACAATGTCTTCCTGCTTGTGTAGACATTAAAGTCGGACAGCTTCCTGTCAATGTATTGACTGTAAGTATTATTTGCTATTTTACCGATAAAATAACAAACAGTAATGATAGCTGCGCTGCAAGAGAGCAAATGATGTCTTTAGACTAAGTTATTGGTTTAATTTTCGCTTTAAAAGATATACAAAAAAATATTTAAAAATGCTTTTAAAGAGGGTTTACTTTACAGCTTTACTTTACTTGCACAAATGAAATTAGAAAAAGAAAAAAGCTGAACTATAATTAAATTCGAACTTATTAAACTCATTTAAATTTAGCGAAATTTTATAACGTGTTTATTTAAAAATGGAATATTTCAAATCGATTTTTATGAAGCAGTCTTTACTTTGATTAAATCTATAAACAAAAGTCAATATCAATTTGGTTTGCAATTTTATCGTAAGCCAAATCGAAAATTTTGAGTGAATTTATTAGGGAAACCGATGAACACTAAAATTGAGAAATATTGAGAAAGAAAAACTTTTGCAATTTTAGATGAAAATTGTTTCCCCCCTTAAATAAATCCACGAAGAAAAGATAAAATTTTCCATGCAGACAATGCATAAATAAAGATGAAAATTTCGTAAGAACGTGCAAGACTCATCACGATTCCGGACCAAAAACTTTTCTTTTAGTTAAACAACAACAAAAAATATGTAAAATTCCGTGCAGTTTTTTTTTTTTGTTGTTTCGAATAGAATGAAGCATTTGCTTGTCGGATGACCTCATTTCATTTTCATGGAATCCAAAAATGAACGAGGAAACTCAAAATTGTTGACGAAAGTTTTCTCTTCTATTTTCCCGTCTTTCGTTTTTTGTTGTTTATGCGCACAGATGGCCGAGCATAAACATTTCGAAACGTGTTTTAAATTTAATATTTAAGCGAACTTCAAAGTTTAGCACACCGAGCCATAAGCTTTAAAAAATTTAAATTAAGTGCTTAAATAGCGCCAAACATTAAAAACAATATTTAAATATACAACATAATTTTTTGCAGCCAAGTGTATTTATTTACACATTGAGAGAGTGTGTAAACGTATATTTCCACATGTAAATTGGGAAGTTTATTTTCGTTCTGCATCGAAAATAAAAATATAAAAAAATAACCGCCACAAATTCTTCAAGCGAAGCTGAGGAAAACGAAAATAATGCGAAACACTAACCTGAATTTATTTTTAATCTAGTCTAGCGCGCAGAAGACAACAAATGCCTTCCCACCCCAATATTTAAGAGGAAAACAAAAAACCAAGAATAAAAAAACAACCACGGAAAATGTGTGAAAAACTTTTTAGCAACGAAAGCAGAAAACCTGCATAGCAAACAAATACAAAATTCATTTCAGTTTAGAAGATTCCAATATTTTGTTTTCGATTGGCTTTAACCAGCTGTTGTTTGTTGCAGACTTCGAGGAAAAAAATGCGTGAATAAATAAACCGAGTGGAAATTGATGCTTAGTAAATGATTCAAAAAGAAAACAATTGTTTTGATTTAACACGGTTTTGGATTCGCGACGATAACAACAAAATAATAATCTTAATTTTTACGTATTTACAAAAGGGAATTTTTCTACTTATGTCACTTACGTTGGATCGGGTTGTCCCTCGGCTTCGCATTCAATTATAAATGGTTTGTCGCTTTCCTTGTTTTGCTGCGCAACTTTAAACAAAAGTTCGTCCGTTGGCGGTTGTTTAATGATGCGAGGCGGTGAATTTACTGCAAGAAAGAAACATTTCAAATTAAAATTTTGTAATTCTTAATCGATTTGTAGGTAGAAACAATAAATCTTAATAAAAGAAAACTCCTCGTAAATTTCGCTTTTAATTAGCGCCCATTCACGTTTCATTTTCTATTAACCCTTTGGGGCAGGCGGCCGGCATGTTGATGCACTAAGCGAAACTCATAAATTGTTGATTGCTCAACATCTTTAAATGCTTTTAGTATGTGTGCGTGTTGACTGCCCCATTGAAATACCTCAAGTGATAATTAGGCGATGAAAGAGAATTTATTATTTTTTTTTTTACGGACTCAAGCAGTCGTCATCATCGACAGCATTTTGCTTAAAACATATCATACGCAATAATTTTCTTTAGGGGCGCAAAAGGTTATCCAATTCCACTTTCCTTTGTGCTGTCAAAATTTTATATGTGCATTTGAAGTAATTCGGTTTTACGAAATGACAGATTTGACTATCATAATACAAGCTTAAATCGCTTCAGGTGATTAATAAAATTTAAACATCTTATTAAAAGTTGTGTAAAAGGCATTAAAAGTTAGTCGTAAATTTGTTACAACAAAACAGTCAAAGACACAACAAACAGAAAAAAACCATGTAAAATTAACATTTTTCGGGTTAATATTTTTAAATTGTTAAAAAAGAAGTATTTATAGGATTATTTATTTATTTATTCATCTGACAGTTAAAGTGTCGAAATATTCTGTTAATATTTAACAATAGAAACTGTTGAGATAATAAGATCCAATGTTAATGTTGGTGTCATATTGATTTAAAAAATATTTCACTCGTTTAAAGAGCATTTAAAAAGTCATTAAACATATTTTGGAAAATCTTCGCTGGATCAAATTAAAAGCAATAAATTTAAAAAAAGTGAAGTTTTTATACGAAAAAAATTAATTCAAATCTGTCAGTTTGTTAAAATTCAATTTTCCGATTTATTAGTGCATGTGTACATATGCCATACGATTGTGTGAAATGACATATTGGAATGTGCATAATTAATAAATTATACATACACAGAGGCATCAAACGCACACACATTCAGACAGACAGACATACAGACATGCGAAATAGCACACAATTCTGTTAAAATTAGATACAATAGTTTATCTCACGAATACCAAACACAAATTCAATGGATCCGATCCAAGCAGTGCAGCGACGACGAACAATGCACAATAGACTAATTTTCAAAAAGTGTGCATAGTCAGTTCAACAATGTGGCATGGTAATAAATCTAAGCGAAACAAGTCGAAACCCGATGATGATGATACTAGAGCAATGCAAGAGACAGCAACAACGACCGATGTGAAAAACGGACAACAAGACAGACAGCTGGAATGATGGTCATATTGACATGGCTCAGCTCGTCGTTGCAAACGAAAAACTTTCAAGCATAAGCCAAATCCATTCAAACAGAATTTAATCCAACAAATTTGAATGCAATTCGATGGCAAGCGGATGCCTACACATAATGAAAAAAACGCTTGACTTTGGATTAGGTAGGAAGGTATACAAAAAAAATAAATGAAAAAAAGAAACAAAACAAAACAAATGATTATGTGAAACTTTCACCGAAATAAGTAAAATTAAAAACCCAAAAAACCTGCTGCATCAAAGTCTAGCCAGGAATATCTACAAAAACAACATCAACAGCGTGATGTACAAATATAAAAAAAAAAAAAAAATAACTAAATGAAATTTTAATTAAAGTACTTCAAAGACGCACGATTTTAAATTAAAAAAAAATTTTAAAAAAGATACAATAATAACAAACAGTTGAAAATGAATGCCACATATTTGGTTGAAATGGCGGACTTTTAATAGTAAACTATTCCCATTCGTACGACACAATTGAGCTCTGATCGGTCGTAACTGATCAGGTTGATTAGATCAATTTCCACTGTTAGCTTAGTTTGGAAAAAGTTGTCAATCATTTGTCAAATTGGTCTATATGCACCTAACAACGAAACTAAAAATTTCTTAAAATTGCAATGTTAGGAACACCCTGTATAAAAACGCAAATGAAAATTTAATTATTCATGATCATCTTCATGTACAGCACATTACTACATCTTCATCACGAGGGACGACATGACAAAGTTCCTTTGACAGTAAAACTATGCAAAAACATATACAAAAGCAAAACAAAAAACCTGGATACTTACTCAGAGCAGTGGTGGTGCCTAGAACGGCGACCAAAATGAGGGCCAGCGTACACGACTGCCGCCCCATCTTGTGTGAGTTGCGCCTTCAAACGTGTGTCTGCTCTGCAGCAGGCAGTGATGTTGTGTTGCAAATATGTCCTTTTTATTCCAGACCAGACTGGAACTTCTTTTTCTTTCTTTCGTTTTTCACTTTATGTACGGATGAGGAACTCAATCCGTTTAAAGTATTTTATGCAATGCGAATTCTCTCGAGATAACTTTACACTTACGAGTATATGCAATTGTAATAAATTTGTAAATTAAACCTAAAACACAAAAAAAAACAGAGATATGACGTCGTTTATCTGCAAAGAAAGAGAAGAGAGAAAAATGATTACTTTTAAAATTAAATCGATTGATACCTAATATTAAGAAGGATGTATAAAGATTATTTATTTAAAGAAATCGAAATTTTTTTAAAACTCATAATTGTGAGTAAGGGTTTAGGTGGGAACTATCCTCAACCTAATTAGTACATCCAAGTCCATTTTTTTTTAACTCGATATATATCTTTTTGATTTCACAATGTGTATTCTTTGAGTTGTAAACAACATGTTTGACATATTCATGCTTCTGTTCTAACAAACTGGAATACCTTTAATGCAATATCTGCTTTACTGGCCTGTTCTTCTTGACACTTTTTTATTTTTGTTTTCCCAAGTTAACATCGAACGAAAACGAAACAAACAAATAAAAAAAAACAGAACAGAACTGTAAAAAGTAAACAAATTGAACCAAAAAGCTTACCATATGTGCCACATTTGAAAAACGGTTATCGCCATCAACCTCATTTGTTCGGTTCAAACATCGACTGAACCAACGAACGAACGAGCGACGAACAAACGAGCACAGTAGTTCGTCGCGACTGTAGTTGGTGGTACACCCATTAAACTAATTCCCAAGCCACTACTAAATGACTGCACACATACACACGAGTACACACGATTATGTAGTTGGAATATGGGCACTATTAATAGTCATTGCGACGACCACTTGCACTGACTTCAGCAAACAGTGTCTGTCGTTTTTGTTTTTTTTTAAATAAGCTACTAACTACTTGGAGCAGGTAAATACGAGTACACTATACAACAAAACAAAACAAAAAAGAACCCAAACGTATACAAAAATGCAAAAGTAAACTAACAAACGAAAAATAATTTAATTCACAGGAGAATGCCAAGAAGTAGCATAGACAAAAAAGAAACGAAAACGAATTGCAGTGCAGTGCATGGGTAAAATAAAAATAGAAGGAAAATTCAGACAAGAAAGCGGAGAAAAAAAGAACTACAAAAAAACATGTTAATTCAATTAGTGCAAAAGTCTATACAGCAGAAGAAAAGGCTTACGACCATTTTTTCCAATACGTGCCACAATTTCGCAGCACAGAAACGAACCAGAACGAGGCAGCAACGTACTGACTTATGGAAAACGTTCGAGCTGAAGCAGTGTTAATAATTTGATATTTCTTTTAATTATTAAAAAAATTTAAAATATCCAAAGTGTCACAAAAAACAAATACTTAAAAAAATTCAAAATCACTTAAAAAATAAAATTGCTTTAATTTTAATATCAGTTTAAAACTGACCTTGTAAATTTATTTAAACGTAACGTAACGCTTCTCAACGACGACGGCCAACATGGATTTTCGAAATTTGTGCCAAAAAATTGATGTGGATAGCATACGAGGTAGTTTAACAGTGCAACTGTACCTTGAAAATGTCATTCCTCCCGCCCCTTCCATACATTTCCCACACAAATAATCAATATGGCCGCCAAAGTCACGTTTTTCTCACATACGATATCTCCTTCTCAACACATTTATAACAAAACTAAAATAACAAACATTGCGACTTGCAATTGCAGCAAAAATTCCAGCGATGCCCACAATGCCCGCATTGCCACAATTGAAATTGCCAAAGTCAATGCCAAAATTGAAGTCGCGTAAGATATTTCGTAGCTCACGCGAAGATGTCAACCGGGCCTCAGCGAAAAACCAACAGCAGCACGGCATGCAGCAACATGCTTCCATGCAGCAAATGCAATTACCAATACCACCCGCTGATTTCATAGATCATACGCCAACGCGAATATCCACAATTTCTTCGCTGATGCATCAGAGCTCGCAAGAGCAGCATCAGTTCGGAGGTGGTGGTCGCGGTAGCACATATCGCAGCGCTTGCAGCATTAATGATGATGATTATCCGTCGCCTACGCAGTATGATAGACATCGTGGAGGCGGTGGCAATGATGCCAACAGACCTGACATTAGTCCCGTACGTACTTTTATGCATAGTCAACCGATGGTTAATTCACCGCTAAGCGGTTCCAATCCGAATGTTAAAATGTCTTTGTCCGAAAAATTGCAAAAAGGCTATAAGGACCTTTCCGAGTTTAAGTTTAAACACATTTTCGCCAAAAAGACCGTGGTGCGCAAGGACAACATCGAGGTAGACAATTATGTGCATCGATATGATGAGGATCGTATGCGAGAGCAACAGGAACAGGAGCGACGAGATCGTCAAATTGCCGACAATTATGATTTTAAATTTAAAATATCACGCCAGAACACGGGACACTCGGAAAGTGTCAGTCCCAATGATTCTCCAATTTTTGGAGAGAACGGCCAACGAAAAGCTTCGACAGCACACAAAGTTGGCAAAAGTGTGGGCGAACATAGTGGCGATGAAAGCGGTATGGAAGCTTCGCCGCCAAAGCGTAATCAAGGCATTGCAGCTACTGCCAAATTTGAAGCAAGTCGCCAAATGTCTGAAGAAAGCAATCAGAATGAGGAAAGCGAGTTTGAATATGTTGAAGAACCGTCGAAGCCACAGCGTACCGCCAGATTCGAGGCAAAGGAATTAGCCAAAAAGGAAGTGAAATCTACTGTATATAGACAACGCATACGACGCCTGACTAAATATGTACACTCGCATGATGAATCTGGCGCCGAATCAAATGCAGAAGCTGGTGGACAAAGTGGCAGCAGTAAAGTGCTCTCGAAGTTACGTAGTCTCGGCAAGAGACCAACAGATGAAGGAGCCGGTGATATCGCTGGTGGCACAAAGCGTAAGGCGCCACTGACACCGCAACAGTCGGACGAGAAACCCGAAGAACAGGCTACTGACAAGCCAATAATCACGTTCAAACAAAACTTTAAACGGTTGCAAAAGTCAATGAAACGTCAACCACCGGCTGCAGCTGCCGCCGCCGCTAACACAGAAGACTCTGATGAGGATTCACCAAGAAAAGAAACAAAACCACCGACTACAAAAACAGAAAAGTTGACTGCACGTTTACGTCGATTCAAATCGCGTGAAGCTTCTATTGATAACTTGGAAAATGCCGAGTCAGAGACACCAAAAAAAGATGAGAGTAAAAAATCACCAATTCGAAATGTCCTCAGTAATAAGCTACAGACTTGGAAGAAGAGTTTCAAGAAACAACCCCCTGAAACTGGTACAAAAACTGACGATGATGAAGAGGATCAACAAGATTCGCCAGAGTCAAGACCACAAAAACGAACCGATACACTTTTGAATAAACTTAAGTACATACGTTCTCGTAAGCAGCCGAACTCAACAGAAGATCTTGATGCGCCCACAGATGATGAAGGCACAAATGTTGCAAAGTCTAAAGATGGTGCATCACGTAAACAAACTAACCTGGAGGAAAAATTCGAGCAGGCACGTCAAAGAACTATGAAAAAAGTAAATGAAAAAATGCAACAGATTAAGTTTTTTCACAAATCACAGGAGCATGTTGAAAAGGAACAAGTTGAAACTAAAAACAACAATAAGTGGAATAGAAACAGCAGTGATGAGGACGAAGAAGAAGAACAAGAATATGTCAAACCGGAACTGGTTAATGTCCCGGCAACAATTCCAAGACGGAGCGTTATACACAACCAAAAAGAAGTTCACTCGTATAATTCCGAACAGGACGATATCGAAGAGATTACCAACATTCAACATGAATATGCGACACACCGCACGCGTTGGACCACAAATCCTTTACTCAATGAATCAATGGAATCGGACACTGATTCGGAATTTCCACGCGTACTCATACATCAAGACAACTCAGACCTATTTGAATCGACGCTGATTATAGCCGTTACAAGACCAACATCAGCATCACCTTCGCCGAAAATCACAGAGATTCATTCGGAGCATCACACACCAATGCAAACAGCAAAACCTGTTGAATGGGTGTCAAATAAAGAGATTATCTCCGGCTTTCTAGAAGTGACGCCACCGAGCAAGCGAAAAGCAACCGTCGACGCAATTGTTGTTACAGCAGCTGCTACAACGCGTGGTCACGTGCGCAAGCTTTCAATGGATTCGAACAATTCCGATTCAGATTCTTGGATACCGGAAAGTGTACGCAACAAACAGTTGGCTCCAAGTCAAGAGAGTTCGCGTCGCGCCTCCACAGCTGGACTGATAAGCATTGAGGAAAATGAGGAACCCTGGAAAATACACGGCAATGTCCGCGAAGAAAAGCTCCACAAAGCAAAGAGTATTGATATATTTGAAGCAAGTGCAATTAAAGGTGGAGCAACGACAGCATTTGAAGATTTTGATGACGAGTTGAAGAATGAGCCAGTAGTTAGGATTGTCGGGAGACATCAAAACGTTGATAGCTTCGAAAAGGACAGTAGCGAAGATGCTGAAGCACCTGATGATGACAGCTCTTCTAGAATTACCAAAATTTTAGTAGAATCCATTAAGGAAGAAGACGAAGAGGTTCCAACAAGAATGACAATCAGTAGAGTAACTCGATTAGATGAAGATAATCTATTACGACAAATTGGCAACAGTCGCGAAAGTTTGGATGCCAATTTTGATGAAAATGAGGAAATGGATTCGGACGATGATGATGATGATGATGAGAACACAAATGATCGTCCGCCATCGGTGTCACCGCCACCACCACCGCTGCCACAAAGACAACCATCAATACGGGTAACAAAACCGCAGACAGTACTAGACACAACATTACCGATGACAAAAGCATCTTCGGTAACAATTCCGGTAAGTGTACCACATATGGGCACACCACCGCCACCGCTACCAACAACCAAACCTCCTTTGCCACCACACAAACCACAACTACCACCTCCGCCAAAGATACCCGATCGTACCGCTTCGATGACACGCATTGCAAAACCGTTGGTTAAAACTTCATCTTTACGTTTGGCTTACAATGAACAGGTTAAACCATCCGATGTGGGTAAAGTAAATAAATTAATTTCTCGTTTTGAACAGCCAAATTCTAAAGCAACAGAACGACCTCGGCTCATACCACGACGACCTATGCGAAACGATTCCGAAGATTACTCAGACGACGAGGAGGACGAGGATGAAGAAGTATCTGACAATGACGATGATGATGTGGCAGTATATGAAAAAGATTACAAAAATGCCAACTATCAAATGGAACGTGACATTACACCTACTAATCAACCACCAACTTTAAAAACAGAATTCATAGTTTCGTCAAGAGTTGATAACAAATTGATCAAAATGGTGCCCGCTAAACGCATGACAGCACCAGCTGTACCAACACCAACAATTTCAGCTCCAATAATTTCAAATACAACAACCAAAGAGACATTCTCATCATCTGCATCGATAACGTCAACAAAGCACGATGACACTCATATCCATATACAACGAAGCAGTAGTAGTAATCTGAAATCGCCCATTAATATACCAATAATTGCACTCAATTTGGATAGCAACTCCAACTATAGTCGTCCAAGTTCAGAGTATGGTTCACCACTGGAATATCCCTCCAGCTTGAAGGGCTCAACAGAGACAACACCAGTACCAGATCGCAGGCCACAACAGCAACTGGAAATGCGTAGAACCGAACGTAGCAGACGTTCCATGACAAGGGACAACGAAAACTTTTACTCGTTCGATAGTGATGAAGGTAAAGTTCAAATAGAGAAAACGTATTTCACATAAAATAACTAGCGTTGTTTTTTTTTACAGAAAACAGCTACTATTCAATAAGTCCATCGGGCAGCAGTCGCTACGTGGTTGAAATCTAAAATACATACTTTATTACTTATTCAACAATGTAAAAATATGTTAAAGAAATTGTGCATGTGTAAATTTGAAACAATAAAGGGTGACATTACTTAACTTTAAGCGGTGAAATTTTTAAAGTTTAACAGAAGTAATCCTGTTAAAAACTCAATTTACTTCATTACTTGATATAATTTATGTTTCATTATGATATAGCTTCAAAATTTTGTAAACAATTATTTATATTTGCGGTGTCATGTGTTAAACCACGAAATTCCATTTTGGGCTGGTTGCTAATCGAACTGTTACAATAAAAAAAAAACAGATTGGCCATTGGAAATAGTGGGAAGACATGCTTGTGTCTATATATAGAAATCGAGTAATTCAAAGCAATTTACAATTTGGTAAACCAAAATCGATTTGAACAGCAGTGGGAATGGAAAAACTAATTAAGAGTAGTGTGAATTTATTGAAATAAAATGCTACAGTTTCCGCAATATCCCGAAACGTGTATTAGTTAGTACACGCGCGTGCTTTGTGCAAAGACCAGTTGGTCAAATTGGTCATAGTGACCAGAGGACGACGTCCGTTGCATTGTGTTGCGTTGATGGCATTTGCAATGCATACAACACACAAATACGATATTAAACTGCAGAGACAGAAGCAAGCGGGGAAAACTTCCCCTAACAAAATGTGGGATTTCTTTTTTTCATTTCTTTTTTTTTTTTTGAAATTTTAACTTCGTGACTGGGTACCACAAAAACGGGTTTTTATTTATTTAATCCTCAACTATGGTCCTACCCCCCTTCTATTGTGTGGTGGTGCTTGATTTGGTGATTGATTTCAGATTCAGTGTGGATTCAGCCGAGGGTTCCCGGCTGCTACACAGTTGCAATAGCGCATGTCATACCCTTATATACAGGCGCGCATGCGCCAGATGACGCTAGTTCGATATGCACAGTCGAGGAGGGGTGTTTCCTCTTCGGCGGCACTGAAGTATGCAATAGCGTGCATTATTGCTCTTAAGCATATGGCCTGCTGCTGTTTATTTTCTTAATGTGGCACCATGGCGGCGGCTTCATGCATTGATACTCGTCGTTCGGTGTGTGTGTGGAATGCTTTTAATTGATAATTTATGTAAATTAATTAGAGGAGGTAACTGGCAAATGAAAAAGGTGCATTTCATTAGGAATGATAGGGAAATTTCATTTGTCTTTTAATTGAATAGAATCGCCCAAAACTTAAAGTCACCAAAGTAATGCTGGCAAGTTAAATAAACTATTACTTATAACATATAATTGGATTTTAATGTAATTAATACATTATTTAATATTAGAATGATATTGAAAACTATCAAAATAACATTAAAACTTGTATTAATGATATTATAAAAATGAATGATCATAAATTTATGCTTTTGATAAAGATTATCACAAAATAATATTTTAATAAAATGTTCAATGATGCATTTAAATTAATAGTTTATATATAAGTCGTAAACTTTTTAAAGAAATTATATGTTTCCATACCGTAGAAGCTCTAACGAACTAAATACTAAATTTTAAAAGTGCTCATCATTTTTATCACGTGCCGTTAAATAAATCGCGTGTGTGTGTGTGAAATATTCCGGTTGCATTTCGGGGGTTGAAAGGATGTTTTTGCTTTTGTATGCGTATGGCGTATGTGTCTCACTGTTCCATTTATTATTGTATTTTTGTTTTTCTTTTTGTTGTTGTAGGACGCATTTTCGGTTTTGGTTTGTGTCGTGCAAACACAAGAGTTGCACATTTCCATTTTTTCGGAATTTTCAATGTAAGTTTGCATTCATGCATGCTCATGGAAATGTTAATATTATTCATTCATTCATTGCGACGTTGTCATTTTATGCATGTGCACCGTTGCCAAATTTCAATGTGCTAGACGTAGTATCGTTGGGAGTTAAGGGTGCAGCAGGGAGAGTAAACAACGCAGTGACAATTGCAATTTAAAATTTACAAAGTAAATTAATTTCAAATATTTAAAAAGGTTTACTTAAACTCGAAAACTACAGTTTGAGTTTAAAAATAAAAGCAGAAACTTGCCACCGCTTTAAGAAACCTTTATATACGCCACAAGGCACTCCAAAAGTCAGCATAATTATAATATCAAGGATATCCTCACAGAAAATCATTCACTGACTGAGCTAATCTACTTACAAAGTTATTTCTTGCGTCGGAATTGTGCTACTTTTTGCTTCTTTGCTTCCTTGCTTCCTTAATTACTAATTGCAGTCTTTGTCAAGTGGTTTTCTGTTGGCAACGGCATTTCTTTTGTCCCAAATATTATGTGGTTGGTTGCTGTCAAAGAATCATGTCAATGGGGGTGATTTCTTTTTTTTTGTTCGTTCCTTTTGTAAAGTTTTACAAATTCCTTTTTTGGTCCATTGTAAAAAACGTAAAATGTCTATAGCACACATCCACCCACGCTGCAGTTGTGCCCGATTTTGTGGTTTCTTAAACAAAGTTATGCAACCGTGCTAATAGAGGAGAGGAGAGTAGAGTGGGTTTGAATTGTAAGGTTAGCTAGAAACGACCTTTGAAACCAGTCTACAAGTACACTAAAAAAAACAAGAATGCCTATAATATATATAATATGTCTTTCAAACTAAAAAAGATATAAGTAAAGTAAATTTAAAAATGTCTAAATTGATTTCGCATTTTTAATAATTTTTCTTTTCGGTGTATTTTATTTTCCATGAAACCTTACGAGTTTGGTCGAAGAAAACAAAGTGGCTTGAATTAAGTAATAAGCTTAAAATATTTTTGAAGCTAAAAGGTGGGCGGGGCATGCTGACATCAAGGCCAACCTCCACTGTAATTTGACACCCCATTCTTAGTTACTTTTCGAATATATTCATATAACTTTGACTGCTTTATTGGGTGCAGATATATGGGATTGTAATGCTGGGTGGGAGGAGGGTGTAAGTGGATTTCGTTCGCTGGGCTGCTGTTTTGTTGCAGCCGAAATTGTTGTCGCTTGCCAGCGTAATTTGTAATCTGTAAAGAGTAATTGTTATGGCCTCTGTTGATATTGAGACAGCGGCGGCGGTGGTGGTGACGGCGCCATTGTCAGACAGCTGACGTTTGCACATTTTTCACAGTGACATCCGTGATGGTTGTTATTTTTAATGGTTTTTTGTCTGCGGTTATTTCGGGTATTACTTGTACAAACACACAAGTTCACTATTTCAAAAGATTTATGGGTTACAATTGATGTTTCAGAAAATGGTTTTAAGAGAATCGAACCTGGGACGTTCTGCAGCGAAGGCAAATACACTAACTATCGTGCTATGCTGCTGGAAAATATTATCAAATAGAACTATTTTGTCACTTGGTTTTAATTCTTATACTAATTTATAAATTCTCCTATCCGAGAAATAACTGAAAAATTATAGTGTCGAGTAAGTAATAGAGAAGTATCACTGCAATTTAAAAATATATCTAAAAGGGCGAGCAACAGAAAAATAACAGCAGTGTAAAATAAATACAAGCCACATATAGAAAGCTTGTCAATGTTGTATGGTGTATTTCGCTTTTAGTTTTCTATTAATTTTTTTTAAAGCTACTCTAAGAGATTAATTGATTTAATATATTCAGTAAAAAAAAGAAACAATTTCACTTTCAATGTTAACATGAGTGTGAAATATGCTCGGCTGCAAAAGTTGATTAGCATTTATTTTTTTTATTCATTATTGAGGCGTCGTTGTTGACGACGTTGCGCTCTAAAAATTTTCAATTAAAAAAGTCTCTATGCATTTGCATAATAAAAAAAGCCAAGCTAAAGGTAATTAAATATGTAAAAAAACATAATTATATATTTCAAAATTTTTTGGGGCGACATTTTCAAAGTTGTTCATTTTGAAAAGTAGTCGCTTATTAAAAATTAATTTATTATAAATAAATAAAATGAAAATGATTGTTGCAAACAAACAAGAAACCACAAAATAATGCAACTCGAAATATCATAAGTATACAACCACAACCGCTAGCTAGACCCTACACGGTGCAGTTTAATGACCTTTCGGCTGTTGCCGATGTACGACACCAGGTGAAGCAACCAACCAACCAACTAACCAGTCAGGAAGGCAGGCAGGCAGGCAACTACCAGGAGATTCTGCTCTTGCGATTGCACTAAAACGTAATAAAATTAATGAAGAAAAATATAAAGAAATGCAACCACAGAGAGATACATAACATAGATACATAGGTCGTTGGGTACGTACATAGTTGTTGCATCAGTTGGTGACTGGCTGTTAGTTAAACCAGCGGCAACATTCAATTCCCCAAATACAACAGAAACTTTGTAAGACGTACTCCACACTTTTTACGACGTCAAGTCTTTGGAACACTGAACGAAAAAATGCGTGAAAATTTGGTTTTAATATTTTAAATATCGAAAAGTTTTAAATGATTTTTGCCGCGATCCAGCTACGAAAAAAACCGAGGAAATCCTCATCGCTACATAAAGCATAGGATCAAGATTAGCTTCTAAGCAGAGAATTCCGAAGTTCTACAACAAGAGAAAACACACTTTTTTCAGTGTCCAACAAAACGAAATGAGTAAATTCAACCATGACACTGTGACTCCCATCTCGAACTTAGCCAAGAAGAATCCACAAAACTGGACTGGCAGAAAAGTTGCCGTCGTTTGCGGCCGCCATCAGGGACATCAGTGGCTGAATGGGTTTGGTTAGAAGTTGTTGGATGCATGCAGTGTCTAAAGTTGAAAATACGCGAGCGACGCAGTTCAGTCGACTGTGAAAAGCTCAAGTGGAAACTTTGCGGCAACTGCAATTCTACAGATACTTTCTCGTTGGAGTCGTTTGCATTATAGCAGAGTTTTACCTAGAGGCTCGTTTGGTTCGCGTAATCTGCAGTCGGAGATACAACAGCAGCGACGACGACGAAGCAAGCAACAACAGCGAAAGACATCTGCTTCATCATGTTTGAAACTAGGAGTGAGCCGGTGTCGTCGTTTTCGTTCGAAGGTATTGGATGCAAGAACAACGATGACGACGGCGACGACGATGGAGACACCAATCGACGGCTCAATTTCCACTGCCATGGCTGAGCAGAGCAGTGCAACAAGAAAAACAGGAAAATGCAAAAAAATTATACCAAGTCAAGTTGATTAATTGCATTTATTTGAAAAATCATTTTCGAATGCAAATCAAATTAAATATCAATCAAAACAAATTTCGAAAGCAGACTTCGCTATCGAATAAAAAAAGGAGCAAACTTATTGCTATCATAAAAATTGAGTTTCTGTGAAATTTTCTTAAAATAAGTAGAAAATATTTTAGGTAGAATGTTTTTGAATAAAAAAATACCAGAAAATTCATGCTCAACCTTACATGAAAGCGTTTTCTTTAAAACTGAAGCCTTTGATAAATCTTAATCCATATAAAAAAATGCATAAAAAACATTTTAAATTTAGAAAGCTTCAAAAATTTGCATTTAATATTAAAGAAAAATAAAATTTAATTTTTAGCTCTCATATTTCCTGCTAAATTTTTATATTTTGTCTGAGCGTCGTACGTCGAAACCAACTCGCATCGCAGCTGAATCGATTATCCTTGCAAAAGCGGACGTACGAGCATGTGTATGGAAATTGTCCTTGACCTATGCTGCAGCAGCCGCCGCAGCACACTTCACTTCACTCTGCTGCAAAGTCAAAGTCATATTTACAATAGATTTTCCGTCTTCTTTGTACTTGTAATTGGGTTAACCCTGAAACAATGAAAACATTCTTCAGAGAACATTTCCAGGGACTTTGTAGTTATGTTTTTAGTTTTATGTGGCGGCGCTAAACTCAAGTGATTTGGTTTTACACGCCACTCTGAGGGCCATAAATAAAACTCAATAGGCTACTGAAATTGCGCAGGCATTGTCAGCATCCTAAGTTAATATCGACTGTCTTTTGTTAGTGTTTTATGAAGCAAGGTGGGCATCAGCGGTTTGCAACTTGCCGCAAATATTTAGACAGATTTGTTCAGCAGCAAATTGTTGCTTTGCTTCACTGGGAATAGTATCTCGATATTTTGTATAAGTTGCATCTCATAAGTACATATTCAATTTGTTTGATTAGCATAAATGGACAGTATAACCGACTGTAATTTCTAACGAATGACGGTAACTTTAATTCTGTTTTATTTACAAGTAATTCGAGTTTTATGTAATTCAATTAACCAAATTACGAATGTAATAATTTGAGTATTCGTTTTGCGACTCTTTTGTTATGCTTTTCCCCGGTACATTAGTTGCGTCGAGATAATTGCTTTCGTGTCATATTATCATTAATTAATTACAACTTAAATACAGTATGTTTTTGTTGTTTGTTGTTTGCACAATTTGTAATAAGACCTCCTTCCTTTCGGCGGCACAACTTTTACTTTCTATTTCTAATGACTCGTATTTATGCGGTGCGGTAACTTATGCTCACCACTTTGTGCTCAGCTCATGACTACGCTATGAAAATATGAAATTAATATTTATTATGCCAACGAACTTTATTCTGCACTCAATTAAATTTAATTATTGTATTTGCTAAGTTAAGAGAAACATGCACAAAATATTTGATCGATGAAATCTTCGTGAAAATAAAAATGTTCAATTTTATTTTGTTCACGTTGCAAAAGGAAAATAATAAACGCAAAAAGTTAGATCAAATGAAATAAAATATCATAGTCGCATTTTACACTAGAATGTGAGAATGTCAGAAGCAGAAAACTTTAATCGCTAAGAAAAATTATATATAAATAAAGTTGCTAGCGAAATTATTAAAAGACAGTCGAAAAAATTCTCGACACTAAAATTGCCTAATGTTTTTAAAATTAATTGATATATACAAACTAAAAAAAAGCATAATAAAAATTTTTAAGTTATAATTTTCAAACAAATTTACATTAAGATCTTTTGATTTATCCATGCCCGGAAAGATGAGGTTAATAACCAAAAATAGTTCTACAAAAAATTAGTTTGACAAATTAACAAAGAAGTTAAAAATGTATATGTAATGTTTTACAAATACAAACAAAAATTAAGCAAAATTTTATAGTACAACAATTTAAAAGTTCCAAACAGAAATATTACAACTAATCAAATTTAAAATTCGAAAATTCAGCTGTACGCGTCATCAAAAGCTTTGAAATATGTTGGCGTCATCTCAGCATCACAACTTTAAAATGAATATAATTATTATACTGCTTTACATATGTACATATACTCGTATGTATGTATGTAGGTATGTATGTATGTATGTATGTATGTATGTATGTATGTATGTATGTATGTATGTATGTATGTATGTATGTATGTATGTATGTATGTATGTATGTATGCATTCATATGTATTCTAAGACGCTGCTGATACCGAAAGGTTGTTCTAATAATTTCGAATGATTGTGGAATTGTGCAAATGTGACTAATCGAATTTTCGCAATGAATTTGCATCACGTCATCAGCGCCAATGTCAGCAACCGTCACCCCGTCACCTCGTCACACTACTCGTATTTTCGATTTCAGTTTGTTTAGTCTTCGCAACAAAGAACGAATTTTTATTTAGCATAAATAAAAGAACAACAACAAAAACGCATAAATGTAGCTAGCAAAATGGCACAGCACAGAACATTTCAAAATGTCTTACACAAACATTTTTGGTTGTTTAAAAAAAACACAAAAACACAACGAAACAGCGAAAAACCGAATTTCATAAAATTTGTTAATAAACAAACAAACAAAGCATAAATCAAAGCTAATAAAATTTAGACAGAAACAAAATTTCGGATTTATGCTATTCAAATGCGTTGGCCACATTCGCGTTGTAGAGTCCCAAACACAAACTAACGCAAAGAAGAATAAAAAAATGATTGTTTGAGCCGAAAAATTTATAACATAAAACATATTATGTCAAAAATTGTTCAATGTAAAATTAAATTTTTATATTTATTTATTATTTAAATAAAAGATGTAAAAGATTTCCATAGAAATTATAAGTTTCTATTTGGCATCTTAAAAGTGAAATGGTTAATTATATTTCAGTTAAATTTGCTTTAAACTGGCATTTAATCGTTAGTGCATATTTTTACAATATTGCCAATAATTTCAAATTCCAAAAAAAAAACACACAATTTTGCATATCTTTGATTAACTAAGCATTAACTTTGCAATAAATGCATGTTATTGCTTATTTTCTAATAAACGCATATTTTTGCATAATTTTTAAGATTTATTTACCATCTGCTTACTTACACCTTTGGCAATTTCGATAGATACAGTTTCATTCGATTATTTAAGATGTTAATTTAAAATTCTGCACAAAACCGCAAAAACAAAAGCGTTGAAAAATCGGAATACATTAAAACGAAATTTCAAGTTAACGAATTTTGAACGAAAATTTGTATTCAAAAAATGACGTAATCCGCTGGTGCTGGAAACGCATGCTGAAGCAATAAATAAATTCAGTAAATCAACGGCGACGAAAAACCCAGCAAAAAAAAAGCAGCAGAAGTAGAAGGAAAAAATACGCATAAAATTAGATTTGACAAAATAAATGAACGCATTCAAAAGTGGCGAACGAAATTCAAACTCAAATAAAAAAAAAATGAAAGAGGCGGGCGGGCGGCGGTGCGAATGATTCAAATGAATTGATACAACATTTTATGTTACAGACAGACGGACAAACGAGTGGACAAACAGATGGACGGACATACAGACAGACAGACAAACAGTCGGACAAACAGTATTTTTGAAGTAGCAAAGCAGAAGAAGAATACAAAAAGCAGATTCTGATATAAAAAAAAACAAAATAAATATACAACAACAACAACAAAAAAGCAAACACAAACAAATTTAAGTTATGTACGTTAATTTCGAAAATAGTGTCGATGGACAGACGAGCGGACAAACAGACAGACAGACAGACAGACAGGCGGTGGTGGACAGAAACAGACAGACAGACAGACAAAACGACGGGCGAGGCGTTTTTGTGGCTTGGCCAGCAGCGAGCAGCTTTGTTAGCGGTGATATCATTCAATTTCGTACGTTCGCGGCATTTGCTTTTTCGTATTTTTTTTTGCTTTTTTCTTTTCCTTTTTGTTAAATTGTCATATGGCACAAATCACACACACACACATACGAGTGCGTGTTAGTGTGTGTGTCGATGATTGCAACAACAATGACACTTTGTGGCACAATGTCATTAAAATAAAATTAGAATAAATTTGAATTTAGCTTAAATTTAGAATTATTTCGCTAATCAAATATTTAAGTTGACATCTCTTTTTTTTTTGGTTTGTGCACAATTTCGTTAAACTAAAATGAGCGTAAGAAATGGTGCAACATTTAATTGAGCAATTAAGTGTGATCAAATAATAAAAGTTGGATAAACATTTTAAATTTATATAAAAGATCAATTAATAAAACAAGAATAACACAAAAATTAAGTGATGAAAAATTTAAGTTCAATAATTTTACTTTGACATTAACAACAATTACCGTAATATTACTTTAAAAACAATTTAAATATTGGATTAAAATTTTTAACGCATTTTTAATGTAAAATTAAAATGAATTTCTTTTTTGTGTATCAACTCTTAGCCAGTATCACCAGCAGCATAATAAGCTGAAACATCATTATCAACATATTGCCGGCAACATCTTTGCGCAACACACTTCAAAAACTGAAGATGATTGTTTTGCTATCTGCTGTCTTCCTTCTTGGCCACTTGTTGTTGCCACAAAATGGCGAAAAAAGTAGTTTTTGTTTTACTAAATCAAGATTTAGGTAACTAAAAAATTAAATCTAAAAAGTAGAGAGCACCTCAAGCCGTGACTCTCCTCTTGACTCGTTGAAAGCCCCAGCAACAGCAAAAGCAACAACTGCAAAACTGAATTCTACATTTTGTTCGTTTAGTAAGAGCGAAAACGTCTTTTCTAATTGAATTCAATTCCAAAGCAGCATAAAAAGAATTGAGTGGAAACGCTCAACGATGAAGACGAAGAATAGAAAGACGAAACGGCCAAATGTACGGAGCGAATTGAAAGGAAATGAATAGAAAACCGGCTTTGTGGCCAGTAATAGAATCGAAGTGAACTGGCGACTGAAGAAGAGCTTTTTCTCTGTTAATTCGGAAGACAGAAAAACAGGGCTGCCAGCTGATATTTTTATTTAAGTGTGGTTTAATGGTAACATAATTTTTTTTTTTAAATAGTCATATATAAGATTGAAATTTTCTATTTACACGTCACGTATTATGTTCTAAGCAGTTTTGAAGTCACGTTCTTTCAAACATCCTTGATGTTTAATAAAAAATTACAAGAGAACAAAAATATTTTCAATAAGAAAAGCTTAAAATTCGTAAGCAACCCTGGCCAACCGATACGTTAAGGAATGTTTTCAATTGCAGCCAAGAGCAATCGAAGACATTCCACTGAAGTTATGTTTTTAACAACTGCAAATATGGAAGAAAAGAATACTTAATTGAAAATATAAATTAGAAGTAGATACAAAATAAATAAATAAAAAAATAGATTTCTTCATCTTGTTCAATATAAATATTTTTGAAAGAGATTGCATACAAAGTAAATAAATTCGAGCTGAAAATATTTTTGTAATATTTGTGTACTCTTTCAATGAAATTTAATACAATATATTGAAAAATATAATTAATTGTATCGAAAAACGCAACCCTGGAGTGTGAAATATATGTTGAGAGATTTTGTCTTAATAAAGTCTCTCTCAAAGTTGTTTAGCTTTTCTAACAACATAAAAACAGGTTTTTTTATTTAAAAAAAAAACACGATTTGAGTGTTGCTTAAACTGTGGCTTTGACTTTGTATTGAAAATGACCCACTCCAGCGCTGCTCAAATTTTCGGTTTAAATTTAAAAGCCCAAATCAAATGCCGCCTAATCTATAAAAAAAATTAAATTTATGCAAAAGTTGAATTTCGATACTGAAATTTATTATTCATTAAATCTTATAAAGAATAAGGTACCCAAAAAAAAAATGAACACTTTTGCTGATGATGTCACTTTGCTGTCAAAATACACACAAAAACTGTTTCCGCTTCCGTCATCGCGTTTTCGCGCCCAAAATGAAAACAGGAAAATCCTTTTCGAGGTGCAGACGAACTTTATTCATGTAAATTCTCGCTTACACACAAAAGAAAATTACATTTTATTTGGCCAAAAGGCAAAATGTCGAAAAACACGAAAATGCCATTAAAATGAATGAAAGAAAAATAGAAGAAACCGGCGCAAAAAATCGATAACTTCCCTGGCTCCTTCATTCTCTTGTATGTTTTATTTTTATGTATCGCCATGTAGGCGTCATTTTTGGTTAAAGCAAATGGAAAACATGAAAAACATTTCCGAATGATTTTCTGCTTTTCAAGGACAAACTCGACCTTTTTTTTAACAGAAAAAAATATTAAAACGAAAATAATCGAAATTTAATTTTGTATCAAGTATAAAAAAACCGGGTCACACTTCATGGGTCAATTAACAGTTATTTGTTTATTTATCGAAAATAAGCGCCCTGCTTCCCTAACTATGTAGGCGCCTTTATTTGTTTACTTAAAAAATGGCGTGTTTAAAATTGTAATCGAGGCAAATGAAATAAAATGAAATTAAAGGAGGAAAGAGGGCGTTAGTGCGGATGGGAATAGGGGGCCGGAAAGCAGTGATCGGCGGCAAGAGTACTTTGACGCCTCTGTCGACGTCGCGTCGGCCGCCTGCTTGAATGTTAATTTTTCACTTTTACTTTCGTTTTGCACATTTTCATTTTCAATACGAATTGTGACTAACGTTTGTTCTATTTTGCTTACAAAGGACGGACACCACGGTTGGGGGTAGAATAGACTAGGCGAGCGGTTGGGATGTGTAAAATGGGGCGCGTCGATTCTATATTCTTCTGGGGTTGCTTTCAGCTTTTATGTATTTATTTATTTGGTTTTATTTCTGTTTTAAGTTTTTTGGCGCTATATAATTTATTTATTTTCGTTTGCCTCGCCTTTGCGGCAGTTCTGATATTTATTTCTGAACTTTTGCTGTGCTGTGCTTTTGCTTAGTTTTCATTTATTGTAGTTTGTTGCATGCTAGGAATATGTTAATTGCTGAAATGTTCGTTTGTTTGTTTTTGAATTGCAAAAAAAAAAAAAACAAATGAAAAGAAAGGAAAAAATTAACTCAGATTTTATGTCCAACTGTGGCTAACATATTTTTTGAACTGCAGGTGTATGCTTGAGAGAAATGTCAGAGCTACCAACTTTTTCACTTAAATGTTAAGGATTTACCGGTTTTTGATTTAAAGCTCGAAATATACAAGGAAAATTAAATTTTTTTAAAACTTACTAAATATTAAAGCTCAGTAAAAAAACCTTCGTTAAACTTATATTTAAACCAAACACATTAAAAATAGAAAAAAATTAAAATAAATTTTTTTTTACAAATTTAGAAAAAAATGCATAAATTTTGTTTACTTTAAAAAAAAATTTAAAAATAAAAATCGTATAAAATTATTTAACTATTTTCCGGAGCCGTACAAAATGCAAACGTGCATTGGCAGCTCTGACTGAGTGGTTCCTTCTGAGGTGCGCTTATTTTTTTTCGCTCTCAATTTGTTTAGAATTTTTTTTTATGCTTGCACAGAGACAAACTACTCGCAACATAGACAGACATACAGACCGACCGACCGACGGACGGACGAATGGGTGCATTGCACTTTTAAGTGTTTGCCGGTCGGTCGGTCTGTTGGGAGGTGGGGAGCTTTTCGTATTTATTTACATATTTACAGACAAAAGTGTCTACTTGTAAAACAAAAAGTAAGTAGTCAAAGCAGACGTGGAGAAAGCAAATGTGGGTTAGTATTCAACATATTTTATGAAAAAAAAAAAAAATCGAATTTTTTTGTTTTCAACATTTTAAACTTAATAAAGATTTTTCGAATATTCACCGAATGCACATTCGTAATTGCCATAATTTGATTATTTGATGGGTGTGTCCGGCAAAGCAACACCAACAACAATATTAATAATGCTGGCTGACTGGCTCCTCCGCGGCTCAAAAAGTCTAAAATTACTTAAGCAAATGTACAAAATTTATTATTGAAGTCAACAACAATAACAACAACAACGAGCAACTTAATATTGAATTCCGTAGTCTCTCAATGCTGAATTCCGTCATTTCTTCCATTGCTTCTATCAATGATTCTCTTTTAGTCATTATCCACGTTTTTTTTTTTCTTCAATGACTGCCATTTTTCGTCGTGGGCTACAAACGTCAATTGACAATTGAGAATTGAAGTGGTGTTGTTGTAGTTGTTGTGGTTGTTGCTGCTGTTACAAAAGGTCAACAAGTTTCTGCTATTTTTATATTATTTTTTCTTCTTCTTATTTTTAATAGTTTTTCAAGAAATTGCTGTCGATTGTTGTTGTTGTTGTTGATCGTTGGTGGTGAAACATCATCTTTAGGTTGTCGTTGTTGTTGACCTCATGTTGCAGCAATATTTCTCCACATTGACTGTTGTTATTTCAGTTGTTTGTTTGTCCGTTCAATGAGTGTGGCCGTTGATAAGTCATTTCTTCTTCTTATTGTTGTATTTTTTTTCTTTTGTAACATCTTTAAAATGTGTTCTCGACACCACCAGGGCAGAACATTTAATTAATTAGTCACGATAGAGTCGTGAACTTTGATCATTTAAGAAGTTTATTCTTGTTTTAATTTACTTAACAAAAATATGAGGGTACTTGTTTTTTATGTCATATACAATAGATTTGAATCTAAAAGTAATTAAAATTTGAATACCACTGAACATATTATGTTATTAAAAATCTTGACTTTTTAATATTTTGTTTCTCGAGAGGGAAGTCACACAAACGATCCGTGTGCAGGCAAAATCGTCTGGGATTGAGATTTTGTAAGTTGCTTGTTATAGTTCGTAATCTTTTGCATTTTAGCGTTTCTAAAAAGATCAGAAAATATCTACAAAGCATTGTCAAACCGTTTTGGGGTAAATATTGATTTTGAACGTTCTCGTCTCTTCAGCTCCGAATTTGCCGAGTATTATTTTTTGAACTCTAAAATCCAGTTTTACAAAATATATTAATGATTAATTTTTTTGGCTAAGATTTTCATTAACACATCTAAGAAGACAGCAATTTAGTATTCA
Source organism: Suillia variegata (assembly GCA_949127995.1). Taxonomy (NCBI): domain Eukaryota; kingdom Metazoa; phylum Arthropoda; class Insecta; order Diptera; family Heleomyzidae; genus Suillia; species Suillia variegata. The sequence continues at coordinate 34,725,928 of OX421846.1, forward strand.
TTCACTTTTGAAATCCTTTTTTACCGACCAATCGAATTAGAAAATTCTCCAATTTCACGTTTACAATCAGCTGATATTGTTTGGATGCAGGAATCAAGTTAGAAACTTTAATTGCACGAACGATTGGATATTTAGACGAAAGAAACGATTCTTTCGAGAGAAAACAGAAATGCTCTTAGATTTTTATTAACATATCTACGAATATTAAATAATTTTATTTTGATTGTGACCCGCTTTAAATGTGTATTATGTTAAAACATTTTTAAAAATAACATAATTCAAATTTTGTTATTTTTTAAAACCAATAATTTAAAAAACTTATTTTTTATTGAGCATATTTTAATAAGAGAAAATATTTCTACAAACATTTTCATTAAAAGAAAATCATTTTCCCCAACCGACACTTAAAATATTTGAAATATTAATTTCCAAATGCCAAAACTATTTTCTCGACATTCTTTTAGTTGTTCCATTCAACGACGCCTCCCGCCCGCTCTTGCCACATTGCCTAATTTTTTTTTCGTCGAAAGCTGACGTCATTATTTATTACGGTTGGAGCATATTTTTCATCGTTGTTTTTCGATTTCTTATTCGAACGCTGCCGTCTTTTTTTTTTTTTTTTTGTCTTCTTCGTTTATTTTTTACATTTTCGTTTTAAGTTTTTGTGCCAATTTGAATTAATCAAAAAATAAAAAACTAAAATAAAACGAAACGAAACGAAAAAGTTGGGTATCTAACGTATGGCGCAGCAAGCGTAGGGGGAGCAGAAGCGATGGCGTTGTGTTCTTTGGATGACTAAAGTGGGTGCGCGGGCGGGAAATTGGGCCCAAGGCAATATTGACAAGAGCGAACTTGTGCACGAGAAGAAGCTGTCGCATAGATGCGAGAGTAGTCAAAGGTAATGCGAGAGTGACACTCTCAAACAAGTTATGAGATACTTGAGGCGCGCTTGGAGCGGAAGTTTTTAATTTATTTTATTTTAAAGATGTATAAATTTAATGAATATAAAAAATTATTTTTTAAAAATCAATTCACAGAAAATATATTTTGCGACTGTATTTAAATTAAATCGAAAGAAACAGCAAATTAAATAAATAACAAAAAATACGCACCTTCAATTAAAATCCAAATGTTGCTGTTGTCGTATGTATTTTTTGTTTTTGTTGCTATTGTAATTTGTTGTCTTTGCAGTTCTCTAAAATAAAGCACACACACCCACATGCACACATTTAAAAAAAAATAAACACGAAAATAAAACCGATTTTTTTAATTAGGCGCAAAGAAACATTTCGTCGTTTTCCTCCCCACGCGATTCACATCTTTTTTACGAAACTAAATAAGCAACGAACACACACACAAATATTTAAGTTTTCTTTTTCATAATTCTTACTTTTCTAATTTTATTAATTTAACACAAGAATTGAATTAAAAAGAACAAAAAAACCCGTATTCCAATTAAACAGAAACACACAATCGCAACAACAAATTCGATGAAAATGTTTGTTGGCTCGTTCGCCGAGTACAGCCAAAAACAAACTACAACTACAAAAACTGAGAAAAATTTCGCGTTAGTTGAGCGCGCTCAGTGTTGCACACATCGTTAAATATTTCAGTAGTTTGTCAGTTTATTTCGCTCGGCAACACTGAAGAGAGTGGCTCGCTCTCGCCGTGAATGACACAAAAAGGACGAAGAATCCTGCTTTCGGCGCAATTAGAAAATTCTCCGCAATTATTGGTTCGGTTTTTTTTCTTCAAAATTTTGCACTTTAATTTTTTTTTAATAAATCACTTTGCACTATTTCTTTGAAAACGAGTAACGCACACAACGAGCGTGCGAGAGCGCAGCAGTTAAAAGTTGGGCGCGGTTTGAGCCACTTTGTGTGTTGTTGGTCAATAAGAAAAAACTTGGCTTAAAAGCGCCGCTCAAACTTGATTTTTTTTTCTTTTGTACTCACAGACACGACAAACACTTTCCAGACGCGCACACGACGTGCAAATTTCACGACAAACCAAACTAAACTAAATTGGAAAATTATTTCTTGGCCACTAAAAGCCACAACTTTATGCAGAGTTGTATTTGATGCGTAGTTTAACATAATTTGTGTGCTTTGGGTACACTGTTAAAGCGTGGCTAAAAAGTGCTGCTAAGTCATTTTGCAAGAGTAGCAATTTGTAACGGAAATATCATGTTCAAGTATGAAACAAAGTTAAGCTATCCACCGTAAGGTGGCTGTCATTTTAAACGGAATTGTTTGTAAAATAGTTATTGTCGATGCAAAGCAAAAGCAGCTGCTTGTGCAGACCTAAAGACAGGGTAACTCTTATTGCGTACCAAATACGAAATCACTTTTCTAGCATTCTTCGCAGCCGGCAGTTAGTTTTGCAGAGTTCCTCGTGTTTGGTAAAATCTAATTGAAATCACAATTCTTCAGTTTTTTTTTAATAACTTAAACTTATTACAGTTTAATAATTTCGGTCACTTTAAACAAAAAGAAAAATATAAAAAACATGTCGAAGCCAGCCTACAAAGTCGGTAAGTAATAAAGCAGAAAACGGCAGGTCCTTTTTTGTTATTAATATTTTACAAAATTATCAACATGTGCAATTTTTCATTGTTAAATTCTTATCGCTTATCTCAAAGCGAGACCTGATGTCGTTTATTATTAAACTAAACTCTCTTAGCGCTGCTCCCATGCTCTAGTTATGCGCTTTTGTTGTTTTATTTACCCCTTACCCAAAAAGTGAGGTTAAACACGTTTTGTTATTTTGTGTGTGTGTTAATATTGGACATTTTTTTAATATTGCACATTTTGTTGTTTTTCTTGCAGCTGATATCAGTCTCGCTGAATGGGGCCGCAAGGCTATCATCATTGCCGAGAATGAGATGCCCGGTCTGATGGCGTGCCGCAAGAAGTACGGCCCCGCGAAGGTGCTGAAGGGCGCTCGCATTGCTGGTTGCCTGCATATGACCGTGCAGACGGCGGTACTCATTGAGACACTCGTGGAGTTGGGCGCTGAAGTGAGTTGAAACTAATTTTAATACAGTATTTTTTATTTATATATATCTAATTATAAAGAAGAACACACAGTTTTTTATTCAGTCTTAAATTGATAATATAAGAATACAATTGAACTTAAACAAAAATATTTAAATAATTGTTTTCGCTTTTTTCCATAGTAATAGTATTATGACGTATATACCAATTTATGCCGGGGTGTCAGTTCACGCTTATCTTGTCGCTCGGATGATGATTTTTTATTTGTTTGTTTAATCTTTAAGTGTTGAAGTACTCTGCTCAAATTTGAATAAATTTTGTTGTTTATGTTCTTTTTGTAAAACTATGAAATATTCAAATTTGAATGGTCACGCCTGTCCAGCGTCAGAGATAAGCGTGTGACCCCAGGTTCAAGTTTATAGTGATTTTATGATTTCCGTTTTAACTGAAATATTTAAATATTTTCTTCGTTTATTTTCTCAAGGTTCAATGGTCCAGCTGCAACATTTTCAGCACACAGGACAATGCGGCTGCGGCTATTGCTGCCACCGGCGTGCCCGTCTATGCCTGGAAGGGCGAGAGCGATGAGGAATACGCATGGTCAGTTTAAGACTTATGAATTGATTCAATAATCGTTTAAAATTTAATTTATTGACTTTACTATATAATTTATTTGTAATTTTTTTAAATCATATCTACATTTTACAGGTGCATTGAACAGACTCTTGTCTTCGCCGATGGCCAACCCCTGAACATGATTCTGGACGATGGCGGTGATTTAACCAATCTGGTGCACGAGAAGTACCCACAGTACCTGAAGGACATACGTGGTCTGAGTGAGGAGACCACCACCGGTGTGCACAACTTGTACAAAATGTTAAAGGACGGTCGCTTGGGCTGCCCCGCCATCAATGTCAACGACTCCGTGACCAAGGTAAATGTCAAGTTTAATAGGTGTTTAAAATAAAGATCTTTGAAGATTTTATTTTATAATTTCGGTATTATTTTTCCATTTTTTAATATTCAAAATTGTTTTTTTTATACAGAGCAAATTCGACAACTTATACGGCTGCCGTGAGTCGCTCATCGACGGTATTAAGCGCGCCACCGACGTCATGATCGCCGGCAAAGTGTGTTGCGTCGCTGGTTACGGTGATGTCGGCAAGGGTTGCGCCCAGGCTCTCAAAGGTTTCGGCGGTCGTGTCATCATCACCGAAATCGATCCAATTAATGCGCTACAAGCCGCCATGGAAGGCTACGAAGTGACCACCATGGAGGAGGCCAGCAAGGAGGCGACCATTTTCGTAACGACCACCGGCTGTGAGGACATAATCACCGGTGAACACTTCCTTAACATGAACGATGATGCGATCGTCTGCAATATTGGTCATTTCGATTGTGAAATCGATGTATCCTGGCTGAATGCCAACTCCAAGGAGAAGATCAACGTTAAGCCTCAGGTCGATCGTTACACTTTGGCCAACGGACGTCACATTATTTTGCTGGCCGAGGGTCGTTTGGTGAACTTGGGCTGTGCTCATGGTCATCCCAGTTTTGTTATGTCGAACTCGTTCACCAATCAGGTGCTCGCCCAGATTGAGCTGTGGACCAAGTCGAAGGAGTATACCGTTGGTGTGCATATGCTACCTAAGGTTCTGGACGAGGAAGTCGCCAGTCTGCATTTGGAGAAGTTGGGCGTTAAGCTGACTAAGTTGAGCGATAAGCAATCCAAGTATTTGGGTGTGCCCAAGTCCGGCCCCTTCAAGCCCGACCATTACAGATATTAAAAGACGGAGAGTGTACGCTTCTGTTGGCATTTGTACTCTACAGCGTTGTCGAATTTGTTTAGTTTCAATTTATATCGTTCTTTCTTTCGAATGAATAATGGTAAGGCGCAGCTCTTTTTTTGAAATTGTATAAAAATAAAAGTGACCCATTTTTTGTACCCCAATAGAAGAACTTCAACGAATTTTTTTTTTTGTAGTAAAATTGTATAAAAACTAGTTAGAGTATTTTCTTTGGTTATGCCAAACTTGAAATACTCTAAAACATTTTAGGGACATAAATCGGACATTTTATTATCTTTTATAAATGAGTAACTAGACTGTACATGTTACCCAGTATCTAGAAAGTAGTCTGATGAAAAACAAAATGACAGAAGTTCCTAAAAATTCGAATTTATCGAATGAAACGATTTTTTCAGTTAGAGTTGAACGTAGACTTGTATCGGACCATAAGTCAAGCTGCTAAAAGTATTTTTTCGGATGAAACCGATAAATGCTTTATAGAAAAATATTCCTAAAAAAATGCGTTTAAAAGAACGAGTCTACTTCGTTTTTTTAGGTGTCTCCTTAAAATTGTAAATAATATTCTTGAACGAACATATCGATTAAAATGGTTAGTTTTGAAAGGAAATTGATCTATTTATTATGCACCAAATATCTGCAGGGTTTTATTGCTATGAAAAGAATAATCAGCAAACGATTATTCCTCTAATCGAACTTTAAGATTAGTTCAAATAATCCCCAAATTATTTAATAAAATTAAATTAATTCATCATATATTTTTTTACAATTTTCAAACTTCGGTTATTGGCTGCTAGTTTTACCACTGGGTATGGCGTTAAAAGATGGTCAACTAGTTTGCTTTTAAGCAAATTAGTTAAGCACCTCAATTTTATATATAAACTCGAACAAGGTTTTGCAACAAGCATCGGTGGTTCAGTGGTAGAATGCTCGCCTGCCACGCGGGCGGCCCGGGTTCGATTCCCGGCCGATGCAACTTGTTTTTTTATTTATTGCTTTTTCTATCAACTAAAAAATTCACAGAAAACGCCAAATTTTATATACACATTTTACCACTTATTCGATCTGTTGTAAAATATTAGTTTTTTTGTATACTAATTGACAGCTTTGGGTCTCCATTTTTAAAAAGCCGCTTTCAAGTCGACTTTGTTGGTGATAAAAGGATGATGAAAGCGGAGGTTACATACTTGTACCGTCAAATCCTCAAAAGATTCGATTTGCTACATTCGCTTCTTGATTATTAAAAAACCATGAGTAAAAAAAAGTGATTGCATCGGCCGGGAATCGAACCCGGGCCGCCCGCGTGGCAGGCGAGCATTCTACCACTGAACCACCGATGCTTTTGGTTAACTTGATATAATAAAGTAATAAACGCAACTCCACCGAGACTTAGAAATTTGTTACTGACATTTTTGCTAACACATTTTGAATAGAATGAAAACTCTGATAGTAACTCACCAAACGGCGTTAACTTATAATTTTTATGTAATGTATGTAAACTTTAGATCAGCGACCAAATTAAAATAAAGCGTAAAATTCGTAAAAATGTACCAAATGCAAATACTGAAAAAAAACATATACCAAATTAAGAACGAAACAAAAAAATTTCTCATTTAGGATTTGAAAAAGTTATGGTCTGCATTTGTTTGAGAGTATAGAGAAGTTTTTAAAATTAAAAAAAATTAAAGTTTTAACTACCATCGAAAAATAAATAAAAATTGATCCTACTTTAGCTACTTTTAGTATGTACTGATTTGCATCAATGGCAACCCTTATCATATGTTAATGTTGACACAATATTTAACACATCAAAATTAATTCGCAAATTTTAAAAACTAAATATTAGAGAAAATACAATTCATTATAAAACATTTCTCAAAAGAAAACTTAAAAAAGGTTATTATGCATCGGCCGGGAATCGAACCCGGGCCGCCCGCGTGGCAGGCGAGCATTCTACCACTGAACCACCGATGCTTGTACTAAGCTTTTGTTCAAGTTTATTTATAAATTTAAGCTGCGTAACTCATCTGCCCGATAACAGATAATTCCAGCTGGTCAAACTCGTCTTTATCTTTTTTAGCTTAATCACGTAGCAGCAAATCCAGTTACCAAAAACCGGAAAGTTTAAATAAGTTTAGAGGAATTTCATGCAGTAAAATTTGATTTGAAAATAAGTTAAGGAGTTATAAGCATCGGTGGTTCAGTGGTAGAATGCTCGCCTGCCACGCGGGCGGCCCGGGTTCGATTCCCGGCCGATGCAATTTACTTTGTAAATTTTTTTTATATACAGGGTGATCCGAAAAGTAACTTACCAGCAGATTTTTTGTTCTCATAATCTTGGAATAAATCCGTTTTTCGTCAAAATTGTATGATATATATTTTTTTATTAATTTTATTTTTCTGCTAACGATTACAAATGATTTAAATGCAAAAATTCTCTTAATATTTTTTTGTTGGTTTATCAAAATTAAATACATACCTAAACGTAACTAATTTTGTTTTTTGTTTGTTTGTCAATAATATAAAAAAGAATTATTTTAAACTTTATTTTTTATAATTATAATTAGTAAAACTACGCCAAACAATTTGATCTTAATTTTATATACAAAGCCAAGCGATTTTTGTTTTAGATTCTTTATGTTTTTGTTTTTCTTTTCTTTTGTTTGTTTTTGTTTTAGATTAGATATTTAGATAACAAAAAGTATCGTGTATAATTAAAAAAAAAATAATAAAACAATTATACGAGTACATAGTCCGTCTAGATATACATATGTATGTACAACCAAATGTATAAGTATGTATGTAGTCAGTTGGCTTATTTGTTAAGTATTCAATTGAGGTGTCGTTTGAAAGCTTAACTTCCTTATCCATATTGTTGTCAAAATGCATAAAGGTCCTAACCAATATTTTTAAGAAACTTAAATTTGAACAAAAGAAGGCTTTATTGTATTAGCCATAAAACGTGGCTTTTAGACTCTAAGTTTTGGGTAGAAAGTGTATTTTAATATAGTCTATATATAAAAACTGTCATGGTGTAATAAATAGAAGGTAGGGAAATAAGAAAATTGTCTCTCTCCACCTCGATATTTTCTCTCTCTTTGAATATTGAATTTCTGTGCAGTTGTCATGGTTGCTACAAAATAATCAAGTTAACAAAAACAACAACGTCGTTTTTTGTCAATAGTAAAAAACCAAACTTTAAAATAAACAAGAAAAATTAGGCAGAAATCGAGGTGAGTTCGCACAATTTGCGCCTCATTTCTACTCTCCTAATCTTAATATTCAACCATGCATTATACTAAATGACGACACCTCCCCGTGGATCATTTATATCGTAAGTAACTAGTTTAAAAAAACTATATTAAATAAATAATAATATTAAAAACATAAAGGAAATTGGAGTGTTCAAATACATTTTTCTAAAAAATCCGGTACTACATTTTCAATAAAAAGATGATATTTAATTAAAACGCGAAGCAGTCAGTATGTACGAGTATATGTATATGTATGTATCTACAGGTGTGCTAGTGCGACTTAATACGAGTACTTGAAAAATTGATTGGTTGGGTTATTCGTTACATTTGGCACCAAAACTTCCTTTAGCTTAGAATTTTATTTCTATGAAAACTTTTTTTGATTTTAAATTCCCAGCCAAAGGAATGGACTTAAACACTTTTGCTAGAGTTAATCTACAATAAATGAAAAAATTGAGTGGGTTCTTTCGGAATTCTGGTCAATCGAATCGAATTAGGTCTAGAGCAAATGCTATCATCAGTCGACATGTTTACATGCAGTTCCATGGGTTGTGTTGTTGTTGTTTTTGTATGTTTTTTTTGTTTGTAGGTTTATTTCAGCTTACAAAACTCGTTTGGTTTTTGAGATATTGTCGCGCACGTTAGAAATTTCGAAAACAAAATAAAAAGTATGGATATGTTTGTTTTTTAAGTGTTCTTTATTGTTGGGTTGTTCTTTTTTTTTAAATTAATTATTTTTATATTTTATTTAAAAATTTACAATTTTCCACTATTGAAGAAAAACAGAAAAGCTAAAAAGAAAATGTAAAAATTAAAATAATAAACGAATATTATTATATATGTATATATATATATTTTTTTAAATATTTAAACAATTACACTTTGAATTACGTTAAATATTGCGTCACATATTTTTGCATACATTTTTATACAGTTACATTATATACTTTTTTATTTTACACATATATGTATGTATGTATGTATATTTAAAAAAAAAACAAAACACATTTAGCGAGTCTAGTCGTTAAGCTAAAAAATTACACTCAAAAATTGTGGCTATATAAAAGTGATGGTCAATAAATTTGTTAGTTACAGCTTAGAAATAAAATTATGCATTTATGTATACATACATAAACATTTATATACTTCTGTATCATACATTGGATGTAAATTAACCTTGCACACACTCGTGTTAATTTATTTAAATTTTATATATTTTTTAAATATTTATTTATGATATTTATTTATGATTTTAATTGTTTATTTGTTCCTTAGTTGGCGAGATTTCTAAATAGTTTCGAGTTAGTTTTCTTTCAGATTATTTGTTACTTAAATTTCTGTTTTGTTTTGTTTATTATTGTTTGTTTATAAAATAATATCAGCATTCGTCAGTTAAGTTTATTGGAAATATTTTTTGTTTTGTTTTGTTGTTTTGTTTTCTTTTTACATGCCGGACTCTGCGATGCCCTCGTCATCTGCAAGGAGAAATACAAAATTGTTAATTTCGGGAAAATTGAGGTAGTGAATACATTCAAGGTCATGCCATTTTAATTAAATGAATTTATACATATATGAAACTATGAACACAATACAGATATACAATTTTACTGGTGTGAAACGTTTTAAGCAAACATAAAGAAAAGTATCTAGATTCGAATAAGCCTTTTATAAAAAAACATTTTTATTCATTTATTTTAATTGGAGGAAATTTTTATATGATCACTCGATTCTGTCTACTTTAAAATACGATTCAAATCGTATTGTATGAACCTTTCACAAAAACATTTTGAAACACATCACAAGCTAGTTTAATGATAGATAGATAGATCGATATATAGATAGATAGATCGATATATAGATAGATAGATCGATATATAGATCGACAGAAAGACAGATCGCTAAATAAATAGACAGACAGTTATACTCGTATATATGTATAGATGTACAGCCCAAGAAGTGAATCTTGGGATTACATTCGAAATTTCTGTTCCCTTTACTAATTTTTCCATTATGTAATTTTTTGCCGAACTTGTATTTTAAGTTTGCTCCTCTATAACCTAGGATATCATTGGAACCTTTCTTTGAAATAACTTTGAAGTAGAAACAAATCGTGGCTATAAACTTGAGGTTAATAGTTTACAATTTTTTAAGAGAAAAAGAAAAATACCATTAAGGTTCCAAATATACATTAAAAAACCGCCTCAAAATTCTTTTATAGATTCGTAGTCTGATTAACTTAAAATCTAAATTATAATCCCACTTCCTGCCATTTTTATTTTTGAATCCTCATTATAAAACGGGTTTTTAATGGAAAAAAAGATTATGTTAATATTAATAGAATCAAATCATACGTGCAAATAATTAATGATACATTAAGTATCTCAATAGTGTTAGTTAAACGCCAAAAAGAAGTGTTAAACATAGAAAAAAGCGAACGCAAGAATTACAATAATAAAAGTACAAATAGTTTACAAACCCATAAACGGATTGGCATAGATGATGCCACCATTTTCACCGACACTACTACCACCACCAACACCTCCTCCACCACCGCCGCCGCCGCCAACGGCACTAATACCACCACTGAAGCCAGTACGCGGCGCCGTACCACTCTTACATAGCTTTGTGTAACATTCTCCATCACCGACCAGCGTCGCAATGTCATCGTCATCATTTCGCGTATTGCCGCTACTGCCCAGTAGCTGATCGTAGCAGCTGACATCCGTGCTAATCACATCCACATCGTCCTCTTCGTCGTCCTTCTCCAGACTATTGCGATTACTACCGCCAATCGAGCGCGAGTGCAGAGCGTGCGAATCCTCATAGCTGCCACCGCCGCTATCGTCGTTGTTATTATGAGCGTTGCTATTGACAATACGTGTTCCATAGACATCGTCGTCGAAGAGTTCCTCTTCATCGTCGTGATCGACTTCCAGTTCAAGTGAGCGACGTCGAAACACGTCATCATCCAGATCGGCATCGTGACCCGATCCAGCTGAGCCAGAACCGGATCCAGTGCCCGAACCACCGGAAACAGAAATCGAGCCAGCACCACCACCACCACCCACACTGCTGCCATTGGTGACGATCATGATATCTTCTTCGGCGAAACTGAGACGCGCATTTGCAATGCCGACGACGCCTGCACCACTGCCGCAACTGCCAGCGATGCTGCCACGCCCTCCACCACCGCCATTACTACTGTTGCTGCTGCTGCCGTTGTTCACAATTATAATCTCGTGATTGAGACCATTTTTAATATCACAGGACGAAGCGCTGAATGTGATCAGCTGTGATTTGCGACGGCTCTGTAGCGTATTGTGTCCGTTTGACATAGCGCCGCCGCCATTTAGCTGTTGTGTCCCGCCCCCAATGCTGATCACATCGATGGCGCCCTCCTTGCAAATCATCGAACTCGGCTTGTTGTCAACCAGTACGATAACAACAGAATTGTTGTTATCGTTCTGGTTGGCCGAATGTCATCTGTCGATTGTGTCGGCACCAGCTGCACCGCCTCCGAACGAGCTCATCGAGGCGCTGTGATTTGGCGCACCGCCGAAGCCAGTCAGCGGCTGTTGATCGTCATTAATGATGCCGGCATTTTCATCGTCGATCGCTTCGGCTTCATCCGGTTGCAGTTCGTGAACTTCCAGGTGGTGACCCTCGATTGTGGCGGCAATCACTTCGCCGTTTTCGTCTAGTCGTTGTTGCTCTGCGTCAATTGTAGTTGTGTGCGTGTTTTTGTTTTTTAAATGTGTGTGTGCGTGTTTGTGAGTATTTGTTTATAAGATGTGCGTGAGAATGTTTCGTTTCCGGCAGGTAATTGTGTGAAGAAAGAGAATTGTTGTTGTTTTTGTTTGGTTAGTTACGCTTTGGAACCCAACACCTTAGCTTTCAAATTAAGAATTAGTTCAGTTAAAAATAAAAGCCTAATTACCAGCAAGTAAAAGCGTTTAATTAGGAGAGGAACTCACTAATTTTTCTTTTTCTTTTAATTCCCTTTGAATTATAAATTCTTCATCTCTTTGTTCTTTTTTTTTATAAACGAACAAAAACTTACCATATGTAATTATCTTGAAATTAAACCTTAAATTAATTCTTTAAATTGCTATTACAAATAAAATTCATCTGCCCAATTGAATCTGAATTAAACAAGATGAGAATTTTGTACAGCAACATGTGCGCTTATCGCTCCAAAAACAATATTTGGAAAAAAAATATTATTAAGTTAATTCAACAATTAATTATCTTATAAGCGATAGTTTTTATGTTTTGTTTTCAATGTATTCAATAAAAGAAGACCACTCAGAAGTCGTTTTGTCCGTTTATACCGAGCGATCATCGAAGAAACATCAATCCAAAATGCCCGAAGACAATATGGAACGAAGTTCAAAACCTCACGCTACAGACAAAACGATATACCTCCTCATCGCGGGTCTGAAAAAATTCATTTTGCAATGAAAGTAAATGAAGACTGACTACAGAAATGATCCTGTGAAGTATAGTCTTAACTTCTTAACGCCACGAAGCAGGCCTTTAAGCAGTGCCAACTACAAACCAAATGAGAAGTTTACACAACTATGAAACATTGCTACAAGAGCCAATGAAAATTTATTTTATAAATAAATGCTACCACGCTGTTGAGACATTGTACGAGGTAGGTAGGTAGGTAGCTACTCTAATCGTAATGCTGCTATCTGTCCGCTAGAGAGCGCTGTTAGCGCTATGCTAAGTTTATTTTTAGACTAGCAGTGGATGTGCGTGCGTGCGCATAGAAACAACCACCGAAATAGAAAAAACGCTCTTATGCATACATACAAGAACAAATTTTAACAGCAAAGCGTATCAACAGATTTCTGTGCTAACATAGCGACTTGGTAAATGTTCAGGTACAGTGGTGCAGATACATTTTTATCAGCTATTTTAAATACACGTCATCTAACGTAACTCCTTTAAAACGCTTTTACATAGCTTGGTAACATTGAAAACCAATAACCAAAATGGTAAAACTGTTAGAATTTTTAAATAAACTTTGTTAGTGTAATTAAAAACCAAAAAGAAAATTTAACAAAGTTTGAAATCGAACTGAAAGAGCTCACCTTCATAGCCTTCATTGTCGTGAATTTCACGCGCAGGACCGACGATATTTTCCTTGCCCTCCAGCACGGTCAGTAGACACTGATGTATGCAAATGTATTGCTGTTCGGTCTGCACCATCCAAACGCGCTCTGTAACAAACACAAAAGCACAAAAATCAAATATCGTTCCATCAATGGACAAACCCTAAAAGGAAACTCACCTTTACGCATCGCAAATACAATACCGAAAATATCGACAAAGTCGGATGTATTGATTTGCTGCAAGATGCGATCGAGCGTTATGAAAGTGCCCGAGCGACCTACGCCTGCGCTGCAGTGCACCACAATCGGACGCTGCTCACTGCCGAGACGATCGCGGAAAGCGCGTACAAAACGTACTAACGTCTGCGGTGGATTTGGTACACCGAAATCGGGCCAAGTGGTAAAGTGGAAGTGGCGCAGTATGCGCTGTTCACTGCCCTGTTAGTGGGAAACATACAAAAACATTATTAAGACAATTCTGTGGGTGAGAAGCTTCCTCCAAAACATACCCTGCACAACATAAATTCTGTCATGACCCAATCGGCATAATGACTATCGTTTAGTATCTGCACCTTGATGTCGCCGTAGAACACGGGCACCGTATCATTTGGCCAGTACTGATCGCACTTTTCGCGTCCCTTTTCAAAGCACCGCGTCAACATAACGATGGCGCGCGAATTACTCTCCCAGCATGTGCGCCAGAAATCGTCGCGCGTCGAATGCAGCGGACCCTGTGTGACGATGAATTCGCGCGGCGAATTGTGACCTGGCACATAGTTGGCATTTATGTAGTCCGAGCCTTCATCATCGTCGACGGGTTGCAATTTAAAGCGCGAATGATCATAGGGTAAAATATTGGTGAAGCGATTCTTTGGACGATTGCACGGCAGATCGGCGAATGTGCACGGTTGGTCGCGTCCCACGTGTTTCAGCTCTTCGAACTCTTCGCTGAAACGGAAGTCCGAATCGGCGGACATGAGACGATAATGTTCGGCGAAATTTTTAATGAGTATCGGACGGTTTTGTTCGATGACGCTGTCGGGCAGCGACATATTGTCATTGGCACGCGAGTCTTTGGTCGTTTTGCGACAACTGTTGCGGCGTCGCTTGAAGAAGACTAATGTCACGAGTAGTATGAGAATGATTGTTAATGGTACGGTAATGGCCACTATCAGCGAAGTGTTATCTTGATCTGTATGGGATATGAAAAGTTATTGGGTTAATGAGGATTTAAAACACAAACTAAATAAACAAAATAGCTTCGAGGGACAAATGTACACTTACCCTCCGAGATCAAGAGATCTTTTGTTTTAATTTTTAAGGAAAGACATACAAGAAATTGGATTTTAGTAAGATTTGAATATTGATAATATAAACCCTAACATAAACAATGTTTAATTATCATTAAATCAAAACTCTTCCGGAATTTAAATACATCCGGAAAATAACTTGAAAATTTCCCATATACGAGTAAAAATTTACTCACCAGTTTGTATGGCAAAACTATATGCAGTATCGGTAAATTTATCTGGTGCAGTGAAAGCGCGCACTTTCACTCTATAAGTTGTGCCCGATTTCAGTGGACCGTTGCAATAACCGATCTTGCGATTATCACAATTTTCGGTACCAATTGTGAAATCTTCGACCGAACGATTGTCGAATGGATAATACGGATCAATGGCCTGATATGGCAACCAAACACTATAGGTTTGCACATCATGCCAGCTGGGCATTTCCAAACCAGACGCGTTCTTGGTGTCATCCTCGGCGACAATGATGGTGTACCAGCGAACCTATTGATAAAAAGAAAAAAAAAATTTAGTTAGCAAAGACTTAACAATATCAATTACGAATTAGTTACTTGTCCATTCTGATCGGAGAAATAGTTCTTGCGGAAGCGTATTTGTATAGTGGAAGAGCTACGATATACTTCAGTGGGCACCACCTGTGTGGCTGGACGTGGAGGCGCCAATATGGGCATTGTCTGTTGGTATTCACGTTCGGGACCATAACCAATTGATGTTTTCGCTTGTATTTTGAAAACGTATGTTTCACCCGGCTTCAGATTCTTTATGGATCCGGACTTTTCACCCGATTCAAAATCTTGCGTTCTAGTTTCCGATGCGTTATTTACATTTGTATAGGTTATGGAGAATTGACGTATGACACCATTGGCCTCACTTGAAGGTAACAGCCATTCGAAATAGATTTCGCTGGGCAACACATCAGTGGGATGGAAACGTTCGACACGTCCCGGTACGGCTTCATTTGTGCTGAACGAAGCCGATAATGGAGAACTGCTACGCAATACCGAAGACTCGGTGCCGGAACGTACTACCACTGTAAATGTATAATTGCGATGTGGACGCAGATCGAGTATCGTTATTTCATTGCGCGTGGTTAGATTTTGTGCGAGTATATTGTCCGCGGATAGATATTGCACATCAAAGTCATTATATTCGCCCTTCGGTATATCCCACTTGAGTGAAATTTCCGTGTCGGTAATATTGGTAGCATGTAGTTGGGTAATCGGTTCAGGGAACAGACGATCTTGTCGTTGAATGGGCAAACTGGAGACAGCGCCGCTTACAGTCCAAACAGTGATGTTGTAAAGACGTCCCGGCACTAAACCAGTAAAGGTCACTTTGCGGTCGGTATCGTTAGCTAATTTCTCTTTATCCTTGATTTCAGGATCGCCCAATGAAAAGCGATAAATATCAAATTTAGATGATGATTGTGGAGTGGGTGTATACGAGAGTGTAATTGTATCGCGTTCATCTTCTTGCTTGTCATTGACGACTACGACCTCGGATTGGATGAGTGGCATTGTGCGTGTGGAAAGGTGTGTCGTACCCGAGAAGATACCATACGAGGTAGTTTGTATATCGAATTTATATTGCACGCCCGGCATTAGATCACCAATTAGCACACGAACCGTCGACAGATCATCAGCTAGAATAGATAAACAATAATTTTAATATAATTTGTTTTGAAGAGCCATCAGATCAGTTTCTTACCCGATTTATTTTCCGAAACGTTTTTAGTCTGTGATTTTGTGGGGTTATCCGTGGGCCACCATTTCAATATATAAGACTCAACGCGGCCTTCTGGTTTCGGCCACTCTAAAGTTATATTACGTGAGTCTACCAGTGGTATAATGTTAGACACTGGATTGGGCGGCACTGTGGTATTGACTTCTTGTGGCGTGGGACTCTCAACGCCAAAACTAACGGTGTTCACTTGAATCGTATATTTTTCACCCTTGGTCATGTCGGTGATGTCTGCCTCTGTAGTGCGTACACTGGGTAGGCGCACCCATTGCTGTTCACTTTCAGTGCGATAGCGCACGGAATACTCGGTAAAGTCACTGTTCTCGGGAGGAGCCCAGTGCACCAGCACCGTGTTGCTGCGCACATTTTCGATGGTCATGTTGCGCGGTTGATTTGGAACTGATAAAGTCGGTTGAATTAGAAAATATTTTTTTCAAAGTGTAATTTTTTCTAATACTCACAGACTGCTTGGAAATACGCATGTGGTTCGCTGCGTAGCCCATGACTAACGGCAAAGACCTTCACTTCATAACCAGCACCGGGTAGCAAATTCTTGATTACCAAACGCGATTCCTTGGTAAAGACAGTACGCACCTCGGAAGTACCATTGCGTGAGTAGAGCACCTCGTATTGTTCCTGTTTCGAGTTGACATCACTTTTCCAGCTAATGTTCAAGCCCATCTTAATGCTCTTCAGATCCTCAATGATGGGTGATGAGGGTCGTGTAACAACAAAGATGGTTGTCTCATTCGATTCCATTTTTTTGGATACTGCTTGTACTGAAAGCGAGTAATTGCGTCCGGGTAGCAAACTTTCCAAATTAAAGCGAGTGCGATCGGTGGTAAGGGTGCTTGTGTCGCCATTAAAGGTCTCCAATTCGTGATAGCTATTAAAGACAGAAGATAAACATTGCGGTTTCTTAAATTTTGCCTTTCAAACGAATACTTACACTATCCGGTATTCATCCTGTGTGCTATTGTTGTTCGGCTCCCAAGTGATTATCATCGTATTGCTCTTGTCATCATTGAACGATCTCAAATTAAGAACCGGCAATGGTCGCAGAGTAACATCACCTGTGGCTGGCCACGATGTAACCTTTCCGGACACTGTCTTCACGATGACATTGAACGTCTTGCCTGGCTCGGCAATGTCACGAAAATCAAAGAATGCCACCGGATCATTTGTACGTTGCACGGTCGATTGTCGACGTGCCGTCGCCAGTGAAACTTGATATTTATCAAACTCCGAAACGCCTTTCGGTGCCTCCCACAATACCCGAAATGATTTCGACGTTATGAAGTCTTTGTCGAAGGTGACATTTAACGGTCGCAACGGTACCGTACGATACTGTGCCGTCGTCGGTAGCGAAATTTCATCTTCGGACATTGTCTGCACCGATATATTGTATGCACGACCGGGCACGAGACCTTTGAAGGCAGCTTGTGCCGGTCCGGGCGGTTCTCCCTCTTTCTCGACATAGAGCACACTTTCGAGTGCGTCGGGTGGCTCAATGGATACCTTATAATGTGTATAAATGCCGGCAGGATATGGCGGTTGCCAGAGTACGAGCAAAGTGGTTTCGTTACGGAACCAAACGATGAATTTCCCTGGTGTGTTGGGTTCTGTTAACGGTAGCGTCGTCATCGTTGTATTTTTTGTGGTTGATTGGTGGGTTGGTGGGTTGGTTGGTTGTTTTGTTTGATTGGTTTGTTGTTGGTGGGTATGAAGACATTTTTATAAGGTGCAATGAGATTGGAGAAAGAGTAACAAGATGTTTGTATATGCGTTAGTTGATTCTTTTTTCGGTAAGGTTGGGAATTGGTAGTTGTTGGAATTTTAAATGCAAATTGTGTTATGTGTAAAGTAGCAGAGCATTTGTGTTCAGGTATTCCTGGCTTCAATGCGAGCATGCTTTATGAAGTAAACCAATTTTAGACTAGACTACGTGCATTCTATGAAATATGAGTATTTGTGGCTTGTTAGTAAAGTTTTATTAAAGTAGTAAATTAAAATTAGAATCGTATGCAATGCATAGTTTGGTTTAGCAATTGGAATGTTGCCATACTTACTTAAAATAAATGAAAAAGTAATGGAAAATAAAATATATAATATAATACGGTTCGATCTAAAATATGGTCGAAATAAAAAAGGTTTTCTTCAATTTCGACAACATTCCGATTGAACTTATGTAAAATGAAAAGCGCAAAATACATATATACAAAATAAATAGCCAGAAAATCATATTTTTGAAAGCATTTAAAGTTTATTTCAAACTTAATACATTCGAGTGCTACATATGAATAACTTGAGAGTGTATACTAGACATACTAAGCATCGTTACAATTAATAACCGATAAATATTTATTGTATTGACAATCAGATAGCAAAGATAGCCAAGTTTATTGTTTTTACCTCGTAATATTTTAATATCCAGTAAATCTTTATGTCGGGTCCTTCTACCTTTTAGTTGTGAGTGCGTTGAAATAGTTTATGTTTTGTTAATTAGTAGGCATATAAATGTTAATAAATAAATGTATATATATGTAAAGCATAATTTTAGTCACAAAACACCAAATTGAAGTTATTTCGCGAAATGCGAAACTTTTTAAAAATTATTATCAAACAACAAAATTGAAACCAACACCATTTGTTAAAAGAAAAACCAAAGAGTTTTCACGAAAACCATTTTTGGTAGCGCTTAAAAATTACATTTTCTTGTTCTTATGACGCCTTTCAGTGACTTACTTGTGGTGAAATTTCGACTCGTATAGGCCACCGATTCCTTGCCGTCGTATATCGTGTATGCCTGTACCTGATAGGTGGCGCCGGGTGTCAGCTCCTTGGCGCTGTGCTGGAATGCATTGTCGCTGACGTGAAATGTGCGATTGTATGAACTGGATGCCTCGGACAGTCCCAAAACTTTGATTTTGAATGCGGTGAAATTTCCCTGCGTAGGCGGTGACCATGAAATGATGGCATTCTTACCGCTGCGGACTTGCACTGACAGATTCGAAGGCGGATCGGGCGCTACGATTAGAAAATTAATATATATATATATTTTAAATAAAACTGTAGCAAATCGGAAACGTTAGAATTTAGAGTTATTATCTTCCTTTAGAAGCTTTAAACGCAAGGCTTTGAGTGATGTAACGTATTACAAGTTTAGGCACATATTTTTCTATACAGCGCAAAGGACACTTTCGGCAATGCATTGTAAATCTATCCCGTCCTTAATTAAAACGGAAAGTTGCAGGCAGAATTCTTATTGTCCCAAATGGGAATTGTTATTTCTTGTATTTGTACAAAGAAAATCTTTTCGACAAAAGCAGGAAATGTCGTTTTCCAATTCTAAAGTGGTTCTCAATGAGATGCCGACTATGACAAGTGGGATTTGCAGTACACAGCAGCGCCGGCAGCTGTAGTTTCATGTCCATACAAATTATGATAATAATAATTCGTTGAGTATTTTGTATCGACAATCTTTGAGTGCTCGTTTCAAGTGCTTCCATGGTGCTTGGCTGCGATTCCAGTTATTTCAAGCATCGACATTGATTGAGACATTTTTAGTGAATCTTATTTGGGCAGAAAATTTTTGTTCAAATAATTAATTTTGTTAGAAATTCAGTAGAAATTCAAGTTAGGAAGTTATAGGCATCGGTGGTTCAGTGGTAGAATGCTCGCCTGCCACGCGGGCGGCCCGGGTTCGATTCCCGGCCGATGCAATTTGATTTTTGCTTTTCCAATGACTTAAGTAAAATATTATGAAAATATGAAGTTTAAAAGTATCAAAAGCATAAAAAGTTAGACTGCATCGGCCGGGAATCGAACCCGGGCCGCCCGCGTGGCAGGCGAGCATTCTACCACTGAACCACCGATGCTTGTACTCTTTCCACTTCAGTGAGTATTTATGATAACTCGATTATGGTGGTTTAGCATAAGTCAATAGTGATAAACATAATTAAGCTTAATTTATGATTAACCTCTGTTTAAATTAACATTTTTAAATGTTTTGCGAGGTCCATAAAATCTCACAGTTTGCCTTGATGTAAACGTCGGTGCTTGGTTCAGAAATCTACATGTCTTATATACAAATTACTATTGAAAATAATCAAACATAAGTATTACGTTATATACTGTATAAAATAATCCCGGGACTTATCACGTGGATGAAACAATTTTGAATATTGTTGACGTTTCTAACTAAAAGTGTAATTTGCAAATGTTTTTCAAGCACCAAGATAGTTAAGGAGATATAAGCATCGGTGGTTCAGTGGTAGAATGCTCGCCTGCCACGCGGGCGGCCCGGGTTCGATTCCCGGCCGATGCAGTCTAACTTTTTTATGCTTCTTATACTTTTAAACTTAGTTTGTTCATAACATATTATTTTAATTAAGTAATTCGCAAAATATAGAATTGCATCGGCCGGGAATCGAACCCGGGCCGCCCGCGTGGCAGGCGAGCATTCTACCACTGAACCACCGATGCTTATAACTTCTAAACTAAAATTGCCTAACTTGTGTTAGAAGTACTTTTATTGTCGATTGTGCTTAGTAGAATTGAGATATTTGTACACATAACTATTATATTAGGTTTATTTAAAAAATTCAAATGTTCATAATTGAAAATTAACAACTAGCTTCCGCTGTCAAGCTGTAATTTAGTTTAAATTCGTGTTTTCACTTTCGTATATAACAAAACTTATAAAACAACAATTTAGCTAATTAATATCCATTTCTGAATTTACTAAGCATGTGTCCATATCAAACATAAACGGTATAATTTATTTAAATAAACAAAATCCAAAATTGTCGATAGTTCAATGGTAAATGAATGCTCCAAAAGCCACCCCCAAAAGTGGCCACTTCCATATTTTACAGCTAATAAACAACATTTCGGGTGGTATGAGAATTTCTGTTGACGTTTGGCCATATAATAAAACAAAAGATAGCACAAGTCAGAAAACGCACATAACAACAACAATAACAACAAAGTGCAACATCGCTCAATAATGACGTATAGGCCGACCTCCACTTAAGAAAGACTCGAATATTCCCCAAAAACACATTTCACTTCGTTCTGTGTTGAATAATTAGGCCAGGGAATTTTTCGAAGGGGAGGTTGGAAAGCAAAACGCCATCAAATAAATTATACCCTTGGGTAATTTATTTAGCACCAAAGACTAAAGTTACGGTTTACCGAAGACTTGTGTAAATGCCAAAGAAAGTGTATGTCTGTCTGTCTATCTATCGGCTTAGACCGATGTGTATGCGTTAGCCCACCCTGATTTGCCCACGCCTCAGGTCAGTGGGAAGGAGGAGGGTAGATGGGCAGGGGCTAGTCCAGGCTAATATCGAATGATTCCCGCAGGTGTTGTGCGTGTTTTCTTTTCTTTTGGTTAGGGAAATGTTGGATTTAAGACGAGGAGTTATTCGACTAGACGAATAAACAGTTTTGTTCCTTTGGATGTGGTCAATGTGTTCCAATCCTGTACCACTTAAATTATTTAGAAAAAAAAATATAACTGGGAAATGAGTTTTTGTATTCGATAGAACAACCGACATTTCCAAAAGCGTGGGTTTTATTCTTCCTCGGGTTAATTGAAAGCAAACATGTAGTTATGTTACAAATTCGGAGCTGGAGATTCTTTTGCCGGTTGTGGGCTAGATCACAGCTCTACTACTGAGGTAAGTCAAAGATTTTTGTTCAATTTGTTTTA
The DNA here is from genome assembly GCA_949127995.1 of Suillia variegata. Taxonomy (NCBI): domain Eukaryota; kingdom Metazoa; phylum Arthropoda; class Insecta; order Diptera; family Heleomyzidae; genus Suillia; species Suillia variegata. Next base: position 34,747,869 of record OX421846.1, read on the forward strand.
TGTTTAAATTAAACTACTGGTCAATATAAATGAACAGGAGTGTTTAAATAAGTAAGAGAAATGCGCTTTTAAAAGCTACGGTTAGGCTACTACGTATCCCTTTGGTCCGTTGGAATGACAATCGTCATGAATCGAGTTTTTCTTAAAGATTTTTCAACTTAAAGTTGAGTATAAATTAAAAATACTTTGTTTTTAATTTCAATGCGGGAACCCATCCTCTTCCACAGTGGCAGCTTCTTAATTGCGAAATAAGTTTGTAAGCGTCTTAAATAATTTCCGGTTTATGCGACGGCTCAGGTCTTAAACGGAAGTAGTGAGTAATTAGCGCATAAGGCTTGAGCGGAAGTTACAGTTTCTTTTAGTTACCCATCTACATCTTCTGCTCTGCTTTTTTCATACTTCTTAGCATGTAAAATGAACTTGGCGCTTGTGGTTGTGCTGTATGCAAAGAAGATAGTTTGTTATGTTTGCGGTTTAATTGCTTTTGATAAGTTGGCGAGGCATGGAGGATGGAGAAGAAATTCGCATTTCGTGGAATAAATTGTGAACATGTGTTCGCGCTGTGGCTGTATGTATGTACGTGTGTGTTAATGAGTTTTATGGCGCACTTACATACACACACACAGACTTGTCACACACACAGACATGGCACACACCTTGTCATGTAAAATGCTGGGTGCGCTGTAAAACATTTTAAAATTAATAACAAAAGTGGTTGTTTGGGGATTCAAATGACATTAGGAGCGTTAAATGGTAAATTAATGTAAACATACTCAAAAGTCGCTTTAAGCT